>OY759235.1:6837400-8164066 GCA_963662185.1 Eilema griseolum
AAATGCAGTAAAAACAAACAATCAATTTCTGCTCGTTTGGCAGTAAATTTGAGATCACCATTATTTTTTAATAGTGCTATAAAGCATAACATTCTCATATATTTTTGTGAGTTATTATAGTCTCAGGTAAATATGGAGTATAAAAATTGTATTGACATAAAGGTTAGCGCTTGCATAAGCTCTCTCTTTACTGCTGGTCCATATCCACAGCATTTATATAATATATGTTCAGAATATACGAGCAAGAACCAAGCGGTTCGGAGACTTTTTTCTTTGCTGCACCACCAAGACCTAGCATTCATTACCAGCTCACGTGTTTCCTTCTTCCTACAGTCACTACTCTGCCTTTATGCGGGGCGTGAAAGGTACCTAATGAGGCCGCCAAGCTTAGTGCCACCATTGTAACTTTACTTAGTGTCTGTAATGGTGACCCTCATTCCTGAGACTTTGCCTTTAGCTTACCATAAGGCGTGGTGAAATCAAGTCGGCGTGTCCTAGAAAAAAAAGTGTTTGGAAATAGTTTAACTACAGCTACATTTACTGCCATTTATAGATATAAGGCTACTGTCGACAGAAAAAACACATAACAGTCTATTTTAGTTTAAAATTTAAAAATCATTGCCATTGGACCACAATTATGACCAAAACCCATCGCGACCTGTTCTTGAGATGAAAAGTAGCCTATATCTTATTCCAAACTATAATATGGTATATATTTATCATATTGGTTTATCCGTTAATCTATAATTTTATGCAGATTGGTTTATTTGTTAGATCGTGATTGAATAAAAAACATAAACACATCTTTACAAGTTTTCATATGTACTATATTAATAGGATAGTAGGATTTATATTCTACAACATTCTACCACTTTTATACCATTTAGCCGGCAGACAATCACATGGCCCTTTTGATGGGAAGTGATTACCGTAGCCGTACGTGTGCAACACTAGGGGCGTTACCTCTTCATATTAAACATGATTAGCTCTAAAATAGTTTGACGAAGTTATTGTCCATAAAACCGGGTGCCGCAAACTGCATTATTACTACTATAATATCACTATTATGACACTACTGTATTACTGTAAAACCATAAAATTTAACAAAATTGTATTAATCACAGAAGTACTCCACACTTGATACACTTAAATAATTTTTGGGGTATTTGGATACGTATTTCAAGTTTTTTAAAGATAAATAATTGTACTTTGATTTTCAATTAAAATTTTAGAGGGTACGAAAGCAAATATAATATTATAATGAAATATAATAATATAAATAAACAAGTATAAAAACATAATTTACAAAGGTTTTTTTCTTCTCCATTTTCTTTTTCATTAGTCTAGGTAGAGACATCATCTTTAAAACATCTTTTATTATAGATTTTGTATGTCATAACAAAATTGATATTGTAGTTAATTTGTAATCACCAGTGAGTTTATTACTTTGTATTATTACTCTATTACTTAAACTCCGCTATCTGTCTATCTGTCACCAGGCTGTATCTCATGAACTGTGATATCACCCAGGTGATATATTTCCGAGGTGATCAAAGTAGACTAATCAATTCCACTTTGTTCACCTAGGTGATATCACCCAGGTACACAAAGTGTGATACTGTGGCATCAAGTTCACCTGTGTGCATGAAGTTTAATAAAAATAAAATAAATAAAAAATAATTCATCTAGACAGTTGATCACAGATTCTGATTCTAATCTAAATATTTCTATTGCAGTTTTATTTATTTTAAGTCAATTCATTCTCAAATGTCAAAACTACTTTCTATCGGTTTTTTCTTGTTATACGTATTCTAGAAATCTATCTATTTATAGTAGAATATCGTTACAATTGTATTACAAGTAGGATCTGAAAAGTTCATCGTTCTAACAGAATAATAATAAAGTTAACTGGTGAAGTTCGCGTGTCGCCCGCCCCCGCCCCGCCACCGGGGCCCCGGGGGGGATGTCTGGGACCTTTACTGTTGAACCAACTTCGTCTTCTGTAGTTATATAGGGTTACTTGCTACAAATGTGTAGCTAATATTTACATAAACTTACCGTTGTGTGTAATCTAGAGTTGTTAACGAAGACCTAAAGACGAATGATTTGCTTGTTTTTTTTAGACGGTGTAGAACTTTCGATAACTATTAACGTAAGTATTGATGGTTTTAAGAGATGGCGTTTATGATACTGTCGAAATTTAATTTCCGATACAAGCTGAGTGCCACCATTGTAAGATTACTTAGTGTCTATAATGGGTGACCCTCTTGCCTGAGACTTTACCTTTAGCTTACCATCAGGCGAGGAGAAGTCAAGTTTGCGTGTCCTAGATTAAAGAAAACCTTGAAATAGAATTTAGGATCAGAGTAAATAATAAATTAACACCAAATAAATCGCGCTATAATCCTTTTATAAATTCGTACAAAAGTTATCGGAATATTTACCATGTTGTATTCCAAGCACCAAGATCACGAATCAGTTCTTCCGTGATCATGGTGCTGCAATAGCGGCGAAATATCGGAAACTCAGAACAATACAACATGGTAAATGTCCAGATAACTTTAAAACTAATGTGAGAAACCATAATAGTTTAAATACCTTTATGCGAGAGTGCGTAGTACGACCGTAGATTCTGTTGGGAAGTTGAACGGACATGCATTTATAGTATGTGAGATGTTGTTCCGCAAGCCAAGAATTCCACCTAAGGTAATAAATTGTCGTCTGTTATCTGATATTGATATAGATAGGTTCAATGTGGACGTCGGCTCTTTTAAGTGGAACCATATAGTGGGCCTGGAGGATGTTGATGACATGGTGCAAGACTACACCAAACTAATAAATTATTTATTCGATTTACACGCTCCGATGAAAAGTAGAATTATAAAGGATCGACAAACACCTTGGCTCACTAGCAATGTAAGGTTTATGATCGGCTTGAGGGATGCAGCACTGAAGCGAGCTAGGACGTCTAAACTTGAGTCTCATAAAATCTATTACAAAGAGCTGAAGAAACAAGTTGCCATAGCCGTGAATAGTGAAAAGAGGTGTTACTTTAGGCTCCAAATTGATAATAATATCAAGGATCCTAAAACGTTGTGGAAAAATATAAAAACCAACTTGAATCCACACAAGCCCTTGGATCTTCCCGCGCACCTCAATGACCCAAATGCAATAAATCAGCATTTCTTAAATGTCCCTGGCGATGCAAACGTCCCACTGTCTACACTTACTTTCTACGAATACAATAGGTTCAGTGACTTTACTTTCCGGCTGTCGACTGTTGACTCATCAGCGGTACTCAAAATATTGAGGGAGCTTAAATCAAATGCAGTGGGAGTCGACGGCATATCACTGAAAATGATACTTATGCTAATCCCTGAAACTCTAAATGTACTCACTGCCATCATGAATAAATCAATCTCGACTTCTAAATTTCCTACCAGCTGGAAAAATGCTATAATTAAGCCCATTCCTAAAAATAATGAGATACTCGATTATAAAGATTTACGTCCAATTAGTATTTTACCTTGTTTATCAAAAATTTTAGAGAAGGTGGTTGCATCACAGCTTAGGCACTACATGGAAACGCGAGTCATTTTACCAGATGTGCAGTCGGGCTTTAGGAAGAATCGTGGCACGGCTACAGCCATGTTAGACGTTACGGACAATATTCTTTCAGCTCGAGACCAGGGCAAAGCGACGGTTTTGGTCCTGTTGGACTTCTCTAGGGCTTTTGATGGGCTCCACGTTTCTCTTTTGCTTTCTAAATTGGCTTATTATGGGTTTGACAGTGAAACGGTGCAGTGGTTTCATTCCTATCTGAATGGCCGGGCTCAGTATGTAGAGACACAAAATAGTGATGGATCTACACTGCATTCAACCTTGGCAACAGTGGGTAGGGGTGTGCCGCAGGGGTCGGTTTTGGGACCCCTGCTGTTCATACTCTATACTGCGGACATAGCTCAAGTCATAAAGCACTGTAGGTTTCACATATACGCGGATGACGTCCAGATTTATTTCTCTTTTGCGGCTAATGAAACTCAGGAAGCCGTGGCAAAGGTAAATGAGGACTTGAGCAGTATCTGTCGATGGGCCCGTCAAAATACACTCGTGTTGAATGGGAATAAGTCCAAGTACCTAATACTTGGCTCACAAAGTCAAATTTCTCATATTAATAATCTAAATCCCGCAATACATGTCGATAACACTCTTATTGAGCGAGTATATGAAGCTAGAAACTTGGGCTTGCTGATGGATGACGCTATGAGGTTCGAACGGCATATTGCGGATTGAGTGAGGAGCTGTTTTTATAGGCTAAAGCTACTTTATAGAATACGTAGCTTCCTCAGTATTGAGCTGCGTGAGAGGCTGGTTGACACCCTGGTACTGTCCAAATTTAACTACATGGACGTGGTCTATGGCCCACGACTACTAGCAAAAACGGCCAATCTAGTTCAAAGGGTACAAAATGCATGCGCGCGCTTCTGTTATGATATACCACCAAGAAGCCACGTGACACCATATCTCAACATTAACAATAAGTTGAAAATGAAGTTTAGGAGGGAATTACATTTGGCAACACTTCTTTTTGGTATTGTTAAGACAGGAAAGCCTTTATACCTATACTCTAAACTTAAATGGCTAAATGAAAATTGTAGGTATTTGACAAGGGGATCGCGTGTAAACCTGCATGTACCAAAACACAGAACTGCGGCTTTTCAGGGCAGTTTCAGATATCGGGCTAGTAAGATATGGAATAATATTCCCCCGCCTCTTAGAAGGCTGTCAGGTGTACATGGCTTCCGAGTTGGGTACAGAAATATCCTACTTAATGCCCAGAAATCAAATCCGTAATATTAGACTCTTTGCTGCTCGTTTTGGATTGTGGCTATCTGAATTGTCATTATTATTATTGTTATTTTAACCGTAAAATTGAGAAACCATTGCTAAATATGTACTTATTTATAAGAAAATAATGTCTAAATGAAATAATTTCACACGTATAAACATAAAATTGTAAGGTAGGTAAATCGGAGAACTACTGATAAATATTTATACACTATAAAAATATCTAAAAATTGGTTAAATGTACTGGGTTACATGTGACTGATGTATGATACACCCAACATGATCTGAACTTATAGGTATATATGTCAGCGGGTATACCTATGTACTTCTTGTGTGCATAATGTCTGCGAGAGTGATATATAATAATTAATAATTAATGCGAGAGTGATATATAAAAATGTAGGTACAACAAGCTACCTGACTGGGCTGGGCTACGGTTGAAAATCAGCGCTGCAGATTGTACCCAATCTGAAGCATTTAGCTGAACTGTGGCCATTTAGACACACACTCCACACCGGCCGACATGTAAGTTATGTAAGTGTAGGTTGTTATATGTAAAGTTATGCATAACGTCAATTTTATTGGTTTTATTTTGTATTTTGTGTGTTTGTGTGTGTGTCTAATAAACGCATTTTCTTTCTTTCTTATAATATAATAATAAATATTTTTATTTCGGACTTCGGGGTCCATAAAGGTGTTAGTAACAATTTCCTTACGATCTAATGTTAGTAAGACATTTAAAAATTGTTTAAATTCTAAATGCATTGATCCCGTAATCAGACCCGAAGACGGCATCTGAGACTTCGTAATTCCTTTCGTAACTCCAAAGTAACTTCATAGTATCTACGTAAATGCTACGTCTTTCGTTCGTGATTCAAGTCGGTAAGTATTGAAGACGTTACATGTCTGTTTAAAAGAATACCATTTTGCACCGCCCACGCCCTGTTATGCATTTAACAACTAAGAATATGCATTAAAAAGTAACTATTTTGGGCGCGTAGGTACTTTTTACTACACGGGGGCAAAGCTAACTTTGTACAGGTTGCTCTTTATAAATTCCAAGGGTGAACCGTTTATGCTTCAGTTTTTGTTGAGGGTGAAACAGTGTTGTACATATGCGACTGGTGGAACAAAACTAGTTAAATATTCACGGGTTGCGCCTACTTGTGCCTACTGTACAGTCAGGAACAAAAGTTTAGAAATTGTCTTTAAATTAATCTGCAAATTGAAGTTTACTATTTATAGGTCCAAGAATGATTCCTATTTATAATTTATAAAAGGTTCTTACAACTAAGGTGTTCGGTAAATTAGTGTACATACTAACTAATTGCAATAGCAAATTAACTTTACGTTGTGATTTTGTATTATTTCACACATTCAGTTCAGGTTTTATTATCATAATTAGGTATAGTGTACTCATGCAACTATCTATATAGTATGTTTGTACTGTGTAGGATTTATGTAATACCTAACACACATTGCGTGGGCTACCAGCGCCTCCTTCTGCGAGCTAGTATTACTAGCTCGTGAAGGAAATGGTGGAGCGGGAGGAAAGGAGACTTGAAATCTTAAAGGCGACTCGGGCGTCGGAGATCGCAAAATTACCTCCGTCCCCCATGAGCGCGGGCTTCAAGGTGACGGGTCGAGCAGCCTATCACCCTAGCAGATGCAGGCCGCGGCCGGGGACGAGATGGCAACTCCGTGGTTCCGTAACCCGAAGAGGGCCGTCTCAAAAGAGACGGTCCTGGGGCGTCCGGGGTGCGAGGGATATAGGTATTTCAGATAATCTCACCTCCGGCAACCTGCGGACCAAACAGGCAGCGTGCGTTTTAGTCGGTTCAATACTAATATAACCTCTTCCACCAGCTCCGGTGGTGGGGGTATCCTGGGGGATTTTGCACATAATAATATAAAGGCTGGTTTATTCTTTGCGCAAAGAATTGGTATTGCGATTCAACGTGGCAATGCTGCTAGTCTTCTGGCCACCTTCCCGGTTGACATCGATGGCGAGGAATTCTTTGACGCCTGAACCTGCAGGATTATTTAGATATATATTCTTTTTTATATTTATTTTTATTTCTATAATTTCCGTGTATATTATGTAAATATTCTTAATGCAATAAAAAGAGTACATGTGTTTATATCTCATAATATAAAAAAGTACACATAGTGTACATATCTCTGTCCTTTAGATATGTTATGTTAAATAATTCAGTGTATCAATGTTGTATCGAATTTAATAGTCTACTATAAACTTGTTAAACACTTTTTGTTGTCGACTGTACATTCTAAAAGTTACAGTCAATAAATTGAGTTGTGACTCAAGTTTGGCCATATTGTCCTACTGAATGGTCTAACTTACAGAAGGTCCTATGTCACTTTCATGTTTTTATTACTAGTTGTAGTCGACTGTGCTGTTTTAGTGTAGTTTAACGACCGCCTGTCCGTACAAGGTACATTTGATTGACACGCTTACCGACCAAAATTTGGGTCAAAGTCGGTTACAAAAACATAATTTCGATTAACAGCAAAATCGAAAGTGATGAGGCAGTGTAATCCAAAAATAACGTTTAGGAATGATAGTAGGTATAATATGATAATTCAAACATTCTTTCAGTTTGAAAAATGGTAAGGAGATGGCTCCTACGTCACCTCTCAAATTCTCGTTTCCGGTAGAGAGGAGAATTTCAAGCATCCAGGAAGAGGTCGTGGTTGGAGTAGAAAATTAATATAATTTAGTAATCACGTTAATCATGTTAGTCACCCGCTTACCCTGTCTCTTCTTGTACCCAAGTATTGTACAAGGCACCTAAGGGCTACTGTTTTTTCCTACCAATATTAAATGAAAATGCCCGGTTGACGACAAAATATTCCCATCTTTAGCTTGAGAATGGTAAATATAATAAGGTTGTAGGTACTAAAAATTTCTGCCTACACATTCAGGTATTTTATAGTCAACAGTATAGTTTAAAGTCAACTTAGGTGGCAGATAAGCACACGGGCTACCTGATGGAAACTGGTTACCAAGGTCTATGTACGTGTGCAACACCAGGAGAGTCACGAGAATAGAGAATAAAGAGTTTTTGAGCCGTCAGTGTAGAAGTCAAAGCAGGACAAGCCTTTGGTCTTCCCACTAACAGCACATAAACTCTCCAGTGAGTATCTTAGCTGAAAAATCAATATGTACAGAGTTTTATTTACCGTATGAGGGTGCGGTAAGAGGTCAATGACACGAGCACTACCGCCGGCTAACTACCCGATTGAGGTGCAAAGCCTCCTAATCCATTTGATACAATTTTGTAACATGGATACGTTCACCATACAGCTGATTACGTAAAAGGTTTTACGAGAATTAAACTCTAAATGAAAAATGATACTGTCGAAAGTATAAGCGAATATCACTCATTGAAATAAAACATGTTTTGACGAATTCTTTTGCGTACATTGAATAGTCTGGGTGTTTCTATGTATACATAATATACAAAAATGATTTTATATTGATTTTTTTTAGTTTATTTTGATACTGATATGACTGACCATGATAGTTTAAATACCTATATTACAAAAATAAAGTATCTAAGTATGTTTATAAGCTGGTTAAGCTACGCTTAGTATGGTTTTAGATAGCGTTGTGTAAAATGTTGTAGAAAATATATTTAAAATTTCGAATGAAATATATATTTTTTCACTAGGTATATTTTATTTTTCACCTGACCGGTTTCGCCTCACTGTATTCTCAAAGGTTTGTATTGGCGGTTGTACCTTTGAAAATGCCGTGAGACAAAACCGTTCAGGTGAAAAATAAAATATAGTGGAAAAGTACAAAGTGTCTTATGTAATATGTGTAGCAGGTTCCACTAAGTTAACAATTGTTTTGCGATTTATTTTCGTATTATTATATTATTTATACTACCTGAAGTATTGAATCAGTCTGCGTAAATAGTAACACCAAAAATTCGACATATTTCGCATACTTTTGATTAGCCTAGCAAAGGAAGTCGTTTATATCTAAACTTGACCGTTATTCTGATGCGTTTATAAATTTCAAACTTTGAACTCTATTGGAACACGTCACTTTCGTATGTAAAACGTTCTTTAACTCCCCAGATGCAGACTGCAAAAGTCTGAAGATACAATAAATTAAGAGTTAATTATTCTCCAAGACGCTTGTATAACACTCGTAGATGGAGCCAATAGTCGGTTTCCTTTCGATGCGATGCCTGCGGGTGTGTGTTTCAATAAAGTTCCAAGTTATATATTGAAATATATACATACATATAATCACGCCTTTATCCCTGCAGGGTTAGGCAGATCTGAATTAACACCCACATTTCACCAATAATTGTATTCGGTCCTACGTAATAGAGGGTATAGCCTATTGCCGTATTCCGGGTTAGCCCAGTTTGGACTGTATATATCTGTCTGATGTAAAACAGCCCTATCCCTTAGTCGCCTTGTACGACACCGCATGCGAAGAGATGGGGTGACCCAAATTCTACACTGCCGGAAAACACACGGAAAAAAAATAAACGCATCTGAATAACGGTCAAGCTTAGAAATAAACCACTTCTTCACAGTTAATCAATCAAAAACATTGTAATGAAGTTAAATCAACATGTAAGAATGCCACCGAATTTCTTACCAGAGTCTTTTTAGAATGGGGCCGCGACACGAAAATGACTATATATTTTTCAAACTCCATACCAAAGTGCCGTTAATGTTGTTTATGAATAATCGATTTCTGACATTGGATCATTGTAAATTTATACAATCCTTGGCAATGACACTGATATGTGTAGCGAACCTGCTATTAAATATTTCATGATTTGTCCACCGTCGCCGTGCATTCATTACCATGAAAATTTTTTCCTTGAAATGCTATTATTGACGTAAAGATAGTATATTTTCATGGACAGGTGTTCATGCAGTTGGCAAGCGACTCGCAGTTGACAACAGCTACATAAATATTAAATTACCTTACAGGTTCAAACTTTTATGATAGTGCTATGACGATCGGTTTTGAATATCAAATATAGGTGATTTCCGTTTTGTACCCTCGTTTTTCTACTCACGAATATTTTTCCGGTTTCAAGACTGAAGCACACGCACGCAATTTTTGCATTCCTTGATATTCAATTATCTTTACGGGGATTAACGTAATCATAGTATTCATCATAACTTCAAGTGTGCGGTATGGAAGAAACTTCATCCCCCGCACACTCAAGTTGTGGAATGACCTCCCTGCTGCAGTTTTCCCAAGCACCTACAATATGGGGTTCTTCAAGAGGGGCATCAGAAGGTTTCTTCATGGTCGGCAGCGCTAATGTAACACCCCTGGTGTTGCTTACGTCCATAGGCCACGGTAACCACTTCCCATCAGGTGGGCCGTGTGCCTGTCTGCCACCTAAGTGGTATAAAAAAAATAGTTATTATAGCTTATGAAAATTTGTGACAACAGAGGTATCATTCGCGTCTGGGGATATATCGCAGATAGTATCACCTCCGGCAACTTGCGGCCTACACAGTCGGTCTACACAGACGACGAGAATTATTTGACAAGTAGAGGAAAATAAGCTAATAAACATAACATAACATAAACTCACGCCTATATCCTCAGGCAGAGGTGCTAGCATCCACATTTCACCAGTTTTTATATTTAGGTCCCATTGCCATTATCAGGGCTATGTTGTATGGTTTATAGGTAAACCACCGATAAATACACACATAACTTCGAAAAGCATCGAAAAGTCATTGGTGTGTGCTATGGTAAAACCTGGGATCGAACCCGAGTTATTTTGACAAGTGAGTACATACATTGCTGATTAGGTAATGTTATACGCACTACATGATGATCATCCAATTATTTTTTTTTAAGTTTAGTTTATTTTGTTTGTTTTAGATTTTATTAGAATATACTTCTACCCACAGTGTTTTTTGCATCATGATTGTGATAAAAATTATATTTTTGGCAGATGAAGGTGTTGTCTGTGTTATATGTTGATTTGGCAGTGTGTGAGATAACGCAGTGATTGCAGGTGTCGCATTGAGCGCAATGCGGCGTTCCTACAAATCTAGTTTGAACCCAGTTCACGGCCATCTCAACAAGCTTTCAGTTTTTCGAACATAGCTCCTTGCATTTTCATACACGTCTGATAACTTTTCGGTGCTACTAGAGTTTTATTCTTTCTTTTTTAGTCCCAAAATGCGTTACTAATAACATTACAAACGATAATTATGTGAAAAAAATAAATGGAAATATGTTTTACGTCTGAACTGTGTACCTTTTACCTAAATTCACTTTTAGTAAAGTCTCATTATATTTTTCCTGACTGTCAGCAAAGAAGGAATACCTTGTCCACCAACTTGCTCAATATCTGACGGACTCACTGTTGTCAGGGGGTCTTTCCCTTTTGCAGTGACGTGTTGGCACCATAGCTTATAATAACTGCTTACTAAAATCAAGTAGGCTGTACGCTTGAATATCGCATAAGACACGCACGCAGGACAGTCGCCTTCGCTGGTGTGTCCACATTCTGGGGTGACCGCCAAGCTACGTTTCATTGTTACCTTTAGAGGTATAAAAATTCGATAAGTCATGGAACTGCCCTATGTTCAAATATCCACTGGACAGTAGTGACTCCTTTGGGTAAAGCATAGAATGTCGTATAATATAAAACAAAATGCACCTTACATTTCTGTGAATGGCACTAATTTTTTAATTACTCGTTTTACTACCACGTAAAACAGTGCCTTGATAAGGTAATTTTCAGTGAGCTCTGAATGGCTTATTTTTTAGTATTTTGAAAAAGTTTATTGTGAGCATTTTTTTTATACCACTTAGTTGGCAGACAAGCACACGGCCCACCTGATGAAAAGCGGTTACCGTGGCCTATGGACGTATGCAACATCAGGGGTGTCACACTCGCGCTGCCGACCATGAAGAAACCTTCTGATGCCCCTCTTGAAGAACCCCAAATTGTAGGCACTTGTGAAATCCGCAGCAGGGAGATCATTCCACAGCTTGAGTGTGCGTGGGATGAAGTTAACTGTTCCTATTTTAAACTAATATGAAAAAACGCCAACATTAATTATCATCATCATCATCTCAGTGATGAGACTCAGTCGCATCCGAGACTTTCAATATTTTCTCCTCCACTGCGTCCAGTTTTGATTATTTCTGGCAGTGAAATCTTTGACACACATATTATCTTCTAAGACGTCAATACTTTTCGAATCTACCCCTCCTACTTTTGGTATAGACAGAATGTTCAGATACCTTTTTATTCAACATCAATAACTTAACATTATTTTATATGAGCTCTAACCAGAACAATAGGAATTCTTTATATTTAGCTGTTTTTAGTATTTTGATGCTTAAATAATTCTTCGACTTTTCACGATTCACAATGGCTATGATAAAGAGCTTTAATGTTCTGCCCGCGCACGTGTTTCCCTCAGGTGCCTCTTACAGTCCTGGATTCTTCAAGCGGGGCGTGAAAAGGCATCTATCAAGGCTATCAAGGTAGGAACCGCCATCTTGAGTACAATAGTATCGAAAGTGGTGGTCCGTATTTTTGAACTACTCATTTCTTCTTTTTACTATCTAGCGGGGAGAGTAGTCAATTGACGGACCAAATATAAAAAAAATCTTCTAACTTTTATACGAAAAGTATACTTCTATATTAACACCGTCCTGTTACCGTGCCATGCTTCAAAAATATATGTGTTTAGTATTGATCAAACACAATTAAGGGTATGCCCCGAACATACACATATTACCAACCACCACGTGAATTGTAGACCTTGTCTGTGTTGAGTTATGAACGGCTACGAATTATTTAGGTCGTCTTGGGTAGCTCAATAACTCACATGTGTGTTTTACTTTATTTACGATGCCTTATGCATTATACAAAGTGAAATTGTTTTACCTATTAATTTAGTTATCATACATACATATATATAATCACGCCTTTATCCTCGGAGAGGTGAATTAGCACCTACATTTCACCAATAATTGTATTCGGTCCCACGTAATAGGGGGTGAGCCTATTGCCGTATTCCGGTCACTATTGTTGACTCAAGTCTGGGCTGGGAGCCCTATCCCTTAGTCACCTTATAGGACACCACTTGGGAAGAGATGGGGTGGCCCAAATTCTACTCGACTCACTTATTCACAAAGATGCTAAAGAAGTTAGGTTATTATACGTATTAGTAACGTTTAAGGGGCCTAATGAAACGGTTCTTAGACTCTTTCCTATGTGGCACCATAAACGCCTGGAATTAATTACCAGCTCACGTGTTCCCTCCTTCCTACAGTAACGGGTCCTTTAAGCGGGGCGTGAAAAAGTATATGATGAGGCCGTCAAGCTAAGTGTCACCATTGTAACATGGTATATGTATGTAATGGTGACCCTCTTTTCTGAGACTTTGCCTTCAGCTTACCAGTCGAAGCGAAGTCTAATTAGTAAGATTTCTTTTTTGTAAAAGAGTTCCTATTTTGAGTCAATTGATCCTAGAGTTTCATAAAAGAAACCCAAAGAATAAACATCCAAACATCTTCACAAACTTCTATAATATTAGTGGATCTAGCAAAACTTCATCAATGTTATTATCCAATATTCGTCCGACAAAATAGAATCCCTTATCGTCTGTCAGCTAAATGGAACGAATTTTGCTCTCTGGAGGGTTCAAGGCCGGGTTTTCTATTCCCCGATGTGTCTGCTGGTAATATTGCGTACCTAGTAATAACGTTAAGCCCACTGTCATCACTATATTGGTCTGTAGTGAAATGGCTGGTGTTGTTCAAATAACGCGTGGTTGACCTACCTATTGTGTGCTTTGTTAAACAAACGTTACAGTGTACTGTGGTAAGAATCGTATTATACTATCCAGCTCAAATTATATATGCAACAGTTTATGAAAATTTTCGGATGTTTTTTACAGAATTGCGCTCAAACGGCTGGACGGATTAGTCTGAAATTTAGATTATTCCTGTAGTTAAAATAAATGATTTAACTAAGCTCATTAAATTAAGAAAAGTTGCGTCGGTAATAAATTTTTTTATTTTTTTATTTTTAATCATAGTAAATGATTTGACAATAATATATTATGACGTCACAATAAATGATTTCATACAAGTTTTCTTGTAACTTACAGTTTTGACGTTTAGTGAATAGTAACTAATTTGACTAGTCAGTCAAATACCCAATTGGTACGAGCTTCTGACGCAAGCCTTCCTCTCGGGGTTATAAAAGAGGGGGGGGGGGGGGGAGGATGGAGCTAGGGCTCCAAAGTGCAAGTTTTATATGCAACCAGGATTAAAGTTGGGATAGTGATGTACTAAAGAGTGCTGTCTCGGCGGTGTACAATGCGTGCCAATGGTCTCCATTCCATGAAAGCCCATGACGATGCGAAGTGGAGGAAATGCCGGAAAATGGACCTAAACTAGGACCAGACTTAGGTGAGAGCCTTATATTCGGGATCAAAATGATGATGATATACAGTCTATCGGGAAACGTTTGTTTGGTTACGGTCCCCGCTGAGCGTTTGACTAATTTACATTCTAGCGTAGCTTGTGTCGGGAAAATTCTGACGTCGCATGCTTGTTTAAATAACTCATAATTATTACGTTACAACTATAATTTGAGTTCTTAAAATTATTGTGTTGCTTTTAATGTTAGTAATTTTGAAATTGTTTACTGTAAGGTACTATTATATTGTTACCATTGTTTATTTTAGGCTATACTATTTTAACCGCAAGTTATTACCGAGCTTATTTGGGCTTCTGACATGAAATTATGCAGTCAGTTTCTGTGTATATTTGAAGGGACTAAAAGAACTTAACGTTAGTTAAAATAGTATGAGTTTGGTGTTAATTAGCGAGTAGGGTACCAAGTATACCAAGCGCCACATAACCACTTCCCTCCGTAGACTTTTGATGTATCCGTTGATAAACAGCTGACTGCTGACATCGGGGTGATATTGTGAACAGTAATTATAATAAAGTGAATTATAGTAACCAAATTTTTTATAATTCGTAACATTCCACCATTAAGAAAAGATGTTATATATATATTTAAACCATATCTCTCACGGCAGGCGAGTTGATACGGACACATTTATATATATTTTTTATACCACTTACGTGGCAGACAAGCACAGGCCGTGCCACCTGATGGAAAGTGGTTACCGTAGCCTATGAACGTTTGTAACACCAGAGGAGTCACATTCGCGCTGCCAACCCTGTAATTACAGAGCTTCTATGCCGTCAGTGTAGAAGACAAAGTAGGATAAGCCTTTAGTCTTCCCACTGACAGCACAAATTCTCCAGTGAGCTCTGATTACCCTACTCACCGCTGGGAACACAACACGAAATTATTATAGCCGCATTATTCTGTAGGGCGGAGGTACTTCCCCAGTCGGACTGCTCAATTGGGCGGAAATACCGCCGTGTCCTACCTCCTTATATCGTCAATTTCTAAATTACATTACGCATAACAATTATCAGTAATACTAAATTGTTTGATTACCTCTACCCAAAACAGAATACATTACAGTACCCACCCTACATAATGATGGGCATCGCACTCCACCCCAAGAATATGCTAATCAATTAAGCAAAAATATGCGTAATCATAGCAGCAATTTTAGATATTGATACATCACACAGGTTACGTAATTCGAATTCCAATTATTTGCGTTGAGATAAATTATATTATTTGCTTTCACGATAAAAAAACATATCTAAAGATTACGTGAATTGTTTAATTGAGCTGTATAAATAACATAGTCTTTTTTAATAAGTTCCTTTAATGTATATAATAATATAGTGTAATGTATATAATAATATAGTGTAATGATAACTTACTGTTTACAGATATTATAATATTATACATACGGTGTTTAACTAAAAGTAATTGTAACATTATTATTTGTAATTTTTGTATTTGGTGTAAGTTGTTATGTTAACATTTGTTAGTTGACCTAAATAAATGAAATAAATGAATAAAATTACATTAGTAAACTAACATAGCCATAAGTTTATTAAATTGTTAATAACCTCATGAATATTAGTTACTTGACAATAAAGAGATTAATAATAATGAAGATTAGTAAAAGTAGCTCTTAGTTACTTCCGGTAGTTCACAGTTCTACAAGACATAGACCAGCGAGATGAATTATGGAGTACGCTTTCTTCTTCTAAGAGGAATACCTTGCTCATCAATGTCACAATAAATTTAAGAGAAACCATTAGGGTCTATTTTAGAGTTTCGATCGCAAGCAATAAAAATGTATTACTATTGCAGCGGGAACTAATAATGACTTCAATTGTAACGAACAGATTTATTACACTTGTATAATATAGTTTTACTCGTAATATGCCGCAATGAGTTCGGCCAATTGTCCGACGGCGAGGGTGAGAATGTATTCACAGAGGGTTACCGGTACCGGCACGGACAGGTTGTCGCCACCCTACGCTAAACAACCGCGACACTACCCCTACGGCCCTTTCTAGAAATGGCTCGCTATTTACGAATGGCAATACTATGATTTTATTTAACATAACATAACATAAACTCACGCTCCCACATTTCGCCAGTTTATGTTTAGGTCCCAATGTAATAGGTGGCGAGCCTATTGCCATTAACCGGGCACTTATAAATCTGCGATAAATACACACATAACTTCGAAAAGCATCGAAAAGTCATTGGTGTGTGCCATGGTAAAACCTGGGATCGAACCCGAGACCTCGTCTCAGCATTCTCAGTCCATTACCCATACCACTAGGCTACCGCGGATTTTATTTAACGTGCAATAAATCCCACAAAATAATACCTTCTCACCGTGATAATACGAAGTTGGGGTTTTTAAATTTATTTAAATGTAAACACTCAGACGAATAACGTTCTTTTCCAGAATCGATGATGCCGATATAATGTAAAACAATTCTGTTCGCTAATGTGGAAATTATAATATCGACCTGTTCGGGAAATTTATTTCGTGTCTAGATGTTTTATTAATGTTGGATTTCTCTGAATATTTCAGACATTGGTTACGCTCTAACTTTTTTCAACGTGGACTGTTATTTAGTCAATTGTAAGAAGAAATAAATAAATATAATACTAACTGTTACCCGCGACTTCCGTCAGGTTAAGTTCCGAATAGGCTAGGTTATTTGTCCTCATGCAGTCTCAACCCGATTAAGTAATTTCATGATTATATTTTTCATGAATATCATTCTATTAGTATATTATATTTCCTGAGTCGGTCAACACAGGCGCCGTGCATTTTAGTCGGTTTGAGTCCGACATAATCTTTCCCACCGGCTCCGGCAGAGGGGTATTAGTATTATACATGTATGTATGGTAATATAATAAAGAATTAGAAAATTATAGCATTTTCAAAAATAAATATTCAATATTCACATTTTAATTAAGTACGGTATGTAGATAATTAATAAGACTTTTTTAAAGTTTCATAAATAAACGAGAGGTGAAAAAACTGGAACATGTTTGGCGACTTCAGTTGCCATGACCAAATGCCTCATATATTTCTTAGTCAATACAGACACGCCTTCAGAGTGTTAATAAAAGAAGTCCAATTTCCAATATGCCGCGTCTCAAGGTGCAGGAAGTGGCGAGTGTAGACAAAATCGTATAATAGTGGTTTGTACACACGTGCGGCGATATCGGGCGTTATCTCTCGTGCTGTTTGTTCAGGATTAGACAAGCGCTCAGCCAGCCGTATTGTCCACTGTCAAGTTCAAAGTGTCAAAGACACTCCTAGTCGAATTAAATTGAAGGTTATGTGTCCGGACTTGTCGTGCGGGTAAAACCCTAAAGATCATTGGAACTCAACACTATTCTGATAATGTGTAACATGTTTACTTGAACTGCACAGTGTTATATGTAAATTTTTTTTTATTCAAAAAGAGGCAATACCACATTTATTGTATAGTTAGTTATCAAATCTACTAGGGGATGTGAAAGTTCAATAAAATTTAGAATTCCTTTGTAGATATAAAGGAATTCTGAACCACATAACAAAAACAAAAGAAATTAGGAACTCTCTTTTGACTGTCTGCCTTTAACAAAGCCTAGACGGTTTTATCCTTCCAGCAGTTGATTACACAGCGAAGTTATGAAAATACGTTGTGTTTATATTGCTAATAACGATGTCCCTACGCACAAATCATAACATTAGGACAAGATGCTATGGAATAATATTGAACATTACTGCATCACTGATTCACGTCGAATTTAACCAACTTCTATCTTTCGCATAGATTTGAAATATTGTACGTAACATAAACTCATATAAACTGAAAGAAGAAAGAAAGAAAGAAAGAAATATTTATTTGGTGTAAGGTGGTCACGGAGATAACAATAACCAAAAACCAAACTCACGCCTATATCCCTGAAGGGGTAGACAGAGGTGCTACCACCCACATTTCGCCAGTTTATGTTTAGGTCCCAATGTAATAGGTGGCGAGCCTATTGCCATTAACCGGGCATGTACGTATGTAGTTAATATGCATCTTTTTCGAGTCAATGGCTAACATCATTCCAATTTCTTGTTAAATTCTTTTGGCGCCCTAGCGTTGTTCGTCGCCCTACTTAGATCGTCGTTGGTACAGGTGGAGGGACACAGCAAGCAGAGAGCAAATACGACATGGACTAGGATGGGGCTCTGCAAGCGCAAGGCACTATTATTATATTATTATTATATATTTCGGAATGTTAACATGTTAATAACAATTTGGTTTGATTTATTGAACTGTTGATAGGACCAGGATGTACACTGTGGAGCAAGATCTAAAAGCGAACTCATCGAATCGAAGCTGATTTGTTTTAATGTGTGTTTGTTTGTTTTAATAAGTTACAAATTGTCTTTTTATTTTTTACGTGCGCAAAATCCCTACGATACCTCCCCACCGGAGCCGGTGGAGGAGGTCGGACTCGAACCGACTAAAACGCACGCTGCCTGTGGGTCGTTTTTGCTATTTAAATTATTTTGCTGAACTGATCTAAATTGAACCATATGATCTCTTCTTTACAAGACCCGTGATATTAAATTACAAAGTTTTCATACTCAGTAAAATTCTTAAACGTGGGATATTACTTACAAAAAAAAAATCAGTAAGCTATTTTAGATTACACGTGAAGTAAACTTAGTGAATATCTAATGCCGGGTACTCGGGTACTCTAATACCTATGGAATATCCATGTTTAGGTAAGATATACGGCATATTATTGACAGTACTCATGGCACCACCGGATGTTGTTTGCAAGCGGTTGAGTACATAGCTGGGAAGGGTACGCGAAGGACGCTTGATATCGGAATTTCAAATACGGTGTTAGAATTGCTACTATAGTTACATTGTATTGAATTATTTATGAACTAACTAACGACGTTTACTTCATAAATATAGCTTAGAGATAGAAATAATAATGTTTTTCATAATCATCTTAGCGTCTTTAACACATGCGTCTGAGGTTTTTAGTTTAGTTTATTTACATTTTTTTTGTACCACTTAGTTGGCAGACAAGCACACGGCCCACCTGATGGGAAGCGGTTACCGTGGCCTATGGACGTATGCAACACTAGGGGTGTCACACTCGCGCTGCCGACCATTACATGCTGTTGCATGCAATATAATCTTACAGTATATACCAAAACGCTTACATACTATATGTTACTATATGTAACAGATTCGATGATTGCATTATATTATAGTAAAGTATAATTTATATATTAGAATGTCAATAAATGCATTAAAATTATAAAGTCAAATAAATTAAAATTAATTTTACAGATCATCAAATTACATTAAACTATTTAAGCATTAAATTATAAATGACTTACTATAATTCTTACACTTGTGCTAATGGCGCTAGGCTTGTTATAAAATATGTTTTCATTTTGGATCCCGGGATCTGCTGCCTTTTTCTCCGACAGTCGGCCAACAGGCTTTCCTCTCGGATCCGACAGTCCCTTCTATAAAAACCAAACAATATATAAATTAAGGAGGAGTAGGAGTAAGAGAGAAAGAGTATGAAGTGCAAGCTTTGGGTGGTAGGTCACGGCAATCACCGATCACGCGATTTCGGATAAGCCGATAAGCTCAATCTTCAAGGTGACTTTAGTTATGCAATATTTCATGCTTGTGCGTCCATGAATTTATTTTTTGATACTTACATATGTACACACAGCGTCAGAGAAAACAGACCCCCTCAATACTTAAAGAATATCGCCGCGGGGGTTCCTTTTCTCTGAAGCTTACCGTACATATAATCACGCCTTTATCCCCGGAGGATTAGGAAGAGGTGAATTATTACACCAATCATTGAATTCGATCCCACGTAATAGGGGGTGAGCCTAATGCCATCTTCCGGGCACTATTGTTGACTCAAGTCATGCATCTGAAGCTAAGTCTGGGCTGTATATATCTGTCTGATGTTAAACAGCCCTATCCCTAAATCGCCTTGTACGACAACGCATGGGATGAAATGGGGAGGTCCAAATTCTACTCTCCCGGGAACCACTACCATATTAGGTTTTACCTATGAAATTGCCAAAATTTTCTTACAAATTCATGAGTTCGTTATTCCTGTAATGTAATAGCTATTTCCATTATTTATATTTTGTTCGAAAGTTGATTTCAAGATTTTACAACTCTGTATTAAATTAACGACCTATTATTGCCAAATCAAAATTATGTGGTTCGACTGTGATTATGATTAGACACATTTCCTTTCAGCCAACCTGTTTTTGATTATTATAAGTAAAGTAACATAAAACAGACTAAAAACTGTCACATTTAAAACTAATATTAATAAGAATTTAACGCCATATAAGTACAAAGGCGACATATGGCTCTGAACCGTACTCGAACAAGTCTCACTAAATTGAAGACAAGTAATAAAAACAAAATAACTTCGATAAGTTGCCACGTCATACAAAAACGTTGGGACCATTCTCAGCACCAACCGTACTAGTATCGTTACTAAAGTACGATACGGCACAAGGCACGTGGTCGGTCGTCGCGGGGCGGCGGGCAGCCACGCGTATCCACCACCTGTCAGTGCACCGGTTCGATTCCCGGCCACCCCACGACTACCACCACTCGCTGCTACCTCATTAGCCGACCGTGTATTCCAAAATCCAACATACATGCATAATGCATTAAATTAGCCATACAGATTTTCGTTTAGCTCTAATTTGAATAATGATGGTTCGATTTTTGTGCTGATTTGATGATATCGTATCTACCGATGCTTTATTGTAGAGTTGATTAGTTGGTGTTAATTATATTGTAGTAAATAATTGGTTATTTGACTGACTAATCAAATTACTTACTATTTACTAAACGTCAAAACAGTAAGTTATAAGGAAACTTGTATGAAATAAATTATTGTGACATCATAATATTCAATAGTCAAATCTTTGGTAAATATATTATACATTCATATATATTATACATAATATTCAAGGGATTTACCTAAATTAAAATATAAAAACAATATAGAATATACCTATGCAATATCGCAGGTTCAGGCACCAAAGAATTCCTCCCCATCGATGTCAATAGGGAGGGTGGCCAGAAGGCTGGTGGCATTGCCACGTTGAATGGCAATACCAATCCTTTGCGCAACAAATAAACCAGCCCTTTGGTCACGAGTAGTGTCTATTAAACGTTTAGAAATGTCTAAAAAAAAGACGGCCATTTTGACCCCATTATCCCAGCGTCTCGACCCCAAACGGCTCAAATATGTAATTACCAGTTATATTACTATACTGGTGCCGTTTGAGGTTGGTTGAAGGATTAAAAATAAATAAAAACGATAACAAATGCATGTTTACCGCTCTTTTCACATTTTTAATTTAAAAATGCTCAATTAATAATTAATTTTTACCAGAGGAAAATACCCAATTGCTATAAATAGTTATAATAAAGTACAAAGACAGTAAAGTACAGAGATACTAAAGACAGTACTATATCAGTATAAAGCGGGACGGTACCGTCAACAAAGGAGATGCGGTTGCACTATTACTTACAACTTTATGTTTATGTTTAGGTAGCTTAGTTGTTAACAATCGAGAGGTCCTGGGTTCGAATCCTGGTCATTACATTATCGTTGGGATCCCACTCCTAACACAACCAATTCAGCTTAGCTGGAGGGGTTAGAGAGAATATTAGTAATTTCGGTGCTAATATTCTTTAAAAAATACTTTTGTATTCATTTACGTGGTTCTCGGCAGAGTAGAATTTAACCACGTCATTTCTTCCCATGCGGTGCCGTACAAGACGACTAAGGGATAGGGCTGTTTAACATCAGACAGAGCCCAGACTCAGCCGTCTTCCGGGCACTATTGTTCTGTATCACCTGTTAATTCATCTGTTAATTCACCTCTGCCTAACCCTTCGGGGATAATAGCGTGATTATATGTATGTATGTATTCTTGTATACTCATATTATAGTTAGACTTTTTCTTATAAATATATACGTAAAGGTGCAACCTCTTTTGAAGACTATATCTACTTCCCCAATGTATTATTATATTTATATTTTAATGTTTGTTCATTTAAGTTTCATCAATTGGGACACATATATTAGGTAGTATTGTAAGATCAACTTCCAAGAAGAATGTAATATCGTATGAGTTGGAACGAGAATCGAAACTGATAAACAGTGCTGTTGCATCAGTTTTATAGTCTCGGTGTAGTAATATTTACAACAATTATAATTGTTAATTTGTAACGGTTATGTCATTGTCAGCATCATTCGATATAAGATTTTTATGTATTTGCTCATGCCAATGGTTGCACTCGTTATAATGTAGGACAACTAAGCTGAGACTTAATATAGGTATTCTATGTTATGTTATTGATATCGAATCAAGCTGTTTTTGTCGCTAACTGTACACATCCAATCAAGCTGGCTCTAACTTGTACTGACAAAAGTATGGATGGACGCAGTGGGAAATTATCATGTATTAGATTGAGAATTTAAATAAACTCCACTTTACAAACAGTCTATTGCAACTGATGATAATAAAACGAAAATATGATAAATAACCTTCGATTAAATAACATCATGAGAGTTATGTCAAAGTCATAAATTATTATATATGGTAGAGAGTCAAAGTAAATGTGATATTCATCTTTTATATGCGATAGTTTGAGTTATACAATCAACTGGGCACATTTAACAAACCTATTTTCATAATCGTAATGGCTGGCAATTTTCTGATAAATTTGAAAATGGAATTCAGAAGTTGGTATTTAAATATTTTTTTTAAGAATTGGCGCAGCATCTTTTGTAATTATGTAGACTTGCTCTTTTATGATCATAAAAAATTGTGGCCAAAAATAAATTGAACATTGGGCCGTAACTTTTGGTGTGGTTATGTACTTGTTCATGAGTACAGTTTTTAATTAGTTTAAAAGACATGACAAGACCGACCATCAATTGTTTACTTAAGATGTTTAAGCTGTCAAAAAAAAATCATTATTCAAGATTTAAAAATTTGAAGAAAACTGACAGGATGAAAGCATTGTTTTACAAACTAAGTACAATTTACGGGTTCTTCTTCGAAATTCTTTGCACTAACTTAATAAAGCACAGAGAATATCTCGACTGTATCGTACATATTTATAGATGAAGGCAAATTCGTCAGCGAGTAATTGTAGTTTATAAAATGATATACTGATCGGTGACGAAACATTATGTTATATATTTACAATCCTGAAACAAAGCAAAGCCTACAGTATGGCGCTATGAAGATAAGCTAACTCTAACAAATACCTACTTATCGCAATGAACGAACCCAACAGACACAAATGGTTGCCTCATTTTTCTGCCAGTTAGAACACGCAACTAGGGTGCTCGTGGATTAAAGATACATAGTTAACTCCGAATTGTACGTGTCAATTAATTTATGTTAACAGAGTGTTTATACAAATGACTGCAGATAGGATTCTGGAAAGTTCTCAGACATCACGGCAAAGCTGCTAAATTTACTTCTGCTAGAGCACGCGACTGTTTGAATTCAAAATTGTATGTATCTTACCTAATCATATTCAGCCCTCTGTAGTATGTATTCTACTAATATAAATGTGAAAATTTGTAAGAATGTGTGTGTATATTGATGTTTGTTAAATGTGTGCATGTCGCGTTGTGTTCCCGGCGGTGAGTAGGGTAGCCAGAGCTCACTGGAGAGCTTTTATACTATCAGTGGGAAGACCAAAAGCTTGTCCTGCTTTGTCTTTAACACTGATGGCACAGAAACTCTTGTGCTTACAGGGTTAGCAGTGCGAGTGTGACTACTTTCGTGTTGCACACGTTCATAGGCCACGGTAACCACTTTCCATCAGGTGGACCTTTTTCTTGTCTTTCAACCAAGTGGTATAAAAAAGTCAACAATGGATTAACGAATCAGAATAAAATTGGTATAGCAATAGAATAGATCATGAATACCAGTTTTTATACCAGTAATATGTTTCTGTAGGCCGGGAACGATGTCAGTATTTCACGCATTGAGTAATTTATTGTAGTAGTTTCATTAAATAAATACTACAGCTGTCTAGGTGTCCAAGGCTTGACTCGTTTAATATATTAATGTCGAAGGTGACGATACGTGAAGGTCTAATGGCTTTTATGTTTGTTTGTCGTATACGATTAACTAATTGAACAATCTCATGTACGAAACACTTAAAATACCACAGTTGAAATGTAAAATGTCAGTTTTCGTCTTCATTATCATTACGTCCGAGGCATTTTGAGCCAACCGAGTGGACTCGGAATTCTGGGTCCGCTGATCTTCCAACTGCCGCTGTCGTCTGAATCCCACCTTCCATTTTTTTGAATGCCATATTTTTTAATCCATTTGACATTATATTACATAATGATTATTGAACTGTAAGTAAAAATTGAAAGCAATTAATGCGCATCTCATGACTAAGCGTCTCCTTACGCCTACATTTGTACGCCGCTATATGGGGCAAAACATGACTGGACTATATATACTATTACTGACCTATTGCATGCTTTTGTATGTTCTGAACAAATAAAACGATTCTATTCCATATTCTTAAGATATAAATTTTATTCTTACTTTATTTTACAAGTCTTCATTCGAACTTTAGACATAGATATTCATTTTGCTATGTCTATTACAATAATAGAAAAGCTAATAGATAGTGCCTGACGTGTACGCAACGTAATCAATAGGCACAATACTAAATGTCAAGGTTATTTTAGAGGGAAACGAAACTATACTCCTGCTTTTATTTAGGTTTTGCATGTTAGCGGGCGAATCTGATTTGTAAAGTACATATTTATTAATAATTATCATGATTCCAAGAAAAGAATATTGATTGTAACGCTAGAAGGTTCAAAGTTTAGGTTCAGTGAAGTTGTCTTTTGCTTGCTTATTGTCGTTTTTGGTTGTAGAAACCCCGTTGTTAACGTTTCCCTGGCACTGTGCCAGGGTACAGTGTGAGTAATTTTATCTAGAAACTATTAAACGGCCTTGAATTATTGTCTGAGTAAGCACTAACAATTAAAGCTTATTGTTAGATAAGGTCTAAAACATATCGAGGTATTTGCCCAGAGTTGCAGGCCCTAAATTATATAAACTTTATACTTTATTGTACACACACAAAATAAACGGAAACGGAAAACATATGTATTAAGGGTGTAATGTACAAAGGCGAGCTTAATTCAAAATTCAGTTTTCTTCCAGCAAACCAGCAAAGTCTAGTGTACATGAAAGTGGAGATTTTAATGTAAGAGGATACAAGATGTATACCACAGGTAAAAAGATTTTGAGCAAATTAACGAATGAACAGAAATTCCCCTGTTTCTGCTAGTCAAAGTTCAATGTTAAAATATGAAAAGAAAATATAATGAAAGTAAACGCAGCAAAAATAAAAATCTACTATAAGCTTATTTTTTTTAAAATGTTTATCTTTATAATATCCATTTCACCAATTACTGGATACACTAGCAAAGTATGTCCTACTTGCAGGAATTAACTTTTAGGTCTATAAATTCTTAATGCCATGTCATTATAAAATTCATTTAAGGTTACAGAACCAAACATGTGTGAGTTAATACAAACAACGTAACGAAATGTTGTTACCGTTGTCTACCTATAATATAATAGTTCTGCTTACCGACATCATAATTCCATTCTTACCGTCTTCCTGTCTTGGTTCAGTTCTAATACCAAAGTTATCTTCATAAATACTACCGGTTTTAATGCCCACGCTGCGTCGGCACGCGCGGCGAACATATGTCACGACTGGCGACCCTTTTTTATACCTGACCGCGTGTTTATTAGCTGACAGTTTTTTTTTGTTACATAATGCCTTCTTATTTGGCTTTAACCTTTGTTATGTTTGAATAATGTTCAAATTAATTTGTTGATGTTCTTTCCGAATTCGAAATTAATTCTTGTTCTCTGAATTTATTTTGTTCTTGCTTCAGCTTAATGACCTTTCTCCACTTAATCAGGGCAAATGTTCCAAATTTTATGTGAGAATTTGCAACAGTATTTTAGTTAAAACATAAGTCAAGGTTAAAATGCTTTAAAACACTGAAGTAAAGCAGCCCTCATTTGGAACAGTTCGCCAATCTCAGAGGCAGTCTTAATTTTAGTATGTTCTTGAAAATCTAATTACGAAATTTCCGTTCGACTTTTGAAACAATAGGAGACTTTTACTTCGATTATCGAAGTTAATAATTTAGACTTTTTATTGACATAAAAATATTTAAGTAATAGAGGGTTTAATCAAAGTAATTACAAGAAAACATTGCCACATTAAGCAATTACGGTAATTAATGCACATAATGCTACTTTAAAAGTCTTAATGAGGGTGATATTTCCCTGGCGTGACAAGGGAAAGCGTATCTCTACCTACGCTATAAACCACCGGGTAAATTGAAAATATTTTATGAATGGTATTCTAAATCAAGGTTATCGCAACCGCATTAAAAGCTCTTAAGTAAATTTTGATTGAATACTATCGTGCATAGTACAACACACGTTTATTATAATTTCACCGTCCTCATATTCCAAGAATTGTATTTTAAATAGCTACTTAACTTGACCCCTGTGTTTTGAGGTTTTACACATAATGACCACTATTAAGTTGCCACCTCCATATGGTCGTTTCGCCAACACGGCAGGTTTCCTGCGCGTGCCGTCTCAGTTTATAAGGGACTTCAATTAATTGTTATTAGCCCTTACTTGTGATCACCTTCCGATCGAGTGGTTACTCATCCATAATTTTTATATTGGGTATTAAATTACATCAACAACACTGTGCAGTGTTTTTTTTTAATTGCGAATAATCCTCACTGATACTTGTACTTCCCGAGAGGTTATATTGGACTCGAATTGACTAAAACGCACTACGCCAGTGGGTCGTCTTTGGTGCCAAAGATGAGGTTAACAGGGATATCTCTCGCACCCGGCCGACCTAAGGGCATTTTTCTCGATCTGGCCCTCCCCTCAGGTATGACAACACTGTTTAGTGTGGACATCTATTGATTGGTTTGTGATATATTGAATGTTTGATTGTTGCACACTTATATTTGTGTCCGTATATCTTTATAAAGGTAGCCAGAGGTGTTATAAGACCCATCTTTCACCAATTATGTTTCTTGCTAGAGGGCAAGGGTATTATCACCAATTAAGCACTGTTAGTATTAACTGTTAGTGTTAGGTGTAAGTTTACTATCGGACAGAGAAGAACCAATATCCCATCCGATAGTTACCTCTTATGACACCAACGGGGAGAGACAGGGTTCCTTCGTATTCTACTCGTGGAATCATAATAGTTAGTGCCTTCAATAATAATCATAACATAACGCAAGTACAAATTTAGTATTACATATAAAAACCTATAACAAAAAAACAGCCTCTTTGACAAACTTCTATCGCTGATTGAAAAATAACTTTACCGCCAGATTGTTTTCTCACAGGCTAATTGTTACCAGTCGAATCTAGCTCTGATGTAGAAGGAAATTTTGATATTATTAAGTGTTATTTTATAACCTAATTGCATGAGGAATATCAAATCAAATCAAATCAAATCAAATAATTTATTTGCATAACACAGGATACAGAAAGTTAGTAAAAAATACATTTTCGATAAATGTATAGGTCCGCTTTATTACAACCTCTTCAAGGTGTGCAAATATTTGATATTGTCTATACATGCAACAGTTCAATTAGAGAGCATTCATAATATTTCAATTGCATTAATTAGTTATTGAGTTAATGTCAGAAAATTAAATAATGTCAATTTGAATGAATGAATTTGAATTTGAAATGAATTTGAATTTGAATCGATTTTTAATATATATCAGTTGGGATCGGTTCGCTTTAAATCCGAATGGGAAATGCCGTACCTCCCTCCAGATTAGAGGAGGTAGGACACGGCGGTATATCCGCCCGATTGAGCAGTCCGACTGGGGAAGTACCTCCGCCCTACAGAATACCGCGGTTATAATAACTTCGTGTTGTGTTCCCAGCGGTGAGTAGGGTAGCCAGAGCTCACTGGAGAATTTGTGCCGTCAGTGGGAAGACTAAAGGCTTGTCCTGATTTGTCTTCTACTGACGGCACAGAAACTCCGTACTTACAGGGTTGGCAGCGCGACTGTGACTCCTCTGGTGTTACAGACGTCCATAGGCCACGGTAACTACTTTCCATCAGGTGGGCCGTGTGCTTGTCTGCCAACTAAGTGGTATAAAAAAAAAAAAAAAAAAGTTTAATAACGGGATAATTTTGCAAATTGTCTCTAGGACAGTCAGGTAGCTCAGTCTGTGGCTCAATATGCAGAGTAATCTCCAAGTCTAGAATTTGCAAATTGACGTGATGTTGATTTTTTCAAATGTATATTTCCACCGAATTTTTATTACCGCGGTGGCCTAGTGGTATGGGTAATGGACTGCTGAGACGAGGTCTCGGGTTCGCTCCCAGGTTTTACCATGGCACACCGATGCTTTTCGAAGTCAAGTGTGTATTTATCGCTGGTTTATAAGTGCCCGGTTAATGGCAATAGGCTCGCCACCTATTACATTGGGACCTAAACATAAACTGGCGACATGTGGGTGCTAGCACCTCTGCCTACCCCTTCGGGGATATAGGCATGAGTTTATGTTATGTTATATTTCCAAACCTGTTCAAATTAATTTACCACGTTATTATTATTACTTCACTATTCTATGTAAAGACAATTATTATTATTGTTTAGTGTGTAAACAGAACGACCGCTGTAAGGGCCGTTTTCATAACAACTTCGTTAATTAATTTTCCGATAGTGGCAGCCATAAAGCGGCTCTGTTCCGCCTAGTTAAACATTTATATCGAAAATCCTCAAAGTCTAACTAATGTATCGCAAATTGCCACGATCCTTTCATACTGTTTTGATAAATTACACTAGCAATTACTTCGGTTTAATAAACGTTTAAGCACCCGTAATTATCGCGCTCCTTTCATCGAAACGTTTCGAACCGAATGCAATAAATCATTAAAATTCCGATTACTTAGCAACAAAAGCTATTATTTTAGGGTTAATAAAAATGTTATCGTCCAACACTACTAATGCCTATTGCAATTTCCAAGCCATAAATTGCAATAGGACTGCACTCCTTGCTAAAGAGTTTGATGAGTTTTCCAAAAAACTTCTTTAGACGGTTGAATTAAAGGCGATGTTTGTTCAGCAGTATTGCGTTTTCACAAAAGAAATGCAACATTATCTAGTCGTTATAGTATCTGGAAGCGGTATACTATTAAACCGTATGAAGTGATGTTTACGATCGCGTGGAAAATACGTTTTATGACTTTCAGGCAGTAACCTACGTAGATGAGACCGGTAGTAGTTCCTTCTAGCCGTGTGATATAGATCTTGTATATTACTGATTTGATTGTATTGTTACATGCATTCTCCAATGAGGAGTGGAAGGAATGGAGTAGTTGTGGTGTTGTTCTAACAAGTTACTTGTGAAGTACATTTCGAATTCACAATTTTATAACGATTCGGAACTTTTCGCGATTAAATTATGGAACTTCAGTTGGCAAAAATAAATTCAATCCCGAAAAATCCTGAACCACTATATAATTATGTATTTACACAGCGATAGTTTAAAAACTACAATTATGAATGTTTCTATTTCCATAATATTATCTTTATTCTCCTTTTCTCCATCCATCCAGGTCTGTTCTCTAACCGATAGCAAATAATAACTGTAGTAGTTGATGATAATAAATAAATAATAAATAAATATTCTACAACATTCTACACAACGCTATCTAGAATCTAAACCCATGGTAAGCATAGGTTAACTGCCTTGTGTTATGGAATCTAGAATGCGGATAAACATAGGTATATCGATAGTTTTTTTTTAAAATGCATACTGTGCAAATATACATATTCATGCATATGAATATTTGCACTGAGCGGAAATTGAACCCACGCTTCCTGCGTAGCAGTCGAACGTTTTACCGCTACGCCACAGAGGCAGTCTTTTTCGCTCACTTTCTATTACGTGGTACCGAAAATCATAATTGGCGAAGTGCGGATGTTAATACACCTCTACTTACCCATTCGAAGATTTACAAGCGTGATTATACTTACGTTTACTATATACTGGCCTAGGTGTTACATTGTAAATGAGTACCTTATTTACCAAGAACTTTCAAGGAGGCAGTCTTAAGCTGCTTGAATATTAAAGTGGAAGCCTGTAATCCACTACTGGAGCTCCCCAAGGAGTATACTATATGTACCACATGTAACATACGTTGTAATTAATGAACACCAGTGCCGAGAATGAAAATTTAATGAAACAGACGGTGGTTACATACTCTCGTAGACTCGGCAGAACATTATAGTTGAAATAATTTAATAGGCGCATTACTTATAGTCTAGGGTTGGAGTGACTCAAATCGATTGAGGTGACAGACGATTAATTGTTTTAATGTATCTTATTATTAGGATTAGAATATGTTATGGTTAATGAGATCATAAAATGGGTATTCATTATTATTTATTTACTTTTTGGGCTAACTTCACTTTCATTATGATAAACAAAAAGCAAAAATAACTCATTGTCTCAAATATGCGATATGGCAAAAGTAACATCTATACTCGGAATTTTAATTCGATTCCAGATTTGACAATTTCAGTGTTGCAACGTTATGACAAGTACTAAATAGTGACGTTGCGAAATTATTCGATATGGAAATGGAATATTTCCGGATCGATTCTTCTCGTTTATAATTTTACTCTCGTAAACTAAGTATATCAGGAAATTAAATATTTCTGAACCGATAATTTAGTTTTGACGATTAATTAACGATCTGAGACTTTTCTTTTATAATTGTGTGTGAGATAAATAAAAAAATGTGATCATGAAGGAACATGACAAATAAAACAGATAGATGTATTATGGTAATAATTTATTTTATAAATTGTCGCTGTCATCGCTATCGCTGTCACTTTCTGTAACATTGATTGTAAATGTGTCTGTGATATTGTCAATCATTTTTTCCTCTTCTTTGACAACATGAGTTACGCATTTAGACCATTCGGTAGCCGTAATATTTTTTGAATGCCTTCCTGAAATAAATTTCTCAAGTCTGTCAATTTGAAGGTTTTATTATTTTGAGCTACATGCCCTGCGCCCATATCAATTCGATAGGGATTAGCTCGCAATGGTAAGGGGGCAGTCTTAAAACCGTGATCCCATGTTGTGCTGCCATTTCGTCTGCAGCGTACTTATTAAAAGACTCGTTATGTGGAATCAGTTCTAAAAGCGTAGCTTTAACCATATCTGGTTCGTAATGAATATTTTTATTTAAAAGCCAACATAATTATGTATTTATTTAAATAAAAATCAATAATTTAGTCTTTAATTGGCACACTGATGGCACACACACTGATTGTTCTTCATCACTACACTATTATATGTGGTATCATTATTTCACAAAATGACAGTAGCTAATGTCAAATCTGGAATCGAATTAAAATTCTGACTATAAGCAACATTTTAAGTTTTGTAACATTAGAGGATAAAAGTAATACAAAATGTTACAAAAGTTACATTCATAAACGTAACGAGTTGAGATAATCGCCATACGATTAAAATGTAACAACCAAATATAATACAGCCACAGTACTAAAATTAAAAAATAAAAACCATTAAACGTAGCTGTCTTATCCCAAAAATTCAGAATCATGTAATAGTTTAAATTACTTGTAGTAAAAATCACAGAACATAACGCACATTTTGTTAAAGAATATTAGTTTCTGAAATTACTAATATTCCCCCTAACCCCTCCAGCTAAACTAGATTGCTTGTATTAGGAGGAGTTTCGAGTGGTGGACCCTAAGCTCCGAGGGCACCTTGACCTCGGATGCAATTAGGATTATACGTCTAATGAAGATGATGAGGAGTGGGTTTACGTCGGTAGTGTAATGGCCAGGATTCGAACCCCAGATCTCTCGATTAAACTACTAAGCTACCGACGCTTCTAAAAACATAAAACCTAAAACGTTCTGCAACAAGCATTAAATTAAAACATTAAAAGACGTATAAGAGATTACTTTCTATATCAACAATAGCAGACATACATAATATGTATTTTTATATGTTTATTTATGTATGCATGTATTTATGTATGTATGTATGAATGTATGTATGTGGGTATGTATATATGTATGTGTATATTTGTGCCTATTGTCAGGGGTTATACACATTGTATACCTTCTATTAATTCTACACTTGTGCACTAGACTTAGCCTCTCGTATTGCAATTCCTCTGTGCACTCCCGGGTTTGCTGGAAGAGAACTCAACTTTGAGTTAAGCTCGCCTTTGTACATTACATCTCATCGTTTTATATAAATATAATTTATGTGTACAATAAAGTATAAATAAATTATAATAATGGCATATTTAATAAGACACTTGTACTTTTCCACAGTATTTTGTTTAACCCGACCGGTTTCACCTGCAGCCATTCTCAAAGGTTTATACAGATAAGTAATATAAATAGCCTATCATGTAAAAGATGCGACTGAAATTCGAATAATGGTTGTCAGTCGGTTGCGAATACGTAAAGGCTACACAGACACAGTTTACGAGGCAATCTGGAGCATCTCTTTTTATGTTGTGAGTCTGACGGGAAGAGGGCAGACGTGTCGGCGTCGACGCGACGAGTCGGCGCCTCCTTCTGCTCGCCGGAATCTAGGGCTGTCATAACTCACACAATGTAATAGCTACTAGGTATATTAATTTATTTATCTTCTATTCTATCAGTTTTTGATACTACAGTTAAAACTACTGTAGTATCGAAATCTGATAGAATTTTTATGCTATTGAGAGAAAGCAAATAGCAAATAGGTAAAAAGATCGGAAGCTCAAAACAATGCAACATGGTAAATATCCCGATTATTTTGATACTGAAGAATAGTTTATTTGGTGGTAAATGAAGGTAGAACCTCAATGATTCGAAATTAATTTTTCAGATCCTTTTTATGAGGAAGGAGCCACATTACTACCTATTAGTGACTGATTACCATAGCCACAGCTAGAGTTTAGAAGATAAGAAAGTCTAGAAAAAAATAAAGCAAGGGAGTTAATTCATGTCGATCTTATTATTACGACGATTCATGCTCCTGAAGATCAACCCTAACATAAACTTTAAGACACAGGCGGTTTGAATTGGAGCGTGTGTCTCTGCACAAGAGTTCTTGACACAATCTGTGACTGTTCTTAATTGAAGTTCACCTTTCTACTTTTTGGTTTATTTCACCGGCTTTCCTATGGTGTTACCTTGAGGGCTCTAGCATCTAACTTTTACCTACATTCTAGGACTGTAATAAGGAGAAATTTGTAGTCCACCTATTGAAATAAATTATTCTTATTCTATTCTTACTATAAACATTATGGTATGCCATTAGCCGATTTCCAGCACCTGTTCACTAACAATACGCTGTATAACGATATCATTTAAGTAAGTTATTCAAAGATTCTTTTGAAAATAATAAAGAACATTAGTATTGCGAAAAAAAAGGGCTCATACACCCGTTAAGACGAAGGTTATTGATCCTAAAAGCTCATTTTAACATGACCAAATCTTTTTAAAATTGTTCAAAACTAAAAGTAATCACATACGATTCATTTAAAATACTTAACATTACACGTTTAAATATTCAACTAAATTGCACTAATAGTTTGCCTCTCAACGCACCTCGCCTCGCGTTCCCTGAAGACCCACTTTATCCATAATTTGAATATTATACAAGTAAGCATTATGAAACTTGAACAGAGCTAATAAGGGACATAATCGTTTAAAATTTTAATACAATGACTCTGTGAAGCCACAAATATACGGACAGGATTATGAAAACTCAATATCCGTTGATAAATCTTTCATTATTAGTACATTTTCTAGTAACGTCTATGTTTTACAACCTTTTTGTAAACTCTTTGATTGCATCTAAAACTAACACTTGATACCTGTTTCCAACAATTTTATCGGTAGATGGCTCCCACCGTCATCGCCGTAAGACGTATATATTTAAAGAAGAATTGGGATGGTTTCAGGTGAAGGTTCGGTGGCTTAGTGGTCAGAGCGTTCCTTCTGTAAGGGAAAGATCGCGGGTTTGAATCCCGCCTGGACCGTTTCAATTTTTCCTATCTTAATAAATTTGATTCGTTAGCATACTAAATGCTTTAAAGTTTCATTCAATAATTATATTACGTTATTTATTTTATGTTTGACTTTTAACGAAACGAATAGCCTGCACCAGAACCTCATCCTTCAATTAAATATCCGGAACCGGCTTGCACAATATTATAAATGCAATTGGTACAGGGTAGGTACCAATTTTTACCCAGAGTGTGGGTACCTGCGAGTCACGGAATCTGTATATTTTAATACAAGCAGTTGCATGCGTCACTGCTATAATAGCATAAAAATAAGATTTCTCTTAAAATAAAAGTCATATCAGTCGCAAACTTCAGTCTATGTCACGAAATTATGCTGTTTAGTACATTTTATTTCTTAAGTTTTATTCACAGCTTTAACTTTTATTACAGTGGCTATAAACTGCAAACTGAGCTGGCAACATTGTGGTTAACTTTATAGTGGTTTATATAAGTCGAAATGTTTCGTAGCCTAGTTGTAGCTCGCACTGACTCGGCTGGTGCTACGAGCTGTAGCGAGCTACGTGACCGGGTTACCTGTGACTGTGATAGATGATACTCCGCTTAATTTCATGAATGTCTGCTACGAAATTGTAAAAAAAAATACCTAAAATTTTCTGAATGTCAAATTAGCATTATATTCAAGATTTCAAATGCCCGTGCATCACTGGCCAATGACGTAATACGAATGTCAGTTATTCATTAAAATGGCTGCGAGTAGCAATGAACGACGTTGATTTATTTTAGAACTAGTTGCTACCCGTGTTATTTACCTATTGTTACCGCAACCCATAGGGAATAAAAAGAAAGCCGGCGCTGGCGTCTGGGTAAAATCCATTGACGCTCGCCCTTTATACATTTTCACACTAACAGTATTAATAGGGTACCATAATCTAGAATATATCGTAAAAGGTCGTATATCTATCAATACAGTAAATACAGATTTCCTATAGTTTTTTAAATATTTCATTCCATATATTGATTATGGCAATGTAGGCCACTACGAATTTATGAGGTCGTAAATATCCGTTATGAGTAGTAAACAATAACTCATCGCATATTGATCTGTTACCGAGTTGCTCTCCATAATCGGGGACTTTATTACTGTCGTCTTGTATAAATTCAACTCATAATAATTTTACTTCTGAGAAATGTACTGTGCGTAACACGATAATCTGTAAAAATAATACAATGTAGTGTTACCACGCATACGTTCATAAAGGCAGGTTATTAAAGCATCACCGATTGCTAACAGGTGGACCGTGTGCTGGTCTGCCATCTAATACATAGACAAAAAATGATCAATTAATGACCTCTGATGCCAGAGTCGCCTACGCGCATTGCGGGTTATGCAGGACAGAAGGGACCTAAGTCTCCTCCGGCCCCGTTCCCCACCTAGGATGAGGCTCTAACAAGTATACTCAGTCCCCTGAAACTGCAATAGGCTCACTACCTATTACGTGGGGTTAACGAAGTGAACGCCGAAATATGAGCATAATAAGCGCCTCTGTTTACCCTTTCATGAATAAAGACGTGTAATGTGTGTGTTGGACTTCTTGAATAGATTTCATTATTAGTTTAGGATAGTCATTTTCACTTTATTGTATACTTACTTTGTCTTTGTCTCCCGCAGCCACCGAGCTAGACTTGCTGGGCGCACTGTCGCTGCACAACACGTCGCGGGCCGGAGTCACTGCCGCGTCGGGCATGCAGCCGCAGCGCACCGCATATGCGTTACAAGGTATGCCACTTTCATCTCAGTATTGCCAATAAACTGCACGCCTGTCATGAAACGTTATACAATTATCGGCGTATATCATGACTCCAGTCTAGTCACATTTATAATCACAGCATATTATTTGGAACTGTTTTGACCAAAGTACGTGGTGCTGCAGTACCCGAGGTGCGCAATTCCACCAATCCTCCACCAATTATATACACGCCTGGCGCGCCTCCCCGTTTCCGGAGACGAGTTGGGGACTCTGCAGTCCCCACACCCGAGAAGAGGGCCAGATCGTGAGATATGGCCCTGGGTCGGCCGGGGTGCGAGGGATATGCCTGTCAACCTCACCTTCGGCAACCAAAACGACCCACAGGCGGCGTGCCTTTTAGTCGGTTCGAGTCCGAATTAACCTCCTCCACCGGCTTCAGTGCGTCTGCGATATGTGGGATATTTCCCTAGCGTGGGAAAAAGCAAACAAACCTGTATCCTGAATTTTATTCTGGTAACAGAGTTTACATATCTATCTCATCTTTCTGTATTGGACTTCCATGGTAATGAGTGAGACATCTGTAAGCTCTCACTATGCTTCACTATTGCAGTCACACAACAACCATATTCGTTAAATATTATACACGATGGAACAAATAACTTGAATAAACGTACGGCCCTGAACCTGAGCTGATTAACTACTCACGACAACTTAATCTTGTAAGTACCCACTTACTACTACTTCTATGTTTTGGTGTATAAACTGTACGAGCAAATAAGAAACTGCATATTACCCAGTACATATCACATTAATATAGTAAATACGAAAACTAGGAGGGGGGGGGGGGGGACAGTAGGAGAGGTATGTCGGACTCCAACCGACGGCATATCCCTCGCACCCTGGCTGACCCAGGGCCATCTCTCTCGATTTGGCCGTCCTCCAGTAAGGACATAAGTTATGTTGGGTTGCAATAACCTGTTTTCACGCGGGCAACAATTATCTCAGCTCGGGTTCCATCCATAATATGGTTTATTTTAGCATTCACAAGCGTCTGACATCCCAAACCCCAGAGGAAAACCTGCGCCAAAAGTCGGTATTCTTGTCCCCAAAGGCCTTGGTGGGACCCCAAACAGTTCATATGCTTGTTTGTTACATACAAAAAAGAGAAATAAATCAGTTTAGTCTTATTTTCTTTGATTTTATAGGCACACAAAAATCTGATTGTAGCAAAGGGATTATTTAACTAAACTGTATGAATAATTCAGTGTCGTTATTATAACCATCCACACTAACAGATTATACCATGGTTATCGCTTTCTTAATGGGTTTTATGTCGCCCCATTATGGGTAGAAACTAAATAAATAAAGGCGGCACTGTAAATGTTACCTATTCTGTAATCGAATAAGGCTATTGTATGATGTGAATTGCTTTGTAAACAACTAATATAGGTAATTACCTACACAATTAAAATAATAGACGATATCTACACAATTTTCAGAATAAAACCTGTAGGTATCCTTACCTATTTTGGAGCAATTCAGTAAAACCACGTTTTAAAACTTTCAATTCGATTGCATAAAAATGCGTAAATATATTTGGTAAATAGATAGATATTACTTAATTGTACACCAACAGATTTACAGAAGGACAAGTAGGTAGCATGTATACAGTTCAATGTACATTAGTTGCCTTATCGCTGGCAGCGATTTCTTCCTGGTAACTTTAGGATGAACAGTAATTTTATAAAACCAAAAAATATGATGTAATTATCAGCTAAACTGAATAGAAAATATAATACACCAAAAAAAACTTACGTACTTACTTTTGTTACTTCAGTACTAACAACTATTATGTAGTATTGTAGAAGGAAATAAAATAACAACATTGAACGTGTTAGACAACAAGTTTAAAATACTCAACCCTTGAAATTCTACTCAGTCTTTTGTAATTCTCATCAAGAATACCGCGGCCATAATAACTTCATGTTGTGTTCCCAACGGTGAGTAGGGTAGCCAGAGCTCACTGAAGAATGTGTGCTGTCAGTGGGAAGACTAAAGGCTTGTCCTGCTTTGTCTTCTACACTGACGGCACAGAAATTCTGTGCATACAGGGTCGGCAGCGAGAGTGTGACTCCTTTGGTGTTACAAACGTCCATAGGCCACGGTAACCACTTTCTGTCATGTGTGCCGTGTACTTGTCCGCCACCTAAGTGGTATAAAAAAAAGTAATTTGACAAGTTTCCATGCCGGTGAATCTCAGACAATTTTATATAGCTCATAGATTAGTTTCTAGTTTCCTGAAACTGCCTTATTTTACGATCTCAATGTTCAAAATTAAAGTAACCTAAGTTATACCTTAACTTTATATAAGTTATGCTAGTTATCTGCCATCAAAAATCCAATAAAAGCAATTCAGCATTTAAACCTCATTCATATAAATATTCAGATCAAAACTTTATGTCATGTTAAAATTAAAAGGAAGTAAGTTCCTTGAATGAGACATGCCTTTATTGCAACAAACCATTATAAACAGATACCAAGTCGTGTCGCATCCATATGGACTACAAACACTCGCACCTCGTGTGCACGCCGTTCATTCAGTTGCAATTCCATCCATTGCACTTAGACGAGTCGTCCATTAGTGAAGCCGTGGCGCGCCTCTTTACATTTTAATGTTCTTCGTAATAAGTCTTACGTATCACTCGCGATATCGTATCGCTGGCTTTTTAATTTTATTACTAGCTCGTGAATGGTCGTAACCTGTTTGTTGTTTTGTAATGGAAAATCTACTGATGTATACTATTTTAAAAATGGGAATCATTTCAAGATTGATCCTGACGAATCATGTCTCTGATGAGTGGTTTAACCCATCAGAGGCATGATCGGGCATCAACGGATCATGGAGAGTTCAGCCGGCAGCCTCAGCACAACAGAGAAGACTCCCATTTTCATTTTCAAATAGTAGACCTCGTATCACGTGGCCAAAACTATTTATTACATTGGTCGAAGAGAAACGAGAGACACGAATAATAATGTTACTTCTGACGAATAATTACTGTAGACAACATCTACACAATTTTCAGAATAAACCTGAATCCTTGCCCATTTAATTATTATTTATTCATAAACAATTTTTATATTGTGTTTGAATTTCTATTCTCCTATCTATTTGGATCAATCGTTTCAAATTTAATACATACTAGACTTAAAGTCGATACGTTCGTAGGTACGATACAGTTCAATTATGATAATTTATAATAAAAAAGATAATTCTTATCTAAAATTATTTTCAAATTTCAATCAGGAACTACTGGCACGAATAATTTTTTTTTTGTGTTGTATAATACGTTTATGGAGGAAGAATATTGGCTAAATCATCAATCTATAGCTTAAGGGACTGGGGTGGAACAGTAATCATAAATGTCAACAAATTTCTAAACATTATTTGAAAATTAATAAATTGCGGAGTAATATATGATGTGCTACAGAGTTAAAGTATGCCACGGGTGAAACCTGAGTGAATTAGCTAGTTTATAATAAAAAAGATAATTTTTATCTAAAATTATTTTCAAATTTCAATCATTATTAGCTGAGGGCAAAAAGGCCAGTTAAAAACAGTCCCTAAATCAAACATTTTGAATAATGTCCGCATGACAGCCTCTGTGGCGTGGCGGTAGTGAACGCGACTGCTACGCAAGAGACGCGGGTTCGATCCCCGCTTAGTGCAAATATTTGTATGCATGAATATGAGTATTTGCATCGGCCTGGGTGTTTCTATGTATAATATGTATGTATTTACAAAAAAAAAGTATTTAAGTATGTTTATCCGTATTCTAGATTCCATAACACAAGCTGGTTAAACTATGCTTACCATGGGTCTAGATAGCGTTGTGTAGAATGTTGTAGAATATTTATTCATATTTATTTATATCTGTATTTTGCCTTGAAGGCGTACGAACAAGACATAGTATAATCATGTTAAACTTTTCCTGTTGTACACTAAAATACCGAAGATAGCAAATAACGAACAGTATCTGATCTGATTTCCGCAGTATAGTATAATAATAATAGCAAAGGGGAATGACTCTTTGTGTTTCCCCCGTCAGTTTTAGAGATGCGTAACTTCGAGATTGATCGAATGTTTCGTAGGCAAAATCTTAACTAGGGCACATGTTTTTATTTCATAAGGGTTAGGGTAAGGAGAAGGGTCGTTACAACTAGCATTTGGTTTTCTTTTAGAGAAAAGCATCGCTTAAAACCTCTATAAGAGTATTTTTCTTGAGAGACAGTTGTTATGAATAAGATACAATTTTGTGTAATATATAACAACTAATTTACATAACAGAACATAACATAAACTCACGCCTATACCCCCAAAGGGGTAGGTAGAGGTGCTAGCACCCACATTTCACCAGTTTATGTTTAGGTCCCAATGTACTTAATTGAAAGAACTAACTAAATTAAAGAATAAATTATAGGACCGTTTGTAGTTGTATTCCCAGTGGGTAGCCAGAGCTTGTGTTGAGTTTGTATTGTCTTCTACACTGACGGTACACAAACTCTCTGCTTACAGGGTTAGCCGAGACTAGTGCGAGTGTGACTCCTCTTATGTTACACACGTCCATAGGCCACGGTAACCTCTTTCCATCAGGTGGGCTGTGTGCTTGTCTGACACCTAAGTGATTTAAAAAGACATTAGACGGAGGCTAAGAAATATGTTTCAAGAAAACATACATAACCATTCTTGATGCTGTCACAAGAAAATAAGTAGTCGATAACACAAGCGTTTAAAAAAAATCGTTACGGTTTTTCATTCAACAGTCCTAAAGGGAATAGCATCGTTCGAAGTTGATGATGTAAATTGACTGTAATCCGTAGAGGAGCGTGCCGACGGGTCGTAGAGGTGTAGGCATGCAGCCGTAGAGGCGTCCCCATCGGAGCGAGTCCATTCTCAGCGACGCGCCGGGCAATAATCCAGCCGGCAAATATCCGTCATCCCTCGCCGCGAACAGTGATTAACTCGCCTCTAAATAGCCCTGAATTCTATCACAACTGGATTGTAGGGTTGTCCAGTTTGATTTTATTTTTCAATATATATAAAATTCTGCAAAATTTACGTTTTTATGTTAACATCGATAAGTAGCATACTGAACAATTTGACAAAAATATAATTAATTTAATTAATAAAAAATATAATTTCAAAATAGAAAAATTCCATTACAGTTAAATCTGGAAGCGATACAATGCCGTTGGGGTACTCTTCTAATTGAAACTTGTGGACTATTTTTCAAATTTATTTATTTATTTATAAAAATAATAATAGAAAACATCTACAAAAACTTTCAGAAATGGTACACTTAGTTTTTTTTTAATGAAATGAAATAAAAGTATTCACGGAAAACAAGCATTGTTACAAATTTTTTTTCTGCCAAACTGTATAACAATTTGTTACTAGATGAAGCTCCGAAGAAACAATTTACCATTATTTATATACCAAAATTAGATACATAATATAAATTAGATATAAAAATTAAACACATTATCATAGGTATTATTATATATGGTGATTTTGTTTGTCTTTATATTACTATAGAGTGATATGTAGCCTAAGTCAAAAATATAGTTCTAATAACATTTGAACTAATTGTAATAAAGAAAGGTTTTGATAATGAAATTCTTGCTCCCTTTATTGAAATAATTTATAACGATATAATGTTACAAATACGATTTCCAAATTTATACATCACAATGTGTCCCCTAGGCAACCCTGTGAATTTGGGGACCGTTTTCGCATTTCACTTACGAGTAACCTAATCCGCACCATTAAGCAAGTTGCGTGCAATGGTGTAATTGTCGAAGGGTGTTCACCCTAATTTGTGGGGATCACCGACGAGGCCATATTGTCTCGTCGCTTGTTCAAGTGTCAAACGCCAAAAGTGCTAGGATTAGGGACGTAAAACGGTGTAGCGAAATATGGGCCATTCACTCAAACACTGAATCTGAGACTTAAATGAAATATTCGGATAAAAAGTTATCCGCAACACAAACAGCATGGTAAAATGGGCCATTAAGATTTTTTTTTGATATCGTTGCCAAAACAACTTACACGAGCTACAATCGCTTCATCACAGGCAGTGTTCTGCGTAGGACAGTCGGCATAATGGTTGGATTAGAGATAAATTAGTTCAGGTCTGACGACTGGGGACGTCCTCGTGTCAAAGGCAGTGACAGTAACAGCCCGGATTGTTCTGTTAGCGCTGTGTGAAATTATGCATTGTTATGTTTAGCCGTAGGGAATAGCATGTTGAACCCCAATCAATTGTTAACATGCTATTTGCTGAAATTTTAATGAGGAACCTGCTGCTGTAACGCTTTAACAAATTGCCGTCGTTTTTATTGAATTAGCCCTATCAGTATTGAAATATATTGTATCGCTAAGTTGTTTTGTTTGTGTTTTGTGTTTCTATGTACCGTAGACAGCCGGCTAACTTTAAGTCAATTTAAAATATATCTATACATGTACAGATATGTATATAATTTAAAATGTTCTATACAAATCTATACATGTATTTATATAGGAGGTAGGACACGGCGGTATTTCCGCCTAATTGAGTAGTCCGACTGGGGAAGTACCTCCGCCCTACAGAATACCGTGGTTATAATAACTTCGTGTTGTGTTCCCAGCGGTGAGTAGGATAGCCAGAGCTCACTGGAGAATTTGTGCTGTCAGTGCGATGACTATAGACTTGTCCTGCTTTGTCCTCTGACGGCACAGAGACTCTGTGCTTACAGGGTCGGCAGCGCGAGTGTGGCTTCTCTGGTGTTATACACGTCCATAGGCCACGGTAACCACTTTCCATCAGGTGGGCCGTTGTCTGCCACCTAAGTGGTATAAAAAAAAGTATAGATATGTATTGAAGTTTGCTCATATGTATTCTAGAGCCTACAATAGAAGCAATGTATAACACAAAAAGGCACTGTGTAATACGCATAAGGATTATATCACGGCACACCTCCAAAATTAGGCAATGATTGGCAACTCTCGCCTAGGGCGACTAACAAAGGAACATCACTACTAAGGCTATTCAGATATTGTCGAGCAAGACGATTACTTTATCTTGTCCGCCACTGACTTCTCTCTAATCCCGAACCTTCCAAGAAGATGCTCTTTATGATGAAACCATTACAATCTTATTTTAATACTAGCCAATCCCCTCCGGTTTCACCTGTGGTAATTTGAATTCTGTAGTACCACGCAATTTATAAATTTTCAAATAATGTTTGGAAATTTGTCGAATTTATTGACATTTATGATTACTATTCCACCCTCTTACGTAATAGATTGATGATTAACAACACACAAAAAAAAGCAATTCGAACAACTAGTTCCTGAGATTAGCGCATATTCAATCAAACTAACAATCTTTTCAGTTTAATGATACTAATATTATTATTGATTATTAATGTCAGACACTGGTTGCCAACCCTATCCTTTTGCTTGTTTATCATTTTCATACGCGTCACTGGTGTGCAGTGATCTTACTTCACTCAGTGAACCGAATAGGCTGGTGTTAAAAGCGTAGCCAGTGTAGCCACACGTGAAAATGTAACTTTGCGTGCTCACTTTCATACAACTCGTATAGACAGTCAATGACAAAAGTCGTTTAGTACTAAAATATTTAAAACTATCTTTATATTGTATTACATTTATCAATAATATGGGATACGGGCCTCACTGAACAGTACAGATAACATAATACTAAAGTACTGAACAGCCAAACTAGGAAAAGATTAGCCCTCGGTTTCGAGGAAAGTGCTTTGTATGACACCGAGAACAACACTAAGATAGTGATTATGTGTGTCAATAATAAAATCGATGTACAAATTAAGGACAAAAAGTACAGTCGTTCTATAATTCGCATGGGACAGGGTTAATACTTTTTAGGTTTTGCTTACACTTATATGTTAGTTTTACGATTCAAAGTGACCAATAAATAAAAATTTATTGAGCTACTTTTGTTATTGACTGTACCTTTACGTTTGAACTTCCATACCTTTATTTATAATTCCTTTTGTTGCCATACGGTTACGGTAAAATTTCATGCCAGGAATGTGTAAAGTATTGTGTGTTATTAAGGATTTATAACTTACCGTAGTCCGTGGTGGTAGGTTAACTGTATTTTTAATGAGACCCTTCCCCAGGACGTGTGTTTAATGTTTCATACACCTGCCTTACTTCTACAGTTAGAGTTTGTCTATGGCAGTAAGAGAATGTTGTTCCAATTAACTTTATTCCTCTTATCACAAAGAAAATTATGATTTATTACTGAAGGAAGTGTTCTTTTTTTAATCCACTTTTTCATACACAATAAACTTTTGATTACGTCATTCGATGTCATTTCACCATCAAAGTCAAAAATCATTTATTCTGCATAGACCATTAAATCTGCACTTACAAAACGTCAATATAAAAGAAAATATGAAAGACTAATTTAGCAAATTGACCACCGCACACCGGTTCGAAACGCGACTCCGAGTTTTTTTGCTGTATTTACAAACATATACTTAGTCTACTTAGTCTAAATACAAAAATTTACTTGAGTAGCATCATTATCATGATAGTCTTGCGGCCTTATAGTATCCAATATCTTAAAACTTCTAAAAGTCTTAAAGTCTTCTATCCATCTTTTCATCCTCTTTACACGATCTAGGGTATCTCTAGCGTAATGCGTAATGCGACTGACATATCCCCTAGACGTATACCGGCCGATTCACGTGGGATGTCTGGGGTGATTACCTTATTAACTAATCATAAGCTACCCTCTTCTGAAAGTATTAAGTTACTAATACGTAACAGTTTGTCTGGCCCGCATGGAAAGCTGTACTATAATGCAAGGGGAAGTGTTAAAAAGCTTGCTATTCAATATTTTTCAAAAGTAAACAGATATCAAAGTTCATATCAATTATTTTATTTCCGTTACTAATGTGATTGACCTAACTGATACTGGTAGCAACCAAAGACACAACAAAAAATATACTTAATTAAAGTCAAATCAAAACATTCAGCGGGGTTATTAGAAAAAAGATAATTGGTTCTAAAGAAATTACCTACATTAAAACTTCCGTGCCCCTCCTCACGAAAGAAAAGTAGTTTAATTAAAATTTGAAAGTGGATCTATGTATTTATTTTGTGCATCCATACACAGTGGCACGTGTGAGGAAGTGCGAAACGATTGGCAATAAAATATATTCACCACACGACCGCGGTGTCACCGCAGAAACTCAGGGGAGGACACAATGACTGTTGACACAAAGAACTGTAAATATTTGTGCATCTCGGAATCATATCTGCAACCCTCACGTATTTGTAATTAAACCACCATATTTCTATGACAATATTCGTCGAAATTTATATGACGGAAATATTTTAATTAATTAACATTTCACAAGTAATCTTTTTTTTTTATTGTCAATTTAAAATACAAGAAATTTAACACTACAGTTTACAACATAAATCATAGACCAATTTGCAATTTAGTGATACGTTAAACACTGGTACCCGTGCTAAGATTTAACTTGTGTCACGGGTACCAGGCGAGTACGGCAGGTCTAAAAAGTCCACTTTTTTGGAATCATATTCGGATAATATTTTGTCATGCGGCGATATACTATATACACGAAATTATAATCAGTTTAGGACATTAATTATTGTAATTCGGCTCATATGAGTGACCATTTAAAGAATGTTATAGGAATCTATTAGATTTACTGGTAATTCATAAAGTTACTAGTTTTAAGCAGAACCGCTCAATGTGACCTTTTTAGACCCGCGGGTATCTAGAAGCGGTATACGAACGCTGATGTATTTTGAAGGCATATTGTTGTTCATATACTGGAATATGAAGTTTCATACGTATGTACAATACGGGCAGGGCTTAAATGTCACCCGCACACGGTGCAGAATAACCGATCAAGAACCAAGCGGTTCGGAGACTCTTGCCTTCGTCGCACCATTAAGGCCTGGAATTCATTACCAGCTCACGTGTTTCCTTCTTCCTACAGTCCCGGGTCCATTAAGCGGAGCGTGAAAAAGCACATGATGAGGCCATCAAGCTGAGTGTCAACATGGTATATATAATTAATGGTGATTCTCTTTTCTGAGACTTTGCGTTCAGCTTACTATCAGGCAAGGCAACGTCTAATTGACGTGTCTTATATAAAAAACGTATAAAATTGGACTAACCTAAAAATAAGTTGTATTTATTGTATAGGCACTTTATCTTTTTTTAATTAATGTGTAAAATAATGTTTACCACTTTTTAATGCATGGGAATTGCAATTTTCCAATATCGTTCTTAAACTAAAAATAAGTTCGTATTAAATCTCCAACAAATAATTCAACAATCACAAAACCTTCAGAGCTAAGACCTACAGCAACGTCGAAAAGAAAATAACAAAAGATGTTAAGCGATTAATAAATTGGTCCATTGGGCCAGTATCGTCCAGCGTCTATCCATGCATACAAGGATCATACGTCTATCCTTGATAGGTAATATACACAGAAACAGAAAAATGGCAGCGCCAGATGACTGTATGATTACCTACCCCTTTTTTTTACGAGTTCGAAAAACATATATGCTGTTCTTTATTTTGGTAGTTTTTTACTTATTTTTTATCACCCAGATCAATTTAAAGAAAATGAAAACGGGAAATCCTTGAAACCGACGGACTTGTTTTAAAAATTTCAGGAGACTATTTAAGAATAAGAATAATGCAAATTTTTCAGTCTTCACAAATCGAACAATTATTATATTATAATACTAAACATCACAGTCATCCATCATTGCACTTACATTACATTTATTATAAAATTATATTAAATTATGGAATAAGTTGTAACATTATAAATTATCTACTAATATTCATATTATCACAATACAATAGGTATAATTAATATTAGGTATACTTATCTATTATCACAACTACATTACCGATTGAGCTTATCCCATAGAATTTGGTAACTACAAAGTAACACAGTAATGTCAACAATATAATTATTATACCCATTTTTGAGCTATTTTACTTTAAAGCAGTCTGTTATCTCTGAGGGAAAACGTAAACAACGAGTTTGAACTCACGTTCCAACTGTGTTGAAAAGTCAACAATGATATCAGAACATTTTGCACAATACAGTATCCTCCCCTTATGTTATTTCAGCGATAGAAGAATGAAATATGAAACGGTTTTATAACATTCACTTTCCCCTCAGTAATTCGACCTAGGGTAGAGACTTCCAGCTTATTTGGATCTTTTATGTTTCACACACTGCCTTTAACTGTAAAGAATGCTAAGGCTCTTGCTAAAATGGTTAATGTTTCGACTATCTATGACTGGAATTGTGCGAACTAATTGATATTAAATAATAATTTAAACTAGGGGATAGCACAGGGTCTGGAGAGGCAATACATTATTCATGATTTTCATGGAAAATGAATCTCTATGAAACAGATGTTTTCCCTCTTTGTTTTTGTATGTCTTGAGGTTTGATTTATAATAATATTATTCCGTATAGCCCGCAAAATATTTTAATAACCATATCTGAAAAAACATGTTATTTAACCATTACACACACACCACATTTACTGGGTTTCGACCCGTAAGTGTGGTTAATACCAACTCATGAGTTGAGAATTTTTAAAAAACTGCACTAAAATAATAATAATAAACATCTTTATTATACTCCAATAACATATTTGCCCATCCAACGCGTAACAATTGGTATGAAAAACTTGTTAAATATATATTCTTGCTACCAATGACAGCGTAAAAAGACCCAATATTAAATGGTTGTAAACCAGTATTGTAACAGGCACTCACAGGACAGGCCTATGCCTAGTATGGGGCCACTGGAAATGTAAATATGTGCCAGTGTTATTGGTAGTAAAATAATTTTTATTTAATTTTTATTTTTATATTACATTACAATACATACATACACACATACAGATACAAGTTTTGTGGTACGTACAGTTGGCTGCATTATCGCTCTGCGGCAATTTGTTACAGGTAACCATAGTAATACCTCAATTATGATAATATGTATGCTAGAGGAAGACGACAGACCTCAATCATGATGAGAATCTTAACTGAATTAAAACCTAACTTTGTGGAGCATAAATTTTTAAATTTGCAAAACAATCTTTTTTTTAAAGCTGTGGTAACTGTTGGTGGAATGGAACATTCTACAACTTCTATGTCTATACATACACTCTATAACAAACTTGAAATTTTATAGTATGTAAGTATAGTACATAGTACACTAGCTGACCCGCCCCAGGTTTGCCCGTGGCATATTTAGAAACCTCATATTTCCATCAAAAAAGAAGGCTAAGTGCGGACAAAAGAGTCTCTTTCCATTCCATTCCCCACTTTAAGACCGTTATTTTTAGTCTTCAAACAATGTCTGGAAATCTGCCGGATTTGCTGGCATTTATGATCACTGCTCCGTTACCTTAAGTAGTAGCGTGATGATATATAGCCTGAAACCTTTGTCGATAAACGATCTATTCAATACTATCATAATTTTTCAATTTGAACCATTAGTTACTGACATTAGCACGTTCACACAAGCAAACTCTTCATCTTTATAATATTAGTACTTATATAGATAGAGTAGAGTTCAAAGAGATAGGTCTTTTTTTTACGTGCGCAAAATGCTCATGGTTACCCACACCGGAGCCGGAGGAAGAGGCTATGTCGGACCTGTGAGTCGTTTTTGGTTGCCGAAGGTGAGGTTAACAGGCATATTTCTCGAACCCCGGCCGACCCAGGGCCATCTCTCTCGATCTGACCCACTCCTCGGGTGTGGGGACCACAGAGTCCCCAACTCGTCCCCGGAAATGGGGGTAAGCGCGCCAGGCGCGCCGCCGCCGCGGCCTGCTTCTGCCAGGGTGACAGGCGGCTCCATCCGTCACCCCAAAGAGATAGGTCTAGGCTTTAGGTACTTTTTATTATATATGCAATATTGAAATCTACTGGAAAACGTCTTTTGAAAGTTATTTAATAGAAAGTTAGAACGATAATACTTCAAATGTAAAAACATTTTGAAAGAATATCCAGAAAGAATTGAATATGCCACTCAGTTAAGAGTATCATTCTGTGATATGAATATTGAATATATTACTACACTTAACTTTATCGTACACATTTCTATTACAATAAGTAGTGAATAATTGAAAATTATTGACTGAAACCCACACTATAAATATTAATATATAGATTTGCACTGAGTTCTAAAGTGATATCTTTGTCAAGTTTATTGCAATGAATTTACATGAAATCGTATTCATAGAAAACCATTACACATCCCTTATTCAATCCACTTAGATTTGTATATGAATAAAATCACAGTTTCACAAAAGGCTTACGTAATCTTAGCAGAATTGAATTCCTCCGAGATTGTTTACGTTCAATGATATAATAACTTGAGTATTAGCTCGGATGAAGTAGGAGTGTCTCAGAGATGTGGGCGGCGAGTCATCGACCCCCTGCCAATTACTATCGCGTTTATCATCCCTATTATAAACTTACCTTATATTTTTTTTGTGTTACATTACAAAAATCGTTGGTGGACAAGACTTTTTATACAGTGGAAGACTTTTTGAAGAAATATGCACGTACCTGTACCTGTATGCACGGACTGCAAGATTTTTAGTTGCTTAGTAGATATTACTTTGTATACCTAATAATCTGTTACAAGGAGGTAGGACACGGCGGTATTTCCACCCAATTGAGCAGTCCGACTGGGGAAGTACCTCCACCCTACAGAATACCGCCGTTACCGTTATTATAGCAATAACTTCGTGTTGTGTTCCCAGCGGTGAGTAGGGTAGCCAGAGCTCATTGGAGAATTTGCGCTGTCAGTGGAAAGACTAAAGACTTGTCCTGCGTTGTCTTCTACACTGACGGCACAGAAACTCTGTACTTACAGGGTTGGCAGCGCGACTGTGACTCCTCTGGTGTTACAAACGTTCATAGGCCACGGTAACTACTTTCCATCAGGTGGGCCGTGTGCTTGTCTGCCACCTAAGTGGTATATTAAAAAAAATGTGTTTCCATGCCAACTTTGGTGAAATATTTTTTATTTCCATCTTTTATTGTGTGGTACAAGCAAATAAATGAATAAAACTATTTACTTCATTTAATTTTGTACTGAAATCAAGGACTTATTATTATATAGACATGACAAGTATGTGTATGTAATTAATCTATAGTATTATCTACATGCTGTCGAACAATCAAAAATCGATTTACCTTATTGAACCTAACTTATCCCTCATTGATATGCCTACCTCGTACTAGCTCTGCACTATCCAATGGTAGACTGGTAGAGAATGCCTAGGGCATTAAGTCTGCCAATGTACATCGTGCATAAAGAATAAATAATTTGTGTTTTAAATTGCCTTAATAACGAAGGAGAGCTACCATTGTTAAACAAAAGTAAAAATATATTTTCATGATCGCCTGATGCTGTATCGCGTTGATATTTTAGAGGATTGATTTATATTAGCGATGAAATTCATGTCTTACGTATATACGACACGCTTACTTGTTATAACTCCCTATTTTTACATTTCCTACCCTCGGCTGTTTGACATCTTCGTGACATGGCGGTCACGTGACCGGCCGGTAACGTCACGGCCCCTAACGCTGTTTGTTCACAAAACGGAGCAGGAAAAAAAAAACAAATGACTGTACTTATTTGCCCGGCCCTTTGATACAAACAAAAATATGTACAGTACAGTTTGTATTTTAGATGGCAGTTGTATTATGTAGGTATTTAAACTATCATGGTCACTCACATCAGTATCAAAATAAACGGGATATTTACCATGTTTCATTGTTTTGAGTTTCCGATATTTCGGCGGGTATTATGATAAATATGCAGTTTATTTTGATACTGACAGTTGTATTGTCATTGTGAGAGTCAAAATTCACAACTGACCGTTGTGCTTGAATTTGGGTCTAAGAGTCCGCATAAATCGGCTGGTTTCAATTTTAAAAAATTGATTATAAAGTTTTCTTTATTGCACATCAGACTGATAGCTTGATACAAAGGCATCAAACCATTCTTTCCCTTCTTAGGAATGTTGAAAGAGTTCGTTCTTAGTGATAAGGCCGCTCATAGAACTAACATTAACCTGAAGTTTATGATATTCCTATACCATAAACTTGCCACCCAGATCCATACAAACTTTCTAGTGAGATTGAGTAATAAAAATCCGTGCATCCATACAGCAAAATTTTTGGATTTATAATAGTAATAAGATTGTGATCCAAAAACAGTCTGAATGACAGATTTATTAGTTTGAAGTTTCATTTGAAACGTAAAATATATTGTTCTTTGGGTGAGTCGCGTGCCTCCGTCCCGGGCTCCCCTTCCGCCCGATATACCCTCACCGCAGGGGGCTATCAAATCATTCATTTGAGATATTATTTCGTCATCTTGTCCGACCCTCTGTGATTTAAATCTCACTGTATTGCGCACTTTATTTTCCGCTCGTGATCTCAATGTTCTTTATTGCTGACACATACCTTCATATAAAGTTTAGTCAGGTGTATATAAATGAATGTTTTCAATTGATTTTATCTACCCCCTTGTGTAGTATGGCGAATATTGTAAATAGAAGATAAATTATGAGATGATACGATGTTATATTGGATCTATATTTCATGTATTTTGGTATGATTTAATATTAACTTCTTAAAGTAACTAATTTATTTACATAAACTCATAACATAAACTCACTCCTATATCCCCGAAGGGCTAGGCAGAGGTGCTAGCTCCCACATTTCACCAGTTTATGTTTGGGTCCCAATGTAATAAGTTTGCTACTAATTTATTTAATTAACACTATACTGTATAATTTTGTGTTAAGAAATAAACAAAATCGACTCCGTAGTCTTTCTTCATACAACTTAGGTGGCAGACTAACACTCAGCTCACTTGATGGAAAGTGGTGACCTATCAAACATAACATAACACCAGTGGAGTCACACCCGTGCTACCGACCTTGTAAGAACAGAACTTTTCTGTGCCTTCAATGCAGAGCACAAAATCAGGACAAGCCTTTGGTCTTCTCATTGACAGCACGAAAGCTCTCCAGTGAGCTCTGGCTACCCTACTCACCGCCGGGAACACATCACGAGGTTATTATAGCCGTGGTATTCTGTACGGTGGAGGTACTTCCCCAGTCGGACTGTTCAATTGGGACAGAAATACCGTCGTGTCCTACCTCCTATATAATAAATATATTTTACAAGCATAATTACTTTCATGTTTATAACTAAACTACCCTACCCGCTTACTTCCACGTGAAGTTCGGAATAGGTCAAGGTACTTTACTTTACCCGAGAAGAGGGCCAGATCGTGAAAGATGGCCCTGGGTCGGCCGGGGTGCGAGGGATATGCCTGTCAACCTCACCTTCGGCAACCGAAACGACCCACAGGCGGCGTGCGTTTTAGTCGGTTCGAGTCCGACATAACCTCCTCCACCGGCTCCGGTGGGGAGGTATCCGTGGGGATTTTGCGCACGTAAAAAAAAAGGTACTTTACTTTCTGCAGTCTTGATCTCGTGTTTTGTAATTCATTATACTAGTTTTTTCCCGCGACTTCGCCCGCGTTACGTTCTGAATATATTAGGATATGTTCACTTCTGTAACTCAATCTATGTGTTATACCTATTTTCATATATTATTCATATTGTGGATAAAGTTTATTTCGAGTGACTGACTATTACTGTTTATTACATATTGATTTCTGACAAAAATAATATTTACATTGGTTAGACCATAGACAAAATTACGTTTACCTCTCATTTGCGTTTTGTTATTCCAAGTTAGACGTGTTTTTGTGATACCACATTTTATAGTTCTATTGTCTTTGAGGTTTTATGTCACGTCACACGGGACCGCAGTCGAACGGAATGAAAAGTATCCCATGCCCGTCTCCTGGTTCTAAGCTACATTCCCACTAATTTGCAGCCAAAACGGTACAGCCGTTCTTGAGTTATAAATAATGTAACTAACATGATTTTCTTTTATATATAAGATTTGTTTAGACAAATGAAACTCCGCTCTGCGGAACATTGAAACGCTATCCATTTGTAGAACAAGTACTGCAGTGCAGTTAATGCATTTAGGTATTCTGTGGGTTCTGCTGAGATAATCGCATATTTGGCAAAGATCTAATACATTAAATTGATTTTGTTATCATAGTGTACCTAATAGGAATCAAATCGTTTCTTGAGATGAGATTTATTGCTGTTTTATGAATAAATGCTATTGCGATTAGTATACGATTGTGAATCCGTGATAAAAGTAATATTCTACAACCTTTCTTCATGCACGTAACCAAGGCCGCTGCTGTGGATGTTTTAATGGATTACAGCCTCGAAAACACATTTATACTTCAAACATATAATCCATCTGATTGAAAGCGGATACCATAACCTATAGAAAAAAGGAAAAGTATGGCTTTACTAAGAAGTTACAACGTCTTACGAATTTTATGTCGTGTTAATCTCGTTTTCATCTAAACACTAATCCAGGTTGCATGTAAAGCTTGCACTTTTATGTCCAGAGTCTGAGTCTTAGGTCCCGAATAAAGAGTTACCACTCAAATGTAGATTTTAGATTGAATTTTATTTTGTTTATTTTAATTAATTTATTTTATTTTAATTAATTTCTTTTAATGTTTCTAACATATACTATAAGAAATTGATTGTTATTAACCAAATGGACTTAATGTTGTCTGATGAATAAATGATTATTATTATTATTATTTGGCATATAATAAATGATTATTATTGTATGACACGACGCGACGGTATTCCCGTCCCAATTGAGCAGTTCGGTTTCCCATAAAAGCGCACTTCATGTAAACTGCCATATGTTAAATCGTAATTTTACTATACATACATACATATAATCACACCTTTATCCCTGGAGGGTTAGGCAGAGGTGAATTAACAGCAACATTTCACCAATCATTGAATTCGGTCCCTCGTATAATAGGGGGTGAGCCTATTGCCGTCTTTCGGGTACTATTGTTGACTCAAGCCATGCGTCTGAAGCTCAGTCTAGGCTGTATATATCTGCCTAATGCTAAACAGCCCTATCCCTTAGTCGCCTTGTAGGACACCGCTTGGGAAGTGATGGGGTGGTCCAAATTCTACTCTAACGGGAACCACGCAATAAAAAAAATTGTTTCACTGTTTGTTACAGTTTAATGGTTAAATCTTTGCTCTGTTTTGCCATTTAATATTGCGTACTATAATATTATACTTATGTATATTAGTCCTTTGACTAAAAACAATAAAGGGCCGTATAAGCCTTATCGCGAAATACCACCCTTTAGACAGGCGACGTTCAAAATATTCCAACCGTGCTTCACAATTAGTTTTTGCCCCATTCAATTCTGGAAAGTAATTTAATTATTACAAAAGGAAATGAGCGTGAGTCAGCAATATTCTATGCTTTTTTAAAGGGTAAACTACCCCAACTCTGTCGATGTGACGTTACTCTTTAGTGAATCTTCTTCAGGAAATTGGGGACAAATCGGTCAGATTCAAAAAAAAAACTTAAAAGTGATTAGGGTTTTTGGTTCTGACCCCAACTGAATTGGGAAGCTCGGAATATAACCTATCCCGCATCAAATTTTAATATTTCCTAGAGATGAATTAGCCCATCGCAGTTCAATGCTGGGCATAGGCCTCTCCTAATTTTGGGAGGCTATGGCCTATTATTTCCACGCTGGCCAGACGGGATGGTACAGGTATTTATTTCGAGTTTTCCTTCTCTCGCAGTGATAACATCTGCGTGTTTTTCCGTTAGTCCTCTCTTACGACACCCGTCAGATGAGATGGGGTGATGATACTTGTATTCTTTCTCCATCTCCGTCCATCCGTATGGATATAACTCTAGAGAGATAAGAGAAAAAAACAAGTTTCCTTGTATCCAATGTATAGATAATTGACACATCAATATTGAGTGCTGTACAACAGTTCCAAATCGAATACTTTATACAAAGATTTAGAGTGATTTAGATATTCAGTGAGTTACGATCACGCTCAATTCGCATGATAACCATTTCGTTCCATAAGCAGTGGATTATATTAAAAACTCATGAAATATAATAAAACTTTATGTACTTGCGGAATTAGTTCGTAGAATGCAATGAAATCAGGCAAAGAAATCAGTAAATTAAGATAATCAAGTTGGGCGGTTGCCAGCGATCGTTACCAGTCAAGGACTCCGAGATCACGATACCATACAGGCACTAGCACTACACCAGCTGATTGCTACTTGATTTATTTCACTGCAGTAACGAATATTACACGCGCCTAACTATTTTGACCTCGTTATAGAATCTTATTGTTGTTTAAGAGTTCATAGGTAGTCAGTATGCAAGTGGGATATGCATTACACGTACGAAATTTACGCCACATGTGTTGATATTATTGCTCCTACCCATATAACTAGCACGGCTGGCTGTGCTGGTGCTGCTGCTGCTTCTGCAGAGGCTCTCAAGTGGCGCAAACACTCCAATCTCATCGGAGATTATGAATTTGTGCCGTTTGGAGTTGAAACTTTGGGGTCATGGGGTCCGAGCGCTTGCAATCTCTTCCGTTAAATCGCAAAGCGTATGGTCGACGCTTCTCGTGACCAGAGGGCTGGCCTCTTTTTAGGTCAGAGAATAAGCATTTCCATACGACGTGCCAATGCTGCCAGTCTTCTAGGAACGCCACCACAAGAGGCTGTCAGAGGGAAGACTGACTGACTGACTGACTGGAAGGCTTGTCCTGCTTTGTCTTCTACACTGACGGCACAGAAACTCTGTACTTACAGGTTTGGCAGCGTGACTGTGACTCCTCCGGTGTTACAAACGTCCAAAGGCTACAGTAACCACTTTCCATCAGGCGGGCCGTGTGCTTATGTGCCGTCTAAGTGGTATTAAAAAAAAGAGGCATGCGATGCGGAGGAATTCCACGACGCGTTTTAATTATTTTTAGCTATAAGTTGTAAAATAATTATTTTAGTTTTATTGTATCTAATTTATGAATATTAAAATGTGAATATACGTACAAAATGTCTTGTGTATGTAGGTCTATGATGATTTTATACGTTTGTACGTATGAAGTCATCATAGACCTACATACACATACATAAAATACTCATATATATACAGAATAAAGAATATATATACATACAAACATACATACATTTCCGTCACCACACAGATAACGATACTGTTTTCCGTATGGTGAGAAAGAATACAAGCGTATTCGCCTCTTTTATTAGTCGGATGAGATGAGTAGCATCTCATCCGACTAATAAAAGAGGCGAATACGCTCTGGGACTGGGAGTTCTCTCACTTAGCACGTGATAGTGCAGAGCACTAGTGTGTGGAGTGCCGCCGACTCCTTCTGTGAGCAAATAATGAACGAGAAGGAGGCGGGGGAACGGGGCCGGAGGAGACTTAGGTCCCTATCGTCTCGCATAGCCCGCAATGCACGTAGGCGACTGGCATCGGAGGTCATTAAATGACCTACGTCCTCCATGAGCGCAGGCCTGGGGGTGACAGGTGGAGCCGCCTGACACTCACGCGATTAGTGCCTCTCCGCCTTTTTCTGGGGAAAGATGGGGACGCCGCACCGTTGTCCCACACCTATGGGGTACTACAGCCCTGGGTCAGTCGGGGTGCGCTAGGGAAATGCCAGAGGCTACTTCACCCTTGTCAACAGATGGCCCAAGACGGCCGTGCGTTTTTAGTCAGTTCGAGCCCGACATAACCACCCCGCTACCCAAGGCGGGTCCGAGTTAATTACCGCACGTTAAAAAAAGGCGAATACGCTGACGATATCACTGTGAGAGAAGGAAAATTCGAAATAAAACCCTGTACCAACCCATCTGGCCAGCGTAGAAACAGTAGGACAATCCCTCCCAACATTGGAAGAGGCCTATGTTCAGCAGTGGATTGTGAAGGGCTAATTGATTTATAAATTGACATTTACATATAAATACATTGCTAATATTTATCGTAAGTATTTATAGTAAGTAAATAAACAAGGACTATATTTTTTCAAATTGTATTGAGACAATTTAAACCTGTTTTTAATGTTCAGCATCTTTAGAGACTAATTGTACGGATACGGATCATAATCTGCTTACTCTTGTCCCAATAATTTGGTGTCGGTGCAATTTTCATCGTCCTTCCATACCTTCCTGTCAGACGTCATTTCCTCAGACACTTCTTTAATTGTCGTATCATCTTACGCGCAACTCTTCCATCTTTGTATCCTCTGCTCTTACATCATTCATACTTTGTATGAATATTGTGTATAAACTAGATTACACAATATATCTAGAAGCTATTTCTTTATTAATCACAGGAGAATCTCGCTCACTCCAAGTGGAAGGTGTGGCGTTCGAGCGAGCCGCGGAGCTGCTTCAGCGCTCCCCAGAATTCACAGTGCTTGCCACGCTCAAGCAGGAGCCCACGAACTCGGGCACTATTCTATCCTTCTCTCACGGATATAACAGGTATGAATATGGCTTGCACATGTAAACTCAATGTTTTTTTTTTGTTCTAGAATATATATTTAAGTTTGCACGAATTTGCTTAGATGTGTATATAATTATTTATTATTAGATACGTATGTAATTTTGTCGTCAATGATAAGTAAACGTAACTATAGTATTAAATATTACTATTATGAACATAAATCAGATGAAAGTATTGTTCACAATTCTTTTTGAACTAATGACCAATTTTTTTTAAACTAAATAAACTCGTGCGCAACGGTCGACGTAGCACGGCTACGCCGCGTAGCACACATTGTGTAATTCGAAATTTTGAGTTTATGTTGTTAAAGTTACGATTTCACGACTTAATTATATATTATATTCGTCTGGTACCGAGTAGTGGAACGCCATGAGCCACTGGCGTACGCGACGCGTGCGAGAGAGCGGGGACGGCGCGCGGCCGGCGCGGCTCGGCGCGCCTGCACACCGCACGGTGAGTTCTAGATCTCAACATCGCTGTGCGCGCACGCATTTCGCCCGCTCCGCTGGCGGTATGCGTACGCGCGCGTAGGGGAGAATCATGTATCTTGGAATGTCCTGTGCCTCGGAATGTCCTCCTCGATCCATCTGTTGACCTGATTGCGCTCGCTGTCTCCTCTGCATGGATGTATGTGTGCGCGGACGAGCCGGCTTGCATGCGCTCCCCGCGCCTCGTCCTCCGCCGTCCGTCTTGTGTTCTGTGTCTTGACGTGTTGTGTTCTGTATATGTCCGACTGCCCCCTCATAATCCGTTTCTCGATGTTCTTTCTCTGGATGTTGATGTTAGCTACGCGGGCCGCCCGCAGACAGATTCGCGTTTACACCGAGGGGACACCGCCGAGCTCGTCCGCACTTGCATTCCAAGCGACATGGGAATCCTAACTGTCTCATATTGTGTCTATCGCCTCGCTCGGCGCTCCTGTCGGCTTCGCACCGTTGGCGGAGTCGGATTTAATGTTCGGTCACGAATCTCCCTTAAAATGAACTGCAAAAGCGGACAACCGCAGCAGTACTCGTTCACGCGCAACGCCCGGAGCGATTTATCATCAGACACCTTAGCGTCGACACCGAACGCATTTCGTTCCGAGGTACATGGTCCCCCATCCCGGCCGAGCGATATTGAGATGTAGAGTGAGCCGAGGTCCGCTCGCAGCCGGTTCCATCCCGTCGCCGTTCGAATGTGTGTTGTTTGCTTTATTTATTGTGTACCTCGGAACAGTTTGCGAGGGCCTGGCGGAGTCGTCCCGCGGCGATGGTCAGTGTCCGATGTGTAGTGCATCAGTGTGACCGTATGCAGGTACCTGGAGGTGCAGTCGAGCGGCCGGCGGGATGAGGTGCGGTTTCACTACGTGGCGGCGGGCGCCAGCGCCCCACGCGTCGAGACCTTCCCGTTCCGCCTGGCCGACGGCGCCTGGCACCGCCTGGCGCTCTCGGTGTCGGGCGCGCAGGCCACGCTCCTCGTCGACTGTCACCCGCTCTACCGGCGACTTATCCCGCCGCCTGATCGCAACTTAACACAACCCCAACTCGCACTCTGGGTTGGACAGAGGAATAACAAACATTCCTTATTTAAGGTACAATTCCTTATTTAACTTCTAAGACAATACGTCATCGGAAAACGTCTGAGAAGTTATTATCAATAAAATAATGTATTTATGATATGTTTACCTATAAAACTGTGATTTCAGGGTGCTCTTCAAGAAGTAAGACTGGTAAGCGGGCCACACGGCTACTTGGCACAATGTCCGGGTCTCGACTCGGAATGTCCCACGTGCGGGCAATTTGCTCTGCTACAGGCAACTGTGCAGGAGCTCACTACACATATCCATGACCTTTCACTCAAAGTGAGCACAACATTTCTTACATCATATTATTATAATCCTTTTATACATTCGCTTTTTTCTGTATTCATTTGGTATTGTTATAACGCTTTCAGTTGGTTGGTACTGAGGCGAGATTAGCACGACTCGAACAGTGTGACTGTCAGAAGTCGTGCTACTCAAACGGCACAGTCCACGCCGACGGCGCCACCTGGCAAAGAGATTGTAATCGCTGCTCCTGTGTGGTAAGAGATCGCTTTACAAAGTGTCACAAAATCGATTACTATATTATATTCTTATGCATTTTTTTGTGGATTTGGTTTGCAGCACGGCGAGATAACGTGCAGGCCAGTCGAGTGCGATAGAACAGAGTGTAAAAACCCGGTATTGCATCCAGGCCAATGTTGTCCGACATGTTTAAGTAAGTTAAACATTGAAATTCACACTTAAACACACATCCACATTTAAAATCTTTGGTACACATTTGAAACTTTTTTGTAAAACTTTTCAAAAGAAAGATTCATAACTTCAAACACCTTCACTCAACAGTGGATGTTTAATATAAAAATCTTCAACAATCAAACGTTTGATTTGCGTTGAGCAAACTAATTGACCGAGCGAGCGAATCTAGTGAGAATCTCTGTTTCAACAAGGTGGCCGATTTTGCTTTTGTCCGTATCTACGGTCTAGAGAGCGCATTTCTTAACCGATTTGCACCAAACTTGGCAAACACGGTCATCGAGTTAAAACACAACCTTTGGTGAGAGAAGGAAAAATGGGAACGAAACGAGGGGAAGTTTGCTGTCGCGTTATTTAAGAATAGATGATTTTTGGTTGAAACATCAAAAACATGATTTCTCACAAGTAGTAACAAAGAAGATGCTGGTAATATCTACAGTTTACAGAACAACTAATCATAGTATTACTCGTAAACAAAATGTGTTTTTACATTAAAAGTTCTATGCTCCTATGTGTGATTAACCTGTAGAAGAAGTATTCTAAATCATCTCCTGTACTGTGATTCCAGGACAGTGCCTATTGAAAGGGAATCTATACGAGCACGGGGACCGCTTCGCGCCGAAGGAGTGCGCGGAGTGCGTGTGCCACGACGGCAACATGCAGTGCACGCGCGTCGACCCCGAGGTGGCGTGCCCGCCGCTGCCGTGCGACGTCGCCTACCAGTTCACAGTGCCCGGCGAGTGCTGCAAGTTCTGCCCAGGTATACTTACCGGCGTATCACTTGACCCCAAGTCCAGAGAGAAACTAAAGCTTGACGCGTGCGGACTGCTTTGATATAATCTATGACCCGTTGATTTGAGTTCTACCGCCACTACAGCACTCCGTGCTCTTCAAAAGATAATCCAAAAACGCCTAACCTCTAACCACTGTAGCTTTGAAGTTCGTCATTCGTAAGTCACTTAAAATAATCAGACTTGTTAATTTAACTGACTTCAGAAAAGGAAGAGGTTTTCATTTCGACTGAATATTCCTTTTCGTAGTTTTTGTACGTATGTAATGTGTAACATACACACTATCCGTCAGTCAACAACCTCTGTCCCAATGATCATATTAGTAAAGCTGAGCACAGTTTTTAATGGAAAACAGTTATGTTTTGATGAAAGTTTAGTAAGTGAAAATTGAAAGCAATTAATGCGCATCTTATGACTAAGCGGCTCCTTACACATATATTTGTACGCCGCTATATGGGGCAAAACATGATTGGACTACATATACCATTACTGATTTATTGCATGCTTTTGTATGTACACACATGTTTTGAACAAATAAATCGATTCTATTCTATTCTCGGTGAAGAAGAAAGCAGGAGCGAAGAAAGCGATAGAGATTTAAGGGATATAAGGGTTAGGAATGTATCTTATGCAGAGAATGATGATGTTCTCTGCGCCTTTATCCAAGTCAGTTGGGGTTGGTGGATATTTGACAGCCTCCGTAGCATGGCGGTAGTGAACGCTGCCGCTACGCAGGAGGTGCGAGTTCGATCCTCGCTCAATGCAAATATTTGTATGCATGAATATAGGTATTTGCATTGGTCTGGCCGTGTCCCGGAGAATACGTTAAGCCGTTGGTCCCGGTTGCCAAACCAACCTATGGCCGTCGTTACGGGCAATTGGAGCCCTAAGAAAGTTCAACAACTGGTCTAAATGCAATGTTTCGATATCACCTTTGGGTTATAGAGGTCAGATGGCAATCGATTCACTGCATTGGCATTTGTAAAGCGGATCCCAGATTCCGCAGTGAAATCTTTGGATACGATTGGGATTAACGCTAATTAGTTGGGAGTTGTTGGATAAAATTTAAAAAAACCATAAAAATAATATTTATGAACCAACAAACATTAGGTGCATAGCTCACTAAGATAAATGTGGATGTTATCATGTATCTGTAGGTATACAGGAGCTACCTGCCTAAATACGTATAAATGTAGTATAGAAAAGAAACAATTAGAAGCACTAATAAATCATTTGTTTTGACACAACCAGGTGTGGACTACTGCAGCATGGGGCACTCGTGCGACGAGAACGCCACGTGCATGAACCTGAATACGAAGTACACGTGCAAGTGCAACCAGGGCTTCCAGGGCGACGGCCTCACTTGTCAAGGTACGCATTTGTACATATATAGATACATATAATCACGCCTTTATCCTTAGAGGGTTAGGCAGACGTGAATTAACACCCACATTTCACCAACAATTGTATTCGGTCCCACGTAATAGGGGATGAGTCTTTTGCCGTATTCCAGGCACTCTTGTTTATTCTAGTCATGCATCTGAGGCTGAGTCTGGGCTGTATATATCTGTCTGATATTAAACAGTCCTATTCCTTAGTCGCCTTGTACGACACCGCATGGGAAGAGATGGAGTGGCCTAATTCTACTCTGCCGGAAACCACGCGGCAAACGTTATGTTACGGATAAACATGGAGTTCAACTGGTGCCCTCTCACAAGTTAACCACCCGGGCAAGCGGGTTTGAAAGTGGTGAACGTAAAAAAGAAAAGTAAAGAACTTCCAGCAGTATAACGGTGGCAACGTAGATAACAATTTGTCCATATGACATTCACACAATGGCGCCGGTAAGAAAGAGGACACCCAAGAATTGCAGAATTGCTGACTTAGCGTCGAATATAATATTAACATGTGCAAATGACTTCACGATCACATCATCACGTACCTATCTAAATATCAATATACGAAAATATTTCATGAGTTTACTACAGTTAATTTGCTCGCGATCGAGTACGCAAAGGTTTCAAACTCCTAAACCAAACTGTTGGGTGGGATACGGAGGTTTTCTCCCATAAAACGACTTTAAGTCAATTTAAACGGTTTATTTATTACCGAGAATGAGACGTGTGCAAATGACGAAGGAAGTTTTTGAATAATGTTGTACCTACAAAGACGGTGACAGATAGTAGTACAAAATATATAACTTATGGTAATTAATTATATTGCCACGCGGATTTGCTCACGCTAATTGCGTAGACGCTGATACAGAAACCTAAATAAATATGCGATATTCGCATAATTCCATTTTTTAGTTTATGTTTATGTTGCCTAAGCATAAATAAGCATTTAATTGACAATTTTATATGAAAGAATTTCTGCCAATTTTCAGATGTGGATGAATGTCAAAGAGCAGGTGGGCTGGACGGGCATCACTGTCACTCGAACACGCGCTGCGTCAACGTGGTCGGCGGCTATGTGTGCCAGTGCATCCCCGGATACACACGCAAGGACAAATACAACTGTGTGGAAGTGAGTTAACACCATCATTCTTCTTCATCGTAGTGGTAATCCCAGTTGCATACTAAGCTTTCACCTCGGAGACAAAGAAGACAAAGTTGCTTCTTAAATCAAAGAACTTGTGTGCCAATTTCTGTGAATATCGGTGACTCGCAGACATGATACGAATGAAAACAAAATCGGCCACCTTATTGAAACGTAGAATCTCGCTAGCTTCGCTTTTTTTGTACACGTGGAAAATTTATGAGTGATTTTTGTTCCGCAGGTGGACGAGTGCGTGGGAGACACTCACGGCTGTCACGCGTACGCCGAGTGCACCAACACGCCCGGCTCGTACACGTGCCGCTGTCGAGACGGATACGCTGGAGACGGATATGAATGCACCCGTAAGTAGCTTTTTTAAACCGATTTCTAAAAGAAGAAGAAGTTTTCAGTGATTGAATTTCTGTCTGAAAGTTCTTGGCCAACTTCAACACTTCGATGACTTCAGGATATTATTTCCACCTGAGATCTGAATCACCGATACGGTTTCAGACGAACCCAAAGTGTCACGTGGTATCGTCCTTATACCTTGTATCCAATTTTGGATGTGTTCCATGGAACTGGTTGCGCGGAACTTCGATTGCGGATATGTCAGGGTAGGCCAACAGGATCAATGATGCAATAATGTAATTTTTGTAGAACATAACAATGAAACAATTTGTAGCGATCTGCACGGGCGGGTGCCTGAACTCGGGCGAGTGCGTGTCGCCGGAGCAGTGCGCGTGCGCGGACGGGTTCGGCGGCGCGCGCTGCGAGCGCGACGTGGACGAGTGCCGCGCGCCGCGCGCCGCCTGCCCGCCGCGCGCGCTCTGCGTCAACACGCCCGGCTCCTACTACTGCGTGTGCGCCGCCGGCTACCGCCGCGACGCGCTGCTCGACGGCTGCCAGGGTAAGCACCATGCCCATACAAACACCACTGGCAGTAGGTACCAATGTAAGAAGCACCGCTTTCAGGGGAGAATTTGTATCCTCCTCTTCTTCACTTTCTTGAAATGACAGGTTACCCAGCGATAATTATAAAACACCGGTTTCTACCAAAGTGGCAAAGAGGATATTTGCTCAATTGAGAAGTTGCCCACCGGGCCATTATGTGGTAAACGACGCTTTATTTATGTTATATCTAGATGTGGACGAGTGCGAGGAGGGGTTCCACACGTGCCACCCCAGCGCGCGCTGCGTCAACATCCAGGGAGGGTTCACGTGCGAGTGTGACTCGGACGAACATTGTGAATTAAGTAAGTTAAGAAGCCTAGTTCTAATTACAGTCTCTGACTCTCCAAAGTATAGCTAAGGTCTCACAGAAAAGTCGAAATAACCGAATTTCTATGAAGCCGCTTGTATTCGTTTCCCTGACTCACAAAACCACATGTTTAAAAACCGCAGTGATCTAACCGCATTGCCACAGATTATCTAAATAATCGGCATTAAGTATGACAGCTCACCACATATAAGATCCAGGTAAAGCAGTAGCTACCGTTACCATTGCAGGTTGTTCGTGGCAGGGGCGCATCATGTCGGATGGCGAGTCGTGGGCGGAGGCTGGCGGCTGCCGCGCATGCGCCTGCGCACGCGGCGTGGCCACGTGCGCACGAGCCGCCTGCGCCTGTGACCTGCGCGACAACCGCACCGCGCCGGTAACTAGCCACCACTCACAGTTTTGAAGCGGACGGATACTTCCACTGGCTTTGCATCTTTTAGTATTGGCAAAGACTTGGCTTCATCCATCGAAAGGTGCAAACTACAAGGAACTCCATCGTTTGATTTATCAGAATTACCATCTGACCAATCAACTTCGTAAAGAAAACTTGTACCAGATTTTCGTCCATGTCGAGTTGCACGGGCTAGCCAATGTGATTGAGTTAAGTTCCGTAGTTCTTGGTGGAGCTCAATGCTCCTAATAGTAGATTATTATATCGTAAAATAATAGTTCTCCAAACACACTCCAGCTGCCGAGCACGGCATCGGTGTCGCTGGCGCCGGCGGCGTGCTGCCCGCACTGCGAGGCGCGCTACCACTGCCGGCACCAGGAGATGCACCACATCACCTTCCGCAGCGGTGAGCGCTGGCTCTACCAGTGCCAGGTCTGCGAGTGCCTCGTGAGTATCCCCACTATAACTCATCTTTATTTATTTGGTTACTAGGTCACCCGATCAGACTTTGCGTAGAAAAAGTTAACACAGTTTACCGAGTAAAGAATGTAAATGTGACTATAATCATGAATTCCATTATATCATGGGTGTACAATTGTTACATGATAGGGCCAAGGACACTTCCCTGTGGTGCTCCATCGTTAATTTGTTTGAAATTTGAAGAAACGTCCTCATATCTAATTCTCAATGTCTTCTACCTAGAACTAACTACTTAGTTAGGTTGAATTGTAAAATAATAATTTGCGAGAATTTTCCTGAACTTATAATAATGAACTCTATGCTACATCTTATCTAAAGCTTGTGCTACATCCAGAAATACTGTAGAACAGGCTATCTTTTCTTCTCTCTGCGTTCTTTTACGTCACGTATACAGACATGTCATGTGCTATATGATGTACGTCGCCAGCTAGGGGAGGTGGACTGCTGGGAGCCCGAGTGTGGGCTGGATGGCGGCACGGGCTGCTGCGGCGTGGAGGGCGCAGGCGGCGCGCACTCGGCGGCGGGCGAGCTGGCGCCGCCGCACCGCCTGGAACTGGCGGCGTGTGCTCCGCCGCACTGCCTCTGCACGGTACGTACGCACACGCACACGCACACGCACGCACACTAACAACACACATGCATTTGAAGCCGCATTGGCACAATCAAAGTCTACTTTGTCATGTGTCATATCAATATTCAAAGTGATTTGAATTTCAAATTCAATTGTTTTGACTTTTCCTTAAGTACTTTTATATGATTTATATTGACATTATTATGATAATATCTCGAACTAAATAAAAGTTAATTTGATGCAAATAGTTCTATCAAACAAGTTTATTTAAATTTTAGTAACGACAAAATTATCATGATTACTAATTTTTTAATCGAAGAACTCTTTGACTGTAACAACGCGGCACAAGAAACGAATATCATCATCATATTACATCAACCCCGTTTGGTGACTATACATCTCATATCTCATCATCACACTAACACTGACAAGCTATTCTTGTACGCCGCGCAACGCAAACATACTGATCCCGCAAAAGAATAATACTTATACATGGAGATATAGATGTTTAACGATCACTATTATAATTATACTGACTGTACTGAATCCACCAGGATTACTAATTATACTGAATCCACCAGAATTATGTCTATACAAGGTGCTACAATTCAAAATATAATAATCCTCTTGTACCTAGACACGAACATAAGTCACTTTCTCAAAGTAAATTTAAATGAAATTTACCATTTGAGTTCTACAGTAGATAGATGCTGTAGAGTTAAAGTTTTATGCCTTATCCATTATTTCTACCTAACATAACATAAACTCACGCCTATATTCCCCGAAGGGGTAGGCAGAGGAGCTAGCACCCACATTTTGCCAGCTTATGTTTAGGTCTCAATGTCAAACTTTCTACTTAAGTATTGTAATAAAAATATTAATTTATGAAATTAAAGCGGTTTAATCAACGTATCCTTAATGACAACCGATAGGATCGAGTTCATTGATGTATTTAATTCTTTATCAATCGATTTTAAGTCCACTTTCAAAATAAGCTCCTAAAGTGATCCAAAGGCATAAGTTCGTGGTGCTGTGCGGCTGCTTGTATTGATGTGTTGCTACAACTGTCGCATTAACCCGACGCTTGAGGGCCGGTCCCGGTCGGTCCGTGTGTGAATGCATCGTTTCCGCTTGTTGCAGGGTGGGCAGTGTGCTACTTTGGTGAGCAATCTCGCGTGTTGTGTGCATCGGTAACCATCCCCACTCTTTTTATTCATTCATACATTTGCTATATTAACACGTGTTTATTTGAATGCTTGCGTCCTCGGTTTAATGCGTTTGGTATTTCATTGTTCATTGCAGTAGTTGATGTTAAAATTCTACCGTTTCTATCTAAGGCATAGTTGTGTTGCCACGTCAAAAGATTGATCAGATATTTTATTCATTGCCACGTATTGTTAAGTCGAGGACTGTCATTCTAGATATCATTTTATGTTGCATGTTTTATACTTTATTCATTACTCTCATGTCAAACTCTTTCTACGCTCAGATATTATTTCAATACCTACCATAACTGCGCGTTATGCATGGCCAAAATTTGATTAGCATACTATAAAATTATGAAGTGAATCGCCTTTCAGTTGTTTCATCACGTTCTCCCACTAGATTTTAGATCATAGACTGAACTATAATATAAATGTTCGCAAAAAGTGCCATTCGCATTAGTTTTTCCAACATGAGCATTTCGTAGAATGAGTTCATCTCTAAATGAGTACTTCGCAAATGGTGTACATTAATTAAACATTATTTTAAAATAAAAACGTTTGTTTTATCTGTCGCAAATCAGAATCTTATTAGAATTAGATAGATAGATAATACTTTATTGTACACCAATACATTTACAACAGGGACAAGTAGGTAGCATGTATCTACAGGTACATGTATGTACTTTATTACTCATTAAGTCGAACACGTTTGAATATTCTAACTGGTATAAAATAGTCGGTCTTGAGTTAGCAACAATCATAAAATGTGCTACTATTGTCAAGTCGGGGCTGATTTTCAGATGGGTTCTTCTTGCGAAATGCTCATTTTGAGAAATGCATCAAATGCAAAGTGCGAATGTTTTGCCCGATGCATACTTTGCGAATTTCACATTCTGCACCAGATTCATGTAAATGTGTTTGATTTGAATCCATCGTAGAGCCCCATTCAGAAAATGTTCCCAAATGTTTGAAAAATAAATGATCTGTATTATAAGTTGTACAGGTAGTGGTAGTTAGCTGTAGTGTCGGCCGCCGCCCGGGCCTGCCGGGTGGGCCGGCCCGGGCGGCGGCCCGGCGAGCCTACCGACTGAGCGTGCCCGTCCCGTGCAGGGCGCGCGGCGGCTGGGCGCTGGCGCTGGCGCTGCTGGCGGCGTGGTGGGGGCGCGGGCGCGAGCAGCACCGCAAGCACCGCGGCGCGCGGCGCTAGAGCCGCCCTGAGCCGACGCGCCACACCCTATTTATTCTAGATAGATCTAATGTTACGGGCCGAGCCACCTGCCGCCCGCCGCCCGCCGCCGCCCGAGCGAAACGCAAACGCACCTTCCAATTCTAAATTTTAAACTATAAGACCCCTCGCAGCTTAGCTACTTTTTCGTGTGCGCTCCGGCGAAACTGCGAAACTCCATGAGACTTGGACTCGTAGGAAAATGTCCGCTTCGTTCAATGGATCACGCGACTCGACGCGACCGGGCGACGGCCGACGGACGCTCCGCTCGCCGCGTCGCGGGATCTCGCTGCGGTGTCGGTTTATTTCTTCATTAGAGTAATTGTGTACTAGAGGCGTTGCGCACAGACTGGTTAGGTTATGCGGGATTCGGCCACGAAAAGTAGCTAGCGTGTCGAGCTTGTGAGTCGATCGCTTCAATTATTATCCTAGTACCGGACTATGTAGCTCTTGTTGTAAATAGGAGCGGCGCTTGGTGCTTGGCGGGCGGGCCCGGCGTCGCGAGACTGTATGTATATTGTGTAGCGAGCGGCGCGGCCGGGCCGGTCCGGGGCGCACGACCAACCGGTATTGGTGTATGCGCCTAATATTTGCCGAACGAAGTTAGTAGTGTACGAGTCTGTAAAATCATTAGTACGTACGTTTGTATAGAGTATGACTATGTTACGTAGGAGTACGTGTAGTGCGCCCCGGGCCCGGGCCTAGTGCCCATCGGGGACTAGGCCCCGGCCCGCCCGCGCCAGCGCCCGCACTCTGTTGTACGAAATTTTTCATAATATATTATAGTTTTTGTTTGTCTTTATATAGAGATCGTTTTTCTTGTATAATTTGAAAGTAACCAAAAATAGGTACCAAATATAGAGAAGATATGATTGTTTCTTAATTTTCATAAAGCATTTTAATGCTTGCATGTTGTATTGTGTTCAAAAAATTACGATTAAAAAGATATCCTCGAGTTCCTTGTTTTCATTTTGGGTACCTTAGAACCTGACGGCTATCAGCAGTGCAACCCGCCTTATCAGATTCCCACACATTCGAAGAGCATAAAAGCGTTTTTTGAGGATATATTTTACTTCATATAACCATTTCTACAAGCTATACCGAAATTGATTCTAGAAAAAATTTATAACAGCCAAAATGTAAAATGAAAATGGCAGCAGACCAAGCTACCGGTGGTTAGGGCTCCACACCACTGCACTTGTTTTAAATTCTGTCTGATATCAGCTTAAGCCGCGAGGCACGGATTCTCCAAAGTGACTATTGCGCGAAGTGTTCATTCTGCTGAGGGTTCATTCTACATACTTCGTAGAATGGGTTGTAGTTGGGCACTTATACACATCGTAGAATGAATCAATTCTGTCAAGTGCTCATTATGAAGTGTTCCAAATATGAAATGTACATTATGCGAAGTGCACATTCTGTGTCAAACTTTAATGAAGGCTTAAATAATCCCTTTTTTGTCCGTGGTCCCTGTGGTCGTCCCTGGAAGGTACCACGGGAATTATTTTACCCGTGGTCCCTGAATGTTGTATAAGCCAAATAATTTAAAAAGGTATTATTTCTTAACTGTATATTATTAAGACAACAAAATGTGTACTGCTGGCCACTAATGATACCCTTAATATAAAGGAGTTGCTGAAATAGAAATCGAAATTATTACAAGAAAGGGCGGTCAAGTTGTTCTTAACAATAATTATCAATTTTATAAACATACAAAAAATAAGTGTTTTTTTTATATAGTACACGCCAACTTGATCTCACCTCGCCTGATGGTAAGCTAAAGGCAAAGTCTCAGGAAAGAGGGTCACCATTACAGACACTAAGTGTTACAATGGTGGCAGTCAGCCTGGCGGCCTCATCAGATGCTTTTTCACGCCCTGCTTAAAGGCCCTGGGACTGTAGGAAGAAGGAAACACGTGTGCTGGTAATGGATTCCAGGTCTTGGTCGTGCGTCAAAGAAAAGACTCTCCGAACCGCTTGGTTCTTGCTCGTATATTTTGCACAGTGTGAGGGTGACATCTTAGGCCTGCACGTGTTGTCCTATGTAGGAAAGGAGATGGTGGGATTAGTTGGAAGAGCTCATCAGAACACTCACCACGGTAGAGATGGTAAAATACAGCCAAGGAAGCAATATCTCTACGCATCTGCAAAGGGTCGAGGGGGTTCGTGACCTCAGGGTTCCCAATAATTCGGACCGCGCGTCGCTGCAACCTGTCGAGAGCATCTAGTAGGTATTCCGCGGAGCCATCCCAGAGATGCGAGCAGTATTCCACACAGGAGCGAATTTGTGTCTTATAGAGAAGACACCGCTGCTCCGTCGTGTAAAAAACGTCTCACTTTATTCAGGAGTCCGATTGTTTTTTTTTATTTTTGCGTGCTCTGAAGAGTGGGAAGGGGAAGGAAAGAAGATACCTTTGCTGTGAACGCACAAGCCTGCGTCTTCTTGGCATTGAACTCGACCATGTAACCAGAGCCTCATTGAGAAATGTGACTCAAGATCCGGTCCAGTTTAGTGACAAGCAGCTGTCTTTTCTCCGCGATAACCCCCGTGTAAGGTGCTATATGCAGATGAAAGAGAGTGGGAGATAAAACAGACCTCTGCGATACGCCAGCATTTATCTGCAAGAACTCCGAAGCCCGTCCATCACAGAGGACGCGAATACGGCGCTTCCGCAGGAAACTAGCAATCCAGTTGCACAGTCTAGGAAGCAGACCAAAGGCTGGTAGCTTAGAGAGAAGTGATTTGTGCCAGACTCTATCGAAAGCTTTGGCGATATTAAGACTAATTGCCAGTGACTCGCCGTGCTTGTCCATAGCCTCACCCCAAACATGGGTAACGTATGCCAGAAGATCACCCGTTGACCGTTTCGGCCTGAAGCCATATTACCGGTCATTAATTAAGAAGTGATCCTCTAGGTGACGCATGAGCTGTTTGTTAATGATGTGCTCGAAGACCTTGCACAGCACTAATAAACAGTTAAGTTATAATACCTTTTTAAATTATTTGGCTTATACAACATTCAGGGACCACGGGTAAAATAATTCCCGTGGTACCTTCCAGGGACGATCAGAGGGACCACGGACAAAAAAGGAAATAATCACATATGACGCACACATTGTGTTAATTTAATAAGGTATCATAAATGTGACAAAACGCTAAATTCGCAAAATTATTTATTTATAAAAACTATGAATCAAGATAATAAATATTTATTGTTCAATACTTCCTATTACAACATGTATCTTTTAAACTTAAGACAATTTTAATAATATCTTTACCACAATTTAAAAAGCTTCGACGTTCTCAACTCGGGCAAGCTAAATCACGCTAACGCGGATATCTTCGGCTCAGGCGAAAAAAAAACAATGGGGATATTGTACGATGAGTATTTGTATTAGACCATGTTGACGACAGGCGGCATGGTGGGTTCCACGTGCGCCATTTGGGGCGGCGGAGGGTGCGACAGGCACGCGATGCCGATGCGAAGTGGGGACGTAGACTTGTACGACTGCGTCTTCTCATGTTCCACCTCGTATGTCACCAGAGTGAACGCTGCCGCAAATAGGGCCACCGCCTGTGTGTAATGTAGTCATTAAGGATCAGTAATTAAATAAATATAACTTAACGAAATATAAAATGTGTTTTTGTAGTGAGGCTTGTTTGTACTTGAGGTAGGAGGCAGGACACGGCGGTATTTCCGCCCAATTGAGCAGTCCGACTGGGAAGTACGCTACAGAATACCGCGGCTATAATAACTTCGTGTTGTGTTCCCAACGGTGAGTAGGGTAGCCAGAGCTCACTGGAGAATTTGTGCTGTCAGTGGGAAGACTAAAGGCTTGTCCTGCTTTATCCTCTACACTGACGGCACAGAAACTGTGCTTACAGGGTCGGCAGTGCGAGTGTGGCTTCTCTGGTGTTATACACGTCCATAGGCAACGGTAACCACTTTCCATCAGGTGGGCCGTGTGCTTGTCTGCCACCTAAGTGGGATAAAAAAAAAACTTGAGAATGGAAAGAAAAAAATATCAAAGGACACTTGTAGACAAAAAGAAAGTAATTCGAAAATTCATATTAAATCTTCGAGAACAAAGATTTGTTTCGCTCCTGTTTCAGTCTTCTAGAGATAGAAATAAGACTTGTGATACACCATCATGGCACCGAGATATGCCTAGGACCTATTTAGTGAAGAATTCTTGTACACGGTTTGGTGCCGAAAATGCACGCCTTCGAAACATTACAGGACTCAATACAGAAATACATTTAATAATAAAAGCCAACATAATGGATCAGACTCAATAATCTCATAATTAAGATCATTATGGAATTTATTGGATACGATTTGAACTAAGTAAATTTAAAAAAATATATATTACAAAATACACATATTGAGAACTCACTTGTACTTGTCCACATTATTTTTATGTGTGCCTGACCGGTTTTGCCTTACGGCATCCTCAAAGGTTATTAATCCTCAAAATAATGAAGAAAAGAAAGAAAGAAAAGTTCAAGTGAGTTCTCAATATGTATACCAACAAATTCCACCAAGTGCCATCAATCAACAGTAAAAATAAAATATTACAAAATATTTTTGAGGAATAAGTGTTTTAAAGTAAAGTTATTTTACCAAGACCACGATGAGCGCTGAAGAGAGTGCAGAAAGGGCGTTGGCGTAGTGTCTGATATCAGCGAGCGCGGGGCGAAGACACCCCACGCTGTACAGCGGCACCTCGCATATATCGCCATTCTGCACATATATATCCACAAAAAAATTATAAAATTTTCAGTTCTAATTTTTTTTGGAATTTATTTCGATTTGATTAGATTTCGAGCGCATGTTACCTAGAGATAATAAAGTAGGTACCGGTACCTTTCGGCACAGTGGCGTAGCGGTGCCGCTACACAACACGCGGGTTCGTTTCCCGCTCAGTACAAATATTTTATATACATAACCATAGAGGTTAATAAAGGGCTCAGAGAGTGATGATCTTTCGGCTAAGAATACCACAACATGCTATGACGTTGAGTGAACATATTAGTTATGGACAAATATAACAACTGAGTAGATTTTCACGAAGTGCTAACCTTGCCAGTCCAGATGCGTCCGCAGCAGGCAGGGGGCAGTGTGCGACGATGCTGGTACCAGTCTGAATACGAATGAACTCCGCAGCATTTCAACTGAAACACGATACATTTATCTACGAAACATCTCCATATTCTGCATTATTCATAAAGTAGACTTATTTGTTTCACGAACCTTGAATCAAAATATAGTGATATTCATGAAAATAATTATTTGAAATCAATTTTACCAAAGTATTCGTCGTTGGTTTGATAAATGTAATACCTCAATTTGCATTGCCGCAAAGGAACTCCTGACAGCGGGATCAAAGCCATCAACGGCCATTGCACGCAACATGCTGTTGTTAACTGTGGCAGTGTCACGCGCCGCCCGCACCACCGCGCTCATGGACGACATACCCAATGACAGCATGAGCATCGCCACGCTCACCAAGCCCATCAGCTGTTGAAATAATTTTCTATGTATGCTTGTGTAAGGTAAGATAAGTACCTAATACTGCTGAGTATGGGGCCTGTAACTCGTGTAAGCGGATCTCAAATTTGGTAGATAAGGGTATGGCGAAAGCCTTCCTCTTGGTGGAAGTTAGATGGAAGTTGCTCCCAAAAGCCAAATTAAACTAATTATATGATGAAGTAATAGAGTGGTCCTCGGGTTCGAGTTCCGAAATAGAAGTTCTGGATGCAACCGGGATTAGCCCTCGGATAGAAGGCTTGCCTTTTGGGATTGGGAGATTAGATGGAAGTCGCTCTCAAAAGTAAAATTAAACTAATTTATGTTATCAAGAAGTTGGAGAACGGTTCGCGAGTTCTGAAATAGAAGCTTTGGAATCAGCGAGATACAAAGAGAAGAACAGATATACTTACAGTAGCGTTCATAGACTTTGACTTGGGGTTATATGGCACGAGCGTTGACAACCAGCATGTTGGCAGACAGAGGAGCGAGCCTGCCAGGAACAGAACACTGGCGCTCAGCTCTACGCCCAGGTCAGTTGTCCAGAAGTAATATGACATGCGAAGCAGACTCCATGCCACGGAACCACCGAGCACGGTGCCGCCACTCTGAAGAAAATAATACTAGTTTGAACTGTTCACAGGTGAACAGATTTCGATTAACAGGATTTTTTTTTATACCACTTAGGTGGCAGACAAGCACACGGCCCACCTGATGGAAAGTGGTTACCGTGGCCTATGGACGTTTGTAACACCAGAGGAGTCACAGTCGCGCTGCCAACCCTGTAAGTACAGAGTTTCTGTGACGTCAGTGTAGAAGACAAAGCAGGACAAGCCTTTAGTCCCACTGACAGCACAAATTCTCCAGTGAGCTCTGGCTACCCTACTCACCGCTGGGAACACAACACTGGGAAATTTAAATGAATACGTTAAACGACTTCCTCGTTGCTTATATGTTATATCAGAATGAGTATTATGAATATTTAAGTACTATAGGTATTTACATAGCAGAACATTCAGTAAAACTTACAAATAAAAGTCCAGCACACGAGAACAAAACTAAACCACTGCTTCTCATTTTATTTTTATTTTTAATACTTTTGATATTTTTAATATTGTTGCTAAGGTAAGATTATTCCAATATATTAGAGTCGTACAATAAATCACTGGATCAATTTGAAAGGTATTTGAATATCATCAATCGAAAGGATTTAGATTTTTTTTGGAGTAAATAGTTTTGATTGTCAAAAAGGAGGTGCTACTTACCTACTTGCTTTTAATGTTTGTACTATGAAATTGTAGATGGCTTAAAAGTAGTGCGTTTATCATGAAAACCGTATAGTAATTTTACGTAGGTATCTACGTAAAATTTCAAATGATGGTTGTGCGAAACCGTGGAATACGACTTAATATAATTGGTATTGTTACGACAGACGTCGATATCTCGAAAACTAGTAATTGAATCTTCAAGAAATAAAAACAGCATTGTTAGTGACGAGGTACTCTACCGATTGGCATAGAAAAATCTAGAATCGTCAACAAAAAGTCACAACCTACCTACGAGTACCTACTCTTTTAAATAAATAAAAGGTAAAATTCATTCTGTCTTTGAGATCTATAACGAACATAGCGAGCTTAAGCGATCGAAGAGGATTCTTCCTGCGACCTGAGCAACGACTGTGGACTACTGTGAACTACTGAGCGACTGGAACTGTTGAAGAGTACCTACTGTGTGTACTAGTGATTTAATTGTCTAGTTTGTGGCGAGCTAATAAATATCTTCGTTGAGTAAACGGCATTTAATTGTACCCCGTGCACGTAACAATATTTTTTGTAGTCGCTTCTTCGCACATACTAAATTTATTGGTATGCGAATCAACACGTTTTGAAATATGTGGTGTTGATTCGTACACATTTCAATATAATTAAAACAAATGAAACAAATAATAACAAGAATCAACAAATATATTTGTGGAAGACATTCCTAATCAACTTATTACCAGTAGGAATATGCAAAGAAAAGCGTACTAAAGAACATAAGAATATATTGTATAAGAGAAATACAAGCAACAATATTACAAAATTTAATAAAATGTTGACGCTATCCGTGACCAGAGGGCTGGTTTATTCCTTGCGCAAAGGATTGGTATTGCCATTCAACGTGTGCAATACCGCCAGCCTTCTGGCCACCTTCCCGGTTGACATCGATGGGGAGGAATTCTTTGACGCCTGAACCTGCAGGATTATTTAGATATATATTCTTTTATATATATATATTTTAACTTAGATATCTTCGTGTATATTATGTAAATATTAAATAAAGAAAAAAAACCTTAAAAAAAAAATCAATAAATATAATAGTACACATTAAGTCAATCTAATACTTTTATAAAATTCTCGTGTCGCGGTGTTTGTGGTTAAACTCCTTCGAAACGGCTTTCCCGAATCTCATGAAGTTTTGTGAGCATATTGGGTAGGTCTGAGAATCGGACAACATCTATTTTTCATCCCCCTAAATGTTAAGGGTAGTACCCTTAACATTATATGGCAAAACAACGTTTGCCGGGACAGCTAGTATACATAATACAAATCAGTCATCAACAATTACATTCCTATCTTAGGTGTATCATTTCATGTTTTCCACCCGCATCAGTAATTAACGACCAGTAAACGAAACCTAAATAGGTAGGTATTACATAACATAAATCCACGCCTATATTCCCGAAGGGGTAGGTACAGGTGCTAAGCACCCACATTTCGCCAGTTTATGTTTAGGTCCCAATGTAATAGGTGGCGAGCCTATTGCCATTAACCGGGCACTTATAAACCTGCGATAAATACACACATAACTTCGAAGAGCATCGAAATGTCATTGGTGTGTGCCATGGTAAACCTGGGGCCACTAGGCTATCGCGGTAGGTAGGTATTATTTAAAAGGAAATATCGAAGTTCCATCAATCCCGCAGCTAGACAGAAAAAAGCGGACCCCAGATTACGAGACGCAAGTTTCGGATGCAATGGGAATTAACGCTAGAGTGAAGAAGAAAAAGGTAAGTAGGTATATTCTATAGGTAATTAATGTGGGTCGTTATAGGTCTTCCAGAATCTCATGGCACGATTTATAAATATATATTATTATGTTTGTGCCGCGTGGTTCCCGGTAGAGTAGAATTTGGGCCACCCCATCTCTTCCCATGTGGTGTCGTACAAGGCGACTAAGGGATAGGGCTGTTTAACATCGGACAGATATTTACAGCCCAGACTCAACCTCAAATGCATGGCTCGAGTCAACAATAGTGCCTGAAATATGGCAATAGGCTCACCCCCTATTACGTGGGACCGAATACAATTATTGGTGAAATGTGGGTGATAATTCACCTCTGCCTAACCCTCCGAGGATAAAGGCATGATTGTATGTATGTATGTATTATTATTTATAGCTATATTTATAGCACCTCGTTTACACCACGAAACAAGTTGTAAAACAATTTGTAAACTTCTTAAAAACACTTGTTGGAGACTTGTAGTCCTTGTAGAAGACTAATCAAAACACAATCCTTGTTGTAAACATGTATCTCAGATACTTTTTCGTTCACATAGGATATATAGCCAACAAGTTGTAAACAAGTATAAAACACATTTGCGTTCACACTGTAGCCTGTGACATATTGCAACTTGTCAAATATATGTTTTATACTTAGGTGTAAACGAGGGATAACATGCACATGCGCACAAGTCTGAAAGGTGTGCAAAGTCAATTTTGACACTGGTATATCTATACTCCAATTTCTATTTTACCAGAGGGTACAGCTGAGAGTAGTCAAGGTGCAGACTGGTCACAGAGCGCTGATATTAGTGTCCCCTCCCCTTTCCGGAATCGTGCATCGCACACCTGAAGGGGCCACCTTAAAACCGTAAATAGCCCAAGATTGGCCGGGGCGCGTGGAATATGGTCTGAGCAAACTTACACCCCGGCTGAAGACCCGAGACAGCGTGTCGTTTTAGTCAATGCGAGCTCGACATAACCACACGTAATGGCCGACTGGGGTGGTATACGAGGGGATTGCCGTCGCCGGTGATTAGTCTTCTACAATCTTCAAGTCTCCAACAAGTTTTTTAATAACTTCATCCCACGCACACTCAAGCTGTGGAATGCACAATGTGGGGTTCTTCAAAAAGGGCATTAGGAGGTTTCTTCAGGGTCGGCAGCGCGAGTGTGACACCCCTGGTGTTGCACACGTCCATAGGCCACGGAAACCACTTCCCAGCAGGTGGGCCGTGTGCTTGTCTGCCACCTAAGTGGTATAATAACAAACGAAATAAATTAGAAATCAGAATTCCATGTGAGCCGAGCCGCGGGGAACAGCTGTCTATAATAATCACATTTTGTACAAAAAAAACTGTAAGGCAAAACAGCGGAATACTTTTACGTCTTGATTCATCGGAATTTGAAAGATTAAGTGCTCCAATGAGGCCCTGCAATTTGACGTGTATGCAAGCGTTATCATTTGTCATGTTTAAACTCATGGTAGAGCTACAGATAAAACCAACTTCTCTGTTGTGAGTTGACCAATATGTTAGAATATACCATTTTGATACTTTTACTCTGACTTAACTAGGTTTAGTTTCTTTATCGTAAAAAGTAGATATATTGTTTTTATTACATATTTATCGGAGCACTGGCAGGAAATTTATATTATAACACTTTTGGTCTAATCTATACATATATAAGCAAAATACCACACACTAACTAATCACGAAATCTCAGAAACTATAAATGGGTAACTATAACACCTACAAACTTGAAATTGGGCAGGTGGGCTTGAGAACTAATATAATACTAATACTAATCGCGAAAAAAGAGGTTAAATGCAGCGAAATCAGTGATGAAACATTGTATGAAAGATTGTCATTTTTGAAGATATCGTGATGTAATTTGGTACAGAGATGGATCAGAGCTTAGGAACGGATATAGGCTGAGTTTTAAAGAGAAAAAAAAGGTTAAAGGCGGGAAATAGGACATTAAAGATTATAATTTTCAAAATAGCCTGATGAAATAGAGATGAATAAGCAATACGCTTGAGAGTTCAACTTTCAAAAGTGATAACTCAGCGCTCAACCCTCGTCTCTACCTATCTATCACTATCGGTGCTAACATTTACATCACTACACGATGACCGAAATCCACGCGGGCTGAGTCCTGAACCTAGCTATTGCACGCGACTCCTGAATATTCAGGTATTGAATTAAACAGATAATTATTATTGTCATCAGTGGAAGAAGTAATGTCCACGAGAACCCTGCACTATCACGGGGTTCTTGGAGTATGAAGCTGAGTATCGAATATGCGATTCGCCTCAAGAAAATATTTTTTTTAAATTATGTATTTATAGTAAAATTATTTCACCTTAGCAGCTCATAGGGTGATAATTTTTGGAGATTAAAAAGGGCAGTCAAATCTAAATATATATAACTCAAAGGTGACTGACTGACTGACTGACTGACATAGTGATCTATCAACGCACAGCCCAAACCACTGGACGGATCGAGCTGAAATTTGACATGCAGGTAGATGTTATAACGTAGGCATCCGCTAAGAATTGATTTTGATTAATTCTCTCCCTAAGGGGATAAAATAGGGGATGAAAGTTTATATGAAACTTAGTCAATTTTAAACCGATCGGGCTGAGGCTTTGGAAAGGATTTTGAGATGCAAGTTATATAAGACTAGCTGTTGCCCGCGACTCGACCCGCGTGGATGTTGGTTATCGCTTTATGTTGAGTCAACGCTATTGAGCATAATTTTTTTCTAAAATAAAAGTAGTCTATGTTACTCCTTATTACATCAGCTACTTGCCAGTAATAGTCCCGTCAAAATCGGTCCAGCCATTTCAGAGGTTAGCCGGAACAAACAGACAGACATACAGTCTTTATTGGCAGGTAGCTGATGTAATAAAGAGTAACGTAGGCTACTGTTATTTTAGAAATTATTTATGCTCAATAGTGTTGACTCAACACTAAGCGATAACCGACAGCCACGCGGGCGGAGCCGCGGGCAACAGCTAGTCCCTAAATAATTCCTAAGTAGGCATGTCTGTTACTATGAATGAATATAAATTTAAATGTATCAAGATAGTTTAGTCCAATTTTACAATTTTCAGGCTCAGGCAGCAAAAGTTTTGTATGTATTCAGCCTAAGAAATTACACCAAACTCAAAACGATGTTTTTCTCAAAATTGCAGGAACTTAAAATTCCATTTTATAAATTATAATATTAGTTAAATGTAACACTATCCAAAAGTAATTTGTTCATTGTTTCTGGATTTTTTCAAGAATAAAAAACTATTTCTGGACAACACCTTTTATTTTCCTATTTGCCATGCGATTTTGGTACACCTATACACCAGCCACAGCAAGTGTGCGATATAATTTTTAAATTAATTATTACAGTAAAACATTGTTTTTGGAAATCTATTAAATTGGACATGTTAATACAATAGTAAATAATTACCTTTTACAATAGCAAATAAATGCTGGCATTAAAATTGATTATAACAATTTTAATTGGATTTTAAGTACGAAACTATAAATACATAGGTAAATAATTATGAACAGAAACAACTGTTTACTTTCATAAGTCGGCTTTATAAGAGGTATAAGCAATATGGGATTACACAGCATTCTAGTTCTGCCAATACTTTTGTTGTGTATCCAACACGCACTCGGTGCAGTGTGGGAGTTTGGTGAAGATGATGAAGACGCAGACGTAATATTCCATGGTACGGGCTCAATACAATTGTGGGAAAGAGTCAAACGTGTGGCGATACTTGTAACTATAAATATTTTAATTATTTACTCTAGTCTAGTCTAGTTTTCGCGGTCTCTTCTCTACTGGGTATATAGGGGCATTTTCATCACTAACAATTGTGTCACTAATGTTAGCGGACAAGGCCTACCAACATTCGTCGTCTCAGAGATATCTTTTCTAGAACACACATAGTTTGTCGGCCACACAAGTTGATACGACCGAGTTCAACATTATATCCACTTCATAATTAGCGCCAGAGCTCCTGTGAGGTGAAGACAAAATCTAATAACTTGCTGCAGGTTCTATTGGAACCAACGCTAAGTACCCAGACTTCGCCACGTCAAACTTCAAACAATCGTACTCAAGTGCCATCTTTCAAGTCTCCCCCTACATGGAGATGTCCCCCTATATATCACTGACTTTGTCTGCAAAAGAACTGAAGCGTGGTGGAATTCTAGAACATAAGTATATTAGGGGCCGTTTAAGTATTAGGTTAGCAGATTTATTACAATTATTTAACCCCCTCCCCCTTGTCAGCAAAAGTAAACAAATCTCTTGTGGTTGCGCCGATAGTAAAATTTGTATTTTCCCGCTCAATAGTAGTAATTCAAATCATCTCTCAATTGATTGACACTGAACACACGCTTCCTATACCCATCTCCCTCCCGCACTACCTTTAAAGTGAGATAGCAATAGTTTTCCCCCCGCCCAATTGTTGAAATGGCCGCATCTTGACTTCCGCTTTGAACTAGCAAACAATGGCGACGGCGCGCGCGACTCTCAGAAATTAATAATGTTTGTTGGATTTTAACCGCTTTCATAGACCTTTACCGATCGGATTGTGCCTTTCGCGTCCCTCAAGTGATTTAGTGATGTGGGCAGCAGCTCCTGAGCCAGGAAGAGAAGACCGGTGCACCGGCTCCGACAGCACGTGGCGTCATAAAGGTTAGTGCATCCTCTCCTAATTTCTTGGGTTGCATTCACTGCCTAAACCACCTCCGCGGCAACCCGATCACCTATCTTATTTGTTGTGTAAAGTGTCATCTGAAATGTTTAGCTTCATCCCCCGCAAAAATACAGTCCACTAGCTCACGTGGCGTAGAATCGCGCCACCATTCTTTTTGGTCCTTCGAGCCGGATCCTTAGTCGTAGTTCGCATTTTGTTATTTATTCCATAGGGAATAAACGCACCGCACCCAAATACCTAGTTATTTTAGTAGAAAACCCCGCATCTAGGCATTTAGGTTTAGATCTTAGGTATCCTAGACACCCTAATGCATAGGCACAGTGTAATACCTAACGCATTTGGCTATTTCAATTTCTAAGTTGTCCGTTCGCCGCTAGTTCGCATCGTATTTACCTAATACCTACATAGGTAGGTACGCGGTTATACCTCGCTCGCATTTCTCTTATCGTATCGATCCTTAGTCGTAGTTCGCATTTTGTTATTTATTCCATAGGGAATAAACGCACCGCACCTAAATACCTAGTTATTTTAGTAGAAAACCCCGCATCTGGGCATTTAGGTTTAGATCTTAGGTATCCTAGACACCCTAGTGCATGGGCACAGTGTAATACCTAACGCATTTGGCTATTTCAATTTCTGAGTTGTCCGTTCGCCGCTAGTTCGCATTGTATTTACCTAATACCTACATAGGTAGGTACGCGGTTATACCTCGCTCGCATTTCATTCAAATTCATACGAAAGTATTTTAATTTGATTAGATATTACGCAATACTTAATCCCTGAAATAATAGTTGAACCTAGACAGCGGTCTGGCTCGCGTAAACTAGTACGATCTGGCTGTTGCTATGCGCGTTTTGTTCAAGCGTGCACTCGCAGTTATAAGTACCTACCTACCTACGAAATATCGCTCGCGCCGCGTCGCTGTTTTATAGGTACCGCTAAGATTAAGTCATTTCATATTTTGTTGTTAATTTGATTTAGTTGTAAAAATGTCCCCAAAGGTTGATAGGACCGGTAATGGGGTTCAATTGAAACTTTTATACGCTAAAAGAGAAATGATTTACTCTCGCGTACAATCGATTTGTGATAATGCACTTAAAACCTCTGATCTGGCTATTAGAGATTCGTTCTTATGTTCTATAGAAAACTTAGATAGTTTACGCGCGGATTTCGAGTCTTTAGTACATGACATCAACGTTTTAGAGTTAAATTTAAATCCCGATTACTCAGTGAGTTATCAGGCCTTGTCGTCGTTTGACGATTTGTATTGTCGTATCAAACGCGTCGCTAGGAGTTTGGAGAAACCGTCTGACCGACCCAATCCCACTCGCGACCGACCTAAGTTGCCACCAATTCAAATACCCGAATTTGATGGTAACATTCGCAATTGGGGTTTATTTATAGATAGTTTTGAGAATACAATAGATAAGAACCTTTCGTTGACAGATCACGAAAAATTGCATTATCTCGTTGAAAAATTGACTGGTAAAGCTATAACCGTTTGCGCTGGAATTACGTTTAGTGCCAAAAATTATAATTTAATTTTAAATACTTTGAAAGCTAAGTATGAGGATAAAAGATCGGTAGCTAACGCATATTTGGATCAGATGTTTGACTTGAAATCTATTACGGCATGTAACGATCAAAACTTAGAGAAGTTTCTAGATACTTTCGCATCATCTGTTCGCGCCGTAAAGAACCTAAAGATCGATGACCTCTGCGACTTCTTATTTTTGTATATGGGTTTAAAGAAATTAGATTCCGAAACCATTCGATTATTTGAGTCGGATCACCGCGGCAATAAAATTCCTAAGTTCGAAGACTTAGAAAGTTTTGTTCGCGAGCATATAAAAATATTGCAACGCTCTTCATCGAAACATGAAGGCGCGAAGAAAGTTGTTAGTTCCGAACGTAAAATAGATGCGTCATCGAAGTCACTGAAGTCAACTCATACTTATGTTAATACCGCACCAGCACATGTACAATCACCTGTTTGCTCTTTGTGTAATGCTCATCATTCGCAATTGTACAAGTGTCCGGGTTTCCTAAAATTATCGCCTAATGATCGTTATAAATTTGTTCGCGCTAATAATTTTTGTTTTAATTGTCTCGGTACTAAACACCGCGTTGTTTTATGTAATAGTAGCAATAGTTGTCGCAAATGTCCAGCGAGACACCACACTTTACTTCATTTTAAAAATAGTAACGCCGCATCCAATGTGAGCACAGTTGGTTCGTCGAGCGGTGGCACACGGCGGCCTGCGCCACAGCCGCAGCCCGCGCTCGCGCGCGGTCCTGCCCGCACGGAGACCGCTGCGAATGACGTCACCTTGTGTTCGTTGTCCGCTAGTGCTGCGCTCACTACTGTTGTTCTCGCGACTGCTCGCGTTATTATTGTTGATGCATTAGGTAAACCGCACATTGTTCGAGCGCTATTAGATGGCGCTTCGCAAAGTAATTTTATTACTCAAGATTGTTGTCAACGTCTTGGTTTCAATGTTAATAAGCGTTCAACCCGCTCAGTGGTGAAGGGTTTTGGAGGTTTACAGTCAGCTGTTCATGGCACCGTTAAAACAAGGTTTGGATCTCGTTTTAATAATAATATTTGCTTTGACATGGATTCGCTCGTTACAGATAAAATAACTGAACAGTTGCCTACCGTCCCGGTGGACACGTCTTTATTAACGAAATTTAAAGACTTGCCTTTAGCAGATGAGACTTACGCTGTTCCTGGAGTCGTCGATATATTGATCGGCGCTTCGATTCTCCCGCACCTCCAGTTATCACGTAAGGTTCAAGGGGGACCGACGTACCCCGCTCCACACGCACTGGAAACAGTTCTTGGTTTTGTTATAATTGGTTCCGCACCCGCTTCTATAGATAGTTTTAGTCACTCGACTGCTTCGTTCTGTTGCACCGTCGAGCCGCCACTGGAGTCTACCATCCGCAAGTTTTGGGAAATTGAAGAGGTCAATGTCCCACCTATCCTAAGCCCTGATGACAAGATGGCTGAGGAGATTTATTGTCGCACGACTACTCGTGATGAGCAGGGTCGTTATGTTGTCGCGCTCCCTTTCAAGGGAGATATTTGTTCGCTCGGTGACTCCCGTGTATCCGCTAAAAAACGCTTTCTTTGTTTAGAACGAAAGATGCAGGCGTCTCCAAAGTTAAAGAAAGCCTATGATGAGGTTGTTAACGAATATTTAGATAAAGGTTACATCTCACCTGCGCCTGCGGACACTGACGAGACCCAGCCTTCGTACATTATCCCGCACCACAGAGTTATTAGAGAAGATAAGCTTACTACTAAACTCCGCGTAGTTTTGGATGGCAGTGCTAAGACTAGCACTTCCGTGTCGCTTAATGACATTTTGTATTGTGGTCAAAATCTTCAAGGTAATTTATTTGACATAATTGTAAATTTTCGCATTAATATTAGTAGAATTTTAGCTTTTTCGGACTCAATAGTCGCTTTGTGTTGGGCCCACTCTTCGCCCCATCGTTGGGACACATTCGTCGCTAATACACACACACACACACAGTTCTCGTTCGTTCGCGAATGCGTGCGGACGAACTTCTCGGGCGGTATTTTTCGGTACAAAAAATGGCGTCAAAAATAATTAAATGTGCGAATTGTAATATAGTGATAAGCGAACTACTATCGTTTATTCAAAACAAAGCAGATGTGATGGATGAGGTCTCCCTTATCCGATTATGCAGTGATAGTTTTTCGGAGAGTGAAATAGTGTCGGCAAAAATATTACTGTTCGATTCGGTTCCGAATTCAAAGCGAAAAGTCCGTAGAAATAAAGGCAAAAATGCTTGAGATATCGATGACATAATATGTCTATTCAAAGTGACGGATCCTGAGTTGATGCCCATCTTTGTTGCGCGGGACCTGCAGAAGCTTCCCCCCGTAACTTTTGACCACATAGATGCGACGAAGCTATTGAAAGATATATTACGGTTGCAACGTGATGTAAAGGTTTTGAAAACCGAGTGTGCCCCTTTGGATCAGTTTAATGAGCTAAAGATTGAATTCGAAAATCTAAGGCAGGCGTCGTTAGTATGCAATAATTTTGATCTTGTTAATAGAAAGCGCGGTGCTTTTACTGCTGACCCTTTGGATAGTGGCCCCATGGCTTTGCAACAGTATGTTGAGAAGTCCCCCAGCAAAGATAAATCGCCCAAAGCATCCATAAATTGTACCACTCACTTCTCACCGCAATATGTAGGTATGACGCATACAGTTTTAACGGCTCAACAAAATATGAATGGCGGTAAGCGGACAGCTGATAGCGCGCCGGCGGCCGCGGGGGAAAAGGAGCGCGATAGCACTGTCTGTCTCTTTCACACCTAGTAACGGTGGGTGCGGCTATGCGTCGGAACGACACACTGAACGAGTGAATGAACATGCTACCAATAGCCAAGATGTCACTAAGACAGATGTAATCAACTGCTGTGCGAGTTTGGGTCGAGATACCCAATGTTTACTGAGTCCTAAGGATCATACGAGTGACAAGTGGCAACAAATCGTAGAGGACGTTGAGCCGTGGCACTTGGTGGCAAAAAAGCCTAAGAAAACCTTAGCTAGCAGAAGAACTGGGAGAGCAGAGGTTAGGCCAGATTGTAAATTTAAGGCGGTGCCTGTGAAATTGCCGCTTTTCATCTCCTATGTATGTAAAGATACCACTGAAGGCGATATTAAGGCGTATATACTTGAGAAAACGCAGGAAGAAGTAGATCTGTATAAAATAAACAGAACGGTTGAAAAAAGGTACGACTCGTACAAGCTGTACGTCTCACAAAGCAAAATAGGCATATTCCTGGATGATAAGTTATGGCCAGATGGAATAAGTTTTAGACGCTTCTCTCGTGATAAGAGTAAAACGAAGTATGGCACACAACAGAATACAGCAAATAAATAAACATACTATTTATGGATTCAGATACTTATTACAATACAAAATTAGTCAGTTTCAATTGCAAGTCTGTGAAAAGGTCTGTCAAGGGTGTTAGATCTTTGTGCCAGTCAGCTGATATAGTTGCTCTGCAAGAAACGTGGCTGATGCCATATGACATATCATACCTCGACTCCATACACAACGATTTCGTCAGTACGGGTAAATCAGCTGTAGATCTTTCGGTAGATTTATTAAGAGGGCGTCCTTATGGCGGTGTTGCTATCCTGTGGCGTAAACAAGCGTTTAAAGCGGTCACTGTGATTGAGTGCGTTAGTACGCGGTTAGTGGCAATTAAAGCATCTCTCGGTGATAGCTCGATAATAGTGTTTAGTGTATACATGCCTACTGATTGCAGTGAAAATTTACCAGAGTTCACTGAGTGTCTGGCTGAAATGTACGCGATAGTCGATAGTGAGAACGTCGAATCGGTTTACCTACTTGGGGACTACAATAGCCACCCTGGTGAGTCTTTTTACTGTGAACTCTTGGACTTTTGTACTGAGCAAAAATGGACATGTGCGGATATTGCAAAATTAGGAATAGACTCTGATAGCTATACATACATCAGTGAAGCTTACGGCTGTAGGCGTTGGCTGGACCACTGTGTGGTTACTGAGTCGGCTTGGCAAACGATTACGGAAATTGGTATATTGCATGATGTCTTCTGGTCTGACCACTATCCTATGTTTATCAACTGTAGGTTAGGTATTAATAGGCGAATATCAGATATCATCGATACACCTTGTAACCGGGTAATTTGGGGACACAAGGACAATGATCAGATAACTGAATATTCTAACCTTTGTAACGACAAATTAAGGTTGATTGAGTACCCTCAAGATCTAGGTATGTGCACTAATGCTCATTGTGAGGATCTTGAACATAGGCAAATTATAGACAGTATATATATAAATATTGTCAACATTCTCTCTGAAGCAGCCACACAGAGTTATGTAAAAAATCAGACTAAGAAACACAAGGCTCAGATTGTAGGCTGGAATCGGTATGTGCGGGAGGCTCACATGAGGGCTAGGTCTGGCTATCAGAACTGGCTCTTGCACAATAAACCTACTTCTGGGCCCATCCACGAGGATATGTACTTATCTCGCAAAATGTTCAAAAACAAACTTAAATGGTGTCAAAACCACCAAGAGCAAATTAAACTTGACATTATCGCCTCACATCGTGAAGGTAAGGACTTTAAACAATTCTGGAAAGCCACAAATAAACTGAATACCAGACCTAGCCTTCCTGTGAACGTTGGCGGTGCTGATCTGCCTGACAGCATTGCAAATATGTTTGTGGAGCATTTTAAATTAGAGTCACCTCTTGGCCGGTCGTCGGGGGTGGTCGATGCTGGCGTTTGTCGTGACACCGATACAGTTCGTTTCTCCGCTAAGGATGTGGCTGGGGTTATTGGTAGAATGACGACTGGAAAGTCTCCTGGTCATGATGGTCTCAGCATCAAGCACCTTCGGTACGCCGGGCCTCATTTGCCTAGAGCTCTTGCCATGTTCTATTCACTTTGCTTGTGTCACTCATACCTTCCAGGTGATTTAATGAGAACTATTGTGATACCAGTAATTAAGAACAAGACAGGTGATGCGACTGACAAGTGTAATTATCGACCCATTTCACTGGCTACCGTCATGGCAAAGGTGCTAGATAGCCTGTTGGATATTAGGTTGGAGCCTCTACTCAGGTTACATGACGCCCAATTTGGGTTTCGACCTGGGTTGTCCACTGAAACAGCAATACTAAGCTGGAAACATACTGTACAATATTACACCCAACGTCAAACACCAATTTATGCGTGTTTTCAGGACCTTTCCCGTGCTTTTGATCTCGTATCTTATGATATATTGTGGGAGAAACTACGGGAGAGAAAAGTGCCAGCTGAATTGGTGCGTATTTTTCAGTTTTGGTACCTCAATCAGGTGAATAATGTTAAATGGGCCGGTAAGCTTTCTGTTTCTTTCGCGTTGAACTGTGGTGTAAGGCAGGGGGGTATAACATCTCCAAAGCTCTTCAATGTCTATATGATTGACTTGATTGTTGAGCTCAGTAACAAAAAAATCGGCTGTCGTATTGACGATATAAGCGTTAACAATATCAGCTACGCTGATGATATGGCATTGCTGAGCCCAACTGTCAAGGCACTCAGTGAGTTACTTGGGGCTTGTGAATGTTACGCTGCAAAACATGGGTTAGCATATAATGTTAAAAAAAGCGAGTACTTGGTCTTTAAGGCGGGAGGTGGTAAATGCCCAGAATCAATACCTCCTATAATATTGAATAAGTGTGAGCTTAAGCGAGTGTATCAATTTAAATACCTCGGGCATTATGTTACTGATGATCTTAAGGACCAAGCTGATATCGAGAGGGAACGTAGGGCGCTGGCGGTGCGATGTAACATGGTGGCCCGCAGGTTTGCACGATGTAGTGAACCAGTTAGGGTCACCTTGTTTAAGACATACTGCCAAGTATTTTACACGTGCAGCTTGTGGACCAACTATACGCAGCGTGCCGTCAGCGCTTTACGTGTCTTATATAATAATGGCTATAGAATGCTGATGGGGTTGCCTCGCTTCTGCAGTGCTTCAGGTATGTTTGCGCAAAGTCATACAAATGATTTCGCTGCAATATGGCGCAAAAAAACAGCCTCCTTGCTCTGCAGAGTTCGGGCCAGCTCCAACAGTATTTTGCAAATGTTTGCTGAAAGGCACGACTCGCCTGTTTTGAACCATTGTACGCGTAGATGTATGTCTGCCGTACAATTGGTCTCTAAATAGTAATTAGTTTAGTTTTAAAATGTAATTTAATTTGTTTACTAATATAGTCCTAAGTATATTGTTACTAACAAAATATGAATCAATGCGTTCGAAATAAAATATATTTCATTTCATTTCATTTCATTTCATTTTCATTTCATTTCATTTCATTTCATTTCATTTCATTTCATTTCATTTCATTTCATTTCATTTCATTTCATTTCATTTCATTTCATTTCATTTCATTTCATTTCATTTCATTTCATTTCATTTCATTTCATTTCATTTCATTTCATTTCATTTCATTTCATTTCATTTCATTTCATTTCATTTCATTTCATTTCATTTCATTTCATTTCATTTCATTTCATTTCATTTCATTTCATTTCATTTCATTTCATTTCATTTCATTTCATTTCATTTCATTTCATTTCATTTCATTTCATTTCATTTCATTTCATTTCATTTCATTTCATTTCATTTCATTTCATTTCATTTCATTTCATTTCATTTCATTTCATTTCATTTCATTTCATTTCATTTCATTTCATTTCATTTCATTTCATTTCATTTCATTTCATTTCATTTCATTTCATTTCATTTCATTTCATTTCATTTCATTTCATTTCATTTCATTTCATTTCATTTCATTTCATTTCATTTCATTTCATTTCATTTCATTTCATTTCATTTCATTTCATTTCATTTCATTTCATTTCATTTCATTTCATTTCATTTCATTTCATTTCATTTCATTTCATTTCATTTCATTTCATTTCATTTCATTTCATTTCATTTCATTTCATTTTCATTTCATTTCATTTCATTTCATTTCATTTCATTTCATTTCATTTCATTTCATTTCATTTCATTTCATTTCATTTCATTTCATTTCATTTCATTTCATTTCATTTCATTTCATTTCATTTCATTTCATTTCATTTCATTTCATTTCATTTCATTTCATTTCATTTCATTTCATTTCATTTCATTTCATTTCATTTCATTTTCATTTCATTTCATTTCATTTCATTTCATTTCATTTCATTTCATTTCATTTCATTTCATTTCATTTCATTTCATTTCATTTTCATTTCATTTCATTTCATTTCATTTCATTTCATTTCATTTCATTTCATTTCATTTCATTTCATTTCATTTCATTTCATTTCATTTCATTTCATTTCATTTCATTTCATTTCATTTCATTTCATTTCATTTCATTTCATTTCATTTCATTTTCATTTCATTTCATTTCATTTCATTTCATTTCATTTTATTTTATTTTATTTTAATAGAGTGGCAAAAATTCAATCTGAATTAGCGCCACAAAATCTCTTTCACGTTGCTGGCACCGACAACCCAGCCGATTGTCTCTTTCGTGGATTGCTTCCTTCGCAAATTTTAGATCACCCGTTATGGTTTAGTGGACCGACCTGGATTCATGCCGCGTTAGATAAGTGGCCAGTTAGTCAATTCAATCCTACTACGGTTTCTGAACCACCCGAGAAGAAGAAGCACTCGCTTGTTGTATCGGTCCCGCGTGAAGAGTCCTATAGATAGTTTTAGTCACTCGACTGCTTCGTTCTGTTGCACCGTCGAGCCGCCACTGGAGTCTACCATCCGCAAGTTTTGGGAATTTGAAGAGGTCAATGTCCCACCTATCCTAAGCCCTGATGACAAGATGGCTGAGGAGATTTATTGTCGCACGACTACTCGTGATGAGCAGGGTCGTTATGTTGTCGCGCTCCCTTTCAAGGGAGATATTTGTTCGCTCGGTGACTCCCGTGTATCCGCTAAAAAACGCTTTCTTTGTTTAGAACGAAAGATGCAGGCGTCTCCAAAGTTAAAGCAAGCCTATGATGAGGTTGTTAACGAATATTTAGATAAAGGTTACATCTCACCTGCGCCTGCGGACACTGACGAGACCCAGCCTTCGTACATTATCCCGCACCACGGAGTTATTAGAGACGATAAGCTTACTACTAAACTCCGCGTAGTTTTGGATGGCAGTGCTAAGACTAGCACTTCCGTGTCGCTTAATGACATTTTGTATTGTGGTCAAAATCTTCAAGGTAATTTATTTGACATAATTGTAAATTTTCGCATTAATATTAGTAGAATTTTAGCTTTTTCGGACTCAACAGTCGCTTTGTGTTGGGCCCACTCTTCGCCCCATCGTTGGGACACATTCGTCGCTAATAGAGTGGCAAAAATTCAATCTGAATTAGCGCCACAAAATCTCTTTCACGTTGCTGGCACCGACAACCCAGCCGATTGTCTCTCTCGTGGATTGCTTCCTTCGCAAATTTTAGATCACCCGTTATGGTTTAGTGGACCGTCCTGGATTCATGCCGCGTTAGATAAGTGGCCAGTTAGTCAATTCAATCCCACTACGGTTTCCGAACCACCCGAGGAGAAGAAGCACTCGCTTGTTGTATCGGTCCCGCGTGAAGAGTCCCTTATTTTGTTGTTGGCTAATCGCGTCTCGTCTTGGTCGAGACTTTTGCGTTGTGTTGTTTATGTAGGCCGATTTTTGAGAATTTTATCTACGCGCGGTCATATAACCGCCGCTGATTTAGATAAAGCTGAATTGGTCATACTTCGCGAGTTGCAGAAATTTTATTTTGCTTCTGAATTTAAAAATTTAGAATTTAACAAACCTTGTAGTCGTTCTTTCCGACACTTGAAACCATTTTTGGAAGATGGAATCATTCGAGTAGGTGGTCGTTTGAGAAATTCAAGTTTAGGATTTGAACAAAGGCATCCAGTAGTTCTCCCGCGTAAGGACCACGTATTAGATTTGTTAGTAGATTATCATCATAAGGTGAATTGTCACGCTGGTCCCGATTTGTTAATGTCTATTTTGAGACAGAAATACTGGATAATTTCCGCTCGTAATTTGATTCGCGCTAGAGTACACAGATGTGTACCTTGTTTTAAACTCCGCCCGCGTTTTATCGCGCCTGAAATGGCCGATCATCGCTCTTGTCGTGTTGTTCAATCCGCAAAACCTTTCGTACACACCGGCACAGACTTTGCTGGGCCTTTCAAAGTCACTATTGCTCGTGGTCGTGGCATTCGCTCCACGAAAGCTTATGTTTGTTTGTTCATTTGTATGACAACTCGCGCGGTTCATATAGAGTTGACCGGTGATTTAAGTACGCTAAAATATTTGCCCGCAATAGATGTTGATGACGATAGAATGCACCTTCTAACTCGTCACGCTCTTTTAGATAAATTAGTCCAATCGTTTTGGAATCGTTGGAGAACCGATTATTTGCACACGCTGCAGTCGCGTCAAAAATGGAATACTCCATCCAACCCAATGACCATAGGTACGGTGGTAGTTCTTATGACTGAGAATGCGCCTCCTTTACATTGGCCTCTGGGAGTAGTAGAGGAAGTTTTTCCCGATTCCCGCGGGATAACTCGTGTTGTACGGGTTAAAACCGCAACCGGATCGTGTCTGCGCCCGGTTGTTGGCCTCTGCCCTCTGCCTAACCAGCAGTAGGCACGAGTTCAAACCTAGTTTTATATTTTAGTTGTTATTTCCCAAGCCTAGATTTAGATTAGACTTTAGATTTGTTCCGCATTTTTCGTTTTGAAGGTAACCCTTCAAGCCGGGGGGAATGGTTGCGCCGATAGTAAAATTTGTATTTTCCCGCTCAATAGTAGTAATTCAAATCATCTCTCAATTGATTGACACTGAACACACGCTTCCTATACCCATCTCCCTCCCGCACTACCTTTAAAGTGAGATAGCAATAGTTTTCCCCCCGCCCCATTGTTGAAATGGCCGCATCTTGACTTCCGCTTTGAACTAGCAAACAATGGCGGCGGCGCGCGCGACTCTCAGAAATTAATAATATTTGTTGGATTTTAACCGCTTTCATAGACCTTTACCGATCGGATTGTGCCTCTCGTGTCCCTCAAGTGATTTAGTGATGTGGGCAGCAGCTCCTGAGCCAGGAAGAGAAGACCGGTGCACCGGCTCCGACAGCACGTGGCGTCATAAAGGTTAGTGCATCCTCTCCTAATTTCTTGGGTTGCATTCACTGCCTAAACCACCTCCGCGGCAACCCGATCACCTATCTTGTTTGTTGTGTAAAGTGTCATCTGAAATGTTTAGCTTCACCCCCCGCAAAAATACAGTCCACTAGCTCACGTGGCGCAGAATCGCGCCAACATCTTGCGATACGATTCTATCATTTCGTTCAAGTCTTTTACTTTGCTGATTTGCTTCAAGTGGATTAATACAGTTTTATCATTTACCCCGAAGCCTGCAGCTATCTCTGAAGTGATTTGTGATGGATCCGCTTCCACAATAGCCTTTTCTTCATTTTCCATGAAAATGAAGAAAAGGCTATTGTTCTCCGGTTGTCTACGAGGTTGGTTCTGAAGGCCAAAATTTCCAGGACGAAAACGTTGGAACCAAAAACGTACCGCGCTTTCTTTTACGACACCAGCGCCGTACACATCAAAAATCCTTTGAGCTTTTTCTACACCACTGCACTGGTCCCACGGTAGAATTTGTACTCATAAATATACCGTTTATGTTTTCCTTTGTGCAGTAATAAACGACGCCAAAGAAAAAATAATGAGGGAAAAACACATGAATTACTGTTTTACCAGCTAAATGAATTTATAATTTGAATTTGGAATTCCTAACCAAAGAGGAGATATTTCAGATCAAAGTGGTCAGTACCACAAAACGCTAATTTCATATGTAAGGACCTAATATAAATGTACTAGAATTTTAAGTTATACTTATGTCTTTGTTTCAATTTTCAGCTGAAAGAGTTCAGAATAAGTCAAATTTGTCTTTCATATTATTCATAAATTGCAGGTTCCCAACTGTTTTAAAGTAAAATATGTGAGAGTAGATGTGGTGAATATTATGACGACTCCCGCTGTAAGTTTCAACAAGGATTTAAACACGGTGACAATTAAATACCAGATGTTACAAATTTTCCCAGTTTCTGATTACGAGATAGTAGCTAAAGGGATACAAGTATGCTGAAATAACGCCAAAACGAATAGTAAGAGTGTAAGTATATGTTCACTCTGTGTGGACACAGGGAACACATGCACACAACACAACTTACAAATCTGCATTAAACTTAGTCAACCAATGTGGAAATGAAAAATAAAGGTAATATGAAAGACAGTGTTTATTGAATCACCCTCAACTATCCTGAACAATTACTTCTCTGTGGCGTGATGCATTCGATTGCTACTCCCCTGCGTAGTGGTCGAATGAGTTAAGGAACCCCAATCTACAGACATTCGCTATGTCAGCCCACCCAAATCTGGGACATGCATCACGACACGAGTCGTTTAGCTAAGCATTATTTTTAATATATAAGACAATGTTTTTTATAATTAAGCAATTACCGTTTTGTATTTAATCATAAGTTGTCGGTCTGTTAAAATTAATAAACCTTTTTTTATTAAAACTGAGTTTAGAATCTTAAATGGCGCAGGCGGTAGGATATCTGTAGTCAGCATTACGTATAGAATCCGACGGAAGCCGACGTCTGTCTCTACGGTTTAGCAGATATCGCCGAACAAAGAATTTTTTTAAGAACCAATTTTCCAGTGCCAAACTGTGGGCCAGCTGACAAACCAGTAATTCAGTGACGATGGAAAACGCTGCGGAATTGTGAGTAAATCTGTTCACCTTCCTTTCAGCTCTTCCAATTTGTGTTCCTTATATTTTATAATAATTCTGTGTTTCGTGTACTATTAGGGATTAGAAAACGCCTAGATAGTATCTACATAGTTTCTTATAACCTAGACCTAGTGTTAGTGGAAGAAGTCATTTTACTTTCTTTTCTTGTCTTTTAATTGACATAATATACACTTAGGTACAATGGATCCTCTAAATAGAATCCCACAGGAGGTAATTAAGGGTATTCCCGTGTTCACTGGCGAACCCAGAACCTTATCATTATATCTCAAAAAATGAGATTATATTATTGCCCGATACCAAGGGGAAATACAACAGAATGAATATCTATTGCAAATTTTAATTAGCAGAATTTTTTTTTATACACAACTTAGGTGGCAGACAAGCACATGGCCTACCTGATGGAGAGTGGTTACCATGACCTATGAACGTGTGTAACACCAGTGAAGTCACATCCGTGCTGCCGACCCTGTAAGAACAGAGATTTTGTGCCGTCAGTGTAGAGGGCAAAGCAGGACAAGCCTTTGGTCATCCCACTGACAACACAAAAACTCTCCAGTGAGCTCTGGCTACCCTACTCACCACCGGGAACACAACACGAAGTTATTATAACCGCGGTATTCTGTAGGGCGGAGGTACTTCCCCAGTTGGACTGCTCAATTGGGCGGAAATACCGCCGTGTCCTTGGCGAAGCAGGCAATCTAGTGGGAGAACGGGACTCCATAACCACTTGGGGTCAGTTGAAAGCTCTATTAAGTGAACATTTTGGAGATCCTCGTACGGAGGAGTGTCTAGCCTTAGAGCTAGAAAGTTGTAGAGTTAATAATAACGAAAGTTACCTAGATTTTTGTCGTAGGTTACAACACTTGAGGAGTGTTCTATTTTCTAAAATTACAAAAACTAACAATGATGAAACTTCGCAAAGAATAAAGCAAAATATGCAGTAACAGATCACTTCATATTTTCCTTTATAGTTTACCATCATTTTTGGTTAGGAAAATTCGTATGCGTGATGTTTTGACATTAGAGGATGCTTTAAAGGTGGTTCTGGAAGAACAAAACTTCCAAACAGTATACGAGGCTAATACAGGATTCTCGCACCTCGAATAGGGCATCTAGGCATAACGCTAGCTTCACTAGTCACCATTTTAATCCTCTTAATACATCCGATATCCCTACACAGAATAACAGAACGAATAATAGTATGCCGCCTCAAAATAATTCAAACAATTTGAATCAGTGTAGGAATGGTAGGCATCACCCTAATAATTTTAATAATCATAACTTTTATACACAACTTAGGTGGCAGACAAGCACATGGCCTACCTGATGGAGAGTGGTTACCATGACCTATGAACGTGTGTAACACCAGTGAAGTCACATCCGTGCTGCCGACCCTGTAAGAACAGAGATTTTGTGCCGTCAGTGTAGAGGGCAAAGCAGGACAAGCCTTTGGTCATCCCACTGACAACACAAAAACTCTCCAGTGAGCTCTGGCTACCCTACTCACCGCCGGGAACACAACACGAAGTTATAATAACCGCGGTATTCTGTAGGGCGGAGGTACTTCCCCAGTCGGACTGCTCAATTGGGCGGAAATACCGCCGTGTCCTTGGCGAAGCAGGCAATCTAGTGGGAGAACGGGACTCCATAACCACTTGGGGTCAGTTGAAAGCTCTATTAAGTGAACATTTTGGAGATCCTCGTACGGAGGAGTGTCTAGCCTTAGAGCTAGAAAGTTGTAGAGTTAATAATAACGAAAGTTACCTAGATTTTTGTCGTAGGTTACAACACTTGAGGAGTGTTCTATTTTCTAAAATTACAAAAACTAACAATGATGAAACTTCGCATAGAATAAAGCAAAATATGCAGTAACAGATCACTTCATATTTTCCTTTATAGTTTACCATCATTTTTGGTTAGGAAAATGCGCGATGTTTTAACATTAGAGGATGCTTTAAAGGTGGTTCTGGAAGAACAAAACTTCCAAACAGTATACGAGGCTAATACAGGATTCTCGCACCTCGAATAGGGCATCTAGGCATAACGCTGGCTTCACTAGTCACCATTTTAATCCTCTTAATACATCCGATATCCCTTCACAGAATAACAGAACGAATAATAGTATGCCACCTCAAAATAATTCAAACAATTTGAATCAGTGCAGGAATGGTAGGCATCACCCTAATAATTTTAATAATCATAACTCTAACCACTCGAATCGGCAACAACAGTCAAGTAGGTCATCGTTTCCGCCAAAACAAAATGAAAACTCTGCAAATAATTCTCAGTCTATGTCGCGTCTATCTGCACCGTAAGCATCGACCTCACGTGCCAATACTGACGTAGCGATGCGAACGGCGAATTCACGACATATTAATTACACAAATGATGACGTAAATGAAAACGATCATAATTATTCTAATGATGAGTGTCAAAAGTATTAGGTTGAGGATAAAGTCTTTTCGCATTATAGTATTTATGAACTTGTAATAAAATCTCTTTGGCTATACTATTTGCATCTGGCTGGTTTTGGTATCATTAAAAGTTAAACCTTTAAAGAACATAATTCCAAATTCCAATTCAAAAATGTGTGATTTTCATTTGTTTTTCTTACTGTCAAGATGAGTGAATCTAATGAAGAAATTCTATACATTTTAAAATTTTATTACAAAAAAGGTAAAAATGCAACGCAAGCCGCGAGAAAAAAATTGCGATGTTTATGGACCTAGTGCAGTGTCTGTGAGAGTAGCACAAATTTGGTTTAAGCATTTTCGTTCCGGAAATTTTGATGTCAAAGATGCACGTCGGTCTGGTCGCCTTATTACGGATAAAATGGATGCCATTTTAGAAAAAGTGGAGCAAGGTCGGCATATCAGTAGTTACGACGTAGCTGAAGAACTGGGAATTGACCACAAAACAGTTTTGGCGGATTTGAAAAAAACTGGATACACAAATAAACTCGATATTTGGGTACCTCACTGAAAGAAACCTAATGAACCATGTACACAAGACAAAAAAGATAGCCTATCTATCTAATAAAATCTATTTATGATCTGGGTCAAGTGGAAGCACCCGTATGTTTTACATATGTGTTCACACAACAATAACTCATTGCTTTGAAGTCACATGTGTGTGTCATCGTTAAAGGCGTATTAGTGTAATACGTTTATGTGTGCCAGTGTGCATGATCATGAATATTCGTGAATCGTGAACGTTTGAATATGTGTGAGTGATTTGCCTGCCATCGAAAGAGAAAGTAAATTTCACCATTTTAGCACAGGCTCACGTAGTTGAGTGGTATTACAGGCGTAAAGACATTTCGAAGGTAGCGGGTTCGAACCGCTACTATATTGATGTAGTCGTTTACGTTAGTAAATAGTTTTGTTTTTGTTCTTTATTTTGTTATATATTAAAGAACGTTTAAGTTGTTAATTAACCGTGTGGAAAGCACAATGCATCCAATTGTTGACAGTTAAAAATAAAATTATCATGTTATTTTAATCATGAGAATGAGGGTAGCATAAATTCCAATACGAGAAACATTAATGCAATGTGTGTGCAACAATACTCGCTCAGTAATAATAAAAATACTACTGATTTAAGTTGCTATAAAAAAATAACTAAAATATCAAGATACTTTTGTGATGTTACCTCAACATTCCCTTAATAGGTAAGTAATTAACATGAAGATATACAAATATTTAAAAGTTCAAAAAGTAAAATTTGACTGGGATTCGAACTCAAAACTTTGCAGGATTTTAACACTTAAAAAGCGAATCTGTAAACCCTGGGGTCACGAAGACTTACACGAATTTAACAAAAACTACGTTCACATACCAGTAATAAAAATTTTATGAGTTATTGTTATTACTAAAGAAAGTGTAACAGATGAAAAATAAATACGAATGGTTTTGAATCAATTGTAATTTGCAAGTGTATAAGTGTGTGTGAGTGTGGAAACGAGTTTTGTTACACACACATTTATGTAGAACATACTGGTGACTTTTTCTGCTTGCCAAAATCAATATAACGATCTGTATAATACTTATATCACTAGACAGGCTATCGTTTTTGTCTTGTGTACTCATTTGTGATTCTTTATTACGACGTAATGAATCCGAACCATTTTTGAAGAAGCTGATACTGGTGATGAAAAGTGGATCACGTAAGAAACACACAAGAACGTGCGAAAAAGGTCGTGGTCAAAGGCTTGTCAGGCTTCACAGACTGGTGAAACCCGGGTTAACTCGCAACAAGGTGATGCTGTGTGTGTGGTGGGATTGGAAGGGCATTATTCATTATGAGCTGTTACCACGACGCAAGATATTTTTTTTTATACAAACAATACTATGCTAATATATTTTTACAATTTATGTCGATACTGGTTCTCAAACTAGGCAAAAACCTCTTGAGAAACAGTGCTCTTTTAACTATTTGTGACATTTTAGGACACAGTGATTCTAATTACAGGAGTTCTTCTATAAGGTAAGTTTTCAATCATACAATATACTATAAGTCATTACATTTCCTCCTAAGTAACTTTGTTTTGTGTAATGTACGCATGTTTGTTAGTGTATGTGGGAGTGTAATGTACGTGTGTAGTGTATATATGTATATAGCGTATATATACGTTATGTGAGTGTTGTGTGATGTATATCTTTATGAATGTGTTCTCATGTGCGTACGGTTATGTAAGTTTGTACTTTTATTTTTGTATTTTTTTTTAAGCATTCGTTCAAGAAATTCTGGCATTGCCTCAGTCCCATCATAGTCATATTGAAGTAACCAGCTAGTTGCTATGCTCTTTACCTCATGACGATTCAGACTCACAATGTTCTTATTCTTGTGGAGCAAGTTGTATACCTTACAGCCCAAACTTTTAAATTGGCGCCTAGCGAAAGCTGTCCTACTACTACCACCTAACTGTACTACCACAGGACACACGCATTTTTGGGTGCGTTTATTGCCGGGTTCTGGAGGAGTTACGCTGCGGTGGACCTTAATGATAGATTCGAGCACAAAACGTTGCCTCACAGTGAGAACTTGATTGTCAGTGTACAGTTGAGCAGATCATCGATTCTGAACTCTACTGCGAACAACTGATGAGATTAAAGCAAGATGTTGAGAGAAAGCGGCCGGAATTAATCAACAGGAGGGGTGTGGTTTTTCATCATGATAACGCTAGACCTCACACATCTTTAGCCACTCAGCAAAAATTAAGAGAGTTTGGGTGGGAGGTGTTAATGCATCCGCCGTATAGTCCTGCCCTTGCACCTTCAGATTTCCACCTGCTACGGTCTCTTCAGAATTCTTTAGGTAATGTCAGGTTAACATCACGAGAGGACTGCCAAAACCACTTGTCGCGGTATTTTGATCAGAAGTACCAAAATTTCTATAGCAGTGGGATCATGTCCCTACCTACAAGATGGCAAAAAGTTATCGAACAAAATGGTACCTACGTAGGTGCCATTTTATACGACATATTTACATTTAACTAAAGTATGTACTTTAGTTAAATGTAAATAAACTGTACTAAAAAATATTTTGAGTTTTCTTAAAAAATCAGAGCACGCCACTGCCACTGCAGGACAATCTCAAAATCCTAGGCATGGATATTCGCTGCAAACTGAATAACAGAAATTACATCGAGAGCATCATCAAAACAGCCTCGCGGAAACTCGGACTCCTGAACAAAGTGAGACGTTTTTTCACGCCGGAGCAGCGGTGTCTTCTCTATAAGACACAAATTCGCTCCTGCGTGGAATACTGCTCGCATCTCTGAGATGGCTCCGTGAAATACCTACTAGATGCTCTCGACAGGTTGCAGCGACGCGCGGTCCGCATTATTGGGAACCCTGAGGTCACAAACACCCTCGAGCCTTTGCAGATGCGTAGAGATATTGCTTCCTTGGCTGTATTTTACCATCTCTACCATGGTGAGTGTTCTGATGAGCCCTTCCAACTAATCCCACCATCTCCTTTCCTACATAGGACAACACGTGCAGGCCGTAGATGTCACCCTCACACTGTGCAGAATATACGAGCAACAACCAAGCGGTTCGGAGACTCTTTTCTTCGCCGCACCACCATGACCTGGAATTCATTACCAACACGTGTTTCCTTCTTCCTACAGTCCCGGGGCCTTTAAACGGGGCGTGAAAAAGCATCTGATGAGGCCGCCAATCTGAGTGCCACGATTGTAACACTTAGTGTCTTTAATGGTGACCCTCTTTCCTGAGACTTTGCCTTTAGCTTACCATCAGGCGAGGTGAGGTCAAGTTGGTTTGTCCCATATAAAAAATAAATGCGAAGAAACTTTTCCCCTACCTATTATGTTCCCGGCGAAAACGTCGTTGTAATTTTTTAACTAGGAGTCTCGCCACAAAAGAAAAGGTAGAAATTAATTTTAATACCCAAGCTAAGCTACCACATATTTGAATACCAGAACTAAAAGCCATTTTTATGTTAGATACAGGTAGCTGTAGATCTTTTATAAGCCCTAATATCACAAATAGATACTATAGGAAGTACGTTAAACATGCACCTTTCGAAGTTGTTAGCACTCACGCTTCGAGCTGTCATAGCGAAACAGCCAGTTATCCCATTACCGAAAATATTTACAAGTAACGAATATCATAAGTTTTACGTGTATAGCGTAGACGAAATGTATTAAGTATAGTCTTGTTGGTAGTAATCTATTGAAATAACTGCAAGCCAAAATCAATATGGATAGTCAGGATTTGTATTTGAAAAATACAATAGGTATACCTGTTATTTAATCACCGCCCACGAGGGAAATATACCAATTATCACCCCGGAGCGAGATAAGAGTAAAACTTCCAGTTGGCCAACTGGATGGGGGAGGCATATTAGAATTCAAGCAACTCAAGGAAGGGATTCGAATGCCCTCCGCCTTAGTTCAACCGTCATTCAAAATTATACGGATGAACTAGTCGATTTATTCGTAACCTCACCTTTTAAGGTAGAGCCTTATACCAACCCGTTAAATACCGTTCTTAACTGTAACTTCACGGAAAATAACCGGAACCTGGACCATAGAAAATTTAAATAAAATATAGTTAGATCACATGAATTCGGAGGAACGAAAAGCTATAGAAGCTATTTGTAGAGAATATAGGGATATATTCTATTGTGAGGGTATCCCGTTATCCTTTATGAACCAAGTGAAACACAGGATTCGTATAAAAAACGAGGACCCTATCAATGTAAAATCATACAGTTGCCTCCCGCACAAAGTGCCGAAATTAGGAACCAAGTAGAGAAAATGGTAAGGGACAATATCATTCAGGAATCTCACACTTCCTGGTGTGCCGCTGTACATCTGGTTCCGAAAAAAGCTGACGCATCGGGACAGCAAAAATGGAGGATAAATAAATAAATATATTCCACGACATTCTACACAACGCTATCTAGACCCATGGTAAGCACACTAGCTTGTGTTATGGGATTTAGAATGCGGATATAGGATGGTAGTAGATTATAGGTGTCTTAACGAGATAACGATTGACGATAAGTACCCTCTACCCAATATCAACGACTTATTTGATATGCTAGGGAAAAGTACATCAGATAGAAGTAGCTGAGGAGGATAGGGATAAGACAGCGTTTAGTACTTTATCGGGCCATTATCGTTTTAATCTTTAGCATGGTTATATTCACTTAAGGAGCCGAATAGTAAGTTAACCCGTTGGTGACTTACATTAGAAGAGTACGATTTTGAGATCCGGTACAAAAGGGGACCCCAAAATATAAACGCAGATGCTTTGTCACGAGTTAAGATTAACGCAATTGACGATGACTTAGACTCGATATTTGTGAATGTTGGTTACAGGAAAGAGCGTATTCAAAGAATCGTAGATGAATTAGAACATGACCTTTCTTTGAGCGAACCCGTTATTGAGACGATAGAAATCTCCGACTCTGAAGACACGGTTACAGCCAATTGAGTTTCTAACAGGGAACACGATGGGATTCCTATCTTTCATGAGGCCATAGACTTAAAACCTAGACAAATATTAGTATATTCTTGGCTCAAATATATGTTAGCAGTGAAAGATGTGTCAAATAAAAAACAAAAATTCTAGAAGTTCATATTTACAATAATGAAAGTATTGTAAAGAACTTTTTAAAGGAATACATTGACCCCAAAAATAAATAAATCATTTACTTTGAAAGTCCATTGTTTAAGAAAACTTTTTCAAGTGTACTAATTAAACTATTTAAAAAGGGCTCAATTAAACTAAGCGAGTGTAAACGTATAGTAAACACAGACTTCGAAACAGACTAAAGCGATGTAGTTTGAAAGTATCATGAAGGTAAGACATGCCATAGAGGTATTAGAGAGACTCTTACTAAACTTAAAAGACACTATTGGTGGCCTAATGTGAAAGAAATGGTTTCAGCGATCATAAACAGCTGCGAACCATGTCAAAAAATGAAGTATGACAGAAAGCCCATTAAACCACAAATTCAACTTACGCAAAGTCAGGATGCTCCATTTCAGGAAGCTTTCATGGATGTTTTATATATAGAAGGACAATATTATTTAACTCTAGTATTTGCATTTAGTAAATTAGGACAAGCAATTGATATCTCTAATAGAAGCACTCCTGAAATAGTTAAAGCTTTAATTAAATATTTTAGTATGTATGTTTTACCCAAGAAAATTAGTTGTGATTCAGGAACAGAATTCACTTTATATCGAATCGATGCAACTTTATATCGAATCGAATAATAAATTTCACTCCACTATTATAGACATATATAAAATAAATAAATAAAATGAAATAAAATATATTTTATTTCGAACGCATTGATTCATATTTTGTTAGTAACAATATACTTAGGACTATATTAGTAAACAAATTAAATTACATTTTAAAACTAAACTAATTACACAATATATACAAAAATGGGATAGAGAAAAAGAGGGAGACTGTAATTTCAGGCATCAAAAAATTCCTCCCCATCGATCTCTACTGGTACCGTGCCCAAGAGGCTGGCGGCATTACCACGCTGAATGGCGATGGCAATTCTTTGAGCGAGGTAAAGGCCAGCCTTATGGTCACGGGAAGCGTCGATTAGTCGCTTCGCTATTTCTTTGAATAGCGCGCGCGCGCTTGGACCCCACGGACCCAACGTTTCGACTCCAAACGGCTCAAAATTATAATTACCAGTTAAATTGGTATATTTGCGCCGTTTGAGAGTCTCCGCTGATGCAGCAGCAGCGCATGCGCAGTCCATCGTACTTGGAAGATGGGAAGGCGCCAGGGTGTCGACGCAGGTTGCATCCCACACCAAAGGCCTACCCATCTTCCAAGGCAACAACGACATACCGTCCGGTCTCTTACCATCGTCGCGAGCCAAGCCAACAGGTTCAAGTATAGCTGGCACGCCGGCGGTGACAAGAGCTCGACGGATAATGTCGTTAATGTTTGCATGTCGGGACATGCGGCCTGCGCTCCTGCTACAAGACAATCCGTGATGTCCAAGGCTATCGACAGCTTCTCCACAGAGACACCGATGCGGAGAAACACACGGGGCACCCTAACTAATTACTATTTAGAGACCAATTGTAAGGCAGACATACATCTACGCGTACAATGGTTCAAAACAGGCGAGTCGTGCCTTTCAGCAAACATTTGCAAAATACTGTTGGAGCTGGCCCGAACTCTGCAGAGCAAGGAGGCTGTTTTTTTGCGCCATATTGCAGCGAAATCATTTGTATGAATTTGCGCAAACATACCTGAAGCACTACAGAAGCGAGGCAACCCCATCAGCATTCTATAGCCATTATTATATAAGACACGTAAAGCGCTGACGGCATGCTGCGTATAGTTGGTCCACAAGCTGCACGTGTAAAATACTTGGCAGTATGTCTTAAACAAGGTGACCCTAACTGGTTCACTACATCGTGCAAACCTGCGGGCCACCATGTTACATCGCACCGCCAGCGCCCTACGTTCCCTCTCGATATCAGCTTGGTCCTTAAGATCATCAGTAACATAATGCCCGAGGTATTTAAATTGATACACTCGCTTAAGCTCACACTTATTCAATATTATAGGAGGTATTGATTCTGGGCATTTACCACCTCCTGCCTTAAAGACCAAGTACTCGCTTTTTTTAACATTATATGCTAACCCATGTTTTGCAGCGTAACACTCACAAGCCCCAAGTAACTCCCTGAGTGCCTTGATAGTTGGGCTCAGCAATGCCATATCATCAGCGTAGCTGATATTGTTAACGCTTATATCGTCAATACGACAGTAGATTTTTTTGTTACTGAGCTCAACAATCAAGTCATCCATATAGACAATGAAGAGCTTTGGAGATGTTATACCCCCCTGCCTTACACCACAGTTCAACGCGAAAGAAACAGAAAGCTTACCGGCCCATTTAACATTATTCACCTGATTGAGGTACCAAAACTGGAAAATACGCACCAATTCAGCTGGCACTTTACTCTCCCGTAGTTTCTCCCACAATATATCATAAGATACGAGGTCAAAAGCACGGGAAAGGTCCAGAAAACACGCATAAATTGGTGTTTGACGTTGGGTGTAATATTGTACAGTATGTTTCAAGCTTAGTATTGCTGTTTCAGTGGACAACCCAGGTCGAAACCCAAATTGGGCGTCATGTAACCCGAGTAGAGGCTCCAACCAAATATCCAACAAGCTATCTAGCACCTTTGCCAGAACGGTAGCCAGTGAAATGGGTCGATAATTACACTTGTCAGTCGCATCACCTGTCTTGTTCTTAATTACTGGTATCACAATAGTTCTCATTAAATATAGGTAATAAATATAGGTTAGCCAAATAAGATAAAAGCGATTTAGATGCAGCATCAGTGACCTATGCCATAGTGGCTTATAATAACACTATACATTCTTCAACTGACTTCACACCTTTCGAAACAGTGGTCAAACGGAAGCAGGGAATGTTTTTGACATCTATAGGGAGAAAAACCTACTGCAAAAGCTGCTACTAGATCATAGAAAGCGTTTAAAAACACTTTCCACGGCACGCCAGCCTCAACGACATAATCCGCCGTGCTCTTGTCACCGCCGGTGTACCAGCTGTACTAGAACCAAATGGTTTGGCGCGTGACGATGGCAAGAGACCGGATGGCATGTCGTTAATGCCATGGAAGATGGGTAGGACTCTGGTGAGGGACGCCACATGCGTTGATACCATGGCTCCTACCCATATAACTAGCACGGCTGGCTGTGCTGGTGCTGCTGCTGCTTCTGCAGAGGCTCTCAAGCGGTGCAAATACTTCAATCTCATCGGAGATTATGAATTTGTGCCGTTTGGAGTCGAGACTTTGGTGTCATGGGGTCCGAGCGCTCGCAATCTCTTCCGTGAGATTGCGAAGCGTATGGGCGACGCTTCTCGTGACCAGAAGGCTGGCCTCTTTTTAGGTCAGAGAATAAGCATTGCCATACAACGTGGCAATGCTGCCAGTCTTCTGGGAACGCTACCACAAGAGGCATGCGATGCGGAGGAATTCCACGACGCATTTTAATTGTTCTTAGTTATAAGTTGTATAATAGTTATTTTATTTTTATTGTATTTAATATTTTTAAATTATTTCTTGATTTGTTTATTAATAAAATTTAAATTTACTTTACGAATATATATCTGAAAAAATAGTATCAGATAAACTAAAGTTAGAGATAAGAAAGGAGGAGAAGAACTGCCAGCAGTTAGGAATGGAGACGAGATATTTATGAAAAATACTAGGACTAGGAAAGCTAAAGAACTTCCGCGATACGAAAAAGCTCAAGTCATTGGTAATGTTCAACGGAATATAATACCCGTTAAGCTTAATAATAGGCCGACCAGAGTAGCAATAAAAAATGTTAAACGTCCCCCACAGGTCTTGCCTAGTGATCAACCTGGACCTTCAAAACCTCAATCAGAACCCAGGGATAGCACCACTGAAGATGGGAGCAGCAGTGAAGAAGAGTATTTATTTATTTATTTTTATTAATTTATTTATTTGGAGGACCAACAGCCATAACGAAGGTATAGTGATTGATGTTAGTTGCATACAGCCAATTACAGGTCCTCGCTGATACAACTCAGACTGTAGTCAAAATGTAAAATGAAAAATTGTGTCATTTGATTTGTGTCACTTTGACAATTATTGTTATTCAAATGTTACATTAGAATAGTTACAAGTGCTGTGTGTCTTACGTAGTATTGTATTCTCTTTGGCTGTGTGAATCATACTACCATACAATTGAACATTCTCCAACATATTAAAAGAACAAAAATTAGATTAAAAACTAATGAATAAATATTAATATTGTTGAAAAAATTCCAGGCTAAGCAACCTCCTGACTGATGCTATACTTGCGTTGAATATGTTGAAATTATGCTGCGAACTTGCTGCGTTAATCGTGTAACACGTTCTCCACAAAAACGTATTTAGGCGGTAATTGGTAGGCACTATTGGTACGAACAGGGGCATAAAGTTTCGTAGAATTTTGACAGGAACATTGATATTTATTCTCGCAAGAAGTTGGGGGCTATCAACTCTGTTGGATATAATTTTCTGTACGAACATTACGTCAGCAATTTTACGCCGATATGTTAATGGGAGGAGGTGAAATCTAGCGCACAATTTAAGTAATCATCAGACCTATACACTACTTTAGCGCGATAGCACAGGTACCAACGATATTTAAGTCTTATTTAAGGTTATTGGACGATATTTAAGTCTATAGATTTAGGTTCAATAGGATTACAGATAGTATCTATCGGGTAAAGTAATATTCTGGATTTTGATAGTTTAAAGGACATTGTAAGGAAAAATAGTTTAGACGGAATTGTTTGGAATAGAAAATCAAATAGAAAACTTAATTGAAGATAGCAGGGATATATTAAGTCAGATATAAACGCGCATTAATTAGTCCCCTAGGATCACTTGTTAAGGCTATACTCGGTAATTTAGACGAAGAAGATGCAATTAGATATAATAGGGAGATATTTATCGTACAAAATAGAGAACACTTAATCGAACGTAAAGTTTCATCATTTCAAAAAGCTTTTGATAAATTAGTTAACAATTCTGAAATAATTAACTCAAATATTAAGGAGGTCTGCAAACCACAGAGATGAGAACACTCGCTCAGAATGAATTAATATTTAATAAGTTATTGAGTATTATGAATTCTATGTACCAAATACTAAGTAACTTTCGAACTTGTTATGAAAATATACAAGAAATTGAAACAGCAATAGCATTCAGCAAACTACATGTGTTACACCAATCTATTATTAATACTACAGAATTATACAATGTCCTATTAGTAATAAATAAACATGCAAAATCTATATACCCAGTACATAATAATAATTTTTCAAAATTAGAACGTAATATCATAGTAAAATCTTATTTATATAGTAGTTACACTACTATTGTTTGATTAATTTTTGTTTTAGAAGTTCCCTTAGTAGGTACCGAAACATATAATTATTATAAGGTAATTCCATCCCGATTTACAATACTTCATATACTTTTACTATTATCCCAAAATATCCTTACCTATTGGCGAATCGATTGGAGTACATTCCAGTAGCAACATTCTGTGTAGAGATCGAGAACAACCAGTACCAGCACCGAAAGCAACTTGGTACAATACCCCATGGAGACATGTATCGAAGAAATAATATTGATGAATAGCAACTACAGCCAGCGTCCACAAAAATACATCAAAATTGAAACAACGAAGATTCAGAAAATATCTGACTACGATTGGATGGATCTATTCAGAAGATAAGACCATTATTAGCGAAAGCTGCAACAACGATATGCGGAAATACAGTATCCAGGGAACATACATTGCAACACCCTGTACCTCACTGTGAAACGTTTATTGGAGACGTTTTGATCAACGCGGTTACCAACTCTACTGATATAAGGCTACAACTATCTCTCATTCAGATGCCAGAGCTGAGAAACAACATTTAAGTAAAGACAAGGAAGCTGGATCTAAGAAACGTAGACTTTAGTGATGTAAAAGAAGTGTTACAAAGTGCCAAAGTCAGTGTCAGTGATTACCCAATAACAGACCAAATGGTGACTTTCCAAACAAACATATGGACCATCTGTTTATATATAATAGTAATCCTTGCTATGACAACCTTTATAATTGTTCAATTTAAAAATCATATTCTCTGCCTAAATTTTCTGAACTCAATTTTTTCTCCTTCAGATAATTTCTCTCTTGGGGAGGGAGGAGTTAAGGAACCCCAATCTACAGACATTAGCTTTGTCAGCACACCCAAATCTGGGACATGCATCACGACACGAGTCGTTTAGCTAAGCATTATTTTTAGTATATATGACCATGTTTTTTATAATTAAGCAATTACCGTTTTGTATTTAATCTTAAGTTGTCACGTTGTCTGTATGTCTATTAAAATTAATAATTTTTTTTTTTATTAAAACTGAGTTTAGAATCTTAAAGCAAGGGGCGCGGGTTCAATTCCTGCTCAGTGCAAATATTTGTATGCCTAAGTCTATTTGCATTAGTCTGGGTATTTCTATACCTCGGGGTGCACGTTAAGTCATCGATCCCGGTTGTCACACGAACATCTATGACAGTTGTTGCGGGTATTTTTTATATCGGACATGTCAATTAAACTTTGCTTAATGGACCCAGGACTGTAGGAAGAAGGAAACACACGAGCTGGTAATGAATTCCAGCCCTTAATGGTGAGACAAAGGAAAGAGTCTCCGAACCGCTTGACTCTTGTTCGGATATTCTGCACCGTATGCAGGTGACATCTAAGCCCTGCACGTGTTGTCCTGTGTAGGCAAGGGGAGGTTGGGACTAATTAGAAGAGCTCATCAGAACATTCACCATGGCACAGATGGTAAAATACTGCCAAAGACGCAATATTTCTACACATCTGCATAGGCTCTAGGGTGTTCGCGACCTCAGGATTCCCAATAATGCGGACCGCACGTCGCTGCAACTTATCGAGAGCATCTAATAAGTACTTTGCTGAGCCCTCCCAGATATGCGAGCAGTTTTCCACGCAGGAGCAAATTTGTGTTTTGTTAAGACACCGCTGTTCCGGCTTGAAAAAACGTCAACTTTGTTCAAGACTCCAGGAGTTTTTGTTATTTAGGTTATACCTCTGAAGAGTGGGAAGGGGAAGGAAAGAAGATACCTTTGCTGTGAACACACATGCCTCTTCTTGGCATTGAACTCGACCAGGTTCTCAGAGCCCCATTGAGAAATGTGATTCAGGATCCGGTCAGGCTCAGTGACAAGATGCTGCCTTTTTTCACCGATATCTGACTGCTTTGCCGCAGGATGTCCATGATAACTCCCGTGTAAGGTGCTATCATCTGCATAACAATGAAAACTGCTGATTCACAGCATATCGTTGATATGCAGAAGACAGAGAGTGGGTGATAAGATGGACCCCTGCGGCACGCCAGCATTTACCTGCAGAAACTCTGAAGCTCGTCCGTCACAAAGGACGCAAATACGGCGTACCTGCAGGAAGCTAGCAACCCAGTTGCACAGCCTATGAGGCAGACTAAAGGCTGGTAGCTTGGAAAGCAGCGATTTGTGACAGACTCTATCGAAAGCTTTGGCGATGTCAAGATTAATTGCTAGTGACTCGCCGTGCTTATCCATAGTCTCACCTTAAAAATGGCTAACGTATGCGAACCAGTCGTGCACCTCGCGGTCACCGGTGACATCAGTGTATAGAAACCAGACCGATCTCATCGACGACAGCAGTAGCACTATCCGATGGGTTCTTATCTTCAGTGATCAACCCACGGGATGGACGCAAAATAGTCACGCAGTCCATACCAGTCTTCTATCGAGTCGTGCCAGAGACGCCGCTTCCTCTGCACGGGTCGTAGGGGCGCTATAATAGGCACCGCGGAACAGACCAGGCAGTGGTCGGAGTTGCCTAAAGCGGCTCACATCGACACACTACTTGGTTTGGGTGACGCGTAAGTAGAAGGTCTAGCACGTATCCTAGTAACCTCGTGTACTCGAGCAAATGCGTGGGCAGCTCTTCACGCATGGTCTGTTTTGGCGGAGCCCAACCACTTCTAGTGGCGGGCGTTAAAGTCCCCCAAAATACCATTTCGGCGTTCGGAAACCGCTCTTGCTCATCCTGCTGCCTGACTCTGATTTTTAAAGAGTCGAGTTGTCTTGTCTTGGGAACGGTAGAAGCACATATGGTCTACGTGTATCCATAAGATGGAGAATGATGGGTCCTCTAGGCAGCGCAAACGGCGACAGCCAACATCTGCCCTAACAAACACGGACACCCTGGCTGCTGCTTTTTGCATGGAAATTTTCCTGAATAACATCGCCAGGGAAAAGTAAGTAGGTCGTGGGCGCGTGACGAGTCGCTGTGTTTGAAGATTCTCTAAATTGCGCTGCCATAAGTAAAAATGAGAGAAGGCATGAAAAAAGAGCTGATTGTCGTCACAGCACCGTGTGACATAGCACGGTATATTGTTTTTTTTCTATGAATGGGAAGCATGGCGAGAGCCGACGCGCCGAACGGAAATGCCGCCGTACGGCTCCCGTACGTACCATAACGGGATTTTGCGCGGCCTGTTGAGACAGCCTCCCAGAGTGGTTAACTTCAGTTGGGTCCCTGTACTATACCGTGGGCGGCCTGTGGCACCACCATTTCTACAGGTCTCCCTGTTCGACCCCTCCCTACTAGATTACGCCAAGTTTTCTGGTCCCACTAGTACTGCGACCACCACCACCTCTGACCGGCTATGCATTTACTGTCCCCTGAACGCAATCCAACAGAGGTTGAATTATTTTTTCGCAATAGTGCCCGATCACTAATTTGTGCCACCAAATTTCTACCACCATGAAAGAGCTGGAGCCCTAAAAGGTCCGATATCTAGTCTACGTGTAATACTCCGATATCAGCAATGAGTTGTGGTGGTCAGTAGCAGTCGCTTCATGGAAAATATCGAAACTGAGCTGCGTCGTAGTTAGACTGGAAAAGGCGGACCCTGAACTTGATGTACCCATGTGACCTCAGATGCGACCAGGATTAACGCAAGGAAGAAAATGAAATGTAAATTAAAAAGAGTATTTACAAGTCCAAGTGTGGGGTCACAGTATAACATTGTCACATACTATTTGGCAGTAAATGATTTTTTATTACTTTATTATTAATTTATTTAAGGGTGATTCTCATATCCGAGAGTACATTGCCGTAGGGCTGTAGTAGTTCATAATATTTATATTTTCCATTTATTCTTTGACAACAGCGATCTCCTTAGAACCACAAAAAGCAGTAGAAACCTCTCAAAATTATATCAAATACGTCACTTTGTAGAAGAATAAAGTTGTGACACTGCAGGAAATTTGATAATGCTTTTTGAATAAAACACACATTATAAAATAATAGTCAAGGCAAATGCTGGCATGCTTAAAACATAACGGAATGTGAGACAGTTCACTAGATTATTGAGTTTTATATTGGTAAGTTATCTGAATATAAGAATTTGAGTTTTAAACATGTTTTACGGTAGATGGAAACAACTGGCAGTGGTAAATATTACATACATACGTAAAAATCACACCTATGTCCCTGGAGGGTTAGGCAGAGGTGAATTAGCGCCTACATTTCACCAATAATTGTATTTCGTCCCACGTTATAGGGGGTTAGCTATTACCGTATTCCGGGCACTATTGTTGCCTCGAGCCATGCATCTGAAGCTGAGTCTGAACCCTGTCCCTTAGTCGCCTTGTACGACACCGCTTGGAAAGAGATGGGGTAGCCCTAATTTTACTCTGCCGGAACAGGCGTATGGGGCAAGACTGTCAGGGCTGATGCACATCTCACCTGCAAGCTCGTACTATGAAGGCTTTCCTCTCATTGTGAGGGTGTAAAATGGCATTCAACCCCAGTAAAAATCCCATCCATTTTAAACCTAAAAAATTATTAGCCTAATTGATCAAGCCGTTCTCAAGTTTGCGCTTAGCAACATCCATGTTTATTAAGAGGAAGGCGATTATTATAACAGCTGTCTACGCAACGTTCTGAATAGGTAAATGAACCACTCGAAGTGCCAACTTTTTGTCGTTGAAAAATATACCTGAACAAAGTGTCCAAAAGTAAGATACAAATATTCTCATTTCTTTTTTAGTATCACAGTTTCTTTCGATAAGGACAAATTTACAACATGCACCCATTGCGTGAGAGAGCATGCGACGAGCTATTACAAAACCCGCTGCTGGCAACACCGCCCCCAGAGCCGGAGAGGCCGAGACCACCGCGCGTGCGCAGGCCAAGAGAATTTAAACTTGTCAGTAAAATTTAATTTGAATTGAATTAAAGCTCTTTTAAACTCCTTATAGGCCATTTTCTGAACTGAAAAAATTAAGTTACTAGTCAACCCTAGCACATTTTTGTACTTCGTAGGTATCTAAGTAGTCGTTGACAAGACTGAAAAACAATTTTTCAATTCGGAAACTGTCCATGTGTGTATAAATCTCTACTCCCTACTTGTTCTTTCAGCCTCCCAGATTTCCGCTACTGTCTAAACAATTTTATGCAAGCTGGTGCAATCACCAAAAAGAGGTAATCTTGTAATATTTAACTGTGTAGGTATAGCTACCAATTCTATGAAACCACATGTTATACGCACCGTTATTAGAAACTTGCTCATTCCTCTGTTTTAATCCTTAACTACTTAAACTACTTATAGACTATCACCAGCACATAGTGGTGATCAGATGGCAGTTGTTTCACAGAAAATATCCAAGTTCAGACGTGTCGTAGTTAGTTAAAACATTCTAAATAATAACTAAATATTGTATATATGACAGTTACAAATGTCAACCCATATAGTGGATGACAGTCCTCCAGAACTGTTCCCTGAACTTTACTTGAAGCCACGCCGACTTGACTTCTACGCCTGCCAAGTTGAAGACACGATGAACGTAAATAAAGAACTGCTCAAAAAGATTAATATCATACAAAGGACGGGGGTAAGTTATCTGTTTTTTTAAGTTATAAATTTGCATGTTTCAAAAGATTCAAAGCTTCACATGATATCGCAAAATTATAGGTACACGTGGGTAAATCTGAGCTTTAGTGCTAGAAATTACATTCTACAGCTCTGTCTTCGAGGAAAAGGCTTACTATACCCACTATCCTCGTATCTGTGTTACTTCTTCTGTTGTCTCAACATCTATTCTCCATCTTAAAATTGATATAAATCGCTATTGTTTTCTCGGAAAATATTTTACATAAGGAAATCCCTGCCGGGCGATGCCAATCCAAAAATCCGGTAGCCTAGTGGTATGGGTAATGGACTGCTGAGACGAGGTCTCGGGTTCGATCCCAGGTTTTACCATAGCACACACTAATGACTTTTCTATGCTCTTCGAAGTTATGTGTGTATTTATCGCAGGTTTATTAAGTGCCCGGTAACTGGCAATAGGCTCGCCACCTATTACATTGGGACCTAAACATAAATTGGTGAAATGTGGGTGCTAGCACCTCTGCCTACCCCTTCGGGGATATAGGCGTGAGTTTATGTTAATGTTATGTTATGTATGTACACGACTTTTTTTCAACTAACTCACCTAATCGCTGGTTTTTGTTGGTTTATTAGCAATAGAGTTAATTGTGTAAAATTAAATTGGATCCTGACAGGGTTATGTGGACTGTCGGCGGCCGGAGCCAAACAATAAATACGCCAAATTACTGTGCAAGCAACGCCAACGAATGCTGGACGTAATTGAGAAGGCCAACTTACAATTCTACTCGAGACTCCTTATAGCCGTTAGTTCATTTCATCAGTACATTATATCTAGCTCGTAAAATTTTGTTAACTGTGTAAAAATATTTAATAATAAAGTATTAAGTGTAATAATACCAGCTTAGCTTATTTGTTTTTCTATGTAAGGCTGGAATAAAAGTAAGTAGGTACTAATGTGCGCAATAATGACGCTTTTCCTCGCTGCAAGCCGTAGATGACATAATACAAATTCTCAGCATGATTTCAGAGATCTGAACAGTACCTAACAAAAGAATTGGATGAGCTTTGGAAAGATACAAAACATAAACTGATACTCGGAGCTTTGTGAGTACCTTAAAACTAACATCGTCGTCGTCATGTCTGCTATTAGAAAATGTTCGAAGACCTCGAAATAACGCTAAGTGGTGTATTACCTGTTTTAATAAAACTGGACAAGTTAAATTTTTAAATGTTAAACACAAATTCAGCGTAATCCTTCTTCCTACAGTCCCGGGTCCTTTAAGCGGGGCGTGAAAAAGCATATGATGAGGCCGTCAAGCTGAGTGTCACCATTGTCACACAGTATGTGTAAGTAATGGTGACCCTCTTTTCTGAGACTTTGCCTTCAGCTTAACATCAGGCAAGGCGAAGTCTAATTGACGTGTTCTATATAATTATATATAAAAAAAAGTAATCCTAAGTTTACTAACATCCTTTTGAAAGCTCATCATAACAGATTTCTCAGCCTTATAGCTCCCGCTCGTGACGACGATGTAGTGTGACTTTCGCATGAATAAAAATATAACCCTTGAAGATAATTTTTCTGTGGTTACCGCAGTTGTTATTAATCTTACTTGTATTATATTGTATCATCATACTTGTACTATCTGACGTTATTTCACAGATTGCCATTCATTTTATTCAAAACTGGTTCCATTGATAGAGGTATGAAGGACCCAGAGTTTGATAAACCTGCACACGTCACTCGTACTAAGTAAGTCACAAGTGATATTATATTAATTAATATATTTAGAAATAGCATCTTTGTAGATTTAAAATGTAATGTTAATGTTAAATTCTTTTTGTATATTTTGTAATGATTTCGTAAACAGGTACAACGCCGAAATTGAAGGGATTCAGCGGTAACTTAAACCAAGAAGAACTAAACCTAAATCTAAAATTAATCTAGACCAGAGTAATAATATTTATATACATTTTTAATTTGTTAGCTTGAAAAGTGCGCGAAAAATGGTTGGTCACAACAAATTCGGGTGTGACGTCATAATAAAAATGTGGTATATACGAGTACAAAAGATATAATAATATGTAACCAAAGACGAGTACTGCGACTCACGGCGACAGACGAGTAGTTGTGACAGGACATGTTTTAAACGGTTAAGGCTATTTTTTTTTATTAGGACACTCCAATTAGTGGTCAAACGTAGAAATCAGTGGTTACAATTAGCACAATGAAATCCAAAGTTTACGGTTGATGAATCTGTTGTTTGTATTTTTAGGACCACTTTGACCACTGCCGGCCACCTAAGGAATCAATTTAACCTGCAACCATGCAGAATAATAATATAATTGACAATAACTGACCATATCTTTTTGTACGGTTAACATGAGTATAGCGCTTCCCGTAATCACTATATTTGGTATATATATATCTATCTTACACCACCTTATGATATGAATAATGACATATAAACAATATATACATACAGCATAATCTGACCTATAGAAACTTATCTTACCTATTATAATTAGATAAGTAAAAGGAATATGTAATTCACAAGGTACTTATTCCTTGAAAACAATTTCAAGTCTTTTTATAGTCTAGCTATCGTTTCTGTTAATCTATAACGCTGCATTACTTTGGATAAATATACTTATAGGAAAGTATTGCACTCCAAAACTCGACACAGTAAAAGTTAGTATACCTCAAGACACGTTTCTCAGACCTAAATCGCGAAACAAAGGTGACCCTGACGCTCCCAAATTGTTTTGTAGTAATCTTTGTTGCCGTAGCACTCCGTGGTATCTTCAAAAAACACTGAGGAAATGTGTACAGAGCACATTTTGAGCACATTTTAGGTCCATGATGTATGTCCCGAGCAATAGGATGATATTGGAAGCAAAGTAATAAGCTATCATTAAGGAACCTACATTTACATAGTTTGAACTGTTGGTTTTAATAATATCATTGAATAATATCATTAAATATTATTCACTTTACTCAATAAGAACATATGTTATTATTATTTATTAGTAAAAATACGTGAATTGGGTGACGTCACGTGAACTGTTAACTGATTCGTTTTACTTCGTGTAAAATACAGACTAAAAAATCGCAACTTTATTTTGTAAAAATACATTATTTACAATTCATATTTGAGTGTAATACATTTAAATAGTTATTAGTTGCATAAAAGCTATCATATCCAACACAATTCATATTTTATTACCCAAATACTCAATTCAACCAATTACATTAACAAAAAGCTAAAACTCACTTATGAAATACAGCAAGGAAAATGTCACAGTTTGGTTATAGGTGCCATTATGTGCCTAATTGCGGTGAAATTAGAGCCACTTTAATGAGCAAGTGTGTTGAAAAATCAATTATGAAAGTGTGTTCGTTAACGTTAGTAGTAGTAGGAAAATAGATATTCGAAACAATCTACAACTTTTCATCAAGGTAAGAACCCACGTACGTAGACAACGTAGGAATTTCTATTCGTAGGAAATTCTTTCTTTGATTCATTTAAGTTTGCACGTGTAAAAAAGTTGAACACTAACGTGCAAAATACATGTATATAAGTATAATTAAAGTTGTTTATTGAATTTTTCCCACAGAGTTTCACTGGATATTTGGGTACGGGGTGGCTCGAAGATAGGGAAAGTCACGGTGGAACTGTTTAACGACATTGTACCGGAAACCTGTCAACTGTTCCTAAGTCTTATTAAAGGAGATTCTCAAGGACATGCTTATCAAGGCACCAGGTTCTTTAGGTTAGTTCGTTGAAATATTTTTTTTTATTAGTCGCGATCCCCGTTCTCGTTCAGTTGTTCCTCCCGAATCCTTTTTTGCAAGGCAAAAATTTCGGGTGTCACCTAATTTTTTTCTGTCAACTTAACATGACTTCATTTGTTATATTTTTTTTTTTATAAATTTATTATTTTCTCTATCTATCTTTAAAATGCTGTGCATACTAGTGAAAGAGAGTCACACTCGCGCTGCCAAACCTGCAAGCATTGAGAATTTCTGTGCCGTCAGTGTAAAAGACAAAACAGGACAAGCTTTTGGTTTTTCCACAGACAGCACAAATACCCTGCAGAGAGCTCTGGCTACCCTACTCACCGCAGGGTACACAACACGAGGTTATTATGACCGCGGTATTCTGTAGTAGGTACTTCCCCAGACGAACTGCTCAATTGGACGGAAATACCGTCGTGTCCTACCTGCTCTGTAACCATATTCGAAGCAAATAAACGATTGATTTCATTTCATTTGATTTGTAAACTTATTGTCTCTTAGATTTTATTCAAATCTGCTCTTATTATCATATTGACATTGTCTTGTTATTGACATATTTAATAATTATTATTCTTTAATAATAGGCAATAGGCTCGCCACCTATTACATTGGGACCTAAACATAAACTGGCGAAATGTGGGTGCTAGCACCTCTGCCTACCCCTTCGGGGATATAGGCGTGAGTTTATGTTATGTTATGTTATTATTCTTTAATTACAATATTTTCCTATTAGAACAAGGCTATTAATCTTCTTCATCCTAGCGTTACTCCCGGCCGCTGCCGATGCTATCAATTTGGAGTCCAGACAGTTGAACTGGTAAAGCAGAACCCAGGTTCTGCTTTACCAGTTCATCTGCGGATTTGGATGAACTTCGATATTTTCATTGAAACTCAGTTCGAGGTGGAGGAGAGACCCGAACAACTTGGGTCCGAAATCAAGACTACTCGCTCTGGAGTATCCGATTGGGGACGACTGAACCAAGTCCACTTACACCCCACGAAGACAAAAGTATGTGTATTCGCCGCTAAGAAAACCCCATTTATTGTAGAAGCTGCAATTCCTGGGCACACCGCTTACCATTTCCTCGAGTATCGGGATCCTTGGTGTCGATATCTCCAGGGACGTCCAGTACAGCAGTTACCAGTACCACAGTCCATTATCGAGGACAAGGTTAAGTTGGCATTAAGGAAAAATTGCTCAACAGGGCGAAGCAGTACTTCACTGCTGGGCAGCGACTCCTTCTCATAAGGCACAGACTCGGCCTCACATGGAGTACTGTTGTCACATTTTTGCCGGAGCGCCTGTATACCAGCTTAAACCTCTTCCACTCTATGCAAAGACGGTTAACGCTGTATCCCATACTCGCAGGTGATGTGGAACCTCTCAGCTTTAGGAGGGACTTTGCCTCAGTGTGTGTTCTACCGCTTTCATCCCACACATGCTCAACCTGTGGATTGTCCTCTCTGCGGCGGTTTTCCCAAGCGCCTACAATATGGGGTTCTTTAAGTGGGGCATTAGAAGGGTAACCACTTCCCATCAGGTAGGCCGTGTGCTTACCTACCACCTAAGTGGTATAAATAAATCCGTGAAGCTACTGCCGTCTGACCTCCACAACTCCTGCTCAGTTACCACTTAACCACGAGTCTTTCTAAACCTATAACCCTAAAAATACAAAGATTTTTTGACATCTTTGTCCTATTTCACCTAATATTTTTCTCCATGAAAGCCAAATCCATGTATCCCGATCACTGATGTCCAATGGTCGCAATTCGCGTTTGCAGGGTAGTTCCGAACCTGTACTGCTGCGGCGGCGACGTGACCAAAGACAACGGCTACGGTACTTATATGCCGAAAGATAGGGAGCAACCGATGGGTCCTGAGAATTTTATCCTCAGTCATACCGTGCCAGGTAATATAACTTTAGACTATTTATACTGTTGATTGATGGCATTTGGTGGAATTTGTTGTTACACATATTAACATATTAAGAAACTCACTTGTATTTTTCCACATTATTTTTTATGTTTACTCAAAGGATTACAATGGCATTTGAGGATGCCATAAAGCGAAACCAGTCAGGTCTAATATATATCTATACTATATAATATTATGAAGAGGAAAGATTTGTATTTTTGTATGTAACGAATAAACTCAAAAAGTACTGGACCGATTTTAATAATTATTTTTTCATTAGAAAGCTACATTCTTCGTGAGTAACATAGGCTACTTTTTATCCTGATATTCCCACGGGATCAGGATTTACGCGGTGGAACCGTGGCGCGGTGCTAGTTAAAAATAAAGTGGAAAAGTACAAGCGAGTTCCTCAAAAGGTGTAATATAACTTTCACCTACAGATACTAACCATAACCATATAAGTACCATCGGAAATGTTAATAGAAGGTACTTTCTGGTCACGTCCTTTGTTAGATATACCTCAAGGTCTAGTTTAATACTGTCTGCTGCTTGTCACACTGGCCGCCTGAGATTTTGATCCCGTTCCCGCAACTCACGGGGGTACCTATTCCCATGTTTGTTATTTAATAACGCTCTAACGGCTGAAAGGATCTGGCTGAAATTTGGTATAGCGATAAATTATAATCTGAAACAGGATCCCATGGATTGCGAGAACGGAATAAAAATTCCATAGGGGTCGGCCACAGGTCGTTTATAATTTTAGTAGGAAATTTACGGTTTGATGATGTCACATTCGCGTGAACTTTTACCAAAATAGTGTGCAGCATTATTGCAGCTATTTGCTTACAAACATTTTGTGCAGTACACCCAGCAGTGTACGTACTAAGCTGGTAACGCATTTGGCTTTCATTTCCACTGGTAAGACTGTACATAACTTTTGTAAGCGCACAGTTCACTTGTGCACAAACATGTTCACTGAACAGAATTATCAATTTTTACGCGTAGACGAGAGTCCACTGCGTGTACGTAACCGTGCACAAAAAAAAACAGATATGCGCGAACATTTCTAGAATGATCACGCACTATTAGTTACTGTTTTCTTTTACTGGTGGAATTCTTCCTTTAGATCTGGGTTTTAACAATATTTCTGTGCCTTGCCCTAATTGTTTTATCTGTAATGAAACTACTTTCACCCCAGCAGACCCACGCCTAAATTACGCCTTATTATATCGCCATTCTATCAGTAAAAAGTCCCGTCCGTCCCGTGTTTTCAGGAGTGCTGTCAATGGTGGTATCTAAAGACAATGAAGTATATGGTTTCTTCAACATTATCTTTAAACCTTTGCCGCAATTCGATGGAAAGCATGTTGTGTTCGGTAGAGTAAGTATTTACATTGTATTTACTGTCATCATTGTCATTATCCTTACGTTAGACCCGATCGTATTTAATGCCTTTATCTCGGAAGTCGGGGTCCGCTTTATCCAGTATAACTGCAACGCGGCTAAACTTCGATATATTTTTTGGTCCCCGAAAAACAGGCTGACTTAGAAAACAGCAATCACCTCAAGTAGCGATGCAATGGCCGCGCCACAATCGTGTTGTCTGGGTAGGTTAAGGATAATTCCTTAACACGGTTACCCGACTAACACAGAAATGGGAAGGGCGAGTCTCAATGGCTGTTGCAGCTACATGGATGTATCTCAAGTGTTATACTTAACTGTTAATTAGTGCAAGCCCTGGCAGAAGCAGGCCGCGGCACCTCCCCATTTCCGGGGACGAGTTGGGGACTCTGTGGTCCCCACACATAAGGAGAGGGCCAGATCGAGAGAGATGGCCCTGGGTCACCCGGGGTGCGAGGGATATGCCCGTTAACCTCTCCTTCGGCATCCAAAAACGACCCACAGCCGTCGTGCGTTTTAGTCGATTCGAGTCTGACATAACCTCACCCATCGGCTCCGGTGGTGGGGATGGGGATTTATCGCACATACAAAATATAACTTAATTAGTGGATAAGTGTAAAATTGTTTTATTTTCGATAAAGTTTTTTTATACCACTTAGGTGGCAGCAGACAAGCACACGGCTCACCTGATGAAAAGTGGATACCGTGGCTTATAGACGTGTGCAAAACCATTAGAGTCACACTCTTTTCTGTGCCGTCAGTGTAAAAGACGAAGCAGGACAAGCTTTTGGTCTTCAGACTGACAGCAGAAAAGCTCTGGTTACCCTACTCATCGGGAACACAACACAAGGTTATTGTGGTCGCGGTATCCTATAAGGCGGAGGCTTCCCCAGTCGGACTGCTCAATTGGAAGGAAATACCATCGTGTCCTACTTCCTTGCATCTATCTATCTTTTCCGTGATGCGACTGCCATCTGACTCGTCCAATCCATTGACGATATTGAAGCTCTGTGGTTAAACTAGTCGGACTTTTTATGGCTCAAACTACCCGTAACAAGTGCCATAGATGTTAAGTTCGTAAGACATCTGGGACCGACGACTACATATGCTATCTAAGGCACGAAGGGAGTCTAAATGTCTTAAGAATGGTCACAAATGCTGGTTAGCGTTGTTTAACCTTTTTTTTTTTACGTGCGCAAAATCCCCACGGATACCCCCCACCGGTGCCGGTGGAAGAGGTTATGTTGGACTCGAACCGACCAAATCGCACGACGCCAGTGGGTCGTTTTTGGATGCCGAAGGTGAGAGGCATATCCCTCGCACCCCGGCTGAACCAGGGCCATCTCTTACGATCTGGCCCTCTAGTGTTGTTTAACCTTGCAACTCAGTAACCATGAGTCTCTCATGGTTATTGAACCTTTATAATGTGCAATTACAGATAGTGGGAGGGCCTCCTCTGTCGTTAGAACGCATCAGCGCTCTAGGCCTGGCCCTTGGCGGCACCACGAACGACTGCATCATGAAGACGTGCGGATTCTACAGCCGGTTCGGACAGTACCGCGACGGTAACCCCAATACTATCAAATTCCCGCCCAGACAGAGAAAGTAATACTAGTTACGATAAAACGCTTGCCTTTTCCTGTGAAATAAATTTTTAGTAATGAAAGTGCTAGTTTTTTTATCAGAAATATCCGTGTTTTTTTATGGATACCGTAAGATTCTATTGATCAGAAATCTCAGTGTTCTTTTATGGAATCACGCCTTTATCCCCGGAGGGTTCGGCAGAGGTCAATACCCACATTTCACCATAGTATCCTTAACGTAATAGGGGGTGAGCCTATTGCCGTCTTCCGGGTACTATTGTTGACTCAAGCCCTGCATCTGAGGCTGAGTCATGAGCCAAGTATTTTCTAGTTGATGTCAGGATGTAAGTAAAATAATAAAAAATAATGTATGCGGGATGCAGTTCATCATTCTCCGTACCTTTTCCCAACTCAATTGGGGTCGGTTTTCTACCAGACCTCGATATTTTCCATAAAGCGACTGCTAACTTTTTTTTTTATTTATTTATTTATCATTTAAACAATTACATACAGTAATAAAGATTCATAAGCATTTACAAAACAAAACCTATGCGGTTTTGTTTGCGGTTAAAAAAAAAGTTTAAAAAAATTTTAAGTTATTTTAGGAAAAACTTAATTCCACTACCAAGATACTACTAGAGATGCAAGCGCCCTCTCAAAAGGACCTGTAAGAAATTGGGCTTGTCCGCCTTTGGCACAGAATAATACGTCACAGACCTGGGGTTGACGAGTGGAGACTCCTGTCACTGTGACAGAAGCAGGCCGCGGCGCGTATTGTACGGCTTCCCGTTTCCGGGGACGAGTTGGGGATTTTGTGGTCCCCACACCCGAGGAGGGACAGATGGCCCTGTGTCGGCCGAGGTGCGAGGTATATGCCTGTCAACCTCACCTCCGGCAACCAAAAACGACCCACATGCGCCGTGCCTTTTAGTCGGTTCGAGTCCGACAAAACCTCTCCCGGCGGAGGGGTAACCATGAGGATATTTCGCATATTAAAAAAAAAAGAATAATACGTCAATTAATAATCTTTGCAATCATAGTTTTATTGCAAAATTTATAAAAAAAAATATTGGAAAAACAGATTACACTAACTATTCACACGCACATTCATAATCGAACATCTATTTAATACTCGCAAAAGTTCAAATACTGTGTAACAATTGAAGGATTCCAAATTCGCTGATTCATCACTTAACATCCTCGCTCTCGTCATTCTATCTTGTGGAACAATCCGCAAGATAACAACATCGCCAGGAACTGAAAATAAAGAAATATTACTAATTTATTTATTTATTCTGCATTAAATTACAAATGTCAGCATCATCATCGTTTTAGGCACAGAATAGATAATATTTGTTCCTGGTTGCATTCGAAGCTTTTACTTCGGAGCTCGGGTTGGCTTACTCCTTTGATTTATCCAATTTTTATGGGAGCACTGCCACCTGAAAGTCTATGACACAATTGTTGATCAGCCAAGTGTGACGTAGGCCTAATTTCAACTATGATTTTCGATCGTACGTAATGGACGAGCCTATTGCCATCAAGTGGGTACTTAGTAATGAGCTGTTTGTTTACTTTCGGATGAAGAACAGCCCTATCCTTTAGGTGACTTCTGCAGCACCCACGGATAGAGCTGGAGTGGCCCTATTCTTTTCCCCTGGGAACCACTCTAAGGCCGTTTCACATTATCCGGTCCGATATCGGTGTCGGACGACGATAGCTGATATCCGATAGCCGACACCCATGTTATATTTTCACATACATCCGATAAAATCTGTCCGACATGTCAATTTGTTCGATAGCACAGACTATAATCAGCTCGGCGAACCTTGATCCCTATGACACTGACAGTTATTCCCACGACACAACCTTGTAGTAGCGTCACCGTTATATTATAATCGAATTGGCGGTGTCTAAAAATGATATTTATTAATTTTAGGCAGATATATGCAATTACAATAATATCCCGTTGGAATTATAATAATTATTAACACTTACAAGAAATTATCTCAATCAGACTTTACGTTGACGTCCTGCAAAAGTTACTCCGTTTGGAAGATATCGACTAGTGCGGAAAAGTATCGATAAACAAATATCGAAAATGGAAACGAGTGTACAAAATACATCAATAGAGCACCTACGCTCTTAGTGTCAGATTTATAATCATTTAAGTTGTTTGCGATAATAAAATAAAGGAGATTTAACAAATTTATTGTATATACCTACTCAAATAAAACAAAAGCGGTTTATTTATGATTTTTTAATATACATTAATCTGAATCTGACAATGGTGTCACCGATTGCGTCTCAGACTCGGAATCCGAACTGCAGCTGCTTTCTCCTATGTTTATGATAAACGGCTGGTCTACTATATTGTCGTATCGCACGTCTCGATTCCAATCATCTAAGCATAGCTTTTTCGTCTTTTCAACCACTTTCCTCCAATTGTCCGGAGTCACTTGACTACATGCCTCTTGTAGCAACGTAAGCATTTTATTAGCTGTGAATGGTGGAGTGGTGTTAAGCCTGGCTGCACAACCTGAAACAATAATGGTTTAGATTGAAAATGATGCAAAGTCAAAGAGCGAGATCGGGGTAAGTACATTATAAGTACATAATTTTGTACGTTAAAAGTGTGTAATTGATATAAGCACATGGATAAAAATAAAAATGCAATTTGCTAGTGAAATAAAATAGCTTTAAATAGTACTAGCCGACTAGACAGTCACCAGTGACCTAAATAAAAACATGTTAAAATAAATACAAATCAACCCACCTTTGATCTGCGCCCATATCATTTCGATTGCATTATATTGGCAGTGGTAGGGCGGTAGCCGAATCACGGTGTGCCCTTTTGATTTTGCCATCTCATCCAAGAAATATTTCTTCTTTGTTTGCTGTTTATGAAGGTTCAACAATCTAACTAATTCCTTTTTCAGCATTTGAGTATTAGCTGCCACACCATTGTTTTGCAGCCACTCTATTATTTCGCCTTTATTGTTGTTCGCGGTAGGCGCTTTATTAATTTGCACAGAGTGGTATGGGGCGTTGTCCATTAAAATGTAGTGGGGCTCGTTTAAATTGTCTAATAGTTTTGTGAACCATTTCTTGAAATTCTCAAAATTCATCTCTTCGTGATAATCACTTGTTTTCACGGATTTGAAGGCCCACAAGCAGTTAGGTACAAAACCTTTGGCTGTGCCAGCGTGGCAGATAATCAAACGCTGGCCCTTGCCTTCTGGTGCTTTGGTACAGGATTTCTCTGTGTCGTCTATCCATGTTTTGGAGACTGAGTGATTGGCGTTGAGCCACGTTTCGTCCAGATAAACCACCTTGTCCCAGTTCTCGATGTTTTTTATTTGTCGTAGAAAATCACACCTCATCAATCCAATGTCCTTCCGCTCCATTATCACTTTTCTTTTGTCACACTTCCCATAACGAAATCCACATTTTTTTATAACTTGTCTGAGAGAAGTGAATCCACCTTTAAATAAATCAGCCGATTTCAGCGACGCTAATAATTTTGTGCAAGTCGGCAGTTCACCTCGAAAATAATAGCCGTAAATATGGTTTCGTATCGCTGCCATGTCGAAATCATCGGGGTTAGTTACGGGTCGTGCCCTATTATGTTTTTTCTTCTTTGGAGTTGATAATTTGTTCTCCTCCATCGACGATTCGCCGAACTTCTCCTTTGTAATTCGGGAAACGGTAGCTTTGCCAATTCCCAAAGCACCAGCAACACGGTCGCGTACGTTGTCAAGTGGCAACAAAGGTCCGCCATTTTGTAGTTCGCGAGCAAAATAGTCACGCAAGCGTACAACAAACTCCCGCGTTTCACTGTTGAGTACAGTTTTTCTCAGTCTTTTCGGCATTTTGAAACACCAACAAACACAAAACAGCAACAATAACAAAAACAGAAAACAACAATAGTAACAAACAAAGGATTCCGTTGACACAAGAAAACACGTGGCGCATACAAGGCGTTAGCACTCGTACTGGCGTAGCGAACTGACAGTACTAGCGTAGTGACAGATCAGATAGTGTTGCTATAACTAAAATTTTAATTCACATTAAAATTATACAGTCCGACCATGTTACCTCTGCATCGGAATATTGGCAACCCCATATACAAATACACGGATACTTGTAAATATAACAAGCATTATAATTATAGTAATGTAGATTATATTTTAAAAACATGTTTATCGATGTGGCTGAATGCAAGTCACGCCTTTGCCTATAAAAAGTTGCGATATATCGACACGACCCGTCACTAGTATGAACTGTCATAGGGATCAAGGTTCGCCGAGCTGATTATAGTTAGCGATGAAAAAACCTAACAAAAACGTGCAATCAATATTCGACCTTATTGACATGACTTCAAGTTTTTTTTCTTATATTATTTAAGACATATATATTTCATTCATTTTACTTCCTATCGAATATCGGATATCGAAGCTGTCACTGATATTGGATCGGATAATGGGAAAACGTTCTAAGAGTAAAAAACTAAATATTGCCGCGTGAATCAACATAATTACATAAATGAATTACCATAATCCCGGCTACTATGACACCAATGGCTCCCACGTAAGCCGTGTTTTGTCGAATAAGTGTGATCAGCTGGTCGAAGCACCCAACCATGTACATGGTGGTAGGGTTTGGAGTCGCCTGGCAGTCCAGCCGCTGAAACATCAACAACAGTACTGTATATTATTGAAGTTAGAGATATTTTATTACTTGAGTATTGACCATTCCATATCAATAATTCCTTTAAAATTCATAAAATGGTCCCTTACATGAGCAGAATCAAGATTCATTTACTAAGCAGATGTTAATTTCGTGTAAATAATATTGCTGCATGACAAAATATTCTCCTAATACAAAAGGCTATTTGACAAGGTCGTCCGCTTAATATCTTGGATTTTGCTGGAAATAATTGCCTTGTAAAATAAAATATTTCCAAACCCAACTCGACCAACCAAATCCGGCAATATGGCTTCAGACCGAAACGGTCAACGGGTGATCTTCTAGCATACGTTACCCATCTTTGGGGTGAGGCTATGGACAAGCACGGCGAGTCACTGGCAATTAGTCTTGACATCGCCAAAGCTTTCGATAGAGTCTGGCACAAATCGCTTCTTTCCAAGCTACCTGCCTTTGGTCTGCCTTCTAGGCTGTGCAACTGGGTTGCTAGCTTCCTGCAGGGTCGCCGTATTCGCGTCCTTTGTGACGGACGAGCTTCGGAGTTTCTGCAGGTTAATGCTGGCGTGCCCCAGGGGTCCGTCTTATCACCCACTCTCTTTCTTCTGCATATCAACGACATGCTGTCTACCGGCAATGTTCATTGTTATGCAGACGATAGCACTTTGCATGGGAGTTATCATGGACATCCTGCGGCCAAGCAGTCGGATATCGCGGAGAAAAGGCAGCTTCTTGTCACTGAGCTTGACGGGATCCTGAATCACATTTCTCAATGGGGCTCTGAGAACCTGGTTGAGTTCAATGCCAAGAAGACGCAGGCATGTGCGTTTACAGCAAAAGTATCTTCTTTCCTTCCCCTTCCCACTCTTCAGAGCACGCCACTGCCACTGCAGGACAATCTCAATATCCTAGGTATGGATGTTCGCTGCAACCTGAATAACAAAAACTACATCGAAAGTATCATCAAAACAGCCTCACGAAAACTCGGAGTCCTGAACAGAGTGAGACGGTTTTTCACGCCGGAGCAGCGGTGTCTTCTATACAAGACACAAATTCGCTCCTGTGTAGAGTACTGCTCGCATCTCTGGGATGGTTCAGCAAAGTACTTACTAGATGCTCTCGACAGGTTGCAGCGACGTGCGGTCCGCATCATTGGGAATCCCGAGATCACGAACACCCTAGAACCTTTACAGCTGCGTAGAGATGTTGCGTCCATGGCTGTATTTTACCGTTTGTACCATGGGGAGTGTTCTGATGAGCTCTTCCAATTAGTCCCACCCTCCCCTTTCCTACACAGGACAACGCGTGCAGGTCTTAGATGTCATCCGCACACGGTGCAAAACATCCGATCAAGAACCAAGCGGTTCGGAGACTCTTTCCTCTGTCGCACCATTAAGGCCTGGAATTCATTACCAGCTCACGTGTTTCCTTCTTCCTACAGTCCCGGGTCCTTTAAGCGGGGCGTGAAAAAGCATATGATGAGGCCGTCACGCTGAGTGTCACCATTGTCACACGGTATGTGTAAGTAATGGTGACCCTCTTTTCTGGGACTTTGCCTTCAGCTTACCATCAGGCAAGGCGAAGTCCAATTGACGTGTCCTATATAAAAAAAAAAAAAAAAAAAAAACTGAAACTATGACTTCATTATTTTTAATTCCCAAAATAAGTAAAATAAACAATCAAATTCAGTCTCAATTTTTAACTTTTTAGATTCCTCATTACATTTCAAATTAATTTTATTTAGAACTTTACACATGTAAACGCAACGTGATCGAGATAAATGCGACATTCTCTTGTACTCCATACATTTGTCCTACGCGCAACTGGCGCGTGACGTCACTCGCAAGTACGATTTTGTATAGAGCGTTTTCGGTCGGCGTGAGAAATTGAATTTTCAAAATCAAATATCTTAAAAACTATTTGTCGTAAGAAAATTCCTCTATAGCAGTTCATTATATTATACTAAAGTGATCGTCAATTAAAAAATTGTCAAATAGCCTATTCCAATAAAGTTGCCTTTTTGTCCTGCTGATTCTCACCGCGGTAGCCTAGTGGTATGGGTAATGGACTGCTGAGACGAGGTCTCGGGTTCGATCCCAGGTTTTACCATGGCACACACCAATGTCTTTTCGATGCTTTTCGAAGTTGTGTGTATTTATCGCAGGTTTATAAGTGCCCGGTTAATGGCAATAGGCTCGCCACCTTCCGAAGTTGTGAGTATTTATCGCAGGTTTATAAGTGCCCGGTTAATGGCAATAGGCTCGCCACCTATAACATTGGAACCTAAACATAAACTGGCGAAATGTGGGTGCTAGCACCTCTGCCTACCCCTTCGGGGATATAGGCGTGAGTTTATTATATGGATTCATACCTTTCCTGGATAAAGTTCTATACAACAACTCTCAGGGAGATTGGTATTCCAGTCTTCAGGCCCCTTGACGCCGCAGCACTGCAGGTAGGTGTGTGTGTCATCCCAAGACTTCGTGTACTCTCGTTTGACGCCGTAGAATGGTATCGAAGCATACATCTCTCTCTCCAATGTCTTGACCACTTGTTCTCGAAATATGAAAGGGAGGATGCCACCTACCAGTGTCACCACGAATATGATGAACACCAGTATGAAGTACTGAAAAAAAGAAATAAATAGGTATTGTTTTACTATCCGTGGAGAAAGAATACAAGTATCACCCCCTCATCTCATCTGAAGGGTGTCCTAATCGGCCGGGGTGCGAGGGATATGCCTATCAACCTCACCTTCGGCAACCAAAGCGACCCACAGGCGGTGTGCGTTTTAGTCGGTTCAAGTCCGACAGAACCTCTTCCACCGGCTCCGGTGGGGGGTAGGTATCTGAAGGATTATGCGCACGTAAAATAAAAGGGTGTTGTAATAGGCGACTAACGAAAAACTACGCAGACGATATCACTGCGAGAGAAGGAAAACTTGAAATAAAACCCTGTACCAACCCGTCTGGCCAGCGTGGAAACAGTAGGCCAAAGCCTGCCAACATTGGGCAGCCTCCCAACAGAGGCCTAGTCTAGCAGTGGATTGTGATGGGCTAATTGATTGAAATAAATTTTGATCACGAAGGACATAATATGATTAGGTTTTCATTCATTATTAAGAAATTAGTCTAGCTTCTTTGGACCCCAACTAAATCATATCGCTAACCACAATAGGGCACATCCAGATCATGTTCGTATTCTAGAACGATATTCAATCATAAATCTCGATTTGAAACTAGTTTTGAGTACAGATTTTATTCCAGAAATAAGTTAGTGTAGCGTAGCCGCGTGGTGGTTCCCGGCAGAGTAGAATTTGGACCACCCTATCGGTCTGGGTGATAAAACCTTTTTCATCCATGTATTTTTATCTTATTGTTTTAACATCAGACATGATGCATGATTATACCTAGTCTAGCCATAAATATTGTTACAAAGAAAAATCATTTTTTTTTTATTGCAAATAATATTTGTTACTTTTACAGTGTGTTAGTTTAATACATTTATTTATTTATTAAGGTACATCAACAGTATACATATTATACATTTTCTATAATAGTTGCATCCGTGAAATATTCCAATATGTTTAAGTTTAGTTTTATTTCATAAACAATCTTACATTGTATTGAAACTTAGTACAACAAAATAATAAAAATCAAATAGAAATTCAACAAATAAATAAAAAAAAATGCATACCTATTAGAGACGTACACAACAATACATATATATAAAACAATTTAAAATATAAAAAGCTTATTCGAAGTGGTCTCCATTGGCTGCAACACAGTCCTTTAAACGTTGAGGCCAGTTATCAATAGAAGCACGCACTCTTTCCATGGGAAAATTCTTCACTGCCAATCATATGGATTGTTTTAGGGACTCCAAATTATCTTGGCGTTTAGAGCAAGCCATGCTCTCTAAAACTGGCCATAAATCATAATCCAGCGGATTAAGATCGGGACTAGACGACGGCCAGTCTTCAGCTCTGATGATGTCCGAAACGTTCACTTCCAACCAAGACTGTGTGGACCGAGCTTTATGACCCGGCGCTGAGTCTTGTTGGAAGGACTATACTTGGTTATTGAACATGGTGTTGTTAAGGGGTTTAACTACCTTCTCAAGAATGGTATCTTGATACACTTGTGCCGATGTTTTGATACCTTTTTCACAAAAATATGGCTCAGTCACTCCTTCATAGCTAACACCCCACTAAACCATCACTGCAGTCGGATAATGCCCACGTTGCACTCTGTCGACTAATTGGGAAGCTTCCTTAGAGCTTTGAGCATAAATACGGTCATTTTGTTTGTTAAAATGTTGCTCTATTGTAAAGATTTTCTCATCCGTAAACAAAATTTTTCTGTGACCTCCCTTTGCGTACCGCTTCAGTAGTTGCTTTGATTTTACCACCCTATTCTTTTTTAAATTATCAGTTAAAAAATGACCAGTGCGTCTCTTATAGGCTGCAAGTCCTAATTCATCTTTTAAAATGCGCGACATGGTTCTGGGTGCGGGACAGGATTTCTTCGAATTCTTTCCCTTACTGCTTTGACCACCTTTTTCGTATGAACACTACGTGGACGGCCAGATCTTTTGCTGTCACAAACAGAGGTCTCATTGTACCTATTAATAGCCCGGTATACAAACATTTGACTAATACCAAGCGGATGGAGAGTTTTAAAAATTACATTCGGCTCCATACCAACTTTGTGTAATGCAATCACAGCGATTCGGTTTTCTTTATCACCCCACTCCATTTTAATATAGCAAAATATTGTACAATGTATTGGCGCCAAAATTAGAAAACACTCCGTGGCATAGCGCGAGCGGTAGAGCATTCGACTGCTATGCAGGGGGTGCGGGTTCGATTCCCGCTCAGTGCAAATATTTGTATGCATGAATATATATATATTCGCATTGGTCTATTTATAATATGTATGTATTTACAAAAAAAAAAGTATCTAAGTATGTTTATCCGCATTCTAGATTCCATAACACAAGCTAGTTAAGCTATGCTTACCATGGGTCTAGATAGCGTTGTGTAGAATGTCTTGGAATATTTATATTTATTTATTAATCGTATAAAAATGACAGATTCCAAATTCAAATGTAATATCTTTCTTATTTTAATTGTAACAGTATTTATGGCCAGACTAAGTATTATGTATGTGTGTTTCTATGTATGCATTTTATTCTAGAAATAAATTTCAGAACACTCAGGAGATTTCTGTTCTTAAATCTGGTTTTAAGTACAGCTTTTTCAAATCCATATTCATGACTAAATATGACCACGGTGGCCTAGTGGAATAGGTTTTACCATGGCACACACCATTGACTTTTATATGCTTTTCGAAGTTATGTATGTATTTATCGCAGTTTTATAAGTGCCCGGTTAATGACAATAGGCTCGCCACCTATTACATTGGGACCTAAACATAAACTGGCGATATGTGGGTGCTAGCACCTCTGCCTACCACTTCGGGGATATAGGCGTGAGTTTATGTATGTTATGTATATCGTTCTAGAATACAAACCCTAGAATTAAACTGTAACTCACACGAATGCGCTATCCTAAAGCATTAGCGTGAACATGAGCACTATCCATAAATTAAGATCCAAATCGATCTTTACTTCTGTATTTACCTACTACACTACTATATCAATAAAAAAACAATTATGCCTTCAACATACCGTCAGGAGTAAGCACTTCACTTCCATGACTGCTCCGCAGCAGCCGAGGAATGATAGGAGCATCGCAGCGACACCCATGAAGACTAGCACCGCCACCGAAGACGAGAACATGTTGCTGCTCATCAGCTGGTTCGTGAACGAACGGTCTATCCATACCCACAGACCTACTCCTAATGCGAGTACGCCACCAAGCTGGAAGTAGAAAAAAAAATTAGAAGGTATCTGAGGATCTCCTTCCTCCTTCCATACACACCGCGAATGCTGTGACACAATCTGAATATTTTTGATTTGAACAAACTGATTAAAACTCTCAGTTCTGAACAAAGTGAGATGGTTACACATTTTTTTTATACCACTTAGGTGGCAGACAAGCACACGGCCCACCTGGTGGAAAGTAGTTACCGTGGCCTATGGACGTATACAACACCAGGGGTGTTACACTCGCGCTGCCGACCATGAAGAAACCTTCTGATGCCCCTCTTGAAGAACCCTATATTGTAGGTGCTTGGAAAAACCGCAGCAGGGAGGTCATTCCACAGCTTGAGTGTGCGTGGGATGAAGTTTCTTTCATACCGCACAGTGCGCACCGTCACAGTTCGCAATGTGTGAGGATGAATTCCCTGCCTATGGCGAGTGGTGCGATGATAGAATGTAGCTGTGGGCATCATGTCAAACAATTCATTGCAGTTTATATACCGGCACCCCAATCACGTCACATAATATATTATATATGCACAGTACGCGTTATTTTTTGATGTCTTGGCTGCTATGGCGGCGGTGAGCTCGAATCCACCTATTATAAATTGTATCGAACTGATCAGCGCGCGCCAGGTCCTCATGTCTCTTGCGACTTGTGGTCAGAATATATGCCAGTAACTATATTTGGGATATCTTTATATATCGTCTTGTGTTCCCGGCCAGAGCTCACTGGAGAGTTTTTGTGCTGTCAGTGGGAAGACCAAAGGCTTGTCCTGCTTTGTCCTATACACTGACGGCACAAAATCTCTGTTCTTACAGGGTTGGCTGCACGGATGTGACTCCATTGGTGTTGCACACGTTTATGGTAACCACTTTCCATCAGGTGGGCCGTATGCTTGTCTGCCAAGTAAGTTGTATTAAAAAAAAAATAAGAAGTCCAGTCAGGTTCATCCTTGCGTGAAATACCGTTGTCATTTCTAGAATGAGTTATCTCATGATAAAGAAAATCCGAGAGTCGAACTTTACTCCGTTGTGCTCAAAAATATGGATCTATCTCAGTAGATCCATTGGCCAGATCCATTATGGATCTGGTGAGAGAGTTTTCGCTCAATAGATCCAATTTTGATAGCATGGATCTACTGAAATATATATACCAATACTACCAACGTGATGAGCATAAATATGTAAGTACTTACGAAGGTGGCTACGTTGACGCATATTAGTGAGTACTTCATACATCTTCCAGATCTGTCCATTGGTCTTGCCCTGCCGAACAGCAGTCTGAAAAAAAGAATTAAATTGTCAACTGTGTTAGCCCCTTAAAGATTAATTCACAAAATTATTAGACAGACAGTTATTAGATTCTGTCGGTAACGTACAATGTATACCTATCGAGTAAAACTTTCCACGTTTCCTTCCATCAGGACCGGAGATCCTTTACTACAAGCCTAACTTTTAGTAAGTATAATTACAAACACCTACTAAGTACCTAAGAGTCTAGAACATCCTGATTTATGGGAGAATACAGGAATGTGGATGGGTATTAGTCCCATCCATGCCGCGTGGTTCCCGGCAGAGTAGAATTTGGACCACCCCATTTCTTCCCATGCGCTGTCGTACAAGGCGTGTAAGGGATGGGGCTGTTTAACATAGGACAAATATATACAGCCCAAACTCTGCCTCAAATGCATGGCTTGAGTCAACAATAGTGCCCGGGAAATGGCAATAGGCTCACCCCCTATTACGTGGGACCAAATATAATGATAGGTGAGATGTGGGTGTTAATTCACCTCTGCCTAACCCTTTGGGGATAGAGGCGTGATTATATGAATGTATGTATGTATTAGTCCCATATAACTACTGTAAAAATACAATCAGTATAAACTAGTGACAAGTTACTTTACATAGAAAGATACAATAAGTACCTACTTAGCACCCACTTAGATGCCAATCGCACAGAAAAATATAATATCTACTATAATAGGCAAAGCTATCCTTGTAACAAGAATTGAAAATAGGCAATCTATTTTATACCTGAGAAATAACAGGAACTTATATATGTATAATCTTGAGCTTATATCATAATTACACAGGTTATATCAAGTGACATTGCTAGGCAATCTGGACTGCCGTGGCGCCCTAAGCTCGCCACGGCACGGCAGTCAAGTATCAAGATGGGGTATAAAAAAAAAGCTTACGTGTAAAAATTATAATAGCTGTTTATTCATAACGAACTAAAAAAGTACTATAAAAAAACAGTACCAATGAAGAAACGATATTAGCGAAAAGAATAAAAATTATACTGCTTCACTACAAAAAAAAAAACATTTATTTTTTTCATTTTTGATCATGACGTCAATTCCAATCTACACCAAGTACAAGTAGTACATACCTCGTTCACGAGCATGACTAATTGTTCAGTCATTAAATCTCTTTCTTCATAATATTCAAGGACAAAGATCCGGCCATCCCAAAAACAATCGTGTTCAATATACAATAATACAATGGTATATCCTTGATAGTATAATAAAATGCTCACGGCGAGTAACTTTCTGCTACCGGTGATGAATACTAATAAATTCATCCTTATTCAGAGTGCTATAAATTAGTCTATGTTTGGACATCTGGCTGGACGTAGATATGCCTCCCTTAGGTAGCGATAGGCGTTGGACTGATTAATAAGAAGTTGTGGGTTCGATCCCCGCTCATATTGGAAGTCCAAATTATTATTGTTGTTGCGTTCCCGTTTACCAGAATCGCCACACATTATAATTTTGCCAGATGACAACAAATGGGGACGAATCAGGTCAGTCATTCGTCACTGTGAATCATTGTCATAACATTTTAGCGAAAGGATAAATAGTTCACAAGGCAACCATTACTTAATCGCTGAAGGTCATCAGTCACTGACCTCTACAATAGAAAGGTTGCACGTAGGTCACTGATGTCAATGCAATCAAAGGGTCCAGTGACAAAGTCATTATATAGAAGTATATCAGTAGATCGTCTAAGTAAATGTTTATTATTAAGTTCGCACCTTTAGGACAGGAACAGGAAACACATGTAGAACAGGAAAAGTGATCTATTTTACATAAATAGAAGCATTTCGTTAGGCTTGAAAGAGTGCTCGCGATCATATCTCTTCTCTTTTCCTCTTTGAATTCTCTTTTCAATTGCCAAAAAAAATATCATTTGGTAGGTGATACCTTACGGTTGTCATTGTTTACAACAAAACTCAAAAGTGCTCTTCTCCTCCAATTCTCTTTTCACAATTTTTTTTTTTTGTAATAACGGTATCTACTTATCATTAAAGATATATTTTTATACTGCTAGGGTGACAAGCGGCTTCACCTGACGCCCCCAGGCCCGCGTTCATGGCGGCGGATGTCATTTTGCGACCTCCAGCACCCGAGCCGACTCTGCTCGGCGTGCATTTAGTCGGTTCAAGTCCGACATAACCTTCGCCACGGTGGTGAGGGTTATCCGTGGGATTTTGCACAAACAAAAAAAAAGATATATTTTTATACTCAAATGTCTAACAATTGGACGGGTTTAAAACTCAGTCGTGTGTAACTCATCGAGAACACAACAACATGGGTATGTCGACATCTAACAGATTAAAAAGAAGTGTTCTGCCACAGTGGACTGCCGTGAAGGATATCGGTAACCATTGCGGAATACGTTTCCCCGTCAAACCGACCAACCATGGTAGGATCCACGGTAGATCCAGCTAGTCTTCCATGTTCACGCCTATTTCCCTCCGGGGTAGGCAGTGACGACAGCCTATCATATGCTTCTATTCTTACATATTTCACGAGATTATCCTCAACTGTCGTCGAATCTTTCATGCAAACCCGCCCATTTCGAGTACTATATGGTCCTTTCACGTTCACTCTTTATTTAAAGTCTACTGTTACTTAGTAAAATATTGCCTTCTTCTTTCTCCTCATAACACGAAAGTAAAATATTTTTTATGCATTGCTGCAGCAAAATGGTTTACCTACAGAAAGTGGATGGGTAGCTAAGTACTTGAATTGATACACCTTATATATAAAATTCTCCAGTTACAGTTTTTTTCTGTAACCACCTTCGAAATAGCTTGACCAATTCTTATGAAAATTTATGTGCATACTTGGTAAGTCTGAGAATCGATCAGTAGTAAACAATTTTTTGTAGTTTAAAAAAAATGTTTACAATTTTTAAAAACTTTTTACAATTGCTCACTGGAGAATTTGTGCTGTCAGTGGAATGACTAAAGGCTTGTCCTGCTTTGTCCTCTACACTGACGGCACAGAAACTCTGTGCTTACAGGGTCGGCAGCGCGAGTGGCTTATCTGGTGTTACACACGTCCATGGGCCACGGTAACCACTTTCCATCAGGTGGGCCGTGCGCTTGTCTGCCGCCTAAGTGGTATAAAAAAAACCGATTCCTGATACGATGTTATAAGAGTGGTCCCCCAAATCATGGTTCAACTACTATAGTGAGTATTGAAGAAAATACAAAAAAAAATAGTTAAGTAGGTAAGGTATTGAAAATGAGAAGCTGATAGCTGTTTCAGTCAATATTAGTTATATAACAAACGTTTGCATTTTAAATCGCATGCGCCAGTAAATATTTTAGAAAAGAAAACAATAATAATGTTACGACAGACGTCGATATCTCGAAAACTAATAATCGAATCTTCAAGAAATAAAAACGCATTGTTAGTGACGAAGTACTCTACCGATTGGCATAGAAAAATCTAGAATCGTCAACACAAAGTCACAACCTACCTACGAGTACCTACTCTTTTGAATAAAAACAAACAATAGGTAAATATCGAGAATGTACTCGAAAGGTCAGCGACGGCGGAGAACTTCAAAGAGTATAGGTATTTATCGCTCGCGAACTTTCTAGATGATTCGACCCTCCTAATTGAGGGGTATAATCATCAGCATCGCGACACGATTGATTCTGTCTTTGAGATCGATAACGAATACAGCTAACGACCGAAGAAGATTCTACCTGCGATCTGAGCAACGACGGTGGACTACTGTGAACTGCTGAGCGACTGGAACTGTTGAAGAGTACTGTGTGTACTAGTGATTTAATTGTCTAGTTTGTGGTGAGCTAATGAATCTCTTCGTTGAGTAAACGGCATTTAATTGTACCCCGTGCACGTAACAATAAGTACAATGATCTCTTTAAACATAATAGATGAGAAAATCAACGATGTTCTTAAAGTCCTCACGTGAATATTATCTATCATATGAGTTGCACACTTTGTACAGTTCCAACGTTACATCTATACTATATAATGAGTACTTACCTACATTATTTTTATATGTAATAATAATAATAATAATATATCTCTTTATTGTATGTACACAGAGAATGGATAAAGAAAAACAAAATTTGGTAGTTTTGTGGCATAACAAATGGCGGCCTTATTGCACAAGGCAATCTCTATCAGGCAACCATGGGATGGACTGAGTTAGATAAATAGATCCATAAAAGAATTAGTATAAGATAATAATATTCATAATCAAAGTAACTTGACTCATAAAGTTGTCGGTAGCTCAGTGGAGTCGGCCTTAATATCGTGAGATCGCGGGTTCTAATCTAGCCATAATTCTACCGACGCGGACCTACTAAGCTAGCTAACTGGTAGATTGCTTGAATATACAGTACATGAACCTAATTATGTTTGTATGCCAGGATCGGAGCCAGTTTTTGTTATTCTAGTTTTATAAAATTGGTTTCATACATTGCTCCCCGGTTGAAGATTTTAATTGAAAGAAAGAAACAAAGAAAGAAAGAAAGAATGAAAGAGAGAAAGCGTCAGTGGCTTAGTGGTTAAGGAGTCGGCCTTGCGATCGGGAGGTCCCGGGATCGAATCCTAGCCATTACACTATCGACGTGAACCCACTCCTAGCACAAGCAATTTAGCTTAGTTGGAGGGGTTAGAGGGAATATTAGTAATTGCGGTTGCTAATATTATTTAAACAAAAAAAGAAAAGAAAGAGAGAAAGAAAAAAATAAAGAAAGATAGAAAGAAAGAAAGAAAGAAAGAAAGAAAGAAAGAAAGAAAGAGAAATATTTTATTTTGATAATCACAATGTGTTCCTTATGTCCAATAATTCGTAACACAGGTTAGATACAACTTTCACACTGTGTGAACCCAATTAATATAAATTAAAAAATATTAAATTACCGCGGTAGCCTAGTGGTATGGGTGATGGACCGCTCAGACGAGGTCTCCGGTTCGATCCCCGGTTTTACAATGGCACACACCAATGACTTTTCGATGCTTTTCGAAGTTAAGTGTGTATTTATCGCAGGTTTATAACGCTCGCCACCTATTACATTGGGACCTAAACAAACTGGCGAGATGTGGATACTAGCACCTCTACCTACCCTTTCGGGGATGTAGGCGTGAGTTTATGTTATGTTATTAAATTTATTCTTGCAACCGGGGCCGAATCTTGTCTTCTGCAAATACCCATATTCATGCATACAAATATTTGCTCCGAGCGGGGATCGAACCAGCACCTCATGCGTAGCGGCCGCGTTCACTACCGCCACACCACGGAGACTGTCTTTAATTTTAATTTATTAAATTATCTTATAAGTGGAAAAATAACATATTTACAAGCGACATTGTAACGTAAGTAGTTGACTACCACCTATCAATACTTGCACATTATGCGCGGAGGTCGAGACGTCGAGTCTAGATTCAATATGGACATTGAAACGGGAATCTGTGCAGTTTTACCTTTAGAGTATGTACCTATTCTGAATATTTGTGACAAAGTTCTATTAAAGAGTATCTAGAAGGTCTTGTAAAGGTATTATTATAACATTTAATGACCTCTAGGCGTAGCCGTAGAAGTTAGAACAATCGTAGCACTAAGTTTGAGGTAGCCCGGTTCGATTCATGCTCGTATTTACATTCTGGTTATGATCTGATTATAATTAGATCAGTCTTTAATGCAATAGTACAATACAACAAAATACAATACAATCAATATCATTACGAGATATCTCTTCTTAACTTAATTTTTCAGGCTGAGATATTGAACGAATGTTATTTTATTAGACATACAATGTAGAACATTGGCACCTATATTAATGTATTCAAACAACAGGTGCATGATTAGTAGGTGCCTATGTGTATTTCTACATTAAAATGTATCTGAGTATGTTTATCCGCATTCAAGAACCGATAACACATAGCCTTTCCAAAATGCAAAAGAAACGTTTATCAATGTCATGGGTACAGAAGACACAGTCTGGCAGTGATCCCAGGTCTGTAGTACGTAATCAAATATTAACTTAATTTAATAAAGTTACGAAATGTATGTTCTGGAATGACAGATGGCCTTAAATGTAATGACAGATAGTTTATCAATGGCTGTAGACACTAGTCAGGCAGGTACCTAGATATGTATCTGTGTGAATGCAGTAATTTTGAATATTGTTTTTTTTTTTTTTTTTTTTATACCACTTAGTTGGCAGGCAAGCACACGGCCCACCTGATGGAAAGTAGTTACCGTGGCCTATGGACGTCTTAATTAATTCCGGTTACCGAGGTAGCCTAATGGTATGGGTAATGGACTGCTGAGACGAGGTTTCGGGTTCGATCCCAGGTTTACCATGACACACACCAATGACTTTTCGATGCTTTTCGACGTTATGTGTGTATTTATCACAGGTTTATAAGTGCCGGGTTAATGGCAATAGGCTCGCCACCTATTGGGACCTAAACATAAACTGGCGAAATGTGAGTGCTAGCACCTCTGCTACCTCTTCGGGGATATAGGCGTGAGTTTATGTTATGTTATTAATTCCGCTTAGCATGCGCGACCCCAACTTGGGATCAAGATTCTCCCTCGTCTATAGAGAAGTGCACGTGGAAACATGAGTAGCCCTAACTGTTTTTTATAGGTACAACTTAGGTGGCAGACAAGCACACGGCCCACCTGATGGAAATTGGTTACCGTGGCCTATGGACGTGTGTAACATTAGGGGAGTCACGTTCGTGCTGCCGACCCTGTTATAATAGTTTCTCTGCCGTCAGTGTAGTAGACAAAGCAGGACAAGCCTTTGGTCTGCCCACTTACAGTACAACACACATTCTAACTGACAAGCATTCCATATTTCGTATTAGGTCGTAAAATAAAGCAGATGTTTGGACTTACTACGAGTAAATATATAGGTCTAACACATTTGTTTTCTAAGAATTTTAATAAGTAGGTACGTACCTACCAGCTACCTACCTTAAAAAATACCTACCTACCTCCTTGAAAATAATCAAACTCTGTTTTGACAATAGAATAATAAAGGTTGTCTGGAAGAAATCACTTCCAGCGATAAGTCCGCCCATTGTACATTAAACTAAATACCTATACATGCTACCTATTTGTCTCTGCTGTAAATGTATTAGTGTACAATAAAGTATTATCTATCTATCTTAATTTATAACCAATATCTACTTAACTTTTTATAATAGAATAACACAGACCCTGAAGACAGTACCTACTCATATTAGTAGATAAAAGCTGACGCTGGCACCTGCAGGTTTGAAGGTAGTTTGTACAGTAAATATTATATAGCAGGTGCATAGGATTGTGGACGTGTTTTATCTTGAGACACAGATGAGATTTCATTTATTACCTACCTACCTATCGACATAATGGAAAAAAAAGTTTAAAAGCATAATTTAATAAATCCTAACAAATATCAATAAGTTTACCTACCGGCTTAGAAATAAAAGTTGTATTGTTTTATGCTCTGCTAGGTAGGTATATAGCCTTATAGCTTTATATACAAAATGCCTAAGTTTAAATAATGCCGGTAAAATTGCAAGTAAGTAGATTGGGAGGGCTTTGACATTCAAGTCCGCCTTTGTACAATAGACTGTACATAAAGTTTAAAAATAAATAAATAGGGCTGTTCAATATTAGGCAGGCAAGTAGGTATAAACGTTTCTTTACATTTCAATACCTAGGTACTTATTATGAACATTACTGAGATTTAGGTAGTTTTTTCCCTATAATGTCAAGTAGGTACATGTCTTAATAATAAACCTTTGAAAATATATTAAACTAAAATGTACGTAGATATGTCATAAAGTGCACATTAGACGACCACTTGCAAAGTTGCGCAGACGCAACATAACTCAAGGTAATACAACGGATAACACAAGGTCCATCTAACACATTCTCTTAATGATCCGAATAGTGAAAGTATAGCCGTATTCCTTTCATTTTCTTAAATACGTGGGAAATTTGTAACGCCTATTTCTGATACAGTCAACATAACAGTCAACCAGCCGCGTCGTTACAAGACGGTCGATATCAATATTATTATTGTGCATTTGACGCTTCATTACTTACTGTCGCGAAATTTGAGTCTTGAAGAGAATCGTTAACTGGAACAGTTTCACTTTACCATCACTGTTAGTCACGTCACTGGTTAGTTGGTTTATTTGAACTGTTCATTCACGAATTGTTTACGTTCATTGTCTGAGGCGTTAATAGTAAGTGCGCCGTGGTCCGTCGTGCAGGCACAACTAGTTTGGAGTCAAGTCAAACACGCGACGACGCCCCTCCAACCGCCAACGGCATGCAGGCATGCTACAAGTTGGAATGGGACAGCCTTCGAAGGGTCTGCTAACATGTTTATGTGTTCGCAACTAGGTCAGTCAGTTGATCACCGCGTGGGCTTGCAGGTGTAAGTTTTTTTTTTCTAAAGCTGATTTGTGTGTGGTATTATAAGTTGGTACATGCTGAAACAAAGATATATTATATAGTTTTCATAAGTATATGGGTAGCGTGATAATTTGTTTTATTTATATTGTATAACCCGAGTACCTTTCTTTTATACCACTTAGGTGGCAGACAAGCACACGTCCACCTGATGGAAAGTGGTTACCGTTTAGTTTTACACACGTCCATACGTGTGTAAAACTAAACGAGTCACATTTGCACTGTCGACCCTGTAAGTACAGAGTTTCTGTGCCATCAGTGTAGAAGATAAAGCTGGACAAGCCTTTAGTCTTCCCACTGACAGCACAAACACGAATTTTTTATGGCCGCGGTATTTTAAGAATACTAGGTATAGGGCGGAGGTACTTCCACAGTCGGACTGCTCAATTAGATGGAAATACCGTCGTGTCCTACCTCCTACAAAACCTACTTACCTTTAGCTCCCGTTCAGCACTGTTTTGTTTTATGCTTCGTGGTTAAGAAGTTGGCCTACCGATTGAAAGGTCTCCAGTTCGAATCAGAATAAAAGAATTTTAACTAAAAATTAGTGCATCGAGAGAGAACTCGTACAGCGTATGCAAAATATCAATCAAGCAGTCCACAGCTGAACATATGCCTGTGGGTTGCATAGTATGATAGTTGCATAGTGCACATACATAGCGCATAGTTTTTTCTTATACCACTTAGGTGGCAGACAAGCACACGGCCCACCTGATGGGAAGTGGTTACCGTGGCCTATGGACTTGTGCAACACCAGGGGCGTCACGTCAAGAAACCTCTTAATGCCCCTTTTGAAGAACCCCATATTGTAGGCGCATGACCGCAGCAGGGAGTTCATTTCGCAGCTTGAGTGTGCGTGGGATGAAGTTTCTTTCATACCGCACAGTGCGTACCGTCTCAGGTTGCAATGTGTGGTTATGAATTCCCTGCTTACGGCGAGCGGTGCGATGATAGAATGTTGCTGTGAACCACTACTCATAAAAGGTAGATATTTTATTAGGAGTGGCTTCATGTCGTATTGATATTCTTGTGTAAAGCTCTGCACGCATTAGGGATTCAGAAAGAGACGAGCCATCGCAATTATCCACGGTGACGCGTTGGAAACTTCTCGCAACTCAATGCTCGTATGACACCACTGGAAAATGTTTTAGCGCCTCCTGATTTTCAATTTTGACCCGGTTATGGCAAAGTGAAAGAAGTTGCCGCGTGGTTTCCGGCAAGCACGACACAGTAGAATTAGGGCCACCCCATCTCTTCCCATGCGGTGTCGTACAAGGGGACTAAGGGATAGGGCTATTTATCATCAGACAGATATAAACAGCCCAGACTCAGCCTCAGATGCATGGCTCGAGTCAACAATAGTGCCCGGAATACGGAAATAGGCTCACCGAACCGACGTGGGACCGAATACAATTATTGGTAAAATGTGTGTGTTAATTCACCTCTGCCTAACCCTCCAGGGTGATTATATGTCTGTATGTATGAAAGAAGGGTTATATAGGATTGAGGAAAATAGGTGTGAGTATATGTGGGGTTTATTTTTAATTTTTACAATCTGTTTAATCACCAGCTACTTTTGACTGATCCATAGCCATAGCAGTGCAACTAATAGGAGGCATTAGTGCCTTACTTCGTATTTTTTTGCAGATTATAAAACAATAAAGAAAACAAATATGTATCACGGTTTTTTTTATTAGCTTTTTGTTAATAAAAATTCACCCCAACTGAACAGAAACCCAATGGTACTATATGTAATCAACGCTGTCTTACATCAATATGAGCACACTGCGTCCACTACCGACTAAGATGTCATTGAGTTTTGGTTCACAATAAATTATATTCTGACATTATTCTGACAAAAGTTTCTGATTGGAAGACCAGAATATGACCCTCACACAATCAACAGTTTATTGATTTAAGAAAGAGAACGCTCAATCTGTAAATATTATGTAAAACCAGAAACTAAGAATTATATTGCTGTGCAGCTTTTGCTTGTGTACCTCAATGTTGAAAAAAATTCGTACCATGATTGGCTAGTATAGTGAGACGACCACGAGCGCAGTACCGCTCCCATGATGCGCGGGGCGTGGCGGGCGACGCTTTAAAGAAAGATCATGAGACAAGAGCAACCGAGATACCACCGAGATGCCGCTCACGGTGGCATATCGAACGATCTAGCTTATAATCTTTCTTTCTCGTTTATTTCTCCGTTGAAAATAATAACCAATCAAGATTACAGTCTAAAATTCAAAACATATTAACACATGCAATTCATTTAGCTGCTGGAATTAAGTAGAATCTTGTAGTTTCAAATTGTTAATACACTTATAAGCTAGGCAATAATTCCTAATCAAAACAATATCACGTATTGGGTTTCGGACTGTAGAACATACCACTTACAGTAATGCTATTTATAATAATTTCGACGTCGAATCTCACTCAAACAAAAGAATTCACTTCGGGTATGTTCGGGAAGCTCGCTATTGGAGAGCTTAGTTTTAAAAACTCGATCATGTGATAGTCATACGCCAGTGAACAGTTTTTTTTAAACCATAATATAAATAGACAATCCAGTGCTTGATTCGTGAAATACCTGCAACATATTGAATACACTGCTATAGGTACACCAATACTAGTAATAATTTCCCCTCACAACGGTAAGAATAGATCTTATTAAATCTCATAATTACAGTATAATCTTCACACTTGCTACTAGCTCGAGAGATATATAGGGTGATTTTTCAAACTTATTTATAAGGCTCGGAAGAAGGAAGACTGCAAGAAAAGGTAGGTACAGTCAGCAAAGGAGATATGTATACACCTTATCATACAACTTTATATGAAAAGGTGTATACTTATCTCCTTTGCCGATTGTACATTGTCGTTGATGATCGATCACTTACGATACTATCCGGTACTATGCGCCGTCTCGCAAAGTACCGGACGACGCACAATATTTCTCGGATCGCTTAAGTATACCTTCTATTTTTTATATCAATTAACGTGATTTACGTTCATTGAAGAAATCCCTCCGAGGCAGGCAAAGACAACAACCCGCCCGTTTGTTTATACCATTAGGTACTTCACGAACTTCCTCCGAACGAAAGCCCTCCGGTTTCGAATGCTTGAAATATGCGTACCTTGAGGCACATATCTTGGACCTAGTACGCGAAGCAAACGACCTCTGGCGCGAGCGGATAGTTGTAATCGACGCTTGGTGAACTTGAGCTCGTCCACCGCCGTAGAATTCACTCGGTACAAAAAACGTATACTGCGCGTGTAGAACACATTATAGGTACAAGATATATGTATTTAAACTATCATGGTCACTCACATCAGTATCAAAATAAACGTGATATTTACCATGTTTCATTGTTTTGAGTTTCCGATATTTCGGCGCTGTTGCAAGCAGAAATAATTTATTTTGATACTGACTAGATATATGTCTCATGTAAAGATATACAATCACCGAAGGGAAGACCGACTTGCTGCTGTCGGTCTTCCGACTTAAATGTCAAATGGCCCCATTATCCCTATGAGGTTCAATTAATAAAAGTTCGATTTAATTCGTAACCTTTGCGATAATGTCAAGAACTTAATCACAGCGCATTTTAAGAACTAATTTTACTTGACCTGATGAACTATAAAACTACAAATATAAAATACTGTTGATTGATGGCACTTGGTGGAATTTGATGTTACACATATTGAGAACTCACTCAGTCACCTATTTTTCAATAGTATTTTTTATTTGTTATTATACCTGACGGGTTGCGTCTTAAAAAAAAAGCTTTTGAGGATGTCGTATCCTAAAAAACTTTTTTTTTTACTTTTTTAATGCAATTTTGTTGAACTTTTCTAGTATAAACCGAACTACAAACATGCCTAGTAGTTCTAACCAGTCTCTTTTAAATAAATATTCACTAACGAATTTGCTGTTTCATAGTTCTTTCGCAGTTTGTAGCAAGTGTGATACATATCTGTAAATCAATATAAATAAGAAAAAATCATAAATACATCTGTGGTTATCTTAATAGACAAGTAGCAGTAAACGGTAGACAATGCGACACTACAATTATTTATATATATGTATATATATATATTCAGACACGGAATGAAATAAAAACAAACATATTATTTCAAACAATATCATAACTAAAACCGTATTTATATATTACATGTTTTGCGCTAAAAATACAACAAAATACACTTATACAAGCATCTCGGTAGGTAATGCTGTTGGTTACATACGGACCGACAATAAATTAACGCTAATGCACGAGTTAAAACTTTAAACGTTACATTACCTAACAAATTATCATTAAGAACGCGATTAGACCTAGAATCTACTAAAGCAAAACACTACTAAAATTTATTTAATTTTAAACTTTAATGCAATGCTCTTAAAGACCAAAATTAAAATGCTTTTAGCAGAGTGAACGTAAAATTGCAATGAAACTCTTTGTAATTAATTTTGGACTTAAGCATAAAGAAATAAAGTCTAACCTTTAATGTCAATTTTTGCAGTGTCTTTGGTATGACAGTGTTTTTTCTTTAGTAGAATCGGGGGCCTAGATAGACCGGACGGGCTGCGCAGCTGCTAACATACATTGTATAACATAAAACTGTACACATTATAAATAAACACATATTTATTTTATTACTTTTTGTTAACGTTAGGTATGCAGATAACCAAATTTATAGTATATCATATCGGCATTAGGTAATGCTTCCTATCACGCAAGATTAATGAAGTACAGGTCCTTCGAGAGAGGCATCAGAAGGTTTCTTCGTGGTCGGCAGCGCGAGTGTGACTCCTGGTGTTGCATACGTCCATAGGCCGCAGTAACCGCTTCCCATCAGGTGGGCCGTGTGCTTGTCTGCCAATTATTGTATATTGGCTTGGATTCAATACCTACAGTATCTAGTGCTATGGAAGATGAGTAGACCATGGTGTGAGAGACGTAGCATGCGTCGCCTTTTAAAACTTCTGATGTGACCAGAGTTTGGATTATTTCCGAATTCGATTCATATTCGTTCTAACGAAATATATGTTCGATTTAATTCGTACCCTTTGCGATAATGTCAAGAACTTATCACAGCACATTTTAAGAACTAATTTTACTTGACTATGACCTGATGAACTATAAAACTACAAATATGAAATACTGTTGATTGATGGCACTTGGTGGAATTTGTTGTTACACATATTGAGAACTCACTTGTACTTTTCAACAGTATTTTTTATTTGTTATTAGACCTGACCGGTTTCGCTTTACAGCATCCTAAAAGGCTTTTTTTGCAACTTTATTTAACGCGTTTTTGTTGAACTTTTATAGTATAAACCGTACCAGAAACATGCCTAGTAGTTCTAACTAGTTCTTTTAAATAAATATATGATTATATTTAAGAAATTAGAAAGTTAATTAACGTCGTATAGACGAATTTCTTATTCGATTTTTCACAACCTTTTTTAATTTGCGTGAGCTCTTTAAATACCTTATCCCTAGGGGTAAGTAAATTAGAGGAATATATAGGAAGATTTGGATGATTTCAATCATGGTTCGGTTGCTCAGTAGTCAGAGCGTTCCCCCCGTAAGGGCAAGATCGCGGGTTTGAATTCTACCTGAACGGATTCTAATTTTTTCCTATCTTATTCGGTTTGAATAGTTAGCATACCAGATGCTTTAAAATTTCTATTTATTATTATTTCTCGCGATTCTGGTGTAATACGTCTACTTTGAGAAGTGGTCACAGACAGACTGGTTCAATGGCGTGCATGATTATAAATATGATCGCGTTAATTCTTGTAAACTTTAGTGAATATCATCGAAAGCTAAGTTTAAAAGTTAGTTTACTTTGAGAAGGTTATCCAGTTCGATAAAAATTTCGAGCAAAACGTCACCAAAAGGATTCAATTGGTTGGGCATTATTTGGCGAATTACGCCGGGTATCACCTCCCCTATCGCAATATATAAAAAAGGTCCTCGATCACCACCTCACGACTTACAGTGCCGAAACCAAAAGTGCGATAGTGGGACTAATCCACAACAAAACGTCGACGTTTTTGTTTATTACTGAAATTCAGCGTAGGTTAACGCAAGTTTAACAATTGTACAAGTAATAGCCGCCATATGCGTTCATATAATTTGGTTAAATTGACATGAGTTGTGTGTGTGGCAAAATTTCGCGATTAAATCACGGAAACTTACTATTTCTGCCGATGTTTCGGATGGGTTGCTGCACCCGTGTTCACGACTTGAATAGTTTGCGAGCGTCGAGAGGTATGCGGGGAACACTGTACCGTTGTATAATTATGAATTCACACCGCGATAACAATGAACAAATTTGTAAACTGTTTGTAACTGCTATAACGAAATATAAATTTTTATTTGACTGTTTTTTGCCACAACATCTATTCATGAATGTTAAAATAAATCACAACTGTAAATCAGAAGCTGCGCAGCTGCATGTGGCCTATTTCATTACCATTTTCAATATTAAGTGAAAAAAGTCGAAAGTACCCTCTGTTGATAAAACGCAACGAAACATTTAACAGATTTTTACATAGGTATAAAGAACTAGCGCTTTCAGTGCGTATTTGCCCAATCATGAACGACTTTAGGATTTTTGACACTCCAATAGTGATTGTACAAAAATGTTCCTTAAACTGACTCATTATAAGACTCACTTTCGACGGTTGTCATTAGTTTCTTCAATTCCAGTCGCCTCAGCTCGAAAATCTTTCAACTTACTTCACTCAATCCGAACTTAATACAGGGTTAGTGATTCAAGTGGAACTCTCAGATCTTTGGAACCTGGACCCGAAGAGGTTAGGGTGTATACCGTCTATAGTGAAACACACACGAGAACACTTTGACAATAGGTAAACCAGTGTAAAACTAAAGTATTAGCTGCCGAGTGTGAGTGCGAATAAGCACACAACTGCGGCGGCATTCATTTTTGTACAAACAATATTTCATTTAAGGTCTGTAGCAGGTGTTAGTACGATCATATATATATGTACAACTTTACATACATAATTAGATTTCATCTAACTGCAAGTGGTCTAACTACCAAGAACGCGTAAAATCGTGCGTAGGAGGAAGAACCTGAAGGTGGACCCTGAGCGAGGTCACGCTGGCCTCGATGCAATCAAGATAATCATCTACGATAAATTAGATTTCATCGTACTAACACTTGCAAATTATATTCCCTGGCATATAACTATACAGTAGTTACACATTGCCGCATACTTCAACAGCCTCGGTGAGATACGAGGTAGTGGGTGAAGACCTTAACTTAAAACTGTTGACCATTGATTTCGTAGCCTAAGATGTAGGCTGTTTATTGTGTATTGTCTTCGAATATAGAGCATTATTAAAAAAAAGACAATATTATACATTACTAACTAGCCGTTTTCTATAGAAAACAGACTGTCAATGTAACAGCAAACTAAAATAACCAAATATTTTATTACTGTGCTATAGCAACACTTATTACTAACGCTCGCTAAAACTCAATATTTTTATAAGGATTTTATGTGGTCAATGCACTTTTGCTTAAGGTAAAATCGAGTAGGTTAACTTTGAACGGTACAACGTCGAATAAAATAAACTATGAAAAACCATAACCATTTTTTTTAAACTGTACCCGGTTTTTTAGGTACTCCCATGAGATTTTTATGTAGCATTGCGTGGGTAAATTATTTATTGGAATTTGATTATATTGCATTTTTATATAGGTATAAAAAGTTACATAGTTAAAACCGTATTTACAATTTTGATGAATTAAAAAGTGATTGAATACTTTGGATTATAGAATGAAGTCAAAAATATTTTAAGCTTGTTCAAAGTTACCCTACGTCTGTTTAAATTTTTAATGTAAGTATTCCTGTAAATGATGATTTATAATTCTGTCAATAATAGTAATAGTCCGTTTATCCTGTATATTTTGTTAAAATTGCGTTCTTTTAGTTGAACAGACATGTGAGTAGTTAAGTTAGTTTTCCGCTCCGAAATGAACGCGTTAATCTTTTTTTAAAGGTACATTTCACAATTTTCCCAAATTTTTATTTATACATTGTTTTCTTTACTAGCTTTTATATAAAGTTCGTACAAACAATTGTCCTCTCATTAAACAGGCAAAATATTTTACTTCGGTTAACTGTTAACTGCCTACCCAACAATATACACGCAGAGTGATGTTAATAAACTAAAGTGAAAACAATACTTAAATAGAAATCACGCGAGGCCTAAATCGAAACAATATTATTTACTTCGGCTCCCTGAACAAATTTTCTTAAGACGTTTTTCATTAAATAATAATAACAGCGTCTAAATTTTCATATACGATAACAAACTTATAATATCATATTCGGGATTGTTGTTTTGGAAACAAAACGAGGGTGATTATCAATCGTTAGAAAGTCGCCGCTGTGGACGCTGGAGAGGCGGCTGTCAGCTGGCGGCGGGCGGGGTTGCCCCGGGCGGGGCTCCACCGGGCGGTGCTCCCCAGGGCGGGGCTCCGCCGGACGGGGCTCCCTGCGGCGGGGCTCCCCCGCACGCGCCGCCCGCCGCCCACTGCCCCTAGGGCCGCCGCGCCGCGAACACGCCGCGCTGCGACAGGTAGCCGCTGTCGGCGCGCCCCGAGCCTGCAACACGACGCCTCACCACTGTTACACCGTTCGGTAGCGGTTGAAGGATCCAACCATTCCTAACGTTGAGCCTACGCTAAGTGAATCTTCTGCGTCTTCAATTTGATCTTTATATACATACATACCATCACGCCTATATCCCCGGAGGGTTAGGCAGAGGTGAATTAACACTCACATTTGACCAATCATTGAATTCGGTCCCACGCCTATAGCTGTCTTCCGGGCACTATTGTCGACTCAAGCCATGCATCTGAGGCTGAGTCTGGGCTGTATATATTTGTCTGATGTTAAACAGCCCTATCCCTTAGTCGCCTTGTACGACACCGCATGGGAAGAGATGAATTCTACTCTGCCGGTAACCACGCGGCTATAATTTAACTTAATGTGATCTTTAAATGCAATAGTAATTTGTATTGGCGTTCCGAGGCAGGAGATCCGCGACGGTATTTCCCTCGAATATAACGTAGGCGCATGTATACCTTATATATTTTCCTGTGAAATACTACTTCTACTACATAATTTTAACAGTTGGTGAAATAATTCTAATGTGGTTATGATTAGTATTTTTAGCAGTACTCACCTTGACTGGGGAACGGCAGGCAATTCGTTTTGAGTATTTCCTCGTGGTTTCCGTAGGCGCAGAACTTTACCACTACGGTGTTAGCCGAGATGCCGGTGATCTCCGCTTCATAGAACTGTAAAGTAAAACAAACATTCTAAAATATGTAAATTATAACTAAACTCAACATAAGCGGTACTGTAAATTTTAGCGGCATTCTTTAAAAACGCATGCATTTTCATCGTGAGCCTCTAAATCTTAGGTGACCATGAAATGAAGAAATGAAAGAAATGGCAGCACTCACATTATTGTCCTCCCAGTAGAGAGCCAGGCAGCGGTCGCCCACCTTCCAGTTGATGTCGGCGACGCCGAGCATGGCCCGCGCCTGCTCGTTGACGGCCGCGTTCTGGAAGCCCAGCAGCGAGCCCGCCAGGAACGGCGCCGCCCGCACGCCGCCGAACTCCTGCGGCCGCGCGCCGTACCCGTACTGGCGCCCCGCGTAGCCGCCCGCCCCGCCCATGTACCCCATGTTGGCGAACATCTGGTTCTGCCGCTCCACGTACCCGTTCTGCTGCTGCCTGCGCTGATATGCCTGCTCCTGATACTTCTGCATATCGTTGCTTCTCCTGTACGCGGGCGCTTCTTGCATACTCTGATATCCCTGTTCGGGTATATAGCCCTTAGGAGGTTGGTAGCTTCGGACATGCTGCATTTCCTCCATTGGTCGCGACTGGCCGGAGAGAAGATTTAGGTTAGCCGTGGCGTCCGCCAGACTATCCATGGAGTTCATAACGTTGTGATAAGTTTGTTGTTGATGCATACTACTTTCGCTTACATTTCTATCTGTTCTTATATTCTTCTCGTTGAAGTTGCTAGGTGCGGGGGGCTGGTTGTGATACGCGTTGTTGTACTGCATATTCATATTGACGAGACTGTTCGCTTGGCTTTGCTGATTTTGGATTTGTTGTTGCTGTTTATTTTTTTCCTCTAACTTTTTCTGGAACCTTGGTGGTTTTTCGTTTTGGGTTTGGTACTTCCTTTCCTCTCTGTGGTGATTCTCGTGCGAATAATGTGCCCTGTTTTCAGATCGTCTATTAGGACCATCGTACCGCGAACCTGAGCTACGAATGTTACTTCTAGAGCCGTTTCTTTCCCTGTGATTACTGTAATTTCTTTCGGTTCTATCATCTTGTGATGTGTAATTTTGGCGACTGTTTCTATCTTTTTCTGGTACATTAGGCAATTTGTCTTCTAGGAAATCAAACAGTGACACTTTTCCGGAAGGTTTTACAGGCATATCTTCATCATTCATATCCTTATTTCTACCCTTGCGCTTAGGTTGTTCTGGTTCTTTTTGTTGCTTTTCTTTACTCCTGTTCTCAGAATTATCTCTCTTTTGCAGGATTTTTAGAGCCCTGTCGACATTATTTTTTGTATATTTCAGAGCATTTTCGGCCTGTTCTTCTGAAAATCCTGCATCAACAATCTTCTGAACATTTGCGTCTAAAAGAGGTTTAGTACCACCACCAAAAACCTGAGAAAAAAAATGTTAATTAAAAAAACAGTAGTTGAGCCAGTACTCTGGAAGTGAAACTGGGTGCAATCTGGACTAATGCAAAGATCATGATGGATGATGAATTTATTAAGTTTTTAAAAAAAGAGGATTATAGAAAATATACAATGATACTGGTGACTTCTTTTTATCAACCAACAAATGTTTATCCTATACTCCACTCGGTTAGGTAGGTACTTAACTAAATAAATAATAAATAAATAAATATTCCACGACATTCTACACAACGCTATCTAGACCCATGGTAAGCATTAGCTTGTGTTATAGGATCTAGAATGCGGATAAACATACTTAGATACTTTTTTTTTTGTAAATACATACATATTATACATAGAAACACCCAGACCAATGCAAATATACATATTCATGCATACAAATATTTGCACTGAGCGGGAATCGAACCCGCGCCCCCTGCATAGCAGTCGAATGCTCTGCCGCTACGCCACGGAGATCACCACCCCACACAACTAAACATAAACAATCTTGATGTGTCTTTTTGATAAGTTTTATCAGCCATCTGTGGCGTGGCGGTAGTGAACGCGATTGCTACGCAGGAGGCGCGGGTTCGATCCCCGCTCAATGCAAATATTTGTATGCATAAATATGAGTATTTGCATTGGTCTGGGTGTTTCTATGTATAATATGTATGTATTTACAAAAAAAAAAAGAGGATTTAAGTATGTTTATCCGTATTCTAGATTCCATAACACAAGCTAGTTAAACTATGCTTACCATGGGTCTAGATAGCGTTGTGTAGAAGGAATGTAGTAGAATATTTATTTATTTATCTAAAAACTCTTTTTATTAATATTTTTGTTTAGAAATTCATTTTAAAGACTATAAATTGAAATTGAATCACTAGTTAGTCAGCTAGTTGGCCTAGTTTATTTGTTTATTATTAGTTTTTATAAAAAGTCGCTGTAAGATTGCTTAACTTTAGTTAAGTACCTAACCGAATGGCAAATGCAATTTTTGGCGCCAACACGAAGAGCGCATCGCGGTAATATATAATTTTCCGATATTGGTGTGAATTCGAGGTTTTAAGTATAAAATGGTGGATTTTTAGACATAACAAATAGAAAATCATCATCAATCATTCTAAAGAACCACTCTCTCGCCATTAATCATTTTAACGGCATTTACTTGACATTGGCAAAACTTCAGTAATTTGATGCAGGCTTGTGCATCGAAAAGAAAATAAAGAAGAATGGAAAATAGTCCACCTTATTTGGAATAATAGTAAAAGGTAATTATGAGTACTTACTTTTTTTACACCTGACAACCTCTGCGCTTCAGCAATTGCACCTTTTCTTTGAGCTTCAAATTCAGCATTGTCCTTATTAGCTGCTTCTTGTAAGCTCTTAAACTGTTTTTCTGGCATGAGAGCCTCCAAACGTTGCCCAAATGGTATCCATGGTGGGGGACCACCATCTAAACCAATACCACCTAAAAAAATTCAGTAATAATAAATACCCCATTGCATGACATCTGGTAACACTGGTAGACCGGTGCAGATAAAAAAATTAGAGAATTAATTAATAACAGCATGAGACCTGTTGTACATGATAGGAAATAGGTCAAAACAACGGAAGAATAAATTAAACTCGCTATGAAGTATAGAGGGTGTAATGGGGTGCACTTCAAGGGTGAAAAATTGTTTGCCATGATTGCAAATATGGATTTGGGCAAGCCCAAATCCTTACTGAAGCACCCACAATAAGACACCATAAGAGGCTGCACACATGGGACAACCTGAATTGAAAAAAAGAATTGTAATGGCTAGCTGACAATAGAAGGGAAAGCCTAGCCCGCCAAATAATCACCCATAACAACTGCTTATGGTCCAGTGACCGATCACATGTTAGCAGAAATATATTAAAAAAAGAAATAGAATCGTTTTATTTGTTCAAAACATGTGTGTAGTAGTTAAAAACAAAACACTGTTTTGTTATTATTTATTATAATAATTTGGAATAGATCTTGGGGCCAAGCCGCTACACCTGCCGATTGACAGACAAGGTAGTAGTGCTAACTCTCCAGTAAAAGCCAAAACAAACCGATATAAAATACTCATACTCCCTGTATGAGAGCAGACCCTAGGCCAGATGAACATGATTATTATCAATAATTTAGGAAGTTAATGGAAAAATTTTACAATAATTATTTAAGCTTTTTCATAGTAATATATTAAAGTTTGGTAAGGTCAAGATACAGTTTTATGCGCAGATATTAGAAATACTTCAAGGGTGATATAATTACTTAGTAAGAAATAAATTATTATTATATTCATTTTTGGTTGAATAATTCAACTATTGACTGTACGAAACGGTGAATCGTTCGTTATAAAAATTGCTTATTTACAACACCTTTACCAAGTGCATACCTCAATTAACCCACATAAATGTTAATGTATACAGATTATAATTGTATTAACCAAATTTGAGACATTCTCTCTTTCAAAGAAAGTTCACGCTTTCTTAATATTGTTGGCATTTTGTGGAAAGATTATAAATGCAACAAATGTTTCTAAATGTCACGTCACTGACAATTACTTCAAACTTTTTTAACCTTATGAATTAATGATAATTTCACTACTATGTAACATTGTAAGGATCCATCTCTTCTTCACTTTAAATGTTTAATTTCTAGTTCAACAAATAGAAATAGTTAATAATGCAATAAGACTCACCTCTAGTGTGCTTCGCCAAACTCCTATTCAATTCCCATTTTTCAATCATATGTGATACTTTACCACCTAACACTGTTATAATACTTGGTACTAACCAAATTACACCATGACACGCTTCAAGTCCCTCATTTTTCAATAACAACTTTGTGCCTGGTGGGGTATTAATACTTAAAAAAGATATAGGACTCGTTTCTAGGCCTGTACATATTGATTTACCATCGTGTAAAGTCAATTTTAGCATTCTAGGTGCAGATGTGGACTCCTCATTTGCTTTGGGTGCTGAGACATTTCTTATCTTTTGTATTTGGACAACTACCGGACTTTCCAACTTAGATGGATCCTTAGTGAAGTCTTCAGGAAATGCTGCATCTCCTATATCCCTCAAATCGTACTAAAATAATAAGAATGCCAATTAAAACCAGAACAGATTTTCCAAGAATAACCTTGAAAGAATCTTAACTATAGGCATTATTTCTACTTACATCTAATGCCTTGACAGTTAGAACAATTATATCCTGTATTTTACCATTTTCACTAACAATATCGATGCCTTCTTGACTTAGGTGCCTGAAAAATTCAGATATTTAGTTCGATATCACTTCATAGATATTCACAAAAACAACATCTAGTATTAAAATATAATTACCAGCCTAACTCTTTGAGTTTTTCTTGTAGTGTCATGTTTTTAATAGTGGTTAAATTAACATGACTTCAAGAAAAATAATTAAAAATAATACTATCAAAAGACATACGGCACCATGACATGTACGGCAAAGTATCAGACAGAAATCAGAACACAGATACAAAACTGCAAAACATAATCATTGCTGGTGTTGAATCTGTGAGCGAGTGCTGTACCCACTTTTTCTACTTTCGAAGGAAAAAAGAAAACAGAAAACGTAATATCAGATGATTTGAAAACGTGCCGTGCCGTTGCGTCTGAATTTTACTGAATTTTATCATAAATTCTTTAAGGACGTTCTCTAGGAAATACTGTTTTATACATTATTTATTAAAATGAAGTATAGATGAATGAAGTATTGTAATAAATGTATTCGATGTAAAAAATTACCAATAAATAAATAAATAAATAAATATAGACAGAAAAAAAAAAAAAAGGTATAGAAAGTGTGAATTATGTGGTTTAAAATCTGGAAGAAACGACGGCAAAAAACGGTTTTTCATGGCCAGATTTCCTATGGATGAGTAGTATAAAAATTAAAAATTCTTTATTTATAAAATCCTAGTTTATACATTGTTGGGGCTTCCCAGTAAATAGTCATGGACACTTGTGATGGGAATGCCTCGCTCTTCCTGCGTAACATATTCTTGGATTTATTAAAAGTTATAGCTTAATGCTTAAGCACAGATGTGGAGTCAGTAGGTATGTGAATACTAATTTATGTGTGTATTTATTTATCTATTGTTATTGATATTTATATATGTATATATGCTTATTATATGTATGTATGTGTAGGTGGGTGTGTGTGTGCGTATGCGTATGCGTCTGTAATATAAAAGTGGCCACAATAATAAAATACTGTAGGTGAGAGTAGATAATTTATGAAATTGAATGAAAGGATCCCATCGCCATGTCAACGATATTAGAATCAGAATCAGAATAACATTTATTTGCCTACTTTATGTTACAAAAATGTCTCCGTGGGAGATGAGTCAGCTAACTTATGTCCTAATGGATCTGTGTTTGCTGTGTTTTACTTATTCGCAATATATTTTGTTACAAAGCACAAATAGATTACGTGTTTTATTCATCTTTTGTGTGTGTGTGTGTGCGTGTGCGTGTGCGTGTACGTGTGAGCGTGCGCGTGCGCGTGCCCGTGATAGTGCGCGTGCGAGTGCGAGTGCGAGTGCGAGTGCTAGTGCGAATGCGAATGCGAGTGCGAGTGCGAGTGCGAGTGCGAGTGCGAGTGCGAGTTTTAGTGTTAAGGTCCTCAGCGCGTAGGCGCCAAGCTTCTATGTCAGCCATTTCCCAAATTAGTTCCGTGGGTGTTCGTCTCGGTAGTTGTGCGGCATTTTTTAGTGCCAGTCTGTATTGTCGTTCGATTTTGCTTAGGTTCGTAGCGCTATACCTGGAAAGTAGCTGCACCACTCCATAGTCCATGAGCGGTAATATGCAGGCCTGAATAATGACCAGTTTTATGTCTACTTCCGAGTCAAAGGCCTTTGATAGAACTGTAGATATCCTTGAGACGCTGTCTTCCGTGGCTAGAGCATGAGTGATTATTTTCCCGGTACGTAAAATCTGTGTTGCAGTGCCTCTTGCCCTTGTGAAGCCGTGTTGGAACTTTGGTTGTAGCCGGTTGATCGTAGTAGTAAGTCTCCTGAGGATCAGTCGCTCACACAGCTTGCCCATGATATTGAGCAGTGTGATCGAGCGGTAAGATGATGCTTGACGGTGATCTTAGCCGGCCTTGTGCAGGATTATGCACATGCCAGTTTTCCATCGCTTAGGGAAGTAACCTGTGGACAATACAAAGTTAGCAAGAGGCACAAATGCCTCAATGAAAACTCCTCCCCCAAGTTTGAGGGCGTCTGCTTTTATTCCATCTGGGCCCGGGGCCTTTTTGCTTTTTAATCTTCTGAGTGCAAGTTGAACTTCTTTTGTTGACGTTAGGTCGAGCGGTTGGAATGGTGTCATCTTTTCAGTTCCCTTATCGTTTTCAGCTATTTTTGCCTCTTTAACTATCGCTGTATCGGTGAGCTTATCTATAGTTTCTATTTCAGTACTGCATCCTTTGATGTTTGGTAGCTTAACTATAGGCTTCTTCATATTACGTTGGATGCGCCATATTTGTGCTCTGTTGTCCCTCGGTGATTGATTCTGATTCTGATTCAACGAAGAAACGAAATTACAAAGAAGCCTTTTTTCCTTCTTTTTGATGGCTTCTGTAGCAAGGGTTCACTGAGAGTTTTTGTACTATCAGTGGGAAAACCAAAAGCTTGTTCTACTGTCTTTGACACAACTTGCCTTTTACACTGACGGCACAGAAACCCTTGTGCTCACAGGATTGACTGCGCGAGTGTAATTCCCTTGGTGTTGCACACGTCCATAGGGGCATTTTCATTTTTAAGTGTACCCTGATAAAAATATGAGATTTTTTTTCAAGTTTTGTTTTTAAGATGTTTTAAGATCCTAGGCTGTACTACATAGTCTGGTGTACTGAAAATTGTATTTTATTTTGAATAAATAGCATGTTTTCTTTATTAAAAACTGAAATTAAATGGACCTTATAGTGAAATAGTGGTCAGTTTGGTGACTTCAAAAAAATTGTCCTGTTTCAAGGTATTACGTAGTATGGCTTAATTTTTAATTTCCAGTGATAATGAGTATTACAATTCACTGGAAAAAAAATATTATGACCATGAATTGAAATCTCATAGTTTTAAAATGAGATTTCAACTTCGGTTTTGTGACAAGTGACGCTACTAAGATTCTTTTTTTTATTGAATTCCTTTGATAAAGTTGTTAATTTTTGAAATATTTTATAGTGTTCAATGTATTGTTACTCGCTAAACCAATATTTGAACAGTTATTTAGTAAAATAACCAAATACAATTTATAAAAATACAATTTGTCCTCATGCAAATTGGGACAGTCACCAAACTGACACGTCGAAAAACCTTAGGCCGAGGTTACATGATTCAAAATAAAACAGCAACATTTAGGTAGGTATTAAACTTTAACTCACAATAGGTTTTTTAATCAATATAAATCAGTCTCAAGTTGAATGGTCTTTTATATAATTAGATGATAAATTTAAATAATAAGTAACATAGTTACTTATTATTTAATTTATCATTTAACCATATTTCCTTTCATCTGGCTATTCCTTTTATCCTCTCTCCATTCTTCCCTTCTTTTTTCGGCTTCTTCGGGTGACAGTTCTGAAACTTTTTTCTTTTTGGTTTTAATGTTTTCTAAATTTTTTCTTCTTTGGTTTTCAAATTCCTGAGGCCGTTCTTTTTTGAATTTTTTACTATAACGTCTCGTCCTTTCCGCGCCACTGAGTGGCATAATGAGATATTATTTCTTTAAAATAACTACCTGAAAATAAATATTGCTAAATTGTGAATGTGTTCCTAGCTTTATGTGTCAGTTTGGTGACATTTGTAGTCAGTCCTATATGTGACGAAATCGAAATGTCACCAAACTGACGTCACATTCACGGGCAAGATTAAAATAAAACAGTTTTCTAATCACAATTCAATAATTCGTAAAAAATGACATGCGTGAATACATTTCTAAATTATGTCTAATTTGTTTGAAACCGTTGAATAATGTTAAATGTCCTATATTAATAAGAAAATAACATCACTAACCTGACAGAAAAAGTGGAGACAGCTGCCGGTACTAACAAAAACACCCTCTCAATCAAGACACAGTCAAAACTGACATATATAAAATAACGGCCGTAATCGTCTTCACAAAATGTTGCCATTTAAAGCAATATGAGATAATTTAGTAATTATTTGGAATACCAGGAACCGTCACTAAACTGACATGTCAGGCTGGACTCAGATTTGAACATTTCTTTAAATTGTACTTTATGCCTCTTTTAATAAGAGCTATTATTATAAATTTAGTTTAATGTGACATCAACAATATACACAGTATGGTTGCACCAAAACTTCTAATGGTATTGTAGTACTACTTTAGAAATTTTCGACTAATTCAATGGTGGTAAGGGGCGTGACATGCCAAAAACAGTTACTCTGACCATTTAAAATACTCATAAATTAATAATTTAGACGTTTTTTTACCGGTATTGCAGATGAATTCATCAATTTAATATATATTTAACATTTTTATTTAAAAAAATTGTCAATTATGTCCACTATTTATCTTGTTATAAATTTTTAAGTCTGCGTGACAGTCAAAAAGTGACGGGTACACTTAAAAGTGAAAATGCCCATAGGCCACGTAACCACTTTCTATTAGGTGGGCCGTGTGCTTGTCTGCCAGGTGGTATAAAAAAAAACGCTGCAAAAAAGCCTTGTCGCAATCGAGAAGGCTTTCAATGTCAGCCTTAATGACAAGAGTGTCAACTACGTCAACAAAATAACGAACTGTACACGTCAAAATATCAAAGGAAAATATCAAAATTTGTCATGTCAAGGAAAAATTAATCTTAAAGTTTCCTGTGCAGAAGTTATTTTGTTATTCAATAACTTCTAGATAAGATCCTCCCTGAAACCTTCTTCAATAAAAATTTACGTCATACAAGACGCTTGCTGATAAGCACAAAAAATCGAATTGTAAATCAGCGTGATCTATTTTATTGCTAAACTATTTGCAACAGCATTGTTAGAGCAAATTTGAGATAAACTATAATGTCGTCGGTAAGCATAATTTTCATTCCAATGAAATGACTAAATTCTATCAATTTGCTACAAAGCGTTAATGTGTACTTACTTCTTTACAGACACATATTTTCAACGTAGAGATGACGTGTGATGGATGTTCAGGAGCGGTTGAGAGAGTGCTGAACAGGCTGAAAGGACAAGGCGTCGACAATATTTCAATAAGTCTACCAGAACAAAAGGTGTCTGTAACATCTAGTCTAAGTGCTGATCAATTACTGGATGTTATCAAGAAAACTGGCAAAAAGACAACATATGTGGGAACTGAATAGTTCTTGTTATATTACTATATTCAGAAGATATGTAACATGCATAATTTACAAATTCTAAAAATGTATTATTTTAGTCATGTAATTGTAAGAGTATGAGACTGGGCAATGAGATAAAAGTGGACAATTTATACAACTTTTTAATGTATTTTTTTATTATGCCTACTTTATGGTTGTTTATGTTTACCTAATTGTTTCGAATTCATGTTATTAATCATCTATTGTGAATAGCTACAGTATTTTAATAAAAAGTTTTTGATGTAATGATTATTGTTAATTGTTAATACAATGCACAAGATGGCAATAAAATCATTTATTGTTGAAAATAAAATCTTACACAAGTATTGCACATTCTAACTATGAGCATCTTCTAGTGTGTTTAGCCGTAGATCCACGAGATCTACAGCCTCATGCAGGGCATTCAGATGATCAACAATTGCATTGACGGTTGGTAACACATCAGCACAGTCACAATCCTTGAGTTTATCTATGTCACTAGTGAATGTCTTGTTCATCTTTCTCACTTTCTTCTGATGTACACCATCTGTCTGTTCAATTACCTTGAAGCCACTATTTATAGGATAGTTTCTTTTTCTACCTACCCACTCTATTGTACCACTAGTATAGCACACATCATTGTCCTGTAACTTAATCATACCAAAGAAATGGTCTTCTGCATGTTTATTTGTGGTCAAAATTGACTTGTTGGTTACGGTAGGGATTGTGAAAGTAGCTTGGGTAGGCGGAGTACGAGGTATGTGGCTCATGTGGCCAACATCGTGTGAATGACAACCACTGATAGGGCATTCCAAACTTATACCTCCTTGTGCTGAATGCCTTTCACTAGCTTCTTGTACAGAGTTGTGAATTACATATTGTTGTCTGACACAAGGATCAGTTTGACTATAAATTCTTGGTTCAATGATAGTACTATTACCATTAGGAGGATCTTCCATGAAACTTGAGAAGTTCATTGTATCATGTGTGGTTTCATGTACATCGTCCAAGTGAACAAAGCTAGTTACAGGCAGCTTAGTACTGTGATAGCACAGAGACCACATTCTTGTACCCTGATTCACAGATGACGAAAACTTTATTAATACTTGAACTTACTTAGTATGAAAAAGACCTCTTAAGGTTATATTTAAAATTGCAGGATTCTCTGAAGTCTAATTTTTGAAGAGCTATCATGTACTTGGAAGAAACAGCACTTAATGAGTCCTGAATAGGGAAAGTAATAAATTTAGATATGTGTCCTTAAGATATATATTATGTATATTCCTCAACCATATAAAATCCTTTATATTTACATACCAATTGCAATTAATAATAATTTACTATATTCTACTGTACAGCTACTGGAGACTATCTTTTTTGGGCAACCTGAGATTTCATTCCTGAGATTCCTCGTTGTGCAGATGTAAGCTTGGATGTTTGAGAAGTAGACCTGGGCACTGATGACATACTTTGTGGGATATTTTCCTTTGTGTCATTAACTAGTTCTGTGAAGTTTGATTTCCAGACAAAGACCTGTAACAAAATACAAGAAAAAAATCATAGTTGGGTTCCAAGAAGGTATTCTTTTTTACTTATATGATAGATAGTCTATTTATTATGGCAATAGGCTCGCCACCCATTACATTGGGACCTAAGCATAAACTGGCGAAATGTAGGTGCTAGCACCTCTACCTACCCCTTCGGGGATATAGGCGTGAGCTTATGTTTAGTCTATTTATTATCAGTGAAAGATAAATAATTCCCCTATTCCCCTGCAAATTAATTTAGAAGTAATAGCAATTTCATTACATTTGGCAATCAGTAATTAGTGTGATAATGATGCACATAATACAATTTTGAAATCTGTCAGTAGTATGGGAATCTTGCAATACCAAAACGACCACCATAATCACCCTGCAAAATAGTAATAAATTTTTTTTCTTTCATTAAATTGACAGGGTAATATTTACCAGTTTGTCTTCACCAGCCGAGGCAAATGTTTCACCACTTACTGAAAAGTTAACTGCATTAATAGCACCTGTATGACCACTTAGAGTGAATATTGGATGACCCTCCAATAGATCAAGTATCTGAAAGATAAAAAAAAATTTACAATATTGAATAAATTAGGCTAATATGGAAATAGTAATATGAAATGAAATATGTGTGTATTTATCGCAGGTTTATAACTTTTATAAGTGCCCGGTTAATGGCAATAAGCTCGCCACATATCACATTGGGACCTAAACGTAAACTGGCAAAATGTGAGTGCTAGCACCTCTGCCTACCCCTTTGGGGATATAGGTGTGAGTTTATGTAATGTTATGTAATATGAAATGTTTTAATAGATACCTTCATTTTACCATCTTTGCTAGCAGTTAATATATAGCTACCACTTGGATGGAATGCTAGCTGAGTCACTGCATCATTATGTATACTGAAATTTAAAAAATGTATGTTTACTTCTCTTTGTAGCTTTTATATTTTTGAAATTCTCTGATTTTTTCCAAAAACAAAGTAACTGACCTATAATACTGTACAAGGCTGTGTGTCCTGACATCATATAACTTGACATTACCATGGGAAGTTCCCACTGCTACATAACACCCCGAAGGGTGCCAGGCTAGGCACAAACTGTGACCTTTCTGGTCTTTGTAAGTGTGAACGCAATCTCCTGAATCAGGGTTCCAGAGTCTGGTAGTTTTGTCATCAGAACAAGAGGCTATTACTGACCCATCACTGGACATGCGTGCACATCTCACCCAATTTGTGTGTCCAATATATGACGCAATGAATTTATGTTTTTCCGTTGACCATAATTTGACTATTTTGTCATCAGAGGCAGTAATAATCTGAAAATCATAATATTGTGTTTACATTTCATTGAATATTAAGTTCAAAGCGATTGAACAACATGTGTAGTTTAAGTACCTACCTTGGATCCATCATAGTTAAACTGTACTGAGCGTACTGTTTGAGAGTGTGCCTTAAACATGCCTGTACTGCCCGTGACTGTGGGTACCCATAGTCGAACAGTTTTATCGCGTGAGGCAGATGCCATATACTTGCCAGAAGGTGAAAATGTTACATCCATCACAGCTTCATCGTGACCTTGGAATCTATAACTTCTCATGGTACCACGAAGATCCCATAACTGAAAATGTTAAAATGAATATATGGTAGTTGTACGCTCTAGTAAAAAACAATCAATCAATGAGCCCACCACAGTCCAATGCTGGACATAGGCCCTCAAAAAACAAACAAATAAAATATAAGAATGAGTCCATAATACAGATGTTACTGAATTAAATTATTATTCTGATAATATAAAGTAAATAGGTACCAAAACACTATTATCAAGTGAACTGCTGGCGATTTGTTGTTCGTTAGGATTGAAAAACAATGCTGTGATGGCATTCTTGTGGCCCTTCAGCTGTTTCTCTAAGGATGGTTCGAGGTAAGTTATCTTGTTTTCCATTTCATGTATTATTTAGATACAGATACGTTGCTAACCAGAATTCCAACGCATAAAATAACCAAAGAGTATTATAAGCAAAACTTCACAAAATTCAAATCAAACTGATGTACCTGTCTACCTGTCGTTCTTGTCAGAAAACAGGAAATAGGAAGGGGGAAAGTAGAATCATCAAAACATAGAGTTTAAATGTCTATGAGGAATGCACCGAAATTCAGTCAAACCTCTTTTCTTTTATTATGAGCGAAAATCGAAACTCAGTGTTAAAATTGTAAAAAGTAGACTCCATTCTTATATACTCTTTGGACTCCATACTGAATGAAAACCTCGGATGTGAATAATTATGATACATTTTGAAAATGCATCGTAATTATTGTAACAAGTTTAAACGTTGATTTTCGTAGCTCTCGAATATTTATGCAAGTCTCTGCCGTGTGGAACTAGCTTTAGCAATTGAATGAAATAAATGAATGTCACCTCTATTTGCAAATTTGAAATTAGTCTGTGGTCGACATTCGATTAATTTTCAGTGGACACGAGGTTTTTCTAATGTTTTGAATTTAATTTCAGTAATTTTATGCCATTCCTTCATTGGATTTAGATGTAATTGCTGTAAAAATGTTTTAAATTCAGAGAATGTAAGTAGAATTATTACTTTTATTGCATAAAGATTTTTTTTGTGAAGTTATTCACTTGTTTCGCCGGGCACTTTTGTGTGTTATTTTATATTACACTGCAGATTTTAAACATTCCTGAGGCGTTTTATATTTAAGTAGAATAATCTATACTGTGTAATTTTCAGACTCGAAGTAGAAAAATATTCTATGGGGATTTTTGTCCTACGGAAAGCTGGTAAGTTTGAAATTTATAAACGTTGCATCATTTTCTATGTTATTGAGTTGTTTTTTGTTTTTAAACTAAGTAGCTAGAATAAATTAAACGGGAGCTTTTCTTGGACTAATTATTAGCACTCTAATGAAGTGAATGTAGGGAAAATACAAATGATCAAACATTGAATTGTAAGAAGTCCTTCAACAAAAGTTTAACATGAACTAAAAAGTTAGCAGTGATACGATGTCAGTATGTATTAGTTCGATTGATCACCTCTATAATTACCACTGGGTCAAGTGTTGTGAGTGTATTTCTCCAGGGCAATGGTAATATTTTTTAAATAGGGTTTTATATGAGGAAAGGGGCTATAAATAATACCATGCCTGTACAAAATGACTATAGCATGTGTTAATATACCTTTGTCTACAAAATAAATGAAAATAAAGAGGAGGATATAAAGAAATGTTCCTTTTCAGCCGTAGTATCAAGCTACAATGAATGTAGCAGGTGTTGGAAACGAGGTAACCGGTGAGGTTGCCTTGTTAGTGGATGAACTCAACCGGGCTGTTGAGCTAACTTTAATGCCTACAGTTCCTCATGAGGAACGTAGTCAAGCCTACAATGCATGTGAAAGGTATGAATTTAGTACTTATATAGACCTAATGTTATAGTTTATAACAAAATTGTCTTGAAGCATTAATTTGGTGATTTTTTTATAATTTCTTATGCAAATTACTTTTGCGATTTATACATAGCTAAATGTCACCTTTTTCCAGTTATTGAAAACTATTAGGTAAAACATCTAATCAACAAAGAATACACACACATTAAAATGACATTATGTATTAAACTGTTAAGTAATTAAACAAAACCAATATTTGAGTATGCATAGTAGCTCGAGTTTATTTTGCTTTAATTTACGAATTTTTAAAAGTACACTAACTACTGAGATTCCTTATTTTCCCTATTGACACCCCCAATCTCTGATGGAACAGTTGAACCTCTACTGGCATACCACAGTACATGCAGATATACAATCGGTACATACAAAAATAACTGATTCAATGACCAAATCAGTTATTTTTGTATGTACCCACATATTTTGCAAAGCAATGGCTTTACCAACTTATAAATGGTAGAGCCATAGCTTGCTACTAAATGCTTGCTTATGAAACATTGCCTTTTATTTAGTTTTAAGGAAAACTCTCCTTGGTGTGCTCAAGCGGGCTTGCTGTTGGCAAGTGGAGCCCAGTACTCACCAGGAGTTAAACACTTTGGACTGCAGTTGATGGAACATACAGTTAAATATAGATGGACACAAATCACTCAAGCAGAAAAAATATTTATTAAGGTGATAATGATTTTTTTACAATTGCATGCTAAACTTAGTGAGTAGCAGAAATAATTAATAAATTTAATATATTTTCATAAAAATAAATTTAATAATTAATAATAATATAAATAGATAATAGTTGTGTACACATATCCTTGGCTGAAAGTATTTTTTTCTGGAAAATTACTTAATTAAAATATAGAATCGTTTTCCAAAAACCTGCTTACTAAATCATGGTTTATTAACTTTATGATAACTTACAGTTTTTCTTAGTACTTACATGTTTGACACCAATTACAATAAAACTTTACATCTGTTCAAATAGACCCTAGTTTATAAGTCCCTGTACAAATAATTGCTATTGATTTGGATTTCATATGAATCAACTGACAATGCTGGTGAAATTAAGGTTTTAATACCTGTCTGCCCTTTCAGTGATTTACTACTTTGAATATAGAAATGAGTGAAAGTAAATATATGCATATTGTTTTAATAACTATTATTGCTTAAAAACAGGGTAATGGATAACAATGGATAAATTATTTTTCTTGTACTCTGTATGTTATGGGCCAAGTGAATAATGCGAGCACTATGAATAATACACAGGTATTATGCCTTATGTCAGCCGGGCAAAGTGATTAATTACTATCTAAACTTCATTATTTATCATGTTGGTCGGTGGAAAACTACAGTCTCTGCCTAAGTACACCACTGGTAAAAAGGCGTGACTGTATGTATGCTCGGTTATTATTATATTACTACTTGACAGTAATAAAAAAAGTAATGAAAGAAAAAAATATCCAAAACTTTTAAAATAGATAAAACTTCTTATTAATGACTAGCAGCCCGTCCCGGCTTCGCACGGGGTAGACAATTATTTATTTTTGGAAATTTGGATATAAAACACTTTTTTTCACAAATATTTTTATTTATTAAAAAATATTATTTTGGAATTGAACTTTTGTTCTATCGCTAATAGTTTCGGCAGCGCATTCGACGAAAGACATTTTAAGACATTTTTCTACACCTTCGGTTACATTGTTCAAATTTTAATTTTTTTTCAAAATGAAATGTAGCCTATGTCAAATTGAAAGAATGTAGCATTCTATTGGTGAAAGAATTTTTTAAAGCGGCCCAGTTCTTTTTGAGCTTATTCATTACAAACATACAAACATACAAAAATAGGTACAAATCTTTCCTCTTTATAATATTAGTGTAGATGTAGACATACCACGCTAATGTGTGGAAATACTAGACAGGAAACGGCCGGACAACGGCATTTATTTAAGTATCAGTAGTGATTTAGGTTTAGTAAAACAATTTGAAGCTGAAGGACATAAATCACACTCCATAAATTTTTGGTCCCAAATTGAAAGTGCCGGCCAAGGCAAAAATTACGATTTCCGTTACAGCCCGTCCTCTCTAGTATTTTTATGGCGTCAAAGTACATGGACCACTTCGTTCGGTTTTATTAGAGTTCAAAAATCTTGGAAATATACATTTTTAAAGAAGTTAATTATTAGCCGAGTTCCTTGCAGTCTTCTCAGTTTCGGGCCGCGTTTCGAGCCAGTGGTCCATCAATCTTTCATATTTCTTTTTTATTGACGTTTTGTAATTTCCGATTCAATGGGCTATGCAGAATAAATTATTCTTGACTTTGACTATTAAAAAAGAATGGAAAACATCGTACTATATTACAACAATAGTTAATAAAAGCAATAAGAAATTAAACCTAGACAGCTTATCGTTGTGTTGCATACTTTTCGGTCAAAATACCGAATGCTGATCATAGAAAAGGATTCTGTGAAAAATTTAAAGTGTCTGCCAAAGAAACAAAATGCGATATTCCATTAGAACTTGTCATTGCTATCATTTTTTTACTAACGTGTCAAAATTGAGAGACCATTGCTATCAGTTTTGTTTTGTTATAACTACGAAAGCAAAGTCAGTTGCCCGCGTCTCCGCCCGCGTGGATGTCGGTTATTTTTTAGTGTTGTGTCAATGCTATTGAGCATACAACAATTCTAAAATAAAAGTACCCTACGTTACTCCTTATTACTTCAGCTACCTGCCAATAAAAGTCCCGTCAAAAAATGTCCAGTCATTTCGGAGATTAGCCGGAACAAACTGACAGACAAAAATTGAAAAAAATGTTATTTTGGTGTATGTACCGTATCATATGCATGTTGTAAAAACAGTTATTAAAATATTACAGACAGACACTCCAATCTTGTGTAGTGGTCATTAACCGAGTGTAGTGGTCCCTCAGCTTTGACGCTGTAATAAAAAATAATAGTAAGGACAAACTCTAACGGAATATCGTATATTTCACTGTGTGGATAGGATTCTGTTAAAAATTGAAAGTGCCTGCCAAAGAAACAAAATGCGATATTCCATTAGAACTTGTCATTGCTATCATTTTTTTACTAACGTGTCAAAATTGAGAGACCATTGCTATCAGTTTTGTTTTGTTATAACTACGAAAGCAAAGTCAGTTGCCCGCGTCTCCGCCCGCGTGGATGTCGGTTATTTCTTAGTGTTGTGTCAACGCTATTGAGCATACAACAATTCTAAAATAAAAGTACCCTACGTTACTCCTTATTACTTCAGCTACCTGCCAATAAAAGTCCCGCCAAAAAATGTCCAGCCATTTCGGAGATTTGCCGGAACAAACTGACAGACAAAAATTGAAAAAAATGTTATTTTGGTGTATGTACCATATCATATGCATGTAGTAAAAACAGTTATTAAAATATTACAGACAGACACTCCAATCTTGTGTAGTGGTCATTAACCGAGTGTAGTGGTCCCTCAGCTTTGACGCTATAATAAAAAATAATAGTAAGGACAAACTCTAACGGAATATCGTATATTGTTTCTTTAACCGGTACTTGAAAGTTTTAACCATATCAAATGTGTTTACAAGATTTTTGAACTCCAATAAAACCAAGAGCAGTGGTCCCTCAGCTTTGACGCCATATTAAAAAATTATTGTTAGAACAAGTTCTAACGGAATATAGCTTTTTTTTCTTTGGCCGGCACTTTCAAATTGTGTACCAAAACGATATCCTTTGGCGCAGTGTGAAGAGAGAAGAGTTACATACCTACGGTTCGTTCACCTACGTTTGATTGAACTATGTTTAATAAGATGTTGGTTCTGGCGATGACCAGTTCATGTATGTATGGCTATAAAAAAATTACCACGTAAGGTAATGCAAGAACTCCGCTCCGCTCCCCCCCTTAACCTTCTAAACTAATCTGTCCAAGTCAAATTGCGAGAGGTGGATACTGCGCGTCTCGACACGTATAGATATAGATTAAAAGGCCAAGGTGGAAGCAGAGCTAAGCCTTGAACTTACATGAACCTTGACCTTAATCATAAACCGTTCATTGATATAGGTACTGTTTAATCAACCTTAGGTTAACGAAATTATCGCTGATAAATCGAAAAATAATTATTAAATATGTTTTATTACTCTGCCCAAAAGGTAATGGCCAATATGTATAATACCCAGTTAATTTGATAATTTTAATAATTATTGTCAAATTGACCTTTGATATTGGGCAATATTCAGAATGACCAGGCATTATAATATTATATAATGCTCAATTTATTTCTTGGTCCATAACATATACATTTTGTGTAACATGTATTTTCAATGTACCATAAAGAATTAAGAACATATTGTTGTATGGGTGCAATTTCATGCACAGCAATAACTATAGTATTATCATCCATGAAATGCATGAAATAATTATATTTTCTTTGTAGGAAAATGCAATGAAGCTGCTCTTTTTGGGTGGATGGGAAACAAGTCATCTTAACGATGCGCTGGCTCGCGTTATAGTAGAAATGATAAAACGAGAGTGGCCACAGCAGTGGCCCACATTGTTAGCTGAATTAAGTGACGCCTGCTCTCGAGGACATAGACATACTCAGATTGTGCTCCATGTGTTCCTAAGACTTGCTGAAGATGTTGCGATTTTGCAGGTAAGGAAAACAAAAAATCCTAATAACGAAAACAAGTATAGAATCAATAAGCTAATGCAGTCCACTGCTAGACATAGGCCTTGCACATCCAGTTTTTTCAATCGTCCATCCATCTAGCTGAACATCCTTCCGTAAAATAAGTGAAATATTACAAAATTTGCTGTTCATAGATATACCCACGATTGTAATAAACCTAAATACGATGTCACGATTAACCTTGGTGCAATAGTAACGCCAATAGATGCTGTACATCGATGATGTAATCTGTTACAAGTACATATAGTGAAGCTCTGCTACAAATTAATTCCTACAGTTTCCCAATCATACAAATTGCAGTATTTTATGACAATACTCAACTTATTAACGCTTTGAGGGTACCACTCACTGATTAATTATGGAATCTTAGGACTACAACACTTACAAACTTGATCCCAACTAAGCAGTCCGACTGGGGAAGTACCTTCGCCCTACAGAATACCGCGGCTATAATAACTTCGTGTTGTGTTCCCAGCGGTGAGCAGGGTAGCTAGAGCTCACTCAATTTGTGCTGTCAGTGGGAAGACTAAAGGCTTGTCCTGCTTTGTCTTCTACTGACGGCACAGAAACTCTGTACTTTCCATTAGGTGGGCCGTGTGCTTATCTGCCAACTAAGTGGTAAAAAAAAAAAGGCAGGTAGGTTCTTTATAGAATGTAAACATCCGCTAAGAACGGATTTCACGAAACTCCACCCCTAAAGCCTAAAGGGGTTAAACGGGTCCACGCGTACAAAGTAGCACGCGGCCGCTAGTAACTAATAAGAAGTATTTAAATGACCATCAATAATACATACATACATACATAATCAGCCTCGGAAGGTTAGGCAGAGGAAAATTAACACGCACATTTCACTAATCATTAAATTCGGTCCCACGTAATAGGAGGTGAGCATATAGCCGTCTTCCGGGCACTATTTTTGACTCAAGCCATGCATCTGAGGCTGATGTTAAACAGCCCTATCCCTTCCCAACCTTCATCGTCTTCCCAATCCACAAGGCGACTTTGTACGGAGGTAGGACACGGCGGTATTTCCGCCCCATTGAGCAGTCCGACTGGGGAAGTACATCCGCCCTACAGAATACCGCGGTTATAATAACTTCGTGTTGTGTTCCCAGCGGTGAGTAGGGTAGCCAGAGCTCACTGGAGAATTTGTGCTGTCAGTGGGAAGACTAAAGGCTTGTTCTGATTTGTCTTCTACTAACGGCACAGAAACTCTGTACTTACAAGATTGGCAGCGCGACTGTGATTCCTCTGGTGTTACAGACGTCCATAGGCCACGGTAACTACTTTCTATTAGGTGGGCCGTGTGCTTGGCTGCCAACTAAGTGGTATAAAAAAAAAAAAAGACCGCATGGGAAAATAGGGGGTGGTCCAAATTCTACTCTGTCGGGGACTACCTTTAATAATATTGTATTATTCTTTACAGACATTGGATAATACTCAAAGACGCAAGGATATTAACCAAGGCCTAACAGGGAATATGTCTGAGATTTTTGCATTCTTCATGCGTCTTATAGAGCTGCATGTTCAGGGGTTCAGAGAAAAGACTGCCGCGGGTGATTATTCCGCTGCCTCCAGCCATGGCCAGGTGGTTCAGGTAAACAACAATGTATAATTTAATCGTCTTCTTTGTACATTAAATAGTAACTAAGAAGCACAGTCAGCGTCGTCGATTAAAATAACCATCCGCACGCAAAAGTATGGTGAAAAAAATATGACGACGACAAGACGTGTAAATGCGGATAACAGCCCTCCAAACAATACAGTCAGCTTCTAAAGTAAACTGTGATTGAACACATTTCCAACTTGAAAATCAGAATGAAAATTGTTATTGCATTTAATTTAACAAAAACATTTTAATATAACACTCAGCTTTGTGAAACAGATTTTTTTATACCACGACGAGACGTTTGTAACACCAGAGGAGTCACAGTCGCGCTGCCAACCCTGTAAGTTCAGAGTTTCTGTGCCGTCAGAGTAGAAGACAAAGCAGTACAAGCCTTTAGTCTTCCCACTGACAGCACAAATTCTGTTCAAATTATTTGGCTCAAAATATATTTATTAAAATCTGAAAAACTCAATCTCTTCGGCCAAAGTAAAGTATAAAAAATATATTTTTGTTTAATTTTTTCAATGTTTATTTAATTATTTACAATACAAGTGTCAAATCAAATAACTCGCCCCGTATCGGTCCCGGCGCAAAGGTGCCCATGACGCTGGCATTCAATATATTTGTTTAAATTTTAAAAAATGCTATAGAAAACTAAAAATGTATTATGTTTACAGGTTGTACTACTGACATTGACTGGATATGTGGAATGGGTCTCAACAAATCATGTAGTTATGAATAATGGCCGTTTACTTCAAATTCTGTGCATACTAATGCAGGATGACGTGTTCCAACTGCCTGCGGCAGAATGCCTTTTACAAATTGTAAATAGGAAGGGTTCTGTAAGTAAAACAAACAATAATACTAACTTCTTCTTCTTGACAGCTTCCTGAAAGATTGCATAACATATAGTTAAAAATAACTAGTAGTTCTGTGAACAGTAGATCATTAAATAAAGAAGAAGAATCAAATCTGGTAAATCTGGTCCTTAAAAAACATTACAAAAAGATTTGTATCTTCTTATTTTAAACAGTCCAGGAAAGAATGATGACTGTTTTAAAAAAAAAAACACTTTTTTGTCATCTCTTTTGGTTATAATCAAGTTCACCTTTACAAAACATGATTTCTTTTCACAACAACCTGTGAGGAATTATGTCCATCAAGTATCAGCCAAAAATCGTCAAGATCCGTTCATAAATACCGCTACGGTAAACTAACACCCTCCCCCCTTAGGAACATTATTGTATTATTATTAGTTCTAAATAACTGTTCATAATTCTAAATTATTTATCAAAAATTGAAAATTTAATCTTGTAAGTACAAATATAATTATAACTAATTTGGAGGTTTATTATTTAATCATGCAACTCACAGAAATAGATTTATAGTTTAGAATAATACAAATGTTTTTTTATCCCGGGAATTGGTTCCATAGGTCACGTTGTACTTGTGGTTTAGGAGTTGGCCTTACGATCGATAGATCCGGGTTCGAATCCTGACCAATATACTACCGACGAAACCACACAAGCAATTTAGCTTAGCTGGAGGGGTAAGAGGGAATATTAATAATTTCGGTTGCCAATGTTTCATAAAAGTTTTAAATATTTATTTTTCTGTTTCAGACGAAAGAAAGGAAGCCTTTAATTATACTGTTTAGCAAGGAAGCTATTACTTATATACATCGCGCTGCGGTCGCAAGCATCAACGCTGTGGACGAAGCGCATTATTTGTTCCTAAAGAAATTTTCACAAGTAATTAATCCTAATAATATTATAAATTTCAATGTTTATGAAGATGTTTGTTATTCAATTACTGTCAAATTATTGAACAAATTTGGCGGAAATTTCGTACAGTGATAGCTTCTGGTGTGAAATACGCATAAATTACTTTTTATCCCTGGAATTACATCCAGGAATAGAAGATTGGGATGCAATCTAAAGGTACTTTCCCAAGGGTTGCGGGAACGGTATCAGAACTTCACATGGGCAGAGTCACAGCAGTACATACAGCCATATCTATAACTCTAGTGTACATGTACATAAATATTCACACCACACACAATCAAGAACTAAGCAGTTCGGAGACTCTTTCCTTTGACAAACCATTAAGGCCTGGAATTCAATACCAGCTCACATGTTTCCTTCTTTCTATAGTCTCGGGTCTTTTAAGTGGGGCGTGAAATAGCATCTGAAAAGGGCGTCAAGCTGAGTGTCACCATTATAACATGGTATATGTAAGTAATGGTGACCCTCTTTTCTGAGACTTTGCCTTCAGCTTATCATCAGACGAAGCGAAGTCTAATTGACGTGTCCTATTTATAAAAAAACCTGAGAATCCCCGAAAGGACCACATGTACATACTATTTGTATAAATTCCTTAAAAATAAAGCAAATGTGTTATTTAGTGTTGTGTAGATAAAATAGCAAATGAGAAACATATCTAAAATCATAATACAATAATTGTTATTTATAGGTCTTAGCTGGACTAGCGCATCAACTTACGTCCCTTTGGAGCTGTGCGACAGATGTGGAATCTTGGCTACCAATACTGTTGGAAACTATGTTGTTAATGACGTCACATCCATCGTTGACCATCGCGCACACGACCAACTCGATGTGGTTGTCCTTCTTGAGACATGATCAGATATCGAAACTCCCACCTGTGTTGGCTGTCATTCCGAGATGGATGCAGGCGTCCGCACCTAAAGTTCTCAAGGTAACATATCTTCTTAAATGGTCAAGTGTCTCTTTTTTTAAATCTTTTTAAAAAATATCTATAACCAAAATTATTAATATTCCTCCGAATTCCTCCAATTGTTAGTATGTATTTTTATTTATTTCTGCAGGTATCGTATCCGTCTTCGCGGGTCAGTAAGAATCACGATGCGGTCACGTACGCCTGTATGGACTACGACAGTGAACAAGAATTTGCCACATTCTTCGCTAGGTGTCGCACAGAAATATTAGAAAGTTTTAAGTAAGTATATCTTGCTGGAGACTTGCTGATGAGGCTAGGCTCTGGCGCAGTCTTTCTTCTTAGGGGTCAGCCTGTAGTCGCTAAAGTAGTTGTACCTAAAGAAGCAGGATTTAGTGGATCCTGGTCTCTAAGGTGAAAGTCTCGAATGCAACCGGAAACAACGCTGACATGATACAAAGTGTACATTTGACCAGCTCCTCAATTCTGCTAGTTTTATGTCATAGCAAACCCACTTATACCACTGAACTTATGTCACTGAAAAAGAATTACATTAAATTTGTGACTTTATTAGTATTGTCTTAAAGTTTAAAATCAAATGAGAACGAGTTCATTACATCTTTTCATTCACCCTACAAGAGGTCATTTAATTGTAGACTAACAGCATAACAGTAAAATATATAATTAAAAGACATTTTGCAGTGTCGTCAGTGGTATGACAATGGTTTTATTATGATCTAAAATTAACAGAATCGGGGCCCTGGACCTTGATTCTGGTAATTGTCAACCATCACTGTTATACCACAGATACAGTGCCATTTAATTTTTAATCGACTTCCAAAGAGGAGGTTCTCAATTCTATGTATTATTTTTTTATGTATATTTGGTATGCGATATCAAAACCAATTATGAACGAAATTTAATGTTTCTTGCGGTGTTCGGTAGGGTATACTTCTAGAGTGGTCCCATATCCAAGAAATCCGTATATGATTGAATTGAATCCAGGATTTTAGTATCCTGGAGAAATCTGGAGAAACCCTCAAAATTTGTTTGTTACACAAATATGCCATTTTATTTTAGACTACTTTTATGCTGTTAAAGTCTCGCTAAAGTGCTCGCACAAAATAAACTGTAAACTAAAAAAAAGAAAAAAGAAAAATAATCTAGTTCTAATATAGTTCGCTGAGTTTCTTGCTTCTCAGTAGAACTAACCCACTGAACCAGCGAAAGATTAATTTTCCAATGGGTTATTTTTACATTATTTAATATTTTTATATTATTTCTTAACATACCTAATTGTAAAATTTTGACGTTAATATGTGCTCTTTGTGTGCCTAAACTGAATAAATAAAATTGATTCTTTGATTCTAAAATTAAATGATATCTTGTGGAGTGAATGAATAAATGTAATGAACACTTTTTCAAAGCAGGACTGGCGGCCAGTTCTAATACTCATACGACGTCTTTATCGTTGTGTTCTTACAGATACTGCATGATAGCAGCTCCGTTGGTGACGTGGGGCTACGTGGAACAGTGGACTCGTGCCGCTCTCGACAAGGTCGACAGTTGCCCTCCACAGATGGACACGCTCCACCCCATGTATATTGAATGGGAGGCCTTATCTCTGGTATGGACATAACACATTACTTTATTATATTTGTTTATCTCGGGTTCGATCCCAGGTTTTACCATGGCACACACCAATGACTTTTCGAAGTTATGTGTGTATTTATCGCATGTTTATAAGTGCCCGGTTAATGGCAATAGGCTCGCCACCTTGGGACTACATTGGGACCTAAACATAAACTGGCGAAATGTGGGTGGGTGCTAGCACCTCTGCCTACCCCTTCGGGGATATGGGCGTGAGTTTATGTATGTATGTATTTATTAATTAATTACCATTTTACAAAGAACTTAAATACATATATAGAAAGAAAGCAAATCATAAGCCACTTGATGCGTCTTCCCATGCGCCTACAATATGGGGTTCTTCAAAAGGGGCATTAGGAGATTTCTTCAGGATCAGCAGCGCGAGCGTGACGCTCCTGGTGTTGCACGAGTCCATAGGCCACGGTAACCACTTCCCATCAGGTGGGCCGTGTGCTAGTCTGCCACCAAAGTGGTATAAAAAAAAATATTCCTGGTGTTGCACAAGTCCATAGGCCACGGTAACCACTTCCCATCAGGTGGGCCGTGTGCTTGTCAGCCACCAAAGTGGTATATAAAAAAATAAAAAAAACTTGAGCTTGTCTGGAATGCTGTACCTGATAGCTGTGCAGTACCTTATAGCTAGTTTACATTATAGAGTAAGGAAACAGAAGTCTGCTGGCTATAGGTTTTTTTTCTATTCAAATATTTGATACTAAGCGCATTAGAAAAGAAAATTTTTAAAATCATAGAGTTAAAACAGAACTGAAGTTCATCAATCTGAAATTTAGGAGGTTGGACACAGCGGTATTTCCGTCCAATTGAGCAGTCCGACTGGGGAAGTACCTCCGCCCTACATAATACCGCGGTTATAATAACTTGGGGAAGTACCTCCGCCCTACAGAATACCGCGGTTATAATAACGACGTGTTGTGTTCCCAGCGGTGAGTAGGGTAGCCAGAGCTCACTGGAGAATTTGTGCTGTCAGTGGGATGACTAAAGGCTTGTCCTGCTTTGTCCTCTACACTGACGACGCCACAGACACTCTGTGCTTACAGGGTCGGCAGCGCGAGTGTGGCTTCTCTGGTGTTACACACGTCCATAAGCCACGGTAACCACTTTCCATCAGGTGGGTCGTGTGCTTGTCTGCCACCTAAGTAGTACAAAAAAAAAATCACCCACCCTATATTAAGAAAGTATTTCTCTGGCTGGTTTGAAAGTATTTTGACACCAGTATACCTCATCTTTGTCAATGCTAGTTATAATAATAATAATAATAATAATAAATCATTTATTTCAGGCAATAATAGAAAAGTTACAGGATGTTAAAAACTTATTCTACGGCCCATAAATATATACCTTAAAACTAAAAATACATATAATATATCTTAACCTAAAACACACGTAATGACGTCGACGTGTCACGGGACGGGGTGTCGCGTGTCGGCAGGCGTCCTCGGAAGCGCCGAAACTTCACCCCCGTCGGCCAAAAGTCAGGACGCAGGATGGTAGCGGTGTGGCTGTTTGGAACTCGCACCACAAAAGAGTTGAAGCTCACGTTGTGACGAGAGTCCAGCTTCTCCACCCTTAAGCCCATCCCGGTTTTCTTTTGGAGATAGTTCGCGACGTCTACGATCTTCACGCTGTGATGTACACGAGATACGTAGACCATCGTCGAAGGGACCTCTGCGCGGAACTGCTGCTCAATGCTCCTCGCTGCAGTACCACACTGGTTCTTGCGGGAGGACTTCTTCTTCTTCTTCTCAACAACTTTGAAGTCCTCCACATCACAAGGCTCCTTCCCCGGCGCCTTGACGGATGCAGTGTTGCATTGAATGACACTACACTGCCGTCAGTTATGCGCTACACGTTAGGGTCAGCTCTCATTGAAAGAGCAGCTGCCGGATCATTCTTTTTTTTTAAATAATTAGGGTAGACAGAGTCTATTTGTCTGTATGTAATGCACGTCCCTATTGCTGGCGAGTGCAGGTGCTGGACATCGTGCTGTCGCGGCTGCTGCAGGCGGAGCCGCGGCCCAGCGTGGTGGAGGGCCTGCAGCTGCTGCAGCGCTGCGTGTCCTGCACGCCCGCCGCGCCACTAGTGCTGTCGCTGCTGCTGTCCTTCATCTCCGCACTCTTCGTGTTCCTCAGCTGCGCCTACAGCCAGCTCGCCGGTAACACTGCACTTATATTAGCAGTAGGAGTCATCATTATTTTACACAAGGTCGGGCAGCACGAGTGTGACTCCTGTGGTGTTGCTGAGACTTGCACAGTTGAGCTCGGGGAATACTTATTCATTCTCCTCCTCACCAAGATCTTCAGAGCCAAGTCAACTTCACCAGCAAGCCGACACCTAATTGACGGATAAGGTTTTGGAAAGATTTTTCTCTTGAAGTAGGAAGATCAGAGGAGGTTAAATCAAAAGGGGAAGGAGTAAGCAGATCCCGGACTGATCAATACTTGGATGCAACAAGGAATATTTCTATACTAATGATGAGATCACCGCCTTACACCTCGTTTTCAACAAGAAAAAAAAATTTGTTGAAGACTTGTAGAAGACTTTTCGAAACATAATAACTTGTTTTATGTCAAAGTGTTTGAAAGAGTTTCAATACGTGTATATAAACATGTATTGAATACGTGTATGTATAGCCAATAATTTGTATACAAGTTTAAAACCCATTTGCGTTGGCACTGAAGTCTGTGACATATGGCAAGTTGCCAAACACATGTCTTAAACGTGGGTGAAGAGGTAGGTGACCTCTCCGCGGCTGGTGTTGCAGGCGCGGGCGTGGGCGCGGCGGGCGCGGAGCTGCTGCCGCGGGTGCTGGACAAGATCTTCGCGGCGCTGGTGTACGCGGGCGCGCCGCCGCTGGGCCGCCGCTCGCGCCCCGTCAAGAACGTGCGGCGCCACGCCGCCGGCCTGCTCGTCAAGCTGGGCTCCAAGGTAGCCGTCGCCACACACTCTATCTTTTATCACTTTTTTTTTATCTAGGACACGCCAACTTGCGAGGGATATGCCTGTCAACCTCACCTTCGGCAACCAAAGCGACCCACAGGCGGCGTGCGTTTTAGTCGGTTCGAGTCCGATATAACCTCTTCCACCGGCCCCGGTGGGGGGGTATCCGCGGGGATTTTGCGCATGTAAAAAAAAAGGACATGCCAACTTGACTTTTTGCCTGATGTTTTTTTTTATATAGAACACGTCAATTAGCCTTCGCATTGCCTGATGGTAAGCTGAAGGTAAAGTCTCAGAGGGTCACCATTACTTACACATAGCATGTGACAATGGTGTCATCACGCCCCGCTTACAGGACCCGGGACTGTAGGTGATGGTAAGCTAAAGGCAAAATTTCAGGAAAGAAGGTCGCCATTACAGACACTTAGTAATGTTACAATGATGGCACTCAGCTTGGCGGCCTCATCAGATGCTTTATCACGCCCCGCTTAACCACTCGATTGGAAGACAAGTGCACGGCCCACCTGATAAAAAGTGGTTACCGTGGCCTATGGACGTGTGCAACACCAAGAGAGTCACAGTCGCGCTGCCAACCCTGTAAGCACATTTCTGTGCCGTCAGTGTAAAAGACAAAGCAAGACAAGCCTTTGATCTTGCCTTTGATCTTCCCATTGACAGCATAATAACTCTCTAGTGAGTGTGCAACACCAAGGGAGTCACACTCGCGCTGCCAACACTGTAAGAAGAAAGATTTTCTGTGCCGTCAGTGCAGAAGATAATCATTTTCAAGAAGTATAAACGTAAAGGGATTTCCCTATCTACTATGAATCAATTACTACACTATATCCGTTCGCTTGTATTAGTTCCGATTACTATTAATGTAATAAAATGAATGGTTAATAAAATGAAAGTAACAAAGTTTTTAATTTGTTTGCAGTATCCTCTACTGCTGCTGCCGGTGTTCGGTCGCCTGCACGAACTGTGCTCAACGACGCTGGCGCGGCCGGACCTCAGCGCGGTGGAGAGCGTGACACTGCAAGAGGCTCTACTACTGGTGTCCAATCACTTCTGCTGCTACGAGAGGCAGAGTCAGTTGGTGGCTCAAGTAAGAACAATACTAGTTTGTATTATATAAATCCCAAGGTTGTACTCAGGTTTTAGATTTCTGGTGAGGCTTAAATTAAGAAGACAACTAAAATGTGCAAGACAAATCTACATTTATTATTCATATTATTATTATTCAAATCACAAAAGACTGATTCGTCGATAATATTTTTAAATTTCGATTTGATCTACAACACAATACTACAACACACACACACAACACACTCCTTTTGGGAGGAGGTAGGACACGGCGGTATATCCGCCCGATTGAGCAGTCCGACTGGGAAAGTACCTCCGCCCTACAGAATACCGCGGTTATAATAACTTCGTGTTGTGTTCCCAGCGGTGAGTAGGGTAGCCAGAGCTCATTGGAGAATTTGTGCCGTCGGTGGGAAGACTAAAGGCTTGTCCTGATTTGTCTTCTACTGACGGCACAGTAACTCTGTACTTACAGGGTTGGCAGCGCGGCTGTGACGTGACTCCTCTGGTGTTACAGACGTCCATAGGCCACGGTAACTACTTTCCATCAGGTGGGCCGTGTGCTTGTCTGCCAACTAAGTGGTATTAAAAAAAAAACACAATAGGCTATTTGACTATTTTTTTAGTGTCGTAAAATATCACTAGTATAATATGATGAACTGCTAAAGAGAAATTTACTTACGACAAATAGTATTAAAGATCAGTATCATAATAAACAGGATATTTACCATGTTTCATTGTTTATTTTGATACTGACGTGAGTGACCATGATAGTTTAAATACCTAGTATTAAAGATATTCCATTTCTTAAGCGAGACGAAAAACTAATCGTACTTACGAGTGACGTCACGCGCCAGTTGCACGTAGTGCAAATGTATGGAGTGCAAGAAAATATTGCATTTATCTCGGTCCACGTTGCGTTTATGTGTATAGTTCATAATAAAAGTAAATTGAAGTGTAATGAGGTATCTAAAATGTTTAAAATTGTGATTGAATTTGATTGTATGTATATGTACTTTGGGAATTAAAAATAATGAAAAGTCATAGTTTCTGTTGGGTTAGGAAATATCTAATTTTGCAAGGTAAAGTTTTTCAAGGGTATTGTCTAATTCGGGACTGAAATTCTAATAATCCAGCCTAAGTATTATACTATAACAAACTCTAATAATTCTGCTGCTCTTTCAGTGGAGATTAACCTTACAGGAATTGGGTTTCTCCTTTAAAAATGTATTCATGTGTTAATACTAAGTACCGTCTTACCTGTATCGTGTAATGACTACGTGGCGTGCAGGTGCTGGGTGACTGCAGCGCGCGCTGGGCCAGCCTGAGCCCGCACCTGGCGAGCGCGGCGGGGCTGGCGCGGCTGGTGGGGCTGGACGCGGAGCCCAGCGAGCTGGAGGACGAGCGCGGGCGCGCGCGCCGCACGCTGCTGCACGCGCTCACGCTGCTGCTGGGGGTCGTCAAGCGCACCTGCGTGCCCCCCGACCCCGACAAGGTGCCCCCTCGCTACCACTACCACATACTTAGTGTGTCGAATTTGAAGTGCTAACCAACACCCATCACGTTTCATTTTTGAGCAGTTTTTGTGGTTTTTAATTTTTTTACTTCATTCTACAACATCCTACACAACGTTATCTAGACCCATACTGACCATAGTTTAACCAGCTTGTGGAATCTAGACTGCGGATAAACATATTAGATTTTTTGGTTGTAAATACATACATATTATATATATATATATAGAAACACCTATGCAAATATATATATATATTCACGCATACAAATATTTGCATTGAGTGGTAATCTAACCTGTGTTTTTATTTTTAAAATGTTCGTTGACTTGATTTTAAAATAACCATACTGTTAGTGTGTAGTATATCAGTAAGGATTCTATCGCGGTATATTTGTTATCATTTATATTTAGCGCAACGTTTTGGCTGCTTTTCCGCAGCCATTGTCGTGGGGTGACTATAGAATTCTATATTAAATTATAGAATTTCTTAAAAGTAGTTTAATGTCAGTTAGTGATATTCACCTAAATTTCAAACAGTATCTATACGCAGTTCAGTAGTGACATTATATAAAAAAAAATATAAATACCCTTTACTAACTGAATAACTAGTGGTTCAATTTAAGTTATTAGTCTCTGAAATAAGTTTCTAAATAGAAAAATATTAGTAAACAAAGTTTTTAAATAAAAAATATTATAAATCAGTGAAAAGCCGTGTTTGCGCTATCATGGCGCATTGGGTGCGTATACATATGCATGTCCCCTGTTCGTTAGGCAGGCGGAGCCGGTATATGAACTGATTTTTGTGATTTTATTTATTCATTTATTTATACTTTATTGTACACACATATATTACATTAATATAACAAGATGAGATGTAATGTACAAAGGCGAGCTTAACTCAAAGTTGAGTTTTGTGTTATTATGTAAATTTTATGTATGTGTAAATTTTGTGTTATTTTGTTACTAACATAGCTTTTAAGTGTGTACTATTAACATTGTTTATGGATCAAGGTCTGAAATAAAGTTTTATTATTATTATTATAAAGACAGATCAAGATTGTTCACGTGTAAGTACGCAACCGAATAGAGTATATCAGAGTATTGTTGGCAGGCGGCTCGCGGCGGGTTCAGCGGCGGCGTGACGGCGGGCGGCAACCCCATCTGGCGCAACCCTTGCGCGCAGCACGTGTTGCCGCTGTTCCCCGCCGCGCTCGCCCTGGCGCGGGCGCTGCACGAGCTGCACGCGCCCGAGCACGCCTCCCTGCGGCACCCCGCGCACGCGCGAGCCCTCACGCCGCCCGCCACCGAGCGCCGCAACCTGCTGGGCATCCGGGACCACGACGCGCCGCCCACCCCCAGGCCACAGGTCTCTACTCCTCTCTATCCTTGCGTTACTTAATGCCAGTCACGCCAGAAGCTCCTCACCTCGAAGTTTGGTGTCCAATTTTTTTTGTTTTTTAATATTCTACAACATTCTTACACTGGAGAATTTGTGCCGTCAGTGGGAAGACTAAAGGCTTGTGCTGATTTGTCTTCTACTGACGGCACAGAAACTCTGTACTTACAGGGTTGGCAGCGCGACTGTGACTCCTCTGGTGTTACAGACGTCCATAGGCCACGGTAACTACTTTTCATCAGGTGGGCCGTGTGCTTGTCTGCCAACTAAGTGGTATAAAAAAAAAATTCTACACAACGCTATCTAGACCCATGGTAAACATAGTTTAACTAGCTTGTGTTATGGACTCTAGAATACGGATAAACATACTTAAATACTTTTTTTTTTTGTAAATATATACATATTATACATAGGAACACCCAGACCAATGCAAATACCCGTATTCATGCGTACAAATATTTGCACTAAGCGGGGATCGAACCCGCGCCTCCTGCGTAGCAGTCGCGTTCACTACCGCCACGCCACTTTACTAATCTAACTGCGGAAATGCGGATGTGAATTGTCTGCCATCTGACATCCATAACCCAATGACGATATCAAAGCATTGCAGATAGAATAGTTGTTGTGCTTTTTTTAGGGCTCTAACTACTCGTAAGTACTGTTATAGATGTTTGTATGGTGACTGGGACTGACGACTTAACATGGCCTCTGAGGTACTACCAGTTCAATGCAGATGCCTACAAATACATATTTATGCATACAAATACTTGCACCGAGCAGGGCTTGAACTCGCGTAGCATTCGCGTTCACTACCCACCACGCCACAGAGCCTGTTGATAGGTTTCTATAATTTGTCGATAAAAAAAAACTAATTAAACATCACTATTCCATGAAATTAATAAAATGTTAAAAATTAAATTATGAATTGAAAGATTAGATTGAAGAGGTAAGAGCTATACCACGGGACACATAACTTGGACTTCAATCGCGAGATAAGAAAGTACCTCGCGGATTGTTATGTAATAAGCTTTGATAGGTGAATTTGAGCTCATCCAACGCAGTAGCACCCCGTGCCATCCTCAAAACATACCCAAGCAACGTGTACTTCGCGTATAGAGCACATTTTAGTTCCCAGATATATGGTCCAAGCAATTTTTTAGACCATTTATTATTCCCTCTGTAAGAGAAAGATCGCGGATTTGAATCCCGCCTGAACCGATTGAATTTTTTGTATGTTAATCTATTTGGTGGTATGATCTTGTGGCAGGACCGCATGCAGAGCTTCCTGCACACGCTGCACGAGAACGTGTGCCACCTGGTGGGCGCGGCGGCGGGCACGCTGGGGCGCGAGCTGTTCGCCGTGCCGGGGCTGGCGGCGTTCCTGCGCGAGTCGCTGCTGGCGGGGCTGCCGTGGCTGCCCGACCACTGGCTGCGGCCCATCGTGCGCAGCGCGCTCAAGCCGCTGCTGCTGCACTGCCCGCCCGCGCACTTCGCCGACGTCGCGCTGCCGCTGCTCGACCACTTCGCGCCGCTCAGTGAGTGCACCCCCTCCCCCCTCCCCCCTACTGCCCTATATACAATCATGTTTACGGGAATTAACGCGATCAAGGACGTTTCGACCAGGTTACGCCGGCCGTGGTCACAGGCTGACTGGCTCAGTAGTGCACGTCCGCCGTTTTCGAGTCCACGAGGTTCTTCATCTACCCGCACATTGTCGATATTTTTAATATTTTCGTTTCGCCATGTACCTGTACTCTATTGATTGATATTTTGACTATGTAATTTGTCTTTTGGATAAGCCATAACACCTATTATGATTTTCTTTTATTTACTTTTACAAGTTAGTAATATCTAACGCTATCCACCGACATCAATCTGAATTACTTAGAAACTGCTGATCATGCAACACTCTGTTTAAAATACTGTCGCTGATTCTAACCAATTCCAGCCACATCTAAATTTATTTATTTACTAAAATCATTACAAATATAGATTACAGATAACTGCTTTGTCGTCCAATAGTGCATAAAAATTAAATTAACATCAATAATTTGCTTATTCACAGTGTTGACCCATTTAACACAACGATGGGACTACATCGGCAGTCTATACGAGTCTGGAAAACTGGAGGAGGAGGGCGGCAGCGAGTCCCAGGAGGTACTTGAAGATATTCTAGTCAGGAATCTCACTAGGGAGCACCTAGAAGTTCTCAAGGTAAGAGTCAATTTTATTAGTTTAGTTGTCAAATAACTTTTATTCGTCTAGTTCGCAAAGTGCCAGTTATGAAATGACAAGATTTTTGTTTCATTCTCATTCACATTTATAAAGCGATAGATAAAACCAGTGCGAAAGGAATCTGACCATATCTGGCTCAGGTATTAAAAGTCAATTTCCACTGAAAGAGCAGCGGCTGACAGCGGCACTTTGAGACAAAATATTACAAACCATTTTGATTACTATCTACGGGAGATAAAGATCATAGTCCTTTGAAGACAAGGGAGAGGTTGCGCGGCCGCGCGAGTAAGAGCAGCGGCTGAAAGCGGCACTTTGAGACAAAATATTACAAACCATTTTGATTACTATCTACGGGAGATAAAGATCATAGTCCTTTGAAGACAACGGAGAGGTTGCGCGGCCGCGCGAGAAAGAGCAGCGGCTGACAGCGGCACTTTGAGACAAAATATTACAAACCATTTTGATTACTATCTACGGGAGATAAAGATCATAGTCCTTTGAAGACAACGGAGAGGTTGCGCGGCCGCGAGAAAGAGCAGCGGCTGACAGCGGCACTTTGAGACAAAATATTACAAACCATTTTGATTACTATCTACGGGAGATAAAGATCATAGTCCTTTGAAGACAACGGAGAGGTTGCGCGGCCGCGAGAAAGAGCAGCGGCTGACAGCGGCACTTTGAGACAAAATATTACAAACCATTTTGATTACTATCTACGGGAGATTTACGGAGGTAGGACACGGCGGTATTTCCGCCCCATTGAGCAGTCCGACTGGGGTAGTACCTCCGCCCTACAGAATACCGCGGCTATAATAACTTCGTGTTGTGTTCCCAGCGGTGAGTATGGTAGCCAGAGCTCACTGGAGAATTTGTGGTGTCAGTGGGAAGACTAAAGGCTTGTCCTGCTGTTGGGGCTTTGGGTTATAATGTACTTCGGGTAATAATAATGAATAGTGGACTGTAAATATTTTATATTTGTTTGTAAACGTAATAAAAACACATCAACTCGGTCTGGATGTACTGCGAGTGTCGTGCGCGCCGCTCGGTGATGAAGTGACGAGGCTCCGATCCGTGCCCCCTGCGCCTCTCGCCGTGTCGTTTGCCGCGTAGCTCGTTGCACACGTGCCTCGCGCGTGAACATCCTCCCGCCCCTTGACGTCTTCAAAGGGAAGAGGGCAAAGGTTATTGAAAGCCCTTGTGATGGTTCCTCTCGTGGTCTTCAGCTCCGCCACTCTTGTGACGCCATCCGGTCCTGGATATGTGCGCACCACGCGACCCAAAGCCCAAACTAGCGGCGGTAGCGCCTTGTCCCGTAGAAGCACGAGCATCCCCTCAGTGAGCTGGCCAGAAGAAGTGGGCCACTTGGTCTTTTGCTGAAGCAAGGAAACGTACTCATGAGAGAATCTGTACCAGAAGTGCTGTCGGATGCATTCAATCCTCTTGAAGCGGTCAACGCAGCTGATGTTCTTCTGAGGAATCTGCGGACACGGTACAGACGTAAGTGGTCGTCCAATTAAAAAATGGGAAGGAGTGAGAGCAGAAAAATCTGAAGGATCAGAGGAAAGAGGTGTCAAAGGACGAGAATTTAAAATGGCTTCAATTTGACACAGACAGGTTGCCAATTCTTCATAAGTGAAGTTGGTAAGACTTAGCAACCGCCTCAAATGATGCTTGGTAGAACGAACTGCAGCCTCCGCCATGGAGTTAAAATGAGGTGAATAAGGAGGTGAAAATGAGAACTTGATGCCCTCACGTGACATTTCACATGCCACATCGGAGGTCGAGTCAGCTAGAAATTTTTGTAGATCATTATTGGCTCCGACAAAATTGGTGCCATTATGTGACAGGATGCTATGCGGTTTGCCACGACGAGATACGAAGCGATTAAGCGCTGCTATGTAGCCCTCTTTTGTGAGGTCAGTGACGGGCTCTAGATGCACTGCTCTGGTCGCGTGACAGACGAAGATGCACAGGTAGGATTTTGTGAGCTTACAGCCCCTACCTTTCCGGTCGGCTATGAGTACTGGACCAGCATAGTCTACGCTGCAATTTAAAAAAGGGTATTCGAGACTGGTTCTAGTAGTAGGTAACTGTCCCATTATGGGCTGTACATTTTGACATTTAAACCTAAAACACTTAATGCATTGTCTGACTGTTGACTTAGCGAGATTCCTGCCACCCAACGGCCAATACATAAGACGCAAATGCGCTAATAACAGTTGAGGACCCGCGTGTAGCATCTTCAAATGTTGCATATGAAATAGTGTTTTAGTTAGGTGGTGTTTACTACAAAGCAATATAGGATATTTGGTGTTGTAGTCGTACGGAGAATTGTCGAGTCTACCACCTACTCGTATGACTTTTTCAGAATCTAGAAAAGGCGTTAGTGAAATCAATCTATTTTTACGCGGTAGAGATTTTCCCCACTCTAAAAGATGTAATTCCTCCGGAAACATTTCCTTTTGTGCGCTGCGTAGTAAACACATCAATGAATTATTTAACTCATCGCTAAAAAGAGCGCCTTGTAATTTAGAATTAGGAGTTTTTAAATTTTAAATAAATCTTTTAATGCAGGCTAGGACTCTTTGCAGGCGATTAAAATTAGAGTGATAATAAATTAATGATTGTATGATGTCTGGTGATTGATTTGTATTAGTAGATGATTCATGAATAAAATTTGAAATAACTTCAGGTAGATCTTGTTTCTCATTAGCAGAGGGCATAGTAGGCCAGTCATGTTCATGACTTTGTAAAAAGCTCGGGCCTGACCACCACAGATTATTCACACCGATGGAATCGGCCTTCACCCCGCGAGAAATAAGATCCGCCGGATTCTCTTTCGACGGTACGTACCTCCACGTGTGACTGGTAGAATTTTCATTAATTTCATTGATTCGATTACGCACAAAGGGCTTGAGTTGATTTGAAGGAGCATTCAACCACCCGAGTACGATCATCGAATCACACCAAAAGAAACATTGATTTATAGGCATAGTTAATGACTCTAAAACAGTTGTACACAGTCTTGACCCCAATAAAGCGGCACAAAGTTCAAGCCGTGGGATTGTAATTGGTTTTATCGGTGCTACACGGTTTTTGGACAGGAGAAGACTAACCCTGAAAGAGCCAGTGTGACTTATGGATCGAACATAAATACATGCGCCATAAGCCTTCTCAGACGCATCACAAAAAACGTGAATTTCGTGTTTCACGCACGAATCTATAGAAACCCATCGAGGAATATTCAAAAGGTTTAAACTAGGAAGTGTTAAAACAAATGTCGACCACATATCGATTATTTCCTTGCAAACCTCATCGTCCCACTCACTTCATCTTGTACTTTAGGACCTACCAGTTGTAAGTCGTTGAGAGAGATACCAGAGGAAGATGGCGCTGATGCATCGAAGACACTTCTCAACTTAGTTGTAGTGCTTGACTCTTTTATGACACCATGGTGTGGTATGAAGTATTCGACGTGACCTGATTGTGGTACTTGGTTGTTGATGGTTTCAGTCATGTGACCTAGGCGTTCGTACTCATCAATTAAGTCAACATACTTAGCCTTGTAGTCCGGATCACGTAGAAAACGTCGCTCAAGAGATAGAAATCGGTGCTTAGCCATGGTGTACGAATCCCCTAAGACAGTAGGATTGGCCTTTAAGGGCATCGTAACAACGAATTTACCATCCTTGTTCCTGACTGTGTTCTGTGTGAAGCTTAACTCGCACGCTCTTTCCTCCTGAGACAGTGAATGTTTTGAAGAAATAGAGTCAAGCTCCCAAAATTTTGACAAGTCTGGTTTGTCAATGGGATTGGCTAAATTACAAAAATGTGAGCGTTGAGAAGAGGATGTACTTCCTTTGAAAACTGGACCGGATATGATCCATCCAAACTTAGTCTCACATAACTTAGGCATTTGTTTACCTAAGTCGATAGAAGCAGAGCCTACGACATTCCAAAACATTTCAGCCCCTAGGAGGATGTCAATTACTGATGGAATATTAAATGTAGGGTCAGCTAAACAAAGGCCTGACGGGATAAGAATATTCTCAATATTGACAATAGAGGAGGGTAAAGCTTTTGTAATCTCAGGCAAAATTAGGCAGTCTAAATTAAGCTTATAGCCACCGTTAGAAGACTCAATGCTGAGGTGGCAAGACTGTGTACTATAAGAAGACTGATGATTGATACCTGTCACAGTGGAAGTTGAATTGCGTCGTGACAAACCCAATTTGGTGCAGAGGTTCTCCGTTACGAAGTTCGCCGTGCTGCCATTATCGAGCAGTACTCTAGCGTTGAGTTTTTCACCGTTGTGGCAGACCACCTTTACAATAGCTGTGGACAGTAAAATATTGGGTGTACTAATAAGCTGCCTAGAAGTGTCAGCAGATAAAGCAACACTGGTAGAATTAGATGGCATTGGGTCTTGATAAGTCTGCTTAGTCGGCTCAGTATGCAAAAGCGTATTATGTCGGGCCTTGCAATATTTACAACCAGATAATCTACATTTTTTGGTGGTATGACTTGAGCGCAAACAATTTAGACAGACCTTGAAATCTTTTGCCTTTTGTAGACGGGATTCAACAGATAAGGCTCTAAATGACTCGCAAGTATAAAGCAAATGATCATTAGTACATAAAGGACATTTAGTTAATTTATTTTGGTAATTATTGTTATTATTTTGTAAATTATTATTGCTATTTTGTACATTGTTAGTCGATAAGTTTCTACTTTGTAAATTATTATTGTTTGAATTTTCTCCACTAGTGTTAGTTACTATAAAGCTTTTTTGTTTATTGTTCTGATTAAGCGTGTTTAACTTAGATTGATTATTTTCCAAAGTTTCCAGTAAATCAGCCTTGTTAGATATAAATGTAGAAAACTGCGTTAGAGTAGGCGAACTACACAAAGCATTGCGATACTCTTCCCAATGCCTGCTTGTAGTAAGATCAAGCTTTCTAGAAATCATGAATATTATGAGAGTATCCCAATGCTCTGTAGGCTCTTTTAATGTCTTGAGTGCCCGTATGTTTTTATTAACAGAATCAATAAGCCGTCGTAACGTTAAAGACAATTCTTTAATAACCGGTTCGACATCAAACAAAGCCTGTAAGTGGTTATTTACTAAAAGGCGACTATTATTGTATCGTTCACACAACAAGTCCCAAGCCATTGCGTAATTATCACCCTTAAAATCTATATTTTTGATGATCTCTGATGCTTGGCCTTTAAGTGACGCACGGAGGTAGTGGAACTTGTTGATATCGTCGATACAATCACTCTGGTGTATTAATGAAAGGAAGGTATCCCTAAATTCTAGCCAATACTCATAGCTACCATTAAAGTGTGGCAAATCAATTTTAGGTAAGCGCACAAAATTGTGTTTAAACGATGCACCTGATTTGGAACCCGCATCAGAACCCGCCTCCGAAGCGCGCTCAGCAGCGCAGGCTGCCAGCGCCTTGCGAGCTTGAGCAAGCTGGGAATAATATCGGTCCTCAAACTGGACTCGCTCCTCATTCTCGCTGTCAGGGGTCTCCGAAGCTGACTCGATCTCCATCTGCAATGCGTCATAGGACTCGTATAAGGCTTCAAAGGTTTTTAAACGAGCCTGTAGGTCTATTTGTTGTAGCTCTGATAGCTCCTTGGAAGATAAAAGAACCTTTAAGTAATTTTCAAAATTTGTGAGCTTAGCTTTCATGCCACTTCGCTTCTTAATTGATTTTTCTAAAGTAGTCATGATGAAAAACAGGTGTAAGGAAGTAAGCAAATGTGAAACAAACGGTAAATGTGGGTACTAAAGTAATAAAAAGAATTTTTTTTTTTTGCTTATTAACTACAGTTGTTCGCAACAAAGAACTGTAGTAAAAAAAAACAAAAGACCAGCTGTGATGCGTAGGTACAATGCAAGCCGGGCCGTTAACCTGACGATTATGTAAGCGCTAGGCAATAAGCAGTTATAGGCAGCAATAATTACGTGATAGGTAAATCAGGTGATAATCTTACTGTGAATGCAATTAAAAAGGCTAGCAATTACTATCTGGTCAAATAAGAGGCGAAGAAACGGTAGTACGGAAAGTGGAACTGGAAATTATGAATGTAAACACTGATTTGAAATAATGAACACTGGATAGGAAAAGGAAATAATTGGAACGAACTCACGGATGTCTTTAACCGTCCTTATTCCTTTTCTGGCACTCGATGAGCACGATGACTTGCAACAAGCGGGTGACACGTCGGGTCCGAAGTCCAACCGATGACTCGATGGCTTTTATTGCTTCTTGCTTGCTTCTTACGGTAGAAGGACCAATTGTTGGGGCTTTGGGTTATAATGTACTTCGGGTAATAATAATGAATAGTGGACTGTAAATATTTTATATTTGTTTGTAAACGTAATAAAAACACATCAACTCGGTCTGGATGTACTGCGAGTGTCGTGCTCGCCGCTCGGTGATGAAGTGACGAGGCTCCGATCCGTGCCCCCTGCGCCCCTCGCCGTGTCGTTTGCCGCGTAGCTCGTTGCACACGTGCCTCGCGCGTGAACACCTGCTTTGTCTGCTACTGACGGCACAGAAACTCTGTACTTACAGGGTTGGCAGCGCGTCTGTGACTCCTCTGGTGTTACAGACGTCCATAGGTCACGGTAACCACTTTCCATCAGGTGGGCCGTGTGCTTGTCTGCCAACTAAGTCGTATAAAAAAAAAAAAAAGGGATAAAGATTTTGAAGACAACGGAGAGGTTGCGCGGCCGCGCGAGCCTTCTCGCAATCGTTTGTAACAAAGTTTGGCCGCCACCGGCCGCTGCTAGCCGCTGGTCTTTTAGTGCGGATTGTCCGTAACAAGTCTGCTTAACCAAACGCTTGATTACTGTACGGTTCACCGTACGCATGCAAAATATACTAAAACGATGACTTGAACTCCGTATGTTTGATTTACATAATTAGTGCATTAAACGCATTCATATTGTGCGGTTACTGTACATTATTTACACCATCCCCGTGCTAATTATCACAATAAGTAACCAGCCCGTCGTTAGATTGGTCCTTCGAGCCGAACCAATAAATATAAATGTAAAGTTGATATAAAGATGATAATTAGGAAGGAGGTCGGTGTAAATACACGGACGGTGTAAACAACCAGCACGTCGTTAATATTTTAATTACCGTTAAATGTATATTGCAGATATCATTAGTCGACGGCGGGGTGAGCCCGGAGACGAACGCGGACGACATGGAGGAGGACTCGACGCACTCCCCCGCCGCCACGCAGCGCGCGCCCGACACCGTGTCGGAGCTGGGGGCGCTGGTGCTGGCGCAGCCGTGCGCGGGGCCCGCCGTGCTGTACACGGTGAGATAGAGCTCGTATTAAAAAAAAACTTAAGTTAAGCCAGGTCTTATAATTGCCTCCAGGTTATTTCCTCTCGTGTATAGGTGGATTTATATTAATGGGATCAAAATAAGCGAGACGTTCTATATTAGTAATTACAGTGTCGTTGTCTGTTTGTATCTAAGGAATACATGCCTCCGCTAATATATTACATACATGTAATCGCTCCTCTATGCTCGAAGGGTTAGGCAGAGGAGAATTGACCCTCACATTTCATCAATCATTGGATTCGGTGCCACTTAATAGGGGGTGAGCCTATTGGTGTGTTCCGGGCATTATTGCTGACTCAAGTTAGGCTAAATCTTGGCTGTATATATTTGTCTGATGTTAAACAGCCTTATCCCTTAGGCGCCTTGTATTTATGTAAAATAAACTATTTTCTCGCGTTAAAAAAACAATCAGAATTTATATGATTTTCTTTGGCACTCTTTGATATTGGTGTGTAAAATGAGGACGTCTGACCTCTTTTTTTTGTCGCTATTTGAGAGTGCGGACCACATGTGTCTAGTTTATAATATATCGTTGGTTTGCAGGTGTTGCGCGCGCTGACGTGGAACGACTCGATGTCGTCGCTGCGGGCCGCCGGGCTGGCCTGGCCGGCCCTCCGCGGCGCGCTGAGCGCGGGCCGCGTGGGCCCGGGCGAGGCCAGCGCCGCGTTAGGCGCCGTGCTGCAGGCGCTGCGCGTGCACGGGCAGCATGACGCCAACCAGGCCGCACTGCTGGCGCTCGCCGTGCAGGTACCTCTCACTCACAAGATCTTGGCGGCGGGCAACACGCTCTAACAACGTTTCCAACGATCTAACGGGCTCGACAGCTGATACGCGGTGAGATTACTATTGTGCAAGCTCTAAATTTGGTGACGTCACGTTAGAGCGCGTAATATCTCACAGTGAATTTAGTTGTCGAGTTCGGTCGATCGTATGAAATGGTGCTTACAGCATGTGCCTGCGCGGCGCGTGAGCCTAGCGATTCGCTGAAGTAACTTCTAAGGACCTAAATGCTACATCTTTTGTTCATATTTCGTATAAAGCTACAAAACAAACACAGAGAGGAGGTGTAGTAGTGATAATCTGCGAATGAAAGTGAGATGCTGCTGGTGAGAGGGCCGTGAAGAGCAGTTAGATAACTACAGTTAGGCTATAAGAGCTTTTGCACACGTCCACTACCAATAGTACACGCCATCACACACACAGGGAGGAGGTGCACTAAATTACTCACCAAAAAACCTCCTCGCTGCGTTTGCCCTATGCACCTAAAGTTTCATACGTACATGCCCCCTGCCCCCGCCCGCAGACGTACGAGGCGCTGCGGCCGCAGTTCCCGGGCGTGGCGGGCGTGCTGCGCGCCGTGCCGGGCGCCGACGCGCTGGACCTGCAGCGGCTGGACGACAAGCTGGCCGCGCACCACGCGCGCCCCGCCAAGGTCGACAAGAGCAAGCGCGACCTCTTCAAGAAGATCACCGCCAGGGTAACGCACACCGCCACTACCACCACCACCAACACTACCACCATCAACACCAACACTACTACCACCACACACGACCACCACCACCACCACCAACACCGCCACCATTAACACCGCCACCACCAACAACACCAACACCGTCACCACCAATACCACCAACAACACCGCCACCACCAACACCACCACCACCAACACCACCACCACCAACACCACCAACACCACCAAATATTAACTCAATTTCATTAATTATTATTATTGGGGAACAGGAACAGGGTTGAAACAACTGATATCAGCCTACATCTCATTGTTCACTACACTGTTTACACTACTCAATGTTTTTCTTGATTTATGTGTTCGTCCAGTCTATTTTTGAATTACGATATGTATGTTATGGAATGACTGATAGTTTACCAATGGCTATAGCAGATATAGTGATGAGAATTGACAGAGAAAGTTAAGATGGTTCAGTCATGTTGAGAGAATGAATGAAAGAAGACTAACGAAACAGGTGGAATGAGACGAGTGTGGATGGTACCGTCGGAAGGGGAAGACTTAGGCGCACATACCTGGCCCAAATCGGGGTAGTTTTAGAAAAGGAACAGGTCAGGAGTATTCTAAACCGACGAGCATGCATGAAGAATGTAATGAGATAAAGCGAGAGTAATATGTCAGGATCGTAGCAAATGGAGATCCGTGATCTCTACCTACCCCTATGGGAGACAGGCGTGATTTTATGTATGTATGTATGTATGCATGTATACACAATAGTCAGGCAGGTATGTATCTATGTGAATGCAGTAATTTCGAATATTGATTAATTCCGGTCTTAGCCGGTAGCATGCGCGGGAGAATCTTGAAAGTTGGGGCCCCAACTTGGGGATCAAGATTCTCCCTTGTCTATAGAGAGGTGCAGTGCACGTGTAAACATGAGTAGCCTTAATCGTTTTTTATACCACGCGACTGACCTGATGGAAAGTGGTTAACGTGACTTATGGACGTGTGTAACACCAGGGGAGTCACACCCGTGCTGCCGACCCTGTAAGAACAAAAATTTTCTGTACTGTCAGTGCAGAACATAAAATCCACGCTAATCTTTCATCAAATACTGTATTACAAAACGCCATATTGGCAAAACGTTTGGTGGAGGATATCAGAGAGAAGTCAGGCGACTCCCGCACCGAATCGTACCTGGTCCAGAGGCTGTCAATCACCATCCAAAGATACAACGCAGCCAGCGTGATGGGCCGTATCCCGGGCACTATAGTTGACTCGAGCCATGCATCTGAGGCCAAGTCTGGACTGTATATATATGTCTGATGTTCATCAGACCTATCCTTTAGTCACCTTGTACGACACCGTATGGGTAGAGATGGGTTGACCCAAATTCTATTCTGCCGGAATCTATCATTAAAATTATTTCTATTTCCAGTTGATTGGACGAAACGTGGGCCAGTTGTTCAAGAAGGAAGTGTATATCCTGGACCTCCCCACCATGCAGATCGTGAAGGACAAGCCTCGCAGTGCCATCGACGCGCCCGAGGGCGCCGGCCTCGACAAACTGTTCGCGCCCACATAGCCCGCCGCGCCGACTCCTAGCTATATTATGTGATTATACATATATGTTATAAATCTATTTATACCGCATTATTTGGAGTTTCATTTCTTGCAAGCTTGCTGACATTTATCGCGGCGAATGCTATCTGCATTCTCTCTCTGCTATCTAGCTCTGATTACGGATGGTTCAAAGCGTTAAAAAACAATATAGTGTTAGTGACGAGGTACTCTACCGATTGGCATAGAAAAAATCTAGAATCGTCAACACACAAGTCACAACCTACCTACGAGTACCTACTCTCTTGAATAAAAACAAACAATAGGTAAATATCGAGAATGAACTCGAAGGGTCAGCGACGGCGGCAAACTTCAAAAGAGAGTAGGTAGTTATCGCTCGCGTATTTTCTAGATGATTCGACCCTCCCAATTGAGAGGTAGGAAAACACGCTCGTATAGCGACACGATTCATTCTGTCTTTGAGATCGATAACGAACACAGCTAACTTAAGCGACCGAAGAAGATTCTACCTGCGACCTGAGCAGCGACTGTGGACTACTGTGAACTACTGAGCGACTGGAACTGTTGAAGAGTACTGTGTGTACTAGTGATTTAATTGTCTAGTTATGTTGAGCTAATAAATCTCTTCGTTGAGTAAACGACATTTAATTGTACCCCGTGCACGTAACAATAGTTTGTCTATAAATGTTTCTAGACTGTCAATGTTTCCCGTGGCTGTGATCGCATCTTACCTCTTCTTGGTACTGTGCCCCTAGCACGAAAATCTATCGTAAACGCATCGAGTGAACGGAGCATTGCGATAGATTGCCTGTCTATTGTGAACCTGTGTGCATGTGAAGCCTGCCACCGATAGTGCTTCGTGCTACGGGTACTTTGCTTGCTTTGGCACGTCGCGCGCCTTGGGATGGAGAGCTGAGTTATGTCAATGTCAAAATAAGAAAAATATTAAAACCGAAGTTACTAATATTCCCTCTAACCCCTCCAGTTAAGCTAAATTGCTTGTATTATTAGGAGTGGGTTCTCGTCGGTAGTGTAATGGTCAGGATTCGAACCCCGGACCTCTCGATCGTAAGGCCGACCTTACGCTACCTTAAACCACAAAGCTTAAAATAGTTTTGCTTCGATTTTGTATTAGTGTTCTGTCACACATCGGACTGACAGTTTGATACTTTTTAAAGTAAAATATTGAGACTAGATATTCTATAATTTTGATTCTTCTTATTTTATTTAAACGGCTCCTTGCATCGGTTATATAGATACCGATGATTCTGCCAACCTCAAGGTGGAGAGTAGGTTTAATCGTTTATAGAGGTCTCTAGGTATTCATGGTACTCTTAGTAATATGGGTTTATCCTTATCGGTCTATAATTTTGATTGTAACTACTGTAAGAAGACATTAAGCTTTAGACGTGTGTGACAGAGAGAACACTTAAGAAAACCGAAGCAATCCAATCTTAGTTTCTGAACGACGAGCCATTGGTAGCTGTAGAAGAAATACGTGGTTAAGTAAACTCTGACCAGAGATCAGAGTTGACATGGAACTCAGTAAAACCAACACGAATATAATATTCGACAACTTGGTGGTCTCTTCATAAGAATGATGAGTCATGGGATTAAACGAGTGATCAGTATGACTGTTAACTAGAAAACCAACGCGAATAGATTGGCTTTATGAAATACTAGCAGCCCGTTCCGGCTTCGCACGGGGTAGACACCCCACTCCGGTATTTCAGTGCCCCCTCCACCCCGCCCGCCGCGATGCCCGGTGCGCTTTTCAGACAGCATCGCAAACAACGGCCACGGCGCTATGGCGGTTTTGTTTACTGTTTGTATTTTTTAATTCGTAATATCTTTTGAATGGAAAGTCCAATTTAAATAATTTAAAAACTATTTTATAGGTAGTTAAATGGTCTTGACCATAAAATAATTTATTTGGATAAGGATTAATATAAACACATAAATAGCATGGTTTGAATTTGGTTAGCATTTTCATTAATGTTTAAAATGAAAAAAGTTGTTGTAGTGACATAACTACAATAGTTGGACATATGCTACCGCGGAGTTTTTTGTAGACATTATGATGTTCTTCAATATTGTTGTACATTATTTTGCTCTATCGCTAATAGTTTCGGCAGCGCATTCGACGAAAGACATTTTAAGACTCATTTTTCTACACCTTCGGTTACATTGTACAAATTTTACCAAGGATCCCTAATTTTTTTCAAAATGAAATGTAGCCTATGTCAAATTGGAAGAATATAGCATTCTATTGGTGAAAGAATTTTTTAAATCGGCCCAGTATTTTTTGAGCCTATTCATTACAAACATACAAACATACAAAAATAGGTACAAATCTTTCGTCTTTATAATATTAGTGTAGATGGGCTATAGAATACCGCGGCCATTATAACCTTGTGTTGTTTTTCCGGCGGTGAGTAGGGTAGCCAGAGCTCACTAGAAAGTTTTTGTGCTGTCAGTAAGAAGACCAAAAGCTTGTCCTGCTTCGTCTTTAACACACTGACGCCACAGAAACTCTGTGTTTACAGGGTTGGCAGCGCGAGTAACTCCCTTGATTTTGCACTCGTCCATAGGCCACGGTAACAACTTTCCATCAGGTGGGCCGTGTGCGGGTCTGCCACCTAAGTGGTATAAAAAAAAGATGTTTGGTGGTTGGTGGTGAATATTCCAAACCGTCCGCGTTGGTTAGGTGAATATTCCAAATCACCCAACTACTGTATCTGATCGGTCAGTTAGTAACAAAATATTCAGCCTCGAAAATTTTGACTTGATTAATTTCATTACATAGCGTAGCGAATAGTAATTGCGTTAAGTGTGAAGTGATATCATACGATAGTGCCTTTGTACGACGAATTTATCGATAACTTTACGGCTATGTAAATTGAACATTAAATATCTTTATCGCCTACCCGTAAAACAAGAAGTTACTGTACACCTGGAAGTAACTTTCTAATAATGAATATCATTGAATTTCTGTTATGCCTTTGAGTTTTATATCGTCACTGACAAACATGTAACTATGAAAACTCTATGAATATACGATACCGAACTGGCAGACTGAAGTGTGACAGAGAACGCTCTATGACATTAACCGAGCTCCCACTCTGTTCCAAGCGCTAAATCTGTCCTATGATGTAGCATTGCCGGCAAAATTAGTACGTAGTTACAATGCTTAGACTATATACAAGCTATATAACTAAACGCAGCAGCGATATGACAGTTTAAAGAACAATATTGACATTATCTTACACTAAACACGTTCTTTACGCCGTTTTTCCGAAAGCGTTTTGTTAGGAAGGTTGTGTCTATACAATTAATCTAAGCTAAAATGATACATTTCAAGTTTATATACATATATATAATCACGCCTTTATCGTCGGAGGGTTTGGCAGAGGCGAATGAACACCCACAATTCACCAATCATTGTATTCGGTCACACGTAATAGGGGTCAAGTAAAGTTAAAGTTCCGGGCGCTATTCTTGACTCGAGTAATGCATCTGTGGCAGAGTCTGGGCTGTATATATCTGTCTGATGTTAAACAACCCTATCCCTTAGTTGCCTTGTACGACACCGCAAGTTTACGAAATAAAAAACAAAAGCATAAATTAAATAATTTATTCTTACACAATAAGTTTTGTGTATAAAAATGACAACTAATTACTTTTCATAAGTATAAATTAGTTTAGTGCCCACGGGCAGGTTCGTGCCGTTTGACACCAGCTCTACGGTCGTGGTGCTCAAGTTCACTTTCAACACCGACGTACTGTCTAGCACTTCACACTTGTTTAGGTAGTCATCTGGAACAGGGATTGACCGGGGCCCCATGATGGGGTCCTTGTAGCGCCATAGCTTCAGAGAGCCCAGATCTGTAAAAAAAAAGATAGCTATTATAATCTTTTTAATCGATTAGTATTACTGTTATCGGGATATTTACCATGTTATATTGTTCTGAGTTTCCGATATTTCGGCGCTGTTGCAAGCACCATGATCACGGAGGACTGATCATGGTGCTTGCAACAGCACCGACATATCTAAAATGCAAGTGACCATGATAGTTTAAATACCGATAACTGATTTCTAAAGAAGAAAAGATCTCAATTCATAAGGAACTTTTATTATTGCTGTTGACATACAAACTTATGTTTAACATGTTCCAAATTTTATGGCTGTTTTAAAATCAGAACGTTACGTTGCACAGAATATAGAGAGGGTAAGTACTATGTGTATTGTGTACATAAGTTGTTGTACACACTTTTGTTCGCTAGGTCGAGGTCGCGAACTCAGCGGGCAAGCGGTACGGCAAGCCAAAGAAATAGATAGCCGTGCGCGGCCGCGGCCCCATATTGTTATGGAAAGTAACAGAGGATTTCCGGATTCTGTTCCCATCAATTGTCTAACAATAGCATTTGAAAGGTTATTGTTATTCTTTCATACAAAATAAGATAAATTCACATCGCAGCTGTTGCCAACAGCTGTCTCTTGGCGCCATTCATCAAAGGGACCGCGAGTTGTTTGGTACCGTTGCTCGGGGTCATTTCGACATTGATGGCTGTGTATAAGATTCTGGTCATATTCCAAGGTTAAGTATTATTAGATTATTGTTAGACTGGGAAAACCCAGGTTGAAAAATAATACAGTTTGGTGTAAATGCACCCTAGCACTTCGACGTATAAGATAGTCGACAAATACTAAAACTGCAGTGGCATTGGTGTCGATTCTCACTAAACTAAATAATTTCGATTAAATTAGTTATTTTTTTAAAAGAAATTGTTTATAATTGTTTGCCATAGTCTGTACCGTAGTGGGGTAAAGATGATTTTTAATTTTTTAATTTGGAATTTAAGTTGAAATACATTTAGACTTTCAGGTACCATTACAAACTACTAGCTCTTAGTTCAGAAAGGTTTTAACAGTAAAGTACTGTTTGTTAACCCCCGAACAAGTTTCACGTGTCTGTGTGTGCGTCTGTCTGTAGCATCGTAGCTCCTGAACGGATCAACCGATTTGGATTAGGTATTTTTTTGTTTGAAAGGTATGTTGTACGGTTAGTCTTGAGTGTTCTTAGCTATGTTTGAAAAAAAAAGTAAAAAATAGTACATATTTTTTCACAAGTCCCTCAATATGGGTATCAAATGAAAGGGCTTGACTAGAAAATCAATTTTAAAAGGAGGAAATAAAAGTTTCGAAACCCCCCCCTCACAAAAAAAAACCATAAAGTTGAAAATAAATTGTGTTGGTTACGCCTTTAACTTTGATACATACATACACTCACGCCTTTATCCCTGGAGGGTTGGGCAGTGGTGACTTAACACCCATATTTTACTAATTCGGTCTCACGAAATAGGGGGTGAGCCTATTGCCGTATTCCGGGCACTATTGATGACTCAAGCCATGCATTTGAGGCTGAGTCTAGGCTGTATATATCTGTCTGATATTAAACAGCCCCTGGTCGATGAGAAGAGATGGGGTGGCCTTAATTCTACTCTGCCGGAAACCATGCGGCAAACTTTGATATTACTAACCTTTGCATGTTGGGGGGACATTGGATAGTTTCGGTAATATGAAGGAGTGCTTTACCAGTTGCGGTACTAGCTCTTTGTTTAGAAAGGTTTTAACAGTGAAGTACTGTTTGTATAGATTGATTGTAATGTTAATAAAGTAGGAACAGAACATACCTTTGATAGCCTTGACTTCTTTAGCGATTTTAGCCTTGATCCTTTCGACTGTGTCTCCATCGGATAACGTCGTTGATACTGTAAACAGTCCATTCATAGGTATAGGGTTAATGAAGGTAGCGTCGACACCTTCCTCCGCACTGAAGGAAACGTGTGGCTGGCCGGGGGCGCAGTCCTCGCGGGTCTTCTCCGGCGCCTCGGGGTCGTCTGTGTACTTCACATCGATCGAATCCAACTAAAAAGAAGTATAAGCTATTATCATTTGTCATTGATTTTCAGGTGATAATGGGAGAGGCCTATGTCTAGTAGTGGACTGCAATGGACTAATTGATTAATATGTAATGCTAATATGAAAAAAATAATGTGAGGTCTGGTTGAGACGAAAACTGACTTTAAGCTTCAAATAATGGATTCCAGGCGGGCAGAGCCACGAGCAATAGTTAGCTGGTTATAATTTTCTATAGGGAACAAGCCTAAGCAGTAGCTGCTAGACACTTCGTCTTGAATTTATACAGGTACATACATACATACATATAATCACGCCTTTATCCCCGGAGCGTCAGGCAGAGGTGAATTATCACCCACATTTCACCAATGATTGTATTCGGTCCCACGTAATAGGAGGTGAGCCTATTGCCGTATTTCAGGCACTATTGTTGACTCGAGCCATGCATCTGAGGCTCACTCTGGCCTGTATTTATCTGTCCGATGTTAAACAGCCCTATCCCTTAGTTACCATGTACGACACCACATGGAAAGAGATGGGGTGGTCCAAATTCTATTTTGCCAGAACCACGCGGCTTAATAAATTTATATGTAATGCTAATATAAAAAAATTCGATGTGGGGTCTCGTTCAGACAAGAACTGATTTTGAGCTTCAAGTAGTGAATTTCAGGCAGGCAGAGCCACGAGCAATAGTTAGCTGGTTATAATTTTCTATAGGGAACAAGCCTAAGCAGTAGCTATTAGGGAAATACTTCCAAAAATCATACCAGGTGTTAGAACAACGCAAATAAAAGATTATAAAAATCATGTTTCCCCCCAGGTGAAGCTTTTCAAGATTTCCAGGAGCATTTCTCTAACACCTATTTCATTGAAGTGAGAACTACGTAAAGCACGTTGTGTAGTTTTCATAGAAAATTTTAAGAGCGCAAAAATTATAGGACTCTCGTCACATCCGACTCAGTCCGGTGACGATGACGTCACAATTCAGAAGTTACTTCGTTTTTTAAATTCTATACGGATAGTAGTACCTATTTGATAAATTGTAATAGTTAACATGTTACACCTCTTTGAAGTGAAAACTTTTAATTACTGTAATGTTTGTAAACGCGATAATAATCGCGTTAATTTCCGTAACCATTATTGTATATCATGGAACGCGAAAGTTTAAAAGTTAGTTTTAATTACTGGTCGAAAATTTCAGTACAAGAGTGAGATATCAATGGAAACTACTTACATCTAGGGGCGGGAGCGGCAGCGGGAGCGACGAAGGAGCGCAAGCCAAGCAGCCCGCGTACGAAGGCAACTCGGGCGTCTGAGGTCGATAAACGACCTCCGCCCCCCATGAGCGCAGGCCTGGGGGTGACAGGTGGAGCCGCCTGTCACCCTAGCAGAAGCAGGCCGCGGCGGTGGCACGCCTCCCCGTATCCGGGGACGAGTTGGGGACTCTGTAGTCCCCACACCCGAGAAGAGGGCCAGATCGTGAGAGATGGCCCTGGGTCGGCCGGGGTGCGAGGGATATGCCTGTCAACCTCACCTTCGGCAACCAAAACGACCCACAGGCGGCGTGCGTTTTAGTCGGTTCGAGTCCGACATAACCTCCTCCACCGGCTCCGGTGGGGAGGTATCCGTGGGGATTTTGCGCACGTAAAAAAAAAACTACTTACATCTAAAGTGTTGAGCAGATACAGTTTATTGTCATTCAAAATGGCCGCCTCGTCGAATTCGAGCCCCACCGACAGCGCTTCAATACCGATGCGCTCCATATTCTCCCTGGCAGCTTGCACGAACGGCATCACTCTCTTCATATATTTCTTCAAGTCAGGTACAGCACCTAGCTTCGCTGAAATAACTTTGTTGTCGGGCAGCCCAGTAGCCTATAACAACAACTTTAATTGTAATATACTGTTGGAAGTTTAATAATCATTTATTAATACACAAAAGAAATTGAATAAATATAAAACCAAATAAGTCGCGACAGAATCCGTTAAAAAGTCGTTTTATTTCAACTTTATTTAAATTTAGAACAAATTGTGACATTTCACATTCTCGAAAAACATCATAATCATTTTTGTTTTTTTTTTTTTTTTTTATATAGGACACGACATGAAAGTACCCAGTTGACTCTATTATGAGGAAACTTATAACTATATTTTGCACAATGTGGCTGTTAATAGGTCCTGTCTATCTTTCTATGTTGACAGTTCTCAATAAAGTAAAACATACTATAGCGGTACTGCAGCGTAGCGGCGCGGCGCGTCGTGGCTTAGTTTAAACGCGCCGCGCCGCTGTAGTGTCCCGCTAGTGCGGTTTCACCTTAACAACACATTTTTAGTATTGCGACGAAGAACCTCATGATAAGCTAGTTCCAAACAAGACGAAAATATTATACAGAGAAACATTCAGACCATAACTGAGCGGGAATCGAATAGGGCTAGAACTGTGTCATTTTTGTCGGCGATACTCACCCACAGCTTCCTTTGAACACTGCCTGCTGGAGTTTACGCTTTTTAAAGTAAAAAAACCGATCACGTGCGTGTCAGACTCACACACCGAGTGTTCCGTAATTTAAGCTACATAAACCGTAGCATATTTTGAATGTGTTGACTTAGAAGTTCGATTTTTGCACAGTTTCAAGACGTTATAGACTTCAGAGTACATATGTGGTATGAATTTCAACTTGATACCTGCACGGATTCCCGAGAAAAAGATCTTGACAGACGGACAGACAGATAGGGTTCCGTTTTTTCCTTTTGAGGTACGGAAAAATAAAAACTGTTAACTTACCCCATTAAGTTCCTTCAAGGTAGTCAATATAATATGTTGCCATTTAGGGTACTCCTTCGCTACCCAAATCACCGCCCTATTAGGTTTCTTCTCTGGTTTCGGAGCCTCTCCTTTCTTTGGCTTCTTCACCGCACAATGATTCTTCAAATAGATTCGGAAGGAGTGCGCCGCATCCATGAGATAATTGCTAGCCTTAACTGAGACTTCGTCAATTTCTCCAGCCACAGGCCAGGTAGAATGAAGAATGCTTTTTTTCTGTGAAGTAATAAATAATATACATATTTGAATTTCGAAACCAAATTGGTGAAGTTCGTGAAGATAGTTCGTGAAAGAAAAATGAAGACAGAAGCTGATGACGGGCTGTTGTCTCTCTCTACCCCTGAGCTAAAGAGGCGTAAGTTTATTAAATAAAAATGAAACCATTGCAGTTCTGGTTCCGATAAAAGCAGATAGTTTCCTGCCACTCCATCAAAAGATAGGTTTTACAGTTAGGTTTGTCACATTCAGATGAGTTATCACTGGCCTCAATAAAAAGATGATTGTTGTTGCAGCGTTTACACAATCATGGCCAATCATTTATATTATCTAAAAACAACGCCTCGGTAGTAAAGATGCTAAACATGTGCTATGTGAAAGATAAATTGTCTTACATTTCCCAGCAACTCCCAAACAAATTCGGCAACATGAGGACAAATAGGTGACATCAATTTAGCCTGTATTTCAATGTAGAGAAAGACTATATCTGCGTGCATGCCACCATCGGAACATAACTCTCTGTATTTATCCCTCGCTGCTTGCAACTCAAAGACGCCTGTCTTCAACGCCTCTTTAAATAGTAACTTGGTATAATTTTCGTCTGTTTGGTTGATTTTCGTATTCATCTCGCTGATAAACACTTTATCGTAGAAATTATGCGCTCCTATGAAATAAAAAGGAATCAACTGTTAGGATATTATCTTTTAAATACAGTGCAAAAATTAAGAAGGAAATATACAAAAAAAACTTCTGATGTAGTGTTGGACATATTCCAGTAGACTTCCCATATTTTTCTTAGAAAATATTATAATCTACTGCGTTTGAATTATTTCCATGCAATAAATATAGGCTACTGTTTATACTTTACGGTAGTATTTAAAAAAAAGATATGATTTTTTATTTTTTATACCACTTGGTTGGTAGACAAGCACACGGCCCACCTGATGGAAAGTGGTTACCGTGGCCTATGGACGTGGCCTATGCAACACCAAGGGAGTCACACTCGCGCTACCAACCCTGTAAGCACAAGAGTTACTGTGCCTTCAGTGTGATTTGAGTTTAACGTGGTCAGCGTCATGATCACGGAGTACAGTGCGTGATCAGTGCGTTTGTAACAGCACTGAAATATCGGTTACTCGGGAAAAACAATAAACACGGTAAATATCCCGCCGAGATTTATACTATTCATCGTAAGATTTTTTTACCTGTACGTAACGTCGATTTTGCCGCAATAACTTCTTTGACCCATTCTATAAACGTATAAAGCCTTAAAATCGCCGCATCAGCAGTATTTTCGACAAAGTTCGCGTCTTCAACTGAATCGCCAGCATCAGCCAATGTTAGCCGCATACCGTCCGCACTGAACTTGTCTATAGACTCTGCTAGCGTTAAAAAGTTTCCTTCCGACTTGGACATTTTAGCGGAGTTCAACATAAGATGTCCGTTAGCTCGGACGCCTTTAGGCCATTTTTCTTGTTCATTAGGCCAGATAGCGCAATGGATGTATAGATAAAACGTTAAATGATTCTGTATCAAATCTTTACCAGACGCGCGAAGGTCCACTGGATACCTATAGGAATAAAGAATAGCTTATAAGTGAGTTTGTCTGTCGTATATCGATAGGAAGTGCACTACAGCTATTGCAGTGGTACAATGCTGTAAGGATGTTATAAATAACTAGCTGTTGCCCGCGGCGCTGCCTGCGTGGATATCGGTTATCGCAACAAACCATATCTTATGTTCTTTCCCAAGCTTTAATCTATATGTATGTATTCAAAATTTCGTCAGATTATATTAAAAACTGGCCTTCTGCCCGCGTGGATCTTTTATCTTAGGTTCTATTCAACCAATTGCAATCAAACGTAAAATTTGAATACTGACCAAGACCTTTTTAACAAAAAGTACCGCATCAAAATCAGTAGATTTTACGTCCATAGCGAACACACATTTCCAGTTATATAATAGTATATAGAGCGTAGATGACGAACTGTCATCCTCTATTTGAAGCCCTTAAACTCGATAAAAGGTCTGTATCCTTTCCAAAGCTCTAGTCCATCTCTGTACCAAATTTCATCAAGACTGGTTCAGTGGTTCAGCCATGAAAGCATACAGACAGGCAGACAGAGTTACTTTCACATATCTAATATTATATTAGTAATAAAATAATTATTCGCAACACGATTGGCTACTGAGATTTAGACTATTTATACTGTTGATTGATGGCACTCGGTGGAATTTGTTGCTACCCTTTACCTTTCGGATGCCGTAAGGCGAAGCCGGTCAGGTCTAATAACAATTAAAAATAAAGTGGCAAAGTACAAGCGTGTTCTCAATATGTGTACTGAGATTTACTTTTATGCTTCTTCTGTGAAGAAAATTATAATAGTTTTAGTAATAAATATGTATAACGTGATTGTCCAGATTAAGACAGTTTGGTGGATGTGTATAACATATTGTTACGACAGACGTGGATATCTCGAAAACTAATTATCGAATCTTCAAGAAATAAAAACGCATTGTCAGTGACGAGGTACTTTACCGATTGGCATAGAAAAATCTAGAACCGTCAACACAAAGTCGCAACCGGACCGTACGAGTACCTACACTCTTGAATAAAAACAAACAATAGTTAAATATCGAGAATGAACTCGAAAGGTCAGCGACGGCGGCAAACTTCAAAAGAGAGTAAGGTAGTTATCGCTCGCGTATTTTCTAGATGATTCGACCCTCCTAATTGAGAGGTATAAAAACACGCTCGCATAGCGACACGAGTCATTCTGTCTTTGAGAACGATGACGAACACAGCGAGCTTAAGCGATCGAAGAAGATTCTACCTGCGACCTGAGCAACGACTGTGGACTATTGTGAACTACTGAGCGACTGGAACTGTTGAAGAGTACTGTGTGTGTTAGTGAATTAATTGTCTAGTTTGTGGCGAGCTAATAAATCTCTTCGTTGAGTAAACGGCATTTAATTGTACCCTGTGCACGTAACAATATTATGTATTGTTTTCTAAAGTAAAACCCCGTGAAATACCCGTGGTTTTGCGTCAGTAGTGTCCACTTCTAATTTACTCTTTTTACCCGACTACGCCATCGAGGGTAATGTGTTTAATAGTATAAATGTTATTACCAATATTGGAAGGACTTCTTCATTTGATCTAATTTTTCTTTTGCAATCGTTGTTTCCTTTGGGAATGGAGCATCTTTGAAAAATATATAGTCCCAAACTTCACCAATCATTTCTTCAGGTTTAATTTTCAAAGCATTCTCTTTGTCTCCCTTATATGTGTTGCCTTGCAGGAAGTGAGATACAGTGTAGTACGCATTGTAGATGGTTGAATCTGAGAGCGATTCAATTAACCATACCGGATCCCAAGGCACTTTAGACCCTGAAAAATTTAATGTAAGTAGAAGGTTACTTTCTTTCAACACTTTTGAATCTAATATCTATAAATACAGGTAGGATTGTTTCAAATCATAGAAAGCAAGTTAATGAAGAAAATGAGTTATAATTATTAAAAAATAGGTGTATAAGCGACAGTTAAATAATACTACTAAGTTAATAAAATCACAGAAATATTCGGACATACCAAGGCCATATAAGCGGGAGCACGCATACTCATGGAACCAATTAAGAGTAGCTTCGAAATTCTTCCTAACCTCATCGTGATAAGTATTCATTAAACTGAGTACTTTGCCTGCTTGGGCCTTCCAATCTTTATTGCCATAATCCAGATACCACTGATTGGAAAGTGCCACTACACATTCATCCCCAGATCGGGAAATAACCTTTTTCTCCGGTTCATAGTATATTACAGCACCTTTATCCTCCAAAAGTTTTGCTTGCAATAATTTTTTAACGTCTTGAATCTTTTTCCCTTTATATTCACCAACTAGTAGCACACCATCATAGAACCCTTTAAGATAAACCATTTCTTTAGCTTGTATCAATTTATCTTTATCATTCTGACTTTGGATTTTCAGTAAGTCATACACATGGACAGCTGAAAGGTTTCCAAATTCTGGAATTTCAAGTATAGGCACAGGTCTGAATGGCAATATCATGTGATCGTGGATCCCATACTTTTCTCTGAAAGCAGGTTTCTTCTGCAGGTCTAAAATTGCTGCATAGTCATCAGGTGAATCAGATGGTACGCTTGTGACAACTCCGGTACCTTTATCTTCTTTAATTGTCAGCATAGGAAGAACATAGATCTGGGGGTAAACCGTAAGGGGAGATTTCACAGCAGCTCCCAATAGCTCTTGTCCAACTATTTCAGCTAGAATATTGAACTCTCCATCCTTCTCAGTAAACCCTTGGTGAGCCATGTTCCGTGCAGCTCTCTTTGTGCATATAAAGATTCCATCTTTTACAGTTTCAAAAGCTATGTATTTAATATCAGGATGCACCCAACAATTTGTCTGTCCGTACATGGTTTCTGGTCTTAAAGTTGCTGCTACTAAGCTCACTTTATTCAACTTAAAAGACCTAGAAGACAAGATCATGCAACACATGTTAATTTGGTAATCTAAAAAACATTTTAAAATACTACTACTAGCTATTACCCATGGCTTCGCCCATATGGATGTCGGTTATCGCGAACAAACATAACCTAAGTTCTTTCCTAAGATCTAATCTATCTTTGCACCAAATTTCATCAAAATCGGTTCAGTGATTTAAGCGTAAACATGTAATATATTATATAACAAATTATTCTTGTGTGTACATAAATTGAATAAATAAATAAACAGAATTACTTTTGCATTTTTAATTAGTATAGGTAAGGTTCTAATACTTACTGTAGAACTTTAGGGTATGGTTGTACCACTTCTATCTTAATTAGAGTATATTCTTGCGGGCTAGCACCTTCACCTGCACTTCTGTCGTGGTCCATACAAGGCTGTTGGTCTAAGGGCGAGTACACAGTGTATCGCTTACCATACATGATTTTATTACGATTTTTAAGGTGCCAATACTGCCATCTCACAAATGAATCAAAGAAAGGATTCGCATCAGTAGTAATAAATTTACGTCGCCAATCAACCTGTAACATTTTTTAAATTTTAGCTTTGTTCGTTATGAAGAACCATAAATTTTAATTTGCAATCACAGATTTTGTCATGTAACATAACGCCGCCCCGTACCGTTCCCGGCGCAAAGGTGCCCATGACACTGGCGGCGTTGCTTCGCTGAATCGCGATGGCCATCCTCTGCCCCAGAAATGAGCCGGAGTGGGAGTCACCGCCTTGTTCGTAGATACGGGAACCAATTTCAGCAATTAAGCCCTTCGCCTCCGATTCCCAACTGCCCACAGTCTCCACCGCAATGGGCACAAAATAATATTGTGGCTCCATTGCGGCGTATTTTAGTTTATTACTGCTCGCCGCCTCCTCAGCCGCCGACGCAGGAGCGCTGACGGTGCGATTCAGATGCGTAGCCGCGACAGTGCTGACGCAAGTGGCATCTGCCGTTTTTTCACGGCACCAAAGCCAGCCCATCTGGTCGCTTCCCGTCCGATCTGATGAGACCCGGGGGCTCCAGTGTACACGATACGTTTGCCAATATAAGGGCCATCAGAACTATTTCGTTGAGGGCATGGTGGCGCGGAAACCTATCCGTGCAGCGACGACAACACAGTGCGTGATGGCCGTCCTCCTCCACCATGGAACCGCAGATGCATTTTTTTTTATACCAATTAGGTGGCAGTCAAGCACACGGCCCACCTGATGGAAAGTGGCCTATGGACGTGTGTAACACCAGAGAAGCCACACTCGCGCTGCCGACCCTGTAAGCACAGAGTCTCTGTGCCGTCAGTGTAGAGGACAAAGCAGGATAAGCCTTTAGCCATCCCACAAACAGCATAAGCGCCACTGCCACCCGCAAAGAGCCCATGTGCGGTGACGGAAGTGCGTGCAACCACGCCCCCGAATCAGGTTGCGATACAGCTCTGAGCTTCGTTAAATCGACGTCTCTCGCTCCACCAAGCATCGCCCTCAAAAACCCCCAGCGCCGACCGTATTCCACGCTCGTTGCACGTGTCGGGCTGCCAGATGCGGTTCATTCGGATTAAGTACCCACCATGCCGACAGCGCCTCGCACACATAGGGTATATTTACTCGATCGCCATTTTTTTTCGCCGAGGTTAGTGTATTAGCTACTAGGTATGCCACCCCATGAGCCGATGCTAGGAAAGCCGGCAAGGCAACATCCATCACACTCTCAGCCAACGTCAATCCGAGACCCCCGCATCTTATTGGCAGAGAGGCCTGTCGCCAATGCCTTTCGCCAAGTGAGTTGAGTATTGACTCTGCGGTTTCCTGCAGAGAGCTGTTGAATAAGGAGGCAGCCTCCAGACAGAGCCAGGTAGGTGTAGTCCTAAGTAGATACATGATTTTGGGAACCGCAAAACACATGCGAATCAGCACGACATCAATGTGAGCCTAAAGGTTTTTTAAATGTCCCCGAGTGGATGTGACGCGAAGTAATTGCCTCAGGAACTGCCTACCTACAGAAAACCTCCAGAAAAATGGGGGAACCCAATAGGCTGAAGGTGTTAGGAGTAAGTTCACTGAGGCCCGGAAAGTGCGTGTTGAAGAGAGAAAAGTGTGTACGAGCTTCTGTGCTGCAGGGTAAATACTCGCACTTGGTTGGATTCACCTCTAAACCATGCCCCTTGAGGCGCGGAAACAAAACCTCCAGGCTCACCACCAATGATAGAGGGTGTAATAATTAAAAAATATAATGTTATTACAAAGTAAAAAAAATTGGTTCGCAAGCGTCAGATGTAATAATAAAAAAATATGTGTCATATGACAATGAAAGAAGTAAGTGTGTAATCTCCTATTTAAAAGAAATATAAATAAAATTGGTTTGTAAGTACATTACCATAAAAGTTCGGGCGCCTTGGAGATACACATGCCTAAGATAATCAGCGGATATTGGAAACTTTTAATCTTCCGGAGGTGAGCTAAATGAAACCAAACTGTGAGGTTTAAGGTTTTATTGTCCACTCCAGTGTGCATTTAGAAATAGTTGCAAGGATACATTCCTAATGTATATCTAACCTTAAATTTAAAATTAGAGTTTTATAAGCTAGGTCAAAATGATCTTATGTCACCAATGCACTTTTAGGATATTTTGAAGTTTAGATTTAAAATATAATTAAAGTAAGCTCACGGCATCCCTCGGCGAGTATATGTAAACACAGCAGCGGGAAAGCTCGTAGCAGGCGAAGTTTTCAGTTTAAGCCCATGCGGTACATCCATGTTTGAGGTGAAAAGTCCAAACCCTCCATAAGGAAATGCAGATGACCGAAGACAAAGGTCCAAAGAAAAAGTCCAAAGGAAAGAGAAAAGGCAAAGACAAAGGCGGTTCCAATTGGAAACCTGTAACAAAATTGCATGTCATTAGAACAAACTCCCATATGGGCACGAGGTCCTAATTTTTTATAAATTTGGGCGACTTACCGCCTTAATTTGCTGGAACAATGCCAATAGCAAAAGAAATCATAATATTTTCAGATTAAGAGCTGAAACAATAGAATTTTAACAATTATTTTTCAAATCAGGAGCGTGGAGAATTTCCCACAAAGTGAATCTTATTAAAAAATGACAACTCACCAGAAATAAACTATAATTCCACAAGAGGATAGTTGTGAGGACACAAACTATTATCCTTTAGGCCAAAATACTCTCATTTTTATGAGATTTATTGAAATTAAGTTACGAAGCCATGAATACCGACCATCCAGCCTCCACGCTAGGAAGAAAGGTGCCCTGACAGGCGTACGTCAAAATGTCATTCACTCCGCGCTCCGAAACCCTTCGTTCAAAAATAGAATTAAAACCGGTGTGACGACGTTCGCAGAGCGCGTCGTTACATTACATCCCTCCCCAAAAAGAAAAAAGAAAGAAAGAAACTTCCTTTTCTAATGAAAATTATGAGAGTCCAGAACAAAATTCCAAAAAACCTCAAAAGACAAAATGTCTTGCAACATTTTTCAATAAACAAAAAAGGCAATGCGAAAGCATCTTGCATTGGGTATTGCAGAAATAATTATAAATTAAAGAATGGGAAAGCATTCCTAAAAATCAAAGAATGTGAAAACACTCGAAAAGTAAAGAACCAAACTCAGAAAAGAGTAAAAACTTATTTCAACACAAAAGTGAAAATAAATCCTTCAATAAAACAAATTAAACAATCCCTACTCAATTCCATTCCAAATATCGATTAGGCAACCAACGCCGTCGAATCTAATCCTTGATCTTAACCAGCCTTCTAGCATCAATACAAAAGTGCGGTTGAGCTCCTACGCCACCGACTCTATACCAGCTATTCCTGAAACAAAAATATGAAACTAACAAGATATCGGTTAAGCACCAACGCTGCCGAATCTGAAAGAAAATCGGTAAAAACAATGAAGTTTTCCCACTGTCGGTTAGGTTGAAAAGCCGCCGACTTCAAATTCCTATTCCAACATCTAAAACGTCAAAACAAAATCACAACAAAAGTGTCGTAATAATATATTTATAAGCATTGTGATCGGCATAACACCACCAACTTTCCGAGCACAAGCAAAATATAAAGAAAATATGACAATTGTGACCAGTACAACACCACTGACTTTCTGAGCACAAGCGCATAAGAAAAGTATGACATTTGCGACCGGCACAACACCACCGACATCCCGTGCGCAAAGCATAAAAAATGTAACAATGTGTATAAAAACACAATCGTACAAAAAGAGAAAAACGACAATTACGACCGGCTCAACACCACCAGCTTCCCGTGCGCAAAGCGTAAGGTGTGACTATGTGTATGAAACACAATAGCACAAAAAATTGTAAAGTCCAGTAAGACACAAGTTTCCCAAAAAATGGTATAACAAGGTGTGTAAAAAATGCATAAAATGCGTCCAATCCGAGAATCTTAATACTAAGAAAATAACCCAGAACTGTACAAAAATAAAGTTCAAGAAACTTAAATTTACCATTCCCTAAGTGAGTGGAAATAAGTCAAGTGAATTTAATGTAGAAAATGAATATTAAATTTCACTCCTATATTAGAGTAGAAACTAAATTCCTAAATTTGTACAAAATATACAATATTAAATATACAAGTGTATAAAAATATATACAGGAAAATAATCCTAGACAACAAAGATAAATAAAAATATAAGATCTTTTGATGTGGAACAATTTGTTAATATGGAGTAGAGTTACACAATAACAAGTCCTAAAATGACCTAAGTTATTTTGGAAGGAAACTAAAATTGAAATTAATAAATTGTTGTGAAGTTCCTAACATACATCTCCTTTCAAAATCCCTTAGCCTCACAAACATCACCTTACAATGGGATTATACTTCAAACAAAGTACCAAAGACAAAGATAGACATTGTCAAAACAAGAATAATTTTAATATTTAATTATGTCTTTAATATGATAACGACCAGTATAGTTTTTATTAAGGTCTTTTAAAACATAAACATTAGAGGAAATTTTATCTATTATTTCACACTTAACAAACTTAGGTGCTAACTTAGCCGAAAAGAATGCAGGAGCATTAGACTGCACAAAACTTCTCCTCCACACTATATCTCCCACCTCAAAAGAAATGACCTTCCTTCCTATATTATAATAACGCGCATTACGCTTATAAGCTTTAAGCAATGAAGCTTGAACTTTTATAAAAATATCACTAAGTGATTTAAGTGAAAAAGCAAATGAAGACCTATCAACAACATCAAGTTGATTGAGGTTATCAAAAGAATTACTAAAACGGTGCAATGAAGCATCAAAAATAAGTTCTCTACCGAACATGAGAAAATTAGGAGTGAAATCTGTAGCTAGATTCACACTACTATTTAAAGCTAATTGAACATGAGGCAAATATTTTGACCAAGTTCTATGATCATCTTTAACAAAACAAGAAATACATGTTTCGACTGTTTTGTTATATCTCTCTACAGGATTATTTTGAGGTGTATATAAAGTATTATAAAATATTTTACTAATATTATAACTTTTTAGAAAATCTACATTTTTAGTTAAGTTATCACAAGTGATAGGTAAAACCATAGTTCCAATAACATTGTGTGGAGAACCATCAGCAGTAACAGCGTTACCTTTATAAGGTTTAAATTTATAACCTAATTGCAAAAATGTTTGATGAATATTAGAACCGAGTACACAACTACAAGCTCCACTATCTAACAAACCTGAATAAAATTTATTATTAATATTAAAATTTAAATAAGGTCTAGTGTCTTTATGTTTAACAAACAAAATAGGAGCAGCCCTGATATTATTAAAGAAAACTTTCAAATAATCCAACCAATCATTAAATTCTTTCTTACAAGTGGCTTCATTCGGAGCATTGCTAAATTTTTTCAACATCGAGTCACCAGAAGTTTTATCAAAAACTAGGGCTCGATGGGACCTGATACGTTTTTTGACTGAACAGTATTTGAATAACAAACTTCGCAATTCTTCGTAGTGACGCCAAGCTTGTGACATTTAAAACAAATTACACCTGGAAATGTAGGGCAATTTTTATAAGAATGTCCAGAGGACTTACATTTTAAACAAGTTAAATCATCTGATTTAACAGCACTAATTTGAGCAGAATATTTTTCTTTTTTAATACTTTTATTCTCACTCAAGTTCTTTCTTGACACAAAATTCTCTAATTCTCTGCTGAGGTTAATAAATTCGTCGATAGAAGAAATAGTTCTACCAAACACAAAAGGTGTGTAAATATTTAACATATTATGTTTAATAATAGTTATGAGGGTAGCATCAAAAACAGGCATAGACAAACGGCTAGCCATATCCATTATGTCTGTAATAAAATCTGGTAATGACTCAGTTATCTTTTGTTTACGAGTACGGAGTTCATGTTCCAAATGATAATCAAATTCAATTCTATCAAAACGTTTCAACAACGCAGCCTTCAAATCCTGCCAAGAAGCAATACGAATACGAACACTACGAAACCATTTAAGCGCAGTGCCTGACAAAAGATCAGAGAATGAACTAACCAAAAAATATTCATTAAAATTTTTAAACAAGAAATATTCTTCCACTTGAGTAATAAATTCCCTAACGCACGATTTACCATCATACAAAAGCTTACTTCGTTTTAAATCAGGCAACTTAGTAACAGAAGGCAAGTTTTTCCTCAAATTATCATTCAATAAAACATTCATCATATTAAATGAAGATGCGGCTCTCAGACTATGATCACCAGCTCCTCGACTATTCGAAAATGGATCAACAACTTCAGATAAATCAGCCATGACATGAGGCATCTCATGAGTAGAAGTACCAACTGGAACATCATTAACAATATTCTCAAACAAAGGCGGGACCTGTATTTCCTTATCCATGTTTGATTTATAAAAGGATGTGAAAATCTAATAAAAAGTTGTATTAAATACACTATAAGTTTCCTAATTAAAGTATCAATTAAAGTTTCTAATTAAAGTTAATTAAATTATGAATGAAGTTAATTGCATTAATTTCAAAACGCTAAACTCAAAAGTCAAACAAACTCATAGAATGGAATGTTATTGTTGCAAAAATTATTTAGGTCAAATGCCTATAAAGATAAAAATGCATTAGTGATTCACAAAATAAATTATTTATGTCTACTTAAGGTAAACAGCAAATATTCAAATATTACTATGTTTTCACACATGTGAATAAAGGTTAAGAACTAGTAATTATATAATATTACTAAGTGGAAAATCTTACCTGTAATAAACAAAAGCTATATAAGATAAAACAATTATAACAGTAACCATGTTATACAAATTGAAACATTCACCTGTAATTGAGAGATACAAACAATAGTACTAACTTGTAGTATGATTAGTTTTGCAAAGTAAACAATAACAAAGATTTACTGTAATACACAGTTATGTAACAGTAAAATACATGAAGAAAACACTGTTCTTAACATGATAAGGTAAAAAATAATGCAAAGGTGACAAGGAATAAAGATATATGCACACTGTCATGTCCCTGTTCGCGAGTGCCAATTGTAATAATTAAATAATATAATGTTATTACAAAGTAAAAAAAATTGGTTCGCAAGCGTCAGATGTAATAATAAAAAAATATGTGTCATATGACAATGAAAGAAGTAAGTGTGTAATCTCCTATTTAAAAGAAATATAAATAAAATTGGTTTGTAAGTACATTACCATAAAAGTTCGGGCGCCTTGGAGATACACATGCCTAAGATAATCAGCGGATATTGGAAACTTTTAATCTTCCGGAGGTGAGCTAAATGAAACCAAACTGTGAGGTTTAAGGTTTTATTGTCCACTCCAGTGTGCATTTAGAAATAGTTGCAAGGATACATTCCTAATGTATATCTAACCTTAAATTTAAAATTAGAGTTTTATAAGCTAGGTCAAAATGATCTTATGTCACCAATGCACTTTTAGGATATTTTGAAGTTTAGATTTAAAATATAATTAAAGTAAGCTCACGGCATCCCTCGGCGAGTATATGTAAACACAGCAGCGGGAAAGCTCGTAGCAGGCGAAGTTTTCAGTTTAAGCCCATGCGGTACATCCATGTTTGAGGTGAAAAGTCCAAACCCTCCATAAGGAAATGCAGATGACCGAAGACAAAGGTCCAAAGAAAAAGTCCAAAGGAAAGAGAAAAGGCAAAGACAAAGGCGGTTCCAATTGGAAACCTGTAACAAAATTGCATGTCATTAGAACAAACTCCCATATGGGCACGAGGTCCTAATTTTTTATAAATTTGGGCGACTTACCGCCTTAATTTGCTGGAACAATGCCAATAGCAAAAGAAATCATAATATTTTCAGATTAAGAGCTGAAACAATAGAATTTTAACAATTATTTTTCAAATCAGGAGCGTGGAGAATTTCCCACAAAGTGAATCTTATTAAAAAATGACAACTCACCAGAAATAAACTATAATTCCACAAGAGGATAGTTGTGAGGACACAAACTATTATCCTTTAGGCCAAAATACTCTCATTTTTATGAGATTTATTGAAATTAAGTTACGAAGCCATGAATACCGACCATCCAGCCTCCACGCTAGGAAGAAAGGTGCCCTGACAGGCGTACGTCAAAATGTCATTCACTCCGCGCTCCGAAACCCTTCGTTCAAAAATAGAATTAAAACCGGTGTGACGACGTTCGCAGAGCGCGTCGTTACAAGGGAAGAAAGGGATAGAGGGAAGGAATGTTTTCTTTCACGGCGCTTAACAGAACAAGCCATAAATTGATTTACTTTATCATTCCATAAATGCTGCAATAAAAAACTGTAATAAAAGAAATTTGCTTTTCAAACCTAAATAATATTTAACTAATTTTTATTTAAAAAAAAGAAATGTTCTATGACTCAATTTTTTTCTATTTTTTTAAAGAGTACTAGTAACTGAAATTACTAATATTTCCATAAGTCACTGTAGGTGGTTTCAGTGAGTTGACTAGGATCATGTCAGTAGTGGTAGGGACAGGATCAAGATCCACATCTCTAGAATATAGGGCTGACTCAATAACCACTAAGCTAATACTCTCAATAATATCTCAAAATCATATAATTTAAAGGCATACTAACATGAATACCCATTCTTTTTAAATCAGCAACAGTAAGTGGTGGGAAGTATTCTAGCCAGTGGCTCTCATCAGCAAACAATTTGATCTCCTCTTCAGGTACTCCAAGACTTTGCATTATCTGCCATTGATACTTAGCCCCTCCAGTTTTAGCTACAGCTTTACTTTTTTTACCTTTGCTCTTATCTTTTGGCACAATGTCAACCTCTTCCTTGACTATGGGTTCCTCCTCTTCAGGGAACACTGGTGGACAGCCATAGAGAGCCATCTCTCTTTTCAATTTGTCCGCACATGCTTTTATTGGCATACCAGTACAGTGAAATCCGAAAGGAAATAATACTTTTTTACCCTTGAGTCTATGGTATCTTGCAGCAAACTGCAAAAAAGACATTGCTGATTTAAAAAACAGAAGTGAAAGATGAATCATGATGACAGTAATAGATTTATGCAGGTACAGTCAATAATTAAATTACACACTTCTAGCTGAGGCCCACTGCTCCATCCATGAGGATTTTGGATAATGGTCTATTGTTAGTCATTTTTACAGCTCTTCTCAACTAAATGCAAGTAAACATCTAGTCATTTTTTAATTCTAACAAGACCTTTCTAGTAAAAGAAAACCACTTAAATTTAAAGTAATAAATTTTAAACAAATATGTATCATCATACCCAAGTAATTATTTTTAAATATCTTCAAAATATTTTATTTATAATCTTAATGGCCTTATACTGCTATGATCACTACTTAAATTCCTATGAGAAAGACTTTATGACTGTACATATGAGTCTATCAAACATTATTATTGTACATTCACAGTATCCTTGATTATCAAAAAAAATAAAGTTGCAATTAATTGCTAGTGAACTTAACCTATTCATATTCGCACCTATTCGTAAGGTGCATTATTGTATCATCTAAATTTTCTGTGGAATAAAGGAATGTAAAATTGACTACATACCTCACATTTTGAAAGTGAAAACGTATGACCAAGATGCAGTCGCCCATTCATGTAGGGGAAAGGAAACGTACACATAAACTTTTCGTACGTTTTCCCATCATCTGGAACATCTACTTCGAAAATTTTTTCATCCTCCCACTTTGCCTGCACTTTCCTCTCGATTTCTTGAAGGTATTCCACCTTAAAGGTCCCCTTCCTATCTAAGGTAGCCTGAAATTGTAAGGTAATTTGGTATATTCAAAATAAGACTATTTATCAGAAAACACCAGTTGGAAAAATGATTTTTCAGTTCCGTATGTCATATTTACTATAATAACAGTAATCATTTTATTCATAAAACAGAAAAGGCTTACCATTTTACATAGGTTATATTCAGTTAACCTATCAACTTAAATTCTTTCCTAAAAAAGCAAACACAGCAAGGAATAAGGAAAGTCGCCTCGATTAAAGTTGGCACGGCCACGAGACGAAACTGACACTGACATTATTGACTGGACTGGACAGCTGGACAGCTGTCGATCATCGACATATAGTGACAGTGACAGCTAGCTACATCAAATAATTCGGTACCATTCCGGTTAGTAATAATAATAAAAAAAACTAAAATAGGGTATTTTTTGGTTTTTGGATGGGCGCAGGCATGCATCATGGAGGACTGAATTCGCATACATGCTTGTAGATGAGTGATGTTAGGAAGTAACAAGGAGTATAAGGGAAGTTAGAAAATTTATCGTAAAGCCTATGATATATCATCTTTGCCTATAATCTTAAATTATTATGTTATACATAGTAGAGACCAATCACAGGCCCGCCCAAAGAGGATACTCGTATAGAGTGGGCCCGTCATCCACCAAATTTTCCCTATTACGTACCTAAAATTCCGTAGTGCAAAATAATTAAAATGAAATTAACTCTTAATTCACCAAATTGCAGTAATTACGATATATCTACAAATATATATTATTGTGTTTTATTCTTTCTTTCCATTTAGTAATCCATAGACAGCGTTCAATGACCGCATTATTTTTTACCGCCGTTTATTGCATTTTGCAGCTGGTATAAAAAAAACTTGACAAAAATTTGGCGGCAGCCGGCAGTGGCGGTACGCGATATCTGTCATTTTACCGGAAACTTCGCCCGCTAGCTATTTCAACAACGCAGTTTTATTCAACAGGAACGTTTATTGAGATAGAATTACGGTGTAATCAGTGATATTTTACTAACTACTAGCCTCGTGACAATGGCGCCAAGGTCTGCAAAAGCTAAGGTATCGTACTTATCTGTAAATGTTGGGCTATCATGCGTATTAGCGTTGAATACACAAACGTGTTTGAAGGTGTGAGTTGGATCACAAAGCGATATTCGGGTAAAGAACGGCCAAGATGAGACTCGCATTTGGAGCTTAAAAGTGCATTTACTGTTTTGTCATTAATTCTGAAGTTTCCGACTATAACATTAGGCGTGTTCAAGATGGGGCCGCTTAAACTCAGATAAGAAATTAAGTACTGCGTGGGTTACCTACTGTGTATTCTATCGTCTGCTCACTAAAATTGCGAGCTGGTTGTCATGTCTTTTAAAAATTGTACTAGACTTGTATTTACAGAATTAACAGCCTTCTAGTTTGAGTTAATTCTAACCGTTAATACGCTACTTACACGCTATTGTCATAATGCCTGTGGGCTAAAAGCGCGCGAGTTTTCCCTTAAGTGTAAATCTTTTCAAATTAGTTTATTCGCAAACCCATCTAAATGAAATAACAATGAAAACATGAAAGCTTATCAACCCAAGCACTTAATGCTAGCTTTAAAACTTTGAATTTACCAGTGTACAGAGCACTGACACCCATTTATTAACATTCTACATATACCACCATTCTTACAGAAAGCTGTTGATGTTAAAGTAGCAGAAAATGATGCACCCAAAAAAGGAAGGGGCAAAGCAAAAAATGTTATAGACCCAGAGCCTGAAGTGGTTGATGCAGATTTAGATGATAAACCAGTTGCCGTGTCAGAAAAAAAACCAACAAAACGAGGACAAAAAGCTGCCAGTGATGAACAGGCAAATGATAAGAATAATGATGCACCTGTACCTGCTAAAAAAGGTAGAAAGAAGAAAGTAGAAAGTGGTGACTCAGAAGATAAATCTGCTTCAAATGGTGACCAATCAGCCGATGAATCTTCTGCCCAGGCTGAAGAAAGTGAACAAAATGATGAAAATGTAGAAGCTAATGGTCACATTGAAGAAAGTTCAGGGTCTGCTAGAGGCAGAAAGAAACAAGTTAAGCCAGCTGCTGAAAAACCAGAAGCAAAGTCTGGCAGAGGTAGAAAGAATACAAAACCAGAAGATAAGGAAGAAGCTGTGGAGGAGAAACCTAAGTCTGGTGGTAGGGGAAGGGGACAAAAAGCAGCAAAAGTTGAGATAGAACAAGATGATGGATCTGATTTAGAAGAAGTAAAAGAAAAGCCCAAGGGTAGAAAGAGGGCTCCAGCTAAAGCAGCCCTAGAGAAAGTAGAGGATGATGATGAGGAGGAAGAAGAAGACAAACCAGAACCTAAAAAAAAAGAAACAAAAGCTAAAAAGGGCAAAAAAGGACAATCTAAAGACGATGAAATTGATGATGATAATGAAACATTATCCTCCAAAAAGAAAAAGATGACCAAAAAAGAAGAGAAAGCCAAAGGTAAAATTCTTTTTGCTTATTACATTTTAATTGTAAAATGTATTTCTGACTAAATGTAAAGTTGTAGTATAATGTATTTATTTATTTTTGTATTTTTATTTTATTTTATCTTGATACTAAAGTATATTTCATTGATTGTGTGTATTTGTTACTTATAATTGACATTTCAATACAAACTATGTTTCTTTAGAAGTAAATAAATTGAATTGAATTGAAATTTTTAAAAGATGGGATGTTATTTTTGTGCACTCTTCTCTCTGTTCAATTCACACTAAGAATTGAACAGAGAGAAGAGTGTGAATAGAACTTGCTCTTTTCTCTGCTCTTAGCCAAATTATATAGATTGCATGATGTACTATGGTAATCTTCTTAATGGAGTTAAATTTACTACTTGTATCATCTTTTTGTTATCAATAGCTCACGTCATATTCTGTAGTATTATCCTATTCCTACCAAAATGACCTTATCATATTTTTAGATGAAGAAGATGTTCCTGAGGCAAAGCCAGCTAAAGGTAAAAGAGGACAAAAGAAAGCTGCAGAGTCAACCACAGAGATGGAGAAAGAAACTCAAGATTCTGAACCCACATCCAAACGTCGACGTAAGGTGGCAGAGGAAAAGGGTAATTAGTAATACTGATTCTTTTAATCATAATGACAATTATTGTTTGTATTAGGTTTGATTGTTTATAATTAATAAATCTTTTCTAAAACATATATGTTGAATGCTTTATTTATCTTTTATACCTCTATATTTATCAATTCAAAGTTATTAATTTAAAACGTAGAACATACTAGGCAAGTAGGCCAGTATACATTTTGAATATAAAAATAAATATGGGATATATGCTAGCATAACCTTTCATTAGAACAAATTTATATATGTAGATATTAATAATTAATGCTGGGTTTGATATGAGGATACTAACTGGACGAGTTGTTTATAGATATATCAACAAATTGACATATAAAATGCATGCTAGGGATGAGAAAAGCTACCAATAACTACTACGAATATTGTTCATTAAATTGCATGTTGTATGGTATTACAGGAAATAATTAAACCATAGGAAGTTTACTTAAATACAGTTATGCCAGCTATTTGTATAGGGTTAGGCCGAGGTGATAAAACACCCATTGACAGTTGCCCTTTGGAACACAAAGAATCATCTATTTGCATTTATAGTTGCTAAATTATATTTTTCTTAATAATATAATACTGAGTTTCATTTACAGGAAGTTTACAATGAATTACCAAAAGATACCTATCCTATTTTTACTTATTTGTTCCTAATAAGAAAAAATCTAAGAGTCAAATATTATAAGAATAAGAATGAAATAAAATAATTTACTGATAAGCAAAAATAATATTTGATAATAAAGTTGGTACCTATTGTGTTAAGAAAAAACCTATTAGTGGCCAGTATTGTGTAAAGATAAATTTTTGTTCTGCTATAATGGGTTTCAAACATCTGGTCAAGGCATCAATCTCAAATATTATTTCATAGTGATTATATTAATACTAGCAATGATTCAGTTACAGTTTCAAGGCCTACTAGTCACTAAATAAGAATGTTAATATGACCTTGAGCAATTTAGTTATACTTTAGATATTTTTTATAAAGCTATTCTTATATCTAGGTTTTTTTTTATTCATTATTCAAATGAAATTCGTAATTATACATACATATTTTTACATAAAAGATACGGGTATGTGTTATGTAAACATATGTAAATTTCATTTTAAAGTTATATTTCAGCTACAGAAGACACAAAAAAGAAAGCACCTGCTAAAAATAAATCTGTAACAGATTATGAATCTCTCAACTTCTCGAATACATCTTTAAATAGTAATGGCAAAGAATGGAATTTCAAAATAGCGAGCTGGAACGTTGACGGTATCAGGGCATGGCTATCCAAAGGCTGTTTAGACTATTTAAAATATGAAAAGCCTGACATATTATGCCTGCAAGAAGTGAAATGCGCTCAAGATAAACTGCCCAGCGAATTAATAAGTGTACCTGGTTATCACGCATACTGGTTGGCTGGTGAAAAGGACGGCTACGCTGGCGTAGGCATTTACACTACCAAACTCGCAATGAACGTCACATATGGACTGCAAAACGAGGAGTTGGACGCAGAAGGTCGAATAATAACCGCTGAGTACGAGCAATTTTATTTAGTATGCACTTATGTACCGAACTCTGGGCGGAAGCTGGTCACACTACCCAAAAGGCTACAGTGGAATGCAGAGTTCCGTAAATACGTTAAGGAATTAGATAAGAAGAAACCTGTGATAATTTGTGGTGATATGAATGTGTCACATCAAGCAATAGGTATGTATATTCACAGCTGAATCTCCGACAAGATAGGCAGAGTTGTATCCATATTTTGCAATATGGGTCTAAACAGCCTTATTAACATCCTTGAGGACCAAGCAAACCTAATTCGCAATTTGGTGTACGTGCTAAACAAAGGGCGGGCACAGGCTTTCCTCAGGGTTGGGAGGTCAAACAGCAGTACCTATCAAAAACAATGGGAAATGATCCATTGATTGGCAGGTGTGCCGGCTGGCAAATGAAGTTAGGAACCTATCTCTGTCTATACAGAGATAGGTGCGGTAGGAGGAGTATAGGTACCTATGTAGAATAATAGTACCTATGTACTATTATGAAACTGAATGTATGTTTGTTACTACAAACACAAATACTGGACCTCGATTCTGCAATAGCAAAACTAATATCAAACGCAATACCATGAACACTGTTAAAAATCCATTTAATTTGACTTTAAAGTTCTTAAAGTCCAAAATTTAAAAGTTTTTTGCAGAGTGAATTAAAAGTGAACTGAAACTATTTTCATTTAATTTTGAACTTCAAGAATACTATGAATAAAGTTTAATATTGAATGTCATGTTTTGCAGTGTCTCTGGTATGCCTACCTAATCGAGGATCTGGACTATTTTAAGCCTTGAAACATATGAATGTATATTTTACCACTACGATGATGGATCTTCCATTTTACGCCTTGGTACTTTCGAAGGGTACCAGAATGATCCGTCTACGATGTTTACCTGTTAGCATAACTTACACGTGCTGACATGAAAGTGGGTTGGTCTATACTCCCTATATAGCTCCTTCTCTCTTTCTCCTAGGACACAAGTCTACTATGACATGCTACAAACACTTGTAACATGTCATAGTAGAGGTGCTGTACATGTCGTCATAATTCTCAGAGATTTCCCAGTTGCGTTTAAAGTTAAGACTGCAGAGAACTACAGGTAATTAGCTAAAACTTTATTTGTACTTACTAAATTCCAGATTTAACCAACCCTAAAGCGAACAGAAAGAACGCAGGTTTCACCGACGAGGAGCGCGACGGTATGACGGACCTGCTCGGCGACGGGTTCGTTGATACATTCAGACACTTATATCCGGATAAATCCGGTGCCTATACGTTCTGGACATACATGACGAACAGCCGAGCTAAGAATGTAGGATGGTAAGATACACTTTACTTTTTCTTTTCATATCAAACACCAGTATTTAGTAGTTTATGAACTCATACTTATTTTTTCTTTATTATAAGAAACATGTAGGTACCTTAGTACTGGTATGACGTGCGGGAGCGACAGCGGAGCGACGAAGGATCGCAAGCCAAGCTGCCCGCGTACGAAAGCAACTCGGTCGTTGGAGTTCGATGAACGACCTCCGCCCCCCATGAGCGCCGGCCTGGGGGTGACAGGTGGAGCCGCTTGTCAACCTGGCAGAAGCAGGCCGCCTGACGCGCCTCCCCGTTTCCGGGGACGAGTTGGGGACTCTGTAGTCCCCACACCCGAGAAGAGGGCCAGATCGTGAGAGATGGCCCTGGGTCGGCCGGGGTGCGAGGGATATGCCTGTCAACCTCACCTTCGGCAACCAAAACAACCCACAGGCGGCGTGAGTTTTAGTCGGTTTGAGTCCGTCATAACCTCTCCCACCGGCTCCGGTGGGGAGGTATGCGTGGGGATTTTGCGCACGTAAAAAAAAAAGAACTGGTTTGACGTCAATATAAATTTTTAGTCGACATTGTTTAGCAAAGCGGGTCTACGTCCAAAAATAGCTTAAGATGTAGATGTGATGAAAAATAAAAATAAGTTTTTTCTTTCAAAGACCACCTGATGGACTTGATATTCATGTACCTATCATGCATGTTTAGTTCTTAACAAATCTGATCTTAACAAATTGAAACCATTTATGAAAGCAGAAGAAGCGTGGTTCCCGGCAGAGTAGGATTTAGACCACCCCATCTCTTCCCATGCGGTGTCATACAAGGGGACTAAGGGATAGGGTTATTTAAGTTCAGACAGATATATGCAACCCAGGCTCAACGAGCTGGCTTGAGTCAACAATCGTACCCGGAAGACGGCAATGGGCTCATCCGCTATTACGTGGGACCGAATTTAATGATTGGTGAAATGTGGGTGTTAATTCACCTCCGCCTAACCCCCCGAAGATAAAGGCGTGATTATATATATGTATGTATGTAAGAAGCGAAAGAAAGAAGTCTCTGGTTACCTCACTGGGAAAGAGGCGTGTTATACCTATATTATATGAAATATAATGCTTAGAATATTAGGTTCATTATCTTTTCATCCGTGTGGACGTATGACGGAGAAAGAATACAAGTATCACCAACCCGTCTGGCCAGCGTGGAAACAGTAGGCCAAAGCCTCCCAACATTGGGAGAGGCCTAGTCCAGCAGTGGACTGCGATGGGCTAGTTGATTGATCTTTCCATCACCCCACTTTCTTTAACGTTTTGTTTCAGGCGCTTGGACTACTTCATCATATCAGAACGGTTGTTACCAACTTTGTGTGATAACGTCATAAGGGATGGTGTCTACGGCAGCGACCATTGCCCCCTAACACTATTTCTGCATTTAACCAGTGCTGACAAACCTAAAGAGTAATTCATAACAAATTTCAGTAATCTCATAGTTTTGAAGTTTCAAAAAATTTTGAAACCTACACAATAGTTTTGTATTGCTTTTTACTTTGGAAAAAAATAAAAGCGTATTACCTACGTGATAAATGTTTGAAATAATTTCACTGACTAATGTTAATTATTGAATTCGTTCCATAGCATAAATATGTTGTATTTAATCTCATTGTATGAGCATAATGTAAATATAAAAATCTAGTTTTATGTTTAAAAACCAAACTACAAAATTTGAAGTACAATCCTATTGTTCAACGCATAATATGAATACTGTTCCAAGAATTTGAATATACTACCTACAGAGAGATTATGTGCGTGCTACGCACCTACAGTACCGGCTTTTGTTTAGGCACGTCCCTGGTCCGCGGGAAGAAGAGTGAGGGTTCTGTTAAGATTGCGCTCTCTCTATCACACAGCTCACTTCTACCGTTTGATATCTTCATAGAGTAGTTATAACCAAAACTACTGTTTTGATTCTTTGATATTGCTCTCTGGACTCGCCCTCTTCTGCTCGTACCGGAAAAGTTGGGTACAGGACATAATGTGTTTGTAGATAATAAAAGTTATTGGTAATACCATTCAGTGTTTTTATTTCAAACCAACGATTACATAAATTTTAAAACATGCCACAGTCAATATTATTAAAAAATAATCTTATTTTCTTTGGAAAATAATATTATTGGTAGTCTGGTACCTGTAGTTAGTATTATTGACGACTGTCGGCATCATTGTAGTTCGCCGAGCCATGTCTTCTTATGTTATTATGAAGCAGCAAGTTATAATTATTACTAGTATTAATATCATCGCGTTTGTACCTTAGATTTGGTGTAGTGGGAGGTAAGGAGTGGCTTTGGTACATGCGGCGTAAATTTAATAAATCTTCCAGATCTTCCACATTGTCTTGTTCCTGGTTAGCTGCGACGCCCGAACGTCTACTTTTTTTACAACAACAGTCTACGTTTATTGCCAATAAGGCAACTACGACGAGAATTTTTATCATTTTGGAGAAATATATTCTTGATGATTACCAGCTTCGAATTACAACGAGTCTATATTTATAGTACCCTTTTAAAGGACACAATCACAACAGTAATTGATTAATACGCTTAAGCTTGCTTATATTGTTTTGTGTAATTAAATAACTTAAGACTAATTACGTACATGTTCAATATTTAACACAACTGTAGGTATATCGTTAATATCGCTTCTACAATCTATGAAGTTGATTGCACTATTCGTTCCAGTAGGTAAGTATATCAATGACCTCGGTATAATTATTTGTATGCATGAATACGCATTGGTCTGGGTGTTACAACTTTTTTTATCTATTTATATACAGTCCAGACTCCGCCTCAGATGCATGGCTCGAGGCAACAATAGTGCCCGGAAAACGGCAATAGGCTCACTTCCTATTGCGTGGGACCGAATACAATGATGGTGCTTAACTAGGCAGAGGTGTTATTTCACCTCTGCCTAGTTAAGCTGTGATTACCATGGGTCTAGATAGCGTTGTGTATAATTCCCGGCAATAGTCTTACATTTTTACATGAATTTGAAATAGCAGGTCGCATTTTCTCGACTACATTAAGAAAAGTTTTCATGACGAAAATCGCTCCCAAAAAGGTAAATGTTTATGTATCTACTAATTCGTTAATGAACGAAGGAGTAGGAGACCGGGCCTTTTGTATCAAAGGTTACGGGTTGAAAGCAGCTGGGAATGGCGCTCGGAAGATACCTAATGATTCATTTTTAGAAGAAACCTTATAATGTGGAACATCAGCTTCGCCAACCATTAAAATTATTTTATTAAGATCGCCGCAAATCGGTGTAGGCAAGATACCTAACGGCTAATTAATTGACGACTTTTGGGTATGGTCCGCATGGTTCCTAGACTAGAATTTCAACTAGATTCGCACCAAAAAAGAACTGCCGAGGATTTATTTAGTAAATATATTTTTATTTTTTTAATGAGCGCAAAATCCGGATCCATCCTGGATCTTGACTTAAGCAATAAATGCAGTTTTTCACCGACGAGGAGCGCGACGGTATGACGGACCTGCTCGGCGACGGGTTCGTTGATACATTCAGACACTTATATCCGGATAAATCCGGTGCCTATACGTTCTGGACATACATGACGAACAGCCGAGCTAAGAATGTAGGATGGTAAGATACACTTTACTTTTTCTTTTCATATCAAACACCAGTATTTAGTAGTTTATGAACTCATACTTATTTTTTCTTTATTATAAGAAACATGTAGGTACCTTAGTACTGGTATGACGTGCGGGAGCGACAGCGGAGCGACGAAGGATCGCAAGCCAAGCTGCCCGCGTACGAAAGCAACTCGGGCGTTGGAGTTCGATGAACGACCTCCGCCCCCCATGAGCGCCGGCCTGGGGCTGACAGGTGGAGCCGCTTGTCAACCTGGCAGAAGCAGGCCGCCTGACGCGCCTCCCCGTTTCCGGGGACGAGTTGGGGACTCTGTAGTCCCCACACCCGAGAAGAGGGCCAGATCGTGAGAGATGGCCCTGGGTCGGCCGGGGTGCGAGGGATATGCCTGTCAACGTCACCTTCGGCAACCAAAACGACCCACAGGCGGCGTGAGTTTTAGTCGGTTCGAGTCCGTCATAACCTCTCCCACCGGCTCCGGTGGGGAGGTATGCGTGGGGATTTTGTGCACGTAAAAAAAAAAGTACTGGTTCGACGTCAATATACATTTTTAGTCGACATTTTTTAGCAAAGCGGGTCTACGTCCAAAAATAGCTTAAGATGTAGATGTGATAGAAAACAAAAATAAGTTTTTTTCTTTCAAAGACCACCTGATGGACTTGATATTCATGTACCTATCATGCAAGTTTAGTTCTTAACAAATCTGATCTTAACAAATTGAAACTATTTATGAAAGCAGAAGAAGCGTGGTTCCCGGCAGAGTAGGATTTAGACCACCCCATCTCTTCCCATGCGGTGTCATACAAGGGGACTAAGGGATAGGGTTATTTAAGTTCAGACAGATATATGCAATCCAGGCTCAACGGGCTGGCTTGAGTCAACAATCGTGCCCGGAAGACGGCAATGGGCTCATCCCCTATTACGTGGTACCGAATTTAATGATTGGTGAAATGTGGGTCTTAATTCACCTCCGCCTATCCCCCTGGAGATAAAGGCGTGATTATATGTATGTAAGAAGCGAAAGAAAGAAGTCTCTGGTTACCTCACTGGGAAAGAGGCGTGTTATACCTATATTATATGAAATATAATGCTTAGAATATTAGGTTCATTATCTTTTCATCCGTGTGGACGTATGACGGAGAAAGAATACAAGTATCACCAACCCGTCTGGCCAGCGTGGAAACAGTAGGCCAAAGCCTCCCAACATTGGGAGAGGCCTAGTCCAGCAGTGGACTGCGATGGGCTAGTTGATTGATCTTTCCATCACCCCACTTCTATATCACCAACAGTCTGTGCCTCAATCTTTAACGTTTTGTTTCAGGCGCTTGGACTACTTCATCATATCAGAACGGTTGTTACCAACTTTGTGTGATAACGTCATAAGGGATGGTGTCTACGGCAGCGACCATTGCCCCCTAACACTATTTCTGCATTTAACCAGTGCTGACAAACCTAAAGAGTAATTCATAACAAATTTCAGTAATCTCATAGTTTTGAAGTTTCAAAAATTTTGAAACCTACACAATAGTTTTGTATTGCTTTTTACTTTGGAAAAAAATAAAAGCGTATTACCTACGTGATAAATGTTTGAAATAATTTCACTGACTAATGTTAATTATTGAATTCGTTCCATAGCATAAACATGTTGTATTTAATCTCATTGTCCCACTCATAGTTCTGGTCTAGTTCATTCTTCTTTCCTCGTGCAAGCTGTCCTCCTCTGGAATGCGCTTCCTCTCGAAATCAGGATGACCACCAACCGTGCTACGTTCAAGTACAAGGTACGTCAGCTCTACAGTGGCTCCTAGTCGTCATAATGGATATAAATGGAAATTTATGATTGTGTATCTATGCTTGATTATATGTAAGTACATACCATGTATGATATGAGTATATAAGTAGTTTATGTAAATGTGTATGGTTTATGTAAATGTATTATGGTTGTGTATGTATAGTATATGTATATATATTTATATGTATATATCATTATTGTAAACAAATTTGAGTATTTCCTTATCGTTGATAGTTCATGGTTAATTTTTTTGCCTGCACCTACCTCAACGCATCTCTGCATTACCCTAAGGTAGACTGTCAGATAATGCCTTTGGCATTAAGTCCGCCTTTGTACAATAAACTGTGCATAAAGTTAAAAATAAATAAATAATGTAAATATAAAAATCTAGGTTTAGGACCTATGTTTAAAAACCAAACTACAAAATTTGAAGTACAGGTAAATTAGCTTGGAGAAAATTTTGCGTTTGTAGTAGTGTATGGTCAGCAAATAAAAAAAAACAACATTTAATTTTGAGTTTTTATTTTTTAAAGGTAATATACCTACGTTTGTGGCTGGAGCACACCAAATGCGTACACGTCTACGCATACGCACTACGTACTAATACGGACGTGAAAATGTGTATCCACTATCCACTGCATTGTAATCTATGGAACTGTATGAGGCAGACAAGCCAGTTCCAAACATTACAAGCATTGAATGCCGGTTTTCACTTCAGTGAAGACGTGTATGAATTAGGTGTTCTCCGGCCATAAATGTTTTATTCTAATAATTCATCAACCCCAGGCATATCACAATCATCCCCATCCGCGCTTTCATCAGATGAATTATTTAAATTAATTATGATTCGTTCTGATATTGTGTCTAAAGCTGCGTCTCTACCCTGATATTTGTTTTCCTCCTCAATAGCATGCAGTCAAACTTTTCTCCATTCCTCTACAGTTATGGCGTTCATTTTTTCTTCAGCTAATGACATTATAACCTTCATATTCATTGCGACATATGTTTTCACTATCCCCCATATATTTTTTATAGGATTAAACTCCGGATGGTATGGTGGTAAACGCAGCACAGTATGACCGTGCTGTCGTAATATTTCGTCTATCTTGTACTTCACAAATCTCGCCTTGTTTTGCAGAATCAGTTCATATAATTGAGGCTTAAGCAACGTGGATGAATGCTCAATGTTTCGAAATGTCAGCCAGTCAATCATTTGCTGTTTTCTAGAATTACTATTCGGTGCAGGATTTTGTATTGAGTTATGATATGGTGTGTTGTCAACAACAACAACACTATTTGGTTGTAAGTTGGGTATTAATTGAGTTTGAATCCACCTTGAATAGTTGTCATAGTTCATATTGTCGTGGTAATCTCCACTTTTTTGGTTGGCTTTAAACATAAGCAATGCATTTGGTATAAAGCCATCCATACCACCGGCATGAACAATGATTAAGCGGTTGCCTTTCGATATATGTTGCTTCAAACCTGAGGTGCTTCCATCTGACCAAGATTTCGAGAGGGTATGTGATGTATGTATATATGTTTCGTCGGTGTAAACAATTGGTCGGCGTTGTTCACGATATTCAGCAATTTTCATCAAATAATTAATTCCCAAGTATCTAATTTCGTGTTTTTCCATAAGAAGTTTCCGGTTATCTTCTGTTTGCTTCCAATTAAAACCTAATGACATGACGTGTTTTCGTAACGTGCTGACACAACCTTTATAATCGATATCTTCTTTCAATTTTGCGTGCAAAGTTTTCAAAGTGGGAACTTCTTTATTTGTGATGTGGAAGTCATGAATTGTTCTTCTGATAACTTGCTTGCGATTCGGTTTCTTTTTAGGAGATTTAAATGTTACTTCCTGATCTGAAGGACGACATTTGCTTTCTGATAGTACCTTTCTGACAGATGCTATTGAAATTCCTGTTGATTTAGCAACTAATTGAGTGGGGGTCATAATACACTCATTTTCGAAATATTTGTACAAACAGTACAAAACTTCTTTAGTTTGAGAAGTCAAAGGCTTGCCTCGACCATGTTTTAACACCGGAGCCATTTTGAATTAACAATATAAAGTTACAACACTTACACACAAATTAAACACTTCAACAAATATTATAACAATAATAACAAACAATAACAACAATCAACAAATACAAAATTTAACAATTAAACTGCGTAATAATTATAATTTTTGAATGAAATGTGTGCTTTATGTTCTAACGGTACCAAGCGACTGACGCCGGACTGCACGTGGCACCTGCGGACAGCGTAAACTGGTTTATTCTGGTTTTGTGCGTGTTTCCACTTTCCACTATCAAGTGACGATTTATTTATTTGTTTTGTTTCGTAATTATTATGGTCAAAACTTTTTACCTATAGCTAAACTACTATCATCTAAAGAACGACACGATATTTTATTGTTTCACGGTAGTCGCCTTGTCGTTTGCTCAAGGACGTGAAATTGAATGAATTTTTTTTTTATCCCTTTCAACCCGAAGATTTTTTTTTGCAATTCTATGTTTTTTATCGTTTGAGTCCACTAAGTAGGCGATAGGAAACCAACGAAAAATAAAATAAAAAATCTAGGTATCCTAGATTTTGCCCAATAGTACCCGCACGACCGTGAGCTCTCGGCGTAAATGCTCAATACGCACGCTCGTGCTTTCTGAAATATGCAGGACATTAATGAAAAAAAAAACACATATTTTCTCATAAATTTTAATCATATTAACAAAAGTGATCAGTCTTAACTCTCTTTCATTATTTTAATTCAAAAACAATTATATTTGGCTTCTTTTTAATTACAAAAATATAAAAACAATCAGTCTTAATTATTATTTTAAGTCTTTAGCGTCAAATGAGATCAATTGGCTAATATAACTCCATAAATCAACAGCGATTTATGGTGTGATAATCGGCAAAACAGTTTTTACCTCTAGAAAGGCATAAATATACATTGCACTTGGTGCACTTTATTTTGGACCTACTAGAGCATGTCTCCAGTTTACATACTCTTGGGGACGTAATTTCGTCATCAAAAGCTGCAAGGTGACAGTAATCATCATAGCGTTTAGAAATGGAGGGAGTAGGTTGCTTAAACAGTTTGGTTAGTGGTGGTAACGACAAGTCATCCCCTGAATCATTATCTTGACTATCTAGATGTCTTTTAATGGGAGTTTGAACCAGGCTTTCAGCTACTTCTAAACGAAAATGCAATAGGTCCATGATTTTATTTTGGGGTACATTATTGGCTATACAATCATTACGATAAAGTCGCCAAGAGTTGGCCACAGCTAAATCAATGAAATGAATTATGACCTTCAAAGTCCATTTTCTCGTTTTAATAAAAGCTCGGTAATATTCAATTTGTTGATCTAAGACATCTACTCCTCCCATGAACCTATTGTAATTGGATATAATCTTTGGACATGTCACATCAACATACACTTTTCTGGATTTATCCCACCTTATAACCGCTTACCTGAAAAAAAAGGGTCGTCACGTGAATTGCAAATTGCACCCAGATGACGTCAGTTAATGGCGCCGCCCGCTGAGTGAATTGTCTTTCCATTTTACCAGCACCAGATCGTCACACACAAATTGTTGTGATTCACCTCGACTCATTTTATTATCGTTTTTAAATGCCAAGTTTCTACGTTCGCTAATTCTATTTAACATTATTGTACCTGTACCGTGTAAACCCAACTGTGTTAACCTTTCCAAAAGAGGAACGCTGGTAAAAAACCTATCGAAATACAAACAGCTCCCAGGAGGCACAGCTTGAGCTAAATGTAAAATTACTGATGCACCTACACCCAGCTCCCGTTCCGTAAACGCTGTTCTAGCCCCCAGATAGATGTCGAAGTCGATCATTAGCCCTTCGCTGGTGGTTATAACAAAGTTTTTAAGCCCGACAGATCTTGGCTTATTCATGACTACTTGACGTAATGCGCACCTTCCCGTAAATGGTATCATTTGTTCGTCTATTGAGTAGTTTCCTGGGACTCTCTCTAATTTACGGCAGGTTTCTTTGACTTTATTTATTATCGGCTGCACCTTCTAGAGTGGATTAAGTGTACCCTCAGCAGAACTGGGTTGATCTTCTGGGACAAAATGAAGAGCGCTCCTTAATGTTATAAAGCGATCACGTGTCATGACGTCAGCTATAATTGCCAACCTTGTACCTTGTCGCCAGTACATATACATGCGTGGAAAATCGAAAACTCCCATGTAGATGTGTAGTCCAAATATTTTTTTAATATCAACTACAGTTGTATTCAGAACATGTCCTGTTTTTCTCATATAATAATTATTGGTACAGTCGGCACCGAGCTGATAAAAATCAGTATGGAAGTAATCTTTAAAGTAATCTATAGGAGTCCTAATATTGTGGACCGATAAGGGTTGGAAGTCATGTTCTTTGTCGGGATAAGTTGTTTGTTTCCAAATTCTGCCTCTAGATTGGCCTCTCCGACTTGGTGTAATACATGGTGGAGTACTTACTTGTGTAACTAATGATGTACTAGCGACACTTGCCTCTTGTTCCGGTTCACTAAGCTGCTGATGTTCACCTAAGTCGTCCCTATCCAAATCTCCCATTAAATCATCATCATTAAAATGTTCTTCAAAAATATCCTCAAGGTCAGAATCGTTACCATCTCCTAATATGGATAGTAGTAGTAGTAGTAAGTTTCGACCGGGTAGGTACCACCGTGCACTATTGCGAAAAACCCTCCATAGCAATTCAATCTCGGTTGGATTGTGTTCAGGGGTCAGCATGTGCATAGCCGGGCAGAGGTGGTGGTTGTCGCAGCACTAGTGGGACCAGTGGGTCTTGGCGTAGTCTAGTGGGGATGGCGCGGGGCGATGCGCCGAACAGGGAGACCTGTAGAAACGGTGGTGCCGCTGGCCGCCCGCGGTATAGTACAGGGGCCCAACTGGGGTTAACCACCTTGGGAGGCTGCCTCACCAGGCCGCGCATAATCCCGATATGGTTCGTCGTGCCGGTTGGTGACCGGATTTGGGAGCCCGGCGACCATACTCGGGGGGGTACGGGGGCCCTTCCGTTCGGCGCGTCGGCTCTCGCCATGCCTCACATTCATAGATAAAACCAATATCCCGCGCTTTGTCACACGGTGCTGCGGCGGCAATCACTTCTTTTTTCACGCCTTCTCCCATCCAAACTCATGGCAGCGCAATTTACAGAAAAAGGCAACACAGCGGCTCGTCACACTCCCAAAAGCTTGCTATTTGAGGTGGAGTCCACTAACATCTGTGGGCTCCATGCAAACCTCAACGCCGTCCACCAACACCTAGAGACGGCGAAACCTGCCATGTTTTTTCTAACGGAGACGCAAATACACCGCCCTGACGACACGACCTACTTGCTCTACCCTGGCTATGTTCTTGAGGAAAGTTTTCGTGCAAAAGCCGGGGTGTGCGTGTATGTTAGGGCGGATGTTTGCTGTCGCCGTTTGCGCTGCCTAGAGGACCCATCCTTCTCCGTCCTTTGGGTACACGTAGACCATGGCCCTACGAGTCAGATCTATGTGTGCCTCTACCGTTCCCATACAGGAGATGCTGAGACAACTCGACTCTTTGAATATCTGAGTCAGGCGGCAGATGATGCGCAGGAGCGATTTCCGAATGCCGAAATGGTATTTTTGGGGGATTTTAACGCCCACCACGAGATCTGGTTGGGCTCCTCCAAAACAGACCATGCGGGAAGAGCCGCCCACGCATTTGCTCTGGCGCACGGCCTGACCCAATTGGTGCACGAGGTCACTAGGATACCAAGAAGGTCGGGCCAAGCACCTTCTCTGCTAGACCTTCTGCTGACGAGTGATCCGGACCGGTACAGTGTATCGGTGCGAGCCGCTTTAGGCAACTCTGACCACTGCCTGGTCTGTTCCACAGTGCCTATTATAGCGCCCCCACGACCCATGCAGGGGAAGCGGCGTCTCTGGCACTACTCGTCAGCGGACTGGGATGGACTTCGTGACTATTTTGCGTCCATCCCGTGGGTTGAGCGCTGCTTTGAAGGTAAGAACCCATCGGATTGTGCTACTGCTGTCGCCGGTGAGATCGGTCTGGGTATGGAATACTATATCTCATACACCGATGTCACCGGTGACCGCGGGGTGCGCCCTTGGTTCGGGCGCGAGTGCGCGGAAGCTGTTGAACAAAAACAGTCTGCGTACCGCGCTTGGGTAAGGGCGCGCGCCACGCGCCATCCCAATCTGGGCCACTTCAAGGCGGCGTACAACAGAGCCACAAAGGTCTGTAGAAGGGCCTATGTCAGAGCGGATGCCCTGCGCATAGCGCGGCTTGGTCAAGAGCTAGTGATGCATCCCACGGGAAGCCGTGGCTACTGGCGACTGGCTAAAGCCGTGCAAGCCAACTTCTGTCAGCCTTCGCTGCCTCCGCTGCGTAACCCTGATGGATCGCTGGCCCATGAGCCGCAAGAGAAGGCAAATCTGCTGGCTAATCTCTTTGCGGCCAACTCCCGAATCGATGATTGTGGTACGCAGCCACCAACACTACCCGACAGTGACCACGCGATGCCTGATATCCATATCAGGCAACGCGATGTCCGTGCAGTGCTGCAATCACTCGATGTCCGGAAAGCCAGTGGTCCGGATGGTATTCCAGCGGTAGTTTTGAAAAAATGTGCAGCGGAGTTGTCTCCAATGCTTACGCGCCTGTACCGGCTATCCTACAGTTCGGGTACAGTGCCTTTGCCTTGGAAAGAGGCGAATGTTCAGCCGATTCCCAAGAAGGGGGATCGCTCGGAGCCAGCCAACTATCGACCCATAGCCGTCACCTCAGTGCTGTGCAAAGTGTTCGAGCACATAATTAACAAACAGCTCATGCGGCACCTAGAGGATCACTCCTTAATTAATGACCGGCAATATGGCTTCAGACCGAAACGGTCAACGGGTGATCTTCTAGCATACGTTACCCATCTTTGGGGTGAGGCTATGGACAAGCACGGTGAGTCACTGGCAATTAGTCTTGACATCGCAAAGGCTTTCGATAGAGTCTGGCACAAATCGCTTCTTTCTAAGCTACCTGCCTTTGGTCTGCCTTCTAGGCTGTGCAACTGGGTTGCTAGCTTTCTGCAGGGGCGCCGTATTCGCGTCCTTTGTGACGGACGAGCTTCGGAGTTTCTGCAGGTTAATGCTGGCGTGAATAACTGGGCAACCTGAATAACAAAAACTACATCGAAAGCATCATCAAAACAGCCTCACGAAAACTCGGAGTCCTGAACAGAGTGAGACGATTTTTCACGCCGGAGCAGCGGTGTCTTCTATACAAGACACAAATTCGCTCCTGTGTGGAGTACTGCTCGCATCTCTGGGATGGTTCAGCAAAGTACTTACTAGATGCTCTCGACAGGTTGCAGCGACGTGCGGTCCGCATCATTGGGAATCCCGAGATCACGAACACCCTAGAACCTTTACAGCTGCGTAGAGATGTTGCGTCCATGGCTGTATTTTACCGTCTGTACCATGGGGAGTGTTCTGATGAGCTCTTCCAATTAGTCCCACCCACCCCTTTCCTAGACAGGACAACGCGTGCAGGTCTTAGATGTCATCCGCACACGGTGCAAAACATCCGATCAAGAACCAAGCGGTTCGGAGACTCTTTCCTCTGTCGCACCATTAAGGCCTGGAATTCATTACCAGCTCACGTGTTTCCTTCTTCCTACAGTCCCGGGTCCTTTAAGCGGGGCGTGAAAAAGCATATGATAAGGCCGTCAAGCTGAGTGTCACCATTGTCACACGGTATGTGTAAGTAATGGTGACCCTCTTTTCTGGGATTTTGCCTTCAGCTTACCATCAGGCAGGGCGAAGTCCAATTGACGTGTCCTATATAAAAAAAAAAAAAAAAACATCTTCCGGTATATTTGCTCCTGAAATAAGTATATTGTATTGAATTTAAATTCTAAATTATCATTAAAAACAAGTAAATAATAACACGCACGAGCGTGCATTCAACTCAACTCCTCAAAATCAAATAAAAAACATTATCGAATCAAATACTAATTACATAATCACTTTAATTACAGTATAACCTTTTTAATATTATATAGTAATGAAATAACATATAATAACAATATTTATATCTACGTACCTGTCGCGCTGTGAGCGCCAAAAAACGCAGCCATCTTTCCGGTCACACCTAGTCGTCGTATCGTACGATGCCTATTTATTTTTTAATACAACGCGCGAAGCCCGCACGAGCGTGTGGCATAGGTTTCGTCTCGTAAAACAGATATTTAATATCTAAATATTTTTACCTCGCGCAGGCGCATACTCGTTTAAGCCAGGGTTGAAAGGGTTATAAAGTCAAAACCTTTTTCTTTAAAATAAAAACTTGTTTTCATTGAAAACAAAAATCAGAGTGTTGCTAGGGATAAGTATAAAATTAAATAGTAATGTTAGGATATCGAAACATTTTTGTATAGGCCAGAACGATATTGTGGAAACGCGCTCTAAGATCTGAGTAATATACTATACCACTACATATGCAAAAATTTCTCGAGACTAATTTCACTGTACAATCCTATTGTTCAACGCATAATATGAATACTGTTCCAAGAATTTGAATTTACTACCTACAGAGAGATTTTGTGCGTACTACGCACCTACAGTACCGGCTTTTGTTTAGGCACGTCCCTGGTCCGCGGGAAGAAGAGTGAGGTTTCTGTTAAGATTGCGCTCTCTCTATCACACAGCTCACTTCTACCGTTTGATATCTTCATAGAGTAGTTATAACCGAAACTACTGTTTTGATTCTTTGATATTGCTCTCTGGACTCGCCCTCTTCTGCTCGTACCGGAAAAGTTGGGTACAGGACATAATGTGTTTGTAGATAATAAAATTTATTGGTAATACCATTCAGCGTTTTTATTTCAAACCAACGATTACATAAATTTTAAAACATGCCACAGTCAATATTATTAAAAAATAATCTTATTTTCTTTGGAATAATCTTATTTTCTTTGGAAAATAATATTATTGGTAGTCTGGTACCTGTAGTTAGTATTATTGACGACTGTCGGCATCATTGTAGTTCGCCGAGCCATGTCTTCTTATGTTATTATGAAGCAGCAAGTTATAATTATTACTAGTATTAATATCATCGCATTTGTCCCTCAGATTTGGTGTAGTGGGAGGTGGGTAGGAGTGGCTTTGGTACATGCGGCGTAAATTTAATAAATCTTCCAGATCTTCCACATTGTCTTTTTCCTGGTTAGCTGCGATGCCCGAACGTTGAAAGTTCAAACAACAGTCTACGTTTATTGCCAATAAGGCAACTACGACGAGAATTTTTATCATTTTGGAGAAATATATTCTTGATAATTACCAGCTTCGAATTACAACGAGTCTATATTTATAGTACCCTTTTAAAGGACACAATCACAACAGTAATTGATTAATACGCTTAAGCTTGCTTATATTATTTTGTGTAATTAAATAACTTAAGACTAATTACGTACCTACATGTTCAATGTTTATCACAACTGTAGGTATGTCGTTAATATCGCTTCTACAATCTATGAAGTTGATTGCACTATTCGTTCCAGTAGGTAAGTATATCAATGACCTCGATGTAATTATTTGTATGCATGAATACGCATTGGTCTGGGTGTTACAACTTTTTTTAACTATTTATATACAGCCCAGACTCCGCCTCAGATGCATGGCTCGAGGAAAACGGCAATAGGCTCACTTCCTATTGCGTGGGACCGAATACAATGATGGTGCTTAACTAGGCAGAGGTGTTATTTCACCTCTGCCTAGTTAAGCTGTGATTACCATGGGTCTAGATAGCGTTGTGTATAATTCCCGGCAATAGTCTTACATTTTTACATGAATTTGAAATAGCAGGTCGCATTTTCTCGACTACATTAAGAAAAGTTTTCATGACGAAAATCGCTCCCAAAAAGGTAAAGGTTTAGGTGCTAATTCGTTAATGAACGAAGGAGTAGGAGACCGGGCCTTTTGTATCAAAGGTTACGGGTTGAATGCAGCCGGGAATGGCGCTCGGAAGATACCTAATGATTCATTTTTAGAAGAAACCTTATAATGTGGAACATCAGCTTCGCCAACCATTAAAATTATTTTATTAAGATCTCCGCAAATCGGTGTAGGCAAGATACCTAACTGCTAATTAATTGACGACTTTTGGGCATGGTCTGCATGGTTCCTAGACTAGAATTTCAACTAAATTCGCACCAAAAAAGAACTGCCGAGGATTTAAGTTCCATACTGGATATTCTTTTTTTGTTTTTTTTTAATGAGCGCAAAATCTGGATCCATCCTGGATCTTGAATTACGTAATAAATGCAGTTTTTCACAGACGAGGAGCGCGACGGTATGACGGACCTGCTCGGCGACGGGTTCGTTGATACATTCAGACACTTATATCCGGATAAATCCGGTGCCTATACGTTCTGGACATACATGACGAACAGCCGAGCTAAGAATGTAGGATGGTAAGATACACTTTACTTTTTCTTTTCATATCAAACACCAGTATTTAGTAGTTTATGAACTCATACTTATTTTTTCTTTATTATAAGAAACATGTAGGTACCTTAGTACTGGTATGACGTGCGGGAGCGACAGCGGAGCGACGAAGGATCGCAAGCCAAGCTGCCCGCGTACGAAAGCAAATCGGTCGTTGGAGTTCGATGAACGACCTCCGCCCCCCATGAGCGCCGGCCTGGGGGTGACAGGTGGAGCCGCTTGTCAACCTGGCAGAAGCAGGCCGCCTGACGCGCCTCCCCGTTTCCGGGGATGAGTTGGGGACTCTGTAGTCCCCACACCCGAGAAGAGGGCCAGATCGTGAGAGATGGCCCTGGGTCGGCCGGGGTGCGAGAGATATGCCTGTCAACCTCACCTTCGGCAACCAAAACAACCCACAGGCGGCGTGAGTTTTAGTCGGTTCGAGTCCGTCATAACCTCTCCCACCGGCTCCGGTGGGGAGGTATGCGTGAGGATTTTGTGCACGTAAAAAAAAAAAGTACTGGTTCGACGTCAATATACATTTTTAGTCGACATTTTTTAGCAAAGCGGGTCTACGTCCAAAAATAGCTTAAGATGTTGTAGATGTGATAGAAAACAAAAATAAGTTTTTTCTTTCAAAGACCACCTGATGGACTTAATATTCATGTACCTATCATGCAAGTTTAGTTCTTAACAAATCTGATCTTAACAAATTGAAACCATTTATGAAAGCAGAAGAAGCGTGGTTCCCGGCAGAGTAGGATTTAGACCACCCCATCTCTTCCCATGCGGTGTCATACAAGGGGACTAATGGATAGGGTTATTTAAGTTCAGACAGATATATGCAACCCAGGCTCAATGGGCTGGCTTGAGTCAACAATCGTGCCCGGAAGACGGCAATGGGCTCATCCCCTATTACGTGGGACCGAATTTAATGATTGGTGAAATGTGGGTCTTAATTCACCTCCGCCTATCCCCCTGGAGATAAAGGCGTGATTATATGTATGTAAGAAGCGAAAGAAAGAAGTCTCTGGTTACCTCACTGGGAAAGAGGCGTGTTATACCTATATTATATGAAATATAATGCTTAGAATATTAGGTTCATTATCTTTTCATCCGTGTGGACGTATGACGGAGAAAGAATACAAGTATCACCAACCCGTCTGGCCAGCGTGGAAACAGTAGGCCAAAGCCTCCCAACATTGGGAGAGGCCTAGTCCAGCAGTGGACTGCGATGGGCTAGTTGATTGATCTTTCCATCACCCCACGTCTATATCACCAACAGTCTGTGCCTCAATCTTTAACGTTTTGTTTCAGGCGCTTGGACTACTTCATCATATCAGAACGGTTGTTACCAACTTTGTGTGATAACGTCATAAGGGATGGTGTCTACGGCAGCGACCATTGCCCCCTAACACTATTTCTGCATTTAACCAGTGCTGACAAACCTAAAGAGTAATTCATAACAAATTTCAGTAATCTCATAGTTTTGAAGTTTCAAAAAATTTTGAAACCAACACAATAGTTTTGTATTGCTTTTTATTTTGGAAAAAAATAAAAGCATATTACCTACGTGATAAATGTTTGAAATAATTTCACTGACTAATGTCAATTATTGAATTCGTTCCATAGCATAAATATGTTGTATTTAATCTCATTGTATGAACATAATGTAAATATAAAAATCTAGGTTTACCTATGTTTAAAAACCAAACTACAAAATTTGAAGTACAGGTAAATTAGCTTGGAGAAATTTTTGCGTTTGTAGTAGTGTATGGTCAGCAAATAAAAAAAAACAACATTTAATTTTGAGTTTTTATTTTTTAAAGGTAATATACCTACGATTGTGGCTGGAGCACACCAAATGCGTACACGTCTACGCATACGCACTACGTACTAATACGGACGTGAAAATGTGTATCCACTGCATTGTAATCTATGGAACTGTATGAGGCAGACAAGCCAGTTCCAAACATTACAAGCATTGAATGCCGGTTTTCACTTCAGTGAAGACGTGTATGAATTAGGTGTTCTCCGGCCATAAATGTTTTATTCTAATAATTCATCAACCCCAGGCATATCACAATCATCCCCATCCGCGCTTTCATCAGATGAATTATTTAAATTAATTATGATTCGTTCTGATATTGTGTCTAAAGCTGCGTCTCTACCCTGATATTTGTTTTCCTCCTCAATAGCATGCAGTCAAACTTTTCTCCATTCCTCTACAGTTATGGCGTTCATTTTTTCTTCAGCTAATGACATTATAACCTTCATATTCATTGCGACATATGTTTTCACTATCCCCCATATATTTTCTATAGGATTAAACTCCGGATGGTATGGTGGTAAACGCAGCACAGTATGACCGTGCTGTCGTAATATTTCGTCTATCTTGTACTTTACAAATCTCGCCTTGTTTTGCAGAATCAGTTCATATAATTGAGGCTTAAGCAACGTGGATGAATGCTCAATGTTTCGAAATGTCAGCCAGTCAATCATTTGCTGTTTTCTAGAATTACTATTCGGTGCAGGATTTTGTATTGAGTTATGATATGGTGCGTTGTCAACAACAACAACACTATTTGGTTGTAAGTTGGGTATTAATTGAGTTTGAATCCACCTTGAATAGTTGTCATAGTTCATATTGTCGTGGTAATCTCCACTTTTTTGGTTGGCTTTAAACATAAGCAATGCATTTGGTATAAAGCCATCCATACCACCGGCATGAACAATGATTAAGCGGTTGCCTTTCGATATATGTTGCTTCAAACCTGAGGTGCTTCCATCTGACCAAGATTTCGAGAGGGTATGTGATGTATGTATATATGTTTCGTCGGTGTAAACAATTGGTCGGCGTTGTTCACGATATTCAGCAATTTTCATCAAATAATTAATTCCCAAGTATCTAATTTCGTGTTTTTCCATAAGAAGTTTCCGGTTATCTTCTGTTTGCTTCCAATTAAAACCTAATGACATGACGTGTTTTCGTAACGTGCTGACACAACCTTTATAATCGATATCTTCTTTCAATTTTGCGTGCAAAGTTTTCAAAGTGGGAACTTCTTTATTTGTGATGTGGAAGTCATGAATTGTTCTTCTGATAACTTGCTTGCGATTCGGTTTCTTTTTAGGAGATTTAAATGTTACTTCCTGATCTGAAGGACGACATTTGCTTTCTGATAGTACCTTTCTGACGGATGCTATTGAAATTCCTGTTGATTTAGCAACTAATTGAGTGGGGGTCATAATACACTCATTTTCGAAATATTTGTACAAACAGTACAAAACTTCTTTAGTTTGAGAAGTCAAAGGCTTGCCTCGACCATGTTTTAACACCGGAGCCATTTTGAATTACCAATATAAAGTTACAACACTTACACACAAATTAAACACTTCAACAAATATTATAACAATAATAACAAACAATAACAACAATCAACAAATACAAAATTTAACAATTAAACTGCGTAATAATTATAATTTTTGAATGAAATGTGCGCTTTATGTTCTAACGGTACCAAGCGACTGACGCCGGACTGCACGTGGCACCTGCGGACAGCGTAAACTGGTTTATTCTGGTTTTGTGCGTGTTTCCACTTTCCACTATCAAGTGACGATTTTTTTATTTGTTTTGTTTCGTAATTATTATGGTCAAAACTTTTTACCTATAGCTAAACTACTATCATCTAAAGAACGACACGATATTTTATTGTTTCACGGTAGTCGCCTTGTCGTTTGCTCAAGGACGTGAAATTGAATGAATTTTTTTTTATCCCTTTCAACCCGAAGATTATTTTTTTGCAATTCTATGTTTTTTATCGTTTGAGTCCACTAAGTAGGCGATAGGAAACCAACGAAAAATAAAATAAAAAATCTAGGTATCCTAGATTTTGCCCAATAGTACCCGCACGACCGTGAGCTCTCGGCGTAAATGCTCAATACGCACGCTCGTGCTTTCTGAAATATGCAGGACATTAATGAAAAAAAAAACACATATTTTCTCATAAATTTTAATCATATTAACAAAAGTAATCAGTCTTAACTCTCTTTCATTATTTTAATTCAAAAACAATTATATTTGGCTTCTTTTTAATTACAAAAATATAAAAACAATCAGTCTTAATTATTCTTTTAAGTCTTTAGTGTCAAATGAGATCAATTGGCTAATATAACTCCATAAATCAACAGCGATTTATGGTGTGATAATCAGCAAAACAGTTTTTACCTCTAGAAAGGCATAAATATACATTGCACTTGGTGCACTTTATTTTGGACCTACTAGAGCATGTCTCCAGTTTACATACTCTTGGGGACGTAATTTCGTCATCAAAAGCTGCAAGGTGACAGTAATCATCATAGCGTTTAGAAATGGAGGGAGTAGGTTGCTTAAACAGTTTGGTTGGTGGTGGTAACGACAAGTCATCCCCTGAATCATTATCTTGACTATCTAGATGTCTTTTAATGGGAGTTTGAACCAGGCTTTCAGCTACTTCTAAACGAAAATGCAATAGGTCCATGATTTTATTTTGGGGTACATTATTGGCTATACAATCATTACGATAAAGTCGCCAAGAGTTGGCCACAGCTAAATCAATGAAATGAATTATGACCTTCAAAGTCCATTTTCTCGTTTTAATAAAAGCTCGGTAATATTCAATTTGTTGATCTAAGACATCTACTCCTCCCATGAACCTATTGTAATTGGATATAATCTTTGGACATGTCACATCAACATACACTTTTCTGGATTTATCCCACCTTTTAACCAATGTCGTATGATCAGCTCCAGTGCAATTTGAAACCATCATCACAGACTTATTGTCTTTCCATTTTACCAGCACCAGATCGTCACACACAAATTGTTGTGATTCACCTCGACTCATTTTATTATCGTTTTTAAATGCCAAGTTTCTACGTTCGCTAATTCTATTTAACATTATTGTACCTGTACCGTGTAAACCCAACTGTGTTAACCTTTCCAAAAGAGGAACGCTGGTAAAAAACCTATCGAAATACAAACAGCTCCCAGGAGGCACAGCTTGAGCTAAATGTAAAATTACTGATGCAGATAGATGTCGAAGTCGATCATTAGCCCTTCGCTGGTGGTTATAACAAAGTTTTTAAGCCCGACAGATCTTGGCTTATTCATGACTACTTGACGTAATGCGCACCTTCCCGTAAATGGTATCATTTGTTCGTCTATTGAGTAGTTTCCTGGGACTCTCTCTAATTTACGGCAGGTTTCTTTGACTTTATTTATTATCGGCTGCACCTTCTAGAGTGGATTAAGTGTACCCTCAGCAGAACTGGGTTGATCTTCTGGGACAAAATGAAGAGCGCTCCTTAATGTTATAAAGCGATCACGTGTCATGACGTCAGCTATAATTGCCAACCCTGTACCTTGTCGCCAGTACATATACATGCGTGGAAAACCGAAAACTCCCATGTAGATGTGTAGTCCAAATATTTTTTTAATATCAACTACAGTTGTATTCAGAACATGTCCTGTTTTTCTCATATAATAATTATTGGTACAGTCGGCACCGAGCTGATAAAAATCAGTATGGAAGTAATCTTTAAAGTAATCTATAGGAGTCCTAATATTGTGGACCGATAAGGGTTGGAAGTCATGTTCTTTGTCGGGATAAGTTGTTTGTTTCCAAATTCTGCCTCTAGATTGGCCTCTCCGACTTGGTGTAATACATGGTGGAGTACTTACTTGTGTAACTAATGATGTACTAGCGACACTTGCCTCTTGTTCCGGTTCACTAAGCTGCTGATGTTCACCTAAGTCGTCCCTATCCAAATCTCCCATTAAATCATCATCATTAAAATGTTCTTCAAAAATATCCTCAAGGTCAGAATCGTTACCATCTCCTAATATGGATAGTAGTAGTAGTAGTAAGTTTCGACAGGGTAGGTACCACCGTGCACTATTGCGAAAAACCCTCCATAGCAATTCAATCTCGGTTGGATTGTGTTCAGGGGTCAGCATGTGCATAGCCGGGCAGAGGTGGTGGTTGTCGCAGCACTAGTGGGACCAGTGGGTCTTGGCGTAGTCTAGTGGGGATGGCGCGGGGCGATGCGCCGAACAGGGAGACCTGTAGAAACGGTGGTGCCGCTGGCCGCCCGCGGTATAGTACAGGGGCCCAACTGGGGTTAACCACCTTGGGAGGCTGCCTCACCAGGCCGCGCATAATCCCGATATGGTTCGTCGTGCCGGTTGGTGACCGGATTTGGGAGCCCGGCGACCATACTCGGGGGGGTACGGGGGCCCTTCCGTTCGGCGCGTCGGCTCTCGCCATGCCTCACATTCATAGATAAAACCAATATCCCGCGCTTTGTCACACGGTGCTGCGGCGGCAATCACTTCTTTTTTCACGCCTTCTCCCACCCAAACTCATGGCAGCGCAATTTACAGAAAAAGGCAACACAGCGGCTCGTCACACTCCCAAAAGCTTGCTATTTGAGGTGGAGTCCACTAACATCTGTGGGCTCCATGCAAACCTCAACGCCGTCCACCAACACCTAGAGACGGCGAAACCTGCCATGTTTTTTCTAACGGAGACGCAAATACACCGCCCTGACGACACGACCTACTTGCTCTACCCTGGCTATGTTCTTGAGGAAAGTTTTCGTGCAAAAGCCGGGGTGTGCGTGTATGTTAGGGCGGATGTTTGCTGTCGCCGTTTGCGCTGCCTAGAGGACCCATCCTTCTCCGTCCTTTGGGTACACGTAGACCATGGCCCTACGAGTCAGATCTATGTGTGCCTCTACCGTTCCCATACAGGAGATGCTGAGACAACTCGACTCTTTGAATATCTGAGTCAGGCGGCAGATGATGCGCAGGAGCGATTTCCGAATGCCGAAATGGTATTTTTGGGGGATTTTAACGCCCACCACGAGATCTGGTTGGGCTCCTCCAAAACAGACCATGCGGGAAGAGCCGCCCACGCATTTGCTCTGGCGCACGGCCTGACCCAATTGGTGCACGAGGTCACTAGGATACCAAGAAGGTCGGGCCAAGCACCTTCTCTGCTAGACCTTCTGCTGACGAGTGATCCGGACCGGTACAGTGTATCGGTGCGAGCCGCTTTAGGCAACTCTGACCACTGCCTGGTCTGTTCCACAGTGCCTATTATAGCGCCCCCACGACCCATGCAGGGGAAGCGGCGTCTCTGGCACTACTCGTCAGCGGACTGGGATGGACTTCGTGACTATTTTGCGTCCATCCCGTGGGTTGAGCGCTGCTTTGAAGGTAAGAACCCATCGGATTGTGCTACTGCTGTCGCCGGTGAGATCGGTCTGGGTATGGAATACTATATCTCATACACCGATGTCACCGGTGACCGCGGGGTGCGCCCTTGGTTCGGGCGCGAGTGCGCGGAAGCTGTTGAACAAAAACAGTCTGCGTACCGCGCTTGGGTAAGGGCGCGCGCCACGCGCCATCCCAATCTGGGCCACTTCAAGGCGGCGTACAACAGAGCCACAAAGGTCTGTAGAAGGGCCTATGTCAGAGCGGATGCCCTGCGCATAGCGCGGCTTGGTCAAGAGCTAGTGATGCATCCCACGGGAAGCCGTGGCTACTGGCGACTGGCTAAAGCTGTGCAAGCCAACTTCTGTCAGCCTTCGCTGCCTCCGCTGCGTAACCCTGATGGATCGCTGGCCCATGAGCCGCAAGAGAAGGCAAATCTGCTGGCTAATCTCTTTGCGGCCAACTCCCGAATCGATGATTGTGGTACGCAGCCACCAACACTACCCGACAGTGACCACGCGATGCCTGATATCCATATCAGGCAACGCGATGTCCGTGCAGTGCTGCAATCACTCGATGTCCGGAAAGCCAGTGGTCCGGATGGTATTCCAGCGGTAGTTTTGAAAAAATGTGCAGCGGAGTTGTCTCCAATGCTTACGCGCCTGTACCGGCTATCCTACAGTTCGGGTACAGTGCCTTTGCCTTGGAAAGAGGCGAATGTTCAGCCGATTCCCAAGAAGGGGGATCGCTCGGAGCCAGCCAACTATCGACCCATAGCCGTCACCTCAGTGCTGTGCAAAGTGTTCGAGCACATAATTAACAAACAGCTCATGCGGCACCTAGAGGATCACTCCTTAATTAATGACCGGCAATATGGCTTCAGACCGAAACGGTCAACGGGTGATCTTCTAGCATACGTTACCCATCTTTGGGGTGAGGCTATGGACAAGCACGGTGAGTCACTGGCAATTAGTCTTGACATCGCAAAGGCTTTCGATAGAGTCTGGCACAAATCGCTTCTTTCTAAGCTACCTGCCTTTGGTCTGCCTTCTAGGCTGTGCAACTGGGTTGCTAGCTTTCTGCAGGGGCGCCGTATTCGCGTCCTTTGTGACGGACGAGCTTCGGAGTTTCTGCAGGTTAATGCTGGCGTGCCCCAGGGGTCCGTCTTATCACCCACTCTCTTTCTTCTGCATATCAACGACATGCTGTCTACCGGCAATGTTCATTGTTATGCAGACGATAGCACTTTACATGGGAGTTATCATGGACATCCAGCGGCCAAGCAGTCAGATATCGCAGAGAAAAGGCAGCTTCTTGTCACTGAGCTTGACGGGGTCCTGAATCACATTTCTCAATGGGGCTCTGAGAACCTGGTTGAGTTCAATGCCAAGAAGACGCAGGCATGTGCGTTTACAGCAAAAGTATCTTCTTTCCTTCCCCTCCCCACTCTTCAGAGAACGCCACTGCCGCTGCAGGACAATCTCAATATCCTAGGTATGGATGTTCGCTGCAACCTGAATAACAAAAACTACATCGAAAGCATCATCAAAACAGCCTCACGAAAACTCGGAGTCCTGAACAGAGTGAGACGATTTTTCACGCCGGAGCAGCGGTGTCTTCTATACAAGACACAAATTCGCTCCTGTGTGGAGTACTGCTCGCATCTCTGGGATGGTTCAGCAAAGTACTTACTAGATGCTCTCGACAGGTTGCAGCGACGTGCGGTCCGCATCATTGGGAATCCCGAGATCACGAACACCCTAGAACCTTTACAGCTGCGTAGAGATGTTGCGTCCATGGCTGTATTTTACCGTCTGTACCATGGGGAGTGTTTTGATGAGCTCTTCCAATTAGTCCCACCCTCCCCTTTCCTACACAGGACAACGCGTGCAGGTCTTAGATGTCATCCGCACACGGTGCAAAACATCCGATCAAGAACCAAGCGGTTCGGAGACTCTTTCCTCTGTCGCACCATTAAGGCCTGGAATTCATTACCAGCTCACGTGTTTCCTTCTTCCTACAGTCCCGGGTCCTTTAAGCGGGGCGTGAAAAAGCATATGATAAGGCCGTCAAGCTGAGTGTCACCATTGTCACACGGTATGTGTAAGTAATGGTGACCCTCTTTTCTGGGATTTTGCCTTCAGCTTACCATCAGGCAGGGCGAAGTCCAATTGACGTGTCCTATATAAAAAAATAAAAAAAAAACATCTTCCGGTATATTTGCTCCTGAAATAAGTATATTGTATTGAATTTAAATTCTAAATTATCATTAAAAACAAGTAAATAATAACACGCACGAGCGTGCATTTTAGCACATCAAAACATGAATGAAGACCGAACTGCTACGATCGTGCGTGTTGTTTTTAACTCCTCAAAATCAAATAAAAAACATTATCGAATCAAATACTAATTACATAATCACTTTAATTACAGTATAACCTTTTTAATATTATATAGTAATGAAATAACATATAATAACAATATTTATATCTACGTACCTGTCGCGCTGTGAGCGCCAAAAAACGCAGCCATCTTTCCGGTCACACCTAGTCGTCGTATCGTACGATGCCTATTTATTTTTTAATACAACGCGCGAAGCCCGCACGAGCGTGTGGCATAGGTTTCGTCTCGTAAAACAGATATTTAATATCTAAATATTTTTACCTCGCGCAGGCGCATACTCGTTTAAGCCAGGGTTGAAAGGGTTATAAAGTCAAAACCTTTTTCTTTAAAATAAAAACTTGTTTTCATTGAAAACAAAAATCAGAGTGTTGCTAGGGATAAGTATAAAATTAAATAGTAATGTTAGGATATCGAAACATTTTTGTATAGGCCAGAACGATATTGTGGAAACGCGCTCTAAGATCTGAGTAATATACTATACCACTACATATGCAAAAATTTCTCGAGACTAATTTCACTGTACAATCCTATTGTTCAACGCATAATATGAATACTGTTCCAAGAATTTGAATTTACTACCTACAGAGAGATTTTGTGCGTACTACGCACCTACAGTACCGGCTTTTGTTTAGGCACGTCCCTGGTCCGCGGGAAGAAGAGTGAGGTTTCTGTTAAGATTGCGCTCTCTCTATCACACAGCTCACTTCTACCGTTTGATATCTTCATAGAGTAGTTATAACCGAAACTACTGTTTTGATTCTTTGATATTGCTCTCTGGACTCGCCCTCTTCTGCTCGTACCGGAAAAGTTGGGTACAGGACATAATGTGTTTGTAGATAATAAAATTTATTGGTAATACCATTCAGCGTTTTTATTTCAAACCAACGATTACATAAATTTTAAAACATGCCACAGTCAATATTATTAAAAAATAATCTTATTTTCTTTGGAATAATCTTATTTTCTTTGGAAAATAATATTATTGGTAGTCTGGTACCTGTAGTTAGTATTATTGACGACTGTCGGCATCATTGTAGTTCGCCGAGCCATGTCTTCTTATGTTATTATGAAGCAGCAAGTTATAATTATTACTAGTATTAATATCATCGCATTTGTCCCTCAGATTTGGTGTAGTGGGAGGTGGGTAGGAGTGGCTTTGGTACATGCGGCGTAAATTTAATAAATCTTCCAGATCTTCCACATTGTCTTTTTCCTGGTTAGCTGCGATGCCCGAACGTTGAAAGTTCAAACAACAGTCTACGTTTATTGCCAATAAGGCAACTACGACGAGAATTTTTATCATTTTGGAGAAATATATTCTTGATAATTACCAGCTTCGAATTACAACGAGTCTATATTTATAGTACCCTTTTAAAGGACACAATCACAACAGTAATTGATTAATACGCTTAAGCTTGCTTATATTATTTTGTGTAATTAAATAACTTAAGACTAATTACGTACCTACATGTTCAATGTTTATCACAACTGTAGGTATGTCGTTAATATCGCTTCTACAATCTATGAAGTTGATTGCACTATTCGTTCCAGTAGGTAAGTATATCAATGACCTCGATGTAATTATTTGTATGCATGAATACGCATTGGTCTGGGTGTTACAACTTTTTTTAACTATTTATATACAGCCCAGACTCCGCCTCAGATGCATGGCTCGAGGAAAACGGCAATAGGCTCACTTCCTATTGCGTGGGACCGAATACAATGATGGTGCTTAACTAGGCAGAGGTGTTATTTCACCTCTGCCTAGTTAAGCTGTGATTACCATGGGTCTAGATAGCGTTGTGTATAATTCCCGGCAATAGTCTTACATTTTTACATGAATTTGAAATAGCAGGTCGCATTTTCTCGACTACATTAAGAAAAGTTTTCATGACGAAAATCGCTCCCAAAAAGGTAAAGGTTTAGGTGCTAATTCGTTAATGAACGAAGGAGTAGGAGACCGGGCCTTTTGTATCAAAGGTTACGGGTTGAATGCAGCCGGGAATGGCGCTCGGAAGATACCTAATGATTCATTTTTAGAAGAAACCTTATAATGTGGAACATCAGCTTCGCCAACCATTAAAATTATTTTATTAAGATCTCCGCAAATCGGTGTAGGCAAGATACCTAACTGCTAATTAATTGACGACTTTTGGGCATGGTCTGCATGGTTGCTAGACTAGAATTTCAACTAAATTCGCACCAAAAAAGAACTGCCGAGGATTTAAGTTCCATACTGGATATTCTTTTTTTGTTTTTTTTTAATGAGCGCAAAATCTGGATCCATCCTGGATCTTGACTTACGCAATAAATGCAGTTTTTCACAGACGAGGAGCGCGACGGTATGACGGACCTGCTCGGCGACGGGTTCGTTGATACATTCAGACACTTATATCCGGATAAATCCGGTGCCTATACGTTCTGGACATACATGACGAACAGCCGAGCTAAGAATGTAGGATGGTAAGATACACTTTACTTTTTCTTTTCATATCAAACACCAGTATTTAGTAGTTTATGAACTCATACTTATTTTTTCTTTATTATAAGAAACATGTAGGTACCTTAGTACTGGTATGACGTGCGGGAGCGACAGCGGAGCGACGAAGGATCGCAAGCCAAGCTGCCCGCGTACGAAAGCAACTCGGTCGTTGGAGTTCGATGAACGACCTCCGCCCCCCATGAGCGCCGGCCTGGGGGTGACAGGTGGAGCCGCTTGTCAACCTGGCAGAAGCAGGCCGCCTGACGCGCCTCCCCGTTTCCGGGGACGAGTTGGGGACTCTGTAGTCCCCACACCCGAGAAGAGGGCCAGATCGTGAGAGATGGCCCTGGGTCGGCCGGGGTGCGAGAGATATGCCTGTCAACCTCACCTTCGGCAACCAAAACAACCCACAGGCGGCGTGAGTTTTAGTCGGTTCGAGTCCGTCATAACCTCTCCCACCGGCTCCGGTGGGGAGGTATGCGTGAGGATTTTGTGCACGTAAAAAAAAAAGTACTGGTTCGACGTCAATATACATTTTTAGTCGACATTTTTTAGCAAAGCGGGTCTACGTCCAAAAATAGCTTAAGATGTAGATGTGATGGAAAATAAAAATAAGATTTTTCTTTCAAAGACCACCTAATGGACTTAATATTCATGTACCTATCATGCAAGTTTAGTTCTTAACAAATCTGATCTTAACAAATTGAAACCATTTATGAAAGCAGAAGAAGCGTGGTTCCCGGCAGAGTAGGATTTAGACCACCCCATCTCTTCCCATGCGGTGTCATACAAGGGGACTAATGGATAGGGTTATTTAAGTTCAGACAGATATATGCAACCCAGGCTCAATGGGCTGGCTTGAGTCAACAATCGTGCCCGGAAGACGGCAATGGGCTCATCCCCTATTACGTGGGACCGAATTTAATGATTGGTGAAATGTGGGTCTTAATTCACCTCCGCCTATCCCCCTGGAGATAAAGGCGTGATTATATGTATGTAAGAAGCGAAAGAAAGAAGTCTCTGGTTACCTCACTGGGAAAGAGGCGTGTTATACCTATATTATATGAAATATAATGCTTAGAATATTAGGTTCATTATCTTTTCATCCGTGTGGACGTATGACGGAGAAAGAATACAAGTATCACCAACCCGTCTGGCCAGCGTGGAAACAGTAGGCCAAAGCCTCCCAACATTGGGAGAGGCCTAGTCCAGCAGTGGACTGCGATGGGCTAGTTGATTGATCTTTCCATCACCCCACGTCTATATCACCAACAGTCTGTGCCTCAATCTTTAACGTTTTGTTTCAGGCGCTTGGACTACTTCATCATATCAGAACGGTTGTTACCAACTTTGTGTGATAACGTCATAAGGGATGGTGTCTACGGCAGCGACCATTGCCCCCTAACACTATTTCTGCATTTAACCAGTGCTGACAAACCTAAAGAGTAATTCATAACAAATTTCAGTAATCTCATAGTTTTGAAGTTTCAAAAAATTTTGAAACCAACACAATAGTTTTGTATTGCTTTTTATTTTGGAAAAAAATAAAAGCATATTACCTACGTGATAAATGTTTGAAATAATTTCACTGACTAATGTCAATTATTGAATTCGTTCCATAGCATAAATATGTTGTATTTAATCTCATTGTATGAACATAATGTAAATATAAAAATCTAGGTTTACCTACCTATGTTTAAAAACCAAACTACAAAATTTGAAGTACCTACAGGTAAATTAGCTTGGAGAAATTTTTGCGTTTGTAGTAGTGTATGGTCAGCAAATAAAAAAAAACAACATTTAATTTTGAGTTTTTATTTTTTAAAGGTAATATACGTATGTGGCTGGAGCACACCAAATGCGTACTCGTCTACGCATACGCACTACGTACTAATACGGACGTGAAAATGTGTATCCACTGCATTGTAATCTATGGAACTGTATGAGGCAGACAAGCCAGTTCCAAACATTACAAGCATTGAATGCCGGTTTTCACTTCAGTGAAGATGTGTATGAATTAGGTGTTCTCCGGCCATAAATGTTTTATTCTAATAATTCATCAACCCCAGGCATATCACAATCATCCCCATCCTCGCTTTCATCAGATGAATTATTTAAATTAATTATGATTCGTTCTGATATTGTGTCTAAAGCTGCGTCTCTACCCTGATATTTGTTTTCCTCCTCAATAGCATGCAGTCAAACTTTTCTCCATTCCTCTACAGTTATGGCGTTCATTTTTTCTTCAGCTAATGACATTATAACCTTCATATTCATTGCGACATATGTTTTCACTATTCCCCATATATTTTCTATAGGATTAAACTCCGGATGGTATGGTGGTAAACGCAGCACAGTATGACCGTGCTGTCGTAATATTTCGTCTATCTTGTACCCTACAAATCTCGCCTTGTTTTGCAGAATCAGTTCATATAAGAAATAGTTATAAAAAGCTGGCAACACTGGGCCACGTGAGCGAGCAAAGAGTATCGGTAGTAAGTACCTACCTCATCAAAAAAAAAACCAAATAATAAAAAGTTTATTAAAATGTCGTCGAACTCTAAAACTGCAGCCGGCCGCAAGGTGGCGCGACTTGTGACATGTTGTAATTGTAAGAAGCAAGTTAAAGATGATAGAGGAGAGAAGACAGTCACTAAGTGGGCATGTGCGACATGCAAACAGAAAAAAAAAGCACAGAATACACTTGCTTCTGAAACTGAACCTTCAAATGTAACAATCAGGAGGAAACAATCGTCCCCTATTTCTAAGACTGATGCAGCATCTACTACGTCACAAACGATCCCGCAATATTCTACCCACGAAACTCCCATGCTCGATCTGGAAGACACATTTACTGAACACGTAGTTGTGCAGTATGATAGCCCGGCTGTAGTAGAACAAACACTCTCAAAAAGCGTGGATTACACAACCGTTGAATTTAACTCTATTCCGGAAATGCAGGATACTATTACGCAGTTACAGTCTGAGTTATACGGTTCCCAAAATGAGCTGGAGAATATAATTTTGGAAAATAACGACCTCCGTAGTCAACTTGTAAAGTTGACCAATGAAAATAAAACACTAAAAAAATTCCTTTCGAATTCTCCAGTGAAAAAGAACGACTTACCAAGTACTGTACAAAAGCGAAAGTGCTCCCTGCGGCTTGGGGATATAGATATATTTGCTACACCTCCTAGACGTGTGACTGAGACAGACTCACAACTGAAAGGGGCTATCGCAAAACAGCAACAATACCTCGAAAGATTAGAGCACGAGCTAAAACAGGCCAAATGTGAGATAGTAAATTTAAACCAGCGAATCGAGTACCTGCAACATGAACTGCAAAGGGAAAAAAGTGAAGAGTCTTCGTCAACACAACGCATTGCTGGCACATCTTCTATGGCTCAGACATCACACAAGCGAGGAAAATTATGTATCCTGACTAATAGTAACACCTGCGGCACCCTGCAAGATATCGAAAATACCTTTGGCCGCGAATTCAAATATTGTAGGTATGTCTTGCCAAATTGCGGCATAGAACACTTGCTTAAAAACATTGACGGTAAATTACATAATTTTGATGAAAATGACTACTGTGTACATAGTTGGACAAAGAGACTTTAAGTATAATATGCAAGATTACAATACATTAGTAAGAAAAATACGAGAGTCATTGGTACATATAAAACATACAAATATTTTAATATGTGCTCCCACGTATGTATGTGGGGCACCGATTTATAATTATAAAATTGATTTATTTAATAATTTCTTGAATTTGGACATACAAAATAATAACTATGCACACTTTATTGACTCAAATCGTAATTTATCTTTTGAAATGTTTTCATACTATAGTGGCAAACTTAATAGAAGTGGAATTAAAAATGTATACAAAGATATACTAGAAACAATACAACTTAAATGTCTTGTATTCAATACACATTCTGTTGAGAAAGATGAACAATCCCTGCAGCTTTTTCTTGAAAAATAATTGTGGTAGGAATGCAGTGGTCGGTAAATGTTTTTCCATTAAACAACGTACCTTAAGGCCTAACATTAAGGTATACAATAGGAAAATTCTGATTTACTACCAGAACGTCAGAGGCCTTCGCACAAAGACTACTGGTTTCTATAATAATGTTACAGCAAGTTGCTATGATTTTATTTTTCTTAACGAAACTTTTTTAATGAACTTTTTTAATGAGCTGGATGCGGAGGCGGCTGAACGTGAAGCAACTGAAGCAGGATATAGTGCAATCAGTTTTAGCGTTAGCCACGTAAATGCCTCAGAATTAAGACGAGCGGTTCGACGTCTGAAGCCTACCTCTACTTGTGGTCCCGATAATATACCGGCGTTTTTACTCAAGGATTGTATATCTGCCTTCGAGGAACCGCTTTTGCACATATATAATTTATCACTCCAGCAGTGTGTCTATCCTAGTGACTGGAATGTCTCTAGAATAACACCGATACCTAAGGGGGGTTCTTCGACCGACATTACTAACTTTAGACCTATAGCCGTATTGTCAAGTTTTGTTAAGATCTTTGAGTCTATTATAAATAAGATTTTATTCGATAATATTAATAAGTACTTGGATAACTCCCAGCATGGATTTCGCCCGGCACGTTCTACCCTGACAAACCATATAACGTTTGTAGACTATTTACGCTCTCGAGTAACGACAGGCTGCCAGGTAGACGCAGCATATTTTGATTTTAAGAAAGCCTTTGATCTCGTGGGTAACGATATCCTTCTAGTGAAGTTTGCATCCTCGGGGTTCAGTATAAAGCTTCTTAAATTCATGGCTGATTATCTGCGAAATCGTAAGCAATATGTTAAGATTGGCCATCATATATCTAGTGTGTATTTTTCCCGTGCATTTGATGGTCTTAATATCTCTCTGCTCCTGTCAAAGCTTGCACGATCCTGGGCGCATTGCTCTTCATCCTGTACAGTGCAGATATCACCAGCACAATCACCAACTGCAGGTTCCACCTCTATGCTGATGATCTGCAGATGTATCTATCTTTTCCACCATCCTACTGCCAGGAATCTATAAATAAAATAAATGAAGACCTAATTAGAATCTCGCAGTGGTCTCAGAAAAACTGTCTGGTTCTAAACCCAAATAAATCTAAATTTATGATCCTGGGAACAAGACAACAAGTGGATAAAACATCTCAACACCAATTAAACATTAACATCAATGGCTGTCTTGTAACACAGGTGGAGGAGGCGCGGAATCTGGGGGTGGTTTTTGATCAACAGCTGCGATTCGAGACACACATCCTGCAAGCTGTCAGAAACTGTTTCTACAGGCTGAAAGTGTTGTACAGGATTCGCCCCTATATAAGTGTCAACATTAGAAAGTTGCTGTGTGAGTCACTTATACTTTCCAGGCTCAACTATGCTGACAGTGTGTACGGGAACTGTCTGCTAGGTAGAACTGAGCGACTGATCCAACGTGTGCAGAATGCCTGTGCACGGTTCTGTTTCCGGATCCCCCCACGTACGCATATAACACCTTTTCTGAACAGGGACAACATAATGAAGATGGCAGAGCGCAGAGAGCTACATTTGGCCACCTTGCTCTTTGGGGTAGTACAAAAACACAGACCGAGATATCTGTACGATAGGTTATCGTGGGCGAGTGACTACAATAAACATGGGACGAGGGCGTCTGCTTACCGTATGATAACACCGGGCCACAGGACCACTGCATACAGGGGTAGTTTCAAGTTCGCGGCTAGCCGGATCTGGAATGACCTGCCACCGCCAATCCGTGCCCTGAAAACAGTAAAGTCATTTAGAAATATGTATCGAGTGCATCTATTAAATAAACAACAGCAGAAATGACAAACTCACACTTGGAATGCACGCTAGAAACTGTAGGGGCGGTTGGCGAGGGCGATCCATTGTTCTGCTGTCGTGTGAGATGGCGTGGTCCCGGTGATGACTTCACGCTTTTTTGGCTGCGCGTCCGCATGATGACACCTGATTACTCTCATTTACGCATTTCTCGGTTTTTTCTTTACTCACTCACCATAGTCACCAACACTATTATCGGTACCATATTATGCACGGCACTTACGGGCAAATACGTTGCATTGCACTGACTGGCTTACTCGTTGCAAATGAGGGGATATGTGATTGCAACTTTTGATTATAAATGTTACATCACAATGTGATGTAAATCAAATATTGTAACTTGTAAATAATGTCTTACGCAACCCAAGCCAAGCTGCAGTGCAGTGACCAATGACAGCGTCGAAGCGGCTGGAATGTTTGCGCGGGGTTTTTAAAATATATGAGCGCGGCGTCAGCGCTGCCTAGCGGCCCCATCTGAAAACCAGCGCTGCGCATACTCTCAGTGTGCGTAGCATTTAATGCTGAGATGGGGCCCTATTTTGGGTTCACACAGTGTGAGATATACTAGGTTAAGGTTAGTTGTAAGTATAGTTCATAAGCATTTAAGTAACACTGTGAGAAGCAAAATAAAAATTTCTTTCTTTCTTTCTTCTTCTTTCAATATCTCTACGCATCTGCAAAGGCTCGAGGGTGTTCGTGACCTCAGGGTTCCCAATAATTCAGACCGCGCGTCGCTGCAACCTGTCGAGAGCATCTAGTAGGTATTTCGCGGAGCCATCCCAGAGATGCGAGCAGTATTCCACGCAGGAGCGAATTTGTGTCTTATAGAGAAGACACCGCTGCTCCGGCGTGAAAAAACGTCTCACTTTGTTTAGGAGTCCGAGTTTCCGCGAGGCTGTTTTGATGATGCTCTCGATGTAATTTCTGTTATTCAGTTTGCAGCGAATATCCATGCCTAGGATATTGAGATTGTCCTGCAGTGGCAGTGGCGTGCTCTGAAGAGTGGGAAGGGGAAGGAAAGAAGATACCTTTGCTGTGAACGCACAAGCCTGCGTCTTCTTGGCATTGAACTCGACCATGTTCTCAGAGCCCCATTGAGAAATGTGATTCAAGATCCGGTCCAGTTCAGTGACAAGAAGCTGTCTTTTTTCCACGATATCAGACTGTTTGGCCGCAGGTTGTCCGTGATAACTCCCGTGTACGGTGCTATCGTCTGCATAGCAATGTATGCGGCCGGTGGACAGCATGTCGTTGATATGCAGAAGAAAGAGAGCGGGAGATAATACAGACCCCTGCGGTACGCCAGCATTTATTTGTAAGAACTCCGAAGCCCGTCCATCACAGAGGACGCGGATACGGCGCTCCCGCAGGAAACTAGCAATCCAGTTGCACAGTCTAGGAGGCAGACCAAAGGCTGGTAGCTTGGAGAGAAGCGATTTGTGCCAGACTCTATCGAAAGCTTTGGCGATATCAAGACTAATTGCCAGTGATTCACCGTGCTTGTCCATAGCCTCACCCCAAAGATGGGTAACGTATGCTAGAAGATCACCCGTTGACCGTTTCGGCCTGAAGCCATATTGCCGGTCATTAATTAAGGAGTGATCCTCTAGGTGACGCATGAGCTGTTTGTTAATGATGTGCTCGAAGACCTTGCACAGCACTGAGGTGGCGGCTATGGGTCGATAGTTGGCTGGCTCTGAGCGATACCCCTTCTTGGGGATCGGCTGTACATTCGCCTCTTTCCAAGCCGAAGGCACTGTACCCGAGCTGTAGGACAGTCGGTACAGCCGCGTAAGCATCGGAGACAACTCCGCTGCACATTTTTGTAAGACCACCGCTGGAATACCATCCGGGCCACTGGCTTTCCGGACATCGAGTGATTGAAGCACCGCACGGACATCGCAATGCCTGATACGTATTTCAGGCATTACGTGGTCACCATTGGGTAGTGTCGGCGGCTGTATACCGCAATCATCGACTCGGGAATTGGCCGCAAAGAGATTTACTAGCATATTGGCTTTCTCTTGCGGTCCATGGGCCAGGGATCCATCAGGGTAGCGCAGCGGTGGCAGCGAAGGCTGACAGAAGTTGGCCTGCACGGCTTTGGCTAGTCGCCAGTATCCACGGCTGCCCGTGGGATGTGCCACTAGCTCTTGACCAAGCCGTGCAATGCGCAGGGCATCCGCTCTGACGTAAGCCCTCTTGCAGTCCTTTGTGGCTCTGTTGTACGCCGCCTTGAAGTGGCCCACATTGGGATCGTGCGTGGCACGCGCCCTTACCCAAACGCGATACGCGGACTGCTTTTGGTCAACAGTCCTCGCACACTCGCGCCCGAACCAAGGGCGCACTCCTCGAGCACCGGTGACATCAGTGTACGGGATATAGTATTCCATACCCAGACCGATCTCACCGGCAACAGCAGTAGCACAATCTGAGGGTTTCTTACTTTCAAAGCAGCGTTCAACCCACGGGATGGACGCAAAATAGTTGCGCAGCCCATCCCAATCTGCTGACGAGTAGTGCCAGAGACGCCGCTTCCCCTGCACGGGTAGTGAGGGCGCTATAATTGGCACCTTGGAGCAGACCAGACAGTGGTCGGAATTGCCTAAAGCGGCTTGTACCGAAACACTGTACAGGTCTGGGTGACTCGTCAGCAGAAGGTCTAGCAGAGAGGGTGCTACGCCCGACCTTCTTGGTATTCTAGTGACCTCGGGTACCAATTGGGTCAGGCCATGCGCCAGAGCAAATGCATGGGCGGCTCTTCCCGCATGGTCTGTTTTGGCGGAGCCCAACCAGGTTTCGTGGTGGGCGTTAAAGTCCCCCAAAAATACCACTTCGGCGTTCGGAAACCGTTCCTGCGCATCATCTGCCGCCTGACTCAGATATTCAAAGAGTCGAGTTGTCTCAGCATCTCCTGTATGGGAACGGTAGAGGCACACATAGATCTGACTCGTAGAGCCATGGTCTACGTGTACCCATAGGGTTGAAAAGGATGGGTCCTCAAGGCAGCGCAAACGGCGACAACAAACATCCGCCCTAACTAAACACGCACACCCCGGCTTTTGCACGGAAATTTTCCTCGATAACATAGCCGGGGTAAAGCAAGTAGGTCGTGTCATCAGGGCGGCCTATTTGTGTCTCCGTGAGAAAGAGCATATCTGGTTTCGCCGTCTCAAGGTGTTGGTGGACGGCGTTGAGGTTCGCATGGAGTCCACAGTTATAGTGGACTCCACCTCAAATAGCGAGCTTGTGGGAGTCTGAAGAGCCGCTGTGTTGCCCAATACTCTTAAATGCGCTGCCATGATGAAAAGGAGAAAAGGGCGTGAAAAAAGAGGTGATTGTCGTCGCAGCACCGCGTGACAAAGTGCGGGATATTGGTTTTGTCTATGATTATGAGGCATGGCGTGAGCCGACACGCCGTACGGAAGGGCCCCCGTACCCCCCCGAATATGGTCGCCTGGCCCCCACTTCCGGTCACCAACCGGCACGACGAGCCATACCGGGATTATGCGCGGTCTGGTGAGGCAGCCTTCCAGGGTGGTTAGTCCCAGTTGGGCCTCTGTACTATACCGCGGGCGGCCAGCGGCACCACCGTTTCTACGGGTCTCCCTGACCGGCGCGTCGCCCCGCATCATCCTCACTAGACTACGCCAAGACCCACTGGTCCCACTAGTGCTGCGACCACCATCACCTCTACCCGGCTATGCATTTGCTGATCCCTGAACGCAATCCAACCGAAATTGAATTACTATGAAGGGGTTTTCGCAATATTGCACGGTGGTACCAACCCGGTCGAAATTTGTGACAAATTTGTGCCGTCAAATCTCTACCACCAGTGAATAGGAATAGTGAATTAAATTTCCGAGAACATATCAAACAAGTATGTAAAAAAGCCAATAAATCCCTGGGATTTATAGTTAGAACCTCTTCTAAATTTAATAATATAGAAGTTATTAAGTTACTTTACAATGCGTATGTTCGAAGTGTACTTGAGTATAACGCTATAGTATGGAATCCCACAGAACAGCTATATATGCATTGATGGTTGAACGGGTTCAGCGCAAATTTGCCCGTTACTTATACAAGCGCGCCTATGGCTACTATCCATTCCTCTATCCTTCCATTTTCGTGACTGGGATGATTGGTCTCGATACATTGCACTTTAGACGGGAATTCGTACTAATAATGCATTACTGTCTATTGCTGAACAATAAGGTGGATAACCCATCGGTGCGCGAGTGCATTCTTTTCTATGTGCCGGACGGGTACTTGCGGGGGGCTGGAAGGCGACGGCATCAACTTTTCACTTGCCCGCCGGCGTGGCGCTTTCTCGCATGGAAGAGTCCCACTTTTGGAGGTGTTCAGCACTTAAATATTTTTTTGGAAACGAATCCAGATGTAGACATATTTTATGAAAAGACTAGTGCCATTAGTGTGAGTGTGAGGGGATATTTATGTAGGTCATAAAGAATGTTGACATTGTAGTCCGAATGTATTTTTATCTCCCAATTTAATCCTATCTGACATTATTGTATTGACATTTAATATTTACCTACAGTCCGTCAAATCTAAGAAGTACCGTTTGACAGTTCTGACAATTGAATGATAGGGATGGGATGAAAAAATCGATTACTATAATATCCGAACTTTAAGAGATCGATTACTATAATATCCGAATTTTAAGAAATCAATTGTTATAATTAAATAAAAGAAATGTTTAGGATATTTTTTTATTCACTACTAGTACTAGTATCGTCGTCTTCGTCATCATCGTCATTTAAATTAATGACCAGTTGATTGTCCATTACATTATCAAAGTGTACGTCTCTTTCGAAGTCGTCCATTATTATTTTCTTTGTTTTTTGTACTACTTTACTCCAATCTTCCTGTGTAACTTGGGCACATGCTTCCTTTAATAAACCTTCCATTTTCTTGACACTGAAGGGTGGTTTTGTGTTGTGTCTTGCTGCATAACCTGTAAAACAATAATGTAACTATTTGATAGCAGACGAAAACCATTGTTTAAATTATAAATGTTAGAAGTACTCGTGTTATTATTATAATATTATAAAATATTACCTTTAACTTGGGCCCAAATCAGTTCAATGGCATTATATTGGCAATGGTACGGAGGAAGTCGTATGACTTTGTGCCCGTGCTCTTCGGCCAATTGGTCAATTACATATGTCGGTTTTGGTGGTTTATGCAATTTCACTAACTGTAATAATTCAGCTTTTAATAGTGACATGTCGGCATCCACTCCTTTTCTTTGCAGCCATGCCACCAAATCTGCTTTCTTATTGGCTGACGTAGGTGCTTTATCAATTTGCACAGAGTGGTATGGGGCATTATCCATTATAATTGTGCTGTTAGGAGGGATATTCTGTAATAAATTTAAGAACCACTCTCGGAACCTTACTGCGTCCATTTCTTCATGATACTCTTTAGTGCTTTTGGATTGGAAAGCTAATAAAGAGTTTTCCACGAAGCCTGTAGACGCTGACCCAGCATGGCATATTATGAGGCGTCCACCTTTTCCTATCGGCACCTTCGAGCACGAAGCTTCAGAATCATCAGTCCATGTTTTCGGCACAGAATGGTTGGAATTTAGCCAAGTTTCGTCCAAAAATATTACATTATCCCAGTTTATAATTTGTTTAACTTCGCGCAGGAATGTTAGTCGCTGCATAATTATGTCATGTCGCTCCATAACAATTTTTCGTTTGTCAACTTTTTTGTATCTGAAGCCAATTCCTGTTATTACCGTTCTCAACGACTCTATGCTTCCCTTATACAGCCCGGCATCTTTTAAAGTTGCACATAACTTTGCCAATGTTGGAAATTCGCCTCTTGTAAAATACCCGTATATATGGTTTCTAATAGCATGACTATCGAATTCATCGATGCCTGTCACAGGTTTATTTCTTTTTCGTTTTTTCGGTGTGTGAAGTACGTTACTGTCACTCCCCGAAGGCCCATATTTTTCACTTAATATTTTGCCAACGGTGCGGCTACCAATACCGAGAGCTTCACCGACGCGATCCCGAACTTGTGTAACTGGCAGTAGAAGTCCACCATTTTGAGATTCACGCTCAAAATACTCGTGTAATTTCACCACCAATTCACGAGCCTGGCTGTTCAAAGTACGTCCTCTTTTCGACATTATTAATAAACACTTGCTTAGTTCGGAGTCCAGTATAAATATTGCCAAGGTAAACGGATAAAGAATGATCAGTCCAGAAAAGTAATAGCCAAGTCACAAATTGTAAAACACAAACGAGAAAGCAAGTACGCGCACAGTCAGCTTCCAAGATGGCGAGAGACTGCTGACGCCGAACCGACCGAGCGGACCGCGTGCGCTTGTAGTTGGCAGTGTTGCCAGAAAAAAAAAATTGTAGAGACTTGGACACCTGCGATTTTGCCTATTGACCTAAAAATAATTAAATTAATTTATTTTAGGGTATCTGTGTATTCAGTGCATTATGCGGTCGCGCAGTAACGTCGTTAATTTATAACATCAGGCAACAACATTTTTGTGAATGGGTTCTACATACCTTATGTTTATTAGTTTTAGACGTAGAAATAAGACTTAGAAGAAAAAATTGTAATTGTAAAATCAATGGATGTGCTTGTTAAAAATTTGTTTATTTCTCTGTAATATGCAAACCCATACTATCATACACAAAAATAAATGTAAAAAACACTATCCCTGACTCCATTTACTATTTCGACAGCGTTAGCGCGAGAAACCCCGACTTATTTGGGCGCGAAAATCAAAAATCGACAAATCGCTTTCGACAACTTTTTAAAGAAGCAAATATATTTGATTTATAAATACGTATTTTTGGTGAATGGGTTTTATCTCATATTTTACGATTACATAACTATTTAGTTATGTAATCGTAATATGTGAGATAAATCCCATTCACATGAAAAAATATTTGTTTGGTTGTCAAGTGTAATTTGTAAATAATACATTCGATTTTTCGTATATGTAAACGATTTTTTTGCATACAAGTGTATCCGAAGAGTCGCAACACTACGTGCAGTGACCTAACTACGTAACTTTGTAATGCGGTCAAGAATATAACTATTAGAAATTATTTACTGTGTAAATATGTGTTATTTTGCTTTGTTTGAAAGTTTTCAATTACATTTAGATATTAAGAATTGTACATTTTTAGATACAATAATGAAATCTTTCTAAATTCATGGTTTTATGAAAAAGGTTATTGAAACTGAATAATGTACGTATGAACAAAGTTGTTTCGGTTTGAAAAATATGAAACGTCAAACGGTACCTCTTAGATTTGATGGACTGTAATTCTTATGATTTGCGTCAGTATCTTGCCTTCCATTTGACATTATTCGCTTGACATTTGTATTGTATTGGACATTTTTTTTTATTGAATGATTGTTTACCTGATTACTTAACGAACTGTAGAATGTGACTAAGTATTTTTAATTTTTATGTGTTTATAATGCAATTTAATGCAATGCCTAATGTAATCTACAGCATATAAGTGCTTTGGTGTATACTGTAAGCTTATATTGCTAACAATAAATGAATAAAATGAATAAATATAATTGAGGCTTAAGCAACGTGGATGAATGCTCAATGTTTCGAAATGTCAGCCAGTCAATCATTTGCTGTTTTCTAGAATTACTATTCGGTGCAGAATTTTGTATTGAGTTATGATATGGTGCGTTGTCAACAACAACAACACTATTTGGTTGTTTTTCACTGTTTGGGTATTAATTGAGTTTGAATCCACCTTGACTAGTTGTCATAGTTCATATTGTCGTGGTAATCTCCACTTTTTTGGTTGGCTTTAAACATAAGCAATGCATTTGGTACAAAGCCATCCATACCACCGGCATGAACAATGATTAAGCGGTTGCCTTTCGATATAATATGTTGCTTCAAACCTGAGGTGCTTCCATCTGACCAAGATTTCGAGAGGGTATGTGATGTATGTATATATGTTTTGTCGGTGTAAACAATTGGTCGGCGTTGTTCATGATATTCAGCAATTTTCATCAAATAATTAATTCGCAAGTATCTAATTTCGTGTTTTTCCATAAGAAGTTTCCGGTTATCTTCTGTTTGCTTCCAATTAAAACCTAATGACATGACGTGTTTTCGTAACGTGCTGACACAACCTTTATAATCGATATCTTCTTTCAATTTTGCGTGCAAAGTTTTCAAAGTGGGAACTTCTTTATTTGTGATGTGGAAGTCATGAATTGTTCTTCTGATAACTTGCTTGCGATTCGGTTTCTTTTTAGGAGATTTAAATGTTACTTCCTGATCTGAAGGACGACATTTGCTTTCTGATAGTACCTTTCTGACGGATGCTATTGAAATTCCTGTTGATTTAGCAACTAATTGAGTGGGGGTCATAATACACTCATTTTCGAAATATTTGTACAAACAGTACAAAACTTCTTTAGTTTGAGAAGTCAAAGGCTTGCCTCGACCATGTTTTAACACCGGAGCCATTTTGAATTAACAATATAAAGTTACAACACTTACACACAAATTAAACACTTCAACAAATATTGTAACAATAATAACAAACAATAACAACAATCAACAAATACAAAATTTAACAATTAAACTGCGTAATAATTATAATTTTTGAATGAAATGTGTGCTTTATGTTCTAACGGTAGCAAGCGACTGACGCCGGACTGCACGTGGCACCTGCGGACAGCGTAAACTGGTTTATTCTGGTTTTGTGCGTGTTTTCACTTTCCACTATCAAGTGACGATTTATTTATTTGTTTTGTTTCGTAATTATTATGGTCAAAACTTTTTACCTATAGCTAAACTACTATCATCTAAAGAACGACACGATATTTTATTGTATCACGGTAGTCGCCTTGTCGTTTGCTCAAGGACGTGAAATTGAATGAATTTTTTTTTTATAAAGTCAAAACCTTTTTCTTTAAAATAATAACTTGTTTTTATTGAAAACAAAAATCAGTGTTGCTAGGGATAAGTAAAAAATTAAATAGTAATGTTAGGATATCGAAACATTTTTGTATGGGCCAGAACGATAAAGTGGAAACGCGCTCTAAGATCTGAGTAATATACACACCACTACATATGCAAAAATTTCTCGAGACTAATTTCACTGTACAATCCTATTGTTCAACGCATAATACGAATACTGTTCCAAGAATTTGAATATACTACCTACAGAGAGATTATGTGCGTGCTACGCACCTACAGTACCGGCTTTTGTTTAGGCACGTCCCTGGTCCGCGGGAAGAGTGAGGGTTCTGTTAAGATTGCGCTCTCTCTATCACACAGCTCACTTCTACCGTTTGATATCTTCATAGAGTAGTTATAACCAAAACTACTGTTTTGATTCTTTGATATTGCTCTCTGGACTCGCCCTCTTCTGCTCGTACCGGAAATGTTGGGTACAGGACATAATGTGTTTGTAGATAATAAAATTTATTGGTAATACCATTCAGTGTTTTTATTTCAAACCAACGATTACATAAATTTTAAAACATGCCACAGTCAATATTATTAAAAAATAATCTTATTTTCTTTGGAAAATAATATTATTGGTAGTCTGGTACCTGTAGTTAGTATTATTGACGACTGTCGGCATCATTGTCGTTCGCCGAGCCATGTCTTCTTATGTTATTATGAAGCAGCAAGTTATAATTATTACTAGTATTAATATCATCGCGTTTGTACCTTAGATTTGGTGTAGTGGGAGGTAAGGAGTGGCTTTGGTACATGCGGCGTAAATTTAATAAATCTTCCAGATCTTCCACATTGTCTTGTTCCTGGTTAGCTGCGACGCCCGAACGTTTACTTTTTTTACAACAACAGTCTACGTTTATTGCCAATAAGGCAACTACGACGAGAATTTTTATCATTTTGGAGAAATATATTCTTGATGATTACCAGCTTCGAATTACAACGAGTCTATATTTATAGTACCCTTTTAAAGGACACAATCACAACAGTAATTGATTAATACGCTTAAGCTTGCTTATATTATTTTGTGTAATTAAATAACTTAAGACTAATTACGTACCTACATGTTCAATGTTTATCACAACTGTAGGTATGTCGTTAATATCGCTTCTACAATCTATGAAGTTGATTGCACTATTCGTTCCAGTAGGTAAGTATATCAATGACCTCGATGTAATTATTTGTATGCATGAATACGCATTGGTCTGGGTGTTACAACTTTTTTTAACTATTTATATACAGCCCAGACTCCGCCTCAGATGCATGGCTCGAGGAAAACGGCAATAGGCTCACTTCCTATTGCGTGGGACCGAATACAATGATGGTGCTTAACTAGGCAGAGGTGTTATTTCACCTCTGCCTAGTTAAGCTGTGATTACCATGGGTCTAGATAGCGTTGTGTATAATTCCCGGCAATAGTCTTACATTTTTACATGAATTTGAAATAGCAGGTCGCATTTTCTCGACTACATTAAGAAAAGTTTTTATGACGAAAATCGCTCCCAAAAAGGTAAATGTTTAGGTACTAATTCGTTAATGAACGAAGGAGTAGGAGACCGGGCCTTTTGTATCAAAGGTTACGGGTTGAAAGCAGCCGGGAATGGCGCTCGGAAGATACCTAATGATTAATTTTTAGAAGAAACCTTATAATGTGGAACATCAGCTTCGCCAACCATTAAAATTATTTTATTAAGATCTCCGCAAATCGGTGTAGGCAAGATACCTAACTGTTAATTAATTGACGACTTTTGGGTATGGTCCGCATGGTTCCTAGACTAGAATTTCAACTAGATTCGCACCAAAAAAGAACTGCCGAGGATTTATTTAATAAATATATTTTTATTTTTTTAATGAGCGCAAAATCTGGATCCATCCTGGATCTTGACTTACGCAATAAATGCAATTTAAATTTACAAGAAAACCAAGTATAAAGTGCGTGTGAAAAGAGGGTATAAAAAGGTGGATATTTAAAAGAAAATAGGTATATTACATCCTGTTATAAAAATACTGAAACAATTGAAATACCTGGTTTACAAAAACAATACAAATTAGTTTATTACAGCTTAGCATTACTTCTGTGGACTTAACAACGACATCTTCGGACCCTTGCGCCGATATTTCAAATGTGCCTGGAAACAAAGAAAATTATTCCGTCTTAATTTTGATATTCGTTACGGGTAGTTGGAGAACAGAATTTCAATATCGCCAATAGGTTGTGCCTTCACAACCAGTTCCAGTTCACTCCAGTGACGTCACCCAGTCTGACCAATGACTATAAATAAGTAGAACAAGTATCTACAAGGTCCGCAGGCCTGGAGGTGACTGGTGGAGCCGCCTGTCACCCTAGCAGAAGCAGGCCGCGGCGGCGTTGCGCTTGTCCCTGTTTCCGGGGACGAGTTGGGGACCCTGTGGTCCGCACCCGAGGAGGGCCCTATCGAGAGAGATGGACCTGGGTCAGCCGGGGTGCGAAGGATATGCCTGTCAACCTCACCTTGGGCAACCAACAATGACCCACAAGCGCCGTGCGTTTTAGTCAGTTCGGTTCCGACATAACCTCGCCCACCGGCTCGTAAACGTAAAAAAAAAAACTTCAAGGTCGGTCGACGCAGTTTGCTTACAGACTTTCTCAGCTGGTTTCCCACAGAAAAAATACATAGCAAGATAGTAGCATCTCACCATTATTGCATTTTTTTTTATTCGAATATTATTATTTTATTGCTCATTTTGTAATGTAATGTAATTTGAGTTCGGATTTGGGTCCGGATTTGGATTTGAATTTGAGTTTGAATTGAAATTTAATTTAATTTAACTATAATCGATTCAAAAATTCGAATCAATCAATTTCATAATTTCAATCAATGTAATCAATGTTCAGTATATCGATGTAATTATTTTAATAATCAAATTGCTTATGGTTTCAATGTACCTATGCGAATTTCACACTTTATTCATTCCATTATTTAATTTTAATAATCAGACTAAGATCGAATCCAATCGATGTATTATTAATTATCAAATTATTATGAAATTAATGTATGCTACTTTCACTCTTTTGCCTAAATAAATTCATCCAATTGTTATTTTAATGCATGCGAATGTTGTGTATGTCTCTAATGGGTATGCAATTGGAATATTACACGGACGCCACTATTATAGAAAATGAATAATATGTATACTGTTGATGTACCTTAATAAATAAATAAAATAAATTATATAATCGGTTGCATTCGAGGCTTCTAACTTGGAGCCTTGCTTGTCAGATTTTTTAGGATTTCGACTGCTATCTGATTTCGCAATCCTGACTAGAAAGCTTGCACCAGAACCTCTTTTGTAAGCAGCTGGTGTAGCAGCTGGAACTTTGACGATCTTGATAAAATCAAAGTGTCGGTAGTTTATAGTAGTTACGCCCGATCATATCGTGTCAAAGTCAAAGTCAAAAATAATTTATTCTGTATAGACCATTATATCGGCACTTACAAAACGTCAACAAAAAAGGGACATGAATATCAGTTTAGCAAATGGACCACCGACCGGTTCAAATCGAGGCCCCGACCTGAGAAGACTCCAGCAAGAAACTCAGCGGACATTTCTTTTTTTGGTCTATTTACAAACATTAACTTAGTCTACTTAATCTAAATACAAAAATTTACTTGAGTAGCATAGTTGAGCGAACAGCTCATTTCCAAGTTTGTTTATCATCCAAGTATTCTTGGATTTTATAATAGCCTTTCTTGCACAATTTATTTTTAACTATATTTTTAAATTTATACACAGGTAAATCTCTAATTTCATTAAAGAGATTGTTAAAATAGCGTATACAGTTGCCCTGGAATGAATGACAATTTTTTTCAAGTCGACTACTACAGACTACAAGATTGTTTTAGTGTTTTTTTTTTTTATTTTTTTTTTTATACCCTTTAGTTAGCAGACAAGCACACGGCCCACCTGATGGGAAGCGGTTACCGTGGCCTATGGACGTATGCAACACCAGGGGTGTCACACTCGCGCTGCCGACAAACCGACAAAAAATTGTGTCTGGTATTTATGTTATGCCGGTCACAGACTCTGGGGAATTTTGAAACATTTTTCCGTACATACATGAGGTTCTCAAAAATATATTGTGACACTACGGTTAAAATGTTTATCTTTTTAAATTTTTCTCTAAGGGAGACTCTTGGGCCTAAATTTTAAATGGCTCGCACAGCCCGCTTTTGTAACACAAATATTGTTTAAATGTGCAGAAGGAGAAGGAGAATTCCGTAGCTCGAAATACTATGGAAATAACTGAGATATACTATTCTAGCCGTATTCACGTCTGTCAAGGTCCTAATCTTTTTTACAGCGCAGGAGGCCTAACTTAATCTACTGGCTATTTTATCAAAATGTGATCCCCACTGTAGTTTAGACGTGCGGTCCTGGGTACGAATCCTGCGGCTCTAAAAAGGCTACATTGAGCGATTCTGTTAAAAATGAGTAACATTATGAAATTCCAGTAGATATACCTAATAGATTCCTATAAAATTCTTTAAATGGTCACTAATATGAGCCAAATCGCGATAATTAATTTACTAAGCAGATTCAAATTTCGTGTAAATATCGCCGCATAACAAAATATTATCCTAATACGATTCCAATAAAGTGACCGTTTTAGACCTGCTGTTAATTACTGAAGTGAACCCACTCCTAACACAAAGGGGAATATTAATAATTATGGTAAATTATAATAAAATACAATTTTACCTCAGCAATTTCAGCAAATGGTTTTCTTGAAAGGACAGTGTAGGCTGCAGTCAGATTACTCAGAGCAATAGCTTGTAGCTCCTTCAATCCAGAACAGAACAGAGCAATCCCAAGTTCCAATCCAGTGCCAAAATCACTTTCATCAATTGCTATGCTTGCATTTGTTACAACTACCTGCAAGTCTGAGAAAATTTTATCTTTTTCTTCTTGCGACTTTGCGTTCTGAAGACTGGTGAAGGCCTCTTTCAGTTTCGCTGCAACAACATTATTGAAGAGAATTTATAATACATATAAAAATTTCGTGTCGTCATGTTTGTGCTCTCACTCCTTCGAAAAGGGTCAACCAATGTTAATGATTTTTTTGTATTAGGTATGTATAACATGATCAATGCCTCATATTTTTCACCAGAAAATAAAAAATTGATTCAAATTCAAAAAGACGAAACAATCCACTAAAGCTGTTTGATTGGAATATGCATCCATGCAATTGAGTATCAAGAAGTTAACCAGAAACCAATACATTTTTTTTTCCCGGAGCCGGTGGGAGTGGTTATGTCGGACTCGAACCGACTAAAACGCACGCCGCCTGTGGGTCGTTTTGGTTGCCGAAGGTGAGGTTGACAGGCATATCCTTCGCACCCCGGCCGACCCAGGGCCATCTCTCACGATCTGGCCCTCTTCTCGGGTGTGAGAAACGGAGAGGCGCGCCAGGCGCGCCACCGCCGCGGCCTGCTTCTACCAGGGTGACAGGTGGCTCCACCAGTCACCCCCAGGCCGGCGCTCATGGGGGGCAGAGGTCGTTCATCGACCTCTGACGCCCGAGTTGCCTTCGTACGCGGGCAGCTTAGCTTGCGATCCTTCGTCGCTCCCGCTGCCGCTCCCGCCCCGCCTCCTCCTTCACGAGCATTACTTGCTCGCAAAAGGAGGCGCCGGCCGTCCACGCATCCGCGCAGCGGACCATCACCGCGAGCAAGGTGGAGAGCGTCAGAACCCTCACTCCCAGGGCCGCCACAAGCTCCCGTCTCGACGTTTCCCACGCCGGACACTCGGTGAGCGTGTGCGGCCCCGAGACCTCGCTCGCGTCGCAGTGATGGCACTCGGACGTCGGCTCTTTCTCCATCCGACGCAGATACTTCCCGAAGCACCCGTGCTCGGTGATCATCTGCGTCAGACGGTACGAGGGGCTGCCATGTGGCCTCTCTAGCCACTCCCCCATGATGGGTCTTACCGCCGCTACTACGACTTGCCCAAGTCGTGCCTGGTCGCCCAAGTCGTAGCTCCCATTCCGCCACCATTTCTCTGTGGAGCCGGGATCTCACCGCCCGAATTTCTTCGGGCTCGGGATCGTGACCCCGCTCCCGCGCCACCTTTCGGAACCGGTAGGTATAGCGCCGAAAGGGATCTCACTTTCGGGATCCACGGTGGCGATCCGGCGAGTATACTCACCGCGTTGAATGATATCGTGCGGTACCCCCTTATGATTCGGCACGCCAACTATCTAGTATACTGGTAATGCTAAAAACAATAACTTTGAGAGTTTAATGGTACCTGTAAAACAAGTTAATTCTTAGCACGGGTACCAGTGTTAAACTTGATACTAAATTGTAAATAGGCCTATGATTTATTTTGTAAACTGTAGTGTTAAATTTCTTGTATTTTAAATTGACAAATAAATAGATTAGATATGGTCGGCAGCGCGAGTGTGACACCCTGACACCCCTGGTGTTGCATACGTCCATAGGCCACGGTAACCACTTCCCATCAGGTGGGCTGTCTACTTGTCTGCCACCTAAGTGGTATAAAAAAAATATGCCCAAAACATAATCAATTTTCCCGCGGCTCTGCCCGTGTGGATGTCATTTATCGAGATTTTTGGTTATATCTTTAATTCTACTCAACTGATTAAGTTCTTTTTCATCTTAGTGTTAATTCCGAAGTTTTTACCTCGGAGTCTAGGGTCCGCCTTAGCAGTCTAACTGCGGATTTGGCTGAACTTCGATATTTCCCGTGAAGTGACTGCCATCTGTCATCCACAATCCAAAGGCGATATCGTAGCATTGCATCTAGATCAGTTGTTGGAGTTTTTGACACAGTCAGGTCATAAGTATTGTCACACAGTAAAAACTTTTCGTTTAGAATGTTGGCCACAAAAAAGTTTATTGAATTCGAATTTCGAATTGTTCATGAAAAGAAAAATGTATACTACTAATACTACTCATTTGTACTACTACTAGCAAATTAGTAAAATTCTAACAAGAATTTTACTCATTTTTAAATATGGAGTGGACGCATAAAGAAGACCGTGTTGCAGTTATTACGTTGCATCGTTGCGGTTACGCGCCAATTAAAATTTTTGATATACTGAAATATTTGAATATAACCAAAAGATTCGTTTATCGTACCATCAAACGATACAATGAAGACTCTAGTGTAGATGACAAGTCAAGAAGAGGTCGCCCTCAGTCTGTTAGAACTCCAGCAGTGATAAAAGCAGTGAAGGCGCGAATTCAAAGAAATCCCAAACGTAAGCAGAAAATGTTGGCCCTTCAGATGGGGTTAAGCAGAACCACGGTGAAAAGGGTGTTAAATGAAGACTTCGGGCATATCGAAGAAAAACAGGACATCGTTTGAATGCTCGTCCAATGGACCTGAGACTGAAGAGATGCCGCGCTTTGTTGAAACGGTACACGGGAAATTCTTTTATCGGATGAAAAAAAATTACCGTAGAAGAGAGCTACATCAAACAAAATGATAAAGTGTACGCACACAGTAGTGAAGAAGCGAGCAACCGTATTCCACGTGTCCAACAAGGTCATTTTCCATTCTCGCTCATGGTATGGTTGGGAGTTTCTTATTGGGGCTTAACAGAGGTACATTTTTGTGAGAAAGGTGTAAAAACGAATGCAGTTGTGTATTAAAATACATTCTGACAAACCTTGTGGAACCTGTTTCTCATACCATGTTCAATAACAGGCGCTGGGTATTCCAACAAGATTCGGCGCCAGCTCATAGAGCGAAGAGCACACAAGACTGGCTGGCGGCGCGTGAAATCGACTCCGGCACGAAGATTGGCCATCCTCCAGTCCAGATTTGAGTCCGTTAGATTATAAGATATGGCAACACTTGGAGGAAAAGGCGTGCTCAAAGTCTCATCGCAATTTGGAGTCACTCAAGACATCCTTGATTAAGGCAGCCACCGATATTGACATGGACCTTGTTTGTGCTGCAATAGACGACTGGCCGCGCGATTGAAGGCCTGTATTCAAAATCACGGAGGTCATTTTGAATAAACTTTATTCTCATAAGAATCTATGTTTTGTTAAGTTCATTTTGGTATAGCTATAAATGGTTACATAATGAATAAACTTGTCTCAATTATTTTATATTAAACATGTGACAGAATTTATGACCTGACTGTGTAGGTATATATATACTTATAGGTTTAAAAAAAAATCTAATTTAAAGACACAGCAACTTAATAATTACATACATACATATAATCACGCCTTTATCCCCGGAGGGTTAGGATGAGGTGAATTAACACCCATATTTCACCAATCATTAAATTCGGTCCTACGTAATAGGGGGTAGCCCATTGGCATCTTCCGGGTACTATTTTTGACCCAAGCCATACATCTGAGACTGAGTTTGGGCTGTCTGTATACTAAGTCTGGCCATAAATACTGTTACAATTAAAATAAGAAAGATATTACATTTGAATTTGGAATCTGTCATTTTTATACGATTGTTCATTGTGTTTTCTAATTTTGGCGCCAATACATTGTACAATATTTTGCTATATTAAAATGGAGTGGGGTGATAAAGAAAACCGAATCGCTGTGATTGCATTACACAAAGTTGGTATGGAGCCGAATGTAATTTTTAAAACTCTCCATACGCTTGGTATTAGTCAAATGTTTGTGTACCGGGCTATTAATAGGTACAATGAGACCTCCTCTGTTTGTGACAGAAAAAGATCTGGCCGTCCACGTAGTGTTCGTACGAAAAAGGTGGTCAAAGCAGTAAGGGAAAGAATTCGAAGAAATCCTGTCCGAAAGCAAAAGATTTTATCTCGGGAGATGAAGATAGCACCCAGAACCATGTCGCGCATTTTAAAAGATGACTTAGGACTTGCAGCCTATAAGAGACGCACTGGTCATTTTTTAACTGATAATTTAAAAAAGAATAGCGTGGTAAAATTGAAGCAACTACTGAAGCGGTACGCAAAGGGAGGTCACAGAAAAATTTGATTTACGGATGAGAAAATCTTTACAATTGAGCAACATTTTAACAAACAAAATGACCGTATTAATGCTTAAAGCTCTAAGGAAGCTTCTCAATTAGTCGACAGAGTGCAACGTGGGCATTGTCCGACTTCAGTGATGGTTTGGTGGCTATGAAGGAGTGACTGAGCCATATTTTTGTGAAAAAGATATCAAATCATCGGCACAAGTGTATCAAAATACCATTCTTGAGAAGGTAGTTAAACCCCTTAACAACACCATGTTCAATAACCAAGTATGGTCCTTCCAACAAGACTCAGCGCCGGGTCATAAAGCTCGGTCCACGCAGTCTTGGTTGGAAGTGAACGTTTCGGACTTCATCAGAGCTGAAGACTGGCCGTCGTCTAGTCCCGATCTTAATCCGCTGGATTATGATTTATGGTCAGTTTTAGAGAGTATGGCTTGCTCTAAACGCCATGATAATTTGGAGTCCCTAAAACAATCCATACGATTGGCAGTGAAGAATTTTCCCATGGAAAGAGTGCGTGCTTCTATTGATAACTGGCCTCAACGTTTAAAGGACTGTGTTGCAGCCAATGGAGACCACTTCGAATAAGCTTTTTATATTTTAAATTGTTTTATATTTATGTATTAAACTAACACACTGTAAAAGTAATAAATATTAAGTATTTGCAATAAAAAAAAATGTTTTTTCTTCGTAACAATATTTATGGCTAGACTAGGTATATCTGTCTGATGTTAAATAGCCCTATCCCTTAGTTACCTTGTACGACACCACATGGGAAGAGATGGGGTGGTCCAAATTCTACTCTGCCGGGAACCACATAGCTTTACAATTGTAGATATAATAATGTTACGACCGCCGTCTAAACTAATAATCGAATCTTCAAGAAGTAAAAACGCATTGTTAGTGACGAGGTAAGTACTCTACCGAATGGCATAGAAAAATCTAGAATCGTCAACACAAAGTCACTACCTACCTACGAGTACCTCCTCTTTTGAATAAAAACAAACAATAGGTAAATATCGAGAATGAACACGAAAGGTCAGCGACGGCGGTAACATCAAAGGAAGTAGGTATTTATCGCTCGCGAACTTTCTGGACGATTCGACACTCCTAATTGAGAGGTATAAAAACACGCTCGCGTAGCTACACCATTCATTCTGTCTTTGAGATCGATAACGAACACAGCTAACTTAAGCGACCGAAGAAGATTCTACCTGCGACCTGAGCAACGACTGTGGACTACTGTGAACTACTGAGCGACTGGAACTGTTGAAGAGTACTGTGTGTACTAGTGATTAAATTGTCTAGTTTGTGGTGAGCTAATAAATCTCTTCGTTGAGTAAACGGCATTTAATTGTACCCCGTGCACGTAACAATAATTAAGATAGATGATGTATCATCATACCATCTGTTTCTACTAAACGCCTGTATCCAAGTTGAGTCTTCTTGTTGTAGGGCACAGCGACACCAGCACCATGGAATGATCTCGTAACAATTTGTGATGACCTTTTCTTCATACTGAATTCTTCTAAAGATATATTATTCTCCACTGCATACGCTTTTACTTTGTCCATTAGTTTTTGACATGGTGCAGCAGTGAATAGTGAATGTTTCTTTTCATTTTGCAAATACTGACTGAAAATAATTTAAACCATTATTAAACTTTTATTTGATACAATCTTATATATAAAATTCTCGTGTCGCGGTGTTTGTGGTTAAACTCCTCCAAAACGGCTTGACCGATTCTCATGAAATTTTGTGAGCATATTGGGTAGGTCTGAGAATCGGCCAACATCTATTTTTCATACCCCTTAGTGATAAGGGTTGTCCATCCTTAACATTATATGGCAAAACAACGTTTGCCGGGTCAGCTAGTATAATATAATAATATGTAAAAAATTCCTTAAATTTATTCGCAAAATTATTAAAGTTTAACTAGAATTCTGCCAGGCCCATTCTTAGGGAAGAACTAATCTACCTAGACTTGTCCTGGATAGAATGTCTAGATAAGCCTAAGGACTTTGGTAGGTTGTTGAATGAAACCTTTGAAAAAATAAAGTATTCATTCAGAGATATTCTCTTTCAGTGTATATGAAGAAGAGAGATGTAATGAAGTAATAGTAGATAACTTTTTCTTCATCAAAACAATTTTTTTTATACCACTTAGGTGGCAGACAAGCACACGGCCCACCTAATGGAAAGTGGTTACCATGGCCTATGGAGGTGTGTAACACCAGAGAAGCCACACTCGCGCTGCCCACCCTGTAAGCACAGAGTCTACATGACGTCAGTCTAGAGGACAAAGCAGGACAAGACTTTAGTCATCCCAATGACAGCACAATTTCTCCAGTGAGCTCTGGTTACCCTACTCACCGCTGGGAACACAACACAAAGTTATTATAACCGCGGTATTCTGTAGGGCGGAGGTACTTCCCCAGTCGGACTGCACAATTGGGCGGAAATACCGCCGTGTCCTACCTCCTATAGAACACCAAAGGAGAATCTCTGATGCTACAGTTGAACATTTACCCACCATTTCATAAAATTATGTATATATAAACATAACACAACATAAACTCACGCCTATATCCCCGAGGGGTAGGCACAGGTGCTAGCACCTACATTTCGCCAGTTTATGTTTAGGTCCCAATGTAATGGATGGTGAGCCTATTGCCATTAACCGGGCCCTTATAAACCTGTGATAAATACACATATAACTTCGAAAAGCATCGAAAAGTCATTGGTGAGTGCCATAGTAATACCTGGGATTGAAGCCAAGACCTCGTCTCAGCAGTCCATTACTTCTACCACTAGGCTACCGCAGTATATATAGTAATACTTGACAAATACTTACTAAACGGCTCCAAAGATATTTTCACTCATAAGAGTAATGTGGTAACCCTTGGCGCTGTCATTGCTAGCCAGGAATGCAGTTTGCTGTTCAGGAGTGTCTCTAAAGTAGCCAATATGATATTCACTGTTTTTCTTTTTCAGTACAGCCTGTAAAAATGTGAAACAGAAAAAATATTCTAATAAAATATAACTACAGTTAGAGGGACTCTAGTATTATAAACCAACTTTCATTTTAGACATCACAGATCTTCTGTTTTAACAGAAATAAAACATTGTGACTATCTTAAATACCCATTCTCATAATCATAACATAACATAAACTCACACCTATATACCCGAAGGGGTAGGCAGAGGTGCTAGCACCCACATTTCGCCTGTTTATGTTTAGGACCCAATGTAATAAGTGGCGAAGCTATTGCCATTAACCGGGCACTTATAAACCTGCGATAAATACACACATAACTTCGAAAAGCATCGAAAAGTCATTGGTGTGTGCCATGGTAACCCGAGATCTCGTCTCAGCAGTCCATTACCCATACCATTAGGCTACCCCGCTAATCAAAACACCCTATCAATACTTAGTAGCATTATTAACCCTGAAGATTTCAAAAGTCAACAGGAAAACAAAACAGATTCACTTCATTGTCTATCTGCCAAGACTTTTTTCTCAGGAATGTGTGGTGGTATGAAGTTGAAATTCACACCATATACTCAGGTCAGTAGCATCTTGAAACTAGGTATGCAAAATTCAAACTTCAAAGTCAACATAACATAATATACCTATTGCTGTTTATGTAGCATGAGTTTGTTCCTAAATACAATTTTGTTTATTTAATCTAATATTCCTACTGTCAAGAAAAACCTATATCTTTTTAAATAATACTTAATCACATCCTTATGTTTTTTTAATACATGATTAAATAAAAATGTAATGGTCAGTTCTTATTATACTTAACTTATCTATATGGAACTATAAAAAGAAGCTTACTTGAAATTCTGGAGGATCATAAAAGAATCTCCAATGTATCAAATACAATTCTTTGTCTTCCAATTTCGGCAATTTGCCTAGTAACAAATCGAATGGTCCAATAAGCTCTAAATTAACTTTTGTCATTGATTCCTCAGCGGACTTGTCGAGGGTACTAATAAATTCATAGAATTTAAAAAAATCTTCAGGCATATCCACCAGAAACAACTTTTTAAAAATATCTTTGTCTGTGTCTTTGTCATAAAAACTCAAGTCCTCCGGTAGTTTAATGATCGTAGAAGTTTCATCATGATCGTTACTTATACTTGGCGCACTGGTCTTAGAGGTCTCAGCCTGAGTTTTGACTTCATCATCAACTTTATTACCTTTGGGTTCAGGTGAAACAGGTTTTTTATTTTGTGTATAGGGTGAATACCGTCTATTTTTACGATTCATTGCGTGTTTGTCATCTTTTCTCTTCATAGGAGGATGCTTGAAATTCTGGTGGTGGTCCGGATTTTTCTGATAACATTTGACCCCATATTTGCACACAGTTCTTGGATCATTAATATACTCTTGCCAATCGTCAGCCATTTCAAAATAAAAAAGTTAATTCTTATATAGTTAATCACAGAGAGTATACTCACATTACAAAACTAATATACAATTTGTATGTAAATAAAAACAGAATAACCTCACTAATCTAACGTATGACTCTGGCTTGACACTTGACATAATGTCAAATGATGTCAAGTGTGTCAAATGTCAAGTAAGTTTTTTTTTTTCATTCTATGGCGAGCCCAACGATTCCGCCAACAACTCAGTTTTTATAAATACTGATCGAAATAACGTGTGAAAGTACAAGTGGCAATAAACAAAATATCTTTTCTATATGAAAAGTCAGAAGGTTTATGGAGTGTTGAAGTACCCGAAAAGAGGTCAACTATGTTGTCACATTTGTCAATGACAGCCACAACTTTTTTTAATAATATTGTGTGGGTATTGTATATTTGCTATAGATAGTATTTGAGATTAGTGACCGGACCGCCAACGTGCTCAAAACTAAGATCCACTCGACTTTCATCGGTATTACCTTTTAGTTCCATAATTCACCCATGGTCTTCTACACCATTTAGGAAACATTTAACAATTTTGGAGACAAATGGACAAATTTAAATGTGGACTTGAATTATCGAACCAATTATATGATAACTTTTCCTTGGCTGGACACATTGGACAACTTTTAAATTGAAATAGATGGCGGGTATACTGAATGTGAAAGACGGAGGTCTGGATGCTATCCCGTTTACGGACTCATGACGCTATAGTTCAAGGCACACATTGGCAGAGATGGAGGCCTAGTTAGTATCACTAACTAGCCAACTAGCCTGTGCCTACATTCAGCAGGTACTGTAATAGGCTGACTGCTAACGAAGTAAACCGACTGCTGGTCAGGGAAAGGTTCAGTAATAAAATCAGTATGTATGGTGGTGATACATGGCATGAACGTAGCCCATTGAAGTATAAAACCCATATCTAATATCAGTGATCAGTGTGACCAGATATTTATGCGTGTGGCGACACTAGTCGTCGTGAGCCATAAGTCAACAGCCCTTAAAATCGCGATTTTTCTTAATTCAATTTTCTGTCATTTCTGCGATTGGTGAAGGAGTTGTAAATGTGAATTTTATATTATTTTTAGCTGAACAAAAATAACACATGAACTTAAAATAATAATAAGTGGAACGACAAAGACAATTGTGTTTTATTTACGTTTAAATTCAATTGATATTACAAATGTGTTAGTGGAGTAATTATTTTTAAATTCTTTGGTGCATTATATTTATGTTCAATAGATTCATGTACGATATGAATTAGTGTTTGGAAGTTGGAGCACAATGTAGTTATTTTTAATTTAAGCGTTATCAATGTATGGGTGTATAAAATATTACAATAATTTACCAAGGACATGTACATATTAAATTATCGTAACTCACGACGTTCTACAAATTCTACGGGCGACGAATCATGCTATGCAACTGGTAAATATTTCCGTTTATTCTGTAATTTATTTATTGGTGACCTACACCTGAAACCTTGTTTATTTCTAAATCATTAAAATGATTGGGCTTGTTCATTGTAGGACAACATTAACTAGGATTTTAGTTTCATATTAATTGTTATATAGTATATTTTACTACAAAAATAACCGTGCTCTTGATAAAAAAAGGTTTATGAACATCATATGACAAAGCATGTTTTATAATAATGTTTCACTTTATTCAACATCTGTCAGTAAGTACATCTTCCAAATCATTACAATATACCTACCTCTATTCTTCCTTTACCCATCTCATTAATGTTGCTGTCGTAGAGGATTCTCATTTAAACAGTGTTCACTCCAATTACTGATATAGTTTGTGCTGTTTAAGAGAAAAGATGACTTAGAAGCACCTTTTTTATATTCAGCCTGTCAATAATTAAATGTTATAAAGCTAGGGTTATATCCAGATATAACCCTAGCTTTATAACTGAACCACGACATGAAATCAACAAATTTGTAATGTGTTTGTATTGGTTTAATTGCATAGGATAAGTTCAAGTGTGGGTTAGGAGTAATTTATGAGCTTTGCCGCTGTTAACCTTTGGGAAAATGGTGTCACTAGTTTTTTAATTGGGCTAAACACATACCCACTACCATAACCACTGTCCACCAGGGTCAACAGAAGTAATCTTCAAATATATTGAGTTATGACCTTTGGGAAATCCCAGGTAAAGTTAAGCCACCTAGGTTTGTGCATCTAAATTATTAAGATGTAAATTGGTCTTAGATGTCACGGTGTATATTTATTTAATTGAGTGCTCACATAGATCTGATCTTGTTAGGTATAGGTATATTAAAACTATTTGTTTTTGCTATCCTTTGGTATTTAGTACACATGTAGCACTTCTGATACCTAGTATTGATTTCTCTAACATATTACTCGAAAAGTAAAGGTGTAAAATATTTAGGACTTGGTGCTTCATTATATGTAAGAAATATTAATAATACCATGATATAAATATTGGGTGTTCACCTATGTTATTGACCATTTATTATGCGTATGGGGGATATACTATAATAATTTAATTTAAATACCTAAAAACTAATTTCATTGGTGAAATAAATATTTAGAAGTTTTGCTTCATAATTGCAGAAGATATCTATTACATGTTTGTAGTCACCAGTGCAGACAGGTTTGTGTAATAAGATAGCAACAACATTCCTGTCATCGACTTATATGGTTTCTAGACCTAATCAGAATTAAAAATATTCAGAATTTGCCACTAGTTGACCTATGCTCCTATGGTGGGCTGACTCTTTACTGATTGCTGAATTTGGTTTACTGTCTATCCTCTGTTGAAATTCTGACCTGTCTGTTGTATGTTGAGATTTGTCCTTGAATGTTGCCCTGGAGGGTGAGTGGTGTGTTTCTCTGACAGACTTTGCATCTATACTCTGTGTCACATCACCACACTACTTATTTATTGAAGTTAAATCCTTTTAAGGTTTTGCTGGATTATTAATTTCTTATTCCGTTATAAAAATTATCAGCATTATCATATAGGTACTGGGTGCCATATCGCGCCATCCCGCCAGAGAGGTCGTTAGGGTGACAGGGAGCCGCACCTTTCAACTTTACGCCTACGCTCGTAGAAACAACCCACCTCTTGCCATCTCTCAACTGTACCCTCTGCTAGCCAGAGGGTCACATGGAAAGCTTACGAGCAGCTGTCTACAAAATCGATTCCGCCTCGGCCGGAATTTACCGTAAATGGAAGTGTCTTCTCTTCGGGAGGTAGACACTCGTCTCCGTTGTCCAGGCATATGATTTATGTTTACTTTCCATATCATAGAGTACTGTACCTTCAAGACAAGTCTATGCTCCATATAAAAACATTAAATCTTCTAGTCTCTCGACCTGACGTAACTGGGACGAAATAGCGTATCATTTACCAAACCAATCTTCGTTACGAGTAACATATGATCGATAAAATTACTGATGCTACCATTCTGGAAAACGGGTGTCGTATGATCAGTAAAACAGGAAGGGCATGATAAGTGATAATACATCCCCAGAAATAAACGTACACGACACCTCGGAGTTCGCTATCACAGATATAGCGCTGTGGGATTATGAATATATTCATTGCCATATTCTGGCCCCCTTGCGCCCCGGCTATTAGCGTACAGCCTTTTTACTAATGTAATGTAGTGTATAAGTTTTTTTTACAGTATGTGTTTCACACATACTGTAAAAAAAACTTACAAACCTGTAACCTATATCGACAGCTTCTGACAAACCTGTGGTACAAGATCATCTTTAAAATCAATGTATCTTAATGTGCTAGCCCGAACTCGGTGGTTGGGTCATAATCGGATTAAGGACTACTCGGTTGCTTTGCGTAAGTTTAACTCTTGGCACTCAAGGCGTTGTCTATTGCAGAGTTCACACGGTGAGTCAGTATAGTAATCTCTCTGGTTCTGTAAAGAGTCTAACGCGGTCATGATCTAATCATAACATGTTCTTGTCTTGTTAGGCCCCTAGCATTGTTGGCTGGCCCGACTTCGGCGTTTAGGTCTTAGATTACATCGTAACCTTGTTAGGCAGCAACCTCGTAACTTGGCTATCTGGTCCAGAACAAAAAGAACATTTGTTAAGTGGAAGATCTTTTTCTCCAGTACATAAATATAAATATCATCTATGCCGCATTCCGCTGGACGCTCCACTTCTACAGAAATACATATCTCTGTCTTCTTAGGCTCTTCTTCGCACTACTCAGCTGTTCTTCCTAAGTAGAAACGCATCCTTAGTAAATTCAATATTATTACGGTCTTCTGTGAGGTAGAGATATTGTTCTTCAGCTCAGCGTCTTCAAACTCGTACAGTACAGTTTATTTTAAGTGATATACAGTGATTGATGTGCATTATTTTTCTAGCCTTGTAGCCAATATTTGCAGCTGAATTATCATTCCATTTTTTCTAAGGGTTTAGCGCTTTTGAAATTTCACAACCTAAAGCTTTTATGGGTAAAAATACATATTTACTTTTTTTACAGTATTCAAAATGTTGATCGATGACTCGACGACGTCTAGATCCAGACATGCCTTCCGCTCGTGTCTTTCATAAACTCATCAATAGTTATTATCAAAGCTATAAACAGAAAGCGTTCTTTATTTTTGTTCCCTACTTCCGTACTAACGTTTTTGTTCTTAAACAACCTCATACGAATATAATGTAATAATCGAGAGGTCAGTTTAAAAGAAGTTTGTTTGCAAAAGACTTGGTTATTGATGTGCTCAGGAAGAAGGAAGCTATAAGCTATTTTTGAAATAGCATTGAAACAAATAACGAAAGTTTTATTGCGAAAAGGAATTCAATGTAAGTTTTTAATTAGTTATTGAAAAAGGTTTATAATATGCCAAAGTGCAGCATTTACGCTGCTTCAAAACGTCTAAGATAGGTATAATATAATACTGCTACAGTACTGGGATATCTATAAAAAAAGATTTAAAAACATGAGAGTAGTTTACCCGACGAAGCGAAACCAATATCGCTAATAGTACTTTTAATAATGATAGATTAAACATCATTACTACGAAAAAACTAGGCCGGGTCTGCTTTAAAATTACTCTAAAATGTAGTAAGTATAGGTGACTATACCAGGATTTAGAGTTTTAGACGCATTTAGGCGTATGCATAATGTTAATATTTTCTTGTACGCCTGCCAAATCTCAACCGAATTTTACAATGGTACAGCCGGCGATGAAATTGAGTCCAGTATTAGTGCAATCTATCAAAACATTATTATGACATTAAAAGCAAACTAGGCATAGGTATATTCTGATTCGGATTTAAAATATTACAACAGACGTTTTGGTAGAACAGATTCACAATGACATTCGCTGTAAAAATCCGTACTAGTATTAGTATTTTGCAAAATATGTAGAGGACATGTTACTTTCAACCGATATAAAACTAAATGAACACGTATACATATAAGCACGTTATTAAGCGTCAATCATAACGAAACAAACATCGCTCATATTGTGGGTAATGATTTTAGCTGTTACTCCTTCATGAGTAACCGAGTGCTCCACCTGCGTCGCTATATTTAGTTTCATTGTGTGTTGGGTGTAATACATCGATCTGCTGTGCAATTTAGAACTGTACCGACTCCTACGTTAACAACATAACTATAGGAACACGAGGAGTCGTAAGACTATATTAAAACCTTTTTCATCGCATATTAAAGCAATCTAACTGCATGAATATTCTTTACCGAAGCTGACAAAGGAAATTTGCATGTCTCTTGTATTTAAATAGACACATTAAAATCGTTTTGAATATGAACGAGTGTTGATAGAGTTCTTATTGTATTTACTTTATAAATAAATTGAAAGCTCTAAATCGGTAATTGGATGGAATGTATAGTGAATAAAATGGTTTGTAATAAATATGTTACATTAGTGCTGAGTTTTAAAATTCTAGGTACTTTATTATAAGTCTATTAAATGTGCTTCCCCATTGTACGTGTACTATACTACACAAATATTAAACCAAAGTTTAATAGGTTGTATACCTATTAATGGTTAATAATTCACATGCAAACAAGAACTGTTAACGAGCTGAGATTCTAGGAGACCCCTGTGTTAAGTTACGAATCGAGTGAATCCTTGGTAATCTAAATTGTTATCTAAACCTTTATTTCTAGGAACCCTTTTTGCTAACTTTAAAATTATGGTTGTTCAGTCTTATTCCGGAAATGGCCACTGAGCCCGGAAAGAAACTCTCCCTGAGGGACTATTTCCGAAAATACTTTCCGTTCCAACTGGTAAAGAAAATAAAAAACAGACGAAAACACGAAAAATGTAGTTTATATCATTTAGATTAGATCATTATTTATTTATATTTGGATCATTATTTATTATATAATTTATGTAGGTAATTGCAAGTTAAATTAGAATGACTTGATATTGTAATATTGAATACTCCTTTAGGTATTGTGTAAAACTAGAAATTTACCTTCGACACAAGATGGCTATTTTAAAAAGGGCACAACACGGCTTAAACTTTTCCTTGTTGTCCCAATTTACTCTAATTCTTGTTTAGCCGGTTATTTTAATTACATTTCTCTCCCTGTCTGGATTAAGTACCCTCGTAATTGGAGCAGACATCTTTTATCCTCCTTATTTGAAACTGTTCATTGTTAGACTGTCGATGTGTTGAGACCTAAATACTTATTTACATTACAATAGAATATTTGCCATTTACTGGTTTATAATTATAATAATATTGGCAGTCCAAACGCGTATGTTAATTTTGAACATAATAGTTAAGAAAACTTCTTATGAATAAGAAAAGTAAAATAAAAGATATTATGTTGGTTATAAAACAGAGTTCACAGTTTGGCCAATTTATATTATTTTAATAGATACTAATGTAGATCCATTTTGTTCAGCCAAATATTAATCTGTGACCAAATCCAAGCGCCTAATATGACACATATATTTCAATCTGAATCTTTCATTAAGTTATGTCTTCCCTATAATGACATATACATTGATGCTAAAATTCTTCCTACAATCTAATATTCTCGTACCTACGTATGTTTTTAAAAAATCATAACCTTCTAGCAAATTCGGTAGTTCTTCCTTATTTTTTCTCTTGTATTTTTATGACACGCACTTATAATTTTAAAATATTTGGTATTTCTTACTCCGTATGCTATTAAGTTTAAAAATAAAACCATTTTTTATTCATAGAATGTATTGTTTTGTTAGACTAAGTGGCATACGGCTATCCTTGATATTTTCTTGTCTAATACTTTATAGATCGTGAATTTTCAGTAGTCGGGTTTTATTATTAAACATAGTAGCATACGGAGTTTTTCTATTTATATTATTTTGGAGCAAGCAATATGTATAAATTATAACTATAATTTATACATATTTGAAATGCGCCAACAAGAAAGGGCTTACCTTTCAGTTGATACCAGACACGACATATTTATCTCAAATTTATTTTTTAACACAGTACTTTAAGACCGCTAGTGCCACATTACATTCAGTGCCACGTTATATTGCCTATAGCCATCGGACGACAAAGATGTTTCTAACAATACCTCACTTGTCCAGCTCTAATAAGTGGTTGAGGAGCTGTGAGAAAACAGATGAGCCTTCATACATACAACATACATACATAACCTGTCGAAATCATAACCCTCCTTTTGCTTCGTCGTAGTCGGGTAAAAAGAATAGGCATCACTTCGTTTCCCATTTATATGTCGGTCATCTTTCGATCAAGATCCTTTATCTCGGTAACGTATGGAGTTGTCTATTTAAATTTCTCCTCAAGTATTATATTAGGAACTTACACAAGCATTACAAAAAGTTAAGACAATGAAAGACAACCTTTTATCAAATTCGAATCTGGGAATATTAATTCCTTATGCGATCTTCATTCACCACTTGTCTTACAAATTTAGTTCAAATTAAATGCTTAAGTAGGTCATCATTTTAACATACAATTTTATAGGAATCACTAAGCCCGCATCTGATCGCAATTTTGCCATAGGATGATAAGTCAAGATAACGGCAAAGATGAAGCACACTGATCCTGCTGATATCTGCTCAATTCAATGTTTCGGTGAGAGATGTTGGCGACCAAATTGTTTAGATTCCTGTGATGCATGAACTATAATTATTATTTACACGAATAAAAATTTGTACCCCTCGATGTGCGAATCGGATTAGTACTTACCGTATTTGATTTTTATTGTTTGTTGTCGTTACGCCACCTTAGTTCTATAAAAAGAAAAATACCAAGTGTTCCTTCTTGTGATCATATTCAAACTATCAAACTGAAATGATTATGTTCTGGGTTATCCATGGGCGTGGTCAAAGGGTATTATATAGTATCATGAAATTATTAAATAATTATTACGATTCAACTTTTTGTTTTGTATTAGTGGTGCTATTCTTTCCCCTTTATACTTCCAAAAAATTCGCACTAGAGCGCCACTCGTCTTTTTCCTGTTATTTATTTACAGTTTTTTTTCCAGACAGAAAAGATCAAATTCTTTCCTTCCGGTATTGAGTTGGTTTCGCACAGGTGTAGACCAGGCTCTTCGCTAGTTTCATGTGGCACATTATGAAGCCATTTACATGTTACCAACGCTAACAGCCATTATCTGAAAAAAAAAGAAAGAAATTAGATGACCCAGTCTATTGTTTTACTTTTATTAGAACAAACAGTACAATTTATAGAGACCCTGACTCCAAGAGCTTTGTGTTATACATCCAACTTTTACAATGGCGATATTCTAATTACACAAAATATTAAAAAAATAACTCGAGATATGTATCCGGTTGACTACAATAAGGTCGCTAAGACACAAAACCATATTATTAGGATCAATATATAGTTGGTGAAATGTAGATGTAAAATCTGCCTTTGGTGATACCACTCTGGCGTGAAGTGATAAAAGAACTCATTTTGATAATGCCTCTCAGTTTAAAGGGTAAAGAATTACTTTTACTATTTAACACAAATTCCTCTTTAGGTATATCTTCATTGACCTTTATGGCCCGCATGGAATATTCTTCAAAGATTAAATTTAGGTCGCCGCAACTGAATTTTCTGACGTCGTTTATCCCAATAGCGTATCTACTTAGCTTATATTACGTACATTTTCTTATTCAACGTTATCTTTTTTTTTATATACCACTTAAGTGGCAGACAAGCACACCGCCCACCTAATGGAAAGTGGTTACCATGGCCTGTGGACGTGTGCAACACCAAAGGAGTCATACTCGCGCTGCCAACCCTGTAAGCACAGAGAGTTTCTCTGCCGTCAGTGTAAAAGACAAAGTTATTAGTTATTTCTACTTTATGTTATTGATCTAATCATAACCCTCGACCATATTATACGTGTGATATGCATTATATTATAATTTATAATGCATCATCGCTGCTTTCTTCGATTCTCAGAATTAGTGCAATAGTTCTTTGAACTGAGAAATTCCACCAACAACGTCTGACAGACAATGTATTTGCGTAGGCCGCGTCAGTGCCGTATTCGGGTTAGTAGAAATAATCAACTGACACTATCTTTCATATTGGCAGTCAAAATCAGTGCTGTAAAGAGAACCTTTACTTACATAGGCACACATTCCAAAGCAGCCGATAGCTCACTGCTAAAAATACAAAAATATAAGTATCGTCCAAATAAAACTAAGTAAAATACCCAAGATTACTATGTAATTTTTGTTCCCACCAATGGAAGTCCTGACATGATCCGATCAGCAGATTCGTACATTACTCCATTTAAAACAAAACACTACATCTACCCATAGTGATTGTTGTGCTAGCTAGTGAAATGTATTTTGTTTCAATTATTTTAGTCATTTCTTTTTAGTGCGATGTTACAATACTAATATTCGGTTAGGTAGGTCGTAGTTATTACCTGGAATCAATAATTTGTAATGAAACCGAAGCCACATTCCATAGATAGTACATACGCCCGTGTCCCAGTTATGTCGCTCGGGTGTGTGGTGCGATGCAACTGGCGAACGGAAATCGCCTAGCGACAACATTGTTGTGCGGTGTCCCTTGTTCGACTTTGCGAGAAATCTATATAGGCCGAATCCACATCATCGACTTCGTTAAATATTTTATAAGGTGTATGTACCCGTAGAACATTCTACAAGGGTTTGTCGCGGGAGTGAAATGTTTCCAGGGGTATGATAAAGTCAATAGTTTATTTTTATATTAACGGTAATTATCGGCTAACTGCGGTTAGCATCAGTCTCCCTGCCCTTTTCCCATATTTATTTGGGGTCGGCGCAACATTTATGCTTTTCCATTTATCTCTGATTGCCGTCATCTCAACATTCACTCCCTTCCCAGTCATATCATCTTTAACACAGTCTATCCATCCCCTTTTAGGTCTTCCTCTCCCCTTGTAGCTGTTCACTTCCATGGTTAATAACTTCCTTACGACCATCCCTAAGCCCAGCTAGCCTACATGTCCGCACCAAGGCAACATAACTTAGCATACTTACTTAATTAGAAAGCAGTGGGCTGCCCTTAGAGAAAATCTTTTTTGTGTACGCTTGTACAAGCTCTAAGTTTTTAGTACATGCAGTTCCAGAGTATCCTTCTATTACTCTTTAGGATATTGGAGCTCAAGATTTATATTTTCCATTTCTAGAAGATTTCTGTTACGGTTTTAAATACCCAAATTTACAACACACAATCCTTTAAGTCCTTTTTACTTTGGGTTAGATGCGCGTGGTTGATTTCGAGTGGTTACAATACACTAATGGATAAGTGTTGGTATCAACATTATCTCTCCCCACGATAAAGCTTTTGTGGTTTAACAAGCATGTCAAATTGATAAGAATTTATTTTGCATTGTCCGCAGGCGATGAACGTTTGACCGCGCAATGGGTCAGCAAGATGGATGGCGTAGTGGAGAGTCGATTGCTATCGAGAACTCAACTGAAAGTACCCGGGCCGCAGAACGCGACCGAGTACGAATCGAGTTCTACGCTACTTATGACGTCATGACGGGCGTACGCATAGCCGCCACACTTGGCGGCTTCTTCGCGTTAATGGTTTTTTTGATTGTTTATAAAAGCCGCAGCAAATCTGTAAAGGCTTTAAATGATCCCAAACTAGTAGAACTGGCTGAAGCTGTTGTGGCAGAGGAACAAGCTGTTGAAGAGGAGCGGCAACTAACTGCAGCCCTAGAGGAAGCTCTGTCAGAGCGTGCGCGTTCGCGCCCTTCTATAGGCGAAGAACCTCCTTGGCCCCGCACAGCAAGGTTTGCATCGTATGGTGGCGGCTACGGCAGTTTATTAACGCCTCCGCGACGATTGTCTACAGTTCGTGGTGATTCACTTCCTGGGTCTGCCTTTCGTTTCGCTGACCGCCGGCCTTCTGCGGGCCCTCGAGATCGTCGGTTAAGCTCAGCGACTTGTTCCAGCTCAGGAAGTTCTTACTTGGAGAGACGTGGTTCATCTGTGGTATGTGCGCTACAAGAAAGGCGCTTATCACCTTGTCCTAGTGAGAGACTCGCTCCACTCGCTTCTGTAGGTAGCGTAGGTCCATCTTACGCCGTGGAGTGTGAATTAGCGTCCGTGGGGCCAGACTCAGTATTTGCAGAGGATGAGGCGGACTCCACCGATGATGAAGTGGAGCAGTTTTCTACGGACAGTGGTGGTGGCGATGCGACCATAATCGGGGAGTGTACAGAAATGGCGAACCGTTCCACACCACTGCCGTTGCGGCTTGACCGCGCCTCACATTCGCGGGAAACATTGTTCTAGTCTATGCTGACGGTTATCTAATCGTTTAGAAAAGTTAAATGTTAGTTAACACATTAAAATATCGACGCAGTTCATTTCTAGAATATTTATTTGTAACATATCATAAGAAGTGGATGACTTTGACATATCATTTGGTTTTAATCACTATAATTGAAATTACTTATATATTCGTATAATAACTAATCCAAAAATTGTAACATTACCTATATAATTATTCACGGCTTCCTTCAAAGATATCAAATTTTGCCCTGTATGTACATACTTGCGCTTATTATTTTACTAATAACTGAACTGAATCAAAGCGTCGATATTTTAATATGTGATAATTATTTATATTTGTACATAATAGATTGTTTTTGTTGATAAATAATTGATGTTTCATAATGTTGTTGTTTCCAGACCACGGCAAATTTATAATCAATGTACTTACTAATTAATTATATATTATGTTGCGTATACATAGGTAGCAAATTAGTCCCATTTTGCTAACGCCAATTGTTTTGCTAACAGCTGATCAGTGCAATAAACATAATTAAGTCTGGCCAACGAAAGATGAACAAATCATTTTTTCAAAACTTTTATTTGGCAATAGTTTTTTCCTGTCAGTTAGTATTTTATAGTCTTCGAAAACGTCTTGACACTCATATTCAAAATTCTCAAAGTGAATTGATTATTGATACTATTGATTGATATACTGACCGATTATTTGAATAGTGACATATTCATATAATTTTTGTTGAGTCTGATGTTCATACAATTTTAAAGTCCGCACCGAATTATTATAGATATTCATGAATATCTAAAGAAATTGTTTGAATTGTAGAGTTCAAACGCGTCAATTTTTTTCGGACACACAAGTCTACTGGTGTTATGTTGCATGAATTCGTTTCTTTTTATTTATTTTTGAAAACTTTATACAAAATTACACTAAACTCATATCGTTAGTACTTACCATGTAGGCTGGTTTATATACGGACCTAATAAAAAAAAATCATAGTATCAACTCCGTTTTGTCGGTTGCAACCTGTTGATTTTTTAAATTTGCCCCCGTTTTCTTGAACCATCTTTCGCTGGCCAAACTACTCAATTACACATCCTAATACCGCTGGTATTCACCATAGTGTTCGATTTGATGTAAAAGTAATATGTAAAAGATTTGCCGAATTAGTCACTTGTAGTTACATTAAATTAATGTAATTATTTAATATAATAGTTTTCGAAGAATTTATAACTTCTGTAAATCGCCACTCTATTTACAAAATTTTCAACTCTACCGGGCTAACCGTCGACATCACTGATAGCGCGGTGGAAGATCAAAAACCTTTGCCAACAGGCCAACTCACATGGTGTTTGTACGATGTAGGTATAAACTTGTTAGGGTAGATAGTCGTCGGTGAAGTCAATTGAGAATGTGTATTTGTATTATAATTAGTAATACTACAGTTTCACTTTGAAATCAAGGGCACACAAGACCGATACGTCCTGTGAACAATAACTTTGAAGTTGGAAGCGGCCTAAGATGTTGCTCGTACCAATATCATTTTCCAAGTAAACTGCCACTGTTCTTGTTTAGCTACAAAGTTGCTCGGACACCGGGGTTTTATTGATTCTGCGTGTTTCGATCCCGCCACAGCCACACGCGGGCCCAGTAGATTGATTACGCATAAGTCGTTTTTATTACGATTTAGATTTACGTGTTAGTTAATGTAATGTTCGTTGCTCGAATTAAAAAGAGCTCCCTGTAGTCTGTAAAATGTTGAAATGTATGTAAAAAATTGTAAATATAAAACACAACTCATCAATTGTTTCATTTTTCATGATTTGCAATGTCGGTTTTTATTGTACATATTAATGCAAAGGCTGTTCACAGTCATAGGTAAACAGACGAACTAAAATAGGTACCTATTTAATAAACATCCTGTCATAAATCATTGTGATGATTTCTCATTAAAAGAATTAGGTACCAGTTATAGGTAGCCAACCCATGAAAGGTTAAGCATTATGGAGTTCTGTTCCCAAGCAGGTTTTAATTGGTGGAAAAATTGGGATCAGACTTTTACTAGAGTTGACCATACATGCAAATTATTATAAAACAATAGCAGTCACTGCCAGCGATGCCAAAGACAGTGCAAAAATGGAGGAGTAAAGCCAAAAAATACACCAGGTCCTCGATTCTACTAAAGTAAAACCACTGTTACACCACAGACACTGCAAAAAATACCATTAAATTTTAGACTTTATTTCAATACTTTCAAAGTCCAAAATTAAATGAAAAGATTTTCATTATACTTTTTAATTCACTCCGCATAAAGCTTTTTAATTTTAAGCCTTAAGTGCATTGCTTTAAAGTCTGAAATTAAATAGATTATTTGGCAGTGTCTGGTATGACAGTGGTTTTGCTTTAGCAGAATCGGGGCCCAGCTGACTTTGATGTGGATGCGTGTGCGGTCGTAACTCAATGCAAAGATAATGATGATGTTATTCGTTCTGTAGACTTCATGGATGATAGTAGTGTTTAGAGATCGTCTCCCCAAATTCGCCGCATTGAAAGTAGTGGGTTTGATTCCTACGAGAGCAACTGTTTATGCGATTCATAAAGTAGTGAACGTCTATTAAATAATATTGATTTTGTATATTTGTGAAGTTCTCTCAAGTACAGTGTTCATATATTTCATTGTACAGGCGCTTTCAGAAGTTGCCTGAAGGTATAGTGGTATAGAGATTAAAGTGAGCTTTAACACTCTAATTTTGTTTATTTCTCTTTTGATATATGTTTACATCGTTTAGATGTTTATCAGTGATGAAATTTTCGTTGATGGCGATTTAAATGGTACAATTAAGCTATTAGTTCAACTATTCGTGGCGTATATTGCCTTTTTTATTTATTTAGTTATTATGTGAATGCGGACAGTCAGTTTAAGTCTTTGACTGGCATACATAAATAAAAAACATCATCTAAAGATATGCCAGGTATTCATTGTGTTCATAAAAGTACGTTGGGTATACCTATGTGCGTAATACATACCTGAAATTGGCAATGGAGACGGCAGGGTCAGGGTCTCTCATACAGGGAAGATATTAGGTTAATGGAGGGAGAACTTGCCATCATTTGTGGCCAATTCCGTCGAGGCAGGAGCGGCCCTGCAGAGGTCACCACGTATCCCTCTGAAGTCTACCTAACAGAGGACACAGTGGAGAGAACGGTTCTCCGGGCAGGTTCGGCCACCTGTAATCCCAGTAGAAGCAGGCCTCACTCCTATTTCCTCGTGTTCAAACTATGTCACCAAACTGATTTGACTACGAGGAATATGGTGCGACGTTGTCCCTTCCCCCTTTTCGGGATAAGATGGAGCCATCTAGATGGCTTGCATAAGTGGCTTGACACATTCCAAGTTATCCACCACCTTAGCTAACATAAATACTTATATATATACTTTACATGCCATGGCCGATCTGATTCCAACTTCTGATCCTGAATATATACTATATATACTGTCTGCCAGCCTGTGGCGTGACGGTAGTGAACGCGGCCGCTTCGCAGGAGGCGGGGGTTCGATCCCCGCTCAGTGCAAATATTCGTATGCATGAATATGAATATTTGTATTGGTCGGAGAGCATGTTAAGCCGTTGGTCCCGGTTGCCATACGAACATCTATGGCCGTCGTTACGAGTAATTGGAGCCCTAAACAGTTCAACAACTGGTCTAAATGCAATGCTTTGATATTGCCTTTGGGCTGTGGAGGTTAGATGTTAATCGTCAACCAAATCGGCAGTTAAACTGGTAAAGCGAACAGACTCAGAGGTGACAGTTTCAGATGTGACTGGGATTAACGCTAAGATGAAAATGTGAATACTCTACATAAAAATTAACAAAGGGGTTTGTGTAAAGTTGGCGTCGTTTTGAAATTGAGCAGCACTGAATGAAAATAGTATAATTTGAAAGTACAGCATAAAGTGATCAAAAATTACTATGGCAAACTTATCTAAACCATATAGGGACGTAGCTACACAGGGTGGAATTTTTCGACATTCCTGGAGAGAGAAAGTACTCTAAATACTGGAGTGAGCGAATTCCAGTTTAAGAAAACATTCTTATTTTTAAAAAGAAACAAAACTGCATTAAGTTATTTCCCGAAAATGTCACACCCGGTAGTCGAACGTACTTACCTAAACCTGAATCTTCTCTTTCATGAATTTCCCTTAATTTAATTTACCAGGTTTGTTAGAGAGGTTTGATTTATGTAGTTTTGTTTCTTTTTAACAATAAGGCAATATTATTTAAGAACATTAATTACAACAAAAATAATAATACAGGTATCATTATTTTTATTGTAAGTAGGTAATTTACAATGAAAATAATGATAACTGTACACATGTGTGTGACACAGTACAATGAAATAGTATCATAATTATTCATGGCCGCTGAAAAAATTAATGACGCCATTACTTTGTCCTTATGAAATATATTAAATGTGTCCATTGAGAATTATCAAAATTATTTATAGTAGGTACATAGGTACATACTTAACCATTTATTTCCATGTAAAGAGCGGATTGTTTGTGTTATACTATTCGGCAACTTCTGAAAGCGCCTGTACAATGAAATATATGAACACTGTACTTGAGAGAACTTCACAAATATACAAAATCAATATTATTTAATAGACGTTCACTACTTTATGAATCGCATAAACAGTTGCTCTCGTAGGAATCAAACCCACTACTTTCAATGCGGCGAATTTGGGGAGACGATCTCTAAACACTACTATCATCCATGAAGTCTACAGAACGAATAACATCATCATTATCTTTGCATTGAGTTACGACCGCACACGCATCCACATCAAAGTCAGCTGGGCCCCGATTCTGCTAAAGCAAAACCACTGTCATACCAGACACTGCCAAATAATCTATTTAATTTTAAGCCTTAAGTGCATTGCTTTAAAGTCTGAAATTAAATAGATTATTTGGCAGTGTCTGGTATGACAGTGGTTTTGCTTTAGCAGAATCGGGGCCCAGCTGACTTTGATGTGGATGCGTGTGCGGTCGTAACTCAATGCAAAGATAATGATGATGTTATTCGTTCTGTAGACTTCATGGATGATAGTAGTGTTTAGAGATCGTCTCCCCAAATTCGCCGCATTGAAAGTAGTGGGTTTGATTCCTACGAGAGCAACTGTTTATGCGATTCATAAAGTAGTGAACGTCTATTAAATAATATTGATTTTGTATATTTGTGAAGTTCTCTCAAGTACAGTGTTCATATATTTCATTGTACAGGCGCTTTCAGAAGTTGCCGAATAGTATAACACAAACAATCCGCTCTTTACATGGAAATAAATGGTTAAGTATGTACCTATGTACCTACTATAAATAATTTTGATAATTCTCAATGGACACATTTAATATATTTCATAAGGACAAAGTAATGGCGTCATTAATTTTTTCAGCGGCCATGAATAATTATGATACTATTTCATTGTACTGTGTCACACACATGTGTACAGTTATCATTATTTTCATTGTAAATTACCTACTTACAATAAAAATAATGATACCTGTATTATTATTTTTGTTGTAATTAATGTTCTTAAATAATATTGCCTTATTGTTAAAAAGAAACAAAACTACATAAATCAAACCTCTCTAACAAACCTGGTAAATTAAATTAAGGGAAATTCATGAAAGAGAAGATTCAGGTTTAGGTAAGTACGTTCGACTACCGGGTGTGACATTTTCGGGAAATAACTTAATGCAGTTTTGTTTCTTTTTAAAAATAAGAATGTTTTCTTAAACTGGAATTCGCTCACTCCAGTATTTAGAGTACTTTCTCTCTCCAGGAATGTCGAAAAATTCCACCCTGTGTAGCTACGTCCCTATATGGTTTAGATAAGTTTGCCATAGTAATTTTTGATCACTTTATGCTGTACTTTCAAATTATACTATTTTCATTCAGTGCTGCTCAATTTCAAAACGACGCCAACTTTACACAAACCCCTTTGTTAATTTTTATGTAGAGTATTCACATTTTCATCTTAGCGTTAATCCCAGTCACATCTGAAACTGTCACCTCTGAGTCTGTTCGCTTTACCAGTTTAACTGCCGATTTGGTTGACGATTAACATCTAACCTCCACAGCCCAAAGGCAATATCAAAGCATTGCATTTAGACCAGTTGTTGAACTGTTTAGGGCTCCAATTACTCGTAACGACGGCCATAGATGTTCGTATGGCAACCGGGACCAACGGCTTAACATGCTCTCCGACCAATACAAATATTCATATTCATGCATACGAATATTTGCACTGAGCGGGGATCGAACCCCCGCCTCCTGCGAAGCGGCCGCGTTCACTACCGTCACGCCACAGGCTGGCAGACAGTATATGGTATTCAGGATCAGAAGTTGGAATCAGATCGGCCATGGCATGTAAAGTATATATATAAGTATTTATGTTAGCTAAGGTGGTGGATAACTTGGAATGTGTCAAGCCATTTATGCAAGCCATCTAGATGGCTCCATCTTATCCCGAAAAGGGGGAAGGGACAACGTCGCACCATATTCCTCGTAGTCAAATCAGTTTGGTGACATAGTTTGAACACGAGGAAATAGGAGTGAGGCCTGCTTCTACTGGGGTTACAGGTGGCCGAACCTGCCCGGAGAACCGTTCTCTCCACTGTGTCCTCTGTTAGGTAGACTTCAGAGGGATACGTGGTGACCTCTGCAGGGCCGCTCCTGCCTCGATGGAATTGGCCACAAAAGATGGCAAGTTCTCCCTCCATTAACCTAATATCTTCCCTGTATGAGAGACCCTGATCCTGCCGTCTCCATTGCCAATTTCAGGTATGTATTACGCACATAGGTATACCCAACGTACTTTTATGAACACAATGAATACCTGGCATATCTTTAGATGATGTTTTTTATTTATGTATGCCAGTCAAAGACTTAAACTGACTGTCCACATTCACATAATAACTAAATAAATAAAAAAGGCAATATACGCCACGAATAATTGAACTAATAGCTTAATTGTACCATTTAAATCGCCATCAACGAAAATTTCATCACTGATAAACATCTAAACGATGTAAACATATATCAAAAGAGAAATAAACAAAATTAGAGTGTTAAAGCTCACTTTAATCTCTATACCACTATACCTTCCTATTATCTCCTACAAACTGTAACCATAAAATTTTACGACGAACATTCAGGTAAGACAGAGAGGCACTCCATATGTTTGATGTTTCACGAATCGTTAAAAATGTAAAGAGAAACGTTTAGATAAAGTTCATCATAATAATCTAGGATCTATAGATATCGATATCGATAGGTACCTACACTATAAAAATGCACCCTATTTTTGCTCCATTTATGAATAGCTACTAGATATAACTACAGTAGTAGGTACTACCTGGTAACTACGATTAGTCAAGCTATCCTGTACTGTATTAAGTAAAGTAAGTTGGTGAGTTGTGTAGAGTGCAGTACAACAAAATTAATATTGTACAAAGAGGTACCAAATTATTCAACCTAGAGAAAAATTGCCTAAGATAAAAATCAGATAGATTAACTCTGGTCTAAAGTCTCAATCCCTAGAGAAATGCCTGCTCCAGAGCTCGGTTAGGCTTGGGTCCCAATCCCAAAGATCTAAATGGAGGCATACGAATACGTTGTTGCTTCTAAATTACTCTAAAAAAGTAATAACGGCCGTGTTAGCAACTCTGAACCTACCAATTATGAACAAAATATTTTTAATAAGTAGTCCTATTATAGACTAAGTACTTTACCTTTATCCGAATGAGCATCAAGAACTTCATTAGATAATAAATAACTTGGTTAATACAATAAATAGGTTTTATGATAATTTCAGATTTTATCAAAGGACATGGTTCTTTTTGAGTAAAAATTGAAACCGGCCACAGAAAACAAATGCTAAGTAGGTATATACCGTTAGAGCTTATTCTCACTAGCTACTTTTATAACGGCGTCAAAATCAAAGGACCACTGCCCTCGGTTTTATTAGTTTAAAAATCGTGGAAATTACATTTTCAATGAAGCTAATTATTGAAAAATATCGTACTAAATTGGAAAATATTGGAAAAAACAGTAAATTAAAGCGATTAAAAAAATCGAGATCGTTGTATTTCATCAATTTATTTAGGTTAAAAATTGAAAGTGCCAGCTAAAGATAAAAATTGTTAGATTCCGTTAGAGCTTGTCTTTACTAATAATTTTTATTATAAAAAGAAAAAAAAAACCGGGGAGCCACTGCGCTCGGTTTTATTAAAGTTTAAAAATCATGCAAATATACATTTTTAATGTAACACCTTTAAATTTCCCGCGATGTCAAAAGAGTATTCGAAACCTCAACTATAACAATGCTGTACATTTTTTCTATGTTGAACGAAAGATATTTCGGAATTATAATTAAACTTATCAATTAATTACGTGTTTGTTATACACATAACAATATATTTATTAATATGTGCAGTGAGTTTCCTCATATTCAGTAAATATAGACTCGATTTGTTTCTATTTTTACACAGAAAGTTAATATTAGGACTATTTAGGTATTCGATCTGAAATGTGCTTAGTTGTCATTCAGCTCATTTGACACTGTCAAAGTGTCAAGTGGCAAATCTGTGTAGAAGTGAGATCGTTGATTTTTTTATTAAAATTCTTGGGTTTTAATTTTTGTGGATTATCGAAAATAGGTAGCCATGGACGACGACTTACCGACCGACTTCCAGGTCATCGTCGTGGGGACAGGTAAGCCATATTATCCGTATAATATTACACCGGTCATGATGGCGATAGCAGCCTACATATCGATCCTTTTTTTTCTTAGCTGCCTAGTCATCAATTCTCTGTTTGAAAATGCTTTTATTTCAACCTGATTTATGTTTACATACTGACCTGAATTACGTAGGTTTTTTTTCTTTTTTATCGCCAGGAAAATGTAAACGGCCACTCCTAATAAATTATTCAGCTTAGTCATTAATTAAATATTTGCTACGAGCTGCAGGTTGTCATTGTCTGGCTAGAAATATGACTGCATTTACACGTTACAGTTTCAGGATTTCGGAATGTTATATAAATTATTAGTAGATATTGTGGATATGAAAAATAACATTATGTGGGATTGAGTTGAACTATGACATGCATTTAATTAGTATCAGAGAAGAAGTACAAAAGTAGTATTTATTATAAAAATTAGAACTCAAATTAATTTAAATTTACAGAACCCATATTTATATAATTTAACTATCCCTATGTGGCATTTGTAAAATGGATGATATAATCAATAGATTGTTTACTTTGGTTTATATTCTTTGTTATTATTTCTGGTGAATAAAATACTATTTATATTTAAATTATAGTTATAGTATAGCATATAATGTTTTTTTTTCTATAGACAATATACTTAACTAGGATAAATAGTCATAAATTAAAGATTTTGACAATATTTAAGCTTAATTTAATATTGATATATTACCTCAAACTTATATTTTTAACTAGCATTTGTTGTTACGCAAATGTAATAGATCTGAATTACCATTTAAAGTCTTAATGATGTTACATATAAAAAATAATGAGTATTCTATTTCAACTACACTAATTTATGTATAAAAATACAAATAATTACTTAGGTATTACATTTTCTCTAGTGAAAGTCTTCCACTCAATACTGCCTTGTTTTTGTAAGAATAGTTTTATGACTCATATTGTGGTCACTTTACTCACCTGGCACTTACAAAAGTAACTAAATATATACACTATTTTTGTATACCATACCATAATTAAATAAAGCACCATGGTAGATAATTTCATTCGTCACAAGGGATCAATAATGTCCAATCAATAATAATACCAGACTCGGTCGGGATTATGTTGACAAAATCTTATTTTCTTTCAGTATTTACTATATTTGTAGTATTTATTCAGTTTAGGTACATAAAATATGCTATTATAATATACAAATACTTACAAATTTATATAAAACTATGCTAACTATACAATATATACAAAAATGGAATAGAGAAAAATAGGGAGACTGTAATTTTAGGCAACGAAAATTTTGTAGTTAAACAAAAACAATACTAAAGCAGACTTGTAATTTGTTTATTATCCACTACACAGAATATCGAAGCTAAAACATACAGCATTACATACATTCTATGCTACATACATGCTTGCTTTACGGAAAGTCAACCTTTCTTTAGTATTAATTCATTTATAATATTTTGAGATCTTCCAATGTTAATAGTTGAATCTATGGTAATAAATTTAAAAAAAAAGTGAAACTCGTTCAATTTTGGAATTGAGAAATATTTTTTTTTATAATACCACTGAGGTGGCAGACAAGCACACGGCCCATCTGATGGAAAGTGGTTACCGTGGTCAGGTAACCAGGGGTGTTGCACTCGCGCTGCCGACCATGAAGAAACCTTCTGATGCCCCTCTTGAAGAACCCCATATTGTAGGCACTTGGGAAAACACAAACCATTGTATAGACGAAGGCCTTTGCTATATCGAGGCTATATGACTGCTAAAGTGTAATGCCCTTGCCTGCGGTAATGTGATACTATAGCTAGGTCTTGAAGCTGCATCAGATAAAACCATTTTAATACATTTTTTAATTTTCTGGCACAAAATTAAAATGTGTTGTACAGTATTATGTTCTATTGCTTTGATTAGGTATGGTGGAATCCATAGTAGCTGCCGCCTGTAGCAGAATAGGAAAAAATGTTCTACATCTAGATTCAAGTGACCATTATGGAGGTCTCTGGGCTTCCTATAACTTCGATGGGTTGCAGAAATTTATCAAAGAAGTTAATGAAAACCCCAAGAGACAACATCAAGTATACAATCTAGCTGAAAAATGGTATATCGAAAAGTAAGTTGTTTTTATGTTATTATTGAAGTATAAACATGTTTTTTTACATAATTTTCTTTTAGACTTGAACTAACTGACTGCTTTATCAACCCTGAGGCAAATCTGATAGCAAAAAACTGTTGTAAAATTCACTAAGGAATGGTTGCATAGAAGTCTGTTATTTATTTATTTATTTATTTACCCGACTACGGCGAAGCAAAAGGAGGGTTATGATTTTCACAGGCTATGTATGTCTGTAGTCTGTAGGTTTATCTGTTCCCTCATAGCTTCTTAACCACCTTTTAGAACTGGACAAATGAGATATCGTTTGAAGCGTCTTAGTCGTCCGCTGGTTATAGGCTATATAATGTGTCACTGAATTTATTGTGGCGCCCTCTAGTGGTCATAAAGAACAGTGTAAAAAGAATAATTAGATAAATATGTTGTGATTGGTATCAACTGAAAGGGCGTAATTAGCACATTTCAAATATGTATAAATTATACCTATTACTTACCCCAAAATAATATAAACAAAAAAATAAGTTTCAAACTAAAAACCGACTACTGAAAAATCACTCTCTAAGAAGTATTAAACAAGAAAATATCAAGAATTGATGTGGTTGTATGCCACTTAGTCTAAAAAACATTAAATTCTAATTTTAATTCATTAATTCAAATCACAGCTATCCTTGATATTTTCTTGTTCAATTCTTTTTAGAGTGTGATTTTACAGGAGTTGGGTTTTAGTTTTAAACTTTTTTTAAGTAAGGAATCACACACACACGTCTTTTTGTATACCTATTTGTGTTTAGATATAATGTATACCCATAGAAGCATCGAATTGAATACAAAAGCTTCTTGTGGACGGGTCTTTTAATTTTTAATTACAGTACAGTCTATCAGGTCTGCTATGGATATTATTTTACTGTCAATTGTACAGCTATCTATATTCTACCTGGAATTTTATTTTAGGGATTTACCACAAGAAGAAAATAAAGAAGGTGAAGAAAAAGCGGAAGATGTCAAACCAGAGACTTCCAAAAAAGTATGGAGCCAGACAAACTTCGCCTCGGAGTATAGGAAGTTTAATATTGATATGACACCTAAGGTACCTATGTATGCTGACACTATTAGATGATGTCCCTTAGCACCCCACTATGGCAATTGTTGTATTCTCAACAGAATATAACTGTATAGTAAGACAAAAATTATATTAACAATACAGTTAAGAATGTTTTTGATATTTACAATCTTTGACCATATACTGTATAGAGACAGTATTTCTAAAGAAATCATAAAAAAAACGGCATGAAAAATGCGGCATGTGTGAGTAAGCAATGTCAATATTGTTCTTGAAACAATCAACTCAATGCATATTATAGGATGTATGAATATTTCAACTTGTACCAAAGTTACGCCGCTTTGTAGTGCCACTAACTGTGTCAATAGATTTAGTTTATGGTCTTAGTCGAATACTATATTGAAAATATTAAAAATTACAACATTCGGATTTAAGTTACTACGAAAAAATATACCCATAATTGAAGACACTGATTTTAACATCTATCTAAATATTTTTATGTTTTGTATGATGATGTTTAGCTGCTCTTCTCTCGAGGACCTTTGGTCGAACTTCTCATCTCATCCAATATCGCTCGTTACGCGGAGTTTCGGTGCGTCACTCGCGTGCTAACGTGGCTCAGCGACCGCCTCATGCCTGTCCCATGCTCCCGCGCTGATGTGTTCGCGACAGAAGCCGTCGGTATCGTGGAAAAGCGCCAGCTCATGAAGATGCTGACGTCCATTGTCGGGTACAACGAAGAAGAAATGAACAACGAATTTAAGGGTGAGTTCCCTTAATGGGCACTGCCACCGAGATGCCATACCGAAGTCACCGGTCACGTAGGTATCCAAGCAATTATGGCGGGTAACTCACTTGTGACGTTATGGTATAGCCATGATTAACGACTTCCTGAGTGGTGACTGGATAATCTGGCGAACTGGTAACCTCTCCATGGCGTCCCGGTATAGTAGAGCTCTTTTTGTACCCTGTACCTAAAAATCCCACAGTATTAGATATCACCCAGAATTTAAATACTAGACTATTATATGCCACACCTGGCCATTGACTCGAAGATGAAGCAATGTCTTTGAAGTTACATTACTTGTAGGCAACAGGACCTAAAACTTACTTGAGGATCCGAAAGTTGCTAGATTATCTCATAACTTACTCCCATTAGTCTGCTCTCAGACGATAAAGGAGTGGTGTTCGGGGGCGGATATCCAACCGATCTCACGCGTCCACCGTCACTCACCTTTACTACCATGGGCATTTCGATTTTAATCTTCATTTTCGAATCTAAAATAATGCAGTCCCAGAGAGAGTATCTATCTAATAGTCTCGACCAAAACGTTTACTGCTAACCATACCACAGATATCTATTAAGAATTTACACAAGAGATCTAAAAATAATATTTAAACATAATTTACATTCTTTTGTTGAAAAAGTATTGATTCATAAAAATCTAAATATTATTTTCTCGTCAGAATACAAAAAGCTCTATGAATACTGCAAACAAATAAAAACTACAAGTAGTCAAAAATAGCTCTAGTTATATACAGTATTTTTTACTTGCGAAATATCGTCACGGATACCCGTTGTTGGTTGCCTAAGGTGAGGTTGACAGGCATATCCCTCGCACCCCGGCCGACCCAGGGCCATCTCTCTCGATCTGGTCCTCGTCGGGTGTGGGGACCACAGAGTTCCCCAGCTTGTCCCCGGATCGGGGTGACGCTCAACGCGTGCCGCCACTGCCTGCTTCTGCTAGGGTGATAGGCCCCAAGTTATATACAGCTAACACCATCTTTGTATACAGCTAACACCATCTTTGTATCATCCACCGATACTTATAAAGCCGTGTGTATTTCCTCCTAGATTGGAACGACAAGACTTTCAAGGAGTACCTTGCGCACAAAGGGTTGACTCCCAACCTTATCCACTACGTACTGTTCGCGATCGCTGGCGGAACGAACAATATGCCTTGCTTAGAGGGAGTCAAGGAATGCAAGAAATTCTTGATGAGTCTGGGCCGTTATGGCAACACCCCCTTCCTTTGGCCCATGTATGGAAGTGGAGAGCTGCCTCAGTGCTTCTGCAGGTAAATTGCATCTTTAATTCGCATATATTCTATGCTTTTACGTTTAGATGGTACTCTATGGTGTAATGACATTTATGGATGGTGTTTACTCAATGGTCGACATAATTTAATTCATTTTCATCTTCACTCAGACAGAGACCGGCAGAAACAATACAATTCAATCAAAAAGGTCAAAGCTATTTGAACCAAATTATAATGATTTATCAATAGCAAAAACTGTATTGCACAAAAGTGCAAAAAAAAGTGTAGATGATTAAAGGAGGTTAATTTAATGCAGGCAAAGTGAAAAAATAAGTAAAAATTTCAGTCACCTGACTAAGTAAACAAAGAAATCAGTTTGAGCTTTAGAGTCTGATTTAAGCGGGAATTTATAATGCGATAAACTGCACTGGGTGGCGCTCAAACACGCTACCCAACCATTGCAAGTGCGATGCCTTGGCGATAATGTCTGTTCATTGAATGCAATTACAAGAAAATATCACTTTATTTTTGCAATGTACTCTTGTAGATAGGAAGGAAGGCATAACGACAACTACACTGCTTATTCCCTCACTCAGTTCTACTCAATAAAAAAATTCGCGACTTTGAAATCGAACCCGGGATATCATACACAGCAGTCGCACTCTTTACCGCTGCACGACCGAAGCAATCGCACAGATAAAGTTTACCTGATACCTACAACTTAGCAGTTTACCTTCTGCACGTATAAATTCTTTGCCTTAATAGCTGGAGACAAGACATTGTCAATTATCATTATTGCAGAAAAGTGCACCATGAAAGTGCGGGCCTGACGCGGCGGTCGGCGGTTCAATGACCTAAATGTGCACCACTCGGATACGCAAACAAAAATGAAGCGACTTTCTAATGTTGCATGCTGCACGATTTTAAATATCGTAATTTTAAATGACGTATTTACCATTCGATTTTGTAGTGTAGGTGCAATTTTTAAAAATACCACTCCTACCTACCTATTCATTAGTTGTCCGTTTTAAAAACACGTGATATCCATTCAATTGGAAAGATATACGTAATTTAAGAACATAGCTATTCAGTATGCTGTCAAAACAAAACCCTTAGGTTAGTTTTGGTTTTCGCGAGTATATTAAATTCATTCATAGTATTGATTTTGAAATTATAAATTTCATATTTTCGAAACACGCATTTACGGGGTAGTTATGTTGCGACATAAAACCTCACGCCGTCTCAGATCTTCAGGTATAAAATTGCCCAAAGCTTATCCCGCGCTCCCGGCTAGCCCTGGGCCATCTATGGTTTTAAGATATCCCCCTCAGGTGTAGGAAAGCTGTTTCCTCATCGAACCATGGAAAGGTGGAAAGGCAATCGTCGCACCCCTTCACTGGCGGGTTTGAAGTGGAAGCCCCACGCCTACGCTCGGTGACCAACGCGCCCTTGCCTGATTTCCACTGCACTCTGATAGTCAGAGCGACATGTGGGAAACCTTCGACCAGCCCTCAACAGGGCCGCTCCCGTCGCAGCCGGTATCTGCCGTAAGCAGCAGCGTCTCCCCTGAGAGAGGTGCTACCGTTGCCCAGGGTACACCGTATGGAAGTTCCGGACCACGCACCCCGATCCCGTTCCCGCTGCACCTCCCCGGTTTGGGTCTCTCGTTGCACCCATGACGCTTTACGCGTTGCACCAATTTAATCATTTTCAAATAATGTACGGGAATCTACCGGTTTTATTGACATTTATAATTTCGTAATATGTTTTGAATTGGGGCGTTTTGTATAATTTAAAAAAGTAATTAACAGGTAGTGAAACAGTCTTGAATACAAAATAATTTATTTGGACAAGAATTAATAAAAAGGTATAGATAACATGGTCTAATTATGATCTGTATTTCTATCAACCCCGCTTGAAATTATTTCCTTCACGTATAATTTTCAAATTGCGATATCTTTCAAGCTGTTTATTGTAATTATATAATTTGAATGACAATTATTATCTACATTAAATTCACAACATATTTATTTGGTTAAGGAATAACAGATATATTGTTTAAAATAGCTTGTGACCCATTGTTTGTGTAATTTGTAAAAGATATTAATGGTTACTGTGGGTTATTCTTAAGAGATAGACATATGCTACCGCGAACTTTATTGTAGACCTTTTTAAGCCACATATTTTTATAATACATTACTTTGTTTTATCATTAATAGTTTTCGCAGCGCACGCAATATAAGAACTTTTTAAGGTCATTTTTTACACCTTGGGTTACATTATTGGAGTTTTAGAAAGCATGCCTAATTTTTTGAAAATATAATATAGCCTATGTTAGTCAGTGATAATGTAGCTTTCTAATAGTAAAATACTTTTTGTAATCAGTCTTGTAGTTTTTGAATTTATTCAATACACATAAAAATATACAAATCGTTCCTCTTTATAATATTAGTATAGATATACAAACACACAAAGTATGATGTAGGTGGTTCCCATGATGTACTTTATTTGGTTAAAGATTTTACATAATAATTCCATAATTTATTTTTCACCGTCAAAAAGAAACTTGACATTTTTCTCATTAATTTGGTAGTTGTATCAATACTGAAATCCTTCTCGTCTGTCCGGCTATGCTATCGGTGACTCATATCTGTTTCCCTAAGAATTATTAATTGCCGTAGGAGAATTTCTAAACGCCTTTGTGCGTTGCGGTTATTTTTATATTTCAAACACGTATAAAAACGTCCGTGAATCATCACGTTTCCAATCGTTTGCCAGGAGGAATGTTTCAAACTAGTCCTCCTTTTATATATTTGTCTGGAAATAAAGTATTGTACTTACGAGATTTGCAATCGCCTAATATCATGAATTTCAGCAAGTTATTATTTACCTGCACTACTCTAAAAGCGCGTGCTTATAACAATATAAGTGTTTCTCGTTAAATAAAATAAATTCGACAAAACATTACATTATGTACGCGTCTTAAAATTAGAAAAATAAACAGAACGCGCTGAAAGTTTTATGTTCATGGAACCATTGAACCGAATTGTTTGCGTTTTTACAAGGTTATTCACCAGGAAGTTTACAATTAAGATGTAGCTATTGGACTAGTGCTCACTACAAGTCGATATAGGTCATAGCATTTTTAATGATATAGCTTTATTTTTACAGCGGCAGGGGCAGAATGTCATATTAAACTAAGTTTTGGGGTTTTTTTATTCAGTTTAGGTACCTACATACAATTTGTTATAAAAAAGTTTGGACAGCATTTTTAATAAGTGTAGAAGGTATGTGTGTAGGCGGGGCTTCCCGTTCAAATTGAGCACTGATATATCAGGGAAGAAACCTTTAGTATATATATACTTGATTGATGCCACTTGGTGGAATTTGTTGTTACACATATTGATAACTCACTTGTACTTTTCCACATTACTTTTTTATTTGTTAGACCTGACCGGATCCGCCTTATGGCATTCTTAAAGGTTTACAATCATCTATATATTGTCTCCCTAAATTTAGGGAAAAAAATTATACTGGTATACATAATTTTACAACTACCACATATGAAATATGAATGAGTGTCGTAATTTTACAACTACCCACATGGGAAATATGTTTGAGTGTCGCAATGTTTCTAAAGGAATGTTCTTAAATGTCATTGTAAACCTTTGAGGATGCCATAAGGCGAAATCGGTCAGGTCTAACAAATAAATAAGCAATGTGGAAAAGTACAAGCGAGTTATCAATATGCTTTAGTAGGTATATACTAAGTTCATGAGAAGAACCTGCCTCGAATTTACCGTACCATCATTTTAAGCTTAGTGTTCTAGCTGTGTGATCATGAATCCGTCAGTCAGTGTCCCATAAGAAATATGAATAATAATAGTATTGATTGTGTCGGGTCGCCACAGCTCATTAAACTTTGTCCGCTGCATTATGCATTTGTATACATGCCGGTGCCTGTTTAGTAATAATAATATTGAGCAAAATTCATGCAAAAAGTACATACTATTTGCACGGAATAGTACGCTGTACGCTCGCTTGCGTACAGGCTGTTAGGAAATGGGATAGAACCGGTAATATTGTCGTCGACATCTCTGATGTTGTAAACGGCCCGTAACCGCTAACGATCAAGCTGGCCGTGTGCCGGCATTGCAGCTTTTTGGCATTGCACTAACTAATAAATATATGAATGTCTTTCCGTTCCTATGCCATTCATCCGATTGCAATAAAAGTTGCCTGTAACATAAATAGACAGTGCACAAAGTCTTGGCATTAGCTTGATAAATGAACTCTAACTATATCTGTTTCAAGCAATGACTTCTATTATTGTGCACTACCAAATAAGTTTTTTTTTATACCGCTTAGGTGGCAGACAAGCACACGGCCCACCTGATGGGAAGTGGTTACCGTGGCCTATGGACGTATGCAACACCAGGGGTGTTACACTCGCGCTGCCGACCACGAAGAAACTTTCTTATGCCCCTCTTGAAGAACCACATATTGTAGGTTGATTAGAACAAAAATAGTATTGCGGTTCCGGGAGTGAGCCGGCAATAGAGGTGTATGGGAAATAATTAAGTAAATGAGTTGAATTTTGACGCCTATCTGTACAAGAACAGAAGTTGAACTTTGTTGATGGTTTTTGATGGCCGTCGTGATACCACATTTTTGTTCCGTACAGCCAATCTAGTAAATCTAGTAAAGTAGTAGCGTAGCCAGAGCTCACTGGAGAGTTTTTGTGCTGTCTGTGGGAAGACCAAAAGCTTGTCCTGCTTTGTCTTTTACACTGACGGCACAGAAACTCTTGTGCTTACAGGGTTGGCAGGTTGGCAGGGTAGCACCAAGGGAGTCACACTCGCTGACTCCCTTGGTGCTACACACGTCCATAGGCCACGATAACTACTTTCCATCAGGTGGGCGCCGTATGCTTGTCTGCCAACCAAGTAGTCTAAAAAAAAACATTAAAGTCGTTGATTTAACCGCTTTAACACGGTTCAATAAATATTTTTAGATTATGCGCCGTGTTCGGCGGCGTGTACTGTCTGAACCGGCCGATCGACAAGGTGGAGACAAAGACGGTCGATGAAGGAAAGACTGTGGTGACCATCGAGAGCAAGTCGAAGACGTTGAACTGCGACCACCTCGTCATCGGTATCAACGAATGCCCTAAGGATCTGATCTCTCCCGAGCCCGCGGAGAGCTGCGACATATCGAAGGCTGTGTTCATCACCAATGGGACGATTATGCCGAGTGAGAAGGAGCCGTTGACTCTACTTCGGTTCCCGCCGCTGACAGATGCAGATAATGCTGTAACTGTGTTGGAAGTTGGACCAGCTACTGGGTCTTGCCCGAAGGGATTGTGTAAGTATCTTTTTTCAGTTTTACATTATATTCACACGTGTATTTCATGTAGTGGTAAACAGGTATATCACCTACTTTTCGTTAGTGATGTTCTACTGGTTATTAGAGGTGAATGTATGACCGTCAACCGGACACTTTTTCGTGGCTTGTATATTTAATGTCAGATGAATACAACTGTATCATTTAATCGCTTTGTGTGACACCCACATGAAGAGATGGGATGGTTTGTAACAATACCATACAATATTCTTTATTGGCCGTCCAAACAATCGGTATCGGTATAATTTAAAAACAATCAAGTTCCTAATCTTTAGAGGACGATGTTACATTGGTCCACTGATGATTACAAAAACAATATATATATATATATATATATATATATATATATATATATAAAACAATGATTGGTGAAATGTGGGTGTTAATTCACCTCTGCCTAACCCTTCGGGGATAAAGGCGTGATATCACGCCTTTATCCTCGGAGGGTTAGGCAGAGGTGAATTATCTAGGGGTGAGCCTATTGCCGTCTTCCGGGCACTATGGTAAATTTTTTTTTGCGTGCACAAAATCCCCACGGATTCCATCCCACCGGAGCCGGTGGAAGAGGTTATGTCGGACTCGAACCGACTAAAACGCACGCCGCCTGTGGGTCGCTTTGGTTGCCGAAGGTGAGGTTGACATGCATATCCCTCGCGCCCCGGCCGACCCAGGGCCATCTCTCACGATCTGGCCCTCTCCTCGGGTGTGGTCGATCCTCGGGCTTGATGCCGATGAGACTGCCTCCCACTGTGAGACTGGAACAAGGTGGTGGCGTGCGCCGAGGTCCATGAAAGAACATGGCCCCGGATTTGTGCAAAGCCACCTCAAGGACCAGCCGCCGGAGCCGTTCCACGACTTGAGCAACCGCGGTCGTGGCCCTCAGGGTCGCTTCGCTTTATGTAGCCCCGGCACTATTGTTGACTCAAACCTTGCATCTGAGGCTGAGTCTGGGCTGTATATATCTGTCTGATGTTAAACAGCCCTATCCCTTTGTTGCCTTATACGACACCGCATGGGAAGAGATTTGGTGGTCCAAATTCTATTCTGCCGAGAACCACGTGGCCATTCATAAACAATATTATACATCAATTAATTATTTATTTCAATGTATTTGGTAGTGAATTTGATATTGTTCGTGTACAGCAACTTCTGAAAGCGACTGTACATCATACACATACGATTTAAATGTTTTATAATGATGTTATACATCATTTTGAAATATACCTATTGAGCTTTTTCTTCACATTCAATGGTCAGTACGCTCAAGTACTAGTTGTACTTGGGAGTAATAATAAATGAAAAATTATGCGTTTTTTTCTTGATGCTAATTAGTAATTTCAGAAGACTTACAGTTGTTTTAACGCCTACCTAAAAATATACCAGCAAGTACATTTTATAATGAAAAAATTAAAATGTCCGGATTATATTTGTACGCCTTCGGGCGTAACATATCGCTCTGTATAATTTTGGTGTCATGTGTATTATTTTAAATGCTGAAACAGACAAAGAAACTGTCGACAAATTCAATTATAACTTGGTACTGTGTTAGTAAAGGCTGGTTTCAGTTGGTAAAATCAGGGATCGTTACTTGTAACTTCAAAATGGTGTTGTCAGCAATTATGCAACACTTGTTCCCTCTCTTCAAACACAACGACGGGTATAGCATATAACGTAATTAATTTTAGTAACACAACCTATTTATTTTTAATTCATAATATTAGAGAGTGAAATTTATGGGTGTATTTGTATGAGTATAGGCCCTAGCCAACCTCAGTTGCATGTTAGTATACCAGTTGATTAATTAATGAGGTTCTGGCGTAGGCTTTCCTTTCGAGGTCGAGTGGATCAGACGGCAGATGCTCCCTTGAATGCTAGGATAAAACAAATCATGAAGAGGATAAAAAGCGCACTCCAGGCTCCAATATGCAAGCTTTAGACGCAATTAGGATTGAGTCTCGAATGAAGAAAAATATATTACATAACATAACCTCGCGCCTATATCTCCAAAGGGGTAGGCAGAGGTGCTAGCACCCACATTTCGCCAGTTTATGTTTAGGCCCCAATGTAATAGGTAGCGAGCCTATTGCCATTAACTGGGTACTTATAAACCTGCGACAAATACAAGAATATATTAACATTTTGTTTCACTATTTTTTCCTTCCCACCAAAATTCACATAAAACTAACCACAATTTATAAGCTAAACTAGGATGGTAGTTCATGACCGGTTTGTTATTTGATTGATGATTTATAAATATTTTCACGAATCAAGTTTGACTAGACGTCGACGGCCAGTGACCGCGTCAGTTTATTTTTAAAAAAAGATCATCTCTATCATCACCATCACGCAGTTACATGTACAGTCGCGATCGGTATTAGCTTAACACATTCCAAGTTACCGACCATCTTACATTTAAACTCTTTGTCATCTGAAGATAGCAAAAATACTTATATTAGGTCTATGAAATCGCCGAAATTTTCTTACAGATTCATGAGTTAGTTATTACTGTAATTTAATAGCTATTTCCATTATTTATATTTTGTTTTGAAGTTGAGTTCAAGATTTTACAACTCTGTATTAAATTTCGTTGTTATTGGCCGCTTGATAAATAAAATTCGATCTTCAAAAACAGTATTTCCTAAATAAATGCTATCCATTTTGATGATAAATTTCGTATAACTTTTTTACAGTTGTCACTTTTCAATAATGTAATAAAAGTGTTTGTTAGCTTAATGTTGTCTCATTCATACGTAAAACATCATAAAATTTGGATTTGTGATTCCTAAAAAAAATGCAAAACTGTTTGGACTGAAAATTTAGTTTCTTCCAATTTCTTCCAAATTTCATATGTAACGACCTATTAAATCAATTATTTATTTATTGATCTTATAATACTTCAAATTCTCGTGTCACAGAGTTTGTTATCAAACTCTTCTGAAACGTTTTGATCGATTTTTCATCGCACCGACATCGTGCATAAAGAATAAATAAATAAAATAAATAAATAAAATAAATTTTTCAGATGCTTTTTGTGTCTATTTGGTAGGCAGGGTCATAACATAGGCTTCTTTCAGTCGTGATGACCTACATCCACACGGGCGGAGCTGTCACCTTATATAAATAAAGATAATTTGTAAATTAAATTTTTCAATCAATTAAAACCTTCAGCTTACTATCAGGCGTCTAATTGATGTCTCCAAAATCTATAACCACCAATGACTTTTCGATGCTTTTCGAAGTTGTGTGTATTTATCGCAGGTTTATAAGTGCCCGGTTAATGGCAATAGGCTCGCCATCTATTACATTGGGACTTAAACATAAACTGGCGAAATGTGGGTGCTAGCACCATCTCTGCCTACCCCTTCGGGGATATAGGAGTGAGTTTATGTTATGTTCTGTAAAATCTATAAAAAATTCTAAAAAAAAAAGTTATACCTGTGAGGGCGACTGCAAGTACTACTAGACAAGTGTTTTTTTTATACCGTCACGTTATGTAAAGAAGCTGAGTGCCGACGGTCAAAGAAAAATAATAGACGTAATTTAAAAACCTTCTTTGGTAAATGTACGAAAACTCGTCCAGGGTCACGAGCTCACTTAACTTTTTACAGATGTTTTTTGTACAATTGCGCCACTCGGTAACACGTAGAACTCCCGCCTTTTTGTTAAGTAACGTGTGAGTCATGTTCTGTTATGTGACCACACGTCCCGTTTTAAACGGGATTGTGCCTTTTATAGGCAGAGGTGCAATTACATTGCGCCAACTTGATTCCTATGGTTCTCTTCCCGTGGGTGCCGTAGAAGGCGACTAAAGGACATGCCTGTTCTCTTTACGACAGTAAACCTACGAAAGTAAATTACGTGGGACCTCGAAAAAGCCAATCCCAAAAACAGCTACTAGAAATGGTCCTGTTTTCTTAGATAAAAAGATTAAAGAAGCATTTATCTCTGCTCGGTACAAATGCACAGGCAGATTTTATTTTTATTAAAACCTAGTTATTTTTACAATGTTGATATTTAAAGTGAATATTTATAAAATTGTAAGAAGTTATGTTCTAACTGAACCATTTTGATGGGTGCCCACTTAGTTATATTTCATTTTTTTATGCCACTTAGGTGGCAGACAAGCACACGGTCCATCTGCTGAAAAGTAGTTACCGTGGCCTATAGACGGTTGTAACACCAAAGGAGCTACACTCGCGCTGCCGACCCTGTATCACAGAGTTTCAGTGCTATCAGTGTAGAAGACAAAGCAGGACAAGCCTTTAGTCTTCCCACTGACAGCACAAATTCTCCAGTGAGCTCTGGCTACCCTACTCTCCGCTAGGAACACAACACGAAGTTATTATGGCCGCGGTATTCTGTAGGGCGGAGGTACTTCCCCAGTCGGACTGCTCAATTGGGCGGAAATACCGCCGTGTCTTTCCGTGAGCTTCCGTGCTCCGCTCGGTCACGGTTGTAGATAGTTATCAAGTCAGAACGAAGGTGAACTTGGACAACTGTCCGTAGTTGATCACTACTCACAACTTAGAAAAACCTTCACTAACTACATTAAATTTATTAAACCATTTGTCCCGCATTGAGTCTATAAATAAATGGTCACACTAGTCGAACTTACTATTAACCGGCTAACCACAGATATTTTAAGGGGCTTTTAATGAGACCTAGATTTTTCTAAAACATTCTATCGTTATTTTGACGGTTAAGTGACCAGAGATGTGACACAATTGTTATAGAAACGTCTGACAAGAAGGATTTTTTTTTAAAAGAATATTGCAACCGCAATTAGTAATATTCCCCCTAACCCCTCCAACCCCTCCAACTAAGTTAAATTACTAGCTAGCTAGGAGTGGGTTCACGTTGGAAGTGTAATGGCCAGGATTCGAGCCCGGGGACCTCTCGATCGTAAGACCGAGTATTTGACCACTAAGCTACCGACGCTTTAAACTGAGTTTATGAGGCCCCAGTGCGCCAAAAATGTCCGATTGGAACCGGGAACAAAGTTAGGATGATGAATGTTTGATCCTATCCTATCCTATTTAGAATATCGTGTGAGAGAAAGAACACATAATGTTGTTTACACAGAGAGTTTTTAAATTGTAGTGATGTTTCATACACTTGTGACTAAACAGCGATATCTCTCAATCTATTTACTACAGTCCACAGTTGCTAGACGGAAAACACAGTCAACTAAATAGCTTTCGCTTCGATTGATTATTTCGTGAGAAAGGCTGTTAATCTAAAGCTGACAGAAATAATAATTAAAGTGAAGAATTGAGACACATTAAATTTACTAATATTTTTTACAATGGAGTTTAAGTACTAAATAATTAATGTATAAGAAATTAACTTGATTGTTCCTCCCTCCGTCGCGTCGCGTTGCGTCAATATGATTGTACAGGAGAATTTGGAATACTCAAGACGTGATTCGGTAGCTCAGTCATCAGAGTATTCCCCTGTAAGGCACTGGTTCAATTCCCGTCTGAGCATTTAAATTTTTCCAATCTTAATCGAATATATAAGAAGTAGTTATATAATTCCAGAAAAAAAATTTCAAATATTTCACAAATTCCAAATGCCGACATTCCTCGAGGGTAGGCAGATTCAACAGCCCGCCATCTGCTTCTCTCCTCGCAAACTTCACGAACTACCTTTTTTTTATTATTTTATATTTAATTTAAATAGATAGACAATACTTTATTGTACACCATTTATTTATAATTAATTATTAATTTATCTAGAAAGGTTTAAGAGCTAAGGTAATCATGAAATTCTAATTCGTCAAACTACTCTTGTCGTTGACGGTACCTAATGTCTTGTCACTAATGTGTTTAGTGAGCTTAATGATGCTTGCACTTAAGATTCACAAGAATGAAATAAAATACAAAGATACCATTAAATGACCCGTGTCTAACCACTCAAAAATCTAACCGAGTCTTGGCCTCAAAATTAAATCTGATAATAATAAGACCTAAATAGCTTGAGAGATAAAAGTCCCAGAGTCTCCGAAAATTATTTGCATAGTAGTTGTCGGAGACTCTGGGATTACCTTTCTCTGGAACACAACATAGCCGACGCAAGCGGCACCGTGCGGCTTTAGTTCAAGTCCGACGTATCCATCCTCGTTAGTTACCGTGCACGGTGGGATGAAACTCGAGAGTGAAATATTTATTAGAATTTGTTGAGCTACTTTTGTAGCTGATTGTACTCTTATCACATACGGCGGTTACCTACAATCAAAAATTGTATAAATTCAACATGTATCCTGTAGATAATATAATGATTAATTTCATGTTGATACTGATTGAATTATTACTCCTATACGACATTAATTACTATACTCTGTCCATAGACAATGGAAGTAGTGATTGCATAAAAATATCGATTAAGTTGAAAACCTCGATAAAAAAAATCATAAATCGATAAATGTAAATAAAGGTAAGTATCATAATTTTATCTGGAATTAATATTTATGATCTGTCTATACATAACTATTAAACAGTAAATTCGTGTCTGTACATTTTATAAATTCATCATAAAACGATTGTAACGCACACGTTAATCTCCAAAACATTCAGTCACATTGTAGAATATAGATTTAGTATTATTTTTCGATTTAAAAGACAACAACGCATCTTCGATAAAACCTTTCATAGTGCTCGCGTGATAAATAATCAGTCTTAAATTAACTAAATGTAAAGAAAAACTGTCAGTAATTAAATAATTAAAAAAAAAGTATTTCCAGTAGTTGAATTAGATAATAACATTTTCAAGTTATTATAATAAAAATCGAAAGATGTCGATCTTAGGGATGTAGTAGTAGAAGATGCTTTCTGACTGACGTGACCTTGTCAAAAAATATTACGTCTATTTTTTTTTCGGAATTTTAGACGTTGACGCAAGAACAGTGTTATATCGACCACTGTCTGTGAGCTGTCTAAATTACAATAATATAGTGGATTATAAGAAGTACCAAACGTGTTTCAATAATCTAACATAAATAACTTACATTTTGCACGCGTATGGTATTTTATAAACTTGCATACAATGGCCACTTTTCCCTAGAATTTATTGTTGACTAAGTGGTATACGACCACGGCTATCCTTGATACTTTCTTGTTTAATACTTTTTAAAGCGTGATTTTTCATTTGCTGGCTGAACGGGATAAAGATTAGTACCGCGAAAAGCATTCAACCGACTGTGAATTACGGACAACTTAATGTAGCTGTCAAGTCATACAAATGACACTACAAAAATGCAGAGTATGCCTACATATACAGATGATTTATTAATAAAATAATACATTTTTTCTTTTGGCGTGTTTATCGCAGGATCATAAGTGCCCGGTTAATGGCAATAAGCTCGCCACCTATTACATTGGGACCTAAACATAAACTGGCGAAATGTGGGTGCTAGCACCTCTGCCTACCCGCCTTCGGAGATATAGGCATGAGTTTACGTTATGTTATATTGTTCCCAATGGAGTGGAATAGGGCCACCCCACATCTTCCCTTGGGTGTCGTAGGAATCGATTAGGCAGTTCTCCGTCCGACAGTGAACATACAGCCTATGACAAAGTGCCTACTTGACGTCAAAATCAAAAGTGAACGTCTTAAACGGGACTAGAATCCGTGACCAATACCTGGGAAATTACCACCGGAGACGGTGGAGGAGGTTATGTCGGACTTGAACCGACTAAAACGCACGCCGCCTGTGCGTCGCTTTGGTTACCGAAGGTGAGGTTGACAGGCATATCCCTCGCCGCCTGCTTCTGCCAGGGTGACAGGCGGCTCCACCTGTCACCCCCACCACTGTCGCCCCTAGAACAATGCATAGGAGAGTTGCGAATGTTCAAGACGTGTTTGAGTAGTGGTCAATGCAGTTTTTTTTATCTAGGACACGCCAACTTGACGTCACGTCGCCTGATGGTAAGCTAAAGGCAACGTCTCAGGAAAGAGGGTCACCATTACAGACACTAAGTAATGTTACAATGGTGGCACTCAGCTTGGCGGCCTCATCAAATGCTTTTTCACGCCCCACTTAAAGGAGCCGGCTCAGTAGTATTGTATTATAACATCATGTATACTTAAATTTGCATCAATGTTTACAGTCGTGGTGTACTTCATAACCAACAAGGTGAAGGACGCCGAGAGTGACCTGATGCCCGTCGCACAGAAGATCTTCGACATGTCCGGTGGCGATCAGACCGAGGTCTCCGAGAAGCCCAAGGTTTGAATACTTTTGTCTGTCAATTTTCTTCCCAATCTTATTCATCTTAGTGGTAATACCAGTCACATCCTTTCATTATCTCTTATTACTTTAAAAGTCAAAATTAACGTGTGTAATTTCTAATTCAATCAATCAATTATACATAGGCCTCTCCCAATGTGCGCCATTTTCTCCGATAACAATACACAAACAAAATAGTTATTTTTGTAATTATCTTGTGTTATTAAGTGGAGTGTCCTGTCATCCATAACACAAGTTAAATCTTAGCTTAGATGGCAGCGATTCAACTAATTAAATCATGAATAACAATTTTTACACTTGCACTGTAAGATATTTATTATAGCTGTGTACTGTAATGCATTTTTTTTAAATAGTAATAAAGTTTTATTATTATTATCTCGGTGTCTGGGGTACGCTTTACCAGTCTAACTGTTGATTTGACTGAATTTCGATATTTTCTGTGAAGCGACTACCATCTAACCTCTACAACCCGAGGGCAATATCGAAGCTTTGCAGTTATATAAGTTGTTGAACTTTTTAGGGCTCGGAACTACTCGTAATGACTGCTATAGGTAGATGTTGGTATGGCAACCGGGATACGGCTAAACGTGCTCTCCAAGGCACAACCAGACCAATGCAAATACCCATATTCATGCATACAAATATTTGCACTGAGCGTCCATTGAACCCACAATTCTCTCATATTTTTTACATCTGTCGGCAGCACGACTATGACTCCCCTGGTGTTGCAAACTACCATACTCTGCAGTAACCACTTTATAAGGTGGGCCGTGTGCTTGTCTACCACCAAGTGGTATAAAAAAATCAAACCATGATAACGTTTCTCCTAAAAATTAGCCGGCTTTTGCGTTTTTATGCCATAATTCTTTTTTTATTTTTTACCATATATGCCTCGGAAAGCAAAAAAGCCGTTGGTCCCAGTTGCCATCTGTGGCAGTCGTTACGGGTAGTTGGAGCTCTCAAACGTCCGACTACTCTGAATACAAAACTGTGATATTGCCAATTGGATGTGGAGGTCAGATGACAGTAGCTTCACGGCAAATATCGAAGTTCAGCCGCATCTCAGTTAGACTAGAAAACCGACCCCAGCTCAGTTGAGAAAAAGACTCAAAGAATGATAATGATATGCCCATAATTTGTTGCTACAATATTTCTCAAGTACTGATCTCCTGTGTTTTCTTCTCCGGCGCCATCTGTTCCCTCAATTGACGACCTCCGTGGCGTAGCGGTAGAGCATTCGACTGCTATGCAGGGGGCGCGGGTTCGATTCCCGCAAATATTTGTATGCATGAATATGTATATTTGCATTGGTCTGGGTGTTTCTATGTATAATATGTGTATGTGTTTACAAAAAAAGTACTTAACTAACTTGTGTTATAGAATCTAAAATTGAGAAGATTAAATACATGCATATCATACATAGAAACTTGGTCTGGGTGACCAATGCAAATATAATATTCATGCATACAAATATTTGCACTGAGCGGGAATCGAACCCGCGTCTCCTACATAGCAGTCAAGCGTTCTACCGCTACGCTACAGAGGGTCAAAAGAACACATCTTATTAAGTAGATTAAAAATATAACCAAAAAGTGAGGTAAAAATTGTGTGCGGATTAGATGTATTGCACCCAAGCCAGCCTCAAGTCGGTAAACCGGCTTATTGACTGAGGAGACTATGGCGTAGGATTTCCTCTAGAATTTTTTTTTAAATATTTCACGACATTCTACACAGTGCTATATAGACCCATGGTAAGCATAGCTTAACTAGCTTGTGTTATGATATATCTTTTTTGTGAATACATACATAAATAATACATAGAAACACCCACACCAATGCAAATATACCTACATATTCATTCCATACAAATATTTCCACTGAGCGGGAATCGAACCCACGCTTTCTGCGTAGCAGTCGAACGTTCTACCGCTACGCCACAGAGGCCGTCAACAATAAAGGTTGAGGATGCCGATGATGATCCGTGTGGTGACGGAGAAAGAATACAAGTATCACCACCCCATCTCGTCCGAATGGTGTCGTAAGAGGCGACTCATGGAAACATACGCAAACCATATCACTGCGAGAGAAGAAAACTCTAAATAAAACCCTGTACCAACCCGTCTGGCCAGGGTGGAAACAGTAGGGCAAAGACTCCCAACATTGGGAGAGGCCTAGTCCAGCAGTGGACAGCGATGGGCTAGTTGATTTGATTTGAGGATGCCGTAATGCGAAACCGATCAGGTCCAATAATAAATACTGTACAAGTGTACAAGTGTGTTCTCAGTATGTGTAACAACAAATTCTACTTAGTGCCCTTAATGAACAGTATAATAAAGAAGGTTGCAGCAGTTCCTGGTCCATAAATGCTATTATTCATTGCATGAATATTAAGAGGATAAATGTAGCGAAATGTAATAGTTTTTTTAGTCAAATTTATAATATTCATTCGTATGGTTTGCACACGTTCATAGGCCACGGTAACCTCTTTCCTTCAGAAGGGCTGCGTGCTTGTCTACCTCCTAAGTTGTATGAAAAAAATATTTCCTTGCCGTCTAAGCTAAATTTCTTCTATGAGGATTGGGTTCACGTGGATAACGTAGTGCCCAGGATTCGAAACCGAGACCCCTCGGCATATATTAAGGAGGTAGCACACGGCGGTATTTCCGTCCAATTGAGCAGTCCGAATGGGGAAGTACCTCCGCCCTACAGAATACCGCGGCCATAATAACTTTGTGTTGTGTTCCCAGCGATGAGTAGGGTATTGTTGACATACTTATTAATCATATATTTTGACGTTAATTGTTATACTTGACATTATTAATTATGCTATACTTATTAGTGTTTCACTGTAATATTTAATATTTTTTTGAAATTCTAATATTGTATGGTAATTTACCTTTTTAAAATTTGCACACCTATCAAAGTTAAAGTAGAGCACTGCACATATTATGTAAACTACTGACCAACCCTATGTACCTGTGTTATGCGAATAAAAATGATTTGATTTGAAATGAATGTGTGTGTTTGTGTGTTTCGCAGTGCCTGTGGTCGCTGCTGTACAACGTGCAGGACGCCAGCGCGCCCGCCGCCAGCCGCCACGCCGGCGTGCACGTGTGCGCGGGGCCCGACAAGGGGCTCGACTTCGACAGGGCCGTCGAGCAGGTACGACCCTCCACACCACTGGCCAGCACCACTGGGGAAGGTTTTTTATATATAAAGAACACGTCAATTACACCCTCGCGCCAAACGTGAACGGCGGCGCACGCGCAGACCGTACCGCCGGTGCGATCTAGTGATAGAGCTTGGTGCTGTTTAGGCTGATTTGTGTTTAGGAAGACTTCGCCTTGCCTGATGGTAAACTAAAGGCAACGTCTCAGAAAAGAGGGTCACCCTTACTTACACATACCATGTGACAATGGTGACACTCAGCTTGACGGCCTCATCATATGCTTTTTCACGCGCCGCTTAAAGGACCCGGGACTGTAGGAAGATGGAAACACGTGAGCTGGTAATGAATTCCAGGCCTTAATGGTGCGACAGAGGAAAGAGTCACCGAACCGCTTGGTTCTTGATCGGATGTTCGGCACCGTGTGTGGGTGACATCTAAGACCTGCGCGTGTTGTCCTGTGTAGGAAAGGGGAGGGTGGGACTAATTGGAAGAGCTCATCAAAACACTCACCATGGTACAGACGGAAGTACCTCCACACTACCGAATACCACGGCTATAATAACCTCGTGTGCTGTTCGCGGCGGTGAGTAGGGTAGCCAGAGCTCACTGGAGAGTTTTTATGCTGTCAGTGGGAAGACCAAAGGCATATTTTGTGTTCTGCACTGAAGGTACAGAAAATCTCTGTTCTTACAGGGTCGGCAGCACGGTTGTGACTCTACTGGTGTTACACACGTTCATAGGTCACGGTAACCACTTTCCATCAGGTGGGCCGTGTGCTTATCTGCCACCTAAGTTGTATAATTTTTTTTTTAAATACTCAGGCGCCACAATCTTGTTGATTTGTTTGTACGCAGCTGTATAAAAATATTTAATAAAGTTAATCATAATTTAGTTGATATGCCACTAAATAAATGTAAAATAGAAGTGAAAAAAACTTTAATGAATAAAAGTTTTTATAAAGTAAATGAGTATCTTGATCTTGATGATGTCAATGCATGGTCAACCTAAGTCTTTTGCTTGCTCACACAACATATAAATGTAAATAAAACCATATTTAAAAAAGATAATCTAGTTGTAATATAGTTCTCTGACTTTCTTGCTGGTATCTTCTCAGTAGAACTAACCTACCGAACCAGCAAAAGAATTATTTTCCAATGGTTTATTTATATTACTTATTATTTTTATAATATATTTGACATAATTGTAAAAAAGTTCATATGCTCTTTGAGTGCCTTAATTGAATAAATGAAATTTATTCTTTGATTGACCACATAATCCGTACTAATGTTGTAAATGCGAAAATAACTCTCTGTATGTCTGTTTGTTACGTTTTCACACCTAAACCGCTGAACCGATTTCGATGATATTTGGTATAGAGGTAGATTAGACATTAAGAAAGGACATTGGCTATGTTTTGTCGCGATAGCCGACATCCACATCCACGCGGGTGGAGCCGCGGGCAACATGTATGTCATATAGTTATACTTCGCAATATATATATTGGGTCTATCGTGCTCAAAGCGCGGAGTTTCTGGGGTGTCTTGAGGGTAACACGGGGTGCTACGATGGTTGACGAGCTCAAATTCACCAAGCATAGGTTATTACAAAACATACCGCGCGCGCCAGTCTCTTTTGTCTCGTCTTAGGTCCAAGATATGTATCCCTAGGTATACCGGTGAACTTCGTGAACAAACAGCGGACATCTAACATTCTTCTATACATTCGTCTTGGGGCGATGATGGAGCAATCTACCGATATTCTTACGACTATCGGAATCATTTTTAAATATGATTACATTGCCCAATCAATTTACCGTGTCGTAGTCTGAGTAGCTTCAGAGCTTTCCCCCTGTAAAGGACTGGTCGCGAGTATCAGTCTCTATAAGAAAAGTCAGCATACTATTGCTTTAGAATTTCATACATACATACATATAATCACGCATTTATCCCCGAAAGGTTATGCAGAGGTGAATTAACACACACATTTCACCAATCATTCTATTCGGTCCCACGTAAAAGGGGGTGAACCTATTGCTGTCTTCCGAGCACTATTGTTAACTCAAGCCATTTATCTGAAGCTGGGCTGTATATATCTGTCTGATGTTAAACAGCCCTATTCCTTAGTCGCTTTGTACGACACCGCTTGGGAAGAGATGGGGTGGTCCAAATTCTACTCTGCCGAGAACAACGCGGCATTTCATTAAACATCAAAAAGTTCGTGCATGTACAGTCAGCTTCTTATATAAAGTGAGAGATAGCATATCCAGATATATAGGAACTCCTTAAGTGATCAATGATATGAATACAACCAGTCTTATAATTACGTAAACACACATCTTGCACAATTATATCGCAACATGTTTAACGATTTATTACTTTATCCTGAAATTAAGTGATTGATATGTGGGGTGCAAGCAGAGTTGAATATCGCTCACGTTTACAAGGCTATGTTTATTCATTTTCATGTAGTGCTCCATATTTTTGGATACTTTGGTTGTTTAGAAATAATTGGCGCTGTTTTGTTACTATGATTATGACGCTTTGAATGAACTCATATATTTGACGATGTTCATGTTGCAATAAATTGGTTAGGCGGAATTTTATATTTTAGCATACCCGTAGGGTTAGGCGGAGATGAATTTAACACCCACATTTCACCAATCATTGAATACGGTCTCACGTAACAGGGGGCGAGCCTATTGCTGTCTTCCGGGCACTATTGTTGACTCAAGTCATGCACCTGAGGCTTCCCGCACGGATTGCCCCCAAAGGATCTCCGCACGTAAAAAAGGGGCTAACCTAACCCCGCTTACTTTGTATAAACCGGTTTAGTGATAATACTGCAATGGTAGGTATATGATGTTACATAACCTTTTGTAACACTGTGTTTTATCATGGGGACATTAAAGAAATGCTATGAGGAACATAATTTTGTCTAAATAAGTCTTCTCATTGATAAATAAGAGGTCCCAAAACACTACCTTGTGGTACTCTACATTTGGTTGTCCTGATATTGTGTCCATATTTTATGACTAGTGTATTTAAAATTAATTTATATCACATAACTTCCATCTAGTAAGTTAAGTCAAGATGTTCTTATTTCATATTGTTCAAGTTCGAAACAAAATCCTAATAGTTCCTAAACATATAGCGACTTTATCCCCGGAGGGTTAGGCAGAGGTGAATTAACACCCACATTTTTCCATCATTGTATTCGGTCCCACGTAATAGGGAGTGAACCTATTGCCATTTTCCAGACACTATTTGTTGACTCGAGGCATACATCCACACAGTTCCTAAAACCTTAATTATTATGACTATTTGATATATTAATTTGAGTTTTTGGAAACTGATTTTTTTTCTTCTAAGCAACAACAACAACATTTATATACAACAAGCATTTAAAATATGCGGCGTAATTTATTGAGAAGCAGCAATACGTATGCCTGGAAAGGTTGTCTGGAAGAGATCGCATTCATTATGAATGTGTCATATTGGGTAACTAGATAAAATTATTCCTTTATGTATGATTTAAGTAATTTAAAAACGGGTGGTTGGGTTATTTAGCTAGCATAAGCTGTATTTGATATACATTGTATTTATTTGATATTTTTGTAAAATATAATTTATTTAAAAACACGTAGTCGCAAAAATATGAAACTTATGAGTGTCGAATGTTAATTAGATATTTCTATAATATGCAAATATGCATTACGAAATTTTCTGATGAAAAGCAACTGTTTTACACTCTGTCTATTTATCACAATCAAACTACTTACATCTACATTGTAATTAACATATATACATATAATCGCGCCTTTATCCCCGGAGGGTTAGGCAGAAGTGAATTAACACCCACATTTCACCAATCATTCAATTCGGTCCCGTGTGATAAGGGATGAGCCTATTGTTGACTCAACCCATGCATCTGAGGTCCACTTGGTCTGAGGTCAATCTGGTGAGTCACCTTGTACGACACCGCATGGAGAGTGATGGGATGGTCCTAATTCTACTCTGCCGGGAACTTAATTGTAATTAATTACATTTTAAGTAATGATAAGTAGCATTTGTGTCATTCAAAGATAGTGAGATGATGATGTTGTGTAATTTCTGCAATCTAAAATTCTTTCGACGTGGATACAAATGGCAATATATTTAATTATTTTTAAGGTTTTATGATAACAAAACTTGATGATAACGACAGCGAAGTGTAGAACCAACGCCGAGATACGCGCGCCTCTGCGTCGTCTTTTAGATAATTATAATACGCACTTTGTTTATTTACATATTTTCGCACTTTCGGGCAATGAATTTAGAATGCAAGCCATATCTTCACTTTTTTGATTCAATTTAAGGCAAAGGATTAGGACAATTTTAACTCTTTTAACTACTACATTATTTTGCGGACATAAGTGTAGGTTATACATTTACCAAATCGTATAATGTCAAATTTCATTTTGTATGATATAATGTATAACTGTTTTGTGTCCCAATAAAAGAAAATTAAAAAAAATCGGATAATGTTTGATATACTACATTAGTACGCAGTTCTGAATCACGAAATTATCTGACGTTGTGTGGCGTTCTATAATATGGGTGTAAAAGTCTCATCACAATAAATGTATTCACGCGAAATATACCGTCGTGTCTCCTATACCTTGATTTTTTAAGAGGACTCGAACCGACTAAAACACACAGCGCCTGTGGGTCGTGGTTTTTGGTTGCCGAATGTGAGGTTGACAGGCATATCCCTCCCACCCTGACCGACCCAGGGGCATCTCTCTCGATCTGGCCCTCGTCGGTTGTGGGAACCACAGAGTCCCCAACTCGTCCCCGGAAACGGCCGCCACCGTCACGGCCTGATTCTGCCAGGATGACAGGCGGCTCCACCTGTCACCATCACCACCCCGTCAGCCCCTGGTTTAGAGGGCTTAGTATTTTCTTTAAAGGCAAATAGCAACAGAACTAGTTTGTAAGATCTAAAGCAAATGGCAGTTACGAGTATTTCTGCCTAGCTCGAAGGGATTACGATTATATTATTTAAATGTTGGTAATATTTTACTTAAATAAATATTACATCGATTAAGCCTCTATGGCGTGGCGGTAGTGAATGCGACTGCTACGCAGAAGGCATGGGTTCGATTCCCGCTCAATACCAATTTTTGTATGCTTGCTTTAATGTGTAAATTTGCTGAGAGAGCACGTCAGACCGTTGGTCTCGGTTGCCATACGAATATCTATAGCAGCTGTAACAGGTAGTTAGATCTCTAAAAAGTCCAAAAACTGGTCTAACTGCATTACTTCGATATCGCTTATGGATTGTGAAGGTCATTTGGTATTCATTTTAAGGAAAATGTCGAAATTTTACTATCATACATACAAACCTTTTGAATAGCTTACCTGAGGACATCCGAGTGGAAACAAACATACACAAGTTCAAAGCAAATTTGAAAAAAAAAAAGTATATTGGCGTATGTGAATGATTTAAGTTGTCATCAATGTAAAAGAGACTGTGACCCACAGACAAACCAGTCACACGGTTTTGTGGGATGTGTTTTTTACGAAACTTGTACTGTTTAAAAAGAAATAAACGATTTAAAAAAAAATGCACATGGCTCGGGACATATATTTGGACCTAAAATATGCACTATACGCGCAGTACACGTTTCTTGGATGTCTTGTAAGAATAGCACGGGGTACTACGGCGGGTTTTTTTTTACGTGCGCAAAATCCTCACGGATACCTCCCCACCGGAGCCGGTGGAGGAGGTTATGTCGGACTCGAACCGACTAAAACGCACGCCGCCTGTGGGTCGTTTTGGTTGCCGAAGGTGAGGTTGACAGACATATCCCTCGCACCCCGGCCGACTCAGGGCCATCTCTCACGATCTGGCCCTCGTCTCGGGTGTGGGGACTACAGAGTCCCCAACTCGACGCTCGTGCCACCGCCGCGGCCTGCTTCTGCCAGCGTGACAGGCGGCTCCACCTGTCAGCCCCAGGCCGGAGTACTACGGCGGGTGACGAGCTCAAATTTAACAAGCATAGATTATTACAGTGGACTGCGGTGTGCTAATTGAATTGAATTAAATTGAGATTATTACAAAAGATTTTCCGTGTGGTACAAGTATCGCCACCCCATCTCATCCGAAGGTAAGAGGCGACTAATGGAAACATATGCAAACCATATCACTGCGAGAGAAGGAAAACTCGAAATAAAACCCTGTACCAACCCGTCTGGCCAGCGTGGAAACTGTAGGCCAAAGCCTCCCGACATTGGGAGAGGCCTAGTCCAGCAGTGAACTGCGATGGGCTAGTTGATGACAACAATCCGGACGCGCCAGAGCCTCGTTTGCCTCGCGATTTATGTCCAAGATACGTCTCCTGGAAGTATACGCTTCGCTACGCGTCTTTTTCCGAGGTAGGCAGAGACAAAAGCCTGCCATTTGAATCTATCCTTACATACTTCACTATCAAATTAATTTAAATAAAACAACACACATATCAACCATGTTTAATTATAGCGACTGATTATATAACTAGATATCATCAAGGACAGTCTTTGGCTGTAGGTATGTAATTTCATGCCCACTTACTACTTAATAAAGTAGGTACGGTAAAGAACATGTTTTGTATCACATTCCTCACTTACATATCGACAAACACGATTATGCAACGTGACGAGAATATGTATGGTAGCATCCGCAGTAGGTCGCATTTCGTCTCGAAGTAATTGAATGGTTTCGTATCCACTTCTACTATTACTAACAATATGATGGTTGATTGAAGGAGGACACGAATGTCACAGCTATCGTGAAATCAATGAGGGATGAGCTTATCTTTAGTTACCTATTTATACTGGAAGCTGATTTTATTGGGTGTATGGGACCTTCCAATATTTTCGTGGGTCCTTCACTTGCTGTAATGAAAATGATGACTTTTTGCGGTTGAATCAGACCACGATATCTTAACAAAATCTAGAAATAAACGATACCTTCATTTCTTTATATCAGAATCTGTACGTAATCACCGGCTGACATCATGAATGAGAGTCCATGTAGGGCTGATACTATCTCATACCATCCAGAAATTTATCATTTTATCTCGATACTAGCTGACCCACCCCAGCTTCGCCCGGGGTATATTATGAAGCTTCATATCCCTTTGAGCCCGTATGTTTTAGTCTTCAAAATATGTATGAAAAATTGCCGGATTTGTTAACATTTATTATCAATGCTCCGCTCCCTTAAGTAGTAGCGTGATGATATATAGCCTAAAACCTTTCTCGATAAATGGACTACCCAACGCTGAAAGAATCATTCAAATCGGACCAGTAGTTTCAGAGATTAGCGCGTTCAAACAAACAAACTCTGCAGTTTTATAATATTAGTATAGATTGACTTTAGGTCGGTACTAATCTAAACCTATTTATATACTATACACACACACATACATACAATTACGCATTTTTCCCAGTGGGGTAAGACCCCAGGGGGCAGAGACTACTGCAGTTTTCCACTTGCCAGTCACGATCATGGCATAATAATATGTACATCTTTTGCTTCTTCTACTTTCATAATTTGTTTTCATACATGCTCGCCGGTATTATATTATACTCAATATAATTTATTGTAGGTACTTATTGATTAATATGGTTGAATATTTATGATTATGAAAGGGTTTACGTTTATAGAAACTATAAGCTTCCACATTTTTGTTACGAGAGTTTGACGATGAAGCCGACAGATATTTACTAGATATCTACATTCGTACAATCGCCGATTAATCCTTACAGCTTTATTCTTATCGATAAAGGAGATTTTTTAGAGCTTAGATCAATGTTATGATTTAAGTTTTTGATAAATGTAGTCGGTACCCATCCAACTTTACAGTGAGGTAATTTTGACCATCTGAGTAAAAAATACGGGCCCAGAAACATATCTGAATGTATTTTTTTTAACTTATTTTTTTTTTTTCAGGCTGAACAAATCTTCAAGAAGATCTGTCCGGGCGAGGAGTTCCTGCCACGCGCCCCCGATCCAGAGGAGATCGTGTTCGAGGATGACGTCACACACGGGCCAGAGTTCCAGCGCGAGCAGGAGGACGACGCCGAGGGCGACGCTCCCAAGTAGTCGACACGCCTCGATCGAGTGTCACTCCTCTGTCAGCACGTTTGAGCGAGAATCCGTGCTTCCAAGGCCTTAGAAAATGTGGATTAACTTTTATACTATAGACATTTCAAATTAAGAACATACAAATACTGCTACATTGCACCCTATATAAAGCTATGTATCAAAATCCACGTTCTTTCCTTGGTCTACGAGTATTTTGCTCTATTTGTAAGTCATTATTAAAATTTCGATGATTTAAATATTTTGACACGCTTGAAACGTGCTGAGTCCAGCTATGATGTAATCTCAGTAAGATTTATACGCTTTGGTCGCTTGACTTCGTGCATTCCGACTGGTGCGTTAAGGTTGGCTAATGAAGATACAGAAGTAGTGGATCGACAAGTATTTTGTGAGCGCCCAATTCGAAGTTTGTGACCTGCTAAGTCTGTTGCCTTGATAATAAATAAATTTACTGATAGCGACCTCATCGCAACGTATATATTTTTTAATTATGCAACAGTTGGACTTGCCAGGTCGTTACCTACGTCTATTCCTTGTCAGGGTAGACCATTATCAGCTGGGTTGTCTTGATCTTTTCAGCAAGACCAACTTGTAGCATTTGGAGGCTTTCAGTCGTTATTAATTATAGGTTTTGACAGCCAACAGGAACCAGAGATCAAATTGAAAACCAGTGTAATACGGACTTGATATCAATATTAAGTATTTATTAAGTAATATAATGTATTATCATGTGGTTGCTATGCTCTCTATACAACTATATTTGTCTGGCGACATTGATGATCAATGAACTTTGTATTTTACCAAAGGAGTAGCATATGTATTATTATTAGAAGAATGGAAAATTACATGGAATAGTTTATCACCATAGGATGCAGTTTTAAAATGTTAAGAGTAACATTTTTGGACGCACCAGTCTAAATCATAGATTGTAGTACATATAATTTTTGTTAAGTTACTTAGCACTTTTATGATATTTATTGTCAAAATAATCATGCCTGTGCAGCTTGTGCGTTTATAATTCCATTAAAATGTAATTAGAATGTGTTGTTTTCTTTATGATTAAGTACCTGCCTAAAGACCTTCGAACACTATTGAATTAGAAACACACTAACACTGTTCACTTAAGAAATGAGAAGCCACATAAGTTTTATTTTTCTGCAGGCTTTATACTAATAGGATCAGAGAAATCTGATTAGTTTATAATTTTTTTTATATGGGGAAGTTCAAATAAAAAATGTCCCAACTATAGTTCACACTTTTATTAAAGTAAATCTCTTAAAGCAATGTCAATAACATCAATTGCTTAATTATTAAAAAACATCAAGAAAAAACATTATAAAATATTATAATGGAATACTCTGTTGCAATGGATAACATGTTGCTTATACTATTTTAACACTAATTACATTCAGACCTAAAATATAAAGATTATATCCCATCAAAATTAGCTAGGTACTTTTCTTATACTTCTTCACATATACATATATTGTTAGATTTCATGTCTGTAACACTTAAAGCTTATTTAAAATAACCTTTTTTCATAAGAGAACAAACTATGCACATTACCTTCCAGTTGTGCAGAATAAGTTCTTTTCATAAATCTAAGATCTCCAGAGTAGCTCATTTCACGTAAATAGCTTAGTGAGCGTGCTCCAATATCTTGACAACTATGCTGCATACCTGCCTGCAGGTATGGCAGGTACCGTAGCACTGAGCCCTTGTCCACAATGCTCCCACTGACACCCTGTGCAACTCTATGTTTATCAGTTTCCTTGTGGAAGTATCTGCTCATAGCTGCTCCCTTGCCATCTTTGTTCTCCATAGCTTCTAAACTGCCCATACCTCTGTATTTCTTCAACCTTACTCCATCAGAGAAAAAGTACTCACCAGGTGCTTCTGAAGTACCAGCAAGTAAAGAGCCCATCATGACCGTTGATGCACCAAGAGCCAGAGACTTCACAATATGACCCACACTTTGTATGCCTCCATCTCCAATAACTGGGACATTGAATTTACGTGCATAGGATGAGACTTGATATACAGCTGTGGCCTGTGGACACCCGCAGGCCATTACCTCTTGTGTAATACAAATAGAGCCACTACCCATTCCGACTCTTAATGCATCAGCCCCGGCATCTATTAGATTTTTTGCTTGCATCCTTGTTACTACATTACCACCAATAACTTGAATGTCAGGGTATGTCTTCTTGATGTACTTTATCATCTCAACTTGATATAATGAGTTACCTTGTGAGGAGTCAAGAACTATCACGTCTACACCATTAGTGACTAGTAACTTTAGCCGCTCCTTGTCTGTGTCACGTGTACCAATTGCAGCTCCTACTAAAAGTTGTTTATTAGAATCCTTGGATGCGTTGGGGTAACTGCGAGCCTTTTTCAAATCAGTCCTTGCGATGAGAGCTACTAATTCACCAGCACCATTGATAATTGGTAGTTTTCCTTTTTTGCTCTTCTCAAGTATATAATTGGCATCTTGTAAAGTGACACCAGACTGTGCAGTTATCATATCATCTATGGGTGTCATAACCTCTTTCAGACATAGATGGGGATCACCCTCTCTGAAATCTATATCTCTAGATGTCACAATACCTATGAGTCGTCCACCCAACTTACCATTTTCTGTGATTGGATATCCAGTGAAACCATTCTTCCTTTTAGCTTCAATGACGTCAGCTACTGTATTTTCAGGGCCCATGCACATTGGATCCCTAATGAATCCGTGTTTGTATTTTTTCACTTTGTGAACTTCATTTGCCTGGTAGTCGGGAGTACAGTTGTGATGTATAATACCGATGCCACCACACAAAGCCATGGCGATTGCCATATCTGCTTCAGTAACCGTGTCCATGGGAGCTGATATTAACGGTGATTTCAGGTTAATTTTTTTGGTGAGAGGCGAAGTCAAATCTACCTCTTCAGCGGTAAAATCTATGTATCCGGGTAGTAATAAAAAGTCATTGTAAGTAAGTCCCTCCCTGTTCTCGAAGATCTCAGCTGCTGAAAGTCCATCACGAAGATCTCCTTCCGCCCTCGTAGCCATCATTAACACACGAGGAAAAGCGACGAGTTTGATTGCTATTGAAGATCTACGTATTCACTTTTCTTATATGGCGACCGCACATATGAAACAAACTTTATTCGTAAGTATGCTTCAAGAACATGAGTGCACACGTGGTGTTGTATTCTGTCCGCGGTTATGTTGTCAAATACATTCAGCTCCGATGTTGGACCTTCTATATTTTCCTTTGAAAGCTTGGTATAATAAACGGTATCTCAAAAATAGATTCTAGAAAAATAATACGTATAAGTTCTTATAGGAAATGTACGGCCGCGACCAGCACTGTATGTACGGGTACCGGCTTCTCCACGTTTTATTTTAGTGCATAGTGTTTTAGTGAATCACAGAGACTAAAAGAAATCATTTGAAGTTAGTGATGTATGGATTGAGAATTATGCGAGTGAAATATATGAAAGCAGTGTTTACAGATTAGTAAATTAAAATTAGTGTTGGATTTACTACGGGAAAATGGGAAATTATATTCTGTCCTCCGTGACGGGAACTGACGAGACCAAAGTGAATCTCCTACGAAGTTATAAGCAATGATTAGCAGTCAATTAGCAGTGCGATTTTACTTAATTTAATGATCAGAAAAAATAAACGAAACTGAATTTTGAATAGATTTTTATTAGGACGATTGGCCTTCAGCAGTTATCTTCTTAAGCTGGATCCACACACGATCGATTCTGATCTACGGCGACTCGCTAGCGATTTGTGACATTTATTTATGTCGCTTGGAATATGGCAATAGGCTCAACCCCTATGCGAATCAAACCAATTCTTGATCTATTTTTTATACCACTTAGGTGGCAAACAAGGGCACAGCCCACCTGATGGAAAGTGGTTACCGTGGCCTATGGACGTTTGTAACACCAGAGAAGCCACACTCGCGCTGCCGACCCTGTAAGCACAGAGTTTCTGTGCCGTCAGTGTAGAGAACAAAGCAGGACAAGTCTTTAGTCATTCCACTGACAGCACAAATTCTCCAGTGAGCTCTGGCTACCTACTCACCGCTGGGAACACAACACGAAGTTATTATAACCGCGGTATTCTGTAGGGCGGAGGTACTTCCCCAGTCGGACTGCTCAATTGGGCGGAAATACCGCCGTATCCTACCTCCTATAAAATCTCTGATCTCACCGACTGTTAGTAATATAGAAGACGGAAAACATGGCCACCTTTGCAGCGTAAATGCTAAGTAAACTTACATTATTCACAGGAGTATTCACAAACAATACTTACCAAAATTTAGTTTTATTTCATTTTTTAGGTAACCGAAGCTGCGTCTAAATGGCGCTGTGTAGAATGTTCCACTATATTTATTTAATTATTAATATCCACCAATACTACTAACGTATATAGGTGAAAAACTAGGAAATAAATAAATATATTAGGTTTTTTATAGTAGGTAATAATATTTTCTTTTTTTTATAATAGGTATATGAAGCATATTTTAATACTTTTAATATAGAGTCGTCAGCGAAAGGTTAAAAAAAACGGCGGCAGATTTGAAAAGTCACTAACACCAACCTGATAAACGGAATTGATACTTTGTTCTATTTTTAATTACATATGTATAAAATATTATGAAAACCAATCTACATGGTACTAATTATATGTGTTTATTGTACTTTTTGTATAAAGTTGTATAAAATCATGAGAAAATTGGCTAAGAATGTCTAAAAACAACACTTTTATACACCATACAAAAGATTCGTAATAATACTGAAGTCAATTTGTACTTTTAAAACCATACCATAAGTGTTACAGAGGTTCCGGGAAGGAAAAACAATTCTGACTGTCTGTACATTACGCTTTAACGCCTTAACTGCGAAACCGATTTTAATGAAATTTAGTATTGGGGTAAAATGTATTATAGTCACACAGTGTGCGGAGACGCGGGCTTAGAGATTGGTAAAATTGCGGCGATTCGCTGCAGAAGCCATTAATAAAAGAAAGAAGAAACTATTGCCATATAAAAGTTTTGAAACATTATTTGTTTATCTTTCGTTAGCCATCCAGAGTCTAGTAATACCTTTTTTAATGTTGTAACGTTTAGAATTTTAAAATACTATCTTTATCAGTTTTATTTTTATCTGCTAACGTCTCATTTACAACACACAAGGTATGCAACGTTAAAATCCAGACAAAAAGCAGTATAATTCAAGTGTAGATTGTAAGCTTGTGAGGTTCAAACGAATAATGTACTGTTCTCTTGTCAAGGCCTTTCAAGGGTAAAATGTTAGCAGGTTTCGGCAGTCAGTCAGCTTATTCAGGTACACGGTTCTTCGAGGGGACGGCGTTAGCTTGCCTTCTCATATACGGGCTCGAAATGGGTGCACCCCTGTCCCCACACCCGAGGAGGCTATCTCGAAGCCAGAGATGTCCCTGGGTTGGCCGGGGTGCGAAACATGTTACTGGCTATTTCACCGGGTCCAGCGGGTGTATCCGAGGGAATTTCCGTACTATAAAAGATAGGTACATACGCGGGTGCAGATATTGACACCAGAAGTATGAATTAATTTTTCGTCCAAGAGATGAAAATGTAACAAAATAGCTCTTTAGCTCTCCTGAACAGTCGTATTTTGCCAAGGGGCAAACGGGGAACGGCGCCAGTGGCGACTACTGGAAATAACAGGAATTAAGGTAAGGACCTTAATTCCGGTTATTTCCAGTAGTCGCCACTGGCGCCGTTCCCACTGATGATAAATGGGAAAAAAAATCCCATATGTCGCCAGTGGTGACAAACGGGATAAGATATTCCCTATCGTGACCACTGGCGCCGTTCCCACTGATGATGAATGGGAAAAAAACCCCATGTCACCAGTGGTAACTGGATTCGTTTCCATTGGTGACAAATGGGATTTTATTCTCATTTTTTAATTTTTTTTTTTATAGTTCTGGTGTCGATATGCGTCGGCGCTAGCCGTGGATGGCTTTAACCTGATACCTATATGGAGTAATGCAGGGTTTAATCAAGTACGAATAATAGTGATAAATAAAACAAATTTTATTATTCAATATGGACATACAATGCCTAACAATGATTTTCACAAATTTTGATCCACAAACCTATATAAAACACTTACTATATTTGGCTTTCAACTCTTATAATCAACATATGACTTTTATGTGAATCAGAAGGTGAATTAACACAAATAGCTATATCAAGTTAGAACTTAGGTACCCGATTGTAACAAGTCTATTATTTAATTACAATACTTAATCGTGATATTGTATCGTAATATATATTTTATTGTGTATCCCTGTGGTGACGAATAAAGGATACAAGTATCACCATCCCATGTCATCCGAAGAGTGTCGTAAGAGGAGACTAGCGGAAAAATACGCAGACTATATCACTGTGAGAGAAGGAAAACCTGAAATAAAATCCTGTACCAATCCGTCTGGCCAGCGTGGAAACAGACCAAAGCCTCCCAACAATGGGAGAGGCCTATGTTCAGCAGTGGACTGCGATAAGCTTGATTGATTGATATGTTATATTGACCTTCTACAGGCGCCTTAAAGTAATTTTCAGCTTGTAGCCAATCGCGTTGCGAATTATGTTGAACATTGTTAACAGCAATTTTGCATTTTTTAAGTGACGGGGTTCTTCCTTTTGATTTTATATTTCTGTGGTTTGGATTATACTCATATTCTAGCTTCTTGAAAGTTATACCATGAATATTAATTCACCTTTTTGATCCAGATAATATAAACCAAAATTACAAAAACACTTTGGACATAGACTATATGCGGTTCACAACTAAATCATAAAGAAACATTCATTTATATTTTAACTGTTATATTATATTACATTTATTAGATCATATTATTTACAAACTTATATGTTATTAAGGCACAATTTTCTGCTTACGTGTAATTGATTAAACAACATTCAGTGATTTAAGTACGTGTATGTAACTTTAAGCTAAGATATTGATTTATGAATATAAGGTAAATAAGTTGATTAATCAAATTGCACGAATGTAAAATTTGCGTAGAACAACGTACAATAAATAATTGATATATTATTTTCTCGCACTATCTAAACAATTACTCGACCTTTATTATATTTTTATTGCAATTTAAACTTGAATGTGGTGGACAAGAAAAGGGTAATTTTTCGATTAATCAACTTAAAATCGCCTTGTAGGGATACATATTTTGAGTTCGTCATTTCACTCAAAATTAATTTTAATGTTAGGTACTTGTGATTATACTATTTTAAAAGTGTTTATAGGTGTAAAATAGATTAATGCATTTAGCTAGCAAAATAAAACAAAGTGAGCTGCCTAAAACTTACCAGAGTAAAAAATTACTTAATAACCATTTGTCAACTTCATTGAGTTACAACATAGACAACGGTAAAATTGACTATTTTTGGCGGTATACAAATACACGAGAACTTTGTACAATTACTGTTTGGTATTTACTGTTTTACGGGAGCGGTGAAAGGATTTAATTTATTTTATTACACTCACGAATCTTGATTACTCTATTATCAGCGCCCATTATCCGATTCTATAAATCGACGAATATTTTCAATGATGAATATAGACGCATTTAATCCAATTTAGGCAGTCCTAACTCATGGGTGTCACGTATAGGAGCTTCCGCACGTAGTATAAATAGTATTTTTGCACGACTATTGTGCAAATTAATTGTACGAAATTAGCTGCATATTGTTTGTACGAAACAAGCGTCCGTATGAGCACCTCACGTCCACACATACGAGGATACGGAGGTAGCACAGCACAGCTGCCGCAACCTTAGGCATTAAGTAATAATTAATTGTAAAATGTGGGAACTCGGTAGTTTCACTGAAACAGGCTTAGAATAGCCTCGTTGGCAGTCGCCTATTGAATATAAAGACACACTAAAGAAATCAGTATAACTATGACTGTTTAAATTAATAAAAGTATAATGTATTATTATTTAAAAATTTAAAGCATGTGCATTATGCTCTGACATATATTCTACATTATTTAAAAATACAATTAGATAAATATTTGCAATTCCAAATGGCTCGATAATTTCTAATGAAATGAGTGGTACATCTCTTTCAAATGATCGCAGTACTCAGTTTTTGATTTAGCATATCGTGAAGAAGAGTAAGTTCGATCAACATCGGCTTGCTTTGTTTTGTAGAGCGCTATCTCTATCGCACATTGGACTGACGATTTGATATAGTACAGATTGTATTCTACAATTTTTTAAAGAATATTAGGATTGAAATTACTAATATTACCTCTAACCCCTCCAATTAAGCTAAATTGCTTGTATTAGGAGCACAAGGAGCACAATTAATCTTTAGTGTTGATTTTATAAACGCTTAGGTCCTTGATTCTGCCAATTGTATGTCACTGCAATACACCAGGACATTGCAAAAAAATGACATTAAATTTTAGACTCTAACAGCATAACGGTAAAGTGTAAAATTACATTTCCTTGTTTGCAGTGGCAGTGCTATGGCAAAGGTTTTATTATGACATTAGCAGAATAGGGGACCAGGTGTTTAACGTTCATAAAATCTCATCTAAGTCATAGAATATAATCTGTATTTTCTTTCTAGTCGAGACTAATGTGTGAGTATTGCTCTAGAATGAGCTCTCAGCTGCGGTTTTCCCAAGCACCTACAATATGGGGTTCTTCAAGAGGGGCATCAGAAGGTTTCTTAATGGTCGGCAGCGCGAGTGTGACACCCTTGGTGTTGCACACGGTCATAGGCCACGGTAACCACTTCCCATCAGGTGGGACGTGCTCTTGTCTGCCACCTAAGTGGTATAAAAAAAGATGAAAAATATATACGATTGTGCGACAAGGAAAACGTTATACAGAACCGAAGGCAGCCGATCTTAGCCGAACTATATCCCTTCTCGCGGATGTGCCATATCAAAAGTGGATGTACTGTACATGCGTTAGCCCGCGCTTCGCTAACAAAGTAGTACCGATAGCACCATCTTACACAATTATAGTCACTAAACGATTATCGATACACAGATATAAATTCGGTCACATTTTATACATCACTATTACACCAACATTAACTCTGTATAGTATTCGATTAATATCCGATGAACACATATGCTAATAAATCTACGAAGAGATTCGATCTCTGGCCGAACCGTTCAGAAACCACAAATGTTCATTCTTTTTTTAAATTGTCCTTTTCAATGTTAATTCAATATAGATCATTTAGTTCACCATTGACAACGCTCCCGCCATTTATAATCTTATATTAAAATGAGGTTATTGATCAAAAAAGGGCTAGTTTTGAGTAACCGCTCAAAACTAGGCTGTTTACACTATTTGAACGCAGTCTCGTTTACATTCGAGGGAAGATACGAATACGAAACGCTTCGGAACGTGAGCAGTCAAATGTTTTGTTATCTCGTTTCCTCATAATTTAGTTTGTGTATGTAAGAAAGCATGTTTTTAAAATATGTGTATAAATAAATAACAACTACGCGTTATTTTTAAACTATCGCCGTGTGAATTAATTAATATACAACGTATCGGCACTTATCGCGATTAAATCATGGAACTGGGCAGAAATAGTAAGTTCCATGATTTAATCGCGATAAGTCCCGAGTTGTATATTTAACAATTACGTGCGTTGACAATTGTCAAAGTCATAATCAATACCTCAATTCAATATAAGATCATATCCCGCCACCCACACATTTGCCACATTCGTGCATGGGAATTTAGACTTTATAGCTAACATCAGTGGGCCGCTATTACAATGAAGAGTCGAGAGGATATATAACTTTTATCTTTTTAGGTAGCATTCATATGTAATTATAGTGTATTACATTATTTATAATATAATTTAGATGTGATGTACATTTGTAATCGTCACAATTCGCAATCACCATGTGGCTACTAGAACCGCGACAGATGTGATCCTCGACTTATCACTTAGCGACCGGCCTTGGGTTGACAGAGGACTAGAAACATTGAATCACGGCCACAACAAATCTCATATACTAGACAAACAAACATACATACTTACAGGTTGTAGATTAAGTCTGACTAGAGTAGGTTTGGAATTTGTTTTACGGTATAAATTATTACTTCTCTCGAAAATATTAACAGATAATGCAAATTAAAATAAGCGCAAAAATCCGCGTGGTTTCTAGCAGAGTAGGATTAGGGCCACCTCATCTCTTCCCATGCGGTGTCGTACAAGGCGACTAAGGGATAGGGCTGTTTAACATCAGACAAATATATACAGCCCAGACTGAGCCTCAGATGCATGGCTCGAGTCAACAATAGTGCCCGGAATACGGCCATAGGCTCACCCCCTGTTACGTGGGACCGAATACAATTATTGGTAAAATATGGGTTCAATTCACATCTGTCTAACCCTCCAGGGATAAAGGCGTGATTATATGTATGTATGTGAAAATCTACTAAACGGAAACCGGTCACTGAAACAAACTGTGCGGGCAGTCGTTCGTTCATTTGATACCCGCAATGCAGTTAATTAAAATGTTAAGATATAACAAATTGAGGTTCAAGAAAAACTTAATACACAACCTGTAGCTATATTTGTATATACAAAGAGAATTTATCCCAGCACTTTCACTTATATACTGACGTTATCACTGATGGTGGCAATGGGCGGTCTCTTGGCCTGCGAGGGGTGCACAGGGCAGGGCGCGGGGCGGGCGGGCGGCGGCCTGCGGAGCGGCCTGTTGGCGGCGGCGGGCCTCGTCTTGTCGAACACTTTGCGGTTCTTGGTGTTGGGAGGCGCGGCGCGCTGTCAGTCGACCACGTGCTTGATCTTCACGTACAGGACGCACGCGAACAGGAACCCGAATATCGGGATGACCGCCATGCCCACGCCGACGGCTGCTAGGATTATTAGGTGGTCTCGTATGTGGTTCGTGAAGTGGCGTATGCAGCCCTGGAAATACAGGATGTACATTTAACTGGTGATATTATAGTCTGTTAAAAAAGCTTTAAATCCATAAATAAATCGATTTAATCAATAATGTCCCATCACTACTCCTTACTAGATAACAGCTGTCAGCTGTCGCGCGAATCATTCTATAATGAATATACTATGGTTGCAGACGATTTTAATGTTAGGCTGACTACCGCTATCAAAATATATACATAATTATGATCCTATTTTAACGAAGAATCGCGATTTATTTGAGCTAGTACGCTGAACTGGTCGTTTCGGTTACTTTTCAGCAGCTATTGTCACGAGGACTGAATCTAGAATCTTCTGCTGACAGTATCATAATTTATGAGACATTATGTAGAAAATAAGAGTACACTGAGTGAGTTATTGCAAACGCGATCCTATTCTTATTTGAAATGATGTATCATAGGAAAGGTATATGAGCCTACATGGTGGTATATATTGGAGGGGTGGTCCCGGGCGCCGCAGCGGTTGGCGACGCTCTTGCAGCACGAGTCGGGCACCAGCAGGCGCGGGTCGTGCTCGTGCCACGGGCTGTAGCGCCAGTCCGAGTAGCGCACCGCGCCGCAGCACCGGAACTGCAGCAGCAAAATAATTATTCTATAGTTTTGTTCAACAACTGAGCAAAGTTAGTAAACAAATGAGCAAAGTGAGTGATCAAGTGAGCAAAGTCAGTGAACAAGAGAGCGAAGTCAGTGACCAAATGAGTCGATATATTCTTTTTGATTTTTTGGGAACGATTGCCGTCTACCCTTCCTATCCCGAGAAGTAAGCCTGTGCGGAGTCTCGTCTGTTTATAAGCATATTTATCGGCTTACAGAAGAGCTTGGGTTTGGTTGTTGTGTTGATATGGCCGTATGAATTATATTTTTTACTTTTTTCACATCTAAAAATGCAACAAGATTACTGTAAGATATACACGAGTATAAAAAAGTATGCTAAGAAGGAAGCTCACGACGTTCTATTACTGCTTATCGGTCTACAATCTTGAACTAAAAAACGCGATAAACAACATAATTATTTTATTTATATTGTTACGTGTACGGGGTGTACGATAAAAAGTTCTTGACCGATTTCCTAACTATACGCTATTTTATTATCATTATCATGATCATAAACAAGATAAACCATATCATAATGACTAACTAAAAATTATCTATAGGTAAGATAGACTAGTATAGACCGTGGACATATTATGATTAAAAAAAAAACTTATTTACCACTAGGCGATCTTTTGTTCGTCTTGCTTAGTCAATAGATAATATTTTATTTCAATATCTATATACAATGCATTATTATTGTACTAATTATGTCACTATTTTTTTATTTTTTATTAGGTGGCTGGGACAGACCGGATGCGGAAGGCAGAGGATCGGAGAAAATGGCGCACATTGGGAGAGGCCTATGTCTAGCAGTGGACTGCGGTGGGCTGATTGATTGAGGTGGCAGATAAGCGCACGGCCCACCTGATGGTAAGTGGTTACCGTGGCCTATGGACGTGTGTAGCACCAGAGGAGCCACACTCGCGCTGCCGACCCTGTAAGCACAGAGTTTCTGTGCCGTCAGTGTAGAGGACAAAGCAGGACAAGCCTTTATTCGTCCCACTGACAGCACAAATTCTCCAGTGAGCTCTGGCTAAACTACTCACCGCTGGGAACACAAGACACACAAATTATTGTTTAGTAGGTATTTATTTAAGTATGCAACAAGAAATGTAATGCTATACTAAAGCTTGCATAAACAAAATTTCAATTTACCCCGTTATATTTTTTGTATTTAAATTTATCTACAGGGCAGAGGCTTATAGAGGCTATTGGTGACTTTCGCTCCGGATCGTTCCTGGTGCAGAGGCTGGCCATCGCAATCCAGCGTGGAAATGCAGAAAGTGTGATGGGCACCTCTGCACCGGGAGGGATCAGGGGCGTGTTAACGATTAATATTGACATATTATTTAATCAGTAGTAAGGAGACATGAATTAAATAATTTATGGAAATTGATTAAGTATGTCACAAATAAAAATATACCTTAAGATAATCTACAAACGTGTGTATTAATTCTGAAAAAGCACAATAGCTTTGTGTAATGTACCTACCTTAATTAATTTGTTAACCTCTCGGATTTAACTTTCACTGGAGTTGTTTATTTTTATACAATAAAGACTTTGAAAAATCAAAATCAATCAAATGACGACTAGCTCTATTCATTTTCATCTATGCAGTCAGAACTTATCTAATAGGTAAATCTTTGTACCTAATGAAATTCATGTGTCAACTGTTTTTGCGTAAAAGCGAATCATACATACTCATAAACTTTCATATTTCATAATGTTAGCAGGATTTACATTAATCGCCTATCGTAGTCCACTGCCTCTCCCTAAGTGCGCTCTTGGATTGATTCTGGAAAAAAAGTAATACAGTAAAGCTAAAACTCACCTCTGACTGCATGCGGTCCACAGCGTTAGTGATAGTAGTATCGAGCGCGTAATTCGACAAGAATGTATTGTTCAGTTCCGCGTTCAATTCTTCTTCGATGGCCACCTCGTAATAGTACGCCAGCCCGCCAGCTCCCACCTCCAGAATGAAGGTTATTAGCAGGAAGTATGTGTACTGGAAATCAAGAAAAGTGTGCTTAATATATATAATCTTAGGGTCGCCGCATACGTGTCACAGGTCTTAACTACAAAACGCTGCTGAAGACGATTTGTGGCGTTTGGCGGCAATTGGCGCCAACAGTGCTACGGGAAATATGCCGGTAGAGAAGTTTTGTGGTTGTGTGTGGCGATCCTTAAATGGTAATGCAAGGGTAACTAAGCCTGCTGATTGATGGAGGAAGATATTGCGCAGGTCTTCCTTAAGGGTTTGGAGTGTCAGCAGCTGCTTCCATAAATCAAACCAAATTATGGAGTGTTAGAACAGAAGAGCGTTTATAGTGCAAGCTTTAGCTAGAACCGGGATTGGCGCTCGGACGAAGAATAGGGGACAATTTCCAATGAAATAGCATAGATCAACAGCGGTTTTGGGAGGCAAAATATTAAAGACTATTTTGAATCTTATCTACACGAGAAAAAGTTCATAGTCATATGAAGACAAGATTGGCAGCGCGGTGCCTGAAGACACCGCGATGAAAAAGACAAGTTCCTTCCCGTAGTAACGAATTCCAGCCGCTGGTTTTTCATTGCGAATTGGCTCTAACAGAAGGATTTGATTTCATTAGATGTAGTAGAATCATCATGATACTTACGCATAACAAACTGGTTCTATTCTCAGTCTTAAGTCCGCAGCAGCCGAGCGCGCACAGCGGAACACCCATAGCTCCTGCGATGATGAGAAGGTACGCTATAGCAGGGTACGTGGGCGTCGGCAGTAGCGAGACGTACCGGTGTCTGTACGATACTGTCCATGCGCCGACTCCGAGCACGCCGGCACCTGCAAACTGGATTTTTTTTTTGTTATTCTTCTGCATGTCAAGTATGAGTTGAAGGAGGTAGGACACAACGGCATTGCCGTACTATTAAGCATGCCGACTGGAGAACTTTGTGTTGTGTTCCCGGCGGTGATTAGGGTAACCAGAGCTCACTGAAGAGTTTCTGTGCTGTCAGTGGGAAGGCCAAAAGCTTGTCTTGCTTTGTCTTCTACACTGACTACACGGAAACTTTCTGTGCTTACGGGGTCGGTAGCGCGAGTTTGGCTCCTCTGGTGTTGCACACGTCCATAGGTCACGGTAATCACTTTCGTGGGACGTGTGCTTATCTTCCACCTAAGCGGTATAAAAAAATCAGTAAATATGAATTGTTATAACAAATTTGTTAAAGATAATAATGGTTAAAAGGTATAGTTACGACAAGTGTCGATATCTCGAAAACTAATAATCGAATCTTCAAGAAATAAAAACGCATTGTTAGTGACGAGGTACTCTACCGATTGGCATAGAAAAATCTAGAATCCTCAACACAAAGTCACAACCTACCTACGAGTACCTACTCTCTTTTGAATAAAAACAAACAATAGGTAAATATCGAGAATGAACTCGAAAGGTCAGCGATGGCGGTAAACTTCAAAAGAGAGTAGGTAGTTATCGCTCTCGTATTTTCTAGATGATTCGACCCTCCTAATTGAGAGGTATAAAAACACGCTCGCATAGCGACACGGGTCATTCTGTCTTTGAGATCGATAGCGAACACAGCGAGCTTAAGCGACGAAGAAGATTATACCTGCGACCTGAGCAACGACTGTGGACTACTGTGAACTACTGAGCGACTGGAACTGCTAGCTAATAAATCTTACTTCCGGCAACAGTGCCCCGAACACGAAACATTTGAATTCGTAATTGACAAACTTCAACACACAAGTTCACAGTAGGCAGACTGTCAATTGCAATACTCTCTTTTCTCGGTACCTTTTCGTTGCGATTTCGAATATTTTTCGTAATTCACAGATGGCCCAAGACTGCATTCGGTTTTAGTCGGTTCGAGTCCGACATAATCGCCCCCAGCGGCTTAGGTGATGTAAGGAGGGGTAATTCCGCAATATAAAAAAGAAACCTAGCCAATCTCACTCGTTGGGTGTGTGAATAAGAGTGGATATACTTAATTATTATTTTACTGGTGGTGTTAGTGAAATTAGTAATTTCAGTTAGTTACTAATATGAAACTTTTTATTTCTACTAGTAGAAAAGTGACTAACATAGATTTTATGTATAGTGGCATACCTAATCTGTAAGTTTGTATTTTGTATAAACTAATGTGAATAAATAAGGAAGGTATTTTGTTAGGTAAGGTTTTAACGTTTTATCATGTGGTTTTCCCTCTCTGCTGGTTAGGTTACGATTAGAATTAAATAGAGTAACTACCTAACTGATATTGTTAATAGTTTTCATTAAAACCCAATTATTGACTCACTTTCCCGTTTGTTTAATCAATAGTAAAAATTTTAAAACATTATTCATTATTATTTGACAGACCGGGTCTAAAACGGCCACTTAATTGAAAACGTATTAGGATAACATTTTATCGATATTTCCACGAAATTAGAGTCTGCTTAGTAACTGAATTGTTGTAATTCTACTCATATGAGTGACCATTTCATGAATTCTATAGGAATCTATTGAGATCTAATGGAAATTCATGAAGATGCTAGTTTTTAGCAGTTTCTTTTATACAACTAAGGTGGCAGACAAGCACACGGCCCACTTGATGGAAAGTGGTTACCGTGACCTATCAACGTGTGTAACACCAGTGGATTACATCCGCGCTGTCGACCACAGAGACCAACAGAGATTTTATGTGCCCTCAATGCAGAACACAAAATAAGGACAAGCCTTCGTGTTGTGTTCACGGCGCGCCAGTGAGCTCTGGCTGTTTGTGCTGTCAGTGGGACGACTAAAGGCTTGTCCTGCTTTGTCCTCTACACTGACGGCACAGAAACTCTGTGCTTACAGGGTCGGCAGCGCGAGTGTGGCTTCTCTGGAGAGTTTTTGTGCTTCAGATACGCAGGTGATTTCAACGTTTCTGATCTTTCTTTTGGGGAAAGCTGATGGTCGTTGGAAGTGAAAAAGAAAAGGTCGGAAAGAAGAGTGCTGATTCCGGAGTGGAAGTAGACACACGTCTAAACAATAACTAAGTGCGACACAGAAAAAAGGCGCTGTACCGCTTGTTTCTACATGGTGAGTTGATGACCCATATTGTTCTATACTATAGGAAAAGAGACAGGGGGACTAATTTGAAACAGTCATAGAAACAGTTGCTACAGTAGATTCACTTGGCCATTGCCGCTATCGTGTATAGTGTGTAGGAGTAGGTATTAGTAAAAAATATTGAATTAACATACATAGTACAAATTAAATCACTATTAAGCGTCTGTTTCCCCACCACATACGGATTTTGATATTATTTTCACTTGTCATTTATGTATTTTTAACAGACTTCCAAAAAGGAAGAGGTTCTCAATTCGAATGGTATTTTTTTTAAATATATATATATATATATTTTTATACCACTTAGTTGGCAGACTAGCACACGGCCCACCTGATGGGAAGCGGTTACCGTGGCCTATGGACGTATGCAACACCAGGGGTGTCAAACTCGCGCTGCCGACCATGAAGAAACCTTCTGATACCCCTCTTGAAGAACCCCATATTGTAGGCGCTTGGGAAAACCGCAGCAGGGAGGTCATTCCACAGCTTGAGTGTGCGTGGGATGAAGTTTCTTTCATACCGCACAGTGCGCACCGTCTCAGGTCGCAATGTGTGAGGATGAATTCCCTGCCTATGGCGAGAGGTGCGATGATAGAATGTAGCTACGGGCATCATGTCAAACAATTCATCTGAGCACAAACCATTGTATAGGCGGTAGAACACACACAGTGAGGCAAAATCCCTCCTAAGGCTAAGAGGTTCCGCACTACCTGTGAGTATGGGATTGTCAACCAGCCTCAATGCCCGGCTTTGCACTGAGTCGAAGGGGTAAAGCTGGTACGCAGGTGCTCCAGCAAAAAGATGACAGCAGTACTTCATGTGAGGCCGGACCTGTGCTTTATAAAGGAGGAGTTGCTGCCCGCAGTGAAGTACTGCTTCGCCCTGTTGAGCACTCCGAGTTTTCTTGATGCCAACTTAACCTTGTCCTGCAAATGACTTCGGTATTGGACGTCGCTGGAGATATCGACACCAAGGATCCCGATACTCGAGGAGATGGTAAGCGGTGTGCCCAGGAATTGCGGCGCTACAATGAATGGGGTTTTCTTAGCGGTGAATACACATACTTGTGTCTTAGTGGGGTTGAATTGGACTAGGTTTAGTCGTCCCCAATCGGATACTCCAGAGAGAGTAGTCTCGATTTTAGACACAAGTTGTTCGCGACTCTTCTCCACCTCGGACTGAGGGATATTTGCACGGCCCGTGTAACACGTGTCTCCGGTACTGTCGTCCGCATAACAATGAATGGAGCCATCAGACAGCATGTCATTGATATGCAGCAGAAACAGCGTCGGAGAGAACACGGAGCCTTGTGGGACACCAGCGTTTATGTTCATGCGATCCGAGCAGCTGCCGTAGACGACAGCTTGGATGCTTCTGTTGGACAAAAAGCTGGAGATCCATTCGCACAGTCCCTCGGGGAGTCCATAATATGGCAACTTCGCAAGAAGACCTTAGTGCCAGACCCGATCAAAGGCCTTCGCTATATCGAGGCTGACCGCTAGTGCCTCACCCCGACTCTCGATGGCCTGCGCCCACCGGTTTGTGAAATACACAAGGAGGTCACCGGTAGAGCGACGGTGGCGAAAGCCGTACTGTCGATCGCTCAGTAGATCGTTTCCCTCAAGCTATCTCAGGAGCTGTGTATTAATAACACGCTCCATTGGTGATCAACACTTTACACAGGCTGCTGGTTCAGCCTCCTGGGGCGGAGATTAAGTAATCCCCAGGTTCGGGAACCGTACAACCTGCGGGCGGCCAGCGGATAACCGTTTCACCGGGTCTCCCTGACCGCCGCGCCAACATTTCACGCCCCTACAAGTCAGTGGTGTCAATTTAAGCCTACGGTCTTTCCACTGACAGCACAAAACCTCTCCAGTGAGCTCTGGCTACCCTACTCACCACCGGAGCGGAGGTACTTCCCCAGACGGACTGTTTGTACACCGATAACTCTGAGATTTATGATCCGATTTAGGTACATGATTCTTTCATAGTTCGATGCAAAATAGTTTACGAAAGGTTTATGTATAAACTTTGAAGTATGGGAAATCAAGATGCACCCGTACGAAACCGTGGCTGCAAAACCGCCAGGCGCCCAACCACTTTTTTTTACTTGGGCAAAATCCCCACGGATACCCCCCACCGGAGCCGGTGGAAGAGGTTATGTCAGACTCGAACCGACCCAAACTTACGCCGCCTGTGTGTCGATTTTGGTTGCCGAAGGTGAGGTTAACAGGCATATCCATCGCACCCCGGCCGACCCAGGGCCACATCTCACGATCTGGCCCTCTCCTCGGGTGTGGGCACCACAGAGTCCCCGGAAATGGGGAGGCGCGCGAGGCGCGCCGCCGTTGCGGCCTGCTTCTGCCAGGGTGACAGGACCCGTCACCCCCAGGCGCCCAACCACTTGACAATGTACTGTAGTTGAGTAGATAGCGATTTTAGGTCCTTTTGGTGGTTGTGCGAGGCGCGCGCAAGGGTTGAAGTGCGTCAATTAATCAAGCATACATTTTATTATATTACTTATTTTATTAATAAAATTGGTTTAAACTAATCACGGGCTCAAAGGACTTGCGTCATGAATGACCAGTTCTTTTATTATTATTTTTTTAGTTGGTCCACACACGTGAACGTCCCGACTTTTATTCAAGACGTTTGCCGGCATTCACGGAGAATGTATTTTATAATACCTACGCGAGTTTATTGGGCTTATTAAAGACAAGTCAGTTGACCATGAAAAGATTACGACGTAAGAATATTTAAACCAAGCCTACACGACGCGTAATCCAGTTATGCTACACTATTAGGTAATAGCACTAGTTCTGTTGAGCGGTCGAGGACACGGAATTCTATGACTTTTTTTTTGGACGACTTGTGAGTTTGTTGCAAATTCTGAGATCACGGGTTCGATGCCCGTACAGCTCTAATAGAAATTAAATAAGTATATTTATTATTTACAATCGCATCTGAGGCTGAGACTGGACTGTATATATCTGTCTGATGTTAAACAGCTTTATCCCTTAGTCGCCTTGTACGACACCGCATGGGAAGAGATGGGGTGACCCTAATTGTATTCTGCCGGAAACTACGCGGCAATTTGTCCATTCTACATTTGTTATTTTACATTATTTGTTCCAGGAAATGATTCAATTTTGTGTCATGCACTCTGTATCCCAGAATACGGAACGAATAATGATACAGAAACAGAAAGCTCTTCTGTAGTAAGCTGCACTTGAAGTGCAAGAATCGTGACAATTGTCTATATTTGTGTCCCACAGCTACGGCGCGTTAGTGCGATATAATAATATCACCTCCACTGAACTGAACACAATCTTTTGCATTGATAAGATTAGTAGAATGTGTTTATCATATTAGTGGAATGCAAGCGTCATTGTATGCAGCGTAGTTAATGTATTTATTTGTGCAATTATACAACTTTTTATCTTAGACGTCAGGGTCAGCTGGAAAATTCTTATTTACTGTAAACTACACAGAGTACATAATTTATAACTAATAAATGTTTATTGAGAAGAGTTTCACATATTTAGATATTGAAATAACTCGGTTCTATTGAGTCTTCTCCCAGTAAACCTTTTTTAGAGACCAGTTAATCAATTTTGGAGCCAGAAGTCGAGCGAATCAAGAGTTGTACCTTGGTCAAAACACCGAGTGGAGTGGCGAGACAGTGCTCTCGGCCGAGTGCGATGTACGCAAATTACTGTCTCGCCACTTCATTCGGTGCGTGTGATCAAGTTATAAGAGCTACTTTTCCTAATTTGGCTTATCTTGGCTTTGGTGGTAGCTACAACCAAGAGGAATCGGCATAGCTTCGGCAGCGCGAGTGTGCATACGTTGCATACGTCCATAGGCCACGGGAACCACTTCCCATGAGCTTGTTTGCCACCTAAGTGGCATAATTAAAAAAGAAAACCTGCGTTAGTGCCTCTAGTAGGTGAGGTTGTCTTGGCCCTGTATGTCTTGGTGGAACATTATATAAGTATACCCTATTATTTTACTATTTACGAAACCCTACCGTTATCCTATATATCCTATATAAAATAACCTCTAATGATGATAATACTTTGGTATAAATCACACTTCGATTTAGGAATAACAAACAAAAGATACATCAGTCCATACTAAAATAAAAAAATAAAATGCGAAAGTAACTCTGTCTGTCTGTATGTTACGCTTTCACATCTAAACAGTTGAATTGATTTTGATGAAATTTGGTATAGGAGTAGAGACCTTGAGAAAGGACATGGCTATATTCGGTCGCGATTACATACATCCACGCGGGCGGAGCCACCGGCAAAAGATCGATATCTATGCTATCTTGATAATGAAGTTGAAAAAACGTGTTCGTTTGAATACGCTATCTCTACCATTGCAATTAGATTTTGCTTAATGATACCCAAGCTCCTGACGAAGGCTCTTCAGCACCAATTCCCATTTCAAACTTGCACTTTGGGAGACTGGAGACGGGGGTCCACTCTATTACGTGTCCTTTCCATATTTGCTATAAATTTTACGAAAGCGACTGCCGTATGACGCCCCAATCTCAAGAGGAAAGACTGCGTCAGAGCCTTGTCCGTCTATGATGAGTGTATTTAACGAACTGCGAACCTAAGGAGCTGAACAATAGAGACAAACTGGAAGATGAGGGCAGCCCCACTAGACAAATGGCAATTCGTTTGGCATATTGTAGAATAGAATATTTTGATATTTATGACATACGTTGACCTACGTTTATATTATATACCTAAGTATATATTATACGAATATATAAGTACTTAATATATTTAAAAGTATGTGTATGGATTTCTTATGAAAGTCTGTATGTATTATTATTATGAACATAGATAATATATTACAAATTAGAACATCATCAATGTAGTAGATGGATTATTATTTTGCCTGCACCTACCTCAATGTATCTCTGTATCACCCTAAGGTTGACTGTTAGATAATTCCTTTGGCATTAAGTCCGCCTTTGTGCAAAGTTACTGTGCATACGGTTAAATAAATAAAAACTGCCACTTGTCGGTTCAGGTTCAAAATGTCCAATTCTCAAAATGTCAAGCGGTTTCAAAATATTCAATTCTCATATTGAACAATTCCTAAAATGTCCAATGCCCTGATTGTCCAGTTCCTAATATGTCCGATTCCCAAAATGTCCAATATTTTAGAAGTTTTTTTTGTGCCCCGACACGGATAGAGTGTAATGTATATGTGTATTGTGTTAAAGCTAGAAGAAATAGGATCCGTCGACATACATAGCTCACATATTCTTTAAAAGTGCACTGCGAGTGCTTATTGAATATAGTTTTCATTTAAATGCTTTTGACATTTTGAGACTTGGACATTTTGCGACTTTGACATTTTGCAAATTGGACCTTCTGCGACTAAACGCACTTGTCTAGGTGAGCTGGTGGCCCACTGAATAGAAACTAGTACGGCGGGCGAAACTGTAGCGCAAATATAGTCATATTCAAACAATTGTTTTGACATTGACCTTGCAATGAACGCAAACTTTTATTTGAGGTCGTTGATTTATTTGCGGTCCCTGATTGAGTCATTTACTATCAAGTATGAAGACGTCATAATAAACACCTCAACAAAGTCTAGGGAACAAGATGACCCCAATTTTTTTTTTCTTGTAAATCTTGTTTTGCAAATAACTGGCAGCAAATAAATAAAAATAGAATAAAGTAGATTACAGAGTTGTTCGAAATTTAAAAATAAATTTTAATAAGTACTGATTTTCGAATATGGAGGGAAAACTTTTAAAAGTGTTTGATTGTGCAGTTTCTCTGAAGCAAAATAAAAATTATTTTCTTTGATTGTAAATAACGTTTATTATCAATAATACGTCTTTTACGTATGGTTTGTGCATTTTTGTGACTGTAGTCATCATGTCACGTCGTAATTTAAGTCGCGAAGAGATGTTAAGGGCTGTTGGTATGCTGCAAGCTGGACGAACTCAACGCGACGTAGCGGATGCTGTCAACACCCAACCAAGCGTAATTAGCAGATTATGAGCACGCTACAGGTCTACAGGGGATATTGCCGAACGTCACAGGAGACGAAATAGGGTTACTACCCCGCGACAAGATCGTTTCTTGCAAAATTCCGCAAGGCGGCAACCCACGATTACTGCTCGTCGGTTAGTCGCAGGCCTCCAGTCTCAGCATCAAGTGGTTATTAGCGATCAAACTGTCAGGAGAAGACTACATGAAGCCAATCTTCACGCTCGCAGACCGCTTAGGGTTCCAGCTCTTCGACGTGGAAATCGAGGTCGTCGCTTATTGTGGGCTATCGTACATTTACAGTGGACCGACCATCAATGGGCACGGGTTCTGTTTTCCGACGAATCTCGCTTCGGTTTTCATCCTGATTCGAGAAGAGTTCCTGGACGTTGGAGTCGTCTCCAGAATCCGCAAGAAGTTCATCCTTACCAAGGTGGAACGGAACAATCATGGTATGGGCTGGAATTCGCCTTGGTGGAAGGACCGACCTCGTTTGGATACGGGGCAATTTAAATGCAAACCAATACATTCAGGAGGTTATACACCCCATGGTAATCCCTCATCGACAGCAGTTCGGTCAAGATTTTATGTTCATGCAAGATAATGCACGGTCACACACCGCACGGGTAGTGGTCAATGCGTTAAGCGAGCACAATATTGCGACGTTGGAATGGCCTGCTCAGTCTGCCGACCTCAATCCCATAGAGCATGCCTGGGAATTGCTTGGGAGAAGAGCTTTCAGTGATTCTTTGGAAAATCTGAACACTGAAGAACAACTTTTTTTACACCTTCGCAGTGTATGGAACCATATTCCACAGATGATGTTTGACAATCTCATACTAAGTATGCCACGCCGTTGTCGAGCTGTTGCTAATGCTTTAGGAGGTCCTACAGATTATTAAAAACGTTTAAAGTACGGTTAATTACTGTATTTCTTACTACCTCGTTATTTTTGTGCCTAATCATAGAAGGTTGTAATACTCAACATTGGCACTATTCAACTCTTTCTTAAAAAAAAAAAAAAATTGATATGAGAATATTTTTATTAAAATTAAAATTAAAAACGTTATAAAAATACCCTTCTATTGATATAAAACACTCACTATTACAAGAAAGGGTTTTTAAATAAAAACTAGAAATGTCCTTGTTCCCTATAGACTTTGTTGATGTGTGTATTATGAATGACTCATCTTTTGGTCGGATTTTACATTATATAAAATATCGATAGATATATAAACTCCCTGCTGTTACTCTGTGGCGGCTGTTATAAACTTTCTCCTTCCAACCTTATCTGCTAGTCAAAATTCTGACATACATTCTTTTACGATTCTTCTATACTAATATTATAAACAGGAAAGATTTCGGATGTTAACGGGACTAACGTTAGGATAACGAACAGGAAAAATTTGTTTGTTTGTACCTAATCGATAAACTATAAAATATTCGTTTGTTTGTAAAACTACGGGCCTGTAAAAATTCTTTCGCTAATATAACGTTGCATTAACAACGGTACTTTTTATTCTAGCACGTGATCCTGACGTTGTGGGTGAAACCGCGTGACGATGCTAGTATTTATTACTAACATCGCTAACTATGAATGTGAGTGAGTTTGACAAAATTAAGTTTAAAACTAAAACCCGACTACTGAAAAATCACGCTTTAAAAAGTGTTAAAACAAGAAAATATCAAGGATAGCCGTGGTCGTATGCCACTTTTCCCAAGAATATATTGTTTTGTTAGACTTAAGTGGCATATGCCCTATAACCAGCGGTCGACTAAGACGCTTCTAACGATACCACATTTGTCCAGTTCTAATAATTATTTAAGAAGCTATGAGGGAACAGATAAACCTACATAGATAGCCTGCAAAATCATAACCCACCCTTTGCTTCGCCGTAGTTGGGTAAAAAGTAACTGAGGTGGCGAACTCTGCGGTATAACTATTCTAGGATCTAACATGCGTGACGTGACTATATTGCAAAATTTTAAATAAAAATATCTATTTTTTTATGTTATACGACTACAAACATGACTCTGATTTAGAATTCGTCAGAATATCTTTAAAGGCTCCACCATCGCCCCAAGATGATATGCAACCTTGACCGTGCACTTTTCCAGTTTAAATTAATTTCAAATGTTAGTTATATAATTCAGCCGCGTGGTTCCCGGCAAAGTAGAATTTGGACCACCCCATCTCTTCTCATGTGGTGTCATACAAGACGACTAAGGGATATGGCTGTTTAACATACAGGACAGATCGGACAGATATATACAGCCCAGGCTCGAGTCAACAATAGTGCTCGAAATACGGCAATAGGCTCACCCCCTATTACGTGAGACTGAATACAATTATTGGTGAAATGTGGGTGAAAATTCACCTCTGCCTAATAAGGATAAAGGCGTGATTATATGTATGTGTGTATTATAATTGTTTTAAAATTTCATAAAATAAAGAGTCTCGTAATACACATTAGACTTGTGCCTCGCCTAGAGACTAGTCAGTGTGTCTCCTGATAGCTGAAGTCAGAATGTAAAAACGTACCATGTATATAGAAATATGACTTACCAAGAATATAACGTTGAAGATATGTAGAACGCACTTGAGGAAATTGATGCTGCAGCAGTCGGCATCCCTCGACTTGCGCGGCTTCACTTTCTTCTTCTTCGCCAGCAACGCATTGCTATCCTTCTTCTTTTCCTCTGCCATCACTACAACGGCCACCAGTCACTCGAACTTGACTATTTCACAACCGCGCCACTATTCTCATGATACCCTGAAAACAGATATAAATAAATTAATATATATTCTACAGATATATTCATTTATTAACAGTGATACAAGTACTTACAGGATTCAACATAATTAATCCGAGGGAATAATTGAAAAATATAATAACATATTACATTGTTTATTTAATATCTAAGGTAGTTTATAAAAGTGGAATATATTACAACACTTACGCTAAATTATTCAACAAAATGTATCAAAAAAATTGATCCACTGTTAGTAAATTTATTAAAATAAAATTGTGTACATAATAAATCATTGTATCATGAAGATTTTGTAAGAGTGCAAAAAATATATACAGATTTATTTTCTTTAAGCAATAATGATAGCTATCATTATTGTAGTTTATGATCAGTCCTTGATTTCATCACAATCTAAATTCATTATATGCAACCTTAAATCAATACTACCCTTTTATTATTTTTATTTAATCCTTTGGATTACTGAATTATTATAAATAAGAATAATTTAATTTAGATAATAATAAACAGTACTGAAGATGTTCCAATATATTTTAGTTGATTACTTATAAATTTGTTATATCATTACTATTATTTGATTACAGCTTGAAAGAATTTAAATGCAATTAACACATTGTCGTTGGTACTATACATACTGTAGAATTTGTAATGTAATTAAGAATAAGAAATTCACGAATATTCTCATTATTAAATTATATTATGCCACATTGGCACCTAGTTACACTAAATACAAAAGATAATCAACCTAAACAAATACATTCTGTGATGGGCCTAATTAATAGCTTAACTTCATTGACAAACATTCACTCGGTGATTCCTTATTCATCATAGTATTTAAGTGTGGTTTCTAATTTTTCAACAATCTTTTTGTAGAACTGCACTTGCTGTCTCAAGAACTTCTGCATAGTCGCAGTCAGATCTTTAGTTCTCTCAGCTTTGAAGTGATTAACTTCGGCAAGAAGCGCATAAGATACAACATCGGTTCTTCGTAGTACCTCGTTTAGTTGAGCTACTTCCATTTTTCCTTCAGCGGTCAGTCTCTCACATTCTCTCTTCTTCTGCACTGCACTTTTGTGAGTATTCAGCGTGTCAGGGAATCCGCCAACAACTCCTTTGTACAAATGAAATTTATCGCCCAACGGGTCCCAGTCATATTTTGGTTGATCATCATACATTCTTCCTATGTCTATGTAAGCACTTCCTGTCATTTTGATGGCAGTAGTCAGTTTTGAGGTTGAAGCCAAGGTACCTTCATCTAAGCTTAGTGATGCAGCTAAACTACAAAACGCTTCCCCAACTTTCTGGCAGTCAGCTTTGTACGGACCCTGGAACCTCTTAGTTTGTACAACACACATATTAGTGACAGATTTAACTGATGTGTCCATGCTATTTATAAACACATGGCATTGTTCAGTTATGTGATCTATTTGTGTTTGTAATAAAGCTTTTTCAGGTACGACTATTGATATACAATAATTTAGTCCAAGCAAGTTGTCCCGTTCGGCTTGCCGTTTGCCAGCTTTCCACCGTTTTTCATCTGTACAAGTCAAGAAGTGTTGCCATACTTCAGACTTCGATAGCACTGGGTGCCTGCACATCCAGTCAACAAACTCTTGAAGTTGTACTCGTCGACGCTCGATTAGCTGCTCATCGTATCTACCAGAGATCTGTTTGTCAGGTAGCGGTGGGATCGGTATGAGAGTGAACTTCTCTTGTAATCTTTCATGTAGCCAATCAAAATGTTTGTATCTTCTAGAAACTTGAATGTTATTGAATGAAGGTGTTAGTTGATAAGCGATGTAGCTTTTGATACCCTTAAATTTGGATTCCTTCTTAGGGGAAGCTACAGTTACTGTGTACGGATGTGTTATGGGCCACCACTCATACCTATCCTCTTCTTGAACTATGTAAACTTTCTCAGAGTCAGATACATCTATATTTAAGGTGGCAAGTAAATAGCTTTCCCCACCAACTTTAGAAGGTGCAAACTTGTTCTTTCGGACAGTACCCACTGATGAGCCATAGTTTGATGCAGTTTCTTCAGCATGAGCATTGTATTCACTAATTGGCATACCTGGCAAAGGTGTGAGTTGTTGATTGTATTGAGCTTTACTTTGTTGTTGAGACGGTCCGATTTCTGAGTAAGTGTCATCATCCCAATCATCATCCCAGCCATCTTCATGAGAGGCTCCTCGTTGGAAGTTGCTATCCCCAGCACTGAACTGTTGATCACCCCAATCGTCAGCTGCCTGGTCATACCTGGGTGGAGCAGGAGCTGCAGGTGCTGCTTTAGTTTGAACTGATTCTTCAGGAGTCAGTTTTCTTACATATGCAGCTGGAAATAAGCCTGTTTCACCATTAGACTTCTTTCCTTCCCACCAGCCCTCACCAATTTCTGTGTTGATTAGTGTTAATATTTCTCCACTCATTATTGACATCTCGGTGGTGTTTGGTTCACCCGTGAAGTCATACAGTGCTTGCACTTGGGATGCCATTTTGGGACCCCTCACCTAAAACAATTTCAGAATTATTATATTAAGTCTATGTAGGATATTTATAAGGCCGGATAGAAAATGTACTAATAACACATTATCTTATCACTGTTATCTACAGAAGTCGGGACTATGTGGAGACTAAAGTGATAAATATTTTAACACAAATACTGTTCTTGATTATTATTAACACTGGTGCGAACAATTTAGGGCGTCACACAGTGCAAGGCGCTGACACATATTTCTAATAGCCCCTAATTAAGCATAGTGGAAACCTAATTGTTTTGGATGTAACGTTTGTACTCCTTCCTGAATGGTTCTTTAAAGAAAACTAGTTCACCACTGTTTTTGCTAGCTCTCTTTTGTGTTAAAACACAATAACATTACAATGATAATACCGATTTTGGATTCAAGAATAATTGTTATCTACAAAAACATAATGAAACACAAAGCCTAAATACAGCTGAATTATATGACTTGGTGACCAATATAGGAAGTTTTATAAGCCGACAACAGTGATAAATTTGAAATTTTGTGGTAAATAGTACAATCTTTACTGGTTTTGATTGAAATTAATACAATGACGTCAATTTGGAGAGCGTGTACGAAGTATTGTTTCTGAGTTACACTGACTAGGTAAAGGTCTAAATGTAGTTATTGTCTCATAATAATTTTACAGGGTACTCTTTTAACAGTATATAAATATTTCTACTTACTTGTTACACTCTAAAATTATTATTTCAAGGCGGATACACCGATTGAACAGTCATCTGTTTGACAGATTACTAAGAATTTGTTTTCCATTACACCATGTTCTCGTTTACGTGGCAGATTTGTACAAAACAAAATAACTCCATTGGATAGAGTTTGATAAATAATTTAAAAGGGCCAATAGAATACGAGTATTCTGGTATGTAGCTACAATGGGCCAATAGCAATTTAGATTTTAAAGTAAAATGAACAAACCGAAGAACCATTCATAAACGTTGCGCAAAAGATACTAGTTGTTGCCGCTAGATGTCGCGATGTTAAGAAATTAAATTACAATTTAACGAACGAGTTTTGGTTGGTTTAATTAATTTGCGATATAGGAAAATTAATATTTTAATCAGTAGAACAATATTATTGCTATATGAATTGTGGAAATAGAAAAAGTGTATCTAATTTAACTGTTCTACGTATTTATAAATTACATTACTAATCGATTTTTTTTAAATTAATAAAGTAGCAAATAAACATAATTACCTGATGCTGGTGTAATGGTAAACGGTGCTAGAGGGGCTTACAGACTTAAATAGGCTAGAGGGATGAGAGCACAAGATTTCTTGTTGTCTCTTCCAATATTATATTGGTAGGACTACCTACCTACCTATTAAGAAATTATGATGTCTGCACTTATCATCCTCCTACCGATGTCTCGGTTGTGTCTGAAGCACAGATAATATAATATAATTCAGTAAAGTTTAAAGTTTGATTGAAGCCATGAATTTTATACGTCATACCAGCGTAACATTACTTAGTGTCATTACGCACTGTAACATTACTTAGTCTCTGTAATGGTGACCCTCTTTCCTGAGACTTTGCCTTTAGCTTACCATCAGGCGAGGAGAAGTCAAGTTGGCGTTTTGATATGATTTCGTGAACTTTTTTCTAACACTTAGGTGGCAGACAGGCATACGGTTCACCTTATTAATGGAAAAGGCTCACATTCGTGCTGTGGAAACCTATTTAGCTGCTACCTATTTCTCTCAATGTTCTTTTTTATAGTATAATACATAGGTATTTATGTTATTACACTGACTGTAGGAAAAAAATAATTGATGTCGCGAAGGATATTCTCTAGATATTAGACCAACATTTTTTTTTAATATTCTATTTAAAATTATGCCTGCCCACGGATATCTGTGTACCTGCATCACCAGAGAACTTCGACGAGTGACATAAAAAGAAAAAGAAACAGTTTTCTTAAACCCTTCCTTATTTAATTTGATGCTTTTGAATTAATTTTACGTATACAAAAAGATCGAGACTAACTGCAAAAAAACCTAGCTCACGAGTCTGTGTTGTACCACAGACACTGCTAAAAAAAAAATTAAAATAGTTTCATTACACTTTTCATTCACTCTGCAAAAAGTCTTTTTTTATTTTAAACTTTAACGCATTGCTTTAATGTTTAAAATAAAGTGAATCTTTTAGCAGTCGTATGGTATGACAGTGGTTTTGCTTTAGCAGAATCGAGGTGTTGTTCTTTTGCTCTAATAAATCTTCAAGGTTTTGTCACAGAATCAGTTTTGTACAGATTTTGAATCGTTGAATGGTTTTTTGGCGCCAACACGAAGGGTCGCGTCATCGCGGTATTATGTTATTTTGCGAAATTGGTGTGAATTCTAGTTTATATGTACAAAAATGGTGGATTTTTAGACATAACGTCTTTAACAACGGACACATGTGTAGGAAAGTGACATATAACAGTGAATTGTGACTTTTTGTATTGGGTCCAAATCTCCTTATGGAGCTTCTAGTACAGTTCCCACAACTTTACTGAGGCAGCAATTATCTTATTGAACGGCGTCATCATCATCATCATTATCATCAACAATCATTCTAATTCAATTCAATTCTTACAACAATCATTCTAAAGGACCGCAATTTGAAAAACTTGACATTGGCGTCTCGCCATTAATAACTTTAAAGACATTTACTTTAAATTTTTAAAATTCGTTGCAAAACTCATCAAAAAGAAAAGAAGGAAACTCTTTGAATTTTTTGAAATTGTTCTTTGAATTTTTGTACGATGGAACTATAAGTTAGAGTATATTCTAAGTTTCATTGTACCTCAGTGTTACAATTTTTTAATTAAATTACATAGGTATAGCTAGGGGCACGTATGTTGGAAATCGCGAGACAATCAAGCCCCTGGCGCGTGCTGATTGTTTAGTAATAATCTATGCTTGATGAATTTAAGTTCATCCACCGTAGCACCCCGTGCTCCTTAATAGACACCCAAGAAATGTGTACTAAGCGTACAGAGCACATATTAAGTACATTTTACGTCCAAGATATATGTCAAGCAGCAGTACTTATTATAAGTGTTCAAAGTAGAAAATCCAATTTTCTAAATTAGTTATCCGTCAAATTATCGAAGTAAGTTACGAAGTTGGGGCTCTGTACGCTTTATAATCTGTATAAAATTGAGCGTAAAAATTCACCCTGTCATTGTTTTAAATGGCTGTTGTTCATTTATCAAAAGAATCACTACAAATTACACTAATTGGGTGAAATTCTGATGTATGAGGTTTTTCTGTGTTCCAAATGTGTCTAGTGAAGGTAATGGACCATTTTGGTGAAAATTACCGCATTTGGTAAACGAATTATACCTACCTACTGAACGTTACGTTGTTGGTTCATTTGCCTTTAGTACTAATGCTTCAGATAATTTGTTTCTTTCAAGTTCAGTTCTTAAGTCTCATAACCTCTTTTTGAAGATAATTTAATATAGTATTGTGCAGCTTTGATTGTTCTGAAGCATCGTAGGTAGCTAAGTGGTTAAGTTCAGGGTTCAAATACTGGTCATTGTACTACTGACGTGAAGTAATTCTTAACACAAGCAGCTGGCGCTACATTCTCAACTGTCTGCTTCCTGAGTCTAACTGCCCCACAACCATTTATAAAATAATTGTGTCTTCTGCACTGACGGCACAGAAACGCTCTGTTCTTACAGGGTCGGTAGCACGGTTGTGACTCCACTAGTGTTGCACACGTTCATAGGTCACGGTAACCACTTCCCACCAGGTGGGCCCTGTGGTTGTCTGCCACCTAAGTTGTATAACAAAAATTCTAATTTCAAATTAATTAACATATACTTTTTCTTCTTAGTTTGGTATTAAAGAGTACTTTTTCCAGTCCGTTTTAAATTTATGTGTTAATGGTTAGACTCAAGCCGACGAAAACCGCACAGTGTGTCTTACGTCTAAATGGTGTAGTCCATGTACCAGTTGGGTCTTAGGAAGTCTAATCAAATTCTTGATTTGCAGTGTGCGTCAAAGAAGACAATAAGTAAAAACAACCTCTTCAAACATTAATTTATGCGATGCAGGCAAGCTAATTAAATTCGGACCTTTAAGTAAATTTCAAACGAACAATAAGGTATTTGGTTATAAATCTTGACTCGGGGAATTTATATCGCGTTGGTGCATTTGTCAGCATCAGTAAAATAATTTATATAATAAAGCGTGTTCTGGGCGGTTTGCTGCTCGTTAAAATATATTTTCTTTATTATAGGACGGCTGTATTTGTGCCCGCAGTACCCTCTTTTATAGGCAGTTTGTTTATTTGTCTCCCGTTAGTTAAAGATGGAAGCACACTTATTATATTTATGACTCCTCTTAGTTACTTCTGGGGCCTGGTTCTACTATTTTTAAAGGTGGTTAAAATTTCACTAGTAGGTACGGCTGGTAGGACAAGACTTTGACAAGACAAGATTTCTGTCCAATTGAGCAGTATGACTGGGGAAGTACCTCCGCCCTACAGAATACCGCGGCCATAATAACTTCGTGTTGGGTTCCCGGTGAGTAGGGTAGCCAGAACTCACTGGAGAGTTGCTGCTGTCAGTGGGAAGACTAAAGGCTTGTCCTGCTTTGTCCTCTACACTGACGGCAAAGAAACTGTGCTTACAGGGTCGGCAGCGCGAGTGTGACTCCTCTAGTGTTACACACGCACATAGGCCACGGTAACCACTTTACATCAGGTAGGCCGCGTGCTTGCCAGCCACCTAAGTGGAATAAAAAAAATACTCATATTCATAAACTCATTTCACACTGATCTTGTTTGCAATGCCAGACATGAATTAACCTTCCTTTGAATGACCATTTTAAGTACGAGTACTGTATTTTAAAAAAGGTCTCTTTAATATTTGATTAGTACACTGTAAAAGACTTGCTAGGCACTCTGTATCACTCTCATTTCAATTAGTCGACTGTTTTTCAGTTCAAACTTTATATTTTATTTACGTTGTATTTTTACGTAAATGTACCTACTTTGGCTCACTCAGTCCGCTCACCTAACACACAAGATTTCTCAATGGTCGTTAAAAGGGAGGTCTGAGGAATAAAATCTGAGACAATATTTATTTTCACTCTAGAAAACTTTGCCATCACGTTTTATATAAAAATGGGTGAAGTTTGGAGAGGTTCGTATGGCGAGAGTTCATTTAGGTACCTGTATGTATTTTTATTTTCTTAATCGTATATTTAACAGTTTTGGAAATAAAAGGAGGAGAGGGTTGACGAGGTTATCTTTTAAAATTTTGATTTTTTAAGGCAGACCCCGGATTTCGAGGTGAAGGTCTCTAGTGCGGCTTTGACTAACGCGAAGATGATGAAATCCTTAAAAATTGATTCTAAAATGACAATCTTTTTTGAACTTACTAGTGTCACGGTTATATCTTTAAACAAAATAAATTGGTAAATTAATGGAAAAGAGCCGCGTGGTTCCAGGCAGAGTGGAATTTGGGCCACCCCATCTCTTTCCGTGCGATGTATACAAGGCAACTAAGGGATAGGGCAGTTTAACATCAGACAGATATATACAGCCCAGAATCGGCCTCAGATACATGGCTCAAGTCAACAATAGTGCCGGGAGGACGGTAATAGGCTCACTCACGTAATAACCGTGGGATCAAATTCAATGATTGGTGAAATGTGGGTGTTAATTCACCTCTGCCTAACCCTCCGGGAATAAAGCCGTGATTCTATATATGTATGTGTAAATATAAAATACCAAACCAAACTGGTACTTACCACCTTGTCTATACAATAATTAAATATACGTGTAAGAAAAATAAAATACAAAATATTCGTTGTGCCTGAAAAGTCTCCAATAATAATGATAATCTATTTGCGAAATTTGTCAAGACCAATCATCCAAAATCCGTATTAATCCGGACAAATCTTTATAAATCTTGATAAATCCAATAGCAAAACAGACGCTTAGGAAATAATAGGTTGCCAGTGAATAGGTACAAAGTTCCCTAGCAATAAAAACGCGATGCAAACAAATCACCCGTAATAATTGTTCTCAAGTGCTCAAAGGGCTTTTATAGGCGGCAACAAAGAATAACAATCAAGGAGGATGATTGGAGGATATTGCTTCAGCCAACATGTCGGACAAACGGATAAATGATCGTAGGTTAATAACAAAAGCTTCGGCCTACCTATTCTCTCGGCAGTGGAGTGATTTGAACAGAATTCTGGCTGTGCGAAGTAGAGATTAATATTGAAGCAATGACTGCTATGTAAGCTGCACAGTTGTATGGAATAAGACCACTAATGTGCAGCTTTTGCTTGCTGTCATACAAACTACGTTACTAAAAAGCACTTTATGCCTATACAGATAGTTGTCACAATTCAATAAGTAAGTCATTTAATCTAAATTCTGTGTCCTGTACCGTTCCAAATTCAAAATTTCTGCCTTAAACAGGAAGTGTTACCAATGACTACGATCTGGCTTCCCCACAAACCTGAGTGAAAATCCCCAATTTGGGGGTTCATAAAATCACATACATTACAAAGAAAAAATATAAAATTAAACATAATTATTATAAAAAGCTTAGCAAATATGTTTTTCGCGCGTGTCTTGTATGTATAATTATGCTTAGTTTCTTATTACCTCGTATGTTCCAATCAGCTGGATCAAAAGTGATAGTAAGGCAAGACATAATGTAGGTATAGTTAGATTTGTCTTAAAAAACCAAACCAACTTTGACCGGTGTTTAAGAAATATCAAAATGGCGAATTATAGGCGCTAAATTGTAAGTCGTTAATCATTTTTATGATCCCTACCTGAAAAAAGACCCTTCACATCGTTATCCGTCTGTTTGTCTATCTGTTAAAACCTTTTCATCAGGAGTGCGTGAATGTATGAAGTTGAATCGAAATTAGTATCAAATACTCTGCAACTTGTTACAATTGGGAAAATCTTCTAAATAATTGCAATAGATCTATATACATACCTAGATGTTATGCTATTTGCGCACTCACAAAGTATCAAGAAAATCAAGACCTATAGAATCCCCACAGTTTCGGGAATTCCCTACACAATGGCAACGCTGCTCATAAATTTTTGTAGTAATAGTAGTTGTAGTATAGTATAAGTTGTATTGGAGGTGATAATTTACGTTAGCGGTTATCCTTTAAATCTATACTAATATTATAAAGAGGAAAGATTTGTATTTTTTTTATGTAACGGATAAACTCAAAAAGTACTGGGCCGATTTTAATAATTCTTTTTTCATTAGAAAGCTACATTCTTCGTGAGTAACATAGGCTACTTTTTATCCCGATATTCCCATGGGATCAGGATTTACGCGGGTGAAACCGCGGCGCAGTGCTAGTATTATATACACAGAAACGATTGACTACTCTATGAAGGTACCTATCTAACTGTCAGTTCAATATGTGACAGAGATGATGCTCTACAGAATCGAAGCAAGCCAATCTTAGCCGGGCTCCCACTTATCTTCACGAGATGCGAAATCAAATACCGGATACTTTGGACATATTTTGCTCTTTTCTTTTTATGATCAGCTTGACATTATCGTATAAATAACTCATTAAGAAACCGTTGCTGAATTAGCAGACAGTGGACTAAATTAATTTGCTTTTATAACATTTTTGAAAGCGAGTAAACAAAGTACGATTAATTATCATTAGGTAATTAACAAGAACTGTCTTATCCGGCTCGTGAACAAAACACCACAAAATAAATATTAACACTTGTATAGAGTAGACAAGATAATTATAGAGCAGCTAGACGTTGATACAATGATTTCTATGTACAGTCAGTATCAGTATTCAAATGATCTTAATACCAGTATATTATTGATTTATATAGTATTAGCCTTTACTATACTTCGGTTTTGCCTTTTTGTCCCTAATTTTACCCCTGCACTTCGGGCATCCCAGTTTTGGCAACATTTGACACTTTTGACAAAAATTGACAACATTATGCAAAACACACTCAGCACAATTTTAAATGTGGCCTTGAATGACTGAGCCTGGCTCCAAGCGTCCGTACCAGTTCGCTTGGGTGGTCTCGGCGTTCGCAAAATTTCAGACGTTAGCCTTCCAGCATTTCTGTCGTCGGTGCACAGCACTGAGGAGTTAACCAGGAAAATTCTCATAAACACACAGTTTAACTCTGAGGTGTCATGTAAGTCCGATGCTATTAATGCTTGGAAGGCTGCTTGTCCCTACACTGAGTTGCCTGGTAACCCTTTCTCCCAGAGACAATGGGATGCGCCGCTCTGCAGGCTGGTAAGAGATACCTTAATACACACATCTTCCCATGTTACAGAACGTGAGCGCCTTCTGGCTGTGGGGGAATGGGAGTCAGGCCTCTGGATTCAGGCACTTCCATCGCCCAACATAGGTACTATGTTGGACGATACTACTTTCCGCCTTGCCACTTGCCTTCGCTTAGGAGCGCCGTGCATTTCTCCGCATCATTGCCACTGCGGTGAAGCTGTCGACAGTCTTGGGCACCATGGCCTTTCATGCGGCAGAAGCGCTGGGCGTATACCGCGACACGCCTGCATCAACGACATTATCCGCCGTGCTCTAGTTACTGCTGGCGTGCCAGCCATTCGTGAACCTAAAGGGCTGGTGCGTAGCGATGGCAAGAGACCGGATGGTATGTCGTTGCTACCTTGGAAGATGGGTAGACCTTTGGTGTGGGACGCTACGTGTGTCGACACTCTTGCGCCTTCACATCTTTCAAGCACAGCAGGGTGTGCCGGTGCTGCTGCTGCATCTGCGGAAAACCTCAAACGGCGCAAATACTGTAACCTGACAGGTGATTATGTTTTTGAGCCGTTTGGGGTTGAAACGTTAGGGACGTGGGGTCCAAGTGCTCGGTCTCTATATAAAGACTTAGCAAAGCAGCTGATCGACGCTACGCGTGACCAGAAGGCTGGTTATTATCTTGCACAGAGGATAAGCATTGCCATTCAACGTGGCAATGCTGCTAGCCTTCTGGATACGTTACCGGTCGGTGAGGATGCGGAGGAATTTCATGACGCATTATGTATGTAATTTTTATGTTTATTTTATTTTAGTGTATTTTAGTAGCTATCTAATAATAGTTTTAGTTTTAATTTTCAATTGCATTGTAATAATACTCGTTCTGAATAGATAAATAAACGTATTACAGTCCGATCTATAGGTGTGTACCAAATATTAGAACAAATCAGTCAGCAGGAAGGAGGGAATGTCAAGGTATTAAGATCATTTAGGGCACTTTACTATTCAACATGGATCTACCTGAGAAGAGCCAGATCAAGAGAGATGGCCCTGTGTCAGCAGGCGCGAGGATGCGAGAGATATGCCTGTCAACCTCACATTTGGCAACCAAAAATGACCCACAGGTGCCGTTTATTTTAGTAGGTTCGAGTCCGACATAACCTCTCCCACCAGCTCCGGCGGGAAGGTATATATTACAGGTACCCGTGGGGATTATTTAGCAAGTAAAAAAAGTCTGATGCTAACTGTACCTGTTTTTTTTTTTCAAAATCCCCACGGATACCTCCCCACCGGAGCCGGTGGGTTATGTCGGACTTGAACCGACTAAAACGCACGCCGCCTGTGGGTCGCTTTGGTTGCCGAAGGTGAGGTTGACAAGCATATCCCTCGCACCCCGGCCGACCCAGGGCCATGAACTTTTGTAGCTATCATTATACCGTTTTCACATTATCCGATCAGATTCTGCTAAAGCAAAACCACTGTCAAACCACGGACACTGCTAAAATCTATTCAATTTTAGACTTTAAACCGATGCCCTTAAAGTTCAAAATTAAAATTTCATTTAATTCTGGACTTCAAAAGTATAGCCATGAAGTGTAAAATTTAATGCCATTTTTTGCAGTGTCTATGATATGACAGTGGTTTTGCTTTAATAGAATCGAGAGCCCTGGATATCGGTATCAGACGACGATAGTTGATGACCGATAGCCGAAGGGAAGAAAAATGTATGAAATATGTATCTGTCTTTCACATTGTCCGACCCGATATCGGATATCGGAGCCGACACCGCTGTGTTTACCCGATATCGGATAATTAAATATGACTCGAACTGACTACAACTTCCACACAGAGACTAAAACAGCGATTGCAAGCGACTTAATGACATGTGAAAACGCTCTTACATGACAAAAAGGCGTGTCTAAACAAGTTTCCGGCACTTCAGCGAATTTAGTTTTAACTCTCTACCGAAACAGCACGATTTCATATACTTACTGCGACTGGTACTGTACACTGGAATTCATTACCAACTCACATGTTTCCTTCTTCCTACAGCCCCGGGTCCTTTAAGCGGAGCGTGAAAAATCATATAATCAGGCTGTCAAGCTAAGTGTCACACTGTAACATGGTATATGGCGAGGGGAAGTCTAATTGACGTGTCCTATATATAAAAAAATCTAATATTTATTATAATAATAATAGCACACATAATGGCCAGATATAGTTGCCTAATGTGTTAATCAACCGGAGTATTTTTCTCCCGTCAGTGACCAGGGATGGAGTGATAACCCCATCATTCCCATCCCTCAATGTTTAAGTTCAGAGTTTCTCAAACTTATCGCTCGATGCACAGTCAACATCAAAAGTTGACGACTGGTGGCGCCAGTAGTAGTAACTCAAATCGTCTTAATTGGTTGGCGCTGAACACACGCTCCCTATACCCATCTCCCTCCCGCACTACCTCTAAGTGAAAGATAGCAATAGTTTTCGCCCGCCAATGGTCAGAGTAGCCGCATCGTCACTTCGCTTTTGAACTAGTAAACAATGGCCGGCGGCGCGCGCGACTCGCAGAAATTAATAATGTTTGTTGGATTTTAACCGCTTTCATAGACCTTTACCGATCGGATTGTGCCTCTCGTGTGTCCCTCAAGTGATTTAGTGATGTGGGCGGCAACTCCTGAGCCAGGAAGAGAAGATCGGTGCACCGGCTGCGACGGCACGTGGCCCCGTGAAGGTTAGTGCATCCTCTCCTAATTTCTCGGGTTGCATTCATTGCCTAAACCACATCCGCGGCAACCCGATCACCTGTCTTGTTTGTTGTGTAAAGCGTCAATGGAACAGTTAACTTCACCCCCCGCAAAATACAGTCCACTAGCTCAGGTGGCATGAGAATCGCGCCACCATTCTTTTTGGTCCTGATCGAACCGGATCCTTAGCCGTAGCTCGTAATTTGTTATTTATTCCATAGGGAATAAACGCACCGCACCTAAATACCTAGTTATTTTAGTAGAAAACCCCGCATCTAGGAATTTAGGTTTAGATCTTAGGTATCCTAGACACCCTAGTGCATAGGCACAGTTTAATACCTAACGCATTTGGCTATTTCAATTTCTGGGTTGTCCGTTCGCCGCTGGCTCGCATCGTGTTTACCTGATACCTACATAGGTTATGTACGTGGCTATACCTCGCTCGCATTTCTCTTATCGTATCGATCCTTAGTCGTAGCTCGCTTTTGTTATTTATTCCACAGGGAATAAACGCACCGCACCTAAATACCTAGTTATTTTAGTAGAAAACCCCGCATCTAGGCATTTAGGTTTAGATCTTAGGTATCCTGACACCCTAGTGCATAGGCACAGTGTAATACCTAACGCATTTGGCTTTGTTTTTATTTGTTTCAATTAAGTTGTCCGTTCGCCGCTAGCTCGCATCGTATTTACCTAATACCTACGTGGGCAGATACGTGACCAATACCTCGCTCGCATTTCATTCAAATTCATACGAAAGTATTTTAATTTGAATAGATATTACGCAATACTTAATCCCTGAAATAATAGTTGAACCTAGACAGCGATCTAGCTCGCGTAGGTACGATCTTGTTGCTATGCGCGTTTTGTTCAAGCCGGCACTCGCAGTTATAAGTACCTACCTACCTACGGATATCGTTCGCGCCGCGTCGCTGTACTGTAGGTACCGCTAAGATTAAGTCATTTCATTTGTTGTTTACCGCACTTTAGTTTGATATTAGTTGTAAAAATGCCCCCAAAGGTTGGTAGTACCGATAGTAAAGTTCAACTGAAACTTTTATACGCTAAAAGAGAAATGATTTACTCTCGTGTACAATCGATTTGTGATAATGCACTTAAAACCTCTGATTTGGCTATTAGAGATTCGTTCTTGTGTTCTATAGAAAACTTGGATAGTTTGCGCGCGGATTTCGAGTCTTTAGTACATGACATCAACGTTTTAGAGTTAAATTTAAATCCCGATTACTCAGTGAGTTATCAGGCCTTGTCGTCGTTTGACGATTTGTATTGTCGTATCAAACGCGTCGCTAGGAGTTTGGAGAAACCGTCTGACCGACCCAATCCCACTCGCGACCGACCTAAGTTGCCACCAATTCAAATACCCGAATTTGATGGTAACATTCGCAATTGGGGTTTATTTATAGATAGTTTTGAGAATACAATAGATAAGAACGTTTCGTTGACAGATCACGAAAAATTGCATTATCTCGTTGAAAAATTGACTGGTAAAGCTATAACCGTTTGCGCTGGAATTACGTTTAGTGCCGAAAATTATAATTTAATTTTAAATACTTTGAAAGCTAAGTATGAGGATAAAAGATCGGTAGCTAACGCATATTTGGATCAGATGTTTGATTTGAAATCTATTACGGCATGTAACGATCAAAACTTAGAGAAGTTTCTAGATACTTTCGCATCATCTGTTCGCGCCGTAATGAACCTAAAGATCGATGACCTCTGCGACTTCTTATTTTTGTATATGGGTTTAAAGAAATTAGATTCCGAAACCATTCGTTTATTTGAGTCGGATCACCGCGGCAATAAAATTCCTAAGTTCGAAGACTTAGAAAGTTTTGTTCGCGAGCATATAAAAATATTGCAACGCTCTTCATCGAAACATGAAGGCGCGAAGAAAGTTGTTAGTTCGGAACGTAAAATAGATGCGTCATCGAAGTCACTGAAGTCAACTCATACTTATGTTAATACCGCACCAGCACATGTACAATCACCTGTTTGCTCTTTGTGTAAAACTCATCATTCGCAATTGTACAAGTGTCCGGGTTTCCTAAAATTATCGCCTAATGATCGTTATAAATTTGTTCGCGCTAATAATTTTTGTTTTAATTGTCTCGGTACTAAACACCGCGTTGTTTCATGTAATAGTAGAAATAGTTGTCGCAAATGTTCAGCGAGACACCACACTTTGCTCCATTTTGAAAATAGTAATGCCACATCCAATGTGAGCACAGTTGGTTCGTCGAGCGGTGGCACACCGTCGCATAGGTCGCCCGTGTCGGTGGCGCCTGCGCCACAGCCACAGCCCGCGCTCGCGCGCGCTCCGGCCCGCCCGGGGACCGCTGCGAATGACGTCACCTTGTGTTCGTTGTCCGCTAGTGATGCGCTCACTACTGTGGTCCTCGCGACTGCTCGCGTTATTATTGTCGATGCATTAGGTAAACCGCACATTGTTCGAGCGCTATTAGATGGCGCTTCGCAGAGTAATTTTATTACTCAAGATTGTTGTCAGCGTCTTGGTTTCAATGTTAATAAGCGTTCAACCCGCTCAGTGGTGAAGGGTTTTGGAGGCTTACAGTCAGCTGTTCATGGCACCGTTAGAACAAGGTTTGGATCTCGTTTTAATAATAATATTTGGTTTGACATGGATTCGCTCGTTATAGATAAAATAACTGAACAGTTGCCTACCGTCCCGGTTGACACGTCTTTATTAACGAAATTTAAAGACTTGCCTTTAGCAGATGAGACTTACGCTGTTCCTGGAGTCGTCGATATATTGATCGGCGCTTCGATTCTCCCGCACCTCCAGTTATCACGTAAGGTTCAAGGGGGACCGACGTACCCCGCTCCGCACGCACTGGAAACAGTTCTTGGTTTTGTTATAATTGGTTCCGCACCCGCTTCTATAGATAGTTTTAGTCACTCGACTGCTTCGTTCTGTTGCACCGTCGAGCCGCCACTGGAGTCTACCATCCGCAAGTTCTGGGAAATTGAAGAGGTCAATGTCCCACCTATCCTAAGCCCTGATGACATGATGGCTGAGGAGATTTGTTGTCGCACGACTACTCGTGATGAGCGGGGTCGTTATGTTGTCGCGCTCCCTTTCAAGGGAGATATTTTTTCGCTCGGTGACTCCCGTGTATCCGCTGAAAAACGCTTTCTTTGTTTAGAAAGAAAGATGCAGGCGTCTCCAAAGTTAAAGCAAGCCTATGATGAGGTTGTTAACGAATATTTGGATAAAGGTTACATCTCACCTGCGCCTGCGGACACTGACGAAACCCAGCCTTCGTACCTTATCCCGCACCACGGAGTTATTAGAGAAGATAAGCTTACTACTAAGCTCCGCTTAGTTTTGGATGGCAGTGCTAAGACTAGCACTTCCGTGTCGCATTAATATTAGTAGAATTTTAGCTTTTTCGGACTCAACAGTCGCTTTGTGTTGGGCCCACTCTTCGCCCCATCGTTGGGACACATTCGTCGCTAATAGAGTGGCAAAAATTCAATCGGAATTAGCGCCACAAAATCTCTTTCACGTTGCTGGCACCGACAACCCAGCCGATTGTCTCTCTCGTGGATTGCTTCCTTCGCAAATTTTAGATCACCCGTTATGGTTTAGTGGACCGTCCTGGATTCATGCCGCGTTAGATAAGTGGCCAGTTAGTCAATTCAATCCCACTACGGTTTCCGAACCACCCGAGGAGAAGAAGCACTCGCTTGTTGTATCGGTCCCGCGTGAAGAGTCCCTTATTTTGTTGTTGGCTAATCGCGTCTCGTCTTGGTCGAGACTGTTGCGTTGTGTTGTTTATATAGGCCGATTTTTGAGAATTTTATCTACGCGCGGTCATATAACCGCCGCTGATTTAGATAAAGCTGAATTGGTCATACTTCGCGAGTTGCAGAAATGTTATTTTGCTTCTGAATTTAAAAATTTAGAATTTAACAAACCTTGTAGTCGTTCTTTCCGACACTTGAAACCATTTTTGGAAGATGGACTCATTCGAGTAGGTGGTCGTTTGAGAAATTCAAGTGTAGGATTTGAACAAAGGCATCCAGTAGTTCTCCCGCGTAAGGACCACGTATTAGATTTGTTAGTAGATTATCATCATAAGGTGAATTGTCACGCTGGTCCCGATTTGTTAATGTCTATTTTGAGACAGAAATACTGGATAATTTCCGCTTGTAATTTGATTCGCGCTAGAGTACGCAGATGTGTACCTTGTTTTAAACTCCGCCCGCGTTTTATCGCGCCTGACGCGCGTGTTGTACGGGTTAAACCCGCAACCGGATCGTATCTGCGCCCGGTTGTTCGCCTCTGCCCTCTGCCTAGCCAGCAGTAGGCACGAGTTCAAATCTAGGTTTATATTTTAGTTGTTATTTCCCAAACCTAGATTTAGATTAGACTTTAGATTTGTTCCGCATTTTTCGTTTTGAAGGTAACCCTTCAAGCCGGGGGGAATGGTGGCGCCAGTAGTAGTAACTCAAATCGTCTTAATTGGTTGGCGCTGAACACACGCTCCCTATACCCATCTCCCTCCCGCACTACCTCTAAGTGAAAGATAGCAATAGTTTTCGCCCGCCAATGGTCAGAGTAGCCGCATCGTCACTTCGCTTTTGAACTAGTAAACAATGGCCGGCGGCGCGCGCGACTCGCAGAAATTAATAATGTTTGTTGGATTTTAACCGCTTTCATAGACCTTTACCGATCGGATTGTGCCTCTCGTGTGTCCCTCAAGTGATTTAGTGATGTGGGCGGCAACTCCTGAGCCAGGAAGAGAAGATCGGTGCACCGGCTGCGACGGCACGTGGCCCCGTGAAGGTTAGTGCATCCTCTCCTAATTTCTCGGGTTGCATTCATTGCCTAAACCACATCCGCGGCAACCTGATCACCTGTCTTGTTTGTTGTGTAAAGCGTCAATGGAACAGTTAACTTCACCCCCCGCAAAATACAGTCCACTAGCTCAGGTGGCATGAGAATCGCGCCACCAACGACGATGCACAGATTTCATCAAAAAATCGAAATGAAAATGATTACTAACAGATTTAACTTAAAAGTGCATATTAAGTAGTGATCTTTAAAATCTGAAAATGATTATGAAGTTTATTTTATTTATTCTTTATTGTACACTTACAAGGCATGTTATACAAATAAGTGAAATATTATGTACAATGCGAGCTTAACTCAATGTTGAGTGAAAGTCTCACATGCGACTAAAAGTTAAGTTTAATAAAGATTCCACAACATTCTACATAACGCTACCTCTCCGTGCGCATTAACATTTTTTTATACCACTTAGGTTGCAGACAAACACACGACCCACCTGATGTTAAGTAGTGACCGTGGCCTATGGACGTGTGCAAAACCAAGGGAGTCACACTCGCGCTGCCAACCCTGTAAGCACAGAGAGTTTCTGTGGCGTCAGTGTAAAAGACAAAGCATGAGCTTTTGGCCTTCCCACTGACAGCACAAAAACTCTCCAGTGAGCTCTGGCTACCCTACTCACCGTTGGGAATAATAATAATAATAATAATAATAATAAGCTTTATTTAATTCCATGCAAACATATTATAATTACATAATTCATGCATTAAATTGGCAATATTAAAAGAAACAAATGTTTTTAGACAATAAATTGAAAAAGTGTGATGTAAATGGAATAATGATAATTAAAATAATGTCATTGTAATAATATATAATAATAATAAAAATAATATTGCTATCTATTCTGTTTGTATGGACCCCGTTCGGGTAAAAGCCTCCTCCAAGGAATTCCATTCTTTCCTATCTTGTGCTGTTTCAATCCATCCTCGACCTGCCACTTTCACTATTTCGTCTGCCCATCTGGCATAGGGTCGGCCTCTCGCTCTAGTGCCTTGCGGTCCTGACCATTTTACGACCTCTTTTGACCATCTGTGGTCAGTGTACCTAGCCACGTGTCCTGCCCATTTCCATTTTCTTTGGAGGGAGAAAGTAAGTGCATCTGAAATTTTTGTTTTCATTCGGATATCTGCGTTTCTCACTTTGTCCCTTATTTTCAAACCTAGGCAACTTCGTTCCATTCGTCTTTGAGTAGTCTGAATTCTGTTTCTGGTTTTTAGATCGAATGTCCAGGTTTCGCAGCCGTACGTGAGGCAAGGTAGAATTTCCGAATTATAAAAAGGCTTTTGATTCTATATCTCACGACAGCATCTGGGAGGCATTAAGATCTCAAAATATAAAAGAAAAATACATAAACATTCTCAAAAACATCTATGCCAGCAGCACAAGTAGAGTAAAGCTAGATCGAGTAGGGGAAAAAATCGATATAAATAGAGGTGTGAGACAGGGTGACCCGATCTCACCTAAACTTTTCATAGCCGTTCTACAACATATAATGAAGGACTTACCGTGGTCTGCAGAGGGCATCTACATTAATGGAAACTTTTTGAGTCATCTCAGATTCGCCGACGACATCATTCTGTTTTCAGAATCTGCACAAAAACTGGAGAGAATGATAAACGACCTGTTCCAGGCTAGTACACGAGTTGGATTAGAACTGAACGCTGAAAAAACGAAAGCTATGACCAACCACCATAAATCACCCATCTATGTGAATAACACCCCCCTAGAATTCGTAGAAAGTTACGTTTATCTAGGCAAACAGATTTCTTTTAGTAGAGATAGAGGTTACGAAGAAGTAGAAAGGAGAGTAGCTATCACCTGGAAGAAATACTGGGCTCGCAAAGAGATATTTAAATCACAGCTCCCGCTACCTATGAAGAAAATAGTTATGGATTCGGAAATTCTACCGTTGGGAATAACACGAAGTTATTATGGCCGCGGTGTTCTGTATGGTGGAGGTACTTCCCCAGTCGGACTGCTCAATTGGACGGAAATACCTGGCTTCCCAAAAGTAACAATAATAAATCTCAAATAATATCCGATAACCAAAAACTACGAAATTCAAACGAAGGCGAACGTGTGACGGGTCACAGTGTTGCGGATGCTGGTCTCGAAGGACGAGAGCGCGAGCGGGGCCTCGTGGGTAGATGCTAGAGGAGGATTGTTTTCGACCCAGGTGCCATGTTAATTCGCACGAGTTGTAAGCATAGCTTAACTAGTTTGTGTTATGCATTTTAGAATGCGGTTAGATATACTTAGATACGTTTACTATTAGAAAAGCGAAGCGTCGGTAGCTTAGTGTTTAAGGAGTCGGCTTTATGATCGAGAGGTCCCGGGTTCGAATCCTGGTCATACCGACGTGAACCCATTCCTAACACGGAGGTCGACATAACTTCCTCCACCGGCTCCGGTGGGGAGGTATCCGTGGGGATTTTGCGCACGTAAAAAAAAAAACCCATTCCTAACACAAGCAATTAAGCTTAGCTGGAGGGGTTAGAGGGAATATTAGTAATTTCAGTTCTAAACATAACATAACATAAACTCACGCCTATATCCCCGAAGGGGTAGGCAGAGGTGCTAGCACCCACATTTCGCTAGTTTACGTTTAAGTCCCAATGTAATAGGTGGGAGAGCCCATTGCCATTAACCGGGCACTTATAAACCTGCGATAATATATATAATATATATATTATAATGGATTTGTGTACCTCACTTTGAGCAACCTTGTGATAGATTAATTACAGCTTGGAAAAATAATAGACATGTTGGCAAAAATATGAGATAATAATCTTTGCTGGTGTTGGTAGCATGTGTCGTGAACTGATGACGCTTCGTTACTGTAGATAATTAAATCACGTTTCTGTATAATTTACTTATCAGATGGGAAATACTTATATAAGCAATAGATACAAATATTGTTAACTAAATTGTGAGGTAGTATTTTTAATGGTACCTATTCTTATTGACTTCAGTATAAATTTGGCTCTACCATTTTCACTAATAAGTAGTTAAATTGGCAATAAAAATAACAAACAATAATATTTTACAGTTAATTGCTAATGAGCATGTATTTCATAAGGGATGTAGGACGCAACGGTATTTCCGTCCCAATTGAGCAGTCCGAGTGGGGATATACCTCCATCCTACAGAATACCTCGTGTTATGTTCCCGGCGGTGAGTAGAGTAACCAGAGCTCTCTGGAGAGTTTTAAAGCTGTCAGTGAGAAGACCAAAGGCTTGACCTGATTTTGTGTTATGCACTGACGTCACAGAAAATCTCTGTTCTTATAGGGGCGGCAGCACGGGTGTGACTCCCTTGGTGTTACAAACTACTTTCCATTAGGTGGGCCGTGTGCTTGTCTGCCACTAAAATTGTTTAAAAAAATGTGTCATAAATTTTTGCAGTAAAAAATATTGAGCTACCATCTCTTATCTATCTATCTTATAATATTAATAAGTTTGTCACTAAATCTTTCGTAGTCTTGACGGCCCCGTGGCATCACCCAATGACACCACCGGCACCGGTAGTGTCTAGAGTATTTTTCGTAGTTGTAAAGTATAGTTAACTAATAGATGACGAAAATCTTCATTAAACAAATAACAACAATACCCAATCATGCATTTTCTTTAATAATGTATCAATCAAGTTACTATATTCACACATGCACCATTCACATTCGTTTTACCTAAAGCACATTCATTACCAACAAAATTTGCTCCTGGCACCATTTCTTCGAAGTCTTCATCACTGGTTCTGTTCTCAATTTCAACCAAAGCGTTTGGTATCCAATCCAGCCAGCCATCTCCAAAAAAACTATCAAAGAGTTCACATGCACAATTTTCTTTTTTCTCAACACAATTTGGGAACACATTCTCGTACTGCTCGATTATCTCATGAATGTCTGCACTGATATCGTAGTGCGTAGTAGAAAACAACATTATGAATAAAAATACCTTCATTTTGAACTGTGGTGTACATATGAGTGTGATATGATTCAGTAAATCATTCTTTATAAAGAAGTACGACTGCACTTAGTTGAAAGGCCAAAGTATTGTGCAAAAACTTGTTCGTTGTTACGAAACCGAGAATATTATAGTACACTAATGATTTAAAATTTGTGGGTTAGGCGCTATTCAGGCACATTATAAGTACAATCTATGATAAGTACATAATAACACATGTTTTATTACATGAAAGGCCCACTGTCAGAAGTCGTTGGCATTTACAGAGGTCGAAATGCCAACGCTTTGAGAATTGAAGATTCGGTTTTCGCATAGAACAATAAATAATTTGTGTGATCCACAGACACCCGAACAGAATTAAGGTATGATTACGAAGGTGACAGCATACGAGAACAGTCCCGGAGCGTACCGTGTAATAGACTTGATATGATAATTTTGTTTATGGTTTACTACATTGCGGCTTCTCAATAGTACCGTTTATCTGCATCGAAGTTTAACAAGTAATGTATGCGAAGCGACGACACGTCATCCGACCGCACTAAAATATTTCATAGAAACAAAAGAAAATCAATTTCGCAATCCGCTCATTCGTCTATAACTAGGATACATTTATAATGTTTCACATACATTACTTCTTAAACTTCGATACGGATAAACGGCATCATTGAGAAGCCGCGATGAATGTAAACAATAAACAAAATTATCATATTCAATGTATTTCATGGTACGCTCTACGTCTCCAGTTGTCGGATGTAATCGCCTCCGGAATCATACTTTTATGCAACTGTTACGCTACGCAACGGAGAATACGCTACACATCGATAAAATATAGACACATTAGAACCTCTATTGGTACATGGTGTATTAGAATAGGGTCACTCAAAGGTCTTTAGGCCACCCCATTTCTTCCCGTGGATGTTGTAGTAGATGGTAAAGAGATAGATCTGTTCTTCATCCGACAGTTAACTTACAGACAGCCCATGACAAAGTACCTGCTTGACGGCAATAGGTTTGCTCCCTATTGCGTGGGATAGAAAATTATAGATAGTAAATTGTGGGTATTAAATGTTAATACAACTCTGCCTACCCCTTAGGGGATTTACAGGTATATGTATATGATAAGTCAGATAAATCGAGTAGGTCCTCCATCTGGTATACTTTAAGTATCTGCTCATACATCAAAACTACAAAAATATGCTTAGGTTCATAATGGTTCTTAATAATTTTGTTGATAGTACAACCATGCTCAAAGCCATAGGTTTCAACGAAATCCATTTGTGTGTGCACGTAAAGAACAGAGACTATGTGACACGAGCACGATGCCTATTAATTACGCCGAGTATCTCGCCTATTCCTAGCCAGGAGTCCAATTCAGAACGCTACGTTTTCAAAACGTGTGTTTTGAAATCAAGGTAAAGGAAAATCATAAAAATAACTTTGGTTCATACTTCAGGAGAAACTTCTTCCGTGATCACGGTGCTTGCAACAGCGCCGAAATATCGGAAACTCCAAACAACAACAACAACAACATGCAACATGGTAAATATCCCGATTATTTTGATACTGATGTGAGTGACCATGATAGTTTAAATACCTATATTGGTTCATTCTATCTATAGGTGTTGAATGACGGCACTTGGTGGAATATGCTACAAATAATCAGATACATATGGCACTTGTAGTATTTAGTATGTTATGTCAAGAAATATATTTGTTAGACTAAGTAGACTAAGTAAATGTATGCAACTGTATATGTTTTTTCAACAAGCTGCCTAATGAAATTAGGTATTTACCTGTGAATAAATTTAAGAAGGTAGTAAAGTGTAAATTGTGTATATAAAATCCAACAATACTTAGATAAGCAAGGTTGGAAATGAGCTGTTCGCTCAACTATGCTACTCAAGTAAATTATTGGATTTAGACTAAGTAGACTTAGCAAATGTTTGAAAATTGACCAAAGTTACCTAATGCCCGCTGAGTTTTTAGCTGGGGTCTTCTCAGGTCGGGGCCGAGTTTCGAACCAGTGTGGTCTATTTGTTAAACTAGTCTTTCATATTTCTTTTTATATTGACGTTTTGTAAGTTGCATTTTAATAAATGATTTTTGACTTTGACTTTAACTTTGACCTAAATAGATCAAAAGAGAAATGCACGTTGAATTTCTTGCCAGAGTCTTTGCAGGTCGGGGCTGCGTTGTGAACCGTTACTCCATTTGCTAAACTAGTCTTCAATATAGTTTTATTTTGACGTTTTGTAAGTGCCGTTTTAGTCTGTATAGAATAAATGATTTTTGACTTTGAATTTCTTAAACTAACGTTTTAACCAATGATTAAATCACACGTTTTAAAACGCCAAGCAACAAAATCGGTCCCCTGTTCGCCAGTGCGCTACGTGCAACGAGTGTGCAAACATCTGTCGTCGACAACGACATATTGCCTGTTGCCGCCGACTGTCGAGTCTCAGACGAGACGAATGAACACACTTCCTTATCCGAGTCGCACAGCATACTGTAATAAAACATTCTTTTAAGATAAATTTTACAATTTCAGTATACCACTCATGAGGGGCTGTGAATAACATTGTAAAGTAAAAAATTTATATTGAAAATATTTTGTTGAGTTTTCGAAAAATATTTATTTTGCTGTTTGTTCTTCAAAATTTTGAGAACAACTGAAGAAATTTAGCAAAAACTTATAGGTAATGTATAGCTGGTGGCCTAATAGCAAGTAAATAGTTAAATAGATACAGCTTGGCTTCTCTTTCATACTGTCATACTGTATAGATACGTAATCTGATAAATCTATGGGTCTTGAACTGATTTTAAAAAATTTATAATATTATTGACTTACTTAAATTATGTGATGAAATGTCGATTTTCACAAAACGTTTTCGCTGGTTTCTATATTTTCTTGAGTAACCTTCAAACTTCCCGCCTTTTTTTAATTTAGAAAATCAATTTTAAAAATTGTTGTTCGTGAATAAGGAGAATTAAAAGTTGAAGCTAAACGTGAAACCCATTTTATAACCTTTAAACTTTTTATATTGATAATAAACCATAAACACTCCATTGTCGCGAGCAAATTCCGAACAGATTCTTTTATTATGACTTGGCACAAGCATGGCGCGTTTGGCATTGTTAAACAATTTAGTAGAGGTATTTAATTTATTTTAATATGGTCCTCGTATTTATTTTAAATATAGGTAAGTATAGTGTTAGGTAAAAGGTAGGTAATCCGCGCGGTGACGGAGAAAGAATACAAGTATCATCACCCCATCTCATCCGAGGGATGTCGTAAGAGGCGACTAACGGAAAAATACGCACGATACGATATCACTGCGAGAGAGGGAAAACTTGATATAAAATCCTGTACCAACCCGTCTGGCCAGGGTGGAAATAGTAGGCCAAAGCCTTCCAACAATGGGTGCGGTTTATGTCCAGCAGTGGACTTGATTGATTGTTTGATTGATTGAGTGTTAAGTACATTTCACCAATGATTTGAATCGAGATTAACTAAACTGATTACATATTCTACAAAACTCTACTCTGCCCCTCTAGACAGTTAGTAATTATTAATCTACTTTATTCTATTAAAGTATTGTCGAAGGCCTAGAGGGCCTGATTTAGCAGATCGCTCTGTCCCGACGCTATACAAATCTGCGGGGATAGTGTGGACTATAGGGCAGGTGAATGGCGATAATTTCAAATATGCATACGTTCATGCCGCATTCTCACAGGGGTAGGCAGAAACAATAGAGCCCCAATTTCTGTGATCTTATGCTTCCATTATGTGCATCAACCTTTTCATGCATTGTCTTTATTCCGTTCAATGCGCAACCTCGGCTTTTGTGAGAAGGTGACGTCTGGCGCATAAACATTCTTCTAGAGCGTCTAGTTCAATAAATCCTTCTACATTAATATTATAATGTCTTTTCTTTCTTTATCATCACGGCTGCCTCTGAAACTTTCACCCCGGAGCCGCAGGGGCAGTTTACTTCCCCTTCTTTCAATTTAACTTGACTTTTACGTGGGCGACTACCGTGTGACCTTTCAAACTGGAGACTCCGACCTCAAAATGGGAGAGATTGATTTGTGTCTCGTTTTTTTTTTTTTTTTTTTTATACCACTTAGTTGGCAGACAAGCACACGGCTCACCTGATGGAAAGTGGTTACCGTGACCTATGGACGTCTGTAACACCAGAGGAGTCACAGTCGCGCTGCCAACCCTGTAAGTACAGAGTTTCTGTGCCGTCAGTAGAAGACAAAGCAGGACAAGCCTTTAGTCTTCTCACTGACAGTACAAATTCTCCAGTGAGCTCTGGCTACCCTACTCACCGCTGGGAACACAACACGAAGTTATTGTAGCCTCGGTATTCTGTAGGGCGGAGGTACTACCCCAGTCGGACTGCTCAATCGGGCGGAAATACCGCCGTGTCCTACCTCCTATAGCTGAGTCTAAACAGTATATATCTGTCTGGTGTTAAACAGCCCTATCCCTTAGTCGCCGTGTACGACACCGCATGGGAAGGTTTTTAAAATTTCTCGTTCATTTTTTTTTGCTTTGCTAATTAATTTTTTAAAACGTTACATATCGAGTTATAGATTCCCATCATTGATAAACTTTTCAAGTCTCACTCCTACCAGTTCTAAAGTAATCACATTCAAAGGAATCTTTATATTACTTTTCCTTCCACTAACCACAGAATGTATAAAAGGGCGTCGTTTGCGAGCAAAGAAAGTGAATTAGGAACGCCCTGTATAAGGTAGCATTTTAATTTACATTTAAAACGCTTTGATATCCGCCTTGAGAGGTAGAAGCACTCTTAAAATTACAGGGATCAGTTTGTCTAGGCCGTTATGTCCTACTGTTTCACTTGTGTCTTAACTGAAAAACATTGGGCCACTTGTGGCACAACTGCAAAAACATTGGTAAAATATTTGCGATATTATCTGCGTACTATTGGGAAGTGCTGAAATCCGTAAGGAGTCGAATTATGTCTTTTTATAAGTATCTATAGTCATAGGACATGGACAGTCACCCGTCCTTCTAGACAAATATCAATACTTTCGTAGAATAGATTGATCAGTATATGGAATTGACATACGGCTAATGTGGCTATGGTAGAATTTCTTGCAAAACTTGACATTGACGCCAATGTCAAGAAATTCTACCACTTTGATATTTACTTGACATTGGACATTTATGGCGATTTACTGCAGAAGTCATCAAAATGCAGAAGGAGAAGACATACGTTGACGATTGTCATAAACCATATAAACGTGAAAATACGGGTCAATTACATCATTCTATTCTACAATACGGCGGTCAACGAATTACCTCTTGTCTAGGGGGGCTGGAGCATTCGTCATCATGCTAATCGAAGGTTGTACGGAACCATTATTTTCTTTCACACTTGGCAGGTTTTTCTTTTACAGACTTTGTAAGTTTTTACAGCATTAAAATCTTGTTTATTTATTTAGAGAAAAATACAGTTTATGATTTTGTTTACTTCTGACACAAAGTGGCAATTTTACACAAAAAATATTTTTCTTTACTTTTTATCATAAAGTAAGACGAACAACATTCATTTTCCAAGTTCAGAATAATAAATTATTCCTCTGTGTTTCAGTGGTAGGGTTTTATCTAATCTTTTCAGCCAGATATAGTTTCAGTGAAGACATGAAATGAATAACATCTTAACAATGTGAGTCTAAAATATAGCAATAATAAATATTACGTAACAGCAATTAAATAGTTTGAATATACCAAACACAAATCATCTGTAATATAGCTTTCCGAACGAAAATGTATTTAGTCTCTTCTTTATGCATTACTTTTGTATTCTGGCAATTTAGAATAATTGATTTAAAATTGGTTGGAATTTTGGCGCTAATACGTAGAAGAGCACATGACGGTATATTTTATTTTCCGAAATTGGTGCGTTTTCAATGTATAAAAATGGTGGGTTTTTAGACATAACGTCTTAGACAAAGCGTTGTGTGCACACAAGAGTAGGAAAGTGGCATAATACAGTGACTTGTGAATTTTCGTGTTGGTTCCAAATCTCCCTAAAAACCTATAGTAAAGTCCACTTTACTGAGGAGGAGGAATTTTCGTTGATTGTCATCGTCATCATCATAAACATCATCAACTCATTATCATCATCAAAATTATCATACATCATTCAATTGAACATGTTATAATACAAAATAAGACCTGTTTAAAGGTCTTGCTACCAATCCATAAATATTTAAAAAAAAATTGGTTCGATTTTCAAATTCATTTTTATTTTCACAAATAAATTTATAAAAGCGCCTCCGCATCTCCCCTTACTCGATGGTTTTCTATAAAAATGAATTACCGAAATGAAAGTACGAGTTAAATTTTTGAATGACTGCACCAAATTCGATATTTTTTCTTGTGTTTGTATATAACAATCTATAAAATATAACATTGCAATTCTATGTGTAAAATTCTTGTATGTGTTGCCACGTGGTTTCCGGTAGAGTAGAATTAGAACCACGTCTCTTTCCATGCGGTGTCGTACAAAGTGACTAAGGGATACAGCCCAGACTCAGCCTCAGATGCATGGCTCGAGTCAACAACAGTGCCCGGAATACGGCAATAGGCTCACTCCCTATTACGTGAGACCGAATACAATGATTGGTGAAATGTGGATGTTAATTCACCTCTGCCTAACCCTCTGGGGATATGAATGCAAACACGTAGAAAAAAAGATAGGCTGATTTTACAGATTGATTTTATAAATCGTTTTGTTTTTATTAGATATTCGGTATCCGAAAAACGTGGTGTGTAGACATTTTCACATTTTCCAAAAACAATAAAAATACAATTATTGGTGAAATGTGGGTGTTAATTCACCTCTGCCTAACCCTCCAGGGATAAAGGTGTGATTATATGTATGTATGTATGTGAGGAAATTATGAAAAATTAATCAACGTCTGACGTATGGTAGGCAGTTGAGCTTTTAAACTAGATTGTTGTCGCGTTCGGCAAGCAGCCTCACAATTATAGCTTTAACAGAAACCTAAAACGAGGAGACAAACTATGTTATAACTTGTGTAAAACTAATGAAACGCTAAAGCACTTAAGACTAACATAAATTGAATAAGAGCTCGTAGGTCATCAATTAGAGCCAAACTTCTAGATGGTCTTATAATTTGTTCGATGTTGAAGTTCAGCAGAAGTAGACGCGGGTAAAGCAAGTATGTTAGAGACAGTCTAAACTTTTGCTTGAATGTAACATTTGCTACCAAGTGCACTTTAAACTTGGCCACAACTCTGCGGCCCACAGACGGGCCGTGACGGGCTGCTAGAAATCCGTAAGTTCTGTAACGGATGTTGCTCAATGGGCCAACAAATACAAGATATGGTAGTCTTATTTCAGTGGCCTGCCTTGTTGGAGTAAGTTTACGCTTAGATATATTTGAATGTGATTTGTCCTGGATTCAATTTCCGAGACAACGAGCAGTGTTCTTGTCTTTTTTAGGGTACAGAATCCACAGAACCACAAAATGAATAAATGGAACCCTTTTAGGAGCACTTCGTTGTCTGTCTGTCTGTCCGTCGTTTGTCCGTGTGTCTGTCCCTCTATCTGTCCGTCTGTCTGTCTGTCTGTCGGACGGATCAAGTTGAAATTTAAACTTTTGGTCCAGTCTGCAACCTCTTATAGCTGTAAAAATATCAAACTTCAAGATCAACGCAATAAAAATATATTACGTTTATATAATAAAGGTCCCCCTCAATTTCGTTTTGTACGGAACCCTTAGTGTGCGAGTCCAACTCGCACTTGACTGTTTTTTTTAGCAGTCTAGGTACATACCCAGACTGCACTATACTGCCCAGTGAATGTTTGACCACTGGTATTTGTGTATATTTTGATTTGGTTTCTAATGTATCCTTCGTAAATTCTGATAGATCTTGCTAAAGTCCAAACGGTGTAAATCTCTCAAAAAGAAACTCTCCCTTTTCTTGTGTGACTAAAATCTGCAAGATATATAGACAATTATGCAAGATTCTGTTGGTATTTGCACACTGGTATGCATAATAGTTGCTCACCCTGTGGTTTTCTCTCTCTGTGATAAGCAGAGACAACGGCCCGCAATCTGTTTTACAAGGTTTCTCAACTGTCTTATGTATGTTGGTCAACTCAACCGTCTTAGCAGTTTATGGTACTGTGGAAGATGTCCTCCACTTATTGGCGGATTGTGCTTGATATAAGGCTGCTAGAGATGAGCTAAACTTAAATTTGTATGATGTAGTTATCTTTCAACAAAAAGTAAGTAAATCATTTATTGCTCGAAACACGGTAAGTTACAATGGTGTTACAAAAACAAATAAGGTCCGACATGCTTCGCAGTTTCTCTGCATGCAAAATCCATTGATAATGTTATATATTCGATTGATGATGATGTAAGTAATTCAATTGTAATAAGATTAAAATTAAAATTAGAATACATATAAAATGTCCAATAATGTCAATATTTAGTGTCAAGAATACATGCAAGTATAATTTATTTATTTATTTATTTTATATATAAAAGAAATATATTGTGTACACCTAAATCTGGGGCTGCTTATAGCCTATTTAACTATTATTTTTAACTGACTGGCATGTACGGTTGTATAATAGTCCCCAATAATAAATAAAGAGAAAAAAAAACTGTCTTAGTTTTAAGATCTTTTTGAATACTTTGCTAGTTAAGATAAATTTGAAGCTGACTGTACCTATGTTTTTAATAAAAAAAATAAACAGTCGTTATCCTAATCAAATTATAAAACAAATGAATCTCAGAATTCAACATTCAGCTGTCGTATGAAATAACAACGACAATAAAATTTAACGCTCAAAGCACTCTGAATTACCGAAATCCTTTCTTCTTTGAAATAAAATTATTTTATGCAAATTTCGCACAACTTATGGCTGGTATGTGACTGTTGTAACGTGGAGCTTTACGCTTATATCACGGCCGTTTAAAATGTATGACTCAGGCCGAAGTCAAATTGGAACTGCGAGCTGTATAATCAATTGTCAACTGTTAATGTGAGGTTGTTGAAAATTAATTGAAATAACGTATGCTCTCAAACAGAAGCTTCTAGCGATTAGGTCTGATTGTTTGTGGAAGGGTAATTTCAGCGAAAATGGAAATACATTATAAAGTTTAGCCAATTCGAGGCTCAAGCCGCTCAAGTCACCTTCACCTGAAAGCTGGTAAACCCGAGAGCAGTTGCGCCCCGCGCCCGTATGAAATATGTCGAAATAAAAACCAACTATTGAAAAGAAGAATGGTACCCCGGGCCGCAAATAGCAAGCTTAGGGTGAATCCGGATTTCGTACTCCGATGATATTGATGATAATGGTAAAAGTAAAGAAGGCGGGAATCGTGTTATTTGACCCACCTTCATCGATTACCTACCTCAAGTCTACCTCGTTGTCAAGTATATTGCTATGCTGAATAATTTAAAAGAAAAATATGGACGCAAGTGAAATTAAACTTTTCGACGAAATAATATTTTGTAAGTACTTTTCGCTAACATAAAAGTTAGCTACTGACTCAAAAGACTAAGTTTCTAAAAAAAGAAGCTCGTGCTTGTCGCTCTAATCGAGAATTCATTTCGGATTCTTGTCAGGGAGAAAAATTGATGAGGAATAATGATTTCAGAATTCTTTCTGCGAAACAAAACTGATTCAATTTATCCTTAATTGATTTTATAATCGGTTTCGTAATATTTATGCTACTGAAAATACAAATTTATTGATATTCCTATGCAAATAAAAAATAATAATTCAAATTTATTTTTCTGTTTCACTGCTTTACATTATCTAATTACTATACAGCTTAAAGAGAGATTAGCAATAATAGCTGTAGAATTTCTAGAAAGAACGGTAAAGGAAATCTCGCCCCGACTAAAAGGCAAAGCATTCGCCGCTGTTGGAGGCTAAAAAGGCTTATCCGGATAAAGTGTGTTTCATCTCATTAAAACCTCGACCTTTTGAGAGAGTTCTCGTGTTATAAAGTTGTACACTAAGGAACGTTTGAGCTTACATTTTTGAAGACCCTGAATATATCAAAAAGGGTCAGTACAGAAGAACCGGGGAGCTAAGGCGAGGAGGGTCTTCCGGTGTTGAAAGATTTGCACCGCCATAGGAGCTCAACCGAAAACCGCTGTCTGAAATACAATAAAGGTTTTATGATACGTGAATTATTTAAAGGACTGGACAATTTCAGGGTAAAGTATAAGTATACATTGTTTCTTGTGTTTTGCGTTATACAATTTAGGTGGAAGACAAGGACGCGGCCCACCTAATAGAAAATGGTTACTGGGTCCTATAGATGTGTGCAACACCAGGGGAGTCACACTTGTAAGAATAGAGAGTTTCTGTGCCGTCAGTATAGAAGACAAAGCAGAAAATACATTTGATCTTCACACTGACAGTACATAATCTCTCCAGTGAGCTCTGGCTACCCTACTCACCACCGGGAATACCACACGAGATTATTATATTATAAGGCCGTGGTATTCAGTAGGGTGGTACTACTCCAGTCGGACTGCTCAATTGGGACGGGAATACCATTGCGTCCTACCTCCGTCAGTGTCCGAAATAAAACATATAGTGCCATCTTGCTATTATAAAACTGAAACTTACGCTATATGTAATCACAAAAAGATGTGCACAAGCAACAGAGCAGAAGTAAATTCATAATTATTCGAATAAGGGATTAAACACTGAAAATATTCCTAATTGAATAGTAGGTATAGTTATCTGCCATAACTGTCGCTAGAGGATACAATATTTGCTGCTGATTTCTTACAGGAGGATAGTACCTTTAATATACCTCAGTGTACCTTTAATAGAATTCAGAATATATATATATATATATATATATATATATATATATATATATATAATAGGTACAATAGGTACCTTTGGACCGCGGGTGTCCCAATTATTTTCGTTGTAACGGCTAATTTAACTATTTTTTGTTGGTTTTATAATATACCTTCGGTGTACCTCACCGTTATTTCAATGAAATAAAGTATTTATCTTTAGATTCGAAATTATATAACAAAATATCCGCTAATATAATATAAAATAATCAGCAGAATTCTGATCAGTATACCTTTGGTCCAAACGCTCTCAATTTTGTACCTATTTTCAGAGTTTCATACAGCAAAAAAAAATAAACGAACCGGATCCTATTACTAAGTCAGCAGTGCTGCCCGCCTGTCTGTACGACAGACGGTAGTGACATGGAAAAATTAGTGACGCTTCTTGGCATCGAGAATTTTCCTTTTGTGTTCGATACTTTTCCGAGTATAATACCTTTGACAGGTATCGCATCACAACAAATAATTCCTATTTAATCTCTCTGAAGGAAAAATATACAACGTTTTCTAGTGTTACGTTTATTTGTTTCTGATATTATAGGCCGTAGAATAGGCCAAAATGATTTATTTTTGTATCATCTCGCTTGATGGTAAGCAAAGCAAATTCTCAGGAAAGAGGGTCACCATTACAGACCTTAAGTAATGTTACAGTGGTGGCAATTAGCTTGGCAGCCTTATCAGATGCTTTTTCCCGCCCCGCTTAAAGGACCTGGAACTGTAGGAAGAAGAAAATACGTGAGTTATAATGAATTCCAGGTCTTGGTGGTGCGGCAAAGAAAAGATACTCCGAACCGCAAGCGGTTCTTGCAAGAACCAAAGTTCTTGCTCGTATTTCTGCACAGTGTGAGGGTAACATCTGAGCCCTGCACGTGTTGTCCTTTGTAGTAAAGGGGATTGATGTTGATGAATTAACTACTTGATAGATTTCGGAAGTGTTAAACCTGGCCGTTAACATTATGGACTCCGACCCACATTTTCGATGTCGCCAGTGGGTTGCGGAGGTCAGATGGTAGTCGTATCACGGAAAATATCGAAGTTCAGCCGTTTCCTAGGTACAGTAGAAGCCAACCCCAAACAGGTAAGGCTAGGAGCATGGACAACTCTTTATTATTGTATTGTCTCTGGTGATTCTAAATTTAAACGACTAAACTATTCTGGGAAAAAAGATACAGGAAGCCCTGTATCTTTTCACCTAAAATAGTTTTAAACAACCCTACAGTAATTCAATCAGGAAAGCTATGTAATCTGATCGCTGTTTACCTATCTTTAGAAATGAGAAAATAAAAACTACTACAGGTAGAGGTTTTCACTGCGTGTTACGAAAATAAAGAAACATTTCTTTTATCTTTTGTTGTGGAAACGGTGTTGAAGTGATATGATTGTGGGGCAAAGTAGCCCCAGGGCTTGTTTATTCTGTTTTAATTGTTTGCCTGTGGCGGTGAACTCTACAAACTCGGGGCTAATTTGAAAATTTCAATTTTAATAAAGACCAAGTAATATCCATTGAGAGTCATGAAGCGTACAATATTTTAAAATGACATAGCCTTTCCTTTTTCTATTGGTCTTATAGATTATATTAAAATGTTATCTCAATATTATCGTCTTGTCAAAAGATTCATCAAAATGATGTGCAGTTTTGAACCTTTGAACATCCGAAGAGGCCCAGCTTGAAAGAGGTAGCTTTGGGTCGGGCGGGGCGCGGAATTTTAATAAAGACCAAGTAATATCCATTGAGAGTCATGAAGCGTACAATATTTTAAAATGACATAGCCTTTCCTTTTTCTATTGGTCTTATAGATTATATTAAAATGTTATCTCAATATTATCGTCTTGTCAAAAGATTCATCAAAATGATGTGCAGTTTTGAACCTTTGAACATCCGAAGAGGCCCAGCTTGAAAGAGGTAGCTTTGGGTCGGGCGGGGCGCGAGGGACATGCCTGTCAACCTCACCTTCGGCAACCATAAATGACCCACTGGCGCCGTGCGTTTTAATCGGTTAAGGTCCGACATAACCTCTCCCACTGGCTCTGGGGGGGAGGGGTTTACGCATGATGAAAAAAAAGTATATTCATTTTCATATAAAGTGGTAGGAAAAGATGTGTATACCTACTTATCTCCTTTTCCATCTTAACCCGTGGAAAATCAACCTTAATGTCGGTCAATAGTATAGATATACAAAAAAAAATTGCAATATAACCCATAAAATTTGTAACATTTCAATTCTAAACACTTGCTTTATTAGAAAGCTGTTTCGCCAACGTGTAATGTGGTTCAGTCATATGTAATAACCAAGCGACTTCCTGAATTGGAAGCCACGTCCGTTATCTGCTGTGACAAGTGGACCGAACTTTTCATTTCCGGTTAGAGCCCCCATTAAACTGCGGACACCCAATTTCAACCATCATCGTGACCACAAACGGAACGATTATGTTTGATGGTTGCTGTTGTGAACGGTTTTTAATATGCTTGCAAGTTGAATCGGAAACAGATGACTGAATCTTGAAGTTAGTTTTATGAGTAGCATCTATCAGTGAAGACTAACGAAATTTATGAAGCGAGGGTTAATGAGCAACCCGGTGGGGTTGTGGTAGACAAACATATCTTAATCCGATGGAAGGCACTTTAAAGAAAGGACATGTCAAGAGTACCTGAAACCGGTGAGCATGTACATACATACATATAATCACACCTTTATCCCCGGAGGATTAGGCAGAGGTGGATTAACACCCACATTTCACCAATCATTGAATTCGGCCTCACGTAACAGGGAGTGAGCCTATTATCGCCTTCCGGGTACTATTGTTAACTAGAACCATCTGAGACTGATTCTGGATCCCTTGGTTGCCTTGTACGACACCTCATGGGTGGTCCAAATTATACTGTGCCGGGACCCATGCGGCTTCAATGAGCATGTATGAAAACAATTAGGAAAGTAGAAATAGCGAAAAATGTATGCCAGGATCGTGGCAAGTGGAAAACTGTAGTCTCTACCTACCCCACTGGGAAAAAGGCGTGACTTATGTGTGTATGTAGGTATCTATAAGTGAAGAGTGTAAGGAAATACGGGATTTGCTCTTCCACTTCACCATTCCAGAATAGTTATTCGTGACTTTGACGGGAGTAATTGTCGTTTGATCCCACAAACCTGTGACAGAACCTCGTTCGTCAATCAACTGGTACCAGTGTAAAGAAGAGCCGCCTGGTGTCACAGCCAAATATCGTTTGATGACTCCACAGTCGCTCAAGACGAGTGTATAGGAAAACTTCGAACATCTTAGACGTGTCTGAATGGCTCAGCTGTCAAAGCGATTCCCCTGTACTGGGGACTGGTCACGGATTCAAATCAAATTGTATACGCACCTTTTCCGATCTAAGCTGACAGGTAAAGTTAACATACCAGGCTTTAAAATTTCATTAAATTGTTCATAATATAGAACTACTGCCGCGTGGTTCCCGGCATAGCAGAATTTGGATCACCCCATCTCTTCCCATGCGCTGTCGTACAAGGCGACTTAGGGATATGGCTTCACTGCGACGCGAGCTCACTGCGACGCGAGCGAGGACTCAGGTCCGCACACGCTCACCGAGTGTCCAGCGTGGGAGACGCCGAGGCGGGAGCTTGTGGCGGCCCTGGGAGTGAGGGTTCTCACGCTCTCCACCTTGCTCGCGGCGATGATTCGCTGCGCGGATGCGTGGGCGGCCGGCGCCTCCTTCTGCGAGCAAGTAATGCTCGTGAAGGAGGAGGCGGAGCGGGAGCGGCAGCGGGAGCGACAAAGGATCGCAAGACAAGCTGCCCGTGTACGAAGGCAACTCGGGCGTCGGAGGTCGATGAACGACCTCCGCCCCCCATGAGCGCCGGCCTGGGGGTGACAGGTGGAGCCACCTGTCTCCTTGGCAGAAGCAGGCCGCGGCGATGGCGCGCGTGGCGCGCCTCCCCGTTTCCGGGGACGAGTTGGGGACTCTGTAGTCCCCACACCCGAGAAGAGGGCCAGATCGTGAGAGATAGCCCTGGGTCGGCCGGGGTGCGAGGGATATGCCTGTCAACCTCACCTTCGGCAACCAAAGCGACCCACAGGCGGCGTGCGTTTTAGTCGGTTCGAATCCGACATCCACCGGCTCCGGTGGGGAGGTATCCGTGGGGATTTTGCGCACGTAAAAAAAAAAAAAGGGATATGGCTGTTTAACATCAGACAGATATACACAGCCCAGACTCAACCTCAGATGCATGGCTTGAGTCAACAACAGTGCCCGAAAGACGGCAATAGACTCACTTCTTATTACGTGGGACCGAATTCAATGATTAGTAAAATGTGGGTGTTAATTCACCTCTGCCTAACCCTTCGGGGATAAAGGCGTGATTATATGTATGTATGTAGAACTACTTCCTCTGTGGCATGATACAGAGAAAGTAGTTGCGCGCCTCCCCTAGAGACGCGGGTTCGATCCGCGCTCAGTGTAAATATATAAATATGTATGCATGAATATGGGTATCTGCATTGTTCTGGTCGTGCCTCGGAGAGAACGTTAAGGCCCCGGTTGTCATACAAACATCTATGGCAGTCTTTACGAGTAGTCCTAAAAAGTCCAGCAACTGGTCTAACTGCAATGCTTCGATATTACCTGGTGAAGGTTAGATGACAGTCGCTTCATGGCAAGTATCGTAGTTCAGCCATATCCGCAGTTAGTCTGGTAAAAACGGAACCCAGAATCCGATGTGAAAGCTTCAGATGCGATTACAATTAACGCTAAGATGAAAAAAAATGTACAACTACTTTTGTCACGGACTATATTTTTGGTGTAATAAGTCAGAATTTTAGATGCTACGTGTGTTCTCAGCTTTTTGGTTCAACTTGAGCACGCGCCGAGATCCAAGTACGACTTCCTTTGATGTATGTATTTTTTTTTCCTCTGAAAAGGAGGGGAGTTGCCAAGTCATGGCTGTCACGGTGCTAAAACATAGCAGGAGCACTGAACACGTACTTTTATAGCAAGGTGTGATGACTGGGCGTTTTGTTTATGATTAATTCCGGCGTTGGAGAGATAATGTAATTACAAGGGTTAAATAACAATGTGTTGGTACTTATACTTTATCCTCCTTAGAATACGGCCTTTAATCTGTCTGGAGAAGAGTGATTATGATGTAGATGGTTTAAGGGCTGGAAGAATATTTTCCTAATTATTTATCAAATGTTGGACAATATGAGTTTTTGAAGCTTGGTTAAATGGAATCTTTTTTCTATTAGTAATATGTATAAAACTGTGTATTTAGATGTTCTTTTTAAGGTTAACCTACTAACTGACTCAGCGAACTTTGTACCGCCATAGTTTTTCAGCCAGAGTGGAATTCACATCGCATGCTCATTGCACCTTCTATTCAATTTTTTATACAAACCTTGGCCGCTCAATAACGAACACAAAGCAAAAATAATTGTTCAATTTGGTGCAGCCCTTTGGAAGCTATGCGCATGCATACATTTGGGAGGTTTCATTTGTATGAGACTAAAGTTATTGTCATAGGTCGCAGAATAAGCAAGCTAAAGTGACATTGGGCTGGCCACGTTTGTCGAAGGACCAATGGCCGTTGGAGCATACGAGTCCTAGAGTGGAGACCGGTAAAAGGTAGGACGCTCCCTTGCCAGATGGACGGACGACCTGAAAAAGGTGACTGGGACAGACTGGATGCGGAAGGCAGAGGATTGGATAAAATGTCGCACATTGGGAGAGGCCTAGCAGTGGACTGCGGTGTGCTTATTGAATGATTGGTGTCTCCATTTCTTATTTTTTGCAATTGCTATCGCTCTCATTTTCATGTATTTTAATCTCAGTTGTACATAATTGTCATGTTATCACCCTGCCACTTACTCAATTATTTTTCACATTCTTGTCCATTAAATTAATGTATACAGCTCAATGGCTTTATTTCCATATTTTGTTAACATATGTAGGCCTGTTCAGCCCACAAACATTTTTTTTATATCCTTTTTAATTTATATCCATTCAAAATGCAAATGGAGGGCCCTCTTCCTATTGACGGGTCGTCCAGTAAGCATTATTTATTAGAATTGCAAATCATTTCCCTGAATGTACACAAAAGAAGCTATGTTCACGTAAAGGAATGTCAGGCTTTTGTTATAAGTACACATGAGATTTTTGTTGATGTATTTTATTGAAGTTAGCGTCAAAACTCGATGGCACTATCATTGCAATAGTCTTTTTACTGTCCATATGAATTAACTTTATTTTATTTAATGGGTTATACAAAAAAAAATCATACATATAATTACGCCTTTATCCCCGGAGGGTTGGACAGAGGTGAATTAACTCCCACATTTCACCATTGAAATCGGTCCCACGTAATAGTGGGCGAGCCTAACGCTGTTTTCAGGACACTATTGTTGACTGAAGCCATACATCTGAGGCTGAGTTTAGGCTGTATAAATCAGTCTGATGTTAAACAGTCTTATCTCTTAATCACCTTGTACGACACCGCATGGGAAGAAGTGGGGTTGTTCAAATTCTACTCTGGCGGGAACCACGCGGCTTCAAAAATATAAATGCAAATTTTTATTTCATGCATGAGATTTTGAAACTATTTTATGGTACAAAAGAATATTCATGAAAATTAAATTGAAAATTCAGTTTACGTATAATTTAAGTGAGTAAAAGTTGGATAGTTTCGGATAGACCTGATATTTTTTTATATCATATAAACGACGAAATCTCCCCACTATATCAGACTGATGCGGCCAACCGGACATAATATATTATTAGAAAATATCGTTCTGTTACTGCGAATGTACCAAATGAAAGACTAGTCTTTCAGTTGGTACATTCGCCTTCGCGTACAGATAGCGCGCATTGGAATTCGAATCCAGAACCCCGTATTCTTTGGCATGCCTGGCCTCCAAGGTCTTAGTGGGACCCTTACCTTCTTGATACCTTCTTTTTTTATACCACTTAGGTGGCAGACAAGCACACGACCCACCTGATGAAAAGTGGTTACCGTGGCCTATGGACGTTTGTAACACCAGTGGAGTCACAGTCGCGCTGCCAACCCTGTAAATATATAGAGTTTCTGTGCCGTCAGTGTAGAAGACAAAGCAGGACAAACCTTTCTTCCCAGTGACAGCACAAATTCTCCAGTGAGCTCTGGCTACCCTACTCACCGCTGGGAACACAACACGAAGTTATTATAGCCGCGGTATTCTGTAGGGCCTCCTTCATGATCGTATATCTATACTTAAACGAGTAGAAGACTATATTGATATACAATCAGAAAGGCCCGACACACGTCCCTAACTATGCGGACTATATATAACTACGGACGCGAGTGTAAAAGAAAGTTCGTTATTAGTCGTCCAATGTCATGTTCATACGAGCCCTGTAATTGAAACGCAAATAAGCTAGTTAATTTACAAATTGAAATTAGGGAACTACTGAGCGGAAATGAGGTTAAACTTTTCAATATTCGCGTTATATTATAGAAATCAATGTTAATAAGGAAAGGACTAATTATGATAGTTCTTTTTTATACAACTTAATCATTAAATATAAATCAATAAATTAACAGCGGAGAGCAGGCCCACTGCTAAGTAATGTAACAGATATGATGGAGGATACAACAGCGCCCTTGCGAGACTTCTTTCAGATTCAGCTCAAGACATGTATTTGTCTATGATAGAGCGGTAATATAGTCATGTTGTGGCTAAGCCTCTTAAGCAAAGATTTAAAAAATAATTGAGTCTGTATTGGAACCATGAAACAGAAGAATAGTAACATAATAGTGAGATAGTGTCTGCATCACAGTCCACTGCTGGCCTCTCCCAATATTGGGAGGCTTACGCTTACTGCTTCTACGCTTGCCAGACGGGTTGGTACAGGGTTTTCTTTTAAGTTTTCCTTGTCTCGCAGTGATATCGTCTGCGTGTTTTCCGTTAGTTGCCTTTTACGACACCCGTCGGATGAGATGGATGGTGATACTTGCATTATTTCTCTGTCACCATACGGAGTGTCTGATACCTGCTGTCTAATTCTGGGTCCAATCCTGATTGGTATGCCTTCATCAGACCCCCGTCCAATAATAATCGGCAGCCCCGCTGCTTGAGCGCCACTGAGGAGCCGCAAACATTGAATTGGGTATTTTCCTGTAGTTAAAAGCTTAATAAATTATCAGAATGGTAAAGAAGCGGCAGAAGTTAAGTTTGTTCTTTGTTTTTTTTTTTAATCATATAAAATAAAATTATTTTATACAATTCAATTCTTATTGAATGGCTTCTGTGTGTTGCCACAACTTGCCAAATTATTTCATACAAGTTTCCTTATAAATTTGACATTGACGTTTGACTTGACGTTTAGTAAAATGTACCTAAATTGACTTGTCAGTCAAATAACCCATGGTGTGTCCGTAAAAGACATTGTTGTTTATTGAAATATCTTCAATTATAAGTGAAAAACTTGTTCTGTAGATGTAGTATTTCAAGTTACACAATAGTGGAACTGGTACATATTAATATAGGTAATAGGTATACTTGACTTCGAACTAATGTGATCTTTATCTGCCGTTCTTGAGCGCGATTATTACCGTTAGACGTATCTCTGGCGAGGAACGGGAAAGCAACTAGCCCAATCTCGTCGGTTAATCGCAGCTCAACATTAGTCTGACTTATGTAGCTTTGGGACCTCTCTAAATTAGGACCGGTTTTGCTATGTAGGCATACATAATCAAGCCTTTGTATCCCCGAAGGAGTTGCCCACTCTTCATTCGGAGTAAGATTATGAATTTATACATCCCAATTTCGCTAGCTTATTTTCGTCTAGAATCTTCAGGATAGACCGTTAAGGACAACGAACCTTAAGGAAGATTTAAGAGAAGCAGAAAGTCGCAGTCAGGCGGAAAATCAACTCGCATCCGGACTACTCGGTGGACGTAAGATGTAATCCATATGTAATCGAATTCACGTCAAAATATATAGAATTTTCGAAAAAGGTTGGACTTAAAAATGATCATTTTCTTCTTTCACTGGTCTGTTAGACATAAAAAAATCTACTATTTTAAAACAGAGATAATATACATATTTCATTATCAATACTGCATATCCTGTATAATACGCCTGAACGCAAAATTATGTTTTTTATACCACTTAGGTGGCAGGACAAGCACACGACCCACCTGATGGAAAGTGGTTACCCTGGCCTATGGTGTGCAAAACCATGAGAGTGTAAGCATTGAGAGTTTCTGTGCCGTCATCTAAAAGACAAAGCAGGACAAGCTTTGTCTTCCCACTGACAGCACGAAAACTCTCTAGTAAGTTCTGGCTGCCCTACTCACCGCCGGGAACTTAATACGAGGTGTTTTTTTTTATAAAACTTAGGTAGCAGACAAGCACACGGCCCACCTGATGGAAAGTGGTTACCGTGACCTTTGAACGTGTGTAACACCAGTGGAGCCACATCCATGCTGCCGACCCTGTAAGAACAGAGTTTTTATTTGCCCTCAGTGCAGAACACAAAATCAGGACAAGCCTTTGGTCTTCCCACTGACGGCACAAAAATTCTCCAGTGAGCTCTGACTACCCTACTCACCATCGGGAACATAACACGAGGTTATTATTTCCGCGGTATTCTGTAGGCTGGAGGTACTTCCCCAGCCGGACTGCTCTCAATTGGACAGAACTACCACCGTGTCCTACCTACTCCTAACAAATTCCAATCCTAATTCCAATAATTTGTCGTTTAAATATCGCGGAGAAACGATAGTGCATAGACGGATAAGATTTCGCTGTGCCCTAATCAAATTACTCCTAACACGCCTACTCTCGTCCGGGTCTTATCCCTGGAGAGATCGTTACCGCAGTCTATGTAGGGTTTGAAAAATTTGTAGTCAGTTTATTTTCACGTCCACTGTTCTGTGAATTTTTTTTATACGTTCATATGTGCTCTTTGTGTGCCTAAACTGAATAAATGAAATTGATTCTTTGACTCTTTGATTGATACCATTTAGGTGGCAGACAAGCACACGGCTCACCTGATGGAAAGTAGTTACCGTGGCCTATGGACGTTTGTAACACAGACAGTTACTATCGCGCTGCCAACCCTGTAAGTACAGAGTTTCGGTGCTGTCAGTGTCGAAGACAAAGCAGGACAAGCCTTTAGTCTTCCCACTGACAGCACAAATTCTCCAGTGAGCTCTGGCTACCTTACTCACCGCTGGGAACACAACACGAAGTTATTATAGCCGCGGTATTCTGTAGGGCGGAGGTACTTCCCTAGTCGGACTGCTCAATTGGGCGGAAATAACGCCGTGTCCAACCTCCTTGGAAGTCTTTATGAAGAAGAATTTATGCATTCATTTGCATCATAGATCAGTTTTATGTGTGTACATGGACTCATGCATGGCTAAGTGGTACACTAGTAAGTTAACACGTTGCAACGTTAAGCTGCTTACCTATAGTGCCGGTTGGAAAATAGCGATACACTTTGGTCGGTCGGCTGCACACGCTCTGTTTTCCGATTCGGATTCCTAATCAGGAATTCAGATTCGGAAACCTGAATGATTAATTTACATACATAATGTTCAACAAGGAGCACATGTCCTTACTTTTTCCGAACGGAAAAATCCGACGTTCGTTTCGGAATTCGTTCCGTGAGTTCGGGTTGTAAGAATGGCAAAAACCTAATGACGTCACCCCGAATGCAGCGTTTACATACATTTCGTAGTTTAGATGTACACGAACGTAAAATTTTATTCGGAACTGGGTAGCATTGTATCTCGAACAGGCCGTATAAATTCTTAATAAAAAAAACGAATGTGTGCGCTAAGCCCGTGGAATTCCGAATACAAATTCCTGATGAATTTTCCTAATTAGGAACCGCGCGTATGCGCCCAGTCTTAGAGCATAGATAAATCTAAGTATATACGGATTTGGAGGTGAATGAACGACCTCCGCCCCCCATAAGCGCAGGCCTGGGGGTGACAGGTGGAGCCGCCTGTCACCCTGGCAGAAGCAGGCCGCGGCGGTGACGCGCCTGACGCGCCTCCCCGTTTCCGGGGACGAGTTGGGGACTCTGTAGTCGCCACACCCGAGAAGAGGGCCAGATCGCGAGAGATGGCCCTGGGTCGGCCGGGGTGCGAGGGATATGCCTGCCAACCTCACCTTCGGCAATCAAAACGACCAACAGGCGGCGTGCGTTTTAGTCGGTTCGAGTCCGACATAACCTCCTCCACCGGCACCGGTGGGGAGGTATCCGTGGGGATTTTGCACACGTAAAAAAAAAGTATATACGGATGATGGCATGGAAAAACTTCTATTGATTTATTCGAGACAAGGTCTTAGAATAGATTGATTCTGGAATTCGTGTATAAATTAAGGTTTGACCGAATTCACTTTTAATAATAGCCAGGTTATTTTTAAAATAGGCGACCATTCTTAACGCCCTCAGTACTTTGGAGTGCAGGTCAAGCCATACCAAGCCGTTAAGGCTCTACTTAAAAAGTCTGTTTACAAACAGTAGTAATTCGAAATAGTGGGTTGTAAAGGTCCGGTTACAGTTAAATCATGAGTTAAATTTGACCGTTTATTGTGAAAGTGAAAGCTGATTCCAACTTAGTCGGGAGTTTGATCCTAGGTAGTATTCCTTGCATTGTGTTAACTGATTCGGTTACTACTTAGCTTCGAACGAGTGTATCTAGTAGGTACAAGTAAATAATCGCCAGTTTCATTACGACGCAATCTGAAGATATAATTCTAACAAAAAAGGGATGATATCAAATAAGTTGCTTGGTTTTCTGAAAGGAAGTAGCTGATGGGATCAGAGTCGTAACATGAACGATGGGGTCGTTTATTTTATGGTTACAATAATATTGTATTCTAGTATCGCTTTGCGGTTTCACACGATTAAGTTCTAATCACGTGGGAATATTGGAATAAAAAGTAGCTTATTCTACTCAGGGATAATGTGCGATTTGCTAGTGAAAGAATTTTTAAATCGGTTCAGTAGTTTTGGGTTTATCGATTGTAAACGAAATAATTATTCTTCTTCAGATATACTCGTACCCGTGAAATATGTACTGATTGATCCCTTTCAGTGACCCACAGAAATAAGATAAGATAAGATAAGATAATCTTTATTGCACACCAAACATAGGATACATGCATGTTAGATAGTTGTACAATGGGCGGTCTTATCGCGGTCTGCGATCTCTTCCAGACAACCAGTGTATGGACTATACTGCCAGTAATCAGGGTAGTTTGCGGTGTACACTAAATAATATAGTATTTGTAGTAATAGGTACTTGGGATAAAAAGTTAGCCTACTTTATGCGTGACAGTGTTTCGTATTCCAAAATATACCTAACTGTAGCGGTTGCATAATAAATAAATAAATAAAAATAAAAAAAGCCTTTATTTGATCCTGCTACATTGATTCTTAATTTAGGTTATGCTATTTTTTTTTTATATATAGGACACGTCAATTAGACTTCGCCTTGCCTTTTTATAATATAACATTATGCATGATTTTTAGCAAGGTCCCCAGATTGGGTAAAGGCCTCCTCCAACGATGTCCACTTCTCTCTATCCTGAGCTGTTTGCCACCACTTTGGACCAGCAATTTTTTTTATTTCATCCTCCCAGCGTGATGAGGGCCTGCCTCTCTTTCTTTTTCCTTGGGGTCCTCTCCATATGGTGGTGCTGTGGGTCCATCTTTTGTCTCTAAGCCTGGCTATGTGACTGGCCCATTTCCACTTTAACTTTTGTGCGTGGTTAAAGGCATTAGTGGCTTTTGTTATTTCTCTTATTTTTACGTGTCTAATCTTATCTAGTTTCTTTATTATTAGCATGCTTCTCTCTATTCCGCGCTGATAGGATGATATTTTTTGCTTAGCTTTTGATGTAAATTTCCATGTTTGACATCCATATGTCAAGCATGGTAAGAGGTTGGAGTTCCATGTCTTAGTTTTCAGTGTTATTGGCATGTTACTTTTGAAAATTTCTTTCAGACTCCAGAATTTATTCCATGTTCGCTGTACTCTTCTTTCAATCTCTAGTTCGTTGTTTTCTTTTTCAAAACTGATTATTTTTCCTAGGTAAGTATATTTGTCTGTATAATCTGGTGGATATCCGTTGACGTTTATCTGTTTTTTGAGGTTATTAGTCATTATCATGGTCTTAGTGAGATTGATTTCGAGTCCTACGTCTGCGCTAGCTGATTATAAATCATTGATCATGATCTGTAATTCTGAGAAAGTCTCGGATAATATTACTATATCATCGGCGAAACGCAAGTGACTCAGAAAGGTTCTTTGTATGTAGATTCCCCGTTCGCTCCAGTTCAGTTTGTTGATGATGCTTTCGAGTATGAATATAAATATTTTTGGCGACAAGGGACGCCCTGCCTTACACCTCTCTTTATTTCAAAGCTTGGGCCCAGTATGTCTAGCTTTATTCTGCCTATGTTGTTGTTTTATATATTCTGGATTACTTTTATATACACTTCACTTACTTTCTGTTCGTTCAAGCACGCTATCGTGATCAACCGTGTCGAAAGCTTTTTGGTAGTCAATAAATCCGAGATAGAGTGGCCTCTGTTGTTCCCGATATTTCTCTATAATTAACTCTAAGGTATGTATATGGTCCATCGTAGAGAAACCTTTTCGGAAACCGGCCTGCTCTACAGGGTGTCTTGCTTCGATTGCGGGGCTGATTCTCGAGTTTATGATCGCCGAGAAAAGCTTGTACAGAGTTGGTAGCAGGCTTATCAGTCTATAGTTGCCTATATCTTTTGGGTTTCCCTTCTTATATATTAAAATAATGTTGGATTCGGACCATTGTGCAGGCGTTTCAGAGCTTTGCAATATCAGACTGAATAATTCAGCGAGTGGTGTTGCCAGTAAATGATAAGCTGTTTTTAAAGCTTCGTTTGTTATGTTATCTGACCCAGGGGATTTTTCTAGTTTGAGCCTTTTTATTGCATCTATGATTTCAATTTCGTCAATTGTTTTTATGTAATCTTCTTTTTCTTGTTCAATGTGGCTTTCCTTTATGTTTATAGTGTTTTTATTTTTTAGTGTACTTATTTGTTTTTTATTGCTATACAGGTTTTTGTAAAAATTAGTTGCTGTGTTAATGATGTCTTTTCGGTTGTTTAGGTCTTTTCCAAACTCTTGTAGACCTTCTATCCAGGTTTTGCTTGTTCTGAGTTCTTTGTAAGCCTTTTTTGTGCTGCCTGTGAGGTTTAGATGCCTTTCTAATGTACTTTGTCTATATGTTGAATAGTCCTTTCTTATATATTTATTGACTAGCTTGTAGAGTGCGGAGAGTTCATTTTTAGCGGTGGCATATGTATATGAATATTTCCGTGCGATAACGAGGTATTATGTAAAATTAAATATATTGCGTGTGAAAAATAGGTGTATACACATTTGATCACTCCTTAGGGGCAGTATAGGCGAGAACATAAATGATGATGTTTATTTTGTAGGTACAATATTTCTGTAATTACAAACTAGATAGTTACCGTTTTGATGAGGTTTTTAACATTTAGCAGGTGCACCGTGGTGGCTGAAGGTGGCTGAAGCCAAACGAGCGAAAATTTTGGAGTTATTAGCTACGTTAATTTCGGTCACTGCGTTCACAGAAAACTTTTGTTTACAGACAACTCACTTTGCATCACCGTGCGAATCATACAGGACTTTCCTATACAACTGAATGCAGCCGATATTAGGAAACAGAAATTAATCAAAATACATACATAAATATAATCACGCCTTTATGCCCGGAGGGTTAGGGCAGAAGTGAATTAACACCCACATTTCACCAATCATTAAATTCGGTCCCACGTTATAGGGGGATCCCACGCAAATTACAACTCAAAAAATTACATATTGAATGTGACACTCTGCACTGTTCCACTGTATTTTATTTTGCACCTAACTAATTTCGCCTCGCGGCATTCTCAAAGGTTTGTATTGGCGGTTATAATACAAACCTATGAGAATGCCGTGAGGCGAAACCGGTCAAGTGAAAAATAAAATACAGTGGAACAGTGCAGAGTGTCTTATTCAATATGTGTAGCAGGTTCTACCAAGTGCCATCAATCAACAGTATTAACAGTCAAAAAATTACGCTCGTATGGCTTCAGCCTTACAGATGAAGTAGGTATCAGTCTCAAGGATGTTGCTAGGGCTTTCTACACCAACTCACCTCACAAACCTCTGCAGTACCCGGTGGTAAAACCCGAAGGACTATATATACCTACAAATTGTAAGATCTAACATGTAAATTGTCAGGGTAGTGATTCCTCAATTGATTACTTGCCATTAAAGTTTACGTCTAAATCAAATCCATACTAAATATGACAGTTTTATATAAGGGGTATCTATTTACCACTAGTATTACACTAACCTATTAGTAGGCACATGCAGCCATTTCTCCCGGGATTAGAAGAAGATTAGGAGGTAGAACAGGGCGGTATTTCCGCCCAATTGAGCAGTCCGACTGGGGAAGTACCTCCGCCCTACAGAATACCGCGGCTATAATAACTTCGTGTTGTGTTCCCGGCGGTGAGTAGGGTAGGCAGAGTTTTAGGAGAATTTGTGCTGTCAGTGGGAAGACTAAAGGCTTGACCCGCTTTGTCTTCTACACTGATCGCACAGAAACTCTGTACTTACAGGGTTGGCAGCGCAACTGTGACTCCTCTGGTGTTACAAACGTCCATAGGCCACGGTAACCACTTTCCATCAGGTGGGCTGTGTGCTTGTCTGCTACCTAAGTGGTATAAAAAAAAAGTCACACGATAGTCGCTCTCGCAAAGCAGTGTTGGAAAAATTTCAGTTGCAATTAAAAAATGTTAAATAATTATAAAACTGCAGAGTTTGTTTGTTTGTTTGTTTGAACGCGCTAATCTCTGGAACTACTGGTCCGATTTGAATGATTCTTTCAGTGTTGGGTAGTCCATTTATCGAGGAAGGTTTTAAGTTATATATCATCACGCTACTACGTAAGGGAGCGGAGCATTGATAATAAATGTTAACAAATCCGGCAATTTTTCATACATATTTTGAAGTGCCTGGTTAATAGCAATAAGCTCGCTACCTATTACATTGGGACCTAAACATAAACTAGCGAAATGTGGGTGCTAGCACCTCTACCTACCCCTTCGGGGATATAGGCGTGAGTTTATGTTATGTTATGTTTAAACCGAAAGAAAAATTAATGGGTACTGTCAAACTTGTTTCGATCTATTAGACAGTAGTCCGGTTAGTTGCAAGTTTAGTTGCAATTAAAATTTGTACAACACTGTCGCAAAGCCAAATTACGGGAAAGAAGGCAACCTTGTACTTAACCCCATCTGACCTCCTAACCCTGACAGGAAAGCCTGTACCAGAGCCTCACTTGTCGTACAATAGGTGCACCCGAGATGCAGTTGATGATTGGGCTAGAATGATATTGTCAGCTGTCCTGTACACACCCGACTTATCCTTACATGTCACTATATAAATAATACATCAATTATACTAAGCAAGGGAAAACTTGCAAGTAAATGCCACCAATCTATATGTATATGGAATCGTTATGACCACAGTATTGCTCCCTCGGGATCTCCTAATAAGGTAGTAACAATTTATATTCATTCCGCGTCTCACCGTCATATTAACCAACCCCAAATTGTTCCTTTTTATTACTAATTGCTACGTAATATATCATTTTATAAAGACCCTTGAGTTTTATAGCGTTCGGCAGCTTCCATAATTGTGCACGTTTTAAGGTTAGTGCAGACTGACTGTGCATATGCTATGTAGATAAACGCCTTCATTATGATGTTCTAAGGAGGGTTTCAGACCAACTGTTATAATAATTACAAATGAAATGTAACGTGCTCGTATATATAGCTAACTATGACTTTATCGATCGATTCTAAACCAAATGTATATCTCTTAATTAGTAGCGATAGGTACAACAACATAATATGATAGATCACGTGTGGAAAAATTTAATTCTGTTTAAGTATTTGAAGAAAGTTTATGGAATTTGAAGGATAAGTTTAAGGACGCTTCAATAGGACAAAGTTATCGACTATTACAGCTATGCATAGCGTTTTAGGATCAATTCATCTTCAGCAATTTGTATTTTGTGAAACAAGTTTGTTAGGAAATTCTCTGTAATAGCATTAAGTAAGCGAAAAGTACTCTAATAAAATAATTGAAATAGCACTAAAACGATTACAATTATACTTCAATTATAATTGTAATCGTTGTTTAACCATTTAAAGTGCATGCGTGCAAACATAACGGTGGCATGCACGCTCACAGCCGGTGTACTCCGGCCTTTTTTATGAAACGGAAATGCCCGCGACACTGAGGAGTGACTGCGTTTACCTTCTTTTTACTATTCATTAATATTATATATATCAGTGCAAGCTTAATTCAAATAGATCTTAACTCAAACCTTAACTGGTTATTTATTTACAAATAATGTCACTTCAACTCTGTTATCAAACAATTTGAATCTAGCATCAAACATCGACTTGACACAAATACCAACCATTGTATAGAAGTCATAGATAGTTTGCAATAGACATCGCGATACGCTTCAGCCGCTATGTGGAACGTTTGTCTTTGTATGGACGCTTCTCTTCCATACAATAGCGTCGTATCAGCTGGACAGGAACAAGTTCTGGACTACTATACATATTATATTGATGTTTTAAGATTTGCCGCGTGGTTTCCAGCAGAGTAGAATTAGGGCCACTCCATCTCTTCCCATGCGGTGTCGTACAAGGCGACTAAGGGATAAGGATAAGGGATATATATAGACCAGACTCAGTCTCAGATGCATGGCTCGAGTCAACAATAGAGCGCGGAATACGGCAATAGGCTCACCCCCTATTACGTGGGACCGAATACAATTATTGGTGAAATGTGGGTGTGTGATTATATGTGTGTACCGCAAGGCGCAAAATATGGAAAATCTGTGCCAAATATATTGATTTATTGTCCGCAGATATCATTAGACATATTATACATAGAGATTTATAGCAGATATAACTGAAGCGGCAACTCTTCTCTATTCCTAAGGTGAGGTACTGGTATTTCTGGCTAATATTGTACCGAGGTCGGAGTGACGGCCCTCGGCAACCGACAACGATGACAATGTGAAGGACAGATACACATTTCATACATTTTACTTTCTGTCGGTTATCGGTTGTCGGATATCGGAGTTGACAGCGAAATCGGATCAAATAATGGGAAAACGTTCTTATCTGTGGGATTTCCACACTTGAAAAGAAAATGGTCAGAGTGGTCTAAGATAAGGAACCTCGAAACACGTCTGACCAGGCGTGGTAACAGTAGGCTACCCTCCCATGCAAAGCAACTACGAAAATGGGAGAGTCTGTTCAGCATATGATTTCAGACTATAATTGAGTATCTTCACTTCGTCTTGCCCAAATTTTGTTGGTGCTAAGGTGGTGCTAAGGCAAAATATTATAGTTCTGAGACTGTTTTGCGCGTTATTGGTATAATTCTGGTAATCGTACCCAGAGTCCCTGACTATTTTTTTATAAGAAAATAATTTCTCAGATAGCAGAGTCATCATAAATACAGAAACGCTCAGATGGGACTTGACCCCGCGACCAGTCCCTTACTGCGGAAATACTGTGATCGCCTTTTAATAATAATAATAATAATAACGTCTTTATTGTACACCAATAACATATTACATAACAATATGAGATTAATTAAGTTTTGTGCTACGTACGTAGGTACATTATCTAGTTTTATATGATAACTACACCATATATCTTTTGACTTGTCACATTACTGCCCATCCCAAGGTTGCCTGGAAGAAATCGCTTTCAGTGCTAAGACCACCCATTGTACATTAAACTGTATTTACATGCTACCTATTTGTCTCTGCAGTAAATGTATTGGTGTACAATAAAGTATTATCTATCTGTCTATCTAATGAGCCACATTTTGAATATTTCAAATGTATGTAAGCTAATATTGAATATACAAGATTGTAAGTAATTTTTCAAGGTTTATGAAATACATAAAGCTTAAAATCTTAAAATATTCATACGTTCCTGTGCCCCAACCGTTTTAACATTACGTAAGGTATTAAAGCATCAAGTATTTAAGTGTTGTTAAACTGTAGTGCCACTTTTTGCCCTTCTGGCATTTGGTTTATTTAAAAAGTTTTCCTGAACGAAATTCTAAAGGATTTTTGAACTTCATGCTAATAGGCGGGAGAATGTCAAACGCAACCGGTGGTAATGATATATTTATCCAATACGAATACGAAACGCATCGAAGCGTGGAAAATGGCAATCCATCATGGAAAGAATAGCTACGGAGACTGAAAAGGAATTAGAAAAGTCGATTTGTTTGAGTCGATATCAAACGAGAAGTGTCTGTGCGGTTGGCAGACGGGTCTCTTGACTTATGAGACAGCGAGCAATACGAAGGTTTCATTCGAACCAAACTAATCGAATCGCATCCGAAATATGTTACGTATTCGATACGCATGTGCGCGTATTACATTATTTGTATAATATTATTTGATGCCTTACTCACAAGACTTATTTTTTATAGGAGGTTTTATAGGAAGTAGGGCACGGCGGTATTTCCGTCCAATAGAGTAGTCTGACTGGGGAAGTGTTCCCAGCGGTGAGTGGGGTAGCCAGAGCTCACTGGAGAATTTGTGCTGTCAGTGGGAAGACTAAAGGCTTGTCCTGCTTTGTCTTCTACACTGATGGCACAGAAACTCTGTGCTTACAGGGTCGGCAGCGTGACGTCCATAGGCTACGGTAACCACTTTCCACCAGGTGGGCCATGTGCTTGTCTGCCACCTAAGTGGTATAAAAATTACTTATTAAATATAGGGATAATCACTATTTTATATTTTTATTTACCTATTGTCGAAAAATGATCAGTTTATAACAATATAATAAACTGCTTAAGTGAAATTTTATTACAACAAATAGTTTTGAACATATTTGATTTTGAAAATTCAAGTTCCCGAACCACCCGAAAACGCTCTATACAAAAGTTTGACGTCACACTTCTGTAGCGTGTAGTGCAAATGCATAGAGTGCAAGAGAATATCGCATTTATCTCGGCCTGCGCTGCGTTTACACGTACATAGTTCATAACATCAGTCATTTGAAAATTAATAAGGAATCTAACATAACATAAACTCACGCCTATATCCCCGAAGGGGTAGGCAGAGGTGCTAGCACCCATATTTCGCCAGTTTATGTTTAGGTCCCAATGTAATAGGTGGCGAGCCTATTGCCATTAACCTATTGCTATTAAGGAATCTAATAAGTTGTAAATATGTACTCAACTTGATTGTTTATATTTTGACCTACTTTGGGAACAGTCAGTCAGTTTAGTTGGTAATATTTTATTTTGCAAGGCATATTTTTCAGCAAGCACTAAGATATTTAGCAGTAGCAGTTGAGTAGAGGCGGATGCATTGTTATCATCATTATTGTGATGTAACTAAGTGGTATAAAAAAAAAAAAAAAAACTTACTACAACACCTTTGAGGCTAATATCAAATCAAATCAAATGAATTAGCCCACCGCTGTCCACTGCTGGACATAGGCCTCTCTCAATGTGGCATTTGAGGCTAATAAATAATTTTAATTTACTAAAAATCTTACAACGTTATCTATATATATAAATCAATTGCTGTTCGTTAGTCTCGCTAAAACTCGAGAACGGCTCAACAGATTTATCTTATCTTGGTCTTGAAATGTTCGTGGAGGTCTAGGAAAGGTTTAAAAGGTGGAAAAAAAATCGAATAATTGCCGGAACCGACATTCACGTGGGTGGAGACGCGGGCAAAAGCTAGTTAGTTATAAAGAGATCTGATGTTGCAGTAGCTGATATCCCAGAAAAAAATGCAACCGCGCTTGGATTGTTCAGTGGGTTTACTATCGCGGATGAAATTTGTACCACTATTAAAGCAGCTTTACGCTTGGGATATCTCTACACAACTTATGGCACAATCGAGAAAAGATGTGATGGTGCCTTAGAACCGATTTTACTAATTTTCCTCTAACCCGTCCAGCTAAACTAAATTGATTTTGTTAGGATTTCACGTCGGTAGTGTAATGACCAGGATTCGAACCCGGAACCTTTCAATAGTAAGGCTGACTCCTTAACCACTAAGCTACCGATGGTTCTATAATTCTATAGCCGCAACCAACACACAGGGCGAAACTCTTAAATTGCTCACGTAATAAAATAGCTGCACTCTTTTATTTTGGTATTTAATTTGCAGAGAATTCTCATTTGGCGCGTGTCCAACAAGAAACGAACAAATTCCTACCGTAATCGCAATGAACTTTCGTGAAAACTTTTCATTATTTACGTCTTTTTCCCGCTCATTATTTTGAAAGATTTAGAAATCGGTTCACGTATGTCATTTTACCTCATACCATACATTTGATAGTAAATAAATGTATTTTATTAAGCTATTGCATAGCTTTTATCGCGGGCCTTGAGCGTGGGGACCGAATCCAGAAATTCCGTAACGAAAAAAACCTAACACCCCCAACTCCGAGCTCGCACGAATCGAGCCGAGCTGCTCCGAAGTAGCTCCGCTTAACGTAAGTATTTATAATTCAAATTCAAACTCAGACTCAGACTCAGACTCAGACTCAGACTCAGACTCAGATTCAGATTCAAATTCAAATTCAAATTCAAATTCAAATTCAAATTATATTATTATTTATTATAATTGCATAAGTTCATAAAAAATGCTATGCAATAGCTTTACCGCGGCAGTCCCCGAGTGTCACACGTCTTTTTTTTTACAGATACTCTCTTAAAATAGCTGTAGTTAATCGTGAAAACCAAGGGCCAATTATGTCAATGTAGGTGGTGCCATAAGAACTCACTCTGATTAAAAAAACTGTTCCCGGTTGGTTGCCGGAAAAATTGATTACTAAGGCCACCTCAGGTTATATTTCAGTATTAATGACGTAAGTAGACGCAGCATGCAGAAACATGGCGGCTTTAAAAAATGACGCAAACGCTAAGTATAATAAACATTACAGCTACTTACTTACGTGAAGAAATAATATTTTTATTACTACCCGGATACGATTTTCTAAAGGAACCGTCTTCTACAAAACTTGCTTGCACGGTAAGCTCTTGTACAATAGTATCTCGAAATCTTTAACGTGTGAGATCGACTTGCATATGCCCAATTTATTAGTTACCTTCGAATTTTTCGTTGACTGTAGGTATTCAAACGAATTTAATTTATTTCATTCGTTTTTTTATACCACTTAGATGGCAGAGAAGCACACGGCCAACCTGATAGAAAGTGATTACCGTGGCCTATGGACGTGTGTAACATCAGAGGTGCCACACTCGCGCTGCCGAACCTGTAGGCACAGAGTTTCTGTGCCGTCAGTGTAGAAGACAAAGCAGGACAAGCCTGTAGTCTTCCCACTGACACCACAGATTCTCCAGTGAGCTCTGGCTACCCTACTCACCGCTGGGAACACAACACGAAGTTATTATGGCCGCGGTATTTTGTAGGGTGGAGGTACTTCCTCATTCGGACTGCTCAATTGAACGGAAATACCGCCGTTTCCAACCTCCTATAAAGTGAAGTTTATATCATCCAAATCTACGGTCAATTTATTTTTATAGTTGCCACAGACTACGAATGAAATTACAGAATATGGCGCTCATTGTTACTTTAGTCAAATTAAAAAAAGTTTATGTTCCCAAAATGGCAACGTAAAAAGTGAATTACTGAAGCAAGATTGAGAAAGTGGCCTTAAAGTTAGGTGTTGTTGAGTCATGTTTCATACAATGAAGGCGAGCTCTTGCCAGTAGGGCGACGGTTTAATCGAAAGATTCCTTCAGACATGCCGCGAATACTTGCATGATTGAAAAGGCTCGAACGGACGTACATACGCAACCGTTACCTGATGATATTTGCAACTATACCTATAGAATTTGTTCATATATCGAAAATATAAGGAATATCAGCAAATGTTTTGTCTTCGCTTAGTGGTTAAGGAGGTTATGATTAAGAGGACCCGGGTTCGAATACTGGCCATTATTCTACCGACGTGGATCAATTTCTAAGACAAACAATTTAGTTAAAATGGAAGGAATATTAGTAATTTCAGTTGTTAACATTTTTTAAAGAAAAAAACGACGAGTTGCACTCCGGGAGTGCCGGCAGAAGTGAAAACTTGAATATTAACGTTGTGCATTTTTGATATTACGGCACGCTGTAACATTAACACACACGAACATTCGCGCAAGCGCCCTGCGCCGCCTGTCCTCTCTCCATCCGTCTTACGAATTTTCGATCAGGTCACGTGTCCTGACGCGAGTTTAGAAATTTTTACCCATTCCAAAAAAAGTACACAGCGCCGCTAAAGAAGTTTTCAATTTAAAAAAAAAACATTTTAAAATCAGCCCAGATTCAGAGTCATTGAAACTAAGAGATGTCTGAAGGTCAACACACTAAACTAAATGAATGTCATTGCAAGAACCTCAATAAAAGTAACCAAATCGATATCGAATTGCCATTAGAATAAATAAAGTAATCAAGTAAAATCTCTGAAACTGAAATAAGAATTACATCTGGATTTGGTTTTTATTTATTATTTGAGATTTCAATTGGTTAACCTATTTATAGTGATAAACGTAAGTCTGGCGCAGAACTTAACCAAGTAAATAATGTGTCTACTTGTTTAAACCACTTAGGTGGCAGACAAGCACACGACCCACCTGATGGAAAGTGGTTACCGCGTCTTATGGTGGTGCAACATAAAGGACGTTTGTGCTGCCGACCCTGTAAGAACAGAGTTTTTATGCCATTAGTGCAGACGACTCAACCGGACATTTATTTATTTGGTCTTCCCACTGACAGCAGAAAAACTCTTCAGTAAGCGCTGGCTACCCTACTCATCGTCGGGAACACAACATGAGGTTATTATGGCCGCGGTAATCTGTATTTATATTTTAAGCACGATCACGTACGGTTGCTCAATCTGAATAAGACTCATATGATGGGTGACCCGCCTAACGCAACGTTGCTCTGTATAGTGGCACAAAACATTAACTACGGTACCAAAATCTAAGCGCCTAGTGTGGATTTAAAATATGGTCGAGTTAACCCTTCAAGTAAAATCGTTTTAACATTAAATTTTACTGAAGCAACCATTCTATCCATAGCTATGAGTCTGTCCGCAAGTGTTAGTTACGGTTTTTTAAACTTTTAGACTAATAATGTACTGTAAAGGGCCATGAGGGCTCTTAAACAAGCATAGCTGCCACCATGTGGCTTGTGTTTACGTTGCTAACTCAATTAACCGACCTCGTTAACCACAGATAGTTACTATTTCGGGTTAATAACCGTACAAATTACGATGATACACATGTGAATCGATTGCAACCGTTACAACCTTTATAGGCGCTATAAACACGTGTTAGTACATACATACATATAATCACGCCTTTTCTCCCAGAGGGTTAGGTAGAGGTGAATTAACACCCACATTTCACCAATAATTAAATTCGGTCCCACGTAATAGGGGGTGAGCCTATTGACGTCTTCCGGGCACTATTGTTGACTCGAGGCATGCATCTAATGGTAAAAAAACACGTAATGACAACATTCTCATCTTGGAATTCCAACCACCCCCTGGTGTGGCCCTTCACCGAGTTCCAAGATAAGAATATTCTTTTTTCTTCGAAACGTTGACGTCGCTTGCACCCTCTTGCCTTTAATAGATATATTTATGATTGGGAATATATGGACCCTCAACCCTCTTTCTTCTCTTCTTCTTCTTGGCATATCTGATGATTAACGAACGAAGCTCTGGTGCAGACTTCCCTCTCGAGAGTGAAGGGTCAGACCACCAAGAAATGTCAAATTTAGAGAAAGTATAGAAGATACTCTTGACTACTCATGGTAATCGAATAGGTTGGTCCTAGGATAGACTAATTCTTAATACTAAGACCCGGAAAGCTCGTACATCTGTCCCGGTAGCCAAAGGAACCTGTGTGGCATTCTTTACGGGTAGTTAGAGATCTAAAGTTGGAGCAGTATTTCCCAACTGTTCTTATAAAGGATTTCACGTAACTTTAAAAAGACAGCGACTGGGTTTGTTTTCTGGGCAAAAATACAAATATCCTTTCCAATCAACCTAACAAATAAATAGTATGCTCAAGTATCTTTTGTTGAGTCTGGTTTACATTAATGTTGTGTGGATGGAGGCAAAAGAAACATTACTTTTAATACTATGCAGTCATTAGTGAGCTCGTGGTGGCGCAAAATTATAAAAGCAGACTCGTATTACGCTCTTTATACTGTGTAACAACAACTTGCTTGGAATATGCATTTAAATTTAGTTGTTTAACTGTTTTACTTTTAACATAAGAAAATACTATTTAGACAATTTACACTTAATGTATTTTAAAGTTATGCCAATATTGACATTAATAAAAAATAATAATTAAATAAAACAAAAGTTAAAATGCGTCGTGGAATTCCTCCGCATCGCATGCATCTTGTGGTAGCGTTCCTAGAAGACCGGCAGCATTGCCACGTTGTATGACAATGCTTATTGTCTGATCTAAGAAGAGGCCAGCCCTCTGGTCACGAGAAACGTCGACCATACGCTTTGCAATCTCCCTGAAGAGATTGCGGGCAATTTAGACAATTGTATTGATTCTTTAACTTTTTCATTTTAAAGATTATTTATTTTTCAAAAGGCGAAATCCGACTCGCATAAAATAGGGGTTGAAACAGGTGGTTTAAACTTAGTAAATATTATATACATGCATGTACAATTTGAACAGTAAAAATACTTAATATTTTCAGTACATTAATTCATAAAGAAATACTTACTAAGATAATGATTGCAACTATTTAGGTTTTTTTATATAGGACACATCAATTAGACTTCGCCTTGCCAGATGGTGAGCTGAAGGCAAAGTCCCAGAAAAGAGGGCCACCATTACTTATATAATACCATGTGACATTGTTGACACTCAGCTTAACGGCCTCATCATATGCTTTTGCACGCCCAGTTTAAAGGACCCGGGACTGCAGGAAGAAGGAAACACGTGAGCTGATAATGTATTCTAGGCCTTAATAGTACGACGAAGGAAAGAGTCACCGAACCGATTGGTTCTTGATCGATAATAGTTAATTAGTCAAAAGTACCTATTAGAATAACTTACAAAAAGAAAACAAAAAAAACCGCGGTAGCCTAGTGGTATGGGTAATGGACTGCTGAGACGAGATCTCGGGTTCGATCCCAGGTTTTACCATGGCACACACCAATTACATTTCGATGATTTTCGAAGTTATGTGTGCATTTATCGCAGATTTATAAGTACCCGGTTAATGGTACAGGTGGAGCCGCCTGTCACCCTGGCTGGAGCAGGCCGCGGCGGTGGCGCGCCTAGCGCGCCTCCCCGTTTCCGGGGTCGAGTTGGGGACTCTGTAGTCCCCACACCCGAGACGAGGGCCAGATCGTGAGAGATGGCCCTGGGTCGGCCGGGGTGCGAGGAATATGCCTGTCAACCTCACCTACCAACCAAAGCGACCCACAGGCGGCGTGCGTTTTAGTCGGTTCGAGTCCGACATAACCTCCTCCACCGGCTCCGGTGGGGAGGTATCCGTGGGGATTTTGCGCACGTAAAAAAAAAAAAAAGTACCCGGTTAATCGTAATAGACTCGCCACCAATTGGGACCTAAACATAAACTGGCGTAATGTGGGTGCTAGCACTTCTGCCTACCTCTTCGGGGATATAGGCGTGAGTTTATGTTACGTATAAAAACAAAAGGATATAGAACGTGATTCTTCCTCCCCTTAATAGAAAGCATTCTAATGATTACGATGTTTATGTTGCGAATATTTGATTTCATTCTAAGCCTAATACCTTAAGAAACAAAAGTGAAATAACAAATGCGAATATCCATGAAAACTCAGCTTCGTGATGTTAACATTCAGTTTGTATTTCTCAGAGGCCCTTACATCTCAGTTTTACAATGTCATCTTTTATGATAATCTGTCTGTATATTCACTTCAACTGTCGTACGTGCTAGGATTTGTCTCGTGTCGCTGGCGTCTACTATAAATAATTTAATATTTACTTGATATGGAGCTGACATTATGATATCACTTTGACCTGTACGTATTTTTATATTTTTCACTAAGTTTAATGCTTGATTTAACTTGAGGTTTCTTTCATAAATATTTTCTTTGAAAGGGTTTCGTGAAGAGTCAGTTTAAGGATATTAAAATATGTTGCTTGATACAACAGGCCTTTATAATACATGAGTGCTTATAATATTACATATATACATACCTACATATAATGAGCCTATTGGCATCATATTCCGGGCAATATTCTCGACTCAACCAGTGCATCTGAGGCTGAGTCTGGGCTGTATATATCTGTCTGATGTTAAACAGTCCTATTCCTTAGTCCCCTTGTACAACACCGAATGGGAAGGGTCTAATATATAATAATAATAATAATTCTACTCTGCCGGGAACGGTAATTTGTTTTTTTTTTTCAATTAAGTTTGCAATTGTATTTCAACTGTATACAGTTTTTCAATGAAAGTGATGATAATTAACTACATGATAATTGATAACTACATGTTTGCCTAGATATTACCTTAGACTAAAATATCTTTTGAATTAATCTCTGGAAGGTATAAGCATCTATGATGCCTAAGAACTATTTAATTATTTAAGCTCTTATTATATTTCTTTGAGTTGTAAATAACCCCTTGATTCAACAGCTGCTAAATATTGGAATGAGTATATAGTAAATATGAATCTTGATTCTTAATTTAAAAAGTTGTGATAGCATTTTATAAATGTATCAACTTTTTGGTGAAATTAAAACGGCAGATGAAGTTCTAAGTTGACGAATCCAGACTTGAAGATGAAAAGAACAAAATATTAATATAAGTCACGACTAAGTCATTAGTCGAGCATTCGATGTTTTCAAGTCTGCTAGGTACGGGAGCAAGGACAAGATTAAATCAAGGTTGCTTCTCGTAACAAGGGGCAAACGCGAGAGGGAAGTTATTATCAAAAGGTCATTTACTAAGTCGAGAGAAATCAAGACTATATTACAGATTTTACGATTCTCAGCAAAATAATGATGTGACTAAAAAGGTAAGTGAGTTCAGAATTCAAATTTGCAGTATTCTCTCAAGTTAAGTATCTGATATCTTAAGACTACCTTCTTTTTGATTTAAAAGAATTGTAGTTGCGGTATGCTATTTAGCAAATCAATTCCGTATAGCGCCAAAATTATTTCATACAGCTATAGGATATTTTTAGTACGATAGGAAAAATAGTGGTTGAAAATTATTATTGACAAATTATTATGTTCCAGAAATAAAGTCTCATTCAATGGAATACTGATAGAAATTATTTTCCGTATTAGGGTAATTTTAGATAAGAACCATTAGAACACAATTGTCTTTTATTAGACGAATTGAACATAATTTATATTCCCAACACTCCAAACTGAGAAATTACGTTATCAAGAGGTCCTAAATAGGTGCTTGAAAATTCCCTTGCCTTATATTCTGTTTGAAGAGAAAACACGTGGAGTATTTCAGAATACGTATTTGGACGTTTCGCAGAAAATCCTTGGTGTTTGTTGAGTTATTATGTAAAGCTCGCAGGAGAAATTATCAGGAAATCAACGAATACGTATGGTAATTATGATGAGATGTAGGGAAATGGCACAAAAAGTGTTTATTCCCTATGTGAGAGTTGCCTAGCGGGCACGATGACGAAGGAGGCCTTTACTTTGCATCACATGAAGTACGAAAGCTCCTGTGACGGCGTTAACAAATTGCCTCTTTACACTCACGCCAAGGGAAATTATTTAAAACGTTCACAATTTTCCTGCGTACCATTATTAAGCATTGGCTGTCTAACCATTCCCGCAAAGTAATATGTTAAATGCAGTATAAAGGGGAGAATATGAGAAATTGGACTTGGTACCGTAGCGTAGGAATAATTAAAATTTATTTTGTGTTAGGCTCATAACATTATGGTTAACAGAATATCGGCTCAGAGAAACAGGATCTGTGAGAAAGTTTGTTGATTGTTAGATAATATGTTATTACTACTAAAGTTAGATTAGTAGAGGAAGCGGAATTTGATCCCCAACAATACGCCATAGGGGCTTCTAATATTATATTCGATATTAAAATTCATATAGCTAAAGTATTTTTATTTTTTTACGAACAGAAACGTTGTCTGCTTCAATGCACAGGAACTACACAAGTATATTGGACTGGATTCGATTAAAATCGCACGGTCTTTGTTGTTTTGTGCTTCTTGCTGGTTCCAGGAACACTGTACGTAGGATATTCCTAATATTGGTGATCCCGAGGTGTTGTCCCTCTATAGATACCGACAAACGATAGAAAAATATTGATGCGATGACATTACAGTAGCAGTATAGTGGACTACCATGACTTCCTTATAGGCGATTATGTTTTGGGCCGCGAACAAAAAGAGAGAGAAGAATCTATAATGTATAGCATATAGCTACACCCCTTTCTTACTGGATTGAAGGTCTGGTACGCCTGCGGACGTAGCGTAACGTGTTAAGGAGCTTAGGTACATATTGTAGCAGTGTTAACAGCAGACAATTAATACGACAACTCATGAAGGATTCATATCATATAAATGGGCAATTAGAACGGTAACATCACGCATTTAACAGCGATATTAGGGAGGACACATTTAATATTAATATTTTTTAATTATTATATTCTCACATCTATATTTACCAGGGATGACGTACAGAAATGTATTTCATTATACATGTAATAGGATGCGAATATGTTCTCATCATCATCATCATTAGCAATCCAGTAGCATTTTAGCATTTTACCATACGTATTATTTTTGCGAGAGCAATTGTCGTCAGACTTCCTAACACCAAAAGAAAAACCTGCGCCAGAATCTCGTCCGTAGTTTAGCAGATGTAACGATTAGTAGGTGAATTTCCCTAGAGCCCCGAAGAACTAAGTAGGGCCCTGTGCTGTTGAATTGAACATTTTTTTTCCACCTTCAAAGATGTTAAGATTTGATCTTACCAGGGTTTTTAGTAAGTGAAAATATGTCATCATCCAATGGGAAATAGGCCCAAATATATGTATCATACATACTCGTACATCTACGCCTGTGTGAGGAAGTGGTACTTCCTCCTTCCTACCTACAATCCAAGTCATATCTTCAATTTTATTTATTTAGTTAGCGTGTTCCTCGGCACGGTTGCCTGACGCCTCGCGCCTGTTAAAGAGAAACCCAATACCGACTGATATTTTGTACATTTAAGCTACATTCGCTGTTGATGTTGCCTTTGAAATATGAGCTATGACGGAAATATTTCATTTGGGTGTACATTGAGGACAAAACTTGTGTTAGCGTTTTGTAAAACTTTATTATGAAACTTTTAGGTGGCTCGTTTCGTGCTGAATTCGTGCAGGTAAATTTTGTGAAGCAAAATAGTAAAATCCAACTGCAGTGCCACGAGGAAATGCAAGTAATAGAGTGACAAATGAGTTTCCGTAATCAAATAGTTTGGTAGGGCATAAAATATGAAAAGTACATAAAATAGGGCATAAAATATGAAATATATCGAACAAAGACTTTGGAAAATGTAAATGAAACCGCACCTCAACATGATAGATTTAAGCCGTTTTTGAGTGACAGAGTAATTTATTAATATCCATTCATACATCTTCATAAAATTTCACTTATTACTTTTAGGTGTAGGCTAGGTGTTACCAGCAGCAATGAAGAATTCAGGGGTAAAAAGTCTGTGTTATTCCAGATCTATCCTTGTATGAAATTTCAGCTAGATCTGTTCAGCCGTTTCAGCGTGATTGAATAACAAATTTCTAAACATATTCATATACATGTACATTGATAATATTAATAGGATAGTAGGATGTATGTTTAATGAAACTTTGAAGCAATTAGTATGTCAATTTTGTTTTTTATTTCGATTTACATCTATAGGATGATAATTCAGAAAATATTACGGATTACCCTCCTCTCATAAGCTCTAAATACGTAATCTTCAGTTTTCCTTATATTATCCCTCTTCAAACAGAACTTTATACTAAGAAATTTTCAAGCACCAATTACGAACCTCTTGATATCGCCGTTTCTCAGTATTGCCAATATCTACTGGAGAGTTTTTGGTGCTGTCTTGCTTCTTCTACTCTGAGGGCATAGAAACTCGTGGTTACAGGATCGGTAGGGCAAGTGTTACTCCCCTGGTATTGCACACGTTCATAGGCCACGGTAGCCTCTTTCCATAAGGTGGGCTTTTCTGCCACCTAAGTAGTATAAAAGAAAAAAGTAGTGAATAATTTTACTGATTTCATCTCGTGTTTGTTCTCTTTACCAGAAGTTACCTTCAATTACATATCTCTGTTCATAATAATATCGCAGTACGCAGAAACATCGATTGTTCCACTCAAGACTTAGTCGTGATTGTGACTCTAATAAGTTTTGCATCTTCATCTTCGAGTCTGTTCTTCAACTTTTCAACAAACTTCATCAACTGTGTCTTTGATATCATTACGAAGTTGGTGCAATTCACAAAGCATTGCTAAGGATTTTAAAATTAGAAGTCAAAGTGTGTCTTTGGCATGTAAATTTGAAATTGCTGTGGAATCAAATCCTTTTAATTTACTTGAGTTAAGAGTAATTGTAAATAACATATACAGCCTCTGGATAGTACAAAAGACTATCAAGTCTCTTCGACGTAGGTATACAAGAGGTATAAAGTTCTCCAGAGAGAAAAAGAACTGACTATATGTATGAATACATACATACATACACATATAATCACGCCTTTATCCCCGGAGAGTTAGGCAGAGGTGAATTAACACCCACATTTCACCAATCATTGAATTCGGTCCCACGTAATAGCCTATTGCTGTCTTCAGGGCACTATTGTTGATTTAAGCCTTGTATCTGTGCCTGTGTCTGAGCTGTATATATCTGTCTGATGTTAAACAGCCCTATCCCTTAGACGCCTTGTACGACACCGCACGGGAGGAGATGGGGTGGCCCAAATTCTACTCTGCCGGGAACCACGCGGTATATGTACGAATGTATGTATAAAACTATAATTCATAAAGACAGAATACTTTTATGCTAAACTTTTGTACTCGTACCTAAATCATAACATAAAACTATCTCGGTAACAAGCAAATATAAAATGATTTATCGTACACGCCAACAATACGAGTATGTACAAGGACACATAAGCTTCCACGTACGATAGTTGGAGTGAATATATGGGCAACTTATAATAAAATAAACAGAAAACAATAAAACACAGACCCAAGGCCTTTTGAGAAGTACGAACTGAATGATAAAATCACCGAGCAAAGTTACAAAAATTTTTCTTCAATTCAGCTGGTAATTCTGTGAACTATAAAACTCTGTGTCTCTTAGTTTTGGGACATGGGAATTTGTACAGGGTTCCTACCAAGACCATTCGGGACATGCCATCTTCACTTGTAAGCCTGCATGCCTGCTGATTGACCGACGTACCGATTCGGGAACAAGCTTTTTAATTTTTAATTTATTTTGGATCATTTATATCATATCATATCATCATTTATATGGTTTTGATCCAAAAAAATAACCCCATCTTATATTAATTCATTGTGGACATAGTCTTACATTAATTGCTACAATTTAGGTACATTTATTATAATTAATCATTGCTGAACTATTGTAATCAGGTGACATAATTACCAGGAGGTAGGACACGACGGTATTTCCGTCTCAATTGAGCAGTCCGACTGGGGAAGTACCTCCACCCAACAGAATACCACGGCTATAATAACCTCGTGTTGTGTTCCTGGCGATGAGTAGGGTATCCAGATCTCACTGGAGAGTTTTTGTGCCGTCAGTGCGAAGTCTTGTCCTGATTGTTTCTACTGCACTGACGGCACAGAAACTCTGTTCTTTCAGGGTCGGTAGCACGAGTGTAACTCCCCTGGTGTTGCACACGTTCATAGGTCACTGTAACAACTTTCTATCCGGTGGCACGTGTGTTTGTCTGCCATCTAAGTTGTATATAGTTTTTTTAACTGCCTCGGAAATTGGATAACCCACATCAAAAGCAATAACTTGCAATTGCTCAGCTAAATTCCCGTTATAATCCATCAGCAAATGTTATAGATCTTCAATTTTATGGCATACAGGACAGTGAGTTTAAAGAGTGAGAACAAAAGCTCATGAAATTCATCTTTCTACACAATTTACTACGACGTTCGCATGCATTTTTAAAGAAATTGTGTATTTTTGCGCAACAACAGCATCTCACCCTACAAAAATGTATATGCTGAACACATTATTATTCCTCTAACTACGCTATAACAAAAACGGCTTTACGAGTCCTGCTTTAACAGTTTAACACCACAACGAGCCCACTAATGACTGCGTAGTACCAAAAGTAATATATCTTGTGCTGTAATGCACACAATGTGAATATAAACAATAGCCTCAACAGTGGACGCTTGACTAAGCAGTTTAGAGTGTTCACTCAATCGAGATCTAAGTAAGGATATTATTTGTCGATCTACCCGAGAATTGAGAGGTACTCTGCCTTTTCGGGGTTAACATACAGTCAGGTGAGCGACGAGTGCGACAACGTGACTAAATATCAAATAGTCGTTTTTGTCTTTATTGTGTCCTAAGTTGTGTCGTGTTAATATGTCATATGAAGTATGGAACATGTGTCACGCATCGCGTCATGTTGGCGTGCTGTCGAGTTTATCGCTCACGTAGGACAACGGGTAAGGTAATATAAAGTAAAATTAGTACACCTGCTGATTGGACGTTGCTCTGGTGCACTTTTAGGGTTTGGGGTCCAGATGATTGTCGCTCCTGTAAACCAGGAGAGTAAACTGCAAAACTTGATACTTGGATGAAGAAGAATTTAAGTTGATATCGATATGTGTGTGTATACGATGTGTGTCTGTAATATTTTTGGGAAAGTTGGTTATTGTCATGTTAAAAATAAAAGCATTTATAAAAATTATACGTTCAATTACACATCTCTAAAAACAATAATAGAATCAAAGAATCAATTTCATTTATTTAGTTTAGGCACATAAAGACCATATATGAACGTCAAAATTTTACAATTATGTCAAGAAATAATATACAAATATTAAATTATGTATAAATAAACCATTGGAAAATCATTTTTCGCTGGTTCGGTAAGTTAGTTCTACTAAGAAGATACCAGCAAGAAACTCAGAGAAATACATTGCCTTTTTTTTTTAAATTTTGTTTACTATTTATGGTGTGCGAACAAGCAAGAGATTTATCGATTAAGATAGAAAAATTTAAACGGTCCAGGCGGGATTCAAACCCGCGATCTTTCCCCTACAGGGTGAACGCTCTGACCACTCAGCCATCGAACCTTCGCTTGAAACTATCCATCCTAATTCTTCCATATATATATCCGTGACCACGCATTTACATCATCAAGATACTCATCTACTTTCTTAATTAATAAACCGAATACTCGAATCGAATCGAATAAAACCGAAGAAATTGTTGCGTCATCAGCGCTAGGGACTAGTCTCACCACACAGTATAATTTTGTGTATATTGCCATTTTTATCACATCTGCAACGTTACACAAAGCACAGAAGACAACACTGTTACTAAACTTTATAGCGTTAGTATTATCAACTTACAGCTGCAACTTTGTCCTGTTATTGGCTGTAATCCTACAGTTACTAACAAGTTAAACTATAGCAGTTGGTAGACAATCTGTCTATCTATAGTAATCTGTTATATATAGAGCTGAATTAATATGTAGCCGATAATCCCTGGAATCATTTGTGCGATTCAAAATGTTTTATTTTGAATTAGAAAGCCGAGTTCTTGGGAAAAGTCTTTACTAATCGATTAAGATAAGATAAGATAAGATAAGAAAAAAAAATGAATCAGTTCAGGTGGGACTCGAAACCGCGATCTTTTCCTTACAGGGATTCCTCTCGCCTAAAATCATCCAAATCTTCCTGTCCCACACATAACGTTTTTATCCAACTGTTTCATTAATTTCAATTGTAAAAGGTGTGTACAAAATATCAGAACAATCATGCAACAGGAAGAGATAAAGATACTAAAATATTAAGATAATTTTCATTACTTTGGTAGAGATCGATCTTATACTGACTGTACAACGCCAGGAGCGGAATATTATTGGACCAGCTCACATATATTATAGCAGTGTTGACAGCACACAATATGAAAACTCATGAAGGATTCATGGAATATTAATGGGCAATTAGAACGGGAACATCATCCATTTTGGCAACAATTACAGCGGGAAACATTTTGCATTGTCACAAGTATTCAACCGAAATGGCTGTATCGCATGTCTTGAATATTATTAATTTTGTTGGTGGGTTTGTAGCGGTATGTCCTGCCTGATGCTCGTTTTGTGAATTTAGCTGGTAGCAAATAAACTTCAAAAACTTAGTGCGTGTTTAAAAAGGCTGGTTGTTGCTGCAATAAAATTATTTGAGAACTGTTGCCTCCTTCTTTCTTTACTGGCACACGTGTTTGCGATTATTATGTTTTGAGCGTCTATGAAATTATTTATAATGTGTGTATTGTTGTGTGATTTATTGAATGTGTTTATTGATCGAAAATATCAGTTTAGTGCCAACAAGCTTTGACTATAGTGTTCATTATGGGATGATTCGCGTGAGTTTCGGGATTCTTCGGGAGTGGGGACCACAGAGTCCCCAACTCGTCCCCGGAAATGGGGAGTCGCGCAAGGCGCGCCGCCGCTGCGGCCTGCTTCTGCCAGTGTGACAGGCGGCTCCACCTGCCACCTACAGGCCTGCGCTCATGTCGGGCGGAGGTCATTCATCGACCTACGACGCCCAAGTTGCCTTCGTACGTGGGCAGCTTGGCTTGCGATCCTTCGTCGCTCCCGCTGCCTTATGGCACTTTTGACGGTGACTTTTTCTTTAATAGTACTTTTAGCTGGGATATTCACCCATTTACCGGAGTAATACAATGATTTGGAAGATTTTTCTCAAAGATCTTAATTACCAAGTCATAAGGCAAAATGACGTCGATACGACGTCATTTTGTTTGATAGTACCTACCTCGTTTGATACAATGTGCAAGCAAGTATAAATTATTAATTTGCAAGATTGCACTAGCGATGATCACTCCGAGTAGGAGGATAATAATATCATGATACCTATATGTTGTGTAAATAAATACATAAATGAGTATTTTTTATTGTTTTCAAAACTGTATGCAACTAAAATCCATAAATAGGTCGATTTAATCAATAATGTCCTATCACTTATCCTTACTCGGTAAAAGCTGTCACGCGAATCATCCTATAACGAACAGGCTATAATCATGATATCTTATTAGTATGACTTTGATCAAGTCATTAGTTTTAGCTTTCGAAACCATAGCCAAGTCGTAGATGCAGTTACGGTCAAGTTGTAGTATAATTATATGTTATCGAATGAATCACATATAATTGGCGCCCAACGTGGGCCCATACTTTTCGAATCTGGAAATTATACTCTGTCTGTAAATCATTAAACAAATCAATGATAGGTTGCAAATTATATTCTGTACTTTTACCAGTTTGTTTTTCGGGATTAATCTGATAATTCAGTACTACAACTATGAAATTTATTTTTTTCCTGACTAAAATCAGTTCAACAATTTTAGAGCAAAGGAGTAAAATAGTATATTTCTTAACGCACTCACACACATACGATGCACATGCTTATGTTACACTTTCTTAAAGTAGTAGTATATTATTTAATATATTTATTTTTATACCACTTAGGTGGCAGACAAGCACTTGGCCCACCTTATAGGAAGTGGTCACCGTGGCCTATGGAGACCGACCATGAAGAAAGCCTTTGATACCCCTCTTGAAGAACCTCATATTGTAGGTGCTTGAGAAAACCGCAGCAAGGAGGTCATTCCACAGCTTGAGTGTGTATGGGATGAAGTTTCTTTCATTCCGCACAGTGCGCTCCGTCTCAGGTCGCAATGTGTGATGATTAATTCCCTGCCTATGGCGAGAGGTACGATGATAGAATGTAGCTGTGGGCATCATGACAAACAATTCATTTGAGCACAAACCACAACACATACAGCGAGGCAAACTCCCTCCTAAGGCTCCACACTAAATGTGAGTACATTTAAAAATACTTATACAAAAGTACGATACCTTCTGCAATGTGTATAATATAATATAATATAATATGCCAATATATATATAATATGCCACAATACAATATAAGCGTACAACAGTAACGTGTAACATACACAATACCTTCCTTAAATAACTCTGGCGATTCTACGTCCGTCGGACATTTTAATTAAAAAATTAGTACAACGGCTAACATTTGCAGCCCTTACAATTACAACAAACAATTTTGTTTAACGTACTGTATTACACGGGTAAATTCTCTAGATATTAGAATATCTGTACGTAGCGAAAGTAGTAGGCCAACGTTACTATTTGGCGTATAATGTAAGTCATTTGCGAGCTGTAGGAGCTTTAGAGACATAAATCCGTGTGCACACTTCGATAAAATGTTAGGTATACGTTATCGGCGGATTTCTTATCTATCTCGCAGACTCGCAGGCGCCTTTTATCGCCCAAGACCGGGAAAAGTGCCATTTAGCACCGATTGTCGAAATATATAAAAGGGAGTCATTTCAAACGAATAGGAAAAGTTCGCGCATATTTTATTGGAAATTGGAATAGAAAATGAATAACAGCTTCCTTGTATCAAGTGTGATGTGTTGCAGAAGCGGTTTGTCTTCATCTTTCACAGTTTACGGATTTTATTAAGATATTAAATATTTCGAGTAAGAGAACCGCGGTAGCCTAGTGGTATGGGTAATGGACTGCTGAGACGAGGTCTCGGGTTCGATCCCAGGTTTTACCATGGCACACACCAATGACTTTTCGATGCTTATCGAAGTTATTGTATTTATCGCAGGTTTATAAGTGCCCGGTTAATGGCAATAGGCTCGGCACCTATTACATTGGGACCTAAACATAAACTGGCGAAATGTGGGTGCTAGCATTTCTGCCTACCCCTTCGGGGATAAAGGCGTGAAGTTATGTTATGTTATTAAATATTTCAAATATCATACGTTTATTATAATGGTGAACTTAGACGTTTCACGACCTTTGTGGCGTAGCGGTAGATCATTCGACTGCTACGCAGGGGGCGTGGCTTCGATTCCAGCTCAGTGCTAATATTTGTACGCATGAATTTATATATATTTTTTTTTTTTTTTATATAGGACACGTCAATTGGACTTCGCCTTGCCTGATGGTAAGCTGAAGGCAAAGTCCCAGAAAAGAGGGTCACCATTACTTACACATACCGTGTGACAATGGTGACACTCAGTTTGACGGCCTCATCATATGCTTTTTCACGCCCCGCTTAAAGGACCCGGGACTGTAGGAAGAAGGAAACACGTGAGCTGGTAATGAATTCCAGGCCTTAATGGTGCGACAGAGGAAAGAGTCTCCGAACCGCTTGGTTCTTGATCGGATGTTTTGCACCGTGTGCGGATGACATCTAAGACCTGCACGTGTTGTCCTGTGTAGGAAAGGGGAGGGTGGGACTAATTGGAAGAGCTCATCAGAACACTCCCCATGGTACAGACGGTAAAATACAGCCATGGACGCAACATCTCTACGCAGCTGTAAAGGTTCTAGGGTGTTCGTGATCTCGGGATTCCCAATGATGCGGACCGCACGTCGCTGCAACCTGTCGAGAGCATCTAGTAAGTACTTTGCAGAACCATCCCAGAGATGCGAGCAGTATTCCACACAGGAGCGAATTTGTGTCTTGTATAGAAGACACCGCTGCTCCGGCGTGAAAAATCGTCTCACTCTGTTCAGGACTCCGAGTTTTCGTGAGGCTGTTTTGATGATTCTTTCGATGTAATTTTTGTTATTCAGGTTGCAGCGAACATCCATACCTAGGATATTGAGATTGTCCTGCAGTGGCAGTGGCGTGCTCTGTAGAGTGGGGAGGGGAAGGAAAGAAGATACTTTTGCTGTAAACGCACATGCCTGCGTCTTCTTGGCATTGAACTCAACCAGGTTCTCAGAGCCCCATTGAGAAATGTGATTCAGGATCCCGTCAAGCTCAATGACAAGAAGCTGCCTTTTCTCTGCGATATCTGCCTGCTTGGCCGCAGGATGTCCATGATAACTCCAATGTAAAGTGCTATCGTCTGCATAACAATGAACATTGCCGGTAGACAGCATGTCGTTGATATGCAGAAGAAAGAGAGTGGGTGATAAGACGGACCCCTGGGGCACGCCAGCATTTACCTGCAGAAACTCCGAAGCTCGTCCGTCACAAAGGACGCGAATACGGCGCCCCTGCAGGAAGCTAGCAACCCAGTTGCACAGCCTAGAAGGCAGACCAAAGGCAGGTAGCTTGGAAAGAAGCGATTTGTGCCAGACTCTATCGAAAGCTTTGGCGATGTCAAGACTAATTGCCAGTGACTCGCCGTGCTTGTCCATAGCCTCACCCCAAAGATGGGTAACATATGCTAGAAGATCACCCGTTGACCGTTTCGGTCTGAAGCCATATTGCCGGTCATTAATTAAGGAGTGATCCTCTAGGTGCCGCATGAGCTGTTTGTTAATTATGTGCTCGAACACTTTGCACAGCACTGAGGTGACGGCTATGGGTCGATAGTTGGCTGGCTCCGAGCGATCCCCCTTCTTGGGAATCGGCTGAACATTCGCGTCCTTCCAAGGCAAAGGCACTGTACCCGAACTGTAGGATAGCCGGTACAGGCGCGTAAGCATTGGAGACAACTCCGCTGCACATTTTTTCAAAACTACCGCTGGAATACCATCCGGACCACTGGCTTTCCGGACATCGAGTGATTTTATTTGATTCTATGTTTAAAATGATAATATATTTATCCGTATTCTAGATTCCATAACACAAGCTAGTTAAGCTATGCTTACTTTAGGTCTAGATAGCGCCTTGTAGAATATTTATAATCGAAACATCGAAACTTAAATTGAGCTTGGTAAACATCTTCTGTTGTAAAGAAGACAAAACACGACACTATTTGACATGGGTACGAAGGCTGTTTATTTATTGCTTCATTTGTCCACAAATTCGTCAACTACATTTTCGTATTCGAAATATATCTAAACTTAATTTAGAATTCCGTAAAAGAACATAAACATACATAATATAAACTCACGCCTATATCCCCGAAGGGGTAGGCAGAGGTGTTAGCACCCACATTTCGCTAGTTTATGTTTATGTCCCAATGTTGGTGTGTGCCATGGTATAACCTGGGATCGAACCCGAGACCTCGTCTCAGCAGTCCATTACCCATACCACTAGGCTACTGCGGTATTCCGTAAAAAAAGAAACTAGATTACCTCCAGATCATCAGTATCGGGTGACTTGAACGACAAATTGAATGGGCGCGTAATCAATCAGTACTTGGGCTCGGAAAATGCTGACGATGCGAAGATCGCAAAAAAAATGTAACGAAGTAAATGAAGGCTGATGGAGCTTATTCATGCATATGTAGATCTGATTCCGGTATAAGCAGCGGGCAGTCAATAACAATGATGAAACAGTATTTGGTTTGTATTTAGTTGTTTACCTTGACCCCCCTAAAATAAAACGAGACTTTTATAAAAGTCACACACAACATTGTTCTGAATATTTTTTTCTAGTAACAAGTTCTTCAAAGTTCGAAGTTCTTTATTTGTTGAATATGGTACAAAAGTGATGTTTACATTACAATATCGGATCTCATATTCTGTCAATTGTGGCGTACAAATTTTTCATTTTGTTTTTTTTTCAAATAATTATACAATACATGCAAGACAATTCAGAATAATTCATATTTGATATTAGTGTTATATTTATATATAAAAAATATACCACAGTACCAACAATGGCACCACGGCAATGACGTAATTCCGTTAGTACCATGAATGGTTCTACGGCAAATAAAAATTTCCTTAGTACCATCAATGGTACTATTCAATTGTACCACGGCAAATAAGCGTTTTTTTCTACAGAATTAAAATTGTTTGACGATTCCTGAGTGAGGCAGAAATGATTTTAGAGTTTTGAATTTGGAACGGGAAACAGAAGCTAGACAAATGGGTTTATGAATTTTGACGTCTACCTGTATAGTCATAGCGCTCTTTTTGTAACGTTATCTTTTTTTTATACTACTTAGGTGGTAGACACGGTCCACCTGATGGGAAGTGGTTACCCGTGGCCTAATGACGTATGCAACACCAGGGGTGTTATGATCGCACTGCCGACCCTGAAATGAAATAATGTCGCTCTTTTTTTTATACCACTTAAGTGGCAGACAAGTACACGGCCGACCTGATGGAAAGTGGTTTTGCCTATGGACGTACGCAACACCAGAGGAGCCACACTCGCGCTGCTGACCCTGTGAACACCTCTGCACTGACACTGACACTGACGGCACAGAAACTCTTTTCTGTGCCGTCAGTGTAGAAGACAAATCAGGACAAGCCTTTAGTCTTCCCAATTCTCTTAATCCTAGCTTTAATCCTGGTTGCATCTGAAACTTTCACCTCGGAGCCGAGGTCCGCTTTTTCCAGTCTAACAACGATTTTTTTTTACTTTTGTAATGTCATCTGTTTGATCGCAAGAAATTAGTGGCCTGGATGTGGTTGTATAACGATATTATAAAAGAGGATATTTTTTTACATACAGATATTTTGGCTCAGAATCTTCGCTGACACTGAAATGATAGATGAGTCAAATAATATTGTCAATACAATCATAAATCTATTTTCATATTTTATGGGAAGACCGTTTGAAGTCGTTTCATGAACATCAGGGGAATATGATTCAGAAAATGTACATCAATTTTTTTTTGGTATTGTACGTTACGAGCTTCATATTTCAGAAGTCTTTTGAGATTCAGCTTTCTATTAAATTGGAATTTTATATCTTGAAGGAAAAATAATGAATAGAAAAGCTCAAGATTCACTTCGTGTGGAGTTCCCGATGGTGTAACATACGTAACCACAGCTCACTGGTTTAGAGCTGTCAGTGGGAAGCTGCAATGTCTTTTGCACTGACGGCACAGAAATTCTTCGGAATCCAAGGAGTACGCACTTTTCTAATACTTAATGACGATTGAATACGATAATGAGAATACAATCCATGTACGTTCCACATAACTAGAAGTAATTTTCAATATAGTATATTAAATGACACAAGCAAGACCCTCGATTTGACAGTTCTTTTATTCGAATTTAAAATATATTCTGGCAATACTAATGGATATTTAATCGACTTTAAAAATGGAAGAGCTCCGAATGATTGTATTTTAGGGGGAATTTAAAATGTAGGCACAGGCACACTGGGCAAGTACGATGATGTCCCTTACTCAGTGGGTAAATAATTGCTCTTAAATGGACGCCACAAAATAGGCGCATGAGGCTACCCATTAAGCCTTAATTTATTTTGCCGCGAAAGGGAACCTACTTTTTGTTTAATATTTGGAACTTTATCTCAGGCTAGTATCGTGATATAAATTTACATAATGTCATTCTAAAAGTCACTTCGCGTCCCTTTCGTGGTAAAGCTAATTTTATTGAGTTTACGTTGTCGGGTTTTTGCAAAGTAATTAGAATTGACCTATAGTCAGGCAGGGCATTTGTAATAACAAGACAATGAGCTGTGATAATAATTTTATCGACCACGGCTATCCTTGATATTTTCTTGTTTAATACTTTTTAAGTAGGTGGGTTTTAGTTTTAAACTTATTTTTTTATTTATATTATTTTGGGGCAAGGAATAGTTATAATTTATACATATTTGAAATGTTCTAATTAAGCTCTTTCAGATGATACCAAACAGGACATATTTAGCTCAAATTTATTTTTAACGGAGTACTTTATGACCCCTAGAAGGCGCCACATTAGATTCAGTGACACGTTAGATAGTCTATAACCAGCTGACGACTAAGATGCTTTTAACGATACCTCATTTGTACAATTCTAATAAGTGGTTGAGGAGCTATGAGGGAATTGATGAACCTACATACATTATACATAGCCTGTTTAAATCATAACCCTCCTTTTACTTCGTCGTAGTCGGGTAAAAAATACCTTTATAGGTTACTAAATACCTAATATATACTTTTTAGATTGTATAAACTAAAAAGTTGCCCACTTTTCCCCAAATTCAACTAGTGAAAGCTGATGATATTCAGCATATTTTAAAAGTATTAGATATAAATATCATGTCCGTTATCGAATATATTCAGGAGGAGTATTTCATCAAATATTAGTTTAACCCCCTTTGTCAGTTTAGGGTACGACGAATAGATAAGGTATCAGAGTGTGTAGGTGTGAAGTATGTAGGCAGGGTTATGGGTTTTAGGATTATAGGGTTCGTATCTATATAGGCCTTGTCTATCATTAGCGTTTGTATAGATGAGCATTTCTAACCCCTCATTTACACCCCGAATCTGATGAGCTCTTCCAATTAGACCCACCCTCCCCTTTCCTACACAGGACAACCCGTGCAGGTCTTAGATGTCACCCGCACACGGTGCAGAACATCCGATCAAGCGGTTCGGTGACTTTTTCCCCTGTCGCACCATTAAGGCCTGGAATTCATTACCAGCTCACGTGTTTCCTTCTTCCTACAGCCCCGGGTCCTTTAAGCGGGGCGTGAAAAAGCATATGATGAGGCCGACAAGCTGAGTGTCATCATTGTCACACGGTATGTGTAAGTAATGGTGACCCTCTTTTCTGAGACTTTGCCTTCAGCTTACCATCAGGCAAGGCGAAGTCTAATTGAAGTGTTCTATATCAAAAAAGCGAAGCAAGTTGTTACACATGTTGTAAACTTGTTTATAAAAAAACTTGTTGAAGACTTGTAGAAGACTAATCACTATATGTACAATATACTTTTTCGTTCACATCGTATGTATAGCCAACAAGTTGTAAACAAGTATACACATTTGCGTTCACACTGTAGCCTGTGACATATTGCAACTTGTCTAATACATGTTTTATACTTAGGTGTAAACGAGAGGTAAATTTCTCTCCGTCACGAGTCAGGCCTACCATTGCCACCTTGATATCCAATGACTTCTATGTTGTCTTTACTACATAATTTGTTTAGAACAAAAAATGTGTCACTATTCGGGAGTGAAGCGGGAATGACATTTAGAATTTAGAATCTGGAACGGGATGAAAAAGCTTGATATATTTTGATACCCGTCTGTATTAGCATAGCCTTTTTACTCGACTACGGCGAGGCAAAAAGAGGGTTATGATTTTGACAGGCTATGTATGTATGCATAAAGGTTTTTTTTATACCTCTTAGGTGGCAGACAAACACACGGGTCACCTGATGGGAAGCGGTTACTGTGGCCTATGGATGTATGTAACATTAGGGGTGTTATACTCACGCTGACGACCATGAAGAAACCTTTTGATGCCCCTCTCGAAGAACCCCATATTGTAGGGCTTGGGAAAATCGCAGCAGGGAGGTTATTCCTCAGCTTGAGTGTACGTGGTATGAAGTTTCTTTCATACCGTACAGTGCGGACCGTCTCAGGTCGCAATTTGTGAGGATGAATTCCCTGCCTATGCCGAGAGCTGCGATGATAGAATGTAGCTGCGGGCATAATTTCAAACAATTCATCTGAGCACAAACAACAAATCTGTTCCCTCATAGCTCGTCAACCACTGATTAGAACTGGACAAATGAGGTATCAGTAGAAGCATATTAGTCGTCCGCTGCCTATAAGCTATATAAAGTATCATTGAATTTAATGTAGCGCCATCTAGCGGTCATGAACTACTGTGTTAAAAAATAAATTTGAGATAAACATATCGAGTTTGGTACCAACTGAAAGGGCTTAATTAGCAAGTTACAAATATGTATAAATTACACCTATTGCTTGCCCGAAAATAATAAATAAAATTAAGTTTAAAACCAAAACCAGACTACTGAAAAATCACGCTCTAAAAAGTATTAAACAAGAACTAATCTAGGATAGCCGTGGTCGTATGCTACTTTGTCTGACAAAATAATACATTCGAGGGAAAAATGGCATACGACCACGGCTATCCTATTTTTTTTACGTGCGCAAAATCCCCACGGAAACCTCCCCACCGCAGCCGGTGGGAGAGGTTATGTCGGACTTGAACCGACTAAAACGCACGCCGCCTGCAGTGGGTCGTTTTGGTTGACCACGGCTATCCTAGACTTTTTCTTGTTTAATACTTTTTTGAGCGTGATTTTTCAGTAATCGGGTTTTAGTTTCAAACTTAACTTTTGTGAGACTGTTTTAAAAAAATTGTGGTAATGCAGTTGTGGTCTTAAGTCGATACTAAATTTTCAAGTCTGCAACTATGTGGTAACTAAAATCTTGGTACCATCACAAAAAGTACTAACTATCATTATATATGCATCTCACATAGCAGATCCTCCTCTTAGTTAGTTTTCGTGAGTTACCAACTCAATGAAAACAAACTTTTAAGAACTGTTATTAGCGCACAGTAGGTAGTTATAAAACTAATAGGTCTGTATACTCAGTGTGGGTGGTATACAGGGTGGAAAATTAATTACAATGCTTTGTGTATGCACAGTGAAAGCCTTCTAATTTACATGACAAGGAGCCAACGTGGGTCACGGCGATAAAGTCTAGTCTGTAGTAATCCTGCTTAACTTTTGGATGTTTAGAAACCACACCTTTGAAAGTTTACCTGTAATTTATCTTTGTTTTTCGAGGATGTAGGATTGCATACATTTTGAATATGGTATTTCAGAACTATTTCTATCTCAATGACAAATTTCATTTACATAAATTATGTCATCGCTTTTGCGCTAAAGAATAACAAAATTCCTACATTCATCCATTCTCAGAAAGTTTTACATTTCTAGTATTACATATATGTATTTTAATAGGAGGTAGGACACGGCGGTATATCCGCCCAATTGAGCAGTCCGACTGGGGAAGTACCTCTGCCCTACAGAATACCGCGGTTATAATAACTTCGTGTTGTGCTCCCAGCGGTGAGTAGGGTAGCCAGAGCTCACTGGAGAATTTGTGCTGTCAGTGGGATGATTAATGGCTTGTTCTGCTTTGTCCTCTACACTGACGGCATAGAAACTCTGTGCTTACAGGGTCGGCAGCGCGAGTGTGGCTCCTCTGGTGTTACAAACGTCCATAGGCCACGGTAACCACTTTCCATCAGGTGGGCCGTGCGTTTGTCTGCCACCTAAGTGGTATAAAAAAAAATGTACAGTAAGTAGCATAGCAAAATTCCTCAAAGGAGACTAGTCCTTTTAAATATATTATTAATTCGTAATGTCTCTTCCTGTTTAGGAATAGATTCATTGATATCCGAAAAAGATCATACTGTATACTCGTACATATTGAAGACCACCGTGGCGTAGCCGTAGAGCATTAGACTGCTATGCAGGAGGCGCGGGTTCGATTTCCGCTCAGTGCAAATATTTGTATGCATGAATATGTATATTTGCATTGGTCTGGGTGTGTCTGTGTATAATATGTATGTATTTACAAAAAAAAGGATCTAAGTATGTTTATCCGCATTCTAGATTCCATAACACAAGCTAGTTGAGCTATGCTTACCATGGGTCTAGATAGCGTTGTGTAGAATGTCGTGTAATATTTATTTATTTATTTGATACTTCTTACATTTAAAGCCCAAAATATTGTGTCGAATGAAAATCTGTCGGAAAAGGTTCATTTTTACCACGCACATGTGGGAAATTCACCTTTCGACCTTACCGTGACCCTTTAGGCATTCGTAAGAGCACTTTTATTCGTTTCATAATAGCAGGACCGGTATGGTAGATTTTATTTTAATGTAAGCTACAAGTATAACGTGGGTCATACACTATTTTTTCCCCTTCGAAGTAAGGTAAATTGATTGTGTGAAGAGTGGTGAAAGGCGAAAATTTTGTAAAGGGTAGCTGACAGTTATTCGACATATAGTAATATATTATTTCCAATTGGTCCGATTGGTTATTTACTGTAGCCGCAAATGGTGTGCCACGGTGAAGTTTAAAAAGTAAAGTCTATGGACTTTTCATATAAGGTAGTTAAAGGGGACGGTTACCCTACTATCTGAATGGATTTTGTGGGAATGGAATATTTTTTAAACAAACCTTTGGACGCCCAATGATCTATATTTTATTTTATACCGCTTGGGTGACAGACAAGCATACGGCCCACCTGATGGGAAGTGGTTACCGTGGCCTATGGACGTGTGCAACACCAGGGGCGTCACACTCGCGCTGCCGACCCTGACGAAACCTTCTAATGCCCCTTTTGAAGAACCCCATATTGTACGCTCATGGGAAAACTGCAGCAGTGAGTTCATTCCACAGCTTGCGTGTCTGTGGGATGTAGTTTATTTCATACAGCACAGTGCGTACCATCTCAGGTTGCAATGTGTAGGGATGAATTCCCTGCCTATGGCGAGCGGTGCGTTGATAGAAAGTTGCTGTAGGCATCATGTCAAACAATTCATCGAGCACACTGCAGCCCTTTCTAAGAAGAAAGAATACTAAAAGAGTGATTAGTACCTGTAAATAATAGGCAATTAAGAAGTTCAACATCCGTTTATAACAATCAAAATATAACTACAGTAAAGTGCTTAATAAAACAAGGAGCATTCAGTCCACACATGATATAAACAGCGAATAAAACTGCTCGCACAAACAAGTGTATGTCAAAGTTTTATAATGTAACTAGGAAAGCTTTCTCATCGTCTGTTTTTATTTCCAAGCACGTTCTCGTGTTTAATAGAACCTCAAGGGATCGTCTCGTTTGTATTAACCGCAGACATTTCTGTGAACCAATATACGCAGTCTGTCAAAAAAGTGTTATGTTACAATTTCCTTTACTGTGACGTGTCTTATCTCGTTTTGTTAGCTTATAATATCTCTTTACATTTTTTTCATTTTGTACTTTTTACAGCCTTAAAGAAGAAGGGATTTAAAATCAGCTCTACATAATACAGTTACGCCATTTTAAGAGTGGGGTCGGCACACGATGCTTTTTCCCACTTATCATGATTCTGATAAACATATTCTTCAGTTTATTTATTTATACTTTATTGTACGCATAAATGACGTTTTACAAAAAGACGAGATGTAATGTATTAAGGCGAGCTTAACTCAATGTTGAGTTATCTTCACTTCTCACACACATTTTTAACTACTACCTAATACTATACATGTGAAGAGTGAAGATACTTAGATATTTATTACTCTATTTCTGTTTGTTTCTGGATGCTCTAACGACAGAATGAAACTAGCTGACATTTGGTACAGGGATACTACTTTTTTTTTTATGTGCACAAAATCTCCACGGAGCCGGTGGAAGAGGTTATGTCGGACTCGAACCGACCAAAACAAATGCCGCCTGTGGGTTCTTTTTTTTGGTTGCCGGAGGTGAGGTTGACAGGCATATCCCCCGTACCCCGACCGACCCAGGGCCATCTCTCACGATCTGGCCCTCTCCTGGGGTGTGGGGACTACAGAGTCCCCAACTCGTCTCCGGAGGCAGGGATACTACTGATATCTACAGTAAATTGACACTACTTTTTAATCCTAGATTAAGTTGTAATGGGTGGCGGGTATGGGATCAGAAATCTATTATGGCAGAAGTGCGAGCATCAAATAGTTCTCTCATGCTGGTAATCTTTAGTTTCAATATGTTTTTATGTATGTTTATTTATGCCCGAATATCATGGTGGCGTATCGTACAACCCTTCAGTACTAAAATCGCTGGCCTTTATTTGATTACATTTTAGATTACGTAAATCAAAAGTACGAGAAAAACTAACCAACGGAAATACTTGCTTCCCCGTGGTACAATCAATCAATCAATCGGTTGGACCATGGATAGTTTTACATACCCGTGGTACAACCAGTTGGACATAGCAGTTGGACATAGCAGTTGGACCACGGGTCGGGAGTCCAAACCGTGTGTTACGACTAACTCAGAGTACGTCAAGGTTAGAATTAATGACGTACAATTGTGTATCGGCTACCCAACCGCTGACATGTAGAGTGCACCCATTAGCGACCAGGGGCAATTTTTTACAGCATTTTGTCAATCCCTGTACCGATCTATCATATCCGCCTCCACAGCGGAGATGGCTAATAGGGTACTTAACTGTAGGGTTATATCAGCTTCTTTATATTAAAAGTCAAAATGGTAAGACCTAAGTCACGAGAGAAGAGAGAGAGAAGTGTCTAACTTCTTCTTCTACTGTCAAGTTGATGGCATGTCATGTCATACTTTGTTTGCCCAGTGTGCAGCAACCCTGAGAGCGTTATACTGGACACTTGACTTTCTTTACACACATGTATAAAAGTAATTGAATAGAAAGAAAAAGAAAGAAAGAAATTCGTTTTTATTGCGGATCACATATGAACATGTACATACAACATAAAAATAACTAACAGCAATAACAAGAGCAGCAACAACACTGTCGATGATGTCTCCTCGCATGCCGAATATCCATTTCAACACGTCAATAAATCACCACTAGCGAACCTGCAGCTACTCAGGCAGCGAACGCTTCAATCGAATAAGTCAATCAATCAAGTTTCAGTGTGGTTACGCGTAAAATATTTAACGTGTCCAGTTGATATAATAATTGAGGAATTGATAATTTTGAGTCTCATCAAGTGGACACGCGTGTGTCTACAGTCTCGTGTCCCGCTGTTGAAGAACATTGTTGTAAAATTTCAAATCAATCCATTGTTTTGATATGTTCCAAAATCGAATTCAAAGATTCCATTACATACAAATGTCTTATTTGTAATGGAATCTTTATACAAACATACATACGAAACTAATAAAAGCGTGTTAAAATATAAATCTTTAAATAAATCAAAAGCAGTGTGGAATCCATTTGTTCCTAAATATAGGTATGAGATGTACAGCGTGAATTCGAAAAAGATTGATAGTGTAGCCAGAGAGGGAACCCCTTTGAACTGTGTTTTCAGTTAATGGTCCATTAGGACCGCGTGCGACAGACGTAGCATGTCTCCCTTACACACACATCAAAGGACTTAAAAATACCTGAACTATTACGGTAAAAATAGAGTTGGGTGTTATGTAGGCGAGTCGTGTGATTGTCTACGACTTAAGTGGTAAAAAGATTACAATAGGGAACAAAACTTCAAAGTCATATAGGTATGACATAACAATACCAGCTCTAGAATCAGGGTCTAGATAGCGTTATGTGGAATTTTGTAGAAAATAAAAAAAATATTTAAAAAAATACAATGATTATGAAATATCCATTCTATTATTATAAAAATATGGAAGTAAGTCTGTTTGTCTGTTATTCATACCTATCGATTGAATAAATTTTCATGAATTTCCGGGGACGAGTTGGGGACTCTGTAGTCCCCACACCCGAGAAGATGGCCTGATCCTGAACCTAACCTAACCTAACCTAACCCGCTGAACCAATATAATTTGCTATAGGTGTAGATTCGACCTTGAGAAAGGACATAAGCTATGTTTTGTCGCGATAACCCACATCCATAAGCGCGGAGCCGCGGGCAACAGCTAGTGTAATATAATTATGAAACAGCGGAAGGAGTACCCGCTGTCCGTGCGAATATACAAGATATTTTTCTTTATTGTGTGGGAACCCTTTCATAATTATGCGGCTTTCCTGAAATTAATGCTATGCGGATAAGATTACAGTAAAGATATATCTTCGAAATTGTTTCAAATGTATCTGAATACATAATTATTATAACGTAGGTACGTACGAACAATGATAAAGTGGAGCTTGTGAATAAGTGGTATCTAAATAGGTTCCCAGGGTGGAGGATCAGAAGCAATAGTGCACATGGGGAAAGGTGTATGTCCAGCAGTGGACTGCAATAGTCTAATAAGGAGATACACTATTTATTTATCCCGATAGGTAGCGCATTATCGCTGGTATTTTATTATTGATATTATTCCTGTCAAATTTTATACAAATTGTTAGTAATTAAAGGAAAAAATCTTCTATAGAATAATCAATGACGCTGTGTAGTGCATTTTAGTGTAAAAAGAAAGGTCCTCATCGTTTCCCCACTGATAAGAAAAGACGAACGCTATAAATTAAAGCACATCAAAAACTGGATACCAAATTCGTAGTGACTATTTCAAACCTGAGGATTTTTATGTAGATAAGCATTTCTCTTCATCCACTCTTCTTTTAAATTCGCCACTGTCATGAGGAGCACATTTATATTGATAAATTTTATTATATAATCACAATGCATATGTCAACCACAAGAAGCACTTCTGACAGTCTGATGTAAGACACATAGGATTATAGACTCTAAGACAAGCACAAGCGAACGTCATTAGATATTAGTTTTGCCTGTACCCCCCCTTGGATAATTTCCTGTAGTTAAAATACATTATTTAACTGAGCTCAAATTAAGAATGGTAAAAGAGCTGTGAAAGTTGCTCCAGTTATTATTTTATATTTTTATTTATTTTAAGTCATACACCCAACCTATAATAATAAATAATTTGACTATTAAATTGTGTAACATCACAATAAATAATTTCATACAAGTTTCCTTATAACGTCTTGACGTTTAGTAAAAAGTAACTAATTTGACTAGTCAGTCAAATAGCCAATTGATTGATTGAGCTCTTGTACTTACTAGCGAGGTCAATCTAGAATTTTATGAACGTTCGCACAACACATTCTGTACCTTGAAGAGTACTCTTGCGGACCTAGTTGCCATGCGAGCGTCTGTGGCATTTTTATGGGTAGTTGAAGCCCTGAAAAGTTCAACAACTTGGTCTAAATGTAGAACTTTGATATCACCTGTGGTCAGATAGTAGTCGCTTTACTGTTTGGTACTTAGATTAAAAGGTGACCTCAACTGAATTGGGAAATGGTTCGGAGGAGGAGAAGAAGGATTCACAATTCATTCTTTCAATTATGTGTAATATGATAAAGTTTAATAAAGGTGGAAATAAAAAGTCACCTGTTTTATTACCACCATTATAATTGTCAAGTGGAATGATTAATAGAAGAAGACTCACTTACCTGGAAACGGTAGCTAAGATGAATTGCATGCGGAAATCAGTACGGATGCTACGGTGGAAATTGGGGGAGACCTGATCATGGAGGAATGTGATAGCCAGAGTCATCGATTAATGATTTATTGTCGTCCACTAATAAGGTATAAGCTCATTCATCATCAAACGACTTCAAAACAAATGCATTGTGATATAGAAGTACGATTTTACATCTGAAGAACCGCTCTGAGAAGTTGCTGAACAGTAACAATTTCCAAAAATAAAGTAGTTTTTTCTTGGGCTTCTTCATCAGTTTGAGCCCTTTTCGAACTCAGTCGAGCTAGCTTTTCAGACGCTCACAGGCGCTAATTAATGCGCTCGGATAATGAATTTCTCATGCTCGTGGTTGTTCAGATATTACTTGATGGCATCAGATCGATACAAGGGTCTGCTTGCACGCGCACCAAAGTAAAATACACGGGAGAGAGAAGAGAATATTCAATAAGGATCATAACAACAAAAAGCAATATTGTCAATCTATATTAATTGGAAATGAAAATCAGCTCAGCTAGTGACAATAATCACATTGGATTGAAATCAATGTTGAATTTTGAATGTTGATTCTATCATAAATTGCATCCATTTAGCGGTGACATTTGGTCACGCATATTATATGGAGTTTGGTCAATTGTCACTGAATAACAATGAGATTGCAGCGCTATAATCATGGATATATTGATTATTGTTTTGTATTTTAACTGTTGAAGTGTGTTATCTACATCAACAATGTATTGCCAATTGTACAATCAATGTCAAAATTTTGCAGTTTCGAGTAAACATCGTGTAAGGAACTTCTTCATCCGTAGCAGCTATAGCAGAGTTATAGCAGAGTTTATATTCGATAACGTGGACATAAATGTCCGCGTTATCGAATATAAACTCTAACGACGGGTTTCTACGGTGTCTGGTTTTACAAACATGTTCGCAATTTCCGTGGAAAGAAGTTCGTCCGTGACACTGAAGACACGTATATCATTGAAAACGGGTCTACATCTGCGTCCGTGTAATCTCGCACTGGGAAAACCTGGCGTGATATAGTTACCTTCGTTATAAGGGATGACACGTACTTATGTCAATAGTCATCGGGCTCCGAGATGGAGGTCTCGAATGCAATCGGGATCGCACAACGCTAAGATGTCCTTTCATAATGCACCTACCTTGTTATTCTCTGCACCACCTATAAGGTTGACTGGTAGAGAATGCCTGTGTGAAGATAAATAAATAAATAACTAAATGATGCTGATGGTGACGATGTATGCCAATGGTCTCACTGTCAGAGATGGTGCACCAACGGAAGCGACAACACCTTATTTTTTTCCTAGAAGAGGCGTCGGCTTTTCTAGGTGGGTTATGGTCTTATTTGCTACTTTAGTAGTACAACACTAAGTCCACAAGTGACTTTCGTTCACGAACATGATCGGAAAAAATCAACATCGTAAGTTCGTGACAATTCTGTAAATGCCTCTTACGTCACCGAAGACATAAGGTCGACTACTGCTCCAAAATTTTCATTTCTTTTTACTATAAAATTGTATTCAGCATTATTAGTTTATTTTGATTGATGTACATCATTTGTAAAGAACGATAACCATTTAAGGGCCAACTGCGGACATCATAATAACAGGAAAAAATGTTGTTTGTTTAAAAACCAATTAAAAACGAAGGTTTTATGAGAACAAAGCTAAGGCATTTTAATAGAATTCGCGTTTTATGTTTATTTTTTTGCAGCGGCAACGCTTGCTTTGACGTTTATTGAAATGAAAACGGATCGCAATCAAATTCACCATTCATCTATCTATCTAGAATGTATGTAGGTAAGTATATAGTCGTACTTCATGGGTGAAGTTTGAATGACAGAGGTCTGTTATGACAATTTTTACCCGACAACAGCGAAGCAAAAGGAGGGTTATAATTTTGACAGGCTATGTATGTATGTATTTATGTTTGTATGAAGGTTAATCTGTTCCCTCATAGCTCCTCTTCCACTTATAAGAACTGGACAAATAAGATATCGTTAGCAGCATCTTAGTCGTTCGCTGGTTATAGGCTACATAATGTGTCACTGAATCTAATGTGGCGCCCTCTAGCAATCATTGAGTACTGTGATAAAAAATAAACTTGAGATGTCCTGTTTGACATCAACTGAAAGGGCTTAATTAACTAGTACATTTCCAATAGGTATAAATTATGTCTATTGCTTGCCCCAAAATAGTATAAATCTAAAACTATTATTAGATAGCTACTAAAATACACTAAAATGAAATAAACATAAAAATTAGGGGTTTTGGTTTCAAACTCATTTTTTTAATAATACACAATACATTCGTTACTAGCTAATACGTTTGTTACAGACTAAAACAAAACATTTTAGTGTATTATCTTTTAATTTTTTTATACCACTTAGGTGGCAGGCAAGTACACGGCTCACCAGAGTTGGAAGTGTTTACCGCGGCCTATGGACGTGTAACACCAGGGGCGTTACACTCGCGCTGCCGACCCTGAAGAAACCTCTAATGCCACTCTGGAAGAACCCAACCCGAGGAGAATATTGTAGGCGCTTTGGAAAACCGCAGCAGGGAATTCATTCCACAGCTTGAGTGTGCGGGGGATGAAGTTTCTTTCATACCGCACAGTGCGCACCGTCTCAGGCCGCAATGTGTAAGGATGAATTCCCTGCCTATGACGAGCGGTGTTATGATAAAATGTAGCTGTGAACATCATGTCAAACAATTCATCTGAGCATAAACTTTATTAATTTTGCCAAACGGACGAATTGTTGACACAACTTACTTTTTTAGTATACCTACTTTCCCTTTTCTGGCATACCTTCTTTATACCTAAGCCCAAGCCCCTAAAATCCGAGCAGGATTTCACATTTAATGTGCACAATACGCATAAAACATGAACCGTAATTTTACCTAGAAATCGGGCCAGTTAAAGTAGGGTATAATTTTAGTTCGTTTCCTAGTAGGAACCCGGAGATGACCATTCCAAGACGAGTTGGATCTCGCCCAACTGCTGGCAATTAGTAACGGTTCGACAGCCATGTTAATGGTGGTCATTCACTACAGAGGACCCTCTTTATGGAGTGGAAGGTCGATCTTATCTGAGCTCAGACCGTATTATGTGCTTAATGTGCCTTAGTTTGTTATTCAATTGCCTTTAAGACGTGGCTGGACTGTTTTGGTTACGCCCTATAACGTTAAATCATTGGTATTTATATTTACATAGGTACCTCCTTTAGATTTAGTTTCGTGTTATTTTGAGAGTTACAATGTTTTGTAAATCCTGCTTAATGTGAAAATGAAAATGGGTAAGTTTTTGAAGATATTTGGATGTTTTTTACTCATATTCGCTGAGTAGTTGTGGTTGAAATTTGATACAGGGATTAGGTTGTAGTCTAAAATAATACTTTGGTCATGGGAAGAGGTTGCAGTTTCCGCCAAAACCGACAGCTGGGCCGAAAGTTCAGCTACAGTTACGATTTCGGTGGAAAGCCCAGGTTTGGTCAGATACTTAAGTCGGATACTTAATTGCCACGTCTTGCACGTAAGTGTAAATCACTTTTCTAAGAAGCTTCGCTTTTCTTGCGCGCTTGAAATAGGAAATATATCTAAATGTATGAAATATATTAGCGATTATACTACTCATTGATTAATCACGAAATCTCTGAAACCATAGGGTGCTGACATCCGCTAATGGATTTTGGATTGGATTTTACGAAACTCCATCCCTAAGGGGGTAAAACGAGTCCACGCGTGCGATGTCGCGGTCGGCCGCTAGTTTTTTTTATAATAGCAAGAGAAGTGTGGGTAGGTAACTTATCCTCTAAATTATTAAGTAATGTGTACATATACACCAGCACATTTTAATAATAGAAACTTATAATAAACTATGTTTACTACAAACATTCTCTCGTTCTACCGAAATCAATCAAACAAGCTTGTAACATACAAGAATAGCAGCCCGCTATAAGGAAGTCTTTGAACTAACTCCGATGCAGCGCGGTTTTCAATAATCGCTCCCCAACGACTTACGAACATATATAGTTTGCCGATATAATGATATTGAGTGAAACCGAATAGCTTTATCGATGTACAGCTATATTATATTATAGTGGCTGTCGTATCAATATTTGTAATACATTTACGAACGTTTCATCGTTGTTGTGAGTTGGTTTCCTTATGTGGTGCGGTGGTAGCATAATGGCTATAGTCAGTGGATTATCACTTCGGGTTTCGTATATGAATGCTCTAAAATAAAAACAAGCGTTGGTAGCTTACGGTCTTACTAATAAAAATATAAAGGGTATGTACAGATAGATATAGAAAAGAATGGAATTGAACCCGCGATCTTTCTCTTACAGGGGGAATGCTCTGACCACTAAGTCACAGAACTTTCGCCCAGAACTATCCAAATTCTTCAATAAATCTATTTTTATTATTATTGATGACATTATGGAAATATTAATATTTTCCTGTTATTGTTGAAATGCATTATAATAAATTTGACATTATTTTACGTTGACATTCAAATCTTCTAATATGCTATTATTATTGATGACATTATGGTAATATTAATAGTTTTACTCTTATTGCTAAAGTACATTCGACGACATTCAAATATCCTATGACATTAAATTAGACAAGTTAACAATATGTATGAAACTTAGTAATAGTTATGAATTGTGGTTTAAATAAATCGAAATTGAATTAATAATACATGTACCTACTAACCATATTATTTATTCTTGAATTATGTTGAATGGTAGGACATAGTGCACTGATATTTAATGTTAAGATTTTATAAAGAAGATTTATAACACGTATGTTTCATAAAATAACACATAAATAAATAGATATGATATAAAAAAATGTATCGATATTTGACATAACAGCTGTATAAACCCAGTGTAATTTTTTATTAGTATGGACATTTTTACTGGTTAAAAGATCGGCCTTGCAATCAAGAGGACCGTGGCAAAATAGTAACGTTAGTGATTATAATTTCCAACACAGAATGAACAGAAAATAAATGTACATTGGTATATTTCCAATTTATATTTAAATTTATATATAAATAATAATACTTAAATGAAATTTAAAACTAAAAACCATTATTAGGTACCTACTATAATACAATAAAAAAAATTACATACATAATGCGTCATGAAATTCCTCCGCGTCACTACGTAACGTACCCAGAAGGCTGGCTGCATTGCCACGTACTTTCGTAGCGGTTCACATTGCCAATTATTTAATATTCCATGGTGTAACTTACCTAGCATCAAGCACACTTTGTTATTATTCAATTAAATTTTTGATATCTTAAAGAAAGAAACTGAACAATTTGAAAAAAACAACAAAACTTTTTAATGGAGCCCATTTCTCTAGCAAATTAGCAAACGCAGTAATTGCCAAGCATTGTGACCAGCGAACAAGAACGAGCTACTTGTCTCTGTTTCATGAAAGCACAAAGCCATTTGCAGTGTCGACTAAGACGTGGTTGTGTACAGTAATCAGCGTCACGAGCTATAATTTATCTTCGCGTACACAGTGTGCGACAGCCTTTACTTACAGCTCTATGGCACTTTATTTGGCACTAGTATTAATTTTAAACGGCTTGCTTTAGTGTTTCGCGTAATTGCTATACGGTGTACAAGGAATTCAACATACATACATACATATAATCACGCCTTTATCCCCGGAGGGTTAGGCAGAGGTGAATTAACACCCACATTTCACCAATCATTGTATTCGGTCCCATGTTATGTAATAGGGGGTGAGCCTATTGCCATCTTTTCGGGCACTAGTGTTGACTCGAGCCTATAACTGAGGCTGAGTCTGGGCTGTATATATCTGTCTGATGTTAAACAGCCCTATCCTTTAGTCGCCTTGTACGACACCGCATGGAAAGAGATAGGGTGGCCCAAATTCTACTCTGCCGGGAACCATGCGGCATACAAGGAATTCAAATAGAGTAATAATGGTTGATATTGTTGAGATTACATTTATTTTTATAGGAAACTATGTGTTTTATTTGACAGCTATTATGTCATCATTTGAGTGCTAATTCCGGTCGCATCTAAAGCTTGCACTTTAGTGGTCGAGGTAGGCTTTCCTACTCTTTAGGAGATAGGACACGACGGTATTTCCGTCTCAATTGAGCAGTCCTCCACCTTACACAATACCACAACTATAATATCCTCGTGGTGTTCCCGGCGGTAAGTAGGGTACCCAGATCTCACTGGACAGAGTTTTTGTGTTGTCAGTGGAAAGAAAAATAGTAAAAAATCTCCATAACTTGGTTTTAAGAACTTCTACGAGAACGACTATCGGATGACACCCGAACCCCTAAAAGAAAGTCTGCATCACAGTCTCATCCGTAAATTAACAGGAGTTAGGTTGGCTTGGAAAAATATCTTAGTGAGTATTTTTATAACCCTATCAAGGCTCCGAGATTTATGTCAACCTCGCCTAACTATAAATAATATAATAACTGCATATACTTATTGTAAAATCAAATACAATAAATTTGCAATAATAATTCCAACAACTTTTCTATGGTATCCTTTATTAAGAATTTAGTAACCTCTAATTTTGAATTCACTTCAAAACAAGAAAGAGTTTTACCGAAATACGCTTGACGTAATTAATGGCCCTGGTGCGTTTTATTGACGCCATTTGCAATTAAGATTGAGATGTAAAGCATTTACTTACTTTTCTAGAGGGGTTCTAAGAAGATTACCAGTTTTATTTATTCAATTTTCCGTCAATTAAAAACAATTTATCAGTATTATGAAAATACAAGCAGTTGAGAAAAAAAATGTGTCACGTTCCAGAGTGCGGCGGGAACGAATTTTGAATTTCTAATTTAGAACGGTACGCAAAAACTATAAAACCTAAATATAAATAAAGGTGTAATAGACGATTTATCACATAACCTCATAATTATGTCTTCATAATGTCATACCAGCAGTATTTCTTAAACAGCAGTAGCGACGGTGATAATTACCTGTAGACAAATAATTAAATAATTAGAAATGATAAATAGCCGACTTCATAAAACGAATATTTCTATGAACAGTAGACTTCACGAATAGGGTTTGTCACATTTTACAAACATATTTTTTTATTTTAAACAGCCCTGGCTCTTTCACTAAAAATAATGATGATTCGTTCTTTAAAAGTCTACAGCAGACTTCCCCTCTTTTTCTCATCTGTTTGATTTATAACGGATTTCAACTTTACAAGGCATTTTTTTTTTCACAGCAACCTGTGAGAAATTATGTTCTTGATGTTTCCGCCAAAAATCATCAAGATCCGTTTATAAATAGCGCGACAGCCAACTTTCCCTTTTTTCCCCTCCTATCAAAAAAAGCTCTCAACAAAAGTAGTGATTTAAGTTAAACGTATGAGCTAAGTTTGGTGAAAATCGCTCTAGAAATGCGTCCTATAGACCGGAACTGACAAACAAACAGACATACACTGAGGTAATTTCATAGGGAAACTTTCAAAGGTTGAAATTAAGCGTTAGATTTTAAACGCCAAGTAGGTGTCTACTTGACTTACATACTGGGTAATAAGAAAATACTGCAAACTTTATTCAAATTAGTTCACGAAATATAGAAATACTTATTGAGTTTCAGCTTAAAAATAAACCTTAGAAGAAAAATAATTTCGCAGTCGCTATATTATGTTTAAATACAAGGGACATCAGTATCTACTGTTCAAAAACGTATAAAAGCGTATAAAAGCAACAGAAAACGAAATATTTAATTAAACCGAAATTTCCGTGCTCCTAAGAATACAACTTCGAACAATCACTGAATAGCAAGTATGACGAATTAGAATTAGATTCCTAATTGGGCAACCCTATTCAACCTCGAAATATTACGACGTATACGGGAATGCCCAGGAGTCCCGGAATATTATTCTTTCTCGACCGACGCAGGTAATATTTATTTTCGGCAGAGTAGAATTTGGACCACACCATCTCTTCCCATGCGGTATCACACAAGGCGACTAAGGGCTGTTTAACATCAGGCTTAGGTCAAAAATAGTACCCGGAATACGGCAATAGGCTCACTCCTTATTACGTGAGACCGAATTCAATGATTGGGGAAATGTGGGTGTTAATTCACCTCTGCCTAATCCTTCGGGTATGAAGACGTGATTATATTTGTGTGTCTATATATGTATGTAACATAACATAATATAACATGAACGCACGCCTACATCCCCGAAGGGGTAGGCAGAGATGCTAGCACCCACATTTCGCCATTTTACGTTTAGATCCCATTATAATAGGTGGCGAGCCTATTGCCATTAACCGGGCACTAATAAACCTGCGATAAATACACACATAACTTCGAAAAGCATCGAAAAGTCATTGGTGTGTGCCATGGTAATACCTGGGATCGAATCCGAGACCTCGTCCAGCAGTCCATTACCCATACCACTAGGCTGTATGTATGTATTTCATTAATTTCAATTTCAACAACAATTCTTTTGAACAATACATAAATAATAATACTTAAATGAAATATAGACTGAAAACCATTATTAGGTACTAAAATACCTACTGTTTTGCTTTAGCCTACTGTTTTTATAGAATTTAGGTGGCAGACAAGCACACGGCCCACTTGATGGGAAGTGGTTACTGTGACCTAAGAACGTGTGTAACACCGAAGGGTCACACTCGTGCTGCCGACCCCGAAACAACAGAGAGTTTCTGTGCCGTCAGTGCAGAGCACAAAATCAGGACAAGCTTTTGGTCTTCCCGCTGACAGAAAAACTCTCCAGTGAGCTCTGGCTACCCTACTCACCGTCTGTTTCCACGCTAATCACTGAATGTACATAGCAGATTAAACTCTAATTATCGCGTTTCGTATAATATTATAAATGCGAAAATAACTGCCTGTCTGTAACGTCTAAACAACTGAACCGATTTTGATAAAATCTGGCACAGAGATGAACTAGAATATCAGAAAAGACATAGACTACTTTTATTATTTTAACTTATTTTTTAAAAGGGCTTTACGGATTTCATATAGGGGATGAAAGTTCATCATTTTTGAAGATTATTTGATGAAATTTGGTAGACAGTTATATTATAGTTTGAGAAAAGTTAGGCTATGTTTGGACGTGATAAACGACATCCACTTGAGCGAAGCCGCGGGTAACAGCTACTGTATAAAAACATGGCATGTTTAGTAGGTTTTCATAACGATGAGTAATTAGGTACATTGTTACTATCATGTATGTCACAGGTCGGCCCTCATTACACAGAGGGCGAGGCTTCATAAGACCTTGGAGTTTACTACTGTAGTTTGTCTCACTTGCCCAGTTTTACTGGATGGGCTTGGCTCTCGTCATGAGGAGATGTATTTAGTTTATAGGATACTAGTACGAATTACATTATTTAAAATGCCCTTGGTTATGAAAAGGAAGTAACTTTGTCTGTCTGTTACGCTATTATCTCTATACCACTGAACCAATCATGCTGAAGGTTGAGAGCTTGGGGCATGACGTAGGCTGTCTTTGGTCGCCGAACAAAAGGTAATTAAAAACTAGGATTCAATATTTCTACTCCTCTTTCGTCGTATAGCAAGCTGCTAGGGTTCACCTAGGCAACAATTGATTCAACTTTGTGTTTCACGCACGACTTCAAATATTTATTGATAAAAAATTGCTCGAACGTACAGGACCTGTTGAGTGTCATGTTTTCAAAAACGACTTCACCACGACCAAATTCGAGATCGTGTCGTAACTGTGTCGTCACGTTATAAAGGCGGCTCAGTGAATTCATCTAATAGTGTCATGTTACCATGCCATTACTCATAGCAAACATTTTCACTGCGCCGCTGAAAATGTGAAGCAAGTAATTTATTTTCATGTTAGAAACGTGACGTGATACCTACACCGAAATTGCCTTGTAAAATATTTTTAATAACCAACTATGTAGAATACGGGTTCGCAAACCTTGGGAACAGGGTTTGGCTGGACTGAATTAATTTTTTGATTACTTTAACCAAAAAAGCGTGTTGCTTTGCTATTTAACCCCCGAACCGACGACAGACGGGGTGTTATAAGTTTGACGTGTCTGTGTTTGTGTGTGTGCCTGTGGCATCGTAGCTTCTGAATGGATGAACCAATTGGATTTTGTTTTTTTGTTTGAAAGGTATATTAGTCGGGAGATATAATAGCTATGTTCGAAAAAAATGGTTTCAAATGGCCTTCACCATATAATAATTGAAGACATATTTTTTAAAATTTTAAGAGCTCTCGTCACAAAAAACATTCTCCAAAAAGTAGAAAATAAATTATATTGGTTAGCCCTATAACTTTGATATACCTAGTAATATTTTGATTCAAATGTCCTGACGGGGTGCTTTTCCAGATAGGGTTCCCCGACATCACAACGCTTGAATCATATATTACTAGGCATATCAAAGTTATAGGGCTAATTAACACAATTTATTTTCAACTTACAGGAGAATGTTTTTTTTTGTGACGGGGCTTTTTTATTTCTTTTTTTTTATACCACTGAGCTCATTAAAATCTTATATTAATATTATTATATTCCATATATGTTTGCACCACCAACTTTCATCATGCGTTTCATACTACAATGTAACCTAAAAGCTATAATGTAGGTACCCATTGATTTCTGTGCCGTGCCCGCCAGGGTCCATAATTGTAACTTAATTTAGTTATATAAGTATTTTGGCATAGGTAAATATTAAAATTTTATATTACAAAACATTGACTGATTAACTAATAATCTAAAATAGGGAAATATTAAAATAGCAATCTAGTTACAAATGTCCAGTCATTATCTGCAATCATAGATTTTGTCAATTGTTATGTCAAATCAAATAACCCGCCCCGTATAGTTCCTGGCGCAAAGGTGCCCATGACACTGGCAGCGTTGCCACGCTGAATCGCGATGGCCATCCTCTGCTCCAGAAACGAGCCGGAGCGGGAGTCACCACCTTGTTCGTGGATACGGCGGCCTATCTCAGCGATTAAGCCCTTAATTTAATTAGACCACTGAATCACATTTTAAAATATGTACAATAAATGTACCTATTGAATATTGGAAATGATAGAATAAGTGAACTTGAAAAACGAAGGCAAATAACCTGAGTCATATCACAGAAACAGCCAGAATCAAAGTTATGTTTCATCAAACCTTTATAGTCAAATCAGCTTGACCCAAACAGATTTGGACCACTTCAACTGTAGCATATCGGTTTAATACAACTTTTTCCTATCCAGTATGTACCTATAGTCAAACCTAAACTACAAAGGTTATGTGTAAAAACAAAACCAATCTAAGTTGCGGTTTCTTTAACGCTAGTGCCCCACAAACTAACGAAGTTTTGTACACAAATATACCTACCCTACATGTGGTCGCATTCCAAGTCTTCTTTATACATAAAACATGAATGCACAAGAGCTGTAGGGCAGCGTGCTATATAACTGCAACTCCATGTGATCTTGTTCCTCCTGAATATGTCAGTTAAGGATCTACCAATGTCAGTCACACAAAAGAAAATTCTACAGCTTTTGAGATCTTCGCCCATATATTCAATGAACTGAACCAGCGAAAGAATCATTTTCCAATGGTTTACTTTTGCATTATTTAATATTTTTATATTATTTCTTGACATAATTATAAAATTTTGATCGTTCATATTACTAGTAATAGTGCTTATTGTGTGCCTGAACTGAATAAATTAAATTGATTCTTTGATTTTACAGGAAGGCGTTATTGCGTTTTTAATTGTCAACAAATCCATTCTTAGTACATAGATACAATCACGCCTTTATCCCCGGAGGGTTAGGCAGAGGTAAATTAACACACCCACATTTCACAAATCATTGTATTCGGTCCCACGTAATAGGGGGTGAGCCAATTGCTGTATTCCAGGCACTCTTGTTGACTCGAGCCTCAATCTGAGGCTGAGTCTGGGCTGTGTATATCTGTCAGATGTTAAACAGTCCTATATCCTTTCTTAGTGAATGCTTAAAACATGACAAAACATCCCCTGCCTACATTTCAAGTTTATAGTTCGAGTGGTTTAGGCTCTGTTTATGATGATGACTCAGGTGGGAAAAATTAGTAGTATTAAAGAATTATGAATAACTAGTTTAGCAAATAGACCACCGCCGGTTCGAAACGCGGCCCGACCTGAGAAGACTCCTCCTGGTAAGCAATTCAGCGGGCATTTCTATTTTGGTAGATACATAGTATTAACTAGCTGTATCAGTAGCCGTTTACCTGATAATCGTATGAGTCAGGCTCACAAAAACGGGACCGTTTCGGAATCTTATCAAATCGTATCTAGATAAACCAGATCTCTATTGATCGTATCCACATCTATAGAAATCGGGAAACGTGAACGTAAGAATATTGGTAAATGGCTCCATAGTCGCCCCAAAACGAACGTATAGTATAATTTCATTAGACATTCTGTCAGCCCGTAATCTTGGACGTTTGTCCAAAACGTGTCTGAGTAGCTCAGTTTGTCAGAACATTCACCCTGTGTGGGACTTGTCGGCGGTTTAGTCCCATTTTGGACGTTCACTTTTCCCGATTTTACGGTAGTGCATTCAACTGCTGCATGGAGGTCACGGGTTGGATTTCCCATCAAAGCAAATACCTAGTCTAGCCATAAATATTGTTACGAAGAAAAAACATTTTTTTTCATTGCAAATAATATTTATTACTTTTTTTTTTTTTTTTTTTTTTTATACCACTAAGTTGGCAGACAAGCACACGGCCCACCTGATGGGAAGCGGTTACCGTGGCCTATGGACGTATGCAACACCAGGGGTGTCACACTCGTGCTGCCGACCATGAAGAAACCTTCTGATGCCCCTCTTGAAGAACCCCATATTGTAGGCGCTTGGGAAAACCGCAGCAGGGAGGTCATTCCACAGCTTGAGTGTGCGTGGGATGAAGTTTCTTTCATACCGCACAGTGCGCACCGTCTCAGGTCGCAATGTGTGGGGATGAATTCCCTGCCTATGGCGAGAGGTGCGATGATAGAATGAAGCTACGGGCATCATGTCAAACAATTCATCTGAGCACAAACCATTGTATAGGCGGTAGAACACACACAGTGAGGCAAAATCCCTCCTAAGGCTAAGAGGTTCCACTCTACCTGTGAGTATGGGATTGTCAACCAGCCTCAATGCCCGTCTTTGCAACGAGTCGAAGGGGTCAAGCTGGTATGCAGGTGCTCCAGCAAAAAGGTGACAGCAGTACTCCATGTGAGGCCGGACCTGTGCCTTATAAAGAAGGAGTTGCTGCCCCGCAGTGAAGTACTGCTTCGCCCTGTTGAGCACTCCGAGTTTTTTTGATGCCAACTTAACCTTGTCCTGCAAATGACTTCGGTATTGGACGTCGCTGGAGATATCGACACCAAGGATCCCGATACTCGAGGAGATGGTAAGCGGTGTGCCCAGGAATTGCGGCGCTACAATGAATGGGGTTTTCTTAGCGGTGAATACACATACTTGTGTCTTAGTGGGGTTGAATTGGACTAGGTTTAGTCGTCCCCAATCGGATACTCCAGAGAGAGTAGTCTCGATTTTAGACACAAGTTGTTCGCGACTCTTCTCCACCTCGGACTGAGGGATATTTGCACGGCCCGTGTAACACGTGGCCCCGGTACTGTCGTCCGCATAACAATGAATGGAGCCATCAGACAGCATGTCATTGATATGCAGCAGAAACAGCGTCGGAGACAACACGGAGCCTTGTGGGACACCAGCGTTTATGTTCATGCGGTCCGAGCAGCTGCCGTCGACGACAGCTTGGATGCTTCTGTTGGACAAAAAGCTGGCGATCCATTCGCAAAGTCCCTCGGGGAGTCCATAGTACGGCAACTTCGCAAGAAGACCTTTGTGCCAGACCCGATCGAAGGCCTTTGCTATATCGAGGCTGACCGCTAGTGCCTCACCCCGACTCTCGATGGCTTGCGACCACCGGTTTGTGAGATACACAAGAAGGTCACCGGTTGAGCGACGGTGGCGAAAGCCGTACTGTCGGTCGCTCAGTAGATCGTTTCCTTCAAGGTATCTCAGGAGCTGTGTGTTAATGACACGCTCCATAACCTTCGAGAGTAGGGAGGTTATAGCGATAGGCCTGTAATTGGTCGGATCTGTCCTGTCGCCTTTCTTAGGTACAGGGTGCACGAATGCGGTCTTCCACGAGGCTGGAACCTGCCGCGCGGAGTAGGAGAGTGCAAAAAGGCGTGTAAGTACAGGGCACAGCTCGGGGGCGCAGTGTTTAAGCACCATCGCCGGTATCCCATCCGGCCCACTCGACTTCCGAACATCTAGGGACTTAAGCTCACGCCGGACCGCCCGTTGCGTGATTTTAACTTCAGACATGGAAGCACCACAGCTGGGGATTATGGGTGGTTCGGCGTCCCCGTCGTTCATAGTCGAGTTTGACGCAAAGAGATTACCCAACAGATCGGCTTTCTCCTTAGCGCCATGGGCCAGACTACCATCGGATTTTTGCAGCGGTGGAAGGCAAGACTGGCAGAAGTTTCCCTCGGCAGCTTTGGCGAGCGACCAAAATGCACGACTGCCAGATGGGTAGCGGGCAAGCCGCTCGCCAATTCTGCCGATGAACTCAAACTTAGCCCTGGCCGTAGCTTTTTTACTAGACCTCGAGGCGGCATTCAACTTTCGCTTCACTTCAGTGATATTAGGATCTTTATTGGCTAAAGCCGTGGTCCAAGCCCTGTATGCAGATTGCTTGTGGTCTCTTGCTTCTCTGCAGGGCCTATTAAACCAAGGGCGTTTGCTCTCTCCTGTTGCGATCCAGCGGTTCGGAATATAGCATTCCATACCCGCTAGGATCGCATCAGCTACTGCTGTTGCACAGGAGCTGGGATCATTTGAAGTGAAGCAAAGCCGCCTCCACGGGTACGACGCGAAGAATTCTCGCAGTCCATCCCAGTCTGCCGACTTGTAGTGCCAGACATGCCGCCATTGAGGTGGCCGCGGTGGTTCAGGCCGCGTGAGAGTCACTTGCGCCCGAACGAGGCTGTGGTCCGAAGTACCAAGTGGTGCTTCCACAGTTACTGAGTATTCGTCCGGGCGTGAAGTCAGCAGAAGGTCCAGTATAGAGCTTCTATGGGTCTCTATTTCTGGTGTTCTAGTAATAGAATGCACCAGTTGAGAGAATCCGTAGCTCAGTGCAAAGTCATGAGCAGCCCTTCCCGCAAAATCAGTTCTAGGAGACCCCAGCCACTCTACGTGGTGAGCGTTGAAGTCCCCCAAGAATACTAAATCTGCGGTAGGGTATTGCTCAATTACCTTGTCCGCAGACCGCTGCAGATGCTCAAACAATTGAGCTGTACCCAAGTCACCGCTATGAGACCTGTAGAGGCACGCAAAGATACGGGTGTGGCCACCGTGATCCGTACGTACCCAAAGAGTTGACAGGTCCCTGTCTTCAAGGCCTTGAAGACGGCGGCAGCAAATATCATCCCGGACGTACAAGCATACCCCGGCGCGACTCAGGAAGTTATGCTCGAGTTTGTACCCCGGGTACATTAAGTAGGCTGTATCGGCTGGGCATGATATTTGCGTCTCCGTCAGAAAAAACAAGGTGGGCTGCGCGGTCTCTAAATGTAGATGAACCGCGTTGAGGTTGGTGTGTAGGCCCCTGATGTTACAGAAATCCACATGTATTGTGGACGATGGTACCGCTGTAGTAACCTTATTCTTATTTTTTTCTTTCATGACCTATGTGGGGGGTGGGGGGGAGGAAGGTATAGAGAGTTTCTGTGCTCCCAGTGCAGAAGACAAAGCTAGGCTTCGTACCACCACTGACAAGCTGGGGTTGTGTGAGTGGCTGGCGCGGCGGGCGGAAGGGCCCCCGGTCCCCTCCCAAATACTGTAGCCGAGTCCACTCCGGTTTCCTCCTCCGGCACGACTACAGCATCGGGCACTTTACACAGGCTGCTGGTTCAGCCTCTTGGGGCGGAGATTAAGTGATCCCCAGGTTCGGGAACCGTACAACCTGCGGGCGGCCAGCGGATAACCGTTTCACCGGGTCTCCCTGACCGCCGCGCCAACATTTCACGCCCCTACAAGTCAGTGGTGTCAATTTAAGCCTACGGTCTATCCACTGACAGCACAAAACCTCTCCAGTGAGCTCTGGCTACCCTACTCACCACCGGGAACACAACACAAGGTTATTATAACCGCGGTATTCTGTAGGGCGGAGGTACTTCCCCAGACGGACTGCTCAATTTGAGACGGGAGATACCGTCGTGTCCTACCTCCTTCAAAACTTTTTACTTTTTACTTTTACAGTGTGTTAGTTTAATACATAAATATAAAAAATTTAAAATATAAAAAGCTTATTCGAAGTGGTCTCCATTGGCTGCAACACAGTCCTTTAAACGTTGAGGCCAGTTATCAATAGAAGCACGCACTTTTTCCATGGGAAAATTCTTCACTGCCAATCGTATGGATTGTTTTAGGGACTCCAAATTATCATGGCGTTTAGAGCAAGCCATACTCTCTAAAACTGACCATAAATCATAATCCAGCGGATTAAGATCGGGACTAGACGACGGCCAGTCTTCAACTCTGATGAAGTCCAAAACGTTCACTTCCAAACAAGACTGCGTGGACCGAGCTTTATGACCCGGCGCTGAGTCTTGTTGGAAGGACCATACTTGGTTATTGAACATGGTGTTGTTAAGGGGTTTAACTACCTTCTCAAGAATGGTATCTTGATACACTTGTGCCGATGTTTTGATACCTTTTTCACAAAAATATGGCTCAGTCACTCCTTCATAGCTAACACCCCACCAAACCATCACTGAAGTCGGATAATGCCCACGTTGCACTCTGTCGACTAATTGGGAAGCTTCCTTAGAGCTTTGAGCATAAATACGGTCATTTTGTTTGTTAAAATGTTGCTCAATTGTAAAGATTTTCTCATCCGTAAACAAAATTTTTCTGTTACCTCCCTTTGCGTACCGCTTCAGTAGTTGCTTCGATTTTACCACCCTAATCTTTTTTAAATTATCAGTTAAAAAATGACCAGTACGTCTCTTATAGGCTGCAAGTCCTAAGTCATCTTTTAAAATGCGTGACATGGTTCTGGGTGCTATCTTCATCTCCCGAGATAAAATCTTTTGCTTTCGGGGATTTCTTCGAATTCTTTCCCTTACTGCTTTGACCACCTTTTTCGTACGAACACTACGTGGACGGCCAGATCTTTTTCTGTCACAAACAGAGGAGGTCTCATTGTACCTATTAATAGTACCCGGTACTCAAACATTTGACTAATACCAAGCGTATGGAGAGTTTTAAAAATTACATTCGGCTCCATACCAACTTTGTGTAATGCAATCATAGCGATTCGGTTTTCTTTATCACCCCACTCCATTTTAATATAGCAAAATATTGTACAATGTATTGGCGCCAAAATTAGAAAAAACAATGAACAATCGTATAAAAATGACAGATTCCAAATTCAAATGTAATATCTTTCTTATTTTAATTGTAACAGTATTTATGGCCAGACTAAGTATTTGTATGCGTCAGTGCCTAGGAGAGCACGTTAAGCCGTCAGCGTTTATACGAACATTTATCACAGTTGTTATGAAGGGGAAATAGTTAAAATGTCCCACACAGAAGGGGCTGTCAAAGTCCTCATTGGAAGTAGTAGTTGTAGTAGTTATTGCTTTCGGAACTAATTACTTCAAAATGTCATTAAAGTGGATGCTATCTACTTACAAGTTCCGTGGATGTGCGGTGTGCTACTCCGACGTGCTGGTTCCAACTTATTCAAAACGTTTGCGATCAGAATGCGAACGACAGTTCATGAATTATTCAGTAGTCCTGAGCATTTTGCCAGTCATCGATACTCATTTACCGTTGAATGTACTCTTCAAATATAGTTTGTAAGCGATCTTTGGGCTACGTAAGTAGTTTTGGTAATCTAATTGAGATCGACAGTAAAGTCTTACGGCTTTGTGAGATTCAATCACTGAGTGATTATTAAGGCGATAAATACCCTGCTTGCGCGTCTCTCCGTTTCTGGGGACGAGTTGGGGACTATGTGGTCCTCACACCCGAGGAGAGGGCCAGATCGAGGGAGATGGCTCTGGGTCGGCCGGGGTACGAGGGATATGCCTGTCAACCTCACCTTCGCCACTCACAAAAGACCCACAGGCGTCGTGTATTTTAGTCGGTTCAAATCCGACATAACTTCTCCAACCGGCTTCGGTGGTGGGGATATCTGTGGGGATTCTTTGCACGTAAAAAAAAAAAACGCCTGCATGCCAATTATCACTCTATAATGACAATCTTGACATGCGTAGGAGGATCTTAATATACGCTTTTCGTTAGATGTTGGTAGAATATGTTTAAAGTTTTTGATACTTATTTAATAAGTACAATATGATGTGAATTATCTATTGACGCACCTTTAGAAACGGGACAGGCATAATTGGATGCCGTGACAGTAAACGTGCTAATTTCAAATTGTGTATGTAGTCAAATCCTCATTTCTTTGAATATATAAAGACCTTGTATACCCTTGGAACATTTAGTACTACCTTGTGACCAATATTCGCTTAAAATTTGCTCAATGGAGATACTTTATACACATCATAGGCAGAAGTTGCTCCCGGAAGGAGCAGGCAGAAGTGTATTAACACCCGCATTTTGCCAAATTTGATTTTCAGTTCCACGTGATACGGGCGAGCCTATAACCGTGAAGCGGGTACTTAGTCATGGGGTGTATCTTTATTGTCAGATAGAGAACAGCCTTATCCCTTAGTCGCCTTATACGACACCCACGGAAAGGAGACCAACACGGGAACAAAGAGATACTAACACAATTTTATATTTCCATCTAATCATAAAACTAATTTGAATTATATTCTCACGCAGTAGAACATACAACGTAATAAATATATTGCATAGCTGAAAATCTGTGAACAAACAAAATAGCTACACAAAAACAGAATACGAACATTATATAGAAAGTGGATTTCGGAATACGCCACTGGAAACATGTTCCCGCAATAAAATTTTCCATTCTAGTTGAGGGATGACAGATTTGCATTCGTCGTCAATTTGCTCTCCGTCTCATGTGAACGTACGAACTACGAAACTCTGTGTACGGTCAGCAATAAAATTAGTAGTAAAATGCCAAGCATCGGTAGCTGAGTGGTTAAGGAGTCGGTCTTTTTTTTTTATGTGCGCAAAATCCCCACGTACTACATAACCAAAGATGGACACAAACCACCGACTGCAGGCAGTCAAAAGTGGTTATGCCATCGGGTAGTAAACGACTCACGAAACGTCTCCTAAAACTAGACAGAACAAGTCTAAGAACAGTAATGGGGACTATAATGGGCCACTGCCCCCTTCACAAGCTCCTATACAATATTGGTGTCACGGACAGTCCTCTTTTCAGGGGATGTTTTGCTGCCGAGGAAACGGCCGCCCACGTAATACTGGAATGCGAGGCAGTAGCCTATCAACGATCACAAATCCTCGGTACAGTGAGGTCGCTCCGCGAAGCCTGTGAAGCCCCCAGTAAGCTTCTGCGCTTCTGGGCGGAGCTAGGCTGGCTACTCTAGCCAGTACTCTGCACGCACAATGGCCCAAAAGGGAGGCTAAGTGCGGACAAGGGAGTCCCTTTCCATTCCACCCCCACGGGTACCACCACCACCGGGGTCGGGTGGGACGTTATGTTTGACTTGAACCGACTAAAACGCACGCCGACTGTGTGGGCTGCAGGTTGCCGGAGGTAAGATTATCTAAGAAATAATCCTCACAACCCGGTCGGTCCAGGACCGTCTCTTATGAGATGGTCCTCTTCGGGTGTTGTGTCCCCATCTCATCTCCGGGTATGGGGAGGCGCGCATCGCGCACCGCCACCGCGGCCTGCTTCCGCTAGGGTGACAGGTAGCTCCACCCGTCACCCCCAGGCCCGCGACCATTATATTACCGACGTAAACCCACTCCTAATACTAGCAATTTAGTTGGAGGGGTTAGAGGGAATATTAGTAATTGCAGTTCTAAAATACTTATAAAAAAAACCTACAGGTTACAATTTAGAAATTATATTATTTTACCTGTGGTTATATTGAACGATGTGTAAGTTTGTATCTGTACCGTTGGATGTGATTATAAAGTACCTTAATCCAGATTAATATTCAGTTACATATTGAAAATAGCATAGTGTGTATGCGGGTCCTATACTTCAGTTCTTTGAGAAATCGCTCTGTTACTTCTCCTTTTCAAGATTTTTTTACTTTTGTGGGAGTGACTACGGTTGGACCTCTTAACTTCAATGGGGAAGTCTGTGGCATAGTCATGTTCGTCTAATAGCAGGTGTATAGACTCAATCAAAGAATGAATTTCATTTATTCAGTTTAGGCACATAAAGAGCACATATGAGCGTCAAAATTTTACAATAATGTCGAAAAATAATATAAAAATATTAAATAATGTAAAAATAAACCATTGGACAACGATTTTTTCTATTGTTTGGTAGGTTAGTGCTACTGAGAAGACACCAGCAGGGAACTCAGAAAACTAGATTATCTTTCTTTTTTAAATTTGCTTTAGTTTACTATTTGTTTTGTGCGAGCAAGAAGAGTGTTGACCACGCATTTACATCATCAAGATACTCATCTACTTTATAGTAACCTTTATTCATTCAAGTTTTTTTCATTTCTATTTTAAATGTATTTATTGGCATGTTAATCAAATCTTGAGGAATTGTATTAAATGCTTGCAGGTCAACCTGACTTAGGCTTTAAAGATCTTGGTAGGGCCCCATATACCCCTAAAAGTTATGCTTACAATAAGTCGCGCTTATTCACAATAATTTATAACCGGTACCTATATAAATAATTATTAAAACCAAACGAAAATACCTGTATAATAATTCTATTACTAAAAAGTGAAAACCACCTCCCGTGTGGTTTGCTCTGCTCGACTTCAACGTAATTGCTTCGACGTACCCTCGAGCTCTGTACGATAACCGGAACACCGTGCGGGCTAGATAATAAAAAAATTAATGCGGAGTAAATAATTCTCAGTAATTTTAGCGGTTATTTTACAAAAATAGCTGTTTAATTATAGAGGATAGAAAAGTAATTTATGCAATGTTGTTCTTTGTAATAGCGGGAACACCACACTGATAATGTTTGTACTATTCGGACGTTTTATAAGCGATTTCATGTTTTATTGTGTTGCTGACTGTACATACATACATATATATAATCACGCCTTTATCCCTGGAGGGTTAGGCAGAGGTGAAGTAACACCCACATTTCACCAATCATTAAATTCGGTCCCATGTAATAGGAGGTGAGTCTATTACCGTATTCCGGTCACTATTGTTGACTCGAGCCATGCATCTGATGCTAAGTCTGGACTGTATATATCTGTATGATGTTTAACAGCCCTATCCCTTAGTCGCTGTGTACGACACCGCATGGGAAGAGATAGGGTGGTCCAAATTCTACTCTGCCAGAAACCACGCATGTTACGCATGTTCTTTGTAATAGCGAGCACACCACTCTCATAATGTTTGTACTATTTGGACGTTTCATAAGCGATTTCATGTTTTATTGTGTTGCTGACTGTACCGAATGTATAATGGTGAATAGATAATTTAGGCAGAGAAAGCTTTTAGCTCTGTTAGGAGTGCAGATGGCATGACGTTATTGAAAATTCACACTATTATAACATAATAAAACATTCCTTTTGTCCGTGGCCCGTGGCACAGAATAAATAATAGTACCCATACTCCTTTCGGTTACAAAAAAAGGTAACTAAAAAAACTAAATAAGGTTAACAATCTTATAGCCACTTTAAAAAAAAAATTACCCATTATCAAATAAATAAATTGGTGAAACTAACTGACTAACTAGTGGTTTGATTTCAGCGGCGGTGGCGCGCCTGGCACGCCTCCCCGTTTCCGGGGTCGAGTTGGGGACTCTGTAGTCCCCACACCCGAGAAGAGGGCCAGATCGTGAGAGATGGCCCTGGGTCGGCCGGGGTGCGAGGGATATGCCTGTCAACCTCACCTTCGGCAACCAAAACGACGTGCGTTTTAATCGGTTCGAGTCCGACATAACCTCTTCCACCGGCTCCGATGGGGAGGTATCCGTGGGGACTTTGCACACGTAAAAGAAAATGGTTTGATTTCTGTTTTTAGTCTTTAAAATGAGTTTCTATAAAGAAAAAGATTTTGAAACTGAGTTATTATGTAAAATATATTAAAAAGAGTCATCAAGGTTGTTTACGTTTAGTTAAGTACTTAACCGATTGGAATATAATAGTTACAGTGATTTCCATTAGTTAAAAGAAAAAAAAACTGATTGCTTTTTCGGATATTTTGCTGTCTTATTCCATTAGTTCATTCATTTGTTACTAATAAATTATTTTTATCATACATTTATAATTTATAACTTTGAATAAATGAACTGAGCATGTTTAAATTCATCGACCGAAGCTCTGCACTAGGTACCTCTTCCACAACGACACTCAGTCCTCATTCCGAATTTCATTGACAGATTTGACATATTGTCAATGACAATCTGTTCTTAGTACTATGCTGTAGTAAATAAATATTCCACACAACGCTATCTAGACCCATGGTAAGCAGTTTAACTAGATAGTGTTCTGGAATCTAGAAGGTGGATAAACATATCATACTTAGAAATAACCAGACCAATGTATATAGTACAAATATTTGCTCTGAGCGGGAATCGAACTCGCGCCTCTTGTGTAGAAGTGGAACGTTCTACTGTTTCGCCACAGAGTTCGCGCGAGGGAATGCCTATAGGCTATCTCACCCCCGACCACTGATGGCCCAAGATGGCCGTGCGGTTTTCGATACAAGCCGTTTCGAGCTCCCCACCTCCTATTGTCCTAGATTCCTTTTGTCTAAAATCTCGGCTCGGGAAGGCAGTGCGTGAAAAAGTACCTACCTGATGAGGAGATCAGCAGCACACACAAATCAACTTAACATTTTTATATTTATACATTAGTATGATTTGAGCCTCTTATTACTTTTAACCTTTAAAAACAGGTGTGACATTATCAAGCTCCATAAAATCATAAACCCTTAGATTCAATATCTCAGCTGCTTTACAATAATAATCTACATTGGAACTAATTAAAGCACCTACCGTTCGACCCTTGTTGCCTGGCTACCCTGCTCGTAAAAGTGAGTTCTCTGAAGTGAAAGCCAGGGAAACTGAGAGAAGACTTACAAAAAATCAACTCGTCACATTTTTTATTTTGTTTATTTTTTTAATTAAGAATTTTAGTAACTGAAATTTTTAATATTCTCTCTGGTGTAGTCCACTTAGAGCACCGAGCTGAATAGAACCTGAGCGAAAAGCACCTAGACTTGTCCAGGAAGAGCACCTATCATAATTTTTGATAGGTGCTCTTCGTAATCCCTCCAGTCAAGCTATATTATATATAAAATATAATAACCAGGATTCTAAACCGGGACCTATCAATTGTAAGGCTGACTCCTTGCCCACTTTGCTACCAACGCTTGATTATAAAATCGTCTCGCTTTTTATTATCTTTTCGATTTACGTGCGTTGTTTTGTGCGTCTCAATCAATCAATCAATCAAAGAATCAATTTCATTTATTCAGTTTAGGCACATAAAGAGCACATATGAACGTCAAAGCCCTTTCAGTTGATACTAAACACAACCTATCAATCAATCAATCAGCCCACCCCAGTCCACTGCTGGACATAGGCCTCTCCCAATGTACGCCATTTTCTCCGATCCTCCGCCTTCTGCATCCAGTCTATCCCAGCCACCTTTTTCAGGTCGTCCGTCCATCTGGCTAGGGGGCGTCCTACCTTTCGTTTACCTTCTCGCGGTCTCCACTCTAGGACTCGTTTGCTCCAACGGCCATCGGTCCTTCGAAAAACGTGGCCAGCCCACTGCCACTTCAACTTGCTTATTCTGTGACCTATGTATTACACAACCTATTTATCTCAAATTAATTTTTTAATACAATACTTTATCACACAGCTAGATTGCGGCACATTTAGTGACACGATACACATCCTATAACCAGCGGACAACTAAGATCTCATTTGTCCAGTTCTAATAAGTGACAGAGGAGCTATGACGGAACAGATACTACTGACGGAACTACATACATTCATAGCCTGTCAAAATCATAACCCTCCTTTTGCTTTACCTTAGTCGGGTAAAAAATAGTATGAAAACAGAAAGTTTTTTTTTATACCACTTTGGTGGCTGACAAGCACATGGCCCACCTGATGGAAAGTGGTTACCGTGGCCTATGGACGAGTGTAACACCAGAGGTGTCGTGTCACATTCGCGCTGCCAACCCTGTAAGTACAGAGTTTCTGTGCCGTCAGTAGAAAACAAAGCAGGACAAGCCTTTATTATATTTTTTTCCCACTGACAGCACAAATTCTCCAGTGAGCTCTGGCTACCCTACTCACCGCTGGGAACACAACACGAAGTTATTATAGCCGCGGTATTCTGTAGGGCGGAGGTACTTCCCCAGTCGGACTGCTCAATTGGGCGGAAATACCGCCGTGTCCTACCTCCTATAAAATGTGTACACAAAGTTACATTCTATTAGTGGAATAGCTTTGAAGTGTAGCGAAATGAATTTAAATTACAAAGCATGAATTTTTATTTCTTTTTTTTTAGTATCGACCTGTAAGGTTTTAAGTATCTGAAGTAGAAGTGCAGAAATGTCCGAAAAACAGCACACTTCTTCAGTTTGGTGGATTGACGGATGGTTGTGGTATCTAGTCCACACCAAATCTGTGAGTACAGCACAAATTAGGGGTCGTGATATGGGTACTTACGAGTTGTATGTGGTACCGCCTACCGTAATGTCAGTCATTAACTACTGAGACAAATGAACACACTGAATATTAACTACTAGCCGACCTAACCTGGCTTCACCCGTGGCATATTTCGAAGCATATATCCGCAATTTGTTAATTTTCACATAATGTATTTGAATCTACCGGATTTGTTTTACATAATATATGTGAATACTGCTCCGCTCCCTTGGGTTCTCAATTGCAGTACAGAGTCTGAGAATACATTGAAATTTCTCAGTGTGCCAATCAACTTACCATGTATACCTCGGAATACATGTCTTGGACCTAGGTCGCAAGAGCCCATTTCAGGTCTAAGATATAAGTCCAAGGTATACCTAGATAAGCGCAGATGTTTAAAACAAATAATTGGGTATTTTCCTGCAGTTAAAATAAATTATTTAACTGAGCTTATTAAATTAAGAATAGTAAAAAGCGGTACAAGTTGCGTCAGTTCTTATTTTATCGTTTTTATTTAATTTTTATCATCCACCCAACCTATAATAGTAAATTATTTGACTATTGAATATTATACCGTCCGTCACAATAATTTATTTCATTTCATACAAGTTTCCTTATAATATACCGTTTGACGTTTAGTAAAAAGTAGCTAATTTGATTAAATAGTCAAAAATTCAATTTTTGGCAGAAGCGGGAATGAAACTTTTATTTCGAATTTGGAACGGGACGCTGCGCTGATACTAGACTTATGAGTTAGTATTGGACTTATTAGACTTATTATTCAACGGATTTTTTACGTAGCGCACATCGTGTCTTGGCGCGAAAATGATGACAAACGTCATCATTTTTTGTCGTCATTTTAGAGTAGGGACATCATTGCTTTGAAGTTATAATTTGATTATTTCATTACTAAGTACTTAATTGCACTAATGAGTACCTAAGTGTATTAAACGTAGGTAAGTATATTAAACTCTAACATACCAAAACATTTTCATGTAAATTAAGGGCAAGAGGAGTTCATATTGCTTACCCTGTAAAATGTTATCAGATCTTATGGAGAGCTAAGCTCGTAACTCTACATGCCTTAACCTAAATAGTTAATATCGTCTAAATGTCATCCTAGCGTAGGTAAATCATTCTAAAAAGGTTAGGTTATTTCGTTCCTAATAATATTAAAGTATACTTACTCTAGTTATTGGATCTCTTTTCTCCTATTGATATCAAGTAAGAGAAGGACTTAATCCTACTCAAGCACTAAAGTAGAGTAGGTACGCGCCACAAAATAAGATCTTTGGTCATGGCGCGGTAGTAAGGACTTACCAGCTCACTTGTTTTCTTCTTACAGTCCCGGGACCTTTAAGCGAGTCGTGAAAAAGCATATGATGAGGCCGTCAAGCTGAGTGTCACCATTGTCACATGGTATGTGCAAGTAATGGTGACCCTCTTTTCTGAGACTTTGCCTTCAGCTTACCATCAGGCATGGCGAAGTCTATTTGACGTGTCCTATATAAAAAATACATGTAATATTACCAGTATAACATAACATAAACTCACGCCTATATCCCCGAAGGGGTAGGCAGAGGTGCTAACACCCACATTTCGCCAGATTATGTTTAGGTCCCAATGTAATAGGTGGCGAGCCTATTGCCATTAACCGGGCACTTGTAAACCTGCGATAAATACACACATAACTTCGAAAGCATCGAAAAGTCATTGGTGTGTGCCATGGTAAAACCTGGGATCGAACCCGAGACCTCGTCTCAGCAGTCCATTACCCATAACACTAGGCTACCGCGGTCTTCTTGTTTTACCAGATCTTTTATTTTTCAGATCATAGTAGGTACTTAGATGAACTGCTGAACTTAAGAAGTTAAAGGTGTGAAACCTTCAGTCAAGATTTATAAATAGACAATTTTAGATCAAGTATTGAAAATACACATGTACTTTTTCCACAGTATTTTTTATTAGACCTGACCGGTTTCGCCTTACGGCATCCTCATAGGTTTACAATTATTGGTAAGAACATACTCGGCCATATTTTTTTTTTATACCACTTAGTTGGCAGACAAGCACACGGCCCACCTGATGGGAAGCGGTTACCGTGGCCTATGGACGTATGCAACACCAGGGGTGTCACACTCGCGCTGCCGACCATGAAGAAACCTTCTGATGCCCCTCTTGAAGAGCCCCATATTGTAGGCGCTTGGGAAAACCGCAGCAGGGAGGTCATTCCACAGCACAGCATTCATGAAGAATCAAAGAATCAAGAATCAAAGAATCAATTTCATTTATTCAGTTTAGGCACACAAAGAGCACATATGAACGTCAAAATTATACAATTGAGTATGTCAAGAAATAATATTAAAATATTAAATAATGTACAAATAAACCATGGGAAAGAAAACTGGTCCAGTGTCATAATGTTTAAGAAGTATATTCTTAACTATTATTGTAAACCTTTGAGGATGGCGTAAGGTGAAACTGGAAAATTTCACCAAGTGCCATCAATCAACAGGTTCAACTTGATTTCACTTCGCCTGATGGTAAGCTAAAGGCAAAGTCTCAGGAAATAGGGTCACCATTACAGACACTAAGTAATGTTACAATGGTGGCACTCAGCATGGCGACCTCATCAGATGCTTTTTCACGCTCCGGAGCTGTAGGAGAAAAGAAACACGTGTGCTAGTAATGAATTCTAGGTCTTGGTGGTCCGGCAAAGAAAAGAGTCTCCGAACCGCTTGGTTCTTGCTAGTATATTCTGCACAGGTTCAGATGGAGTTAAATAGGGCAACGTCATTTCTTTACGAGGGTGTCGTAGAAGACTACTTAGGCATAGTCTATTCTCTATCCTAAAGTAATCATACAGCCCATGACTAAGTCCCCGCTTGATGGTAATTAGAAAATCATAGTCTGAGAGATTTGGGTGTTTCATACAACTCTTTCTCCCTTCGGGGGCTTACAGTCATGACTATAATTGTTACATTTGTTATGTACAACTAAAACATCATAATATCGTCATAATCAAATATATTTATTCGTTCCTTATCTTTAGAGTTATAAGTATTTGGATTATTCTTTATTGTGACGTCATTATGGAGGCGATACCAACTCAAAATCGGCAATAACAAATCGCTCGTGAGTGAGTGAATAATATATAATAATAACATTAATAAACATTATACTAGATTAGATTAGACGTACTGTGTTTTTTTTTTACGTGCGCAAAATCCCCACGACTTTTTTTTATCTACCGCCAACGTGACTTCACCTTGCCTGATGGTAAGCTAAAGGCAAAGTCTCAGGAAAGGGGGTCACCATTACAGACACTAAGTAATGTTACAATGGTTTTTTTTTACGTGCGCACAATCCCCACGGATACCTCCCCACCGGAGCCGGAGAAGGAGGTTATATTGGACTCGAACCGACTAAAACGCACGCCGCCTGTGGGTCGCTTTGGTTGCCGAAGGTGAGGTTGACAGGCATATCCCTCGCACAGACGTATTGTGTTGACAAAATGACTTTGAATGTTTATTATTTAACATACGTACATATAATCACGTCTTTATCCCTGAAGGGTTAGGCAGAGGTGAATTAACACCCACATTTCACCAATAATTGTATTCGGGCCCACGTAATAGGGGGTGAGCCTATTGCCGTATTCCGGGCACTATTGTTGACTCGAGTCATGCATCTGAGGCTGATGTTAAACAGCGCTATCCCCTAGTCACCTTGTACGATACCGCATGGGAAGTGTGTGGCCCTAATTCTACTCTGCCGGAAACCACGCCAAATATATGTTTATGTAAATATTTTACAATAGAAAGTCCAGGATAGGGACCCAACAAGCACTATAGACACTCATAATAAAAATGCAGGTAGGCATAAAACGTTACGGGCAGAAAATAAAATTTTATCCGGCTTTTATATGCATAAAGGGTTATGGCGAACCACGGTCACCGCTAGCGCAATTGTCACGCTTAAGTGGACAGTCCTCGTTACTGTGATTTAATCCTACAGACCAGTCCTTTACTAAATTGCCTCATATTTTGTACGTCATTGTAGCAATCAGCTGAAATTGTTTAGTCTGATTGCCTGCAGACATTTGTCTTGGGTTTTTTGTCACGGGAAGGTAAATAGATGTCCCTTCTTTAGTGCCCTCTTCCTACAGTCCCGGGTCCTTTAAGCGGGGCGTGAAAAAGCATATGATGAGACCGTCAAGCTGAGTGTCACCATTGTCACACAGCATGTGTAAATTACTTACACATACCGTGTGACAATGGTGACACTCACCCTCTTTTCTGAGACTTTGCCTTCAGCTTACCATCAGGCAAGGCGAAGTCTAATTGACGAGTTCTATTTATTAAAAAAAAAATGTGCAGTTTTTTTTATAGCCCTTAGGTGGCAGACAAGCGCACGCCCCACATGGTGGAAAGTGATTACTGTGACCTATGGACGTGTGTAATACCAGTGAAGCCACACTCGCGCTGCCGACCCTGTAAGCACAGAGTTTCTGTCAGTTGGTCAGAGATAAATTTTTACCTTCATCATGATAAAAGGACACAGTATTGAATCAAAAATATTGATACTATACTCAAGATACTATTGGATGAAAAGAATCGTATTCGAAAAATGCTGCAAGGGGCAGATCTTCAATAAATATTCTAAGAGGTAGGACATGACGGTATTTCCGTCCCCAATTGAGCAGACCGGCCGGGGAAGTACATCCACCCTACAGAATACCACGGCTATAATAACCTCGTGTTGTGTTCCCGGCAGTGAGTAGGGTAGCCAGAGCTCCTTGGAGAGCTTTTGTGCTGTCAGTGGGAAGACCAAAGGCTTGTCCTGATTTTGTGTTCTGCAATGACGGCATAAAAAATTCTCTGTTCTTACAGGGGAGGCAGTACGGGTATGACTCACCTGGTGTTACATACGTTCATAGGTCACGATAACCACTTTCCATCAGGTGGGCTATGTGGTTGTCTGCCGCATAAGTTGTCTAAAAAAATAAATAAAAAAAAACGGATTTTGCATAAGTAGAACATTATTATTATAATTATTTTCCCATAGTATAGGTAAAGAATATTAATAATTTTAGGATAAAATATAATCAAGCTTACAGGCTCGGTAAACATGCGAAAGTGACAAGCAAAGCGATTTTTGAAAAGAAATAATGTCACATATATATTTGAGGAGGTAGGACACGGCGGTATTTCCGCCCAATTGAGCAGTCCGACTGGGGAAGTACCTCCGCCCTACAGAATACCGCGGTTATAATAACTTCGTGTTGTAGTCCCGGCGGTGAGTAGGGTAGCCAGAGCTCACTAGAGAGTTTTTGTGCTGTCAGTGGGATGATCAAAGGCTTGTCCTGCTTTGTCCTCTACACTGACGGCACAAAATCTCTGTTCTTACAGGGTCAGCAGCACGGATGTGACTCCACTGGTGTTACACACGTTCATAGGTCATGGTAACCACTTTCCATCAGGTGGGCTGTGTGCTTGTCTGCCACCTAAGTTGTATAAAAAAAAATCATATAACCGCGGTAGCCTAGTGGTATGGGTAATGGACTGCTGAGACGAGGTCTCGGGTTCGATCCCAGGTTGTACCATGGCACACACCATTGACTTTTCGATGCTTTTCGAAGTTATGTGTGTATTTATCGAAGGTTTATAAGTGCCCGGTTAATTGTAATAGGCTCGCCATCTATTACACTGGGACCTAAACAAGAACTGGCGAAATATAGGCACCTCTGCCTACCCCTTCGGGGATATAGGCGTGAGTTTATGTTATGTTAGCTGTTATTAGCTGTTGTTAGCTGAGTGTCACCATTGTCACACGGTATGTGTAAGTAATAGTGACCCTCTTTTCTGAGACTTTACCTTCAGCTTACCATCAGGCAAGGCGAAGTCTAATTGACGTGTTCTTTATATAAAAAAAAAGTTATGTTAATAATGTCACAATCAACTGTTTTTGAATCCTTAGACTAGATAAGTATTATTTTACATGCAACATTTTTTCACAGAAAGTACTAATACTAGTAAAAATAACGAACAAAAAACATTGACTGCGTACAAAGGCATCAACTATCAAAGACTAACTACTCGATGCCAGAAGTATCGATATTTTTATCCGAGTTCTTGGCAATGTTTCGTAATATATTTAATTTGAAAGGCAAAGGAAATGTTTTACGGCCGAGTTATAAGTATTTTGAATTGTTCTTTTTTGTGACGTCATTATAAGGATGATACCATCTCAAAATCGGCAATAACAAATCGCATCCGAGGCTTTCACCTGGAGTCTGGGGTCAGCTTTATCAGTCTAACTGCGGTTTTGGCTGAACTTCGATATTTTCCGTGAAGTGATTGCCATCTGACCTCCACAGCCCAAAGGCGATATCGTAACATTGCAGTTAGACCAGTTGTTGAACTGGCTTAACGTGCTCTCCGAGGCACGACCAGACCAATCCAAATACCCATATCCATGCATGCGTATATTTGCACTGAGCGGATCGCTCTACTGATATTGTATTACTTCCAGTAATAATAATAGTTCTTTGTTCTATCCATGATATCCTGTCTCCTAAGACACAGGATATCCTAGTTTAGGACACAGGGTTCATTAATTTTTGTTAACATAATTATGTTAGCACCTAATGTGATATGATGTACCACCTGTAACAGCGCCAACTATACTCTGGACGCTCATTATACACTGTATTAAAATATGTTGAACCTATATTAGTTAACAATGTATATTCTTACTGTCAATAAAGTTTTTATTATTATTATTTATTACATTGCTGTGCCAAACAAGCATATCGTACCTGTTATGTACCTAAATGTTTGTCAATTCTCTTTAATAAAATATCTAAAGCATTTAGTATGTTAACTATTGAAATCAATTAAGATAGGATATATATGTATGTAGGTTTATGTATGTATGTAGGTATATTATGTATTATGTGTAGGTGTAAGTATGTTTGAATATAATACCTATGTATGCTGTTTGTGTGTTTACATGTATGTACCTACCTGTTTTAGGTAGGTACACTTATTATCTTATTTTTTTACTTTTCTTTCTTTCCTTATCTTTTTTTTTGTAATGTACCTACACTTCACATCCCCCTTCATTTCTATATGCTTCTCTGGTAATCAAAGGTTTGCTGGGAGAGAACTCATTTTGAGTTAAGCAATTGAGGGTCGCACACATTGTTATAGATGTACTTGTACAATACTGTAAGTTATGTCAATGTGTGCGAAATCTTAATAAATGTTTTTTCTTTTCTTTTCTTCTTTTTTCTTTTCTTTTGTACATTTACTTTGGAATATTTTTATTAATGATCTCTGTACTGTATGTGTGCAATAAAGAATTAAAAAAAAAAAATAGGAAAAAAATTGAATCACTTCTGGCGGGAGTTGAACCCACGATCTTTCCCTTACAGGGGGAATGTTCTGGCCACGCAGGCACCGAACTTCGCCTGAAAAAATTCAAATCTTCCTGTATATCCGTCTTACGGTGACGGTGAGAGCCATCTACCGATAGTCGTACGAACTATCGGGGCCCATGAATGAGGTTACAATCATTTTGAATTTGATTTGAATGATATTTTAAAGCATTTAGTATGCTAACTATTCAAATCGATTAAAATAGGAAAAAAATGAATCAGTTTGCGATCGCAACAGAAAGATCGCGGGTTTTAATTCCGTCTGAACTGATTCAACATTTTTCCTATCTTAATCGAATCCTCTTTAATATAATATTTTACTCTGTCGTACAGATAATTAAAAAAAAAAATTGTAGAATATTTAGTTAAAGAAATCATATCTATTAAATTTTATCTAGTTTCTGCAGTTATTCACGTTCCAAATTCGAAATTCAAAATTTATCCCCACCTCCATCAAGAACTGTGCAATTGGGTATTTGACAAATTTTGAAAACCTGTCTGAAAAGATGTAGAAAATTATTTAATATCTGTTGCAATTCATCATTTTCCCGTAAAACCTTTGTAATTATGAGAAAATAAATGCGCGAAGAGCGGTCGGTCACGTGACATTCTGTGCGTGACGTCATTAAATAACATCTACGAAGAGAACAACCAACGAAAGTTTTCGTTACGTTAAGTAATTTTTTTATAGTTACATCATGTAAAACGAAGATCTGTTTACGAACTATCAATAGAGAGTTGTCTGCGTTTTGCCTCATGTGAAATACAGATAAAAACAATTAATATTATTTTGTAAGAATAAAATATTTAAAATTCATATAGTATTTTTGTGGAATACATTTTGTATAGTTATTATTTACGAATAAGCTATCATATCCATATTTTTTGGGTATTTGACTTTGAATAGTCAAATTAGCTACGTTAAACAAAACGTCAACAAAGGTAAGCTATAAAGAGACGTAGAAAATAATTTACTATTATACGTTGGGTTGATGATTTATAAAACAATAAAATAAGAACAGACGCAACTTTTACCGCTCTTTTACCATTCTTAATTTAATAAACTCAGTTAAATAATTTATATTAAGTGCAGGAAAATATCTAATTATTATTATACACAATTTGTCTAGTAGCCTAGGTATACTAAGCATACATAGAAGTCAATGACAAAACAGAATATAACGACTTAAAATAATCGGTGTTTAACAAAAATAAATCGAGCCAACCGCCCAGCCTTTTAAAAGTAGGTACTATTATGAAATCTGTTTTTGTGGTTTGTTGCGAATAGTAATAAAATGTCTGAAAGCTCCAGATTTTGGAGTGCTTATATGGCTCCAAAGAGCGCTAGTGACCTCAATTCTCTACAGGAAATAATATATAAAATATAGATTTGAAATAGTGTTACTTGGGTGCGGATATTTTTCCAGTGAAACCGAGCGGTTAAAAAATTCAAAGAACTCTTGATATTATGCAGAAGTGAACTAAACTTTTTTACTTAGGGCGTAGTAAAATACGGATAAGATCAGAGGGTTCCGAACAGAAGCAAAGTTTTAATATATTGGGCTACCATACTATTGAGTAGAATATATATAGGTAGCTTGCGTGTTTAAAATACAGTACTTATAATGTTATCGTATCTTTTTATTTTATGCTCCATCAGCCAGCTCGCAGCATCGTCCAAATTTAACCTCAAAAATGTTCACAAAACAAAATGTCTGCTAAAATATCTCATGTTAAACAGCACACACATTTTTACAGATAAGACGAAACTAATGTTTTTCCCACTAGGGTGTAATTTAATGGCGTAGCCGTCCGTATATATCACTGCAGCCCACTTACTGCGTCCAATATAAAGCATATTGCATATCATAGTTTAGGGTCTTACGATATTGTGTGTCATCATCATAATAGTCATATTATGTGATTCACTGTGGAGAAATTTATGCTCTTGTGATAGTCTACTGAGGGGTCATTTTGCTCTTAGTAGCACTTTATGATTAAGGTAATTTTCTTTTCGTGATTTTGTCATTATAATATCTGGACTTAGTTCTTTGAAGTATTTTGTGGTTTGAAAACAATAATTTACTTTGGCAAAAGTATAAAATAGTTTTGGTGATAGTAGGTATTGTTTGTAGGAATACATTTCTGACTATCATTTGCAATATTCATTAACAGTGGTAATCAAAGGGATTGTCTAGTAAAATACCATACTATATATATAATTACTGTCTGTACCATGGTGAGCGTTCTGATGAGCTCTTCCAATTAGTCCCACCCTTCCCTTTCCTACACAGGACAACACGTGCAGGTCTTAGATCTCACCCGCACACGGTGCAGAACATCCGATCAAGAACCAAGCGGTTCGGTGACTCTTTCCTCTGTCGCACCATTAAGGCCTGGAATTCATTACCAGCTCACGTGTTTCCTTCTTCCTACAGTACCAGTCCCAGTACAGTCTCAGTACAGTCATGACAAATTTCAAATCCAAGATCCAAGAAGAAGACAACAAAATGACAAGGAAGAAGACAACAAAATGTCATTTTTTAAATCACAACTTCCTCAATATGGTTTTCAAATCAAAGAGCTTGACTAGTAAATCAATTTATAAGAAATAAATTTAAAATTAAATTTAGTCGGTGTAAAAATTACTGCTCGGCTTTAAAAAAATTCAAAACAGAATTTTAATTAGAATTTTAATATCGTTGTTCTAAAATCAAATTTTAAGGAAACGCTGACACAAATCCCCTAGAGAAATCTGAATAATGGTGCATGTTGCCTTGAGCAATCGGTGATATTTACTTGTCACAATCTCATTCATCTTTGTTGAGAATGTAAATCATTTCTACGAAGCTTATATACCTTTTAACGAGATTGAAATAGGATTTTGTTTACAATTATTTAATGGAAATGTTTCAGATAACATATCTAAATTGTTGTTTTATCTTTTGAAATGTAAACAGAATTACTTAAGTAGTTATGTATTTATTGACGAGTATTTTTTTTGTCTTCTATACTGTTATTACTTATGCTATTTATTTATCATTTATGCTAGTGTGCCACTGACATATCTTAACTTTAAGCTCATTAAAAAAGAAATGCCATGATTCTTGAGTGAGGCGGGAAAATAATATTTTGAATTTAGAATTTGGGACGGGACGAAGCAACAAGATAAAATGACTTTACTTTTTGCATTGTTCTTTGTCCATAAATGGTCATTCACGACGACAGTTTTTTTGGTACCAACATTTTTAATTGATTTAATTTACATCAGCTCTTTGTTCTATGTTAACCAACAGGGTATTTGAATGACTAGGCAGATTAGTTACTTTTTTATACTGAAACTTGTATGAAATAATTTATTGTGACGTCATGATATTTAATAGTCAAGTCATTTACTATTTTAGGTTAGGTGGATGATTAAAAATAAATAAAAACAATAAATTAAGAACACACGCAACTTTTACCGCTCTTTTAAGATTCTTAATTAAATAAGCTCAGATAAATAATTTATTTTAACTACAGGAAACTACCTAATCAATCAATGTCGCGTGGTACCCGGCAGAGTAGAATTTAGTTCACCCCATCTCTTCCCATGCGGTGTTGTACAAGGCGACTAAGGGATTTGACTTAACATCAGACAGATATATACAGCCCCGACTCAGCCTCAGATGTATGGCTTGAGTCAATAATAGTGCCCGAAAGACGACAATAGGCTTATCCCCTATTACGTGGGAAGGAATTCAATGATTGGTGAAATTTGGTTGTTAATTCACCTCTGCCTAACCCTCCGAGGATAAAGGCGTGATTATGTGTATGTATGTATGAAACTACCTAATTGATTTAAATGCACTGGTTGCGTTATGACTGAAATAAAAACTCATTGTCAAACAAAATAATGCCCCAGGGCATATTTCTTAAAGTAAGGCGCTTACTGGACGCGGAAGGACACGTACAAATAATGATGAAAAGCACTCACAAAGTATTATTTCAACCTCAGAGCTTATAAAAACCGACATTAAAATGGGATAGGTTCTTCATAAATTAATATTAAAACTATTTTATTATTGCACAAACTGTTTGAGTTTGTAGGGGACTTAAAATAACGTTCCAAATTACAGAATAATTAAACGACTGTTCGCGAATAACAGTACAATAATTTTAATGTACACGTTATTACCGTGACATACTTAATGTTATTAAACTCATTGTCCTTATGACCACAGATATTAAATGGAATATTCCTTTTTATTTAATAAGTTTTTTGTGAACCGCTTATGTAGCAACAAAATGAAAAGCCGACTGCTGTCAAAGATCGAAACAATTTTGATAGTAGGTACCCATTTGCCAATCATAACCTGAAAGAAAATTAATGGGTAACGACAGGTATCAAACTATTTTCGATCTTTGAAAGCCGGGCTTTTTAATTTTTTAATAATTTATTTTATTTTAAACATTTAAACATTTTTTGGTTATGATATGAAATATTTATATATCATGGTCAAAGGTCGATTTCCAGATAGAGCTTGTGAAAGATCCACATATGGAAGTCACCCCCACACGTCACATTTTTATGTAGTAAGACTTAAACTTTTCTTTATAGAAATTTTCAATCATGATCAAAGGTCGTTTTCCGGATCGAGCATGTGAAAGATCCACACATGGAAGTCGCCCCCCACACGTCACAATTTTATGTAACAAGGCTTAAACTTTTCTTCATAGGATTTTTTTTTTAAATTATTCATATCATGGTTAAAAAAATATCAGCGGTATTATACAGTCAATCAATCAACTAGCCCATCGCAGTCCACTGCTGGACTAGGCCTCTCCCAATGTTAGGAGGCTTTGGCCTACTGTTTCCACACTGGCCAGACAGGTTGGTACAGGGTTTAATTTCGAGTTTTCCTTCTCTCGCAGTGATATGGTTTGCGTATGTTTCCATTAGTCGCCTCTTACGACACCCTTCGGATGAGATGGGATGGTGATACTTGTATTCTTTCTCCGTCACTACAGTACATTATACAGTATTTGTGTATAAATAGATACCTACTTTAATTTTTTTTATATCAGAACGAAGAGATTTCGGTTGCGTTTTCAATTTCCCGTAGGAAATCTCACTTTTATAATATACTTTTATACCTACTAGCAAACAATGATTTTGAAACATAAATGCATACAGATAATAGCCAAGAAAAATATTTAAAACAATTTTTTTTATTGTATCATTCGGGCAAATTAAATAAATGAGTGAATGAATTTTAACATTTGATATTCAACGTGCATTTTAATACGCAAAACGCGCTTTTTGTTTTGTAGATGTCATTGGTATTTATTGGCTATTTTTTTTATAATACTAAACGATGTTAAAAAAAAAGACAATTGTTACACGTATTTAAGTTATACATATTGAGATCACTTGTACTTTTCCATATTATTTTTTATTTGTTATTAGACCTGACCGGTTTCGCCTTATTCCACCAAGTGCCATTAAGCAACAGTATATATAGTATATGTAATTAAGTAATAAACATCGTCTATGTAATAAATATCATGAAAAAAAGTAAAATCTTAATTTACTGGTACTGGTACTAATTTATTTTTTACTACAATAATAACATGAAACTTATGAATAGTAAAAGAAAATACGTTGGCAACACAATACAGCTGTTTATATTGTTCGTAATGAACACAGAAAGCCCTTGCTCATGTTGTCATGTTATGTAACACTTGGGATGATATGATATGATATGGTCGGAACTTTACGCAAATAACACATTGAAATAAAACTTTTCGGTTATTTATAGCCGCCATGGCCATGGGAGATGAATATCATCATTCGTAAGACAACCTCTGTGGCGTCCCGCTCAGTGCAAATATTCGTATGCATGTCTGTTTGTGTTTGCATTGGTCTGGGTGTTTTTATATATTCTGCGATACGTTTGAACTTCGATGTCTTCCTTGAAGCGACTTTTTTTTATCTAGGACACGCCAACTTGACTTCACCTCGCCTGATGGTAAGCTATAGGCAAAGTCTCAGGAAAGGGGGTCACCATTACAGACACTAAGTACTTAATGTTACAATGGTAGCGGCACTCAGCTTGGCGGCCTCAGATGCTTTTTACGCCCCGCTTAAAGGATTCGGGACTTTAGGAAGAAGGACTTCCATTTTTTTAAATTTTATACCATTTAGGTGGCAGACAAGCACACGGCCCATCTGATGGAAAGTGGTTAATGTGTCCTATGGTCGTTATTGAGTTATTGAATTATACCGATAGAACCAATTAACGATATTGAAAACGTTTAAAGAAGAATATGGCGACTGAAAAGAAATGAAAAAAAGACTGAAAATCTTTACAAGCATAGTGTTTCAAAATTATATTATATTCAAAATTATTAATATTTTCGATTTTCTTATCATTTTATTTTCAATGTCAATATAACAGGCATAATGTCAAACAATAAATTATTCAGTTGTAAGTTTTAATGTTAGCAGGTACTTAAGCGTGATGTCAAATATATATTTATCCGTCTATAATATTGTGGAATTCTTATCGTCAAGTTATTTTTCTACACTGTAATACATTTTGTTTAATAAAAAGTCATGTACTTGTTTTTTAAATTTTGTCAGTGGCAGTTCTTGTAGCGTTTGCGGGAGATGATTATAAATTGAGATTGCCATAGATGAATATTAATCTTTGAATGTTTATCCACATGTCAAAACCCATAATGCAATATACTTAAGCTATGCTAATTTCAGATATACATGGCACTACGTAAAATGTCTGAGAATATATATTTATATTTATTTAGAAATAGGTAACGGTTAGAACAAAAACAACATTATTATGTAAGTTATCGTATCTACTGACTCCATTTGTAGGCCTTTGTGCTGACTCCAACTTGTCACAGACAGAATGGGATACAATTAGTCTTGTCGTTTGTTCAGATATAACAATACAGCTCCTTAAACCACCTTCGGGATGACGAAAAGTTCTTACAGTGTATACAAAAGCTTTGAAAATGAAATGACAATTATTTTTAGCCAAGAGCGAATTAGATATAGTTTTCAAAAGTAAATATCCTATTGAATTTTTCCCAATCCAGGGATTGAAGTCTATCTGGCTTACTCATGTTAAAGAAGAAGATAAATAATGGTGTAATGGAATAGTAGGAAAACAGACCTAGGATTCCAAAGGGTAAGCTTTGGATGCTCCTGGGATTGGCGCTCAGGGCCTGTACCATGAACAGGTTAATAATTGAACACTGTCATACTACCAACCGCAAATGTAAATTTGTAATCCTATTTATTTACATGGGATTACATAGTTATTTATGAAAGAAAGAAAATAAGTTTATTAACACACACACACACACACACACACACACACACACACACACACACACACACACACACACACACACACACACACACACAACACACATAAATACAAAATAACATCCACAAAAATAAATATAAAACATACATAATAAAATACATTTTTATTGATAAGTAAAACAACAACAAACAATACATATAACAACCTACACTTAAATAAACAGGTGTGTCATTTACATAAAGTCAATTACATAAGTCAATTACATAATTACTGGTGGTAGAGATTTGACGGCACAAATTTGTCACAAATTTCGACCGGGTTGGTACCACCGTGCAATATTGCGAAAAACCCTTCATAGTAATTCAATTTCGGTTGGATTGCGTTCAGGGATCAGCAAATGCATAGCCGGGTAGAGGTGATGGTGGTCGCAGCACTAGTGGGACCAGTGGGTCTTGGCGTAGTCTAGTGAGGATGGTGCGGGGCGACGCGCCGGTCAGGGAGACCCGTAGAAACGGTGGTGCCGCTGGCCGCCCGCGGTATAGTACAGAGGCCCAACTGGGACTAACCACCCTGGAAGGCTGCCTCACCAGACCGCGCATAATCCCGGTATGGCTCGTTGTGCCGGTTGGTGACCGGAAGTGGGGGCCCGGCGACCATATTCGGGGGGGTACGGGGGCCCTTCCGTACGGCGTGTCGGCTCACGCCATGCCTCATAATCATAGACAAAACCAATATCCCGCACTTTGTCACGCGGTGCTGCGACGACAATCACCTCTTTTTTCACGTCCTTTTCTCCTTTTCATCATGGCAGCGCATTTAAGAGTATTGGGCAACACAGCGGCTCTTCGAACTCCCACAAGCTCGCTATTTGAGGTGCAGTCCACTAACATCTGTGGACTCCATGCGAACCTCAACGCCGTCCACCAATACCTTGAGACGGCGAAACCAGATATGCTCTTTCTCATGGAGACACAAATAGGCCGCCCTGATGACACGACCTACTTGCTTTACCCCGGCTATGTTATCGAGGAAAATTTCCGTGCAAAAGCCGGGGTGTGCGTGTTTGTTAGGGCGGATGTTTGTTGTCGCCGTTTGCGCTGCCTTGAGGACCCATCCTTTTCAACCCTATGGGTACACGTAGACCATGGCTCTACGAGTCAGATCTATGTGTGCCTCTATCGTTCCCATACAGGAGATGCTGAGACAACTCGACTCTTTGAATACCTGAGTCAGGCGGCAGATGATGCGCAGGAACGGTTTCCGAACGCCGAAGTGGTATTTTTGGGGGACTTTAACGCCCACCACGAAACCTGGTTGGGCTCCGCCAAAACAGACCATGCGGGAAGAGCCGCCCATGCATTTGCTCTGGCGCATGGCCTGACCCAATTGGTACACGAGGTCACTAGAATACCAAGAAGGTCGGGCCTAGCACCCTCTCTGCTAGACCTTCTGCTGACGAGTCACCCAGACCTGTACAGTGTTTCGGTACAAGCCGCTTTAGGCAATTCCGACCACTGTCTGGTCTGCTCCAAGGTGCCAATTATAGCGCCCTCACGACCCGTGCAGGGGAAGCGGCGTCTCTGGCACTACTCGTCAGCAGATTGGGATGGGCTGCGCAACTATTTTGCGTCCATCCCGTGGGTTGAACGCTGCTTTGAAGGTAAGAAACCCTCAGATTGTGCTACTGCTGTTGCCGGTGAGATCGGTCTGGGTACGGAATACTATATCCCGTACACTGATGTCACCGGTGCCCGAGGAGTGCGCCCTTGGTTCGGGCGCGAGTATGCGAGGGCTGTTGATCAAAAGCAGTCCGCGTATCGCGCTTGGGTAAGGGCGCGTGCCACGCACGATCCCAATGTGGGCCTCTTCAAGGCGGCGTACAACAGAGCCACAAAGGTCTGCAAGAGGGCTTACGTCAGAGCGGATGCCCTGCGCATTGCACGGCTTGGTCAAGAGCTAGTGGCACATCCCACGGGCAGCCGTGGATACTGGCGACTGGCCAAAGCCGTGCAGGCCAACTTCTGTCAGCCTTCGCTGCCACCGCTGCGCTACCCTGATGGATCCCTGGCCCATTTACCGCTAGAGAAAGCCAATATGCTAGTAAATCTCTTTGCGGCCAATTCCCGAGTCGATGATTGCGGTATACAGCCGCCGACACTACCCAATGGTGACCACGTAATGCCTGAAATACGTATCAGGCAATGCGATGTCCGTGCAGTGCTTCAATCACTCGATGTCCGGAAAGCCAGTGGCCCGGATGGTATTCCAGCGGTGGTCTTACAAAAATGTGCAGCGGAGTTGTCTCCGATGCTTACGCGGCTGTACCGACTGTCCTACAGCTCGGGTACAGTGCCTTCGGCTTGGAAAGAGGCGAATGTACAGCCGATCCCCAAGAAGGGGGATCGCTCAGAGCCAGCCAACTATCGACCCATAGCCGTCACCTCAGTACTGTGCAAGGTCTTCGAGCACATCATTAACAAACAGCTCATGCGTCACCTAGAGGATCACTCCTTAATTAATGACCGGCAATATGGCTTCAGGCCGAAACGGTCAACGGGTGATCTTCTAGCATACGTTACCCATCTTTGGGGTGAGGCTATGGACAAGCACGGCGAGTCACTGGCAATTAGTCTTGATATCGCCAAAGCTTTCGATAGAGTCTGGCACAAATCGCTTCTCTCCAAGCTACCAGTCTTTGGTCTGCCTCCTAGACTGTGCAACTGGATTGCTAGTTTTCTGCGGGAGCGCCGTATCCGCGTCCTCTGTGATGGACGGGCTTCGGAGTTCTTGTAAATAAATGCTGGCGTACCGCAGGGGTCTGTATTATCTCCCGCTCTCTTTCTTCTGCATATCAACGACATGCTGTCCACCGGCAGCATACATTGCTATGCAGACGATAGCACCTTACACGGGAGTTATCACGGACAACCTGCGGCCAAACAGTCTGATATCGTGGAAAAAAGACAGCTTCTTGTCACTGAACTGGACCGGATCTTGAATCACATTTCACAATGGGGCTCTGAGAACATGATCGAGTTCAATGCCAAGAAGACGCAGGCTTGTGCGTTCACAGCAAAGGTATCTTCTTTCCTTCCCCTTCCCACTCTTCAGAGCACGCCACTGCCACTGCAGGACAATCTCAATATCCTAGGCATGGAAATTCGCTGCAAACTGAATAACAGAAATTACATCGAGAGCATCATCAAAACAGCCTCGCGGAAACTCGGACTCCTAAACAAAGTGAGACGTTTTTTCACGCCGGAGCAGCGGTGTCTTCTCTATAAGACACAAATTCGCTCCTGCGTGGAATACTGCTCGCATCTCTGGGATGGCTCCGCGAAATACCTACTAGATGCTCTCGACAGGTTGCAGCGACGCGCGGTCCGAATTATTGGGAACCCTGAGGTCACGAACACCCTCGAGCCTTTGCAGATGCGTAGAGATATTGCTTCCTTGGCTGTATTTTACCGTCTCTACCACGGTGAGTGTTCTGACGAGCTCTTCCAACTAATCCCACCATCTCCTTTCCTACATAGGACAACACGTACAGGCCTTAGATGTCACCCTCACACTGTGCAGAATATACGAGCAAGAACCAAGCGGTTCGGAGACTCTTTTCTTTGCCGCACCACCAAGACCTGGAATTCATTACAAAAATTCCTACAGTCCCGGGGCCTTTAAGCGGGGCGTGAAAAAGCATCTGATGAGGCCGCCAAGCTGAGTGCCACCATTGTAGCCCTTAGTGTCTGTAATGGTGACCCTCTTTCCTGAGACTTTGCCTTTAGCTTACCATCAGGTGAGGTGAGGTCAAGTTGGCGTGTCCTATATAAAAAAAAAAAAAAATGTCGGCCGGTGTCTAATTGACCACAGTTCAGCTAAATGCTACAAATTGGGTATAACCTGCAGCGCTGGTTTTCAACCGTAGCCATTTAAGCGTTTAGTAATTATTGTCCTGTTTAAGACTTAATGATAAGCCCACAGATGATGATGACATTCAGATTCGTTAAGTCCTTTGAGTGTTTGAGTAACAAGCATTAGAACATCTTAACAAACTTTCATATTTACATAACATAACATAAACTCACGCCTATATCCCCGAAGGGGTAGGCAGAGGTGCTAGCACCCACATTTCGCCAGTTTATGTTTAAGTCCCAATGCGAGCCTATTGCCATTAACCGGGCACTTATAAACCTGCAATAAATGCACACATAACTTCGAAAAGCAACGAAAAGTCATTGGTCTGTGCTATGGTAAAACCTGGGATCGAACCCGAGGCCTCGTCTCAGCAGTCCATTACCCATACCATTAGGCTACGGCGGAATTTCATATTTACCTATATAATAATATTAGTAGGAAAGTAGAATTCAAAGTATTTCTTCCTACATAGTTTAAGTATTAAATCGAGGACGAGTATCTACTTGAGAATATACTGCACTGATATAAAAGTACAAATTCAACGCATGAGCTCTCTGAAACTTGAAGGTCGCTTCTTGAGGCTTATGGTAAAGGGTCGAAGCCATAAATTTTACACTGCAACTATCAAACAAAGTTTACTTTGCCGTTGGCAAACAGAATAACTATTGCCTTCTCAGTTATTTGGTTACAGATCGTAATGCCGTCCCACTTGTAAACGACAGCAAAATAATGTTTGCAAAACTTTAATGTGACAAGCGAAGAGCTTAGGAGAATCACTTCGAAGGATATATTGATAAAATATGACGTAGTGAGTAGGTACTAAAATGGAGTCATAAAATTTCGGGCTCTCGTCTCCTTGCGGGCGATGATATTATAAAGATCACGCTGTTGGCATACAACTTGAACGCTCTACGCGTCGATTCCTTAGCACAGAAAACTGATCCTAAAGGTAACGGAGAAATGTGACAAGACATTTTATTTTTCTTAAGATTTTTGTTAGTAATGACAATGATCACTTAATAAAGGATTAATGTTCAAGCACTATAGTTTTGCAAACAATGTTTTCTTAACTATCGGGGATGAGCCTTTGTCCTGGTGGGTAGGTTCAAGTGGCTCAGTGCCTCTACATACAATAGTTTTCACTTGTTCACAAAATGATATTTTACAGTTAGATGTCCTGTAAGCTAATTTAGACTCTATTGTGTAGGTTTGAGAGTAACTTTTCATTTTCAAAGAATGCCTCTTCTTCATGCTTGTATATTTATTAGTTTTGTAACTGGGCTGGTGCAATCAGTAGGTGTTATTGCAGTTAGGAAAATTATTTATTATTCTTTTAGGTTTTTATACAATCGGTAATTATTTACTCGGAATACATTGAAAGAGAAAGAGAAGATATACCTTCCATGGTAATAAATTACATTTTATTATTATAAGATGTATTGAAGGCATTAACTCGAAAAAGCAGTATTGCGGTCATGTAAATCGAACTGGCTGTAACTAAACGGTCTGAGTATATTTTTTCAGCTTTTTAGTGAGACAATTGCTTTAAAAAAAACTTATTAAAAAGAATCCAGTAGTCAGAAACTCAAACTAAAGTGAGAATCTCCCATAGCGGAGTAAAAACAGAGCAGTACGTTGCTAATACGATAATTAAGCTAAATCAGAGATTTACTTATACGAAAAGCCAAAGCAACCGTATCTCGTTCCCTTGGTGGTGTTAGTACATGAATAATTCAACCGTTCATTATCTTGTTCTGAAAAAAAAAACTCCTTACATTTCTACAGGAAATGAATTCTTCAGGAGAGTCGAATTGGAATTTATTGGTGATATGAATTGTAAAGTGGGTACTTATCAACTCAGATCAGAGTTTCTTTATCATGCACGTTAGCTAGCCAGCCTGCTAGCTACCCTGGCAATAGTGACGCATTCTACATGCTTCTGTGGTAAGTTATTCACGATACAAGCTGCACGACTGAGGAATGCGTTGCCTGTAAATATGATAGAGAATGCTAAATGAGCACTACTTAACTTTATAAGTTTTGATATTAACTATTACACGATTACTTTTAGTAACTGTATGTTATATCATTATGGTATATGTATTTGTAAAAAGGATGTATATACGTATGTATTTTATTACAGTAGGTATTTTCAGGTATATTTTTTAAGATTCAAACTATCCGGAACGTGGAATCCAGTGATTAAGATACTAAAACCAAAAAACACAGTGCCGTTAAAAACTGACATAGTGAGTGTGGTGTGTCGCCAGCCTAACCGTTCATAATAAGTGTAATTGTGGGTAGGCGCTCAAAAAATGTTCCCCGCATAACATTTTTTTTTTACGTGCGTAAAATCCCCACAGATACCTCCCCAGCGGAGCCGGTGGAAGAGGTTATGTCGGGCTCGAACCGACTAAAACGTACGCTGCCTGTGGGTCGTTTTGGTTGCCGAAGGTGAGGTTGACAGGCATATCCCTCTCACACCGGCTGACCCAGGGCCATCTCTCACGATCTGACCCTCTCCTCGGGTGTGTGGGGACTACAGAGTCCCCAACTCGTCCCCGGAAAACGGGGAGGCGCGCCAGGCGCACCGCCACCGCGGCCTGCTTCTGCCAGGGTGACCAGTCACCCCCAGGCCTGCGCTCATGGGGGGCGGAGGTCGTTCATCGACCTCTGACGCCCGAGTTTCCTTCGTACGCGGGCAGCTTGGCTTGCAATCCTTCGTCGCTCCCGCTGCCGCTCCCGCCCCGACTCCTCCTTCACGAGCATTACTTGCTCGCAGAAGGAGGCGCCGGCCGCCCACGCATCTGCGTAGCGGACCATCGCCGCGCCCCGCATACCTCTCGACGCTTGAAGACTAGTCAAGTCGTGACCACGGGTGCTGCAACGCATCCGAAACGTCGGCAGAAATAGTAAGTTCCAAGATATAATTCGCGAGAAGTCCCGATATCTTGTATAATTATTAAGGGATGTAGGTATGTATGTGTATTTAGGTATTTATTAAGTAGATACAAGATGCAATTAATTAAAATAATCAAGAAGTAACAATTAAGTGTACACCGCAAACTATGTATTCTAACAATACAGTGCATACACTGGTTGTCTGGAAGAGATCGTAGACCGCGATAAGACCGCCCATTGTACAATTCACTACCATGTACTGTCCTTTGCGTATGTATCCTAAGTTTGATGTGCAATAAAGTGAATTTAACTTATATTATCTAGTAAAGTTATACGTCATTTATTCTCGATATACAGTCCTCTATAGCCTAAGTGGTAGGGGTGAGCTCGTGACTGTAGTGGGCGGTGTGATGTGCGTCTCCACTTATCCTGGTGCAAGATAGGGACGTCGTGGTTCGAAAGAAGAGATGACAGCGTGCGGTTTTAGTCAGTTCGAGCTGCAGCGGGGGCTGCTAGACGAGGGTAGGGGGGTAAGTTTATAGATCGGAAAATCTCGAGGAGAAGCCGTCCCGTCGTGATGTCGCCAACGAAGTCTTTAGTATGTACGCTTAGAAGATGCATATTACATTGACAGAGATAAGAACGAACGAAGTGAATATAATACACGCTAGAAAATATATCTATTTGTACGAGACGTCTCCTTCCGCGAAAACACTTCCGTGCTAGCGCGAAGGAAGGTTTATAAATTCTATTTGTACAGTCAGTGAGAAAAGTAACTTCTATATTAGTAATTTCATTTTTATACAATCGGATTTTTTTAAACACCTACACTAATAATCTTAAAATGCTAAATACATACATGTATACATATAATCACGCCGTTATCCCCGGAGGATTAGGCAGAGGTGAATTAACACACACATTTCACCAATCATTGGCTTCGGCCCCACGTTATAGGGGGTGAGCCTATTGCTGTCTTCTGGGCACTATTGTTGACTCAAGCCATGCATCTGAGCTGTATATATCTGTCTGATGTTAAATAGCTCTATTCCTTAGTCGCCTTGTACGAAACCGCATGGGAAGAGATGGGAGATTCTACTCTGCCACACTAAATCTCTCTAAATCTCTCTAAATATAAGTTTTCATACAATTTATAACAGCAATTTCGTGCTTATGTGAAACAAGAATTGACCATTTAATGTTAGAAGATATATAAATTATTTTTGGCATACACATATATCTGTAAGTAGGTTGTAAACTACATCAAAGCCGCTGTCATCCGCAGCATAATTATGGTGAACTTGGTGGGACTTTAAAGCACATTTTGAGCAATCTATTATAATTTACCAGTGTGCAAAAGTTAACTTTATTCTTTTACGGTTTAAGTTTAATATCGTTTACTGGTTTACAATGTTTTTATTTCCTATTGGATAAATAATGTTTTTCCTGTTTTTTTTCTTTTTTTTTATATAGGACACGTCAATTAGACCCCGCCTTGCCCGATGGTAAGCTGAAGGCAAAGTCCCAAAAAGAGGGTCACCATTACTTACACATACCGTGTGACAATGGTGACACTCAGCTTGACGGCCTCATCATATGCTTTTTCACGCCCCGCTTAAAGGACCCGGGACTGTAGGAGGAAGGAAACACGTGAGCTGGTAATGAATTCCAGACAAATTTCCTTAATATACTATACTGTACTTTATAATAAAACAGTTTCCATGAGAATGTAGGTAAATCCCACGAACACTCATTCTGTGGAATGGCCTCCCTGCTGCGGTTTTCCCAAGCGCCTACAATATGGGGTTCTTCAAGAGGGGCATCAGAAGGTTTCTTCATGGTCGGCAGCGCGAGTGTGACACCCCCGGTGTTCCATACGTCCATAGGCCACGGTAACCGCTTCCCATCAGGTGGGCCGTGTGCTTGTCTGCCAACTAAGTGGTATAAAAAAAAAAGATACCATGTGGGCCGGTTTAATTGCTAATATTTAATTTTAATAGTGAATATCCGTTCGACTAAACTAATTCACCGATGAAATCCAATGAGTACAATGTAATGTGCTTTCAGAGCAAAAATTATCACACGGCTCCTGGTTAAGGTAGAAATGTCATACAGAATGTTTAGACACAACTGGTATCAAAGTTCATTTTCTCAACTCACTCAGGAACCGTGACACAATTTCTGTTTTAAAACAGTTGATCTAGTTTCCATATAATATACCACAGAGCACCAAATATTTGAGAAGATGAGTGGGTGCAGAGTACGAATTTTTGGGGATGAGTTGGTTCGTATCCCATAGAAGTCAATGATTTTTAAGGAATAATCTTAAAACTTACAAAACAAAATCTGTTTTGTAACTACTGATTGAAACAGTGCTTAACCACTCACGGTCTTTGGCAATGTTAATATTAGTTGAAATTTCTAAAGCATTTTGTATGCTGACTATTCAAATTGATTAAGATAGGAAAAAGTTTAAATTGGTTCAGGTGGAATTCGAACTCGTGATCTTTCCCTTACAGGGGAAATGCTCTAACATCTGAGCCACCGCGAAAGCCCGATTATATTATTGTTGTACAGTCAGCATATTCTAGTCAATAAACTGTGTTGACTTTATTAGCATGGTTATTGTTTTTCTTTGTTCTTGTCGAAGGACAATCCTCACATAGAATAACATTAAAATGGTTACGAAGCATTTAAACTTGTTAAATCGTTTGTAAACAAAATTAATCTTCGTCATTTGTGATGAAGATTAATTTACTTCGTATTGTTAGATTTCATTTCAACTTTGTTCAATCGTTAAAACTGTAATCTATCAATCCTATTATTTTTTAAGTGGTATGACAGACAAGCACACGGTCCATATTATGGAAAATGGTTACCGTGCCCTATGGACGTCACTAGGTGAGTCACACTCGCGCTGCTGACCCTGTAAGCACATAGAGTTTCTGTGCCGACAGTGTAGAAGACGAAGCAGGATACGCCTTTGGTCTTCCCACTGACATCACAAAAACCCAGTGAGCTCCGGCTACCCTACTCACCACCGCAAACACAACACGAGGTTATTATGGCCTCGGTATTCTGTAGGGCGGAGGTACTTCCCCAGTCGGACTGCCCAATTGAACAGAAATATCGCCGTGTCCTACCTCCTGGTGAATGTTGATGTCGAATATTTATTTAGTTTTCTCGAAGAAATGAAAACTAAACACAATAAGAACGCTGAACCAATTTCAATAAATCTTTTTAAATACAGAACTTGTAAAAGTTGGTACAGTAAACGACAAAAGTAGTTTAACATATTCTAATTTATTGATCACCATGACCTAGGGGTAACTGCACATAAAATAATGAACAAAATTTTGTTATATATTCACTTTGGCCACTGTTGACCATAAAGTTACTTATGCATCAATAATAAATAAATGTAGTAATAAATGGCGACAAAAAATTATGCCAAATGTCATCATTTTACGCACCAATCAGAGACGCGACAGTGCACTTTGCAAAATAACATCATTTATAATTAATTCGTAATAATAATGATAATTGTACTACTATATAACTTGTACATATCCACAGTATGTATCCTATTCCTATGTTTGGTGTGCAATAAAGAGTACTTATCTTTTCTTATTGTTGACATAAAAGGTAATATAATGCTGCCAGCTTTTTTTATACCACTTAGGCGGCAGATAAGCGCACGGCCCTCCTGACGGAAAGTGGTTACCGTGACCTATGGACGTGTGTAACACCAGAGAAGCCACACTCGCGCTGCCGACCCTGTAAGCACAGAGTTTCTGTGCCGTCACCGTAGAGGACAAAGCAGGCCTTCTGGCCACTCTCCCGGTTTACATCAATAGGGACGAATTCTTTAATACCTGAACCCAGGTTTGTACTGGTATTATCTGTATTGTTTTATATTTAAATTTAGATCAATCCCATGTAAGTAAATAAATATTTAAAAACGGAATTCATAATTCATATAAATGATATAAATTAGTAATAATGACGCATAGTTTCTTCACGCGAGCTATATTTTTTATACTTAGTGTTTGCGCCATTTTTGAAAGCCGCAATGTTCTTGCATGGCGTATTTATAGTTCATAATATATACATTAATGGTTGACTGTATATATTCGATTCTACTATGATGATGGAAACCGCCAGTGAGAAACCGCGTTAAATAATAAATATATACCTAATATTAGAGCTACAGTTTTCTTTTCACACACATTCCCGACCATAGTTAATATAACTACATCAGAGATTGCAATTAATTCACAATATTACAATAGTTTTTAGAATAAAGAAATATAGAAATATTGGAAATTAATCATAATTAATGTTAAATTATTATATTCCTTTGACGGACTTTATATTACTGGCCAGTACAATAAACTCTCGTGTTACTCTTGCTAGTAACTCCTTATATTGAAAAGATTGTAAAACAAAGCAAGTATTTAATTGAATAAAAACTTAATCGATTACTGTTAAAGATTTATTTCCTACATGTTGTACAACGAGGAAAGTTTAAATTGATGTTGTTGAACGATGTAACTTTTCACATTCTTGTGGGAGTTCAACCACTTATAGTTAAAATTGTGTAATGCATTACAGTAATTTCAAAAGTTAATTTTACGAGGTATAAAGAAAGTTCAATTTAGTAATTATATATTTTCACAATTATAACAAACAAACAAACAAACAAACAAACATACTAGGTAGGGACAAAAATATTTTTGTATTTTGAACGTATTACATATCAATTCTCTTTGGCTGTACTGAATGTAAGTGGCTGGTTTTAATACCATTAAATGTTGACATTAAAAAAAGAAAACTAGTTCCCGCCAATTTTCAATTGTTTTTCAAGCAAGCAGAATGGATGTATTCGACGAAACTATTCGGTACATTTTAAAGTTTTATTTCAAAAACTATACAAACAAACGCTACGAATAACATTTGTGCGGTTTACAGACCTAATGCGGTATTTTTTATTTATATTATTGTCTGGGACACATAAGAGTAGCACATTATATATGGATCAAACGTTTCAAGAAATTTTAGTGTGAAAGATAGATGTTCACTCTGGGTTTTTTTTTTTATACCACTTAGTTGGCAGACAAGCACACGGCCCACCTGATGGAAAGTGGTTACCGTGACCTATGGACGTCTGTAACACCAGAGGAGTCACAGTCGCGCTGCCAACCCTGTAAGTACATAGTTTCTGTGCCGTCAGTAGAAGACAATGCAGCACAAGCCTTTAGTCTTCCCACTGACAGCACGAATTCTCCAGTGAGCTCTGGCTACCCTACTCACCGCTGGGAACACAACACGAAGTTATTATAGCCGCGGTATTCTGTAGGGCGGAGGACTGCGGAGGACAGCCGGACTGCTCAATCGGGCGGTAATACCGCCGTGTCCTACCTCCTGTCATGGATATAATCAGCGCCATCTTTGAAAAAGTAGAGCAAGATCGACGTATTAGTAGTTACGATATTGCCGGAGAACTGTATGTTGATCACAAAACAGTTTTACGTTATTTAAAAAAGTCTGGGTACAATTAAAATACTTGAAATTTGGGTACCACACGATCTCACTGAGAGAAACCTAATGTAATGTGTTTCCATAATGTAAAATGTGATTTGTTGAAACGTAACAATTTCGAACCATTTCTTAAACAGTTGATTACGGGTGATGAATGATGAGTCACTTACGGTAATAATAAGCGAAAAAGTTCGTAGTCAAAGCATGTACAAGCCTCACAGTCCGTGGCAAAACCCGGTCTAACTCGGAACAAGGCGATGCTGTGTGTATAAGATATCGGGTACCGGTGTCACGAGTTCAATGGGGTTTGTCCCCATAATGAAAATATTTTACGATAACTTCCTTATCTAAAGTAGGTAAGAAAAAGAAGTATGAGGTAGGTAAGCATCGGTAGTTTAGTGGTTAAGGAGTTGGCCTTGCGGTCGAAAGGTCCTGGATTTGAATCCCGGCCCTCACACTACCAACGTGAACCCACTCCTAAGACAAGTAATTTCGTTTAGTTGGAGGGGGTTAGAGGGAATATTAGTAATGTTGGTTTTAATACTGTTTAAAAAAAGTCTATTGAAAAATGATCAACGTGCCTATAGAAATTTTCACTTCAAAAAATCTTTAGTTACACACAAAAGGACTGGACTATATGGAATAAGACTTTTCATCGCAGAACTTCCCTATCAGTAGAATTAGACTTTAGGATAATCAAAGAATCAAAGAATCAAAGAATCAAAGAATCAAAGAATCAATTTCATTTATTCAGTTTAGGCACACAAAGAGCACATATGAACGTCAAAATTATACAATTGAGTATGTCAAGAAATAATATTAAAATATTAAATAATGCACAAATAAACCATTGGAAAATGATTCTTTCGCTGGTTCGGATAGGTTAGTTCTACTGAGAAGATACCAGCAAGAAACTCAGCGAACTATATTAGAACTAGATTATTTTTCTTTTTTTTTTAAATTTGCTTTAGTTTACAATTTATTTTGTGCGAGCAAGCAAGAGACTTATGTTAACCACGCATTGATATCATTAAGATACTCATCCACTTTATAATAACCTTTACTCATTAAAGTTTTTTTCACTTCTAATTTAAATTTATTTATCGGCATATTAATCAAATCCTGAGGAATTTTATTAAATATTTTTATGCTGCTTCCTACAAATGAATCACCAGCCTTGTGAAGCCTAAGTTTAGGCACAACTAGTTTATTTTTGCTTCTCGTATTAAAATTGTGTACATCAGATAGTTTTTCGAAAATATTTATGTTTTTTCGTACATATATGATATTATCATAAATGTATTGAGAAGCAACTGTTAAAATATTAATTTCTTTGAAAACTTCTTTTAGCGAGTCACGGGGTCTGAGGCTATAGATCGCTCGTATCGCTCGTTTCTGTAGTACAAATATAGTCTCAATATCGGCAGCCGAGCCCCACAGCAGCAGACCGTATGACATAACGCTATGGAAGTAACTAAAATAAACTAATCGTGCAGTTTCCTCATCAGTCAGTGACCTTATCTTTCTAACCGCATAGGCAGCTGAGCTAAGTCTTCCTGCCAAGGCTTTGATATGAGAGCCGCATTGCAGTTTACTATCTAAAGTTATTCCAAGAAAAACTGTGGTATTGATTATTTGGACAGATTCATTATTCATTTTAATATTAATATCTGTCTGTCTTACATTAGGCATAGTAAACTTTATACATTTAGTTTTCTTCGCATTGAGCAGCAAGTTGTTACTTGTAAACCAATGCATAAGCCATGCTTGTCGCCACTCAGCACAAACTCGCTTAAGATTCTCTACGCGACGCGAATAACTGCTTACAGCGATACATAGAGGTAATAGAGTTCGCGAACTTCACTACTTATCTCTTGTCTATGGAACTGGAACTCCCCTAATGTTTAGTTTTATGTGTCTTGTATAAAGTCACGTGTTTTACAATGCTTGAATATTTGGAATTATCGATTAACCTGAGAGGTGAGTAAGTAATGTTTATTACTACATCTTACTTACATATACTCACACCATACACTTTATGGGGCTGGCAGAGACAATAGCCTGCCTTCTGCTTCTATATTTTCACATTTCACGAACTTCTGTCCATTGGGTAACTGATTCAGTAACGTTAAGTTTAACCAGTGAAAATCGCACATTAAACTGAATTTACGCGTTTATTTCATTAAATTAATTGAGTAAAGTGTACAACGCCTTTATATTCATCAGTGTAATCCAACTTAAATTAAACGTGAAAAACCACTTTTGATTGATTTGAACGTGCAATTACTTTCACTGGTGAATGCCGCTTTTAGAGGACCTCAGCTAAAGTTATTATATCAATTTTATGTGATTCAAAGGCAGCTGAGCTTTGAGTCACATTAATAATATAAATATATTTAACTTTTGGAGTTATACCGTCAACCATCTGTGCGGTCACCAACAAATTTGAAATTCCAAGTTGTAACGACCTGAAGTATCTACACAAATAAATAAAATTAAACCGTCTGTTTGATTCGATATTATGAGACGTAACACAAGCTGCCTTTCGAGTTTTATATTACAAAATTATTAGGGTTTCACGCAAAAAAAGAAAAGATTTATGATGAATGTTTATGTGTGTACGAGTAAGCACAATATATACATACAAACATATATATAAACATGCCTTTATCCCCGGAGGGTTAAAGTGAATTAACACCCACATTTCACCAATCATTGAATTCAGTAAGATTTAACTTAGGTTACTTTTACTCAAGAAAAGGTTTTATGGTGCCGGGTAAAAAAACTAAAACCTAGATCTTACTCCACGTGTACGAAGAGGCGGGCACAGCTAGAATACAAAAAACCAACATGAATTAATCGTCAGTCTTCTTAACTAATCGAGAGAGCTCTCTGTGAGTATCATAACAAATAGTTTGAAAGATTGCCGAGAGGAAAAGTTTCTTTTCTCGGAATTCATAAGGCAACTAAGCGCACACCGGTGACCGGACACATTCCAAGGTCCATGTAGGTACATATCATAAATTCTCTTTCACTGTCTATTTTAAAGCGAGACGTGTTTTTTGTTTAATGGTAGGTATGTTGATAGATTTCATTTTCTTACGTGCGTAAAATTCCCACCGATAACCCCACCACCCGGAGCCGGTGGGAGAGGTAATCTCGGACTCGAACCGACTGAAAGACGCCTATAGGTCGTTTTTGGTTTCTGAAGGTGAGGTTAACAGGCATTTTATCGTACCCCAGTCGACCCAGGGCCGTCTCTCTCGATCTGGACCTCTGCTCGGGTGTGTTTGTAGCTACAGCTACGTTGGCGTGAACATAGATCTGAGTTTTTTACACGGATCTCTAATATTGCAGATTATCCGTAACAAACAGACAAAAAGACAAACAAACAAAATTATGTTACGTGTACTCATATATGTATGAATTAAAAACTGTTATTAAAAAAAAACCTAGAATTCGTTTTCATCATTCGTGCACTAATTCCTGTTGCTTCTAAAGTATGCACATTGGAGTATACTCCTCCTGTTCATAATGTAGTTTGGTTGAACTTTGCAGGAGTGACTTCCACCTGACCCCCCAATTTTGCCCCTCTAACTTTATCCATCAACCAACAAGTGCAACAGCTTACAGATCCAGACGAGGTTGGTTTAAATTAAAATGGGGCCTCGCTCATTCATAAAACAATTTTACCATTCAACAAAAACATACGAAACCCATAGCTTTTAGTCAGTTGTTATTGCGTGTACAGTTAACTAAAACTAGTAATTAAATTACCTAATTGATATTGTGACCCCAAGACCGTCAGTTGTCTTATGAAAACCCAATCTCAAACAGCATTCTGTAATAGAATAGCTCACTTAATCCTTTAATACCGTCTAATTCAAGTGCGGACTGTTCTTCGCTTGGAACAATTTGAGGAAAGGAAATCCATTGTATAATAAGCCACGACCAAGTTGTTGCTAAAATAATGGCTTTGAATACTTCAGAATATCTGTTTTAACAGCTGGGCTGACTGAGAACTTGCTTCCCAACTAATAAAGTTGCTTCGCTCGGATCTTTTAAACCGTGAAAATGGAAGTGGAGGTGTTTTTATTGGTGAAAGTGTGTTTGTAAGGCTATATTTCAGTTCTTTACGTGAACTGTGAATGTTTGGGGGCCTCTGTGGCGTAGCGGTAGAACATTTGACTGCTACGCAGGGGGCGCGGGTTCGATTCCCGCTAAGTGCAAATATTTGTATGAACGAATATGAATATTTACATTAGTCTGGGTGTTTTATGTATAATTTGTATGCATTTACAAAAAAAAGTATCTAAGTATGTTTATCCGCATTCTAGATTCCACAACACAAGCTAGTTAAACTATCCTTACCATGGGTCTAGATAGCGATGTGTAGAATGTTGTAGAATATTTATTATATAAAGTAGATAAAAGTGATAGTGAAAGCATAAGCTTACGGCATGATCAAATTAAAATCGTAATAGTTGATTTTCATTTTGCTTCACGTCGATACGAATGATTTTGCTTAGATACGAATAAAAATAATTATACATACATACATATAATCACGCCTTTATCCCCGGAGGGTTAGGCAGAGGTGAATTAACACCCACATTTCACCATCATTGTATTCGGTTCCACGTAATAGGGGGTGAGCCTATTGCCGTTTTCCGGGCACTATTTTTGCCTCGAGCCATGCATCTCTGGCTGAGTCTGGGCTGTATATATCTGTCGTCGAAGTTAAACAGTCTTATTATCCCTTAGTCGCCTTGTACGACACGGCATGGGGTGGTCCAAATTCTACTCTGCCGGAAACCACGCGGCTTAAAAAAAAATATCCCTTATAGAACTATAGAGTCAAACCTTCGATTGTAGCGCCACCCACCAGACCTTCGATTCTACTAAAGCAAAACCACTGTCATACTACAGCACAGTATATTATTTTGCCTCAGTAGCGGTCAACCTCCTCTTTTTATGTTTTAAGATGAATATGCACAGATGATTTTAGACTTTATTTAATTTGCCCTTAAAGTTTAAAATTAAAAGAAATGAGTTTCATAACACTTTTTCATTCATAACATAAACTCACGCCTATATCCCCGAAGGGGTAGGCAGAGGTGCTAGCTTTTTCATTCGCTCTGCAAAAAGCAGAGTTAATTAAATTTTGCTTACGCAGAATCAAGGCCCAGATGTAATTGTAAATCATTATCATCGGTCAACATTAGTCATTACAATCGATTTGATATTTGATGAGGAGTTTAAGTCCTCCGGGAAGTGATTAACATAAAAAAAGGAAATATATTTCGGTCAATATTTTGTAGTCTCGTAGATATCAAAGTATATACATAATGCATTAGATTACGAGAATAACTGATACAGTTGGTAACATAAGGGTAGTTTTCAAACTATGGTAACACATACCTAGGATATACTGTGTAGTGTATAGTAAGCATGATAGATGTCTGTTGCTTATTGTAGCCTGCCGAGTTAAAATCTACTAAGTATGTTTATCTATATAAAAGAACCCTGCAGTGACGTATGGCTGTGTCGTTAAGCTTTAATAAATTAGTTTACTACCTCTGCAGACAAGTGGTAACACTTATTATAATGTTATGTTTAAACTATCGCGGTGTGAATTCATAATTAAACAATGGTACGGGACTTTTCGAGATTAAATTATGGAACTTACTATTTCTGTCGACGTTTCAGATGCGTTGCAGCATGATTTAATCTCGAAAAGTCCCGTACCATTGTTTATAATACTTAGTATAGTTTGTAGAATATAACGACTTGATCAATGCGTGAGATTGAAATACATTGATGAATATAATAAACGTCATAAATGTAAAAATATGTGTCAATATCATACATTCAATTCTACAATACAACGGTCAACGGATTACAACTTGTCTAGGGGACTGACGTAGGAATTTCATCACACCACGACTGACCCCGGGTCCACGGTGTCCTCGTCTTGTTGAAGTCGGGAAGTGACCCAATAAGTTTACTGACCATAATGTTAGTTTCTGTTAGTATTCTCGTTTTGTCGTTTCGTTGACTTAAATCTCTCTCTCTCTCTCTCTCTCTCTTTCTCTCTCTCTCTCTCTCTCTCTCTCTCTCTCTCTCTCTCTCTCTCTCTCTCTCTCTGTGTGTGTGTGTGTGTGTGTGTGTGTATGTGTATGTGTGTCTGTTGTGTTTTCGATTGTAATTCCGATGTGTTGATAGGGTGTTCCTACTATCGTGAAGTTTCTGCGTGTGGTAGACGTGGCGACGTGGCAGACGTCTAGAGGAGACAGGGTGATTTACAATCACCGCTCCTTTAAATTAGGGTCACCAAACGACATTATTATTCCGAAAATAGTTTTTTCTAATAGAGCCTTGAAAAACAAAATATAAAATAAAGTTGTGGAATGAAGAACTGCTAGTTTGGACACGACAGGTCAGATGTCCCGTCTGAATGTATTGGTCCGAAACGGACAATTCCGAACGAAGAATCACGATTCGCTAACCAGTTTTTCCAAAATATATTATGTGAACCATTACATCTTTTTACCTTAAAAGAGTTCTAGTAGAGTAGTTAACCGTAATTACTAGTACCTAAAACCCTCCTCCAGCTAAACGAAAATGCTTGTCTTAGACGTGGGTTCACATTTTAGTGTAATGACCAGTATTCGAACCTGGGTTCTCTCGATCATAAAGCCGTCTCCTTAATCACCACTAAGCTACTCGATGTATACACATCACATTAAGAACTGTGGAACCCACATACTGTGGAAAAAGTACAAATTTGTTCTTAATATGTGTGTAACAACAAATTCCACCAAGTGCCATTACCCATACCACTAGACGAAATCTGGGTACTAGAACCTCTACCTACCCCTTCGGGGATATAGGCGAGAGTTTATGTTGTGTTATGTTATGTAAGAATTATAGTACCCACTGTTGACAACCCTAGTTGAAACGTGGTATACACGCGGATTAGTCTAATTCACCACCGTGTCAATACATTTTATCACAAACACGGCGGTATTTCTGCCCAATTGAGCAGTCCGACTGGGGAAGTACCTCCGCCCTACAGAATACTGCGGCTATAATAACTTCGTGTCGTGTTCCCGGCGGTGAGTAGAGTAGCCAGAGCTCACTGGAGAGTTTTTGTGCTGTCAGTGAGATGACCAAAGGCTTGTCCTGCTTTGTCCTCTACATTGACGGCACAAAATCTCTGTTCTTACAGGGTCGGCAGCACGGATGTGACTCCCGTGGTATTACACACATTCATAGGCCATGGTAACCACTTTCCATCATGTGGGCCGTGTGCTTGTCTGCCACCTAAGTTGTATAAAACAAAAAAAAATACGACTTAAGTTTACATAGATTCTTTGGTCTAGACTTTGTCTTATCACTTAGTAAGATTCCATTTTACAAAGGATTTCAACTAATGTGATTTATTCACAGATAGTTGAGAAGTTTTTGAATAAATTATAAGTTCTCCCTGTTTTTATCTTAATTTTTAAAGACGTGTTATTTTACTAAGAACTTGTAGGCTATAGTTTTAAAATCACCTAACCCTATGCATTATGGAAATCATTCGCATCGCATACCTCTTGTGGTAAGTTTCTTGATTCTTGATTGATTGATATCAATCTATAAATTAGCCCACCGCAGTTGCGCCGTTTTTCCGATCCTCTGTTTTTCTTGATAAGCAACTACAGAAATATAAGTCCCGATAAATATTTTTTTTTCTAGGACACGCCAACTTGACTTCACCTCACCTGATGGTAAAAGGCAAAGTCTCAAGAAAGAGGGTCATCATTACAGACACTAAGTAATGTTACAATGGTGGCACTCAGCTTGGCGGCCTCATCAGATGCTTTTTCACGCCCCGCTTAAAGGTCGTTTTAGTTTTCACACTTTGTTTTTTAAGTTATAATTGATTTTTCTTCTTCTACCCATTGGCGTCCGCATGACAAAGATTATGATTTAATATATATTATACGAAATAAATACGCTGATGCTGCTGAAATTATAAAACAATACGGGTTCTTTATGTACTGGCGTGTCGTACGCAGGAGGCGCGGGTTCGAAATATTTGTATGCATGTATATAGATACTTGCATTGGCTAAGCCGTCGGTCTCAGTTGCTACACGAACATCTATTGCAGTTATTACAGCAGTTGAAGCCTTAAAAAGCTAACTACAATGCTTCGATATCGTCTTTGGGTTGTATAGGTCATGGCAGTCACTTCACGGAAAATATCGAAATTCAGCCATATCCACAGTTAGATAGAAGCGGACCCCAGACTTCAAGGTGTGAAAGGTTCGGATGCGACTGGGATTTACTCTTAGATGTAGAAGAAGATGAGTACTGGCGTGTCGTATGCAAATTTTGAACGTGTATCACTAACATTTGAGGATACTTTCTCAGAATACACACCTCGTCGTACAGATTTGATGCTCGTGTTTGTAGTGTATATTTATATACATACATACATATAATCACGACTTTATCCTTAAAAGGTTAGGCAGAGGTGGATTAACACCAACATTTCACCTGTCATTGCATTCGGTCCCACGTAATAGGGGGTGAGCCTATTGTCGTTTTCCGGGCACTGTTGTTGACTCGAGCCATGCATTTGAGGCTGAGTCTGGACTGTATATATCTGTCTGATGTTAAACAGCCCTATACCTTAGTCGCCTTGTATGACACCACATGGGAAGAAATGGGGTGGTCCAAATTCTACTCTGATGGGAACCACGCGGGAAATTTATATCAAATAATTATGAAAAGCAACCATACAGTCATATTTCTTTGGTAAACATAGTAATTTGGCGATGAAAGATGAGGTCGCATACTAACTGTACTTGTGTAATATATTTTTTGGCAAGCCCTGGTAATATACTCGTGTACATTAGGTAATCTTATTTTGTTACAACGCCAACTTATTTACCAGGGTGTAACGAAGGGACCGTCTCAAAACTAGTGACCGCTCAACCGGGTAAGTGAGGGATATGTTAGTGGCAATCTCATCCCAGGCAACTGAATGATCTAAAACGGCGTGCGGTTTTAGTCGGTTCTATTCTGACAGCCGGCTTATCCAGGGGTATTGCTACACTATGAAAAAAAGGTGTTTTCGCATGGTTCCCGACAGACTATTTGGGCCGACTGTAGAATTTGGGCCACCCCATCTCATCCCATGCGGTGTCGTACAAGGCGACTAAGGTATAGGGTTGTTTATAGTAGTAGTCTTTAGCACATAATTTTCTAATTAAACAGAAGATTGTGTGTGACAGGAAAATTACCCCAGAGTCCTAGGTGCCACAACCTGATAGCGGTGGCCTCCTGTTGTATATTTAGGTCAAGTGGTTAGAGTGGTTTTCATGCATCCGCAGATTGCTGAGCAGACTAGCCTTTGGAAGGCTCTTAGCCTGGTAATTGCGGTAGACAGCTCTGTTCGAGTCCACCATACCAATGGTCTCCAAAGGTCAGCATGGGCTTAATCGTCGCTGTGTATAGCCACAGAGTGATTTTTGGTGAGAGTCGCCCATAATTTTTTTGCATTGTGCATTTTTTTTAAAAGAATATTAGAACTGAAATTACTAATATTTTGTCTAATTTCTAAAGCTAAGCTAAATTGTGTGTGTTAGGAGTGGGTTCACGTCAGTAGTGTAATGGCCAGGATTCGAACTCGGGACCTCTCGATCGTAATTCTGATTCCTTAACCAATAAGCTACCGACGCTGTGTGAGAGGAATGAACTCACAGTTCTCAGTTGTGAGCTCTCTATTTTAGTAATTACATTTTCGCAAATCTCAAACTATCATCTAGATTCAGATAACTACGTCCTCTCGAAAATGATCTGACAGAAGTAAAATATGCTCTAATCAAGATCGGGGTTGGTGAAAGTGAAGGACGGTAGTACGTACAATTCTATTGGAAAGAGAGGGAAGGATATACTGCCATCGTTTTGGTATCTAAATCTATTTCATTCAATGAACACAATCCCGAAATGGAATTTTGTCGTAGGGTACATTTTAGAAGTTTCATTTTAATTTAATTTGAAGTAAATTTATAAACTGATAATAATAATGATAGCATCAGTTGATTATTTAATTAATGATAATAATTATAGTTGGAAAGCTTCAAAAATATTGTAAAGGCTAATTAGCTTTGAGTAGTAAAAACAGTAAATGACAGTCAAATACTGTTTTGCCGAGGTTTTGGCGGGTAGACAGAAAAACAAAAGGGACAGATGATCGAGCTAATCTCATTCAGAATAACGTAAAAAGGTATAAAATATACTTAACTTATATTAGACTAGCTGTTACCCGTGTCGCCGTCTGGGTCGCTGTCGGTTTTTTTTTTACGTGCGCAAAATCCCCACGGATACCTCCCCACTGGAGCCGGTGGAGGAGGTTATGTCGGACTCGAACCGACTAAAACGCACGCCGCCTGTGGGTGGTTTTGGTTGCCGAAGGTGAGGTTGACGGGCTTATCCCGCGCACCCCGGCCAACTCAGGGCCATCTCTCACGATCTGGCCCTCTTCTCCGGTGTGAGGTCTACAGAGTCCCCAAGTCGTCCCCGGAAACGGGGAGGCGAGCCAGGCGCGCCACCACCGCGGCCTGCTTCTGCCAGGGTGACAGGTGGCTCCACCTGTCACCCCCAGGCCTGCGCTCATGGGGGGCGGAGGTCGTTCATCGACCTCCGACGACCGAGTTGCCTTCGTACGCGGGCAGCTTGGCTTGCGATCCTTCGTCGCTCCCGCTGCCGCTCCCACCCCGCCTCCTCCTTTGCGAACATTGCTTGCTCGCAGAAGGAGGCGCCGACCGCCCACGCATCCGCGCAGCGGACCATCGCCGCGAGTAAGGTGGAGAGCGTGAGAACTCTCACTCCCAGGGCCACCACAAGCTCCCGTCTTAGTGTCTCCCACGCCGGACACTCGGTGAGCGTGTGCGGCCCTGAGTCCTCGCTCGCGTCGCAGTGATGTCACTCAAACGTTGGCTCTTTTTCCATCCGGCGCAGACACTTCCCAAAGAACCCGTGCTCGGTGATCATCTGCGTCAGACGGTACGAGAGGCTGCCGTGTGTACCGCCGCTACTACGGCGCGCCCTGCGGACTGGGTGGATGTCGGTTATCATAATCATATTTAGCCTATGTTCTTTCTAAAAGTCTAATTTATTTTTGTAGTAAATTTCATCAAAATTGGTTCAAGGTTTAGGCGTGAAAGCAGATAGACAGACAGACTGTTACGCAGGCTTCGCGGCTTTTTTCATCATGTAGGCAAAGACAATAGCCAATTATTTGCCCTTCTTTACATACCTCACAAGCTTCCTATGGACATTCATGCAAGTCCGCGGGCATTAAGTGATTCTGACGTTGTACGTTGTGTAAGTAAGGTCCCTCCCCGGGTTTGACTTACTTACTCAAATTCGCCGTCACACTAGTTTTATCTTTAATAATTACTTACTGGTATAATTTACATTAACAGCTCAACGAATTTGGCTGAGGTTTGGCACAGGGACTCAGTTTGGAAAATTTTATTTTGTTTTATTTCTCAAAATAGTGCAACGTAATTAAATCTTTTTGACGTCAAAGGCTTTTTTTATCAATAGATATTTAATTACTGTTCCATGGGAACAGTCACTAAATATCTATGTGGTGGAAGTATATGTAGTGATGGAAAAATAATACAAGTATCACCACCCCATCTCATCCGACGGGTGTCGTAAGAGGCGACCAATGGAAAAATATCCAGACGATATCACTGTGAGAGAAGGAAAACTCGAAATAAAACCCTGTAGCAACGGGCCAGCGTGGAAACAGTAGGCCAAAGTCTCCCAACATTGGGAGAGGCATATGTCCAGCAGTGGGCGATGGGCTAATTGATTTGAATAAATCTTTTGGACTCAGGACATTGCCCCAAAGAATGTGAATATGTTGTGGAACGCAAAATTTTCAATTACAATCAAATGAAATCAGGCGTTCCTCAGATCGATAGAAATGACAAGGGTCTCCTTTATTGTCCTAATTACCAGTTTTGGCCAACATTTTGCTAATTACAGTCCGAGGTTGATTAAGATCGGTTTGGAAAATAAATGGTAATCTATATTTGATGATGCTTTAAATATCTTATGGTTTTGCATTTCAACGTGAATAGGTTGCTTTCAAAGCTTGGAGAATATTCTTTTGTTGGTAGATATTGATATATCATCATACAGAAAAGAAAGAAAGAAATCATCATAATAGCTTTGATCCCGGTTGCATCCGTAGTTGTGGTTTCAGTTTCACAAAAGCCAATATCAACAATAGATATGGTTTGTGTCTCTTATACAGGGTGTTAATGAAAAACTAACAATGATTTATCCATCACATTATTTTTCGCTTTCAAATCATGTTTTTTAGAACCTTTTCTTAGCATAATTGCAATAATACTTATCGAATGGTACCAAAAAGCAAGCAATAATGTACACAAAGTGGTTACCATGACCTATGGGTGTGTGTAACACCAGGCAAATCACTTTCGTGCTGCTAACCCTGTAAGAACAGAGAGTTTCTGTACCGTTAGTACAGTAGACAAATGAGGACAAACCTTTAGGCTTCCTGCTGACAGCACTAACATTTTCAAAGTGCACTGGCTACTGGTGCGCTGGCCGGAAACACAATACGAGGATATAATGGCCACGGTATTCTGGAGGGCGGAGGTCGGAGGCATTTTGTAGAAACCTACAATAAAGTTAATAGAACATCCACGAGAATCTCATAACATGATAAAATCACAATTTAGGCCAAATTTTAATTGAAATTCTATATTTTGTTTAAAGCGGGTAGACGTAGCGGTATTATTATTAAATTACAATTGAGTACCTAATTCTGTACTCATATTCTAATATTACAATAACACCGCTCTTTGCACACGGCTCGTCTTCAATAATTGCAAATACAAATTCATTATATTTGAACTTATCCTTACTTTATAATTTTATTATTTATGCCGCGTGGTTCCCGGCAGAGTAGAATTTGGACCACTTCATCTCTTCCCATGCGGTGTCGTACAAGGCGATTAAGGGATAGGGCTTTTTTACATCAGATATATTTAATTTGATTTGACTTTGATTTTGATCATTCTCTACTATCTACATTATTTTAAAATGCAGCGTGCCAAATGCAGAGGTGACAGTCTTGTATTGTATTGTCGAGAAGTCTTGTCCAATGCACTTTAGAAAAATTACATTAAAAATTTAAAAAACCCCCGTCACAAAAAAGCAATCCTAAAAAGTCGGAATCATATCTATCAAAGTTATTGGACTAACTAACACAACTTATTTCCAACTTTTTGGGGGTTGCTTTTTTGTGACGGTGGTTTTTTAAATTTTTATTTTATTCTTTTTAAATTAATCTACTCATCAAGCTCTTTGATTTGATACCCATATTGAGAGAGTTGTGAAATAAAATGTAATTCACCATTTTGTGATGGCGGCGTTCTTGGATTTGAAATTTGTCATATTGTATGGTTTTCTACTAGTCAATTTTCATTTGATACCCATATTGAAGAAGTTGAGAAAAAATATGAACTCCGTCATTTTGTAGCGGCGGCCATCTTGGACAGATTTTTTTCAAACATAGCTAAGAACACTCTTGACTAATATACCTTTCAAACAAAAAAAAACTAAATCCATATCGGTTCATCCGTTCAGGAGCTACGATGCCACAGACAGACACACACACACACATACACACACATACACACACACACACACACACACACATACACACACACACACACACACACACACACACACACACACACACACACACACACACACACACACACACACACACATATTTAATAATGTACTAAAATTGCCAATAATTGTTCCCTCCAAAGTCCGCCGCGCTGGTTAGAAAATGCAGACGTTGTCACTGCCACGTGCTAACCATATACTAATAACTTTACGACTAGGGCTTTGATTCTGCTAAAGCAAAATTACTGTCATAAAAAATCATTTAATTTTGGACCTTAAAGCAATGCGGTTAGGCTTTTTTCAGAGTGAATTAAAAGTGTAATAAAACTATTTTCATTTAATTTTGGAATTTATGGATATAGAAATAAAGTCTAAAATTTTATACAATTTATTGCAGTGTCAGTGATATGACAATGGTTTTGCTTTAGTAGAATGGTGGCCAGAAGAAATTTGGAGAGTATTCAGAATTCGAAAAATTGCGTTGCTTAAGAATACATCGTATAATGTATTCATAGTATCTCTAGAAATATGTAATAGATTTCCATAAAACAGACGAACGAGTTCAATCCTCGTAAAGGTCGTAAAGCATTTGCCCAATAATGCGTTTTATGACTATTTCGAATTTCGATATGCCTAAGTGCCAGAAGGTTTCCTTAACGTAGACCTATAAAAATAACCAATTCCATAAATTGTATAGGTATTTAAATTATCATGGTCACTCACAATAATATCAAAATAATCGGGATATTGATGCATTGTTTCGAGTTGCCAATATTTCGGCGCTGTTACAAGCACCATGATCACGGAGGAACTGGAGCATTGGCGGTGAACAAAGATTAAAGTTTTTTTTTTCTAGGAGTAAATTATATCGATCTACCCTCTTTCGAGTTCTTTTACTACGCGTATTTGCACTACCAATGGTTTTACTCAACTACAAACTTGAAACCGATCTCGATCACGTTCACTACACACGATGCTTACTGTATCCACTCGCGATTTCGTTTTGGCTTGTTCGTGGTGGTTTTTGAAATCTGTAGATTGTATTCCAATTGAAAGAAAGAAAGATGAAAGAAAGAACCATCACCCACTTACACTACACATAAAAAAATCTACTATAGGAACATAAAAAAAAACATGTAAAACATAAACAGTAAGATACAAAAAACATAACTTGAAAATAACACAGCAATTAACATGTAGGTATTTGAGGAAGGTATGCCGTGCCCGCGCCAACCCGACTGCACCCCGCCACAGCTTCTGCATATTGTATACGAATTCTGTGCATTATATTAGAATTCTGTACATAGAACAGAGGCAATTCACCACAATTATTAATTCTAGATATATTTTGCTTGTTAAAGGCAACTCCAGCGCTAAGGATTATACTATGAGGACACAAACTGTACCAACACCCAGTACAAACTATTTAGGAATAACACAACAATTGTAAGTTCAGACCGCATATGTGGTGTGAACTCACTGCTAGTTCGCGTGATGTCATCGTAGAAGTTAACACGGGTGGCCTTTGTTATAACCAATCCCCCTTTTTTTATCTAGGACACGCCAACTTGACTTCACCTTGCCTGATGGTAAGCTAAAGGCAAAGTATCAGGAAAGAGGGTCACGATTACAAACATTAAGAAATGTTACAATGGTGGCACTTAGCTTGGCGACCTCATCAAATGCTTTTTCACTACGCGCTTAAAGGACCTGGGACTGTAGGAAGAAGTAAACACGTGGGATTCATAACCTCCCCCACTGACGTCGATGGTGGAGGTATCCGTGGGGATTTTGTGTACATAAAAAGAAAAAATTTGAAATGTCCATTGGACAGAAATACCTATTTCTGTCACGCTGCTGGATGATGACTCCCTCAGGGTGGCGGTTGGACTCCGACTTGACTTGGTAGCAAACTGTTTGCACAGTCTCAGTTACACCCGCAGCGCCGAATGAAGGCCCCGGCACCAGGGCACTTGTCTTGGCTGGCGTACCCTGTGTTTTGGAGCCTCCTGGCCTTTAGCGGACCGATGCAAAGAGGGTGGACGGACTGACACTGGTCCTGTGGAGAAGAGGTCGCTCCCTAATTTGGGACACCACGTGTGTCTGCACCTTCGTTCGTGTCACCTCGTAGGTACTCAGAGGGTGGCCGGTTCCCTGGCCGTGCAGAGGGGAAACGATGCGTGCCTGATGGGCACGTTTGGGTGAGGGGACGCAAATTAGACCTCACGTTCAAAAACAAAATTCATATATAAGAGAAGTATATATCATAATTTTTTTTAATATCTTCAATGTATACGCACACACTTTGCACTTATATAATATTACACTTATATAGTTATATAATAGTATAGATTTATTTGAATAATGGAGACTAATTATTTTGATAGGTGCCACCTTTCTAGGATATATGGTAGGAATGACTACGTGGAATGATCATCTCCACAGTATCGAGGACACTAGAGGGGGATTTAGGATGCCGTAGTTCATACACTACTGTCCTTTCTCAAGGCTTAATCTACCCCTATACCAAATTTCATCAAAAACAGTTCAGCAGTTTAGTCGTGTAAGCGTAACATACAGACAGGCAAACAGACAGAGAAATTTTCGAATTTATAATATTAGTATGATTTCTTAAGTCTGTTAGGGCATTCAAGTGGAATAAATCACCACGTGAAACAATTGAGAAAGAAAACATTTTTATTCATTTCTTAAAGTTTTAATTAGGTACTTTAGAATTCACTTGAAGGAATCATAGTCTGTGAAGTCTATTGAACTTCAGCAAGGCAAAAGTGCAGCCATAATGGAACGTTCATTACAAAAGGCAGCGTCTTTGACTCTGTTGATAAACAAATTAACTGAAGCTCGCCTAACCTCCACCATCGCCGTAATTAAACTATTTTAATTACATTTGGGCGGGCTAAGATGGCGTGAACTTGCGATGGAATTACCAAGGACATGTTTAGAATGTCGGGTTCAACTGTATATTATCAGGGACGTAGAGGCGGCTTTCCACTGAGGCACCTAATTACTGAATGATATGATGATGATCCTGACAGGTTTCTGGTACAGAAAGTGACTGTCACGAATCAAGCTTTTTTTTTTATATACAACTTAGGTGGCAGGCAAGCACACGGCCCACCTGAAGGAAAGTGGTTACCATGACCTATGAACGCGTGTAACACCAGTGGAGTCACATCCGTGCTGCCGACCCTGTAAGAACAGAGGTTTTGTGCCGTCAGTGTAGAGGACAAAGCAGGACAAGCCTTTGGTCATCCCACTGACAGCACAAAAACTCTCCAGTGAGCTCTGGCTACCCTACTCACCGCCGGGAACACAACACAAAGTTATTATAACCGCGGTATTCTATATACTTCCCCAGGCGGACTGCTCAATTGGGCGGAAATACCGCCGTGTCCTACCTCCTCAAAAAGTACCCAGTGTACAGTACACATCGCTATTCTGTACAGTGTATACGTATATATGAGAGTGTATATGTCCATAATAAGCGTAAGTAGCTCAGTGGTTAAGGAGTCGGTCTTAGGATCGAGAGATTCCGGGTTCGAATACTGTCCATTACACTACTGACGTGAACTCACTCCTAACACAAGCAATTTAGTTTAGCTGGAGGGGTTAAAGGGAATATTAGTTATTTCGGTTCCAATAATCTTTTATTAAAAAAAAATAAAGAAAAGTTTAAAACATTTTCACATATTATTGCGGATCTTCTAAGTAGAAATATTGAGCTCTAATTATTAACATAATATAAACAAAACCTAAACACCACGCCTACATCCCCGAAGGGGTAGGCAGAGGCACCCACATTTCGCCAGTTTATATTTAGGTCCCAATGTAATAGGTGGCGAGCCTATTGCCATTGACCGGGCACTTATAAACCTGCGATAAATACACACATAACTTCGAAAAGCATCGAAAAGTCATTGGTGTGTGCCATGGTAAAACCTGCGATCGAACCCGAGACCTTGTCTCAGCAGTCCATTACCCATACCACTAGGCTACCCGGGTTCGAATCCTGGCCATTACACTATAGACATGAACCCACTCCTAACACAAGCAATTTATCTTAGCTGAAGGGGTTAGTGGAAATATTAGTAATTTTGGTTCTAATATTATTTTATAAAAAATAAGAAAAAAAAGTTAAAAACATTTTCACATATTATTGCGGATCTTCTAAGTAGAAATATTGAACTCTAATCATTAATTTGGTAAGTTAGATACTTACTCAAATTGTCGGATGTTCATATTGTCGAAATATATATATCTTTATCCAATCTTCAAGTTGTCAGTTAGGCCTGTCTACAATAAGAGCTCAATACACTTATCTCAAAGCTGGGGACCATATCATATACTTTCCTAGTCTCAAAAACCCACGAAATTTTCTCATTTTTCCAACACATTACACGAGTAGCCCATTTTATTATTAGTTTTTCATGTCTCAATAAAACGGACGACCACATTTTGTCAAAGTGTATTGGAGGGAAAGAATGTCATAACCTTAGACTCGATACACTTTATTCACATATAAATGTTTATATTTTAACCAGCATTATTTACGTTATACATTTCGCTGGGTACTACGGTAGCCTAGTGGTATGGGTAATGGACTGCTGAGACGAGGGCTCGGATTCGATCCCAGGTTTTACCATGGCACACAACAATGACTTTTCGATGCTTTTCGAAGTTATGAGTGTATTTATCGCAGGTTTATAAGTGCATGGTTATTGGCATAAGGTTCGCCCCTATTACATTGGGACCTTAACATAAACTGGCGAAATGTGGGTGCTAGCACCCCTGCCTACCCCTTCGAGTGAGTTTATGTTATGTTACATTAAGGTTGACACTAAAATGTGTTTGAAATAATGATTAGTCATGAATTCTGTACTCCGTTTGGACTATAGAATTCATAACTCTAGTCATTTAATCTACACTCCGTTTAACTAAAACACATATTAAACAAAAAAACTACTGCTGAAACTATAATAATTTAAAAATATAAATTATTAGTTGTATATTTCAATAAAGAGAAATAATAATAGTAATAAATATTCTACTACATTCTACACAACGCTATCTAGGCCCATGGTAAGCATAGTTTAACTAGCTTGTGTTATGGAATATAGAATACGGATAAACATACTTAAATAATTTCTTTTGTAAATACATACATATTATACATAGAAACTCCAAGATCAATGCAAATGCCTATATTCATGCATACTAATATTTGCACTGAGCGGGGATCGAACCAGCGCCTCCTGCGTAGCGGTCAGTACACTTTATGTACATACTAGCTGACCCACCCAGCTTCGCCCGGGGTATATTTTGAAGCTTCATATCCCTTTGAGCCCGTATGTTTTAGTCTTCAAAACATGTATCAAAAATTGCCGGCTTTGTTAACATTTATTATCAATGCTCCGCTCCCTTAAGTAGTAGCGTGATGATATATAACCTAAAACCTTCCTCGATAAATGGACTACCCAACACTGAAAGAATCATTCAAATCGAACCAGTAGTTCCAGAGATTAGCGCGTTCAAACAAACAAACAAACAAACTCTGCAGCTTTATAATATATACATATAACTAGAATAAAATAAAATAATTAACACTATAAAATACAATACATTTGTTAAGTGGATACCTAATAAAACGTTTACGCTACAGAAGAGCTACATTTGAACGTCGATAGACAGTCATTTGCTGTTCACGCGAATTTGCATGTGGACTGCGTAGTCAGTTCAGTTTTAACACAATTACTTTATATTATACCTACTTGATAAATACGATTCCGGTAGAGTAGAATTTAGACCAGTCCATTCGGTGTCGTACAAGGCGACTAAGGTATATACAGTGGACAGATATATACAACCCAGTCTCCGCATCAGATACATGACTCGAGTCAACAATAGTGCCCGGAAAACGGCAATAGGTTCACCCCCTATTACGTGGGAGCGAACAAAATGATTGGTTAATTAACCTCTGCCTAACCCTCCGGCGATATAGGCGTGTTTATACGTATATGAATTTATGAATGAACGGTACCAAAACCCAATGTCACCCTGGCAGAAGCAGGCCGCGGCGGGTGGCGCGCCTGGCGCGCCTCCCCGTTTCCGGGGACGAGTTGGGGACTCTGTAGTCCCCACACCCGAGAAGAGGGCCAGATCGTGAGAGATGGCCCTGGGTCGGCCGGGGTGCGAGGGATATGCCTGTCAACCTCACCTTCGGCAACCAAAACGACCCACAGGCGGCGTGCGTTTTAGTCGGTTCGAGTCCGACATAACCTCCTCCACCGGCTCCGGTGGGGAGGTATCCGTGGGGATTTTGCGCACGTAAAAAAAAAAAACCCAAACTGCAATTTTGCAACTAATTTGCAATCCGAAGCGTTTGTTGTTAAGGAGTCGGCCTTACAATCGAGAGGTTCCGGGTTCCCGGGTTTGAATCCTGGCCATTACACTACTAACGCGAACTATAATTGCAAAATTTGCAATTTGCAGTTGCATCTGTAAAAGGCAAAGGATTAGCACAATTTCACCTCTTATAACTACTACATTATATTGCAGAGATAAATGTGAATTATACATTTAACAAATATAATGTCAACATTCATTTTATTTTGTTTCCCAATAAAAGAAAATAAATCAATTCCACACCATACCAACGACACTATACATCTCCTAATACAAAATTTACCATCAGCTCTCTGACTATATATACCGTATAGGTATATAAACTATCATGGTCACTCACATCAGTATCAAAATAATCGGGATATTTACCATGTTGCATTGCAACAGCGCCGTAATATCGGAAACTCGAAACAATGCAACATGGTAAATATTCCGATTATTTTGATATTGATAGATAAGCTATGGGTAATGGACTGCTGATACGAGGTGTCGGGTTCGATCCCAGGTTTTACTATGGCACACACCAATGACTTTTCGATGCGGTCGAAGTTATGTGTGTATTTATCGCAGGTTTATAAGTGTCCGGTCAATGGCAATAGGCTCGCCACCTATTGTCATTAACATGGCGACCTAAACACTAACTGGCGAAATGTGGGTGCTAGCAGCTCTGCCTACCCCTTCGGGGATATAAGCGTGAGTTTATGTTTATGTGATAGATAGACCGTACAAACTTTTAAAACTCAAATTCCGTTGTTAAGCCAGCCGAATTAGCTATAATAGGTCGCTTTCGCCTTCGGGTCCTTTGACAGTTATTCATATTGTTTAGTGCGTATAAAAAGGTTGAGTGTGTAGAACAAGGACGGAGAGAGTCCCAGTCCACCAATTGTATTTGAAGTTGCCAATATGGTACGGTCTTTTCACTGAGATTTTCTGTGGGGTTTCGATTTCAAATATACCGATATTTTATCCTCTCACGGGACTTGTAACGAGTGACTAAAGAGTCGGGGGAGAGTATAGTGAACTTTGACCTTTGCGCATGAGGGGTAAACCTATAGGCTAACGTTATTAGCTGTCGGTAGACACAAAAAATAGTAAGGAGGTTTTAACTTTATTTATATTGAAAATAAGAGACCTAGTACCAACCTCTTTTTACTTATTTTGGACGGAGGAGTATGAAATTTTCCAAACCTTTACTTATTGTAAGTCTGTGGGCGACTTTTACTCACGTGTTCTACATTTATTTTCAACACAGTTGCTTATAAAGTAACTTTAATTTCACAGCAATTAGGTACATAATGACACGTGTAATGAAACTGTGACTGTTTTCATTGCTATGTGTGCATGCATACTGTGAATTTTTAATAGCATAAGTGAGTTTGATGTTTTTTAAAATTTTCTTGGTTAAGTTGCTTGTTTCTTATCCTATCGATATTAAAAAGATCGCGTAGAAACGGTATAGTACAAACAAATTAATAAACTTACTGAGTACCTGCTCAAAACTCATTTAATGATAATTCTTTCTCTAAATAAACTTTTTATCTACTATATATCAGTATGTTATGAAACTGTTGCATAATAAGGGCTCTTAATCTAAATTATGTGCAGTTTCAAACACTTTTTCTTTGAAATTGTGAAAATAATTTGCGTAAAATTACAGCGTTATTTTTAGCGCTAAAATCCATTTGCTGATTACGCATTCGTGTTGCGCCGTGTCCACAGGGTATGTAGAAAAAATGCAGTGATACCTCCTTGAGTCCAACTGAAGTTGTATCGAATGGAAAAAGTTACATTATGTAATTTTTTTAATTCATTTTGATACTCAGTGCGTAAAGAGTGTCATTTAAAATTGTCTTTAATTTTTTATAGTTCAAATTTCAGTACGAGAGTAGATAAAATGGTTTTTAAGTATTCTTTTCTTCGCAAGTATGTTGAAAAAAGTCGAATGATATACGCGTGTATTCTCGGCTCTCTTAAGACTCTCACCCAACGACTCGCGTCTCAGCGGTAATCACCAACATTACACACTTGTACCATAAAGCAATCCTTAATGGAGTAGTTACCGTAGGGCAGTTGTTTTAATTATGGTCGAATGTCGATCATTGGGCGAACACTAGTTTATATACATAAATACTTGCCTATGCCTACCCCAAAGTATTTTTGTAAATTCAAATGACATCTTATCTTTTCTTAACATAGAAACATTTTTATCTTTAGTTTATTAAAAGTTATAATGTCATAAATAACTTTCAGTCAGTCGTTTGCTGGCTGAATACTTAAGAGGGGAAAAATAATCATTTCGGTAGGTATAAAATATAAGTTTTCAAAAACTCGGCAGCTCCATCAACTTCGTGCCTCGGTATTTCGTGAGCCAATTATGTAGTACATTAATTGAGTTGTCGGCTTTGTAACGTATTTTCCTTTGCCTCAAATAAATAAGTAAAGGAGCTACTACGTTTCTGTTTGTAGTTAATGTTACGTGTCGTGAATAAACTGTTTCAAATACAGCCTCAATTACTGAACTAGAAATTGGGAAGGTAACGGAGATGTGGTTATTAATATATTACCTATGTTTCAGGAGAGTTCTAGCAGAAACAGACACTGAAAGTGTTGTGCGTTGGTTGGATGTTACCGCAGACGTCGCTCCTTAAACCTATATTTCACGACCTCTGTCGCGTACCGGTAGAGCATTCGACTGCTATGCAGGGGGTGCGGGTTCGATTCCCGCTCAGTGCAAATATTTGTATGCATGAATATGTATATTTGTGTTGGTCTGGGTGTTTCTATGTATAATATGTATGTATTTACAAAAAAAGTATCTCAATATCCGCATTGTAGATCCCATAACACAAGCTAGTTAAGCTATGCTTACCATGGGTCTTGATAGCGTTGTATAGAATGTCATGGAATATTTATTTATTTACTTATATGGATTTGTTTCTAGACACGGAAGTCTACCACGAAACATCCGTAACTTTGGACGTAAGCACAAATTACGAACGGCTTATCTTCACACAAAATAGGCTGATTGAGCTGCCGACATCAGGTAATCAATCATAAGAGATAAATAAAATGGCTAATTAGTCGATACCTGCTGGTCAGCGGAAAACTTACGCTTTCCTCAACAGTTTTCCTTTATTATATTTGTGTAACCAGTACTACAAAGTTCTGATGTGCACATATAGATGATTCAAGCTTATTAAAAATAATTTTCAGTACCTTATTAGTCAAGACCTTGCTTCAACAATTTATTACACGAGCACCAGCTCCCCCACAATGTCTTCCGCAATTCAATAAGTTACAAGTCGAATGGCAGCACGCGGCTCACATACTTTCGAATTAGGTGCAGAGGGCAATTGACAAGGCATTTTTTCGAGAGACGGCGAGCTATTTTCCTTGAGGCCACCTCCCTGAAGCTAGTGCAATACGTCGGTTCATTGCTCTTAAGAACCTCCTTGTAAGATCAGGTCGTTAGTATAATATCTTGTGATCGAGCACAAACTTTAGCCGATATTTATTGTGTGATCTAGAAATATGCCTTTGTTTTTCATCTTTAATGATAATAATCAAATTCAACAAAAAAGTCTTATGTATATTTTTGTCTTTTGAATTTAATATGTACATCAGTTTTTTTTTTTTCAGTTCTTTTTTTCTGTGCTTGTTGTCTTGATAGTTTTATTTTTTAAATTAAAATTTTCACTACAAATGGAAAATTCCTTACACATTGTCTGCTGTACATAAGCTCTACCCATTATTCAGATTGACTAACCATAACATGCAAAGCGAGTTCGTATTAGTTGGTTTAGGCCCTTCGCCCACGGCGACTTTTTGAAGCTTTTGTTGACGCGGGTTTACTAAATGCGCGACAGTATCGCTACTAACGCGCGTTAGTCGTATTTGCAACGCGCTACAATAGCGATGCCAACGTGCCATTGAATCGCGACTGTATCGATGCAAACGCGGGACCGTGTCGGATGACATCGGGGGAAGAACGGAGGGAGGCTACATGAGTGGAAGACAGGTCGAGAGTGCTGTTGTCAGTCACATGCGCAAAATGGAGTCGTTTGACACTGAAACATTTTTGTGCCGTTATTTGAATCGCGTTTGCATCGAGACAGAAGCACGACAATATCGCGTTTGCATCGCGACTGCATCTGAGCCCATGGGCGAGGGTACTCAGCTAGCGACCGCTTCGCGACTGTATCGATACCGATGCACGACAGTATCGCTACAGCATCGCTATAAAAAGTTGCCGTGGGCGAGGGGCCTTAGTGTTACACTATTTGTTTCCTCTATCGACAAATCTACCAATGTTACGACTGATAATAAAACTAGGTTTCAAACGGAGGAATGCTCCTGCAGTAACCCACGGAACACCAAGTAACGACACTCGTAAATTTTAGGGTAGTTCAAACGCGCATCGAAATTAATCAAAATTAGATATGCCATGTATCTGTATGTTTATGTGGTCGTAAAGACTAAAAACATAAAGTCATGTGGCGTTACTAGGACGATAACATCTATTAGTCTAAATACAAAACATGTAACAAGTTCGGACGTATTTTATAGGAAATGAGTAAAGTTTGGAATTGATTTCAGCAAACAATGGCTACTTGATAAGGCGACTGTTCTGTTTTAACTTTGGACTAGTCTATTTGTACTGTCACAGCATATAATCCGTGCACCAATTCCGGTTGCGTCCAAAACTTGAATTTAGAAATCCGTGGTCCGCTATTTCACTCTTCTTCTATCTTGGGATTTAAGGGAGTCTTTTGACTACTCCTCAACTTGGAAAGGTAAGCCTCGTTCGACAATCAACAGTTATATCGGTTTGCAGGTGATGCTGACTTAGGCTCCGAAGATTTCAATGGGCATATGGGACTCCACCAAAATCTACTCTCTCTATCATTTTCTTGACTTTGATTACCAGGAACAACGACAAAACGTACTCATAAAATAACAATCAAAAGAAAGTTTTTTTTATACAACTTAGATGGCAGACAAGCACACGGCCCACCTGATGGAAAGTGGTGGAGGATAATATAAAACAGAGAGCATAGTGTATCTAGATTATTTAGCAGGCTCTACTTCAATTCAGTATCAAAATAAACGGGATATTTACCATGTTTCATTATTTTGAGTTTCGGATATTTTGGCGCTGTTGCAGTCAGTTCCTCCGTGATCATGGTGCTTGCAACAGCGCCGAAATATCGGCAACTCAAAACAATGAAACATGGTAAATATCCCGTTTATTTTGATACTGATGTGAGTGATCATGATAGTTTAAATATCTACTTCAATTCTAAAATTAAAAGAGTAATAAAAAGGTTGAAAAAGATAGTCGATCGAGAACGTCTTAAGACATTCTCGAACGACTTTCTAAGTACGAATGTTGTACAGTCGTCAGAAAAACAAGTCACCTTAAATAGACATCTAATGAGAGATAATGCCTGCTTCTTGCTCACATATATTCAATTTTAACTTGTACGTACCAACTCAGTTTCATCTTATTACGTCTCATAACAAAGGCTTGTTTAAAATAATTTGCGTACACTGTGACGCAGATCCTTCCATGGATAAATGTACACACATGCCTGCTCACGAAGGTCGTTCCCGGTTGGAATTAAATAAAGTCCCATCTCTAGCAAATCTTATTACCGTTGGGATAGAGACACATCTTTCAAAATAAACAACGTCTATAAAAGAGGGTTACTTTATAAAAAAGTTTTTGTTGACGATCAAATTGATCTTGTAATAAAATCAAGTGGGGTAATGTCGGGTATTTTATTGATGTTTTAGACTCGTTCGGAAAACGTAGACGTGGGATGAATACATGTAACTAAAAAGTACAGTATACAATAGAATAAGGCGCGCCGTAGTAGCGGCGGTAAGACCCATCATGGGGGAGTGGCTAGAGAGGCCACACGGCAGTCACTCGTACCGTCAGACGCAGATGATCACCGATAACGGGTGCTTCGGGAAGTATCTGCGTCGGATGGAGAAAGAGCCAACGTACTAGTGCCATCACTGTGACGCGAACGAGGACTCGGGGTCGGCCGGGGTGCGAGGGATATGCCTGTCAACCTTACTTCCACGATTGTCTTTTTTGATATAGGGCGCGTCGATTAGACTTCGCCTTGCCTTATGGTACTCTGAATGCAAAGTTGCATCTAGTGCTTACACTTTGCAGATCGGGGGCTCTTACACTTTTCAGGAATGACTCCTGTCTTACCCCCGCAACACCGAGTGAAAAGCCCATATCAAAATTTCGTCCATCAACAGACATCGGTATTTACCGAATTGCGAAGTTATTAGGGGGTATGGAGGCCCGGCCTAAGTACTAGTAACGCCGCCTGTCACCTTGGCAGAAGCAGGCCGCGGCGGCGGTGCGCCTCCACATTTCCGGGGGCGAAATGGGGACTCGTGTAGTCTCCACACCCGAGGAGAGGGCCAGTCGTGAGAGATGGCCCTGGGTCGGCCGGGGTGCGAGAGATATGCCTGTCAACCTCACCTTCGGCAACCAAAAACGACCCAAAGGCGGCGTGCGTTTTGGTCGGTTCGAGTCCCACATAACCTCTTCCACCGAATCCGGCGTGGGGGTATCCGTGGGGATTTTGCGCACGTAAAAAACGAAAAAAAAAAGGGTCTAACAACTATTATCGGTTCAATTCCATTTGATTGAGTTTCTTTTTGTAGGACATGTCAATTGGACTTAGCCTCTCCTGATGGTAAGCTGAAGGCAGTCTCAGAAAATAGGGTCACCATTACATACATATACCATGTTACAGTGGTGGCACTCAGCTTGGCGGCCTCATAAAACGCTTTTACACTCCCCGCTGAAAGGACCCAGGACTGTAGAAAGAAGGAAACACGTTACCCATATAAAAGCTAAAAGGCAGATATTAAAACTATTGTTCCAGGACCTTAACTGGTTAGTTGAACGCAACACCAAACTGTCCACAGACAGCAAACTCTTAATTTACAAGACCATATTAAAGCCTGCATGTATGGAATACAGCTGTAGGGTAGCTGAAGCAATTCAAACATCTCAGTATTGCAACGAATGCAAAATATAATACTCAGAACAATATCACAAGCCCATTTGCTTGTCACCAACAATGAGATACATGAAAACCTTCAAGTGAACACTGTGAGGGAGGAAATCCAAATGAGTGCCCTGAAGTACGAGAATCGTTCGGAAAACCATCCTATTGCACTTGCTGCCAAGCTAACACGTTAGAGCTATGCTAAATGGATAAACTTATATATAATGCAAATTGCACCTAGCTGACCTACACAACCTAATGACTAGATAACTCCACTGGGAGATACACTCAAGAAATGTAACCAGCTTGCAACAAATCTCTTTATAGTTAAAACAAAAAAAAGAGTTTTATTTTTTATTTTATTTTTATACCACTTAGGTGACAGACAAGCACACGGCATATCTGATGGAAAGTGGTCACCGTGGCCTACGGACGCGTGCAAAATCAAGAGAGTCACACTCGCGCTGTCAACCCTGCAAGCATTGAGAGTTTTTGTGCCGTTAGTGTAAATGTCAAAGCAGGACAAGCTTTTGGTCTTTCCACTGACAGCATAAAAACCCTCCAGTGAACTCTGGCTACCCTACTCACCGCCGGGAACAAAACATGAGGTTATTATGGCCGCGGTATTCTGTAGGGCGGAGGTACTTCCCCAGTCGGACTGCTCAATTGGACCATTTATTTCTATCACGCTGCTAGACGATGACTCCCTCAGGGTGGCGGTCGGACTCCAACTTGGCTGCACCGTATGCGAGCCCCATACCTGTGTGTGCGGTGAAAGGGTAGAAGCAAAATGTTTGCATAGTCTCAGTTACACCCAAAGCGCCGAACGAAGGTCCCGGCATCACGCCATAAACGAGAAGGGCAGTTGTTTCGGCGGGCATACCCTGCGTTTTGGAGCCCCCTGGCCTTTCGCGTACCGACGGAAAGCGTCCGGACGGGCTGATACTGGTCCCGCGGAGGAGAGGTCGCTCGTACTAGAGGGAGTTTAGGATGCAATAGTTTATACACTATTAGGTTTAATCTACCCTATCTGCGGTGGACCAAATTTCATCAAAATCAGTTCAGCGGTTTAAGCGTTAAAGCGTAACATACAGACAGACAGAAAAACTTTCGCATTTATAATATGAGTATGAATTCTTAAGTCTATTAGGCCATTCAAATGGAATAAATCACCACGTGAAACAATTGAGAAAGAAAACATTTTTATTCATTTCTTAAAGTTTTAACTAGGTACTTTAGAATTCACTTGAAGGAATCATTGTCTGTGAAGTCTATTGAACTTCAGCAAGGCAAAAGTGCAGCCATAATGGAACGTTCATTACAAAAGACATGGCATTGAAAAGTCATTGGTGTGTGCCATAGTAAAACCTGGGATCGAACCCGAGATCTCGTCTCAGCAGTCCCATTACCCATACCTCCATCGGTTCTAATATACTTTTATAAAAAAAAAGAAAAAAAAAGTTAAAAACATTTTCACATATTATTATCTTCTAAGTAGAAATATTGAACTCTAATCATTAATTTGGTGAGTTACATACTTACTCAAATTGTCGGATGTTCATATTGTCGGAATATATATAATATATCTTTATCCAATCTTCAAGTTGTCAGCTAGGCCTGTCTACAATAAGAGCTCAATACACTTATCTCAAAGCTGGGGCTATAGGAGACCATATCATATACTTTCCTAGTCTCAAAAACCCACGAAATTTTCTCATTTTTCCAACACATTACATGAGTAGCCCATTTTATTATTAGTTTTTCATGTCTCAATAAAACGGACGACCACATTTTGTCAAAGTGTATTGGAGGGAAAAAATGTCATAACCTTAGACTCGATACGCTTTATATTCATATAAATGTTTATATTTTAACCACCATTATTTACGTTATACATTTCGCTGAGTACCGCGGTAGCCTAGTGGTATGGGTAATGGACTGCTGAGACGAGGGCTCGGGTTCGATCCCAGGTTTTATCATGGCACACAACAATGACTTTTCGATGCTTTTCGAAGTTATGAGTGTATTTATCGCAGGTTTATAAGTGCACGGTTATTGGCATAAGGTTCGCCCCCTATTACATTGGGACCTAAACATAAACTGGCGAAATGTGGGTGCTAGCACCTCTGCCTACCCCTTCGAGTGAGTTTATGTTATATTACATTTAGGTTGACACTAAAATGTGTATGAAATAATAATTAGTCATGAATTCTGTACTCCGTTTGGACTATAGAATTCATGACTCTAGTCATTTAACCTATACTACGTTTAACTAAAACACATATTAAACAAAAAAACTACTGCTGAAATTATAATAATTTAAAAATATAATTTATTAGTTGTATATTTTAATAAAGAAATAATAATAGTAAAAAATATTCTACTACATTCTACACAACGCTATCTAGACCCATGGTAAGCATAGTTTAACTAGCTTGTGTTATGGAATATAGAATACGGATAAACATACTTAATTTTTTTTTTGTAAACACATACATATTATACATAGAAACTCCAAGATCAATGCAAATGCCTATATTCATGCATACTAATATTTGCACTGAGCGGGGATCGAACCAGCGCCTCCTGCGTAGCGGTCAGTACACTTTATATACCTAGTCTAGCCATAAATATTGTTACGAAGAAAAAACATTTTTTTTTATTGCAAATAATATTTATTACATTTACAGTGTGTTAGTTTAATACATAAATATAAAACAATTTAAAATACAGAAAGCTTATTCGAAGTGGTCTCCATTGGCTGCAACACAGTCCTTTAAACGTTGAGGCCAGTTATCAATAGAATCACGCACTCTTTCCATTGGAAAATTCTTCTCTGCCAATCGTATGGTTTGTTTTAGGGACTCCAAATTATCATGGCGTTTAGAGCAAGCCATACTCTCTAAAACTGACCATAAATCATAATCCAGCGGATTAAGATCGGGACTAGACGACGGCCAGTCTTCAGCTGTGATGAAGTCCGAAACGTTCACTTCCAACCAAGACTGCGTGGACCGAGCTTTATGACCCGGCGCTGAGTCTTGTTGGAAGGACCATACTTGGTTATTGAACATGGTGTTGTTAAGGGGTTTAACTACCTTCTCAAGAATGGTATCTTGATACACTTGTGCCGATGTTTTGATACCTTTTTCACAAAAATATGGCTCAGTCACTCCTTCATAGCTAACACCCCACCAAACCATCACTGAAGTCGGATAATGCCCACGTTGCACTCTGTCGACTAATTGGGAAGCTTCCTTAGAGCTTTGAGCATAAATACGGTCATTTTGTTTGTTAAAATGTTGCTCAATTGTAAAGATTTTCTCAACCGTAAACAAAATTTTTCTGTGACCTCCCTTTGCGTACCGCTTCAGTAGTTGCTTCGATTTTACCACCCTATTCTTTTTTTAAATTATCAGTCAAAAAATGACCAGTGCGTCTCTTATAGGCTGCAAGTCCTAAGTCATCTTTTAAAATGCGCGACATGGTTCTGGGTGCTATCTTCATCTCCCGAGATAATATCTTTTGCTTTCGGACAGGATTTCTTCGAATTCTTTCCCTTACTGCTTTGACCACCTTTTTCGTACGAACACTACGTGGACAGCCAGATCTTTTTCTGTCACAAACAGAGGAGGTCTCATTGTACCTATTAATAGCCCGGTACACAAATATTTGACTAATACCAAGCGTATGGAGAGTTTTAAAAATTACATTCGGCTCCATACCAACTTTGTGTAATGCAATCACAGCGATTCGGTTTTCTTTATCACCCCACTCCATTTTAATATAGCAAAATATTGTACAATGTATTGGCGCCAAAATTAGAAAACACATTGAACAATCGTATAAAAATGACAGATTCCAAATTCAAATGTAATATCTTTCTTATTTTAATTGTAACAGTATTTATGGCCAGACTCTAAGTACATATAACTAGAATAAAATAAAATAATTAACACTATAAAATACAATACATTTGTTATGTGGATACCTAATAAAACGTAGTATAGAAATTGCGTTTACGCTATAGAAGAGCTACATTTGAATGTCGATAGACAGTAATTATCTGTTCACACGAATTTGCATGTGGACTGCGTAGTCGGTTCAGTTTTAACACAATTGCTTTATATTATACCTATTTGATAAATACGATTCCGGTAGAGTAGACTTTAGACCAGTCCATTCGGTGTCGTACAAGACGACTAAGGTATATACAGTGGACAGATATATACAACCCAGTCTCCGCATCAGATGCATGACTCGAGTCAACAATAGTGCCCGGAAAACGGCAATAGGTTCACCCCCTATTACGTGGGAGCGAACAAAATGATTGGTTAATTTACCTCTGCCTAACCCTCCGGCGATATATGCGTGTTTATCCGTATATGAATTTATGAATGAACGGTACCAAAACCCAATATCACCCTGGCAGAAGCAGGCCGCGGCGGTGGCGCGCCTGGCGCGCCTCCCCGTTTCCGGGGACGAGTTGGGGACTCTGTAGTCCCCACACCCGAGAAGAGGGCCAGATCGTGAGAGATGGCCCTAGGTCGGCCGGGATGCGAGGGATATGCCTGTCAACCTCACTTTCGGTAACCAAAACGACCCACAGGCGGCGTGCGTTTTAGTTGGTTCGAGTCCGACATAACCTCCTCCACCGGCTCCGGTGGGGAGGTATCCGTGGGGATTTTGCGCACGTTAAAAAAAAACCCAAACTGCAATTTTGCAACTAATTTGCAATCCGAAGCGTCAGTGGTTAAGGAGTCGGCCTTACGATCGAGAGGTTCCGGGTTCCCGGGTTTGAATCCTGGCCATTACACTACTAACGCGAACTATACCTAATTGCAAAATTTGCAATTTGCAGTTGCATCTGTAAAAGGCAAAGGATTAGCACAATTTCACCTCTTATAACTACTACATTATATTGCGGAGATAAATGTGAATTATACATTTAACAAATATAATGTCAACATTCATTTTATTTTGTTTCCCAATAAAAGAAAATAAATCAATTCCACACCATACCAACGACACTATACATCTCCTAATACAAAATTTACCATCAGCTCTCTGACTATATATACCGTATAGGTATATAAACTATCATGGTCACTCACATCAGTATCAAAATAATCGGGATATTTACCATGTTGCATTGCAACAGCGCCGTAATATCGGAAACTCGAAACAATGCAACATGGTAAATATGCCGATTATTTTGATATTGATAGATAAGCTATGGGTAATGGACTGCTGATACGAGGTGTCGGGTTCGATCCCAGGTTTTACTATGGCACACACCAATGACTTTTCGATGCGGTCGAAGTTATGTGTGTATTTATCGCAGGTTCATAAGTGTCCGGTCAATGGCAATAGGCTCGCCACCTATTGTCATTAACATGGCGACCTAAACACTAACTGGCGAAATGTGGGTGCTAGCAGCTCTGCCTACCCCTTCGGGGATATAAGCGTGAGTTTATGTTTATGTGATAGATAGACCGTACAAACTTTTAAAACTCAAATTCCGTTGTTAAGCCAGCCGAATTAGCTATAATAGGTCGCTTTCGCCTTCGGGTCCTTTGACAGTTATTCATATTGTTTAGTGCGTATAAAAAGGTTGAGTGTGTAGAACAAGGACGGAGAGAGTCCCAGTCCACCAATTGTGTTTGAAGTTGCCAATATGGTACGGTCTTTTCACTGAGATTTTCTGTGGGGTTTCGATTTCAAATATACCGATATTTTATCCTCTCACGGGACTTGTAACGAGTGACTAAAGAGTCGGGGGAGAGTATAGTGAACTTTGACCTTTGCGCATGAGGGGTAAACCTATAGGCTAACGTTATTAGCTGTCGGTAGACACAAAAAATAGTAAGGAGGTTTTAACTTTATTTATATTGAAAATAACAGACCTAGTACCAACCTCTTTTTACTTATTTTGGACGGAGGAGTATGAAATTTTCCAAACCTTTACTTATTGTAAGTCTGTGGGCGACTTTTACTCACGTGTTCTACATTTATTTTCAACACAGTTGCTTATAAAGTAACTTTAATTTCACAGCAATTAGGTACATAATGACACGTGTAATGAAACTGTGACTGTTTTCATTGCTATGTGTGCATGCATACTGTGAATTTTTAATAGCATAAGTGAGTTTGATGTTTTTTAAAATTTTCTTGGTTAAGTTGCTTGTTTCTTATCCTATCGATATTAAAAAGATCGCGTAGAAACGGTATAGTACAAACAAATTAATAAACTTACTGAGTACCTGCTCAAAACTCATTTAATGATAATTCTTTCTCTAAATAAACTTTTTATCTACTATATATCAGTATGTTATGAAACTGTTGCATAATAAGGGCTCTTAATCCAAATTATGTGCAGTTTCAAACACTTTTTCTTTGAAATTGTGAAAATAATTTGCGTAAAATTACAGCGTTATTTTTAGCGCTAAAATCCATTTGCTGATTACGCATTCGTGTTGCGCCGTGTCCACAGGCTATGTAGAAAAAATGCAGTGATACCTCCTTGAGTCCAACTGAAGTTGTATCGAATGGAAAAAGTTACATTATGTAATTTTTTTAATTCATTTTGATACTCAGTGCGTAAAGAGTGTCATTTAAAATTGTCTTTAATTTTTTATAGTTCAAATTTCAGTACGAGAGTAGATAAAATGGTTTTTAAGTATTCTTTTCTTCGCAAGTATGTTGAAAAAAGTCGAATGATACACGCGTGTATTCTCGGCTCTCTTAAGACTCTCACCCAACGACTCGCGTCTCAGCGGTAATCACCAACATTACACACTTGTACCATAAAGTAATCCTTAATGGAGTAGTTACCGTAGGGCAGTTGTTTTAATTATGGTCGAATGTCGATCATTGGGCGAACACTAGTTTATATACATAAATACTTGCCTATGCCTACCCCAAAGTATTTTTGTAAATTCAAATGACATCTTATCTTTTCTTAACATAGAAACATTTTTATCTTTAGTTTATTAAAAGTTATAATGTCATAAATAACTTTCAGTCAGTCGTTTGCTGGCTGAATACTTAAGAGGGGAAAAATAATCATTTCGGTAGGTATAAAATATAAGTTTTCAAAAACTCGGCAGCTCCATCAACTTCGTGCCTCGGTATTTCGTGAGCCAATTATGTAGTACATTAATTGAGTTGTCGGCTTTGTAACGTATTTTCCTTTGCCTCAAATAAATAAGTAAAGGAGCTTCTACGTTTCTGTTTGTAGTTAATGTTACGTGTTGTGAATAAACTGTTTCAAATAGAGCCTCAATTACTGAACTAGAAATTGTGAAGGTAACGGAGATGTGGTTATTAATATATTACCTATGTTTCAGGAGAGTTCTAGCAGAAACAGACACTGAAAGTGTTGTGCGTTGGTTGGATGTTACCGCAGACGTCGCTCCTTAATCCTATATTTCACGACCTCTGTGGCGTACCGGTAGAGCATTCGACTGCTATGCAGGGGGTGCGGGTTCGATTCCCGCTCAGTGCAAATATTTGTATGCATGAATATGTATATTTGTATTGGTCTGGGTGTTTCTATATACAGTATGTATGTATTTACAAAAAAAAAGTATCTAAGTATGTTTATCCGCATTCTAGATCCCATAACACAAGCTATTTAAGCTATGCTTACCCCATGACATTCTATACAACGCTATCAAGACCCATGTCTTGATAGCGTTGTATAGAATGTCATGGAATATTTATTTATTTATTTATTTACTTATATGGATTTGTTTCTAGATACGAAAGTCTACCACGAAACATCCGTAACTCTGTACGTAAGCACAAATTACGAACGGCTTATCTTCACACAAAATAGGCTGATAGAGCTACCGACATCAGGTAATCAATCATAAATAAAATGGCTAATTAGTCGATACCTGCTGGTCAGCGGAAAACTTACGCTTTCCTCAACAGTTTTCCTTTATTATATTTGTGTAACCAGTACTACAAAGTTCTGATGTGCACATATAGATGATTCAAGCTTATTAACAATAATTTTCAGTACCTTATTAGTCAAGACCTTGCTTCAACAATTTATTACACGAGCACCAGCTCCCCCACAATGCCTTCCGCAATTCAATAAGTTACAAGTCGAATGGCAGCACGCGTCTCACACATTTTCGAATTAGGTGCGCACAAGGCATTTTTTCGAGAGACGGCGAGCTATTTTCCTCGAGGCCACTTCACTGAAGCTAGTGCAATACGTCGGTTCATTGCTCTTAAGAACCTCCTTGTAAGATCAGGTCGTTAGTATAATATCTTGTGATCGAGCACAAACTTTAGCCGATATTTATTGTGTGATCTAGAAATATGCCTTTGTTTTTCGTCTTTAATGATAATAATCAAATTCAACAAAAAAGTCTTACGTATACGTCTTTTGAATTTAATATGTACATCAGTTAATTTTTCTTTCTCAGTTCCTTTTTTTTGTGTGCTTATTGGGTCTTGATGTTAGTTTTATTTTTTAAATTAAAATTTTCACTACAAGTGGCTAATTCCTTACACATTGTCTGCTAAGCTCTACGCATTATTCAGATTGACTAACCATAACATGCAAAGCGAGTTCGTAATAGTTGGTTTAGGCCCTTCGCCCACGGCGACTTTTTGAAGCTTTTGTTGACGCGGGTTTACTAAATGCGCGACAGTATCGCTACTAACGCGCGTTAGTCGTATTTGCAACGCGCTACAATAGCGATGCCAACGTGCTATTGAATCGCGACTGTATCGATGCAAATGCGGGACCGTGTCGGATGACATCGGGGGAAGAACGGAGGGAGGCTACATGAGTGGAAGACCGAGCACCAGTATAACACAGACAGGTCGAGAGTGCTGTTGTCAGTCACATGCGCAAAATGCATTTTTGTGCCGTTATTTGAATCGCGTTTGCATCGAGACAGAAGCACGACAATATCGCGTTTGTATCGCGACTGCATCTGAGCCCATGGGCGAGGGTACTCAGCTAGCGACCGCTTCGCGACTGTATCGGTACCGACGCACGACAGTATCGCTACAGCATCGCTACAAAAAATTGCCGTGGGCGAGGAGCTGTTACACTATTTGTTTCCTCTATCGACAAATCTACCAATGTTACGACTGATAATAAAACTAGGTTTCAAACGGAGGAATACTCCTGCAGTAACCCACGGCACACCAAGTAACGACACTCGTAAATTTTAGGGTAGTTCAAACTGGCATCGAAATTAATCAAAATTAGATATGCCATGTATCTGTATGTTTATGTGGTCGTAAAGACTAAAAACATAAAGTCATGTGGCGTTACTAGGACGATAACATCTATTAGTCTAAATACAAAAGATGTAACAAGTTCGGACGTATTTTATAGGAAATGAGTAAAGTTTGGAATCGAATTCAGCAAACAATGGCTAGTTGATAAGGCGACTGTTGTTTTAACTTTGGACTAGTCTATTTGTACTGTCACAGCATATAATCCGTGCACCAATTCCGGTTGCATCCAAAACTTGAATTTAGAAATCCGTGGTCCGCTATTTCACTCTTCTTCTATCTTGGGATTTAAGGGAGTCTTTTGACTACTACTCAACTTGGAAAGGTAAGCCTCGTTCGACAACCAACAGTTATATCGGTTTGCAGGTGATGCTGACTTAGGCTCCGAAGATTTCAGTGGGCATATGGGACTCCACCAAAATCTACTCTCTCTATCATTTTCTTGAATTTGATTACCAGGAACAACGACAAAACGTACTCATAAAATAACAATCAAAAGAAAGTTTTTTTTATACAACTTAGATGGCAGACAAGCACACGGCCCACCTGATGGAAAGTGGTGGAGGATAATATAAAACAGAGAGCATAGTGTATCTAGATTGTTTAGCAGACTCTACTTCAATTCAGTATCAAAATAAACGGGATATTTACTATGTTTCATTATTTTGAGTTTCGGATATTTCGGCGCTATTGCAGTCAGTTCCTCCGTGATCATGGTGCTTGCAACAGCGCCGAAATATCGGCAACTCAAAACAATGAAACATGGTAAATATCCCGTTTATTTTGATACTGATGTGAGTGATCATGATAGTTTAAATATCTACTTCAATTCTAAAATTAAAAGAGTAATAAAAAGGTTGAAAAAGATAGTCGATCGAGAACGTCTTAAGACATTCTCGAACGACTTTCTACGTACGAATGTTGTACAGTCGTCAGAAAAACAAGTCACCTTAAATAGACATCTAATGAGAGATAATGCCTGCTTCTTGCTCACATATATTCAATTTTAACTTGTACGTACCAACTCAGTTTCATCTTATTACGTCTCATAACAAAGGCTTGTTTAAAATAATTTGCGTACACTGTGACGCAGATCCTTCCATGGATAAATGTACACACATGCCTGCTCACGAAGGTCGTTCCCGGTTGGAATTAAATAAAGTCCCATCTCTAGCAAATCTTATTACCGTTGGGATAGAGACACATCTTTCAAAATAAACAACGTCTATAAAAGAGGGTTACTTTATAAAAAAGTTTTTGTTGACGATCAAATTGATCTTGTAATAACATCAAGTGGGGTAATGTCGGGCATTTTATTGATGTTTTAGTTTCGTTCTGAATACGTAGACGTGGGATGAATACATGTAACTAAAAAGTACAGTATACAATAGAATATGGCGCGCCGTAGTAGCGGTGGTAAGACCCATCATGGGGTAGTGGCTAGAGAGGCCACACGGCAGCCTTTCGTACCGTCTGACGCAGATGATCACCGAACACGGGTGTTTCGGGAAGTATCTGCGTCGGAAGGAGAAAGAGCCAACGTCCTAGTGCCATCACTGCGTCGCGAGCGAGGACTCGGGGTCAGCCGGGGTGCGAGGGATATGCCTGTCAACCTCTCCTTCGGCAACCAAAAACGACCCACAGGCGGCGTGCGTTTTGGTCGGTTCAAGTCCGACATAACCTCTTCCACCGGCTCCGCTGGGGGGTATCCATGGGGATATTGCGCACGAAAAAAAAGTATACAATAGAATTAATTTGTAAGTTTTCTACTTTATTACTAGTCGCTGCCGATTGGTGTTTCAGGACAAAAAAAGTGTTAAACGGAAACTTCCATGATTGTCTTTTTTGATATAGGTCACGTCAATTAGACTTCGCCTTGCCTTATGGTACGCTGAATGCAAAGTTGCATCTAATGCTTACACTTTGCAGATCGGGGGCTCTTACACTTTTCAGAAATGACTCCTGTCATACCCCCGCAACACCGAGTGAAAGAAAAAGAGCCCATATCAAAATTTCGTCCATCAACAGACATCGGTATTTGCCAAATTGCGAAGTTATTAGGGGGTATGGAGGCCCTCCAAGGGCCTAAGTACTAGTAACGCCGTCTGTCACCTTGGCAGAAGCAGGCCGCGGCGGCGGTGCGCCTCCACATTTCCGGGGACGAAATGGGGACTCGTGTAGTCTCCACACCCGAGGAGAGGGCCAGTCGTGAGAGATGGCCCTGGATCGGCCGGGGTGCGAAAGATATGCCTGTCAACCTCACCTTCGGCAACCAAAAACGACCCAAAGGCGGCGTGCGTTTTAGTCGGTTCGAGTACCACATAACCTCTTCCACCGAATCCGGCGTGGGGGTATCCGTGGGGATTTTGCGCACGTAAAAAAAGAAAATAAAGGGTCTAAGTAACAACTATTATCGGTTCAATTCCATTTGATTGAGTTTCTTTTTATAGGACACGTCAATTGGACTTAGCCTCTCCTGATGGTAAGCTGAAGGCAGTCTCAGAAAATAGGGTCACCATTACATACATATACCATGTTACAGTGGTGGCACTTAGCTTGGCGGCCTCATAAAACGCTTTTACACGCCCCGCTGAAAGGACCTGGGACTGTAGAAAGAAGGAAACACGTAACCCATATAAAAGCTAAAAGGCAGATATTAAAACTATTGTTCCAGGACCTTCACTGGTTAGTTGAACGCAACACCAAACTGTCCACAGACAGCAAACTCTTAATTTACAAGACCATCTTAAAGCCTGCATGTATGGAATACAGCTGTAGGGTAGCTGAAGCAATTCAAACATCTCAGTATTGCAACGAATGCAAAATATAATACTCAGAACAATATCACAAGCCCATTTGCTTGTCACCAACAATGAGATCCATGAAAACCTTCAAGTGAACACTGTGAGGGAGGAAATCCAAATGAGTGCCCTGAAGTACGAGGGTCGTTCGGAAAACCATCCTATTGCGCTTGCTGCCAAGCTAACACGTTAGAGCTATGCTAAAAGGATAAACTGAAAGGACATATTTATGATGCGTGTACACCTAGCTGACCTACACAACCTAATGACTAGATAACTCCACTGGGAGATACACTCAAGAAATGTAACCAGCTTGCAACAAATCTCTTTATAGTTAAAACCAAAAAAAGAGTTTTATTTTTTATTTTACACCACTTAGCTGGCAGACAAGCACACGGCGTATCTGATGGAAAGTGGTCACCGTGGCCTATGGACGCGTGCAAAACACAGAGAGTCACACTCGCGCTGTCAACCCTGCAAGCATTGAGAGTTTTTGTGCCGTTAGTGTAAATGTCAAAGCAGGACAAGCTTTTGGTCTTTCCACTGACAGCATAAAAACCCTCCAGTGAGCTCTGGCTATTCTAGTCACCGCCGGGAACACAACACGAGGTTATTATGACCGCGGTATTATGTAAGGCGGAGGTACTTACCCAGTCGGACTGCTCAATTGGACGGAAATATCGTCGTTTCCTACCTCCTTAAGGGTAATGTACATTTCTTGTGCGTTCATAATTATTATATTAATTAAGTTAGTCGTTCGTGTTTTACTCAGTGATTATAACTTCTAATAACGAAATTTAACATCGTTAAATAATGTGCCAAAAGAGTTTGTCGTGGCGATGAAAGAAAATAATAGATTAGACTCTATTTTTGAGTGCGATACCGAGCTCCACTCATGAGAAGATAATTAATTATTTTTCCTACTATAAAGATACGAAATAACGGTAAATAGAAAGTAATTATGATAGTAATTACTCTGACAATGATTGTCAGGTTTAATATGAACGTGTTAACTGAATTAGGGGAGCCTTACATTAACGTTGTATGGAGCAAGCACACAGCAAAATTACACTACACTTACGCAGCAAATTTTTACCATTTGTACCAACACCCAGTACAAACTATTTAGGAATAACACAACAATAGTAAGTTCAGACCGCATATGTGGTGTGAACTCACTGCTAGTTCGCGTGATGTCATCTTAGAAGTTAACACGGGTGGCCTTTGTTCTAACCAATCCCCCTTTTTTTATCTAGGACACGCCAACTTGACTTCACTTTGTCTGATGGTAAGCTAAAGGCAAAGTCTCAGGAAAGAGGGTCACTATTGCAGACACTAAGAAATATTACAATGGTGGCACTCAGCTTGGTGGCCTTATCAGAATCTTTTTACGCCCCGCTTAAAGGACCCGGGACTGTAGGAAGGAGGAAACACGTGTGCTGGTAATGAATCAAAGGTCTTGGTGGTGCGCAAAGGAAATAGTCTCCAAACCGGTTGGTTCTTGCTCATTCTGCACAGTGTGAGGGTGATATCTATCCTACACGTGTTGTCCTATGTAGGAAAGGAGAGGGTGGAATTAGTTGGAAGAGCTCATCAGAACACTCACCATGGTAGAGACGGTAAAATATATTAATATATTTTATTCTTTGCTAGATTTCCAACCGTGGCTTCGCTAGATGTCTGTTAACGCGACCTTTGCACATATTTCCAGTCCTGCAGAAGCGATTGCGATAAAACAAACGTTAAATTTTAAATCCGACTAAGATTTTTGAAGTCAAATAACAACTAATATCCGTCCAGTAGTTTTAACATCCATCACGGGCAAACATACAAGAAATAAAAAAATGTGTTGAGAATCGTTAATAAATACGAGTATAGTTGACCTATTATATTACCACCCATTGTACATTGAACTGTATACATGCTACCTACTTGTCCTACTGTAAATCTGTTGGTGTACAATAAAGAACTATCTATCTTTTTTTTTATACCACTCGATTGGCAGATATGCACACTGCCCTCCTGATGAAAAGTGGTTACCGTGGCCTATGGACGTGTGCAACACCAAGTGAGCCACACTCGCGCTGCCAACCCTGTAAGCACAAGAATTTCTGTGCAAAGTGACAAAGCAGGACATGCTTTTTGTCTTTCCACTCACAGTATAAAAACTCTCCAGTGAACTCTGGCTACCCTACTCACCGCCGGGAACAAAACATGAGGTTATTATGGCCGCGGTATTCTGTAGGGCGGAGGTACTTCCCCAGTCGGACTGCTCAATTGGACCATTTATTTCTATCACGCTGCTAGACGATGACTCCCTCAGGGTGGCGGTCGGACTCCAACTTGGCTGCACCGTATGCGAGCCCCATACCTGTGTGTGCGGTGCAAGGGTAGAAGCAAAATGTTTGCATAGTCTCAGTTACACCCAAAGCGCCGAACGAAGGTCCCGGCATCACGCCATAAACGAGAAGGGCAGTTGTTTCGGCGGGCATACCCTGCGTTTTGGAGCCCCCTGGCCTTTCGCGTACCGACGGAAAGCGGCCGGACGGGCTGATACTGGTCCCGCGGAGGAGAGGTCGCTCGTACTAGAGGGAGTTTAGGATGCAATAGTTTATACACTATTAGGTTTAATCTACCCTATCTGCGGTGGACCAAATTTCATCAAAATCAGTTCAGCGGTTTAAGCGTTAAAGCGTAACATACAGACAGACAGAAAAACTTTCGCATTTATAATATGAGTATGAATTCTTAAGTCTATTAGGCCATTCAAATGGAATAAATCACCACGTGAAACAATTGAGAAAGAAAACATTTTTATTCATTTCTTAAAGTTTTAACTAGGTACTTTAGAATTCACTTGAAGGAATCATTGTCTGTGAAGTCTATTGAACTTCAGCAAGGCAAAAGTGCAGCCATAATGGAACGTTCATTACAAAAGGCAGCGTCTTTGACTCTGTTGATAAACAAATTAACTGAAGCTCGCCTAACCTCCACCATCGCCGTAATTAAACTATTTTAATTACATTTGGGCGAGCTAAGGTGGCGTGAACTTGCGATGGAATTACCAAGGACATGTTTAGAATATTGGGTTCAACTGTATATTATCAGGGACGTAGAGGCGGCTTTCCACTGAGGCACCTAATTACTGAATGATATGGTGATGATCCTGACAGGTTTCTGGTACAGAAAGTGACTATCACGAATCAATTTTTTTTTTTTATGCATCTTAGGTGGCGGCAGGCAAGCACACGGCCCACCTGAAGAAAAGTGGTTACCATGATCTATGAACGCGTGTAACACCAGTGGAGTCACATCTGCGCTGCCGACCCTGTAACAACAGAGATTTTGTGCCGTCAGTGTAGAGGACAAAGCAGGACAAGCCTTTGGTCATCCCACTGACAGCACAAAAACTCTCCAGTGAGCTCTGGCTACCCTACTCACCGCCGGGAACACAACACGAAGTTATTATAACCGCGGTATTCTATATACTTCCCCAGTCGGACTGCTCAATTGGGCGGAAATACCGCCGTGTCCTACCTCCTCAAAAAGTACCCAGTGTACAGTACACATCGCTATTCTGTACAGTGTATACGTATATATGAGAGTGTATATGTCCATAATAAGCGTAAGTAGCTCAGTGGTTAAGGAGTCGGTCTTAGGATCGAGAGATTCCGGGTTCGAATACTGTCCATTACACTACTGACGTGAACTCACTCCTAACACAAGCAATTAAGTTTAGCTGGAGGGGTTAGAGGGAATATTAGTAATATCGGTTCCAACAATCATTTATTAAAAAAAAATAAAGAAAAGTTTAAAACATTTTCACATATTATTGCGGATCTTCTAAGTAGAAATATTGAGCTCTAATTATTAACATAATATAAACAAAACCTAAACACCACGCCTACATCCCCGAAGGGGTAGGCAGAGGCACCCACATTTCGCCAGTTTATATTTAGATCCCCATGTAATAGGTGGCGAGCCTATTGCCATTGACCGGGCACTTATAAACCTGCGATAAATACACAGATAACTTCGGAAAGCATTGAAAAGTCATTGGTGTGTGCCATAGTAAAACCTGGGATCGAACCCGAGATCTCGTCTCAGCAGTCCCATTACCCATACCTCCATCGGTTCTAATATACTTTTATAAAAAATAAGAAAAAAAAAGTTAAAAACATTTTCACATATTATTATCTTCTAAGTAGAAATATTGAACTCTAATCATTAATTTGGTGAGTTACATACTTACTCAAATTGTCGGATGTTCATATTGTCGGAATATATATAATATATCTTTATCCAATCTTCAAGTTGTCAGCTAGGCCTGTCTACAATAAGAGCTCAATACACTTATCTCAAAGCTGGGGCTATAGGAGACCATATCATATACTTTCCTAGTCTCAAAAACCCACGAAATTTTCTCATTTTTCCAACACATTACACGAGTAGCCCATTTTATTATTAGTTTTTCATGTCTATATAAAACGGACGACCACATTTTGTCAAAGTGTATTGGAGGGAAAAAATGTCATAACCTTAGACTCGATACGCTTTATATTCATATAAATGTTTATATTTTAACCACCATTATTTACGTTGTACATTTCGCTGGGTACCGCGGTATGGGTAATGGACTGCTGAGACGAGGGCTCGGATTCGATCCCAGGTTTTACCATGGCACACAACAATGACTTTTCGATGCTTTTCGAAGTTATGAGTGTATTTATCGCAGGTTTATAAGTGCATGGTTATTGGCATAAGGTTAACCCCCTATTACATTGGGACCTAAGCATAAACTGGCGAAATGTGGGTGCTAGCTAGTGATACAGGCGTGAGTTTATGTTATGTTATGTTACATTTAAGTTGACACTAAAATGTGTTTGAAATAATGATTAGTCATGAATTCTGTACTCCGTTTGGACTATAGAATTCATGACTCTAGTCATTTAATCTATACTACGTTTAACTAAAACACATATTAAACAAAAAAACTACTGCTGAAACTATAATAATTTAAAAATATAATTTATTAGTTGTATATTTTAATAAAGAGAAATAATAATAGTTATAAATATTCTACAACATATATATATATATATATATTCCACTCAATAAATAATAATAATAATAATAAATAAATATTCTACGACATTCTACACAACGCTATCTAGATCCATGGTAAGCATAGCTTAGCTAGCTTGTGTTATGGAATCTAGAATACGGATAAACATACCTAAATTTTTTTTTATAAATATATACATATTATACATAGAAACTCCAAGATCAATGCAAATACCTATATTCATGCATACTAATATTTGCACTGAGCGGGGATCGAACCAGCGCCTCCTGCGTAGCGGTCAGTACACTTTATATACATACTAGCTGACCTACCCCAGCTTCGACCGGGGTATATTTTGAAGCTTTATATCCCTTTGAGCCCGTATGTTTTAGTCTTCAAAACATGTATCAAAAATTGCCGGCTTTGTTAACATTTATTATCAATGCTCCGCTCCCTTAAATAGTAGCGTGATGATATATAGCCTAAAACTCCTCGATAAATGGACTAACCAACACTGAAAGAATCATTCAAATCGGACCAGTAGTTCCAGAGATTAGCGCGTTCAAACAAACAAACAAACTCTGCAGCTTTATAATATATACATATAACTAGAATAAAATAAAATAATTAATACTATAAAATACAATACATTCGTTAAGTGGACACCTAATAAAACGTAGTATAGAAATTACGTTTACGCTACAGAAGAGCTACATTTGAATGTCGATAGACAGTCATTTGCTGTTCACACGAATTTGCATGTGGACTGCGTAGTCGGTTCAGTTTTAACACAATTACTTTATATTACCTATACCTATTTGATAAGTACGATTCCGGTAGAGTAGAATTTAGACCAGTCCATTCGGTGTCGTACAAGGCGACTAAGGTATATACAGTGGACAGATATATACAAATATACAACCCAGTCTCCGCATCAGATGCATCAGTCGTATGATACACGCGTGTATTCTCGGCTCTCTTAAAACTCTCACCGCATCAGATGCATGACTCGTGTCAACAATAGTGACATGATACAAAAAAAAAACCCAAACTGCAATTTTGCAACTAATTTGCAATCCAAGCAAGATTATTGTATTATTTTTATTATTATATTTTTTAGCCTACGTTTTATTTCATACAATAATCTATCGGTGAATCGAATTTCAACCAAATATTTAAGCTATTTGAGCGTGATTAATTTATTTTCTTTTATTGGGAAACAAAATGAATGTTGACATTATATTTGTTAAATGTATACTTCACATTTATCTCCGCAAAATAATGTAGTAGTTATAAGAGGTAAAATTGTGCTAATCCTTTGCCTTTTACAGATGCAACTGCAAAATGCAAATTTTGCAATTATAGTTCGCGTTAGTAGTGTAATGGCTAGGATTCAAACCCACGCTTAACCACTGACGCAATAGGCTCGCCACCTATTGCCATTAACATGGAGACCTAAACTACCCCTACCTACCCCTTCGGGGATATAGGCGTGAGTTTATGTTTATGTGATAGATAGACCGTACAAACTTTTAAAACTCAAATTCCGTTGTTAAGCCAGCCGAATTAGCTATTATAGGTCGCTTTCGCCTTCGGGTCCTTTGACAGTTATTCATATTGTTTACTGCGTATAAAAAGGTTGAGTGTGTAGAACAAGGACGGAGAGAGTCCCAGTCCACCAATTGTATTTGAAGTTGCCAATATGGTACGGTCTTTTCACTGAGATTTTCTGTGGGGTTTCTATTTCAAATATACCGATATTTTATCCTCCCACGGGACTTGTAACGAGTGACTAAAGAGTCGGGGGAGAGTATAGTGAACTTTGACCTTTGCGCATGTGGGGTAAACCTATAGGCTAACGTTATTAGCTGTCGGTAGACACAAAAAATAGTAAGGAGGTTTTAACTTTATTTATATTGAAAATAAGAGACCTAGTACCAACCTCTTTTTACTTATTTTGGACGGAGGAGTATGAAATTTTCCAAACCTTTACTTATTGTAAGTCTGTGGGCGACTTTTACTCACGTGTTCTACATTTATTTTCAACACAGTTGCTTATAAAGTAACTTTAATTTCACAGCAATTAGGTACATAATGACACGTGTAATGAAACTGTGACTGTTTTCATTGCTATGTGTGCATGCATACTGTGAATTTTTAATAGCATAAGTGAGTTTGATGTTTTTAAAAATTTTCTTGGTTAAGTTGCTTGTTTCTTATCCTATCGATATTAAAAAGATCGCGTAGAAACGGTATAGTACAAACAAATTAATAAACTTACTGAGTACCTGCTCAAAACTCATTTAATGATAATTCTTTCTCTAAATAAACTTTTTATCTACTATATATCAGTATCTTATGAAACTGTTGCATAATAAGGGCTCTTAATCCAAATTATGTGCAGTTTCAAACACTTTTTCTTTGAAATTGTGAAAATAATTTGCGTAAAATTACAGCGTTATTTTTAGCGCTAAAATACATTTGCTGATTACGCATTCGTGTTGCGCCGTGTCCACAGGCTATGTAGAAAAAATGCAGTGATACCTCCTTGAGTCCAACTGAAGTTGTATCGAATGGAAAAAGTTACATAATGTAATTTTTTAAATTCATTTTGATACTCAGTGCGTAAAGAGTGTCATTTAAAATTGTCTTTAATTTTTTATAGTTCAAATTTCAGTACGAGAGTAGATAAAATGGTTTTTAAGTATTCTTTTCTTCGCAAGTATGTTGAAAAAAGTCGTATGATACACGCGTGTATTCTCGGCTCTCTTAAAACTCTCACCCAACGACTCGCGTCTCAGCGGTAATCACCAACATTACACACTTGTACCATAAAGTAATCCTTAATGGAGTAGTTACCGTAAGGCAGTTGTTTTAATTATGGTCGAATGTCGATCATTGGGCGAACACTAGTTTATATACATAAATACTTGCCTATGCCTACCCCAAAGTATTTTTGTAAATTCAAATGACATCTTATCTTTTCTTAACATAGAAACATTTTTATCTTTAGTTTATTAAAAGTTATAATGTCATAAATAACTTTCAGTCAGTCGTTTGCTGGCTGAATACTTAAGAGGGGAAAAATAATCATTTCGGTAGGTATAAAATATAAGTTTTCAAAAACTCGGCAGCTCCATCAACTTCGTGCCTCGGTATTTCGTGAGCCAATTATGTAGTACATTAATTGAGTTGTCGGCTTTGTAACGTATTTTCCTTTGCCTCAAATAAATAAGTAAAGGAGCTTCTACGTTTCTGTTTGTAGTTAATGTAGCGTGTTGTGAATAAACTGTTTCAAATAGAGCCTCAATTACTGAACTAGAAATTGTGAAGGTAACAGAGATGTGGTTATTAATATATTACCTATGTTTCAGGAGAGTCACGAGAACCAGACACTGAAAGTGTGGTGCGTTGGTTGGATGTTACCGCACACGTTGCTCCTTAATGCTATATGGATTTGGTCCTAGATAAGGAGGGCTACCACGAAACATCCAGGAACCTTGAACAAGCGCAAATTACGAACGGCTTATCTTCACACAGAATAGGCTGATAGAGCCGACGACATCAGGTAATCAATCATAAGAGATAAATAAAATGGCTAATTAGTCGATACCTGCTGGTCAGCGGAAGACGTACGCTTTCTCTTCAGTTTTCCTTTATTATATTTGTGTAACCAGTAATACAAAGTTCTGATGTGCACATATAGATGATTCAAGCTTATTAACAATAATTTTCAGTACCTTATTAGTCAAGACCTTGCTTCAACAATTTATTACACGAGCACCAGCTCCCCCACAATGCCTTCCGCAATTCAATAAGTTACAAGTCGAATGGCAGCACGCGTCTCACACATTTTCGAATTAGGTGCGCACAAGGCATTTTTTCGAGAGACGGCGAGCTATTTTCCTCGAGGCCACTTCACTGAAGCTAGTGCAATACGTCGGTTCATTGCTCTTAAGAACCTCCTTGTAAGATCAGGTCGTTAGTATAATATCTTGTGATCGAGCACAAACTTTAGCCGATATTTATTGTGTGATCTAGAAATATGCCTTTGTTTTTCGTCTTTAATGATAATAATAAAATTCAACAAAAAAGTCTTACGTATATTTTTGTCTTTTGAATTTAATATGTACATCAGTTAATTTTTCTTTTTCAGTTCCTTTTATTTTGTGTGCTTATTGGGTCTTGATGTTAGTTTTATTTTTTAAATTAAAATTTTCACTACAAGTGGTTAATTCCTTACACATTGTCTGCTAAGCTCTACCCTTTATTCAGATTGACTAACAGTAACATGCAAAGCGAATTCGTATTAGTTGGTTTAGGCCCTTCGCCCACGGCGACTTTTTGTAGCGATGTTGACGCGGGTTTACTAACGCGCGTTAGTCGTATTTGCAACGCGCTACAATAGCGATGCTAACGTGCTATTGAATCGCGACTGTTTCGATGCAAACGCGGAACCGTGTCGAATGACATCGGGGGAAGAACGGAGGGAGGGTGCTACATGAGTGGAAGACAGAGCATCAGTACAACACAGACAGGTCGAGAGTGCAGTTGTCAGTCACATGCGCAAAATGGAGTCGTTTGACACTGAAACATTTTTGTGCCGTTATTTGAATCGCGTTTGCATCGAGACAGAAACACGACAATATAGCGTTTGCATCGCGACCGCATCTGAGCCCATGGGCGAGGGCACACAGCCAGCGACCGCTTCGCGACTGTATCGATACCGATGCACGACAGTATCGCTACAGCATCGCTACAAAAGGTCGCCGTGGGCGAGGAGCTGTTACACTATTTGTTTCCTCTATCGACAAATCTACCAATGTTACGACTGATAATAAAACTAGGTTTCAAACGGAGGAATACTTCTGCAGTAGCCCACGGAACACCAAGTAACGACACTCGTAAATTTTAGGGTAGTTCAAACTCGCATCGAAATTAATCAAAATTAGATATGCATGTATCTGTATGTTTATGTGGTCGTAAAGACTAAAAACATAAAGTCATGTGGCGTTACTAGGACGATAACATCTCTTAGTCTAAATACAAAACATGTAACAAGTTGGGACGTATTTTATAGGAAATGAGTAAAGTTTGCAATCGATTTCAGCAAACAATGGCTAGTTGATAAGGCGACTGTTCTGTTTTAACTTTGGACTAGTCTATTTGTACTGTCACAGCATATAATCCGTGCACCAATTCCGGTTGCATCCAAAACTTGAATTTAGAAATCCGTGGTCCGTTATTTCACTCTTCTTCTATCTTGGGATTTAAGGGAGTCTTTTGACTACTACTCAACTTGGAAAGGTAAGCCTCGTTCGACAATCAACAGTTATATCGGTTTGCAGGTGATGCTGACTTAGGCTCCGAAGATTTCAGTGGGCATATGGGACTCCACCAAAATCTACTCTCTCTATAATTTTCTTGAATTTGATTACCAGTAACAACGACAAAACGTACTCATAAAATAACAATCAAAAGAAAGATTTTTTTTATACAACTTAGGTGGCAGACAAGCACACGGCCCACCTGATGGAAAGTGGTTACCGTGACCTATGGATGTGCGTAACAACAGTGGAGTCACATCCGTGCTGCCGACTCTGTAAGAACAGAGATAAAATCAGGACAAGCCTTTGGTCTTCCCACTGACAGCACAAAAACTCTGTGAGCTCTACCCTCTCTCCCTACTCACCACCGGGAACACAACACGAGGTTATTATAGCCGTGGTATTCTGTAGGGTGGAGGTACTTCCCCAGTCGGACTGCTTAATTCGGACGGGAATACCGTCGTGTCCTACCTCCTCGAAAGTCTTTTAGCAATGAAGGACTAGGATAATATAAAACAGGGAGCATAGTGTATCTAGATTGTTTAGCAGACTCTACTTCAATTCAGTATCAAAATAAACGGAATATTTACCATGTTTCATTATTTTGAGTGTCCGATATTTCGGCGCTGTTGCAGTCAATTCCTCCGTGATCATGGTGCTTGCAACACCGCCGAAATATCGGCAACTCAAAACAATGAAACATGGTAAATATCCCGTTTATTTTGATACTAATGTGAGTGATCATGATAGTTTAAATATCTACTTCAATTCTAAAATTAAAAGAGTAATAAAAAGGTTGAAAAGGATAGTCGATCGAGAACGTCTTAAGACATTCTCGAACGACTTTCTACGTACGAATGTTGTACAGTCGTCAGAAAAACAAGTCACCTTAAATAGACATCTAATGAGAGATAATGCCTGCTTCTTGCTCACATATATTCAATTTTAACTTGTACGTACCAACTCAGTTTCATCTTATTACGTCTCATAACAAAGGCTTGTTTAAAATAATTTGCGTACACTGTGACGCAGATCCTTCCATGGATAAATGTACACACATGCCTGCTCACGAAGGTCGTTCCCGGTTGGAATTAAATAAAGTCCCATCTCTAGCAAATCTTATTACCGTTGGGATAGAGACACATCTTTCAAAATAAACAACGTCTATAAAAGAGGGTTACTTTATAAAAAAGTTTTTGTTGACGATCAAATTGATCTTGTAATAAAATCAAGTGGGGTAATGTCGGGTATTTTATTGATGTTTTAGACTCGTTCGGAATACGTAGACGTGGGATGAATATATGTAACTAAAAAGTACAGTATACAATAGAATAAGGCGCGCCGTAGTAGCGGCGGTAAGACCCATCATGGGGACTCCCCCATGATGGGTCTTACCGCCGTAAGATGCCTATGATGGGTACGAGAGGCTGCCGTGTGGCCTCTCTAGCCACTCGGCTAGAGAGGCCACACGGCAGCCTCTCGTACCGTCTGACGTAGATGATCACCGAATACGGGTCCTTCGGGAAGCATCTGCGTCGGAAGGAGAAAGAGCCAACGTCCTAGTGCCATCACTGCGACGCGAGGGAGGACTCGGGGTCGGCCGGGGTGCGAGTGAGAGTGTGTGAGTGAGAGTGGAGCCTGTCAACCTCTCCTTCGGCAACCAAAAACGCCCCACAGGCGGCGTGCGTTTTGTTCGGTTCGAGTCCGACATAACCTCTTCCACCGGCTCCGGTGGGGGGTATATGTGATGTGAGGGGGGATGTTGTGCACGAAAATAAAAAGTATACAACAGAATTAAGTTTTCTACTTTTTTACTAGTCGCTGCCGATTGGTGTTTCAGGAAAAAAAAAGTGTTTAACGGAAACTTCCATGATTTGCTTTTTTGATATAGGTCACGTCAATTAGACTTCGCTTTGCCATTAGATGCAACTTTGCTGAATGCAAAGTTGCATCTAATGCTTACACTTTGCAGATCGGGGGCTCTTACACTTTTCAGGAATGTCTCCTGTCTTACCCTCGCAACACCGAGTGAAAAGCCCATATCAAAATTTCGTCCATCAACAGACATCGGTATTTACCGAATTGCGAAGTTATTAGGGGGTATGGAGGCCCTCCAAGGGCCTAAGTACTAGTAACGCTGCCTGTCACCTTGGCAGAAGCAGGCCGCGGCGGCGGTGCGCCTCCACATTTCCGGGGACGAAATGGGGACTCGTGTAGTCTCCACACCCGAGGAGAGGGCCAGTCGTGAGAGATGGCCCTGGGTCGGCCGGGGTGCGAGAGATATGCCTGTCAACCTCATCTTCGGCAACCAAAAACGACCCAAAGGCGGCGTGCGTTTTGGTCGGTTCGAGTCCCACATAACCTCTTCCACCGAATCCGCCGTGGGGGTATCCGTGGGGATTTTGCGCACGTAAAAAATGAAAAAAAGGGTACAACACAAAAAAAACAACTATTATCGGTTCAATTCCATTCGATTGAGTTTATTTTTATAGGCCACGTCAATTGGGCTTAGCCTCTCCTGATGGTAAGCTGAAGGCAGTCTCAGAAAATAGGGCCACCATTACATACATATACCATGTTACAGTGGTGGCACTCAGCTTGGCGGCCTCATAAAACGCTTTTTCACGCCCCGCTGAAAGGACCCGGGACTACAGTCCCGGGTCCTTTCAGCGGGGCGTAGAAGAAGGAGTAAGAAGGAAACACGTTACCCATATAAAAGCTGAAAGGCAGAAATTAAAACTATGGTTTCAGGACCTTCGCTGGTTAGTTGAACGCAACACCAAACTGTACACATACAACAAACTCTTAATTACTAGACCATATTAAAGCCTGCATGTATGGAATACAGCTGTAGGGTAGCTGAAGCCATTCAAACATCTCAGTATTGCAACGAATGCAAAATATAATACTCAGAACAATATCACAAGCCCATTTGCTTGTCACCAACAATGAGATCCATGAAAACCTTCAAGTGAACACTGTGAGGGAGGAAATCCAAATGAGTGACCTGAAGTACGAGAATCGTTCGGAAAACCATCCTATTGCGCTTGCTGCCAAGCTAACACGTTAGAGCTATGCTAAAAGGATAAACTAAAAGGACATATTTATGATGCGTGTACACCTAGCTGACCTACACAACCTAATGACTAGATAACTCCACTAGGAGATACACTCAAGAAATGTAACCAGCTTGCAACAAATCTCTTTATAGTTAAAACCAAAAAAAGAGTTTTATTTTTTATTTTACACCACTTAGCTGGCAGACAAGCACACGGCGTATCTGATGGAAAGTGGTCACCGTGGCCTATGGACGCGTGCAAAACACAGAGAGTCACACTCGCGCTGTCAACCCTGCAAGCATTGAGAGTTTTTGTGCCGTTAGTGTAAATGTCAAAGCAGGACAAGCTTTTGGTCTTTCAACTGACAGCATAAAAACCCTCCAGTGAGCTCTGGCTATTCTAGTCACCGCCGGGAACACAACACGAGGTTATTATGACCGCGGTATTGTGTAAGGCGGAGGTACTTCCCCAGTCGGACTGCTCAATTGGACGGAAATATCGTCGTATCCTACCTCCTTAACGGTAATGTACATTTCTTGTGCGTTCATAATTATTATATTAATTAAGTTAGTCGTTCGTGTTTTACTCAGTGGTTATAACTTCTAATAACTAAATTTAACATCGTTAAATAATGTGCCAAAAGAGTTTGTCGTGGCGATGAAAGAAAATAATAGATTAGACTCTATTTTTGAGTGCGATACCGAGCTCCACTCATGAGAAGATAATTAATTATTTTTCCTACTATAAAGATACGAAATAACGGTAAATAGAAAGTAATTATGATAGTAATTACTCTGACAATGATTGTCAGGTTTAATATGAACGTGTTAACTGAATTAGGGGAGCCTTACATTAACGTTGTATGGAGCAAGCACACAGCAAAATTGCCCTACACTTACGCAGCAAATTTTTATTCAGGCTTCATGTGGTCAATGTAGTGTATTCAGTGCTTTCAGGTTCAGAAGGTCTAAAGTATCAAAAGGTCCATATTATTACAAGTCTTTCTTGCAATATAACTTTTGAATGCCTTGATAGATTTAGATTTAGAGATTAAAATAAGGTTTTAAGGAGGTAGGACACGGCGGTATTTCCGCCCAATTGAGCAGTTCGACAGAATACCGCGGCTATAATAACTTCGTGCTGTGTTCCCAGCGGTTAGTAGGGTAAAGAGAGACTGGAAAATTTGTGCTGTCAGTGGAAGACTAAAGGCTTGTCCTGCTTTGTCTTCTACTGACGGCACAGAAACTTTGTACTTACAGGGTTGATAGCGCGACTGTGACTCCTCTGGTGTTACAAACGTCCATAGGCCACGGTAACCACTTTCCATCAGGTGGGCCGTGTGCTAGTAGTAGGTATTCCCGGAGACTAGACCAACTCTCCAAACCACCACCTCCCCCCTGTCATTCCCTCCCCCCGCCATGCCCTGTCTCTCGGCTTCAGGGTGGACGTCACGGCTAAAAAAAAAAAAACAAAAAAAAAAAAGTTTGGTGTCTATTCGGGGGTTTTTGGCCATGCTGAGTCGATTGCGCTAATCCGTTTTCGCGTACGACGCACCGTTACAAAGTTACAGAAACGTAATCTGAGGTAATTGACGAACAATTGATAACGGCCGACCCTTGATAACGACCAGCCGTCGTCGCTCAATGTTATCTCGGGTCTGTTGTCTTTTTTGTCAATGTCTGCGTCATAGCCAATGATGACTAAACCTATGATGTAAACGGGTATGTATTTGATTTAAAAAAAAGTCCTTTCGCAATACTAATGTTCTTTATTATTTTCAAAACAATATTTGAATAACTTACTTAATATGATATCGTTATACAGCGTATTGTTAGTGAACAGGTGCTGGAAATCGGCTAATGACATACCATAATGTTTATAGTATAAATACATTAAACAATATTCGCCACATACTGGAGTGTAATCGTTTTGGATTCGATTAGTGTTGTAATTCCATACTCTGCAATTTCGATCTAAAAACGTACGATGGAAACCTGTGGGTGCTCTACCATAGGAATCAAAGTACTGACCAACTCCATTCGCGTCTATGTGTATAGCAACCCAGTGAGAACCAGGCTTATTGTCGCTATCTAAGTTACTTATGATATATGTAGGCATATCTACATGAATCGGCAAGCGATTTGCGGCATAAACATTACATTCACTTTTTGAATCCACTTGTCTCAAGTATCTCCGTATTTCTAATGTATTCATGATCGCGTTACGATGTTATCAGGCTCGTAGATTATAAGCAAATAATGAGATCAACAATAATTTAACATATTATAGGGTCTACAAAAACTTTTGTTTTAACTGTAACATGACGTACGAGCTCCCTTTGCTCGCTCCCGCGCATAATAATTTCACTCATAATGAACATTGACCAAATTGGTCTGGTCTATGACAGAGTATCTTAACATACACTGCATTTCGAACATTCACGGTAACATAATATATACAAACACATTGTTAATAAAACAAAGAAATACTTTGTATGAATATATTTTATTGAAAGGATCAATATACAATAATGCAGACTTATTTCTAAAACATATTTAATTCTAATACGCGCTTAATTCTAATACACACTTAATTTTAAAACATTTAAGTTTACTTAACTACTATAGTCAACAGAAATGTTACGGTTTTTATCGATTTCTATAACATTATCAAATTCTGCATAGACAATACAATTAATAGTTTGTGTTAAAGCCGTATCAAAGCGAACTTCTATTCTTACGCTACCATGTTTTATAAGGTTCCAGTGATTAGAAGCATTCGCTGATAAGTCAGGTGTTAAATCGAACGCTAGCAGACAAAACCCTTTGGAATATTGATCTCTAGATATCCCGTTGCCTTCATTAAGGAAATGTATACCTGTACCCGAGAACAACGTATGATAACTAGAAGTAAAAATATTATTCCCAAATGATGGTTGTAAAGCTTTTGAAGGTATTTGTTGTCCGTCTATGTATAAACAAAATGTACTAATATCAAAATTTTCAAAGTTAAATGGGTTTTTAGAGAGATTTCCATTGAATGCTGCATTATTCACAAAACCAACTATACACCGTTTAGGTACTTGACCAAGGAATATGTTATCAAGAGTTTTACCCTGAACACCTGATGGTATCGTTAAAACTTTAACTTCAGCTCGTGTGATAGGATATTTAGCTGTCGTAGATGATAACACTTTTTGATGTGCAAGTAACACAGTTGGATTAATTCGTGCTCTACGAACAATCAGGGTTGCATCTGTAATAGTAACTTTAAATTTAAGGTCGTCAGCAAAAAATTAGAACGAGTCAGTCGCTATCTAAAACAAAAAAAACAAAAATGTATGTGTCATCTAAAGTAATGACCACTCGTTATAAGCAAAATTTCTGTTATCTGGGAATATGACTAAGTAGGTAGGGATTTGTGGTTATCGAATACAACAAAAAAGTTCAGTTATCTGAGGTATTTAGCTTACAATTCAAACAAATTGGTTCGCTATCTGAAGGTAAATTATCTGAGGATATCATTACTACGTTTCTAAAAGCAACGAGATATGCGCTGTGTATAAAAGAGAGCCCTCTCTCTCACTAAACTCAGTTAAAACGTTGTAGTCAACAGTGGATAAGTTAGTACACTATAATAAAAAGACCAAAGTACAAGTTTGATAGCTGAATATCATAGTATTCTTCATACATTACAGTGTGCTGTTCATACGTTGTGGTTACTATGGCTGTAAGTATTATCATATTTCAAATAGTGTTCTTAATTACATTTATACTTTTTTATTCGTGTGTCCATGTCAAATTTTTCAAAAAGATATTTTATATTGTTTCAGTTTCTAGATAATACATATAAACAGTTTTACTATCCAGGGGAAGAGGATGAGCGCAGTGACGAAGAAGGTACTCTGGAGTACAAAGTAAAGAACGCCATTCTACTAAAAAGGAAGAAAGACATAGAGGAATTCTTTGAGAAATCGAAGAAGAAGAAGAAGGCCTCCAAAAAGTCATCTACTGTTGGACGCTTATCAAACGGGGGTACAGCATATATCTCTACAAACAATGACGATGGAGATAATGCATCCCACCTCATAAAAATTGAAATTTACGATCTGAAGAAGACTAAAGAAATTGCACCGACGGAGCTATGGAAACATGCCGAGCTGCGTGTAAAATATTATACAGCAAACGATGGGGACAAGAATCTAAACAATGTACGTGATATCATATACGATATAACTAAACAGCTCGCTGCTACCGAAGATTGTGCTAAATACTTCATGAATAATTGAAGTAGTGAAGATACACAGAGACTTCTACCTTAATTTAGTTTTGATAGTGTATGAACTATTGTGTAGTACAATCTATCTAGTAAAACAGTGCGTATTCAAGAATCCTTATGTTAAATATAAAGATTAATAGTGATACACCATGGATACATTAAACTGTGACTTATATAATTCGGAACTCGTGGTGCTTGCTGAGGAAGTGTCGTTAGATTTTATGTCATCTGAATTCAACCAGGAATTTCATATATCACAAACTGGAAAAGGAAAAAGAAAATCAGAATCTGTGACAACAACAGAAGAAGACTCAACTGCAAAAAGAATACATCTTGAAGCACCATCCACATCATCAGTGTTTTTTCAAACTGTGAGTACAGAAAGTTATGATACAATTAAATGTTCACAGTGCAATGTGTCGATAAAAAAAAAATTTTTGAGTAACCATTTGAAAAGTAATACACATAAAAATAATTCTTTAAAGAATGATTCAGAGTTAAGAAATGTTAAAATAGTTGAAAGTGCTTTCGGAAATAGAGTTATTACGTATAGAATTAAATCTGATATCATTATTGACAACAATCCACAACCTTTTCAAACACCTGAATTATTTTTAAAAGAAATCAAAGATGTCGTATTTACTTTACTTGAACGATGTATCATAGATCTTTTTATTGTAAAAGTAAATTTTATCCTCAATGCAGACTTTATACAGCTAACTAAAAACTTACGTAACACATTCGACTTCCAAATAACTAATTACGTTTTCAGTCGTGGTGATGATAAAGATATGATTTTTTCTTTAATAACTTCTGAAATAAGTACTAAAATTTCAAATTTTGAAAAAAAAGATAGTGGTTGGAGTTTACTAAAAATAAATTACATGGATATGAATGTTAATAAATTTAACCCATTGCGGGGCTCCTTCTACATAGACCTACCATTAGACATAAAAGTTAAAAAAGCAGTAATAAATGTACAAAATAGGGATAACGAATGTTTTCGATGGGCAGTTTTATCAGCATTATATCCAGCTAAAACCCATGTTGACAGGGTAACATGTTATATTCCTTATAAAAATAAATTAAAATTTGGTAATATGTCATTTCCTGTAAAATTGAAAGACATTAATAAATTTGAAAAACTTAATGATATTAGTATAAATGTTTTTGGTTTAGATTACGATTCTAGAAAAAAGAAAAATATTGTGGTTGGCCCGTTATATTTTACAAAAGAAAAAAAAAACATCCATTTAAACTTATTATACATAACTCAGGCTAACAGAGGTCATTATTGTTATATAAAAAATATTTCAAGGTTAGTAGCTCAACAAATTTCATCAAGTAAATGTGCAGTTCATATTTGTGATGGTTGTTTGTTAAACTTTACATCGCATAATAATTTAAAACAACATCAAGAAAAAGATTGTTTCCACATTTCAACAAAACTACCATCGGAATCTAATAAAAAAAGTAATTGGTTTAATGAGTTAACACCTTCGAACCAAATATCATTTAACAATTATGAACGAAAATTAAGAGTACCCTTCGTAATATACGCTGACTTTGAAGCTTTTTTGAATCCTATTAACGGATGTTCTAATAACCCAAATAATTCATCAACCGAAAACATCCAAAAACATGAAACGTATAGCTTTGGCTATTACATTAAATGTTCATATGATGATAGGCTTTCAAAGTATAGGTCACATACTGGTAAAGATTGTGCACTTATGTTTATGAAAATGATAAAAGATGATTTAGTTAATATCTGTAAAAAAAATACATTTGTTAAAAGTCCGTTACCATTAACGGAAGAAAATATTAATATGTCTAATCAAACTAAAGTCTGTTATATTTGTAATCATAGTTTAAATGAAAATTTTGAGATTTGTTATAATTGGTTTACTGGTTTATATGAAGGAGTTGGACATACACATTGTTCTAAAAAGTATAGAGTACCAAACTTCGTACCCATATTTCTACATAACTTGGGTAACTATGATTCGCATTTTATTGTTCATGGTCTCAATTTTGAAGATGGTAATATAGAAATCATTCCTGAGAATAAAGAAAAGTACATTTCTTTTTCAAAAATATTAAATATTAATAACCGTGTTATGAAATTAAGATTTCTTGATTCTTTTAAATTCATGTCTAGTAGTCTAGAAAAATTGGCTCAAAATTTATTATTGGAACAATTCAAAGAACTCAAATTAAATTTTCCATGTGAGGAAGACTTTCGGCGCTTAATACGTAAAGGTATTTATCCTTATGAATATATGACTTCATTCGAATGTTTAAACTTAACATGTCTGCCTACTCCTAACAAATTTTATAGTTCGTTAACTGATATGCATGTTACTGAAAATGATTACCAGCATGCTCAAGATGTATGGCATCATTTCCATTGTAAAAATATGAAAGAATACTCTGATTTATATTTAAAAACAGATGTTTTATTGTTGGCCGATATATTTGAAAATTTTAGAGATGTGTGTCTTAAAACATATGAATTAGACCCAGCCCATTATTATACAGCACCGGGTTTGAGTTGGGATGCCATGTTAGTACATACTAAAATAAATTTAGAGTTGTTAACTGATATAAACAAAATTACTTTTATTGCAAAAAATATTCGCGGTGGTATATCTCAATGTAGTAACAGACATGCTAAAGCAAATAATTCTTATATGTCAGAATATGATCCTTCTGTACCATCTTCTTTTCTAATGTATCTGGATGCAAATAACCTTTACGGTTGGGCTATGTCTCAATGTCTCCCTACTGGAAAATTTGAATGGGTTGATGTTAATACTAACTTTCATGTTCCTGACGATGCTGATTATGGTTTCATTTTGGAAGTGGACTTAGAATATCCAAAACATTTACACGACTTACATTCGGATCTGCCGTTATGTCCTGAAAATATATGTTATGGTGGTAGTAAAGACAAAAAATTGATTCCAAATTTAAATGATAAAAAGAACTATGTCATTCATTATAGGAATCTTAAACAATGTTTGAAAAGAGGACTTCGTTTGCTTAAAATTCACAAAATTCTTAAGTTCAATCAATCAGCGTGGTTAAAAGTTTATATAGATTTGAACACTCGCATGCGTTCATTGGCAACTTCAGATTTTGAAAAAGATTTCTTTAAATTAATGAATAACTCTGTTTTTGGTAAAACAATGGAAAATGTTTTAAAACGAGTAAATGTAAAATTAGTGAACCGTTGGACAAATTGTGGGAAAACTCAGGGAGCTGAAACTTTAATAGCAAGACCTGAATTTCATAGTTTATCTGTATTTTCAGAAGACTTAATCGCTGTACAATTAAACAAAACACAAGTTTTATACAACAAACCGATTTACCTTGGATTTTGTATTTTAGATATTTCAAAAACTTTAATGTATGACTTTCATTATGATTTTATGAAAGAAAAATATATGGAAAATATTAAACTATTATATACAGATACTGATAGTTTAGTATACCAGATATTTACCAATAATTTTTATCATGATATTAAAGAAAATTTAGAAAATTACTTTGATACATCCGATTATCCTCCTGACAATATATATGGTTTACCTCTAATAAATAAAAAGCGATTAGGATTTTTTAAAGACGAAAACAATGGCAAAATTCTTAAAGAGTTTGTAGGACTTCGAGCAAAAATGTATGCTATGGACGTACAAAATAAATTTATAGCTAAAGCAAAGGGTGTTAATAAATGTGTTACAAAAAAATTTACTTTAAATGATTATAAAAGCTGTTTGTTAGAAGAAAAAATACATTATAGTGAAATGTTAAGATTTAAGTCAATAAAACATACTATATACACACAAAAAGTTAATAAAATATCTCTTTCGCACAATGACACTAAACGATACATATTGGAAGACGCTATCAATACCCTAGCTTGGGGGCACTATAAAATTAAGAACATTTAACTTTTTATGTATGTTGTAAATATAAATAATAAATATTCTACAATCTACTGCCGCAACACGCTTGCTTCGTGCTTTAATTGTAATATAAATATGTTTTTAAGATTGCTATAAATGTTTGTCCTTATAGGTCTCTCTATTATAAGATTGTGTAATAATTATATAAAATAAAATTTAACAAATTTGTTTATAATATTGTGCCATAAATTTTTATCATTATAAGTCTGTCTATTATAAGATTGTATAATAAATGTATAAAATATAGTAAATTTGTTTATATGATTGTGTTATAAATGTTTATCATTATAAGTCTGATTAAGTAATAATTTTTTAAAATAAAATATATAAATGCTTATTTTCTTAACAAATTGTTTCATTCTTTGTCTAAATCGTAACTTACTTAGACGTTTTTCAAAATGATCCACTTCAATCATCCATTTACTGCGATAGTTGCTGGTCCAAGTGGATGTGGAAAGTCAGTCTTTGTAACAAATTTTATAAAATTTGTTAAAGATGTTTGTAACACAAATTTTGATCAAATAACATGGTGTTTTGATGAAATGCAACCTTTATACAATATACGAAATGTTAATTACATCCAAGGCATACCAGATCTAACTATGTTTAGTGGAAAGGATCCTCAACTCCTAATAATTGATGACTTAATGAGAGAGTCTGATGGACGTATTGTTGATATATTCACAAAAGGAAGTCATCATAGAAATTTAAGTGTGTTTTACATATCACAAAATTTATTTCATCAGGGAAAAGGTCAACGAGACATATCTCTGAATTCAAGTTATATAATTTATTTTAAAAATCCAAGAGATAAAACACAAATACGATACTTGGCACGACAAGTATTTCCAGAAAATCCAAAATACTTGGAAGATTCTTACAAAGACGCAACTAACAATGCACATGGATATCTTATGATTGATTTAAAACAAGAAACAAATGACATGTGTCGTATTAAAACAAAGATATTTCCATGTGATGGATATTGCACTGTTTACATACCATCAAAAGGGTTTAAATATAGTAGAAATCAACAGATATCCATTAGTTACTAACAATGCATGGAAGCACAAAGACGCATAAAGGCCTATTAAGCGCTCTGATTACACTTAAACCAAAATATCAAAAAGCTCTTTTAAAAGCCTGCGATGAAGAAGAAATAAATTGTATTTGTGAATGTTTTCATAACGTTTTACAAGGAAAAATAGAATTGAAAGAAAAAGAAAGATCAAAATTGAAAAAATACAAAAATATTCTACGAAAAATAGTACGGAAGGGATCACACAAAATTAGAAAACATTTAATAATACAAAAAGGTGGTGCATTTCTACCACTAATATTGGGTTCTGTTCTAAGTGCCTTGGTTAGTACACTTGTCTAAGAAAAATGGATAATGCTAAAAAAATGTTACTCATCGATCCATCTCTATTAGAAAAGTTAAAACAACCTAACGCGGTTGATACTCCATTATCTCGTTTAGACATAGATATGCAAAACATTTTAAATAGCGATATGGATGATCGAAAGAAGTGTATTTTATATTTACAAACTCTACAAAGATATTTAAACTTCACTAAAGAGGAGCGACAGCCCTATGAAATACCAATAATAAATCAAGACTCGAAAAGATCGGTGAAGTATATTACTGATGATGAAGATAATATATCTACAGTCCATTCTAACACATCAGTAAAGGAAGTAAGTTTGCAAGAAACTAATGAAGGACCATACACATCTAATTACATTTTAAGACTTATACCAAAATCCTATATAAAAAGGGGGGAATCACTGTTGAACTTACTCTCTTTGAATAAATATAAGATTAATTGGGATGAGACAGGCACTGTGGTTATAGATGGTCAAAAAGTTCCTGAAAGTAATATTGTTGATTTGGTAAATGATTCATTGAGGACACTTAAAAATAGTGAACCTACTGGATGGCAAAAATTCGCTACAGCTTTAAAGGAAATCAAAGTACCGCTTATATATATTGGTAACACAAAAAGATCTGAATATATTAAAAAGCTACAATCACAAGAGCATCAAGATTCAATCCCAGCAGATGAATTATTTTCTACACCAATAACTGAAAGTAAATTTCGTAAAAAGATAAAAAGAAAAATTGATTGGGAAAAATGGACCCCATATTAGAATTAAATAAGATTTATTATGATTCTTCACATCCTGCAGGGTACAGTAGCCTTAGCAAATTAACCAAAGCAATGAAAGGTAAATTGAAAAGAGATGATGTGAAGAACTGGTTAAAGTCACAAGAAACATATACATTACATAAACCTGTACAAAGAAACTTTTCAAGAAATAAATATATTTTATCTAATATTAACGAACTGTGGCAGGCTGACTTGAGTGATATGAGAACTTACTCAAATTATAATGATGGGTTCAACTATATTCTTTGTGTTATTGACGTGTTTAGTAAATATGCCTTTGCGAGACCAATGAAAAAGAAAAACTCTGAAACAATCAAAGCATGTTTCGAGAGTATATTCATGGAAGCTAAAGTTACACCTACACATATACAATCTGACAAAGGGACAGAATTCGTATCCAAAGACGTACGAAAATACTTTACTTCAAAAAATATTAATTATTATACTACTAATAATCCTGATATTAAAGCAAGCATTGTAGAAAGATTCCAGAGAACTCTAAAGATGAAAATGTGGCGGTATTTCACACATAAGAACACGCATAAATATATTGATGTTTTACAAGATTTGCTGTACTCGTATAATCATAGTTATCATTCTAGTATCAAAATGTGTCCATCTGAAGTTAATCGTGATAATATCATTACTGTATGGGAAAATTTATATTACAAGAAAGGAAAAGACAAACCTTCTAACATCGCTTTATCGAAGTTTCGCGTTGGTGAGTTTGTCAGAATAACGAAACATAAACATATTTTTCAAAAAGGTTATGAATCTAACTGGAGTGATGAAATATTCATAATATCTTCCGTAATTCGCCGGTCTCCATGGTTAGTATACACTCTTAAAGACCTAGAGGGCGAAGAGATAATAGGAACTTTCTATGAAAAAGAGTTACAGAAAATCATCTTTGACCCCACTGCCAATTTTAAAGTAGATAAAATAATACGTTCTCGATATTCTGGTGTTAGAAAAGAAGTGTTAGTCAAGTGGAGAGGTTATCCAGACAAATTTAATAGCTGGGTCTTGGCTACTAATTTGAAAGAAATATGAACAAACAAAGCTTTTATCTAACTTTACTAAGTAATAGTTCCATGGAATACTTTCCAGATAACAAAACATCAATTTTTTCCACAAAATTACCGAAACCAATAATACTAGAAGGAGAATGGAAGGTTGGCGTTGTGGAATTCCAGTATCCATGCACCATGTTTACGGTTCAAGAACATGAAAATGTTATATACATTGCAAAATTAGCACAAATGCCTAATGAAAAAAAAGAATCTCTAATATATTACAAAATACACATTCCAGCAACGAATTATGACAATATTAATCACATTTTAAAGGCAATGAATAATATTCGAGAAAAAATAAGATTTCGTTATGATGAGATATCAAAGTTTGTTGTGGTTAGTGTATCAGATGAAAATATAAAATCCATAACATTATCATCCAGATTAGCCCTTCAATTAGGTTTTGAACCAAATAGAAACTTAGTAGAAAAAAATATAGGAAAATGTCCGGCTAATTTACACTTAGGCTTACCATCGCAAATATTTGTTTATTGTGATATAGTTGAACCACAAATTGTTGGGGATGTGATGACTCCACTTCTGCGAATTATACCATTAGATCCCTCGAAATACATTTATGGTGCTAATAAAATGCATGTTTTTTCTCCACCCCATTATTTGCCTGTTATGCGTAGAGAATTTGATACCATTGAAATAGATATAAGATCAACCACTGGTCAAAAGATACCATTCCAATTTGGGACAGTGTGCATTAAACTTCACTTTCAAAAATTATAATGTATTCTCAACATGATAATATCTCATGTCCTTACCAACACTATTATTCCCATCAAGCTGGATCAGGTATAGGAGTGATCTATAGGGGAGCACCATATCAAAAAGGACATGGTATTGGAAGTTTTCTTGGGGGATTATTTCGATCTGTTTTTCCATTACTATCTAGTGGAGCTAAAGCAATTGGTAAAGAAGCCTTAAATGCTGGCGTTGGTCTGTTGTCGGATATGGTCAGTGCACGTCCTATGGAGGAATCAATTAAATCCCGACTCAAAGAGGTCGGTACCAATTTGAAACGCAGAGCTGATAAGAAAATAAATAGCATCAACATGTCTGGATCAGGATATATAACGAAACGGAAACGTCTTTCTACATTCATTCCTTCGATAACAGCGAGAGTGAAAGCCGCAAAAAAATTGAAAAGTGATCATATTAAAGATATATTTTCGAATTAACTATGTCTTTTTTACATAGTCAATCTTGTGAATGTGTTAAGTCTGAACTAGATTTATTTGCATTACCAACAACTCAAACTAGTATTGAAAGTGGAATATGGATACACTATAAGCCCATTTCGTCCCTTGCTGACGATGGACCTATTGAATTTCAAATACCCGGAGCAGGCGACGACTACGTTGATTTATCTCATACTTTACTTCAACTAAAAGCGAAAATATTAACCCAGGATAATACAAAACTTGCTACTAGTGCAGTAGTTGCTCCAGTTAACAATTGGTTACATTCGCTTTTTAGTCAACTCGATGTGTACTTAAACCAAAAACTTGTATCACCTCCAAATAATACATATGCTTATCGAGCTTACATAGAAACACTATTGAACTATGCACCTGCAGCTAAAAACTCGCATCTATCATGCAGTCTTTGGTATGAAGACGTAGCTGGGAAAATGGACGAGATGGATGATAAAAATGAGGGATTTACGAAGAGACAACAAATGGCTAGTGAAAGTAGAGAAATAGAAATGATTGGTCATCTTCATGGTGATATATTTAATCAAGAAAAATTTTTGATTAATGGTGTTGATATGTGTGTAAAATTAGTTCGCTCTAGGGAAAATTTTAATCTAATGGCTTCTTCGCATGACCTTAAATTTAAAGTTACTATTACAGATGCAACCCTGATTGTTCGTAGAGCACGAATTAATCCAACTGTGTTACTTGCACATCAAAAAGTGTTATCATCTACGACAGCTAAATATCCTATCACACGAGCTGAAGTTAAAGTTTTAACGATACCATCAGGTGTTCAGGGTAAAACTCTTGATAACATATTCCTTGGTCAAGTACCTAAACGGTGTATAGTTGGTTTTGTGAATAATGCAGCATTCAATGGAAATCTCTCTAAAAACCCATTTAACTTTGAAAATTTTGATATTAGTACATTTTGTTTATACATAGACGGACAACAAATACCTTCAAAAGCTTTACAACCATCATTTGGGAATAATATTTTTACTTCTAGTTATCATACGTTGTTCTCGGGTACAGGTATACATTTCCTTAATGAAGGCAACGGGATATCTAGAGATCAATATTCCAAAGGGTTTTGTCTGCTAGCGTTCGATTTAACACCTGACTTATCAGCGAATGCTTCTAATCACTGGAACCTTATAAAACATGGTAGCGTAAGAATAGAAGTTCGCTTTGATACGGCTTTAACACAAACTATTAATTGTATTGTCTATGCAGAATTTGATAATGTTATAGAAATCGATAAAAACCGTAACATTTCTGTTGACTATAGTAGTTAAGTAAACTTAAATGTTTTAAAATTAAGTGTGTATTAGAATTAAGCGCGTATTAGAATTAAATATGTTTTAGAAATAAGTCTGCATTATTGTATATTGATCCTTTCAATAAAATATATTCATACAAAGTATTTCTTTGTTTTATTAACAATGTGTTTGTATATATTATGTTACCGTGAATGTTCGAAATGCAGTGTATGTTAAGATACTCTGTCATAGACCAGACCAATTTGGTCAATGTTCATTATGAGTGAAATTATTATGCGCGGGAGCGAGCAAAGGGAGCTCGTACGTCATGTTACAGTTAAAACAAAAGTTTTTGTAGACCCTATAATATGTTAAATTATTGTTGATCTCATTATTTGCTTATAATCTACGAGCCTGATAACATCGTAACGCGATCATGAATACATTAGAAATACGGAGATACTTGAGACAAGTGGATTCAAAAAGTGAATGTAATGTTTATGCCGCAAATCGCTTGCCGATTCATGTAGATATGCCTACATATATCATAAGTAACTTAGATAGCGACAATAAGCCTGGTTCTCACTGGGTTGCTATACACATAGACGCGAATGGAGTTGGTCAGTACTTTGATTCCTATGGTAGAGCACCCACAGGTTTCCATCGTACGTTTTTAGATCGAAATTGCAGAGTATGGAATTACAACACTAATCGAATCCAAAACGATTACACTCCAGTATGTGGCGAATATTGTTTAATGTATTTATACTATAAACATTATGGTATGTCATTAGCCGATTTCCAGCACCTGTTCACTAACAATACGCTGTATAACGATATCATATTAAGTAAGTTATTCAAATATTGTTTTGAAAATAATAAAGAACATTAGTATTGCGAAAGGACTTTTTTTAAAATCAAATACATACCCGTTTACATCATAGGTTTAGTCATCATTGGCTATGACGCAGACATTGACAAAAAAGACAACAGACCCGAGATAACATTGAGCGACGACGGCTGGTCGTTATCAAGGGTCGGCCGTTATCAATTGTTCGTCAATTACCTCAGATTACGTTTCTGTAACTTTGTAACGGTGCGTCGTACGCGAAAACGGATTAGCGCAATCGACTCAGCATGGCCAAAAACCCCCGAATAGACACCAAACTTTTTTTTTTTTTTTTTTTTTTTTTTAGCCGTGACGTCCACCCTGAAGCCGAGAGACAGGGCATGGCGGGGGGAGGGAATGACAGGGGGGAGGTGGTGGTTTGGAGAGTTGGTCTAGTCTCCGGGAATACCTACTACTTGTGCTTGTTTGCCACCTAAGTGGTATAAAAAAAAAACATATATACCTCTACAAACGTAAGTATTCGTGTGTTCGTAGTGCGCTACATTAAGGTACTGTCTCTCCACAAGGAGCCAGTAAAACTATTAACTATTTGCCACAAGGATTTAATTACTGTAACTTCCATCTGATAGTCCAGTACAGACTGTAGTATATACATATTACATAAGTTAAGAACGAAGACTATTATTCTCGCGTACAGGGTAGCCGCCTAGTTACCACGGCCCCGCGCCACAAGAGTGCATGTAAGTGACAAGTTTTCACAGGAGCCACGCAGCCTGCAGACTACTGGAGTGGCTCGGCTTATTTTCAGTGAGAATGAGTATAGCATTCAAGTGTGTTATTTACTGCATAGAAACAAGTTTTGTATAATAAATGTCACCGGAAAGTACACTTTTTATAACGCATGGTTCCATCTTGATATATTCGCGTAGCACCTCACAATCCGCCCCACAAAAATGATATACAGTTTAATATAAAAGTTAATTAGTCTATAAACCCTTCGATTAATTTATATTCTCTTTCAGAGTACTTATTATTTGTTGCATGTCCCCTTAAAACATGAAAATAGGTCAATATTAATAACAGTAGCACTATGAGTTCGAGCAATGCGCGTAATATCTAAAACTTATTATTTTATAATCAGTTAATTTTAAAATATCCAACAGTAACCTCATCAATCTTATTCAATATTCATTTATAATATGTTAACAAAATTGGACGTACACGCGGCAAAAGAATTTGGTGCACGACATTTAGATTAGATGTTATAAATCACCTGTTCAAAATTGGAACGCACATATTATGTACAATTTTATCATTTCTAATTTCTGAAATAGAAGTGACTTTTGTCGGTGGCAATTTTTCAGTTTTTTGAAGTTTATGCGTTTTCATTTAACTTTTTCTTCATGAAGTGTATTCTCACTGTTAAAAACTGGTTGAAGATAAATATGTAAATTTGGAATCAAAGCATATTCATGTCGTCATTGGATCTGTTACAAATAATAAGTAACATTCTCATTTACTTTCGACCATAGCTCAACATTTTGCAAGATTTAAATAGGTACCTATCATTTACCGGGTGATTTTTTAAAAGGGATTGGATGGCCAAATCCGAAACTATAAGGAATAGCGAAAAATGCTCAAAGGAATCACGAGTCCAATTTTAACCAAACTTAAAATCTCATCATTACATTTTTGAAAAACCAATAATCCTAGCTGGGAATCAAAACCCATTCAGTTTGAAAAAAAAAACACAGCCTACATTATTACACCACACGATAGTGTGGATATTAAGGATCTTCTTCTGGGAAGTAATGACATACGGCAAACTAAAGGAAAGAGCTTATCTTTAACAAACTAAATTTTTGAACATTGCTTTCAATGCATAGCTGGATTCGAGACCTCAAAGATCGTACTGCATTCAATATTACAATATTATTGATTCCGTGTAGAATTTTCTCCAAAGAACATTTCAAGTCATCAACTGTATCATATGTCTTTGTAAATTTTGTTTTTGACATACCCTCAGAGAAAGTAATCTAAGGGGGTAAAATTTCTTATACACACTATAAAAAATCAAAAAAAATTAAATTAGAACGAAATTAAAAGTGAGATTATGTTCTACTTTCAAATTTTACCAGCCAACCAGAATCATTCTGAGCATAATTTAAAACACGGAATAGTTACGATCTTTTCTGGGATTTCGAACGAAACAAATTATGATACAAATTAGGATGTAGAATGTGTTAAGCCACTTTTGTAGCTGATTGTGTACCTACCGTGTTACCCACTTTGCATCAAAGAGATTTTGTTTGTTAACTACAACTGTAATTACATTAAATATGTTGTTTTTACTAGCATGTTGGCACTATTTGCACGTACTAGGAAAGGTGATGACTTATTTTTTTTTTCTAAAAACAATCTGTGCCTCAAATGTTTTTGTACTCGTACTTCGTCTCACCTTGAAGAACATGCGCAATTACCTGAAACAGAAGTAAACAATATTGAATACAATGAGAAACATCGCAAACATCACTAGAATATCGTTATAATTTTAGATGAATTCTTAACAAGTTAAAAAGAAAGAAATACCTACAAAATAAAAAGATACAAAATAGATGCATTATATTTTAACTAAGTAGGTTTAGGTATTTAGTTAAAACTTAATACGTCTCTTTGAAAATTTCAAAAAAAGACAGATGTGATCATGATGTAAGTACGTTTGAGTATAAAATGCGAAAAAGCAAACATTGATATTCAAATATTAGATTTTAAAAGTAGACGATTAGGTAAAATATGAAAAACAAAATAATTTAAGGATCAAACCTCGAGCTAAAGTTGCCAATTGATCTACCTACCCTATAAACTTATATACTAACGTAAAACGTACCCTAACCTTCCTAGTTTGAACCCTATCACAAACATACGGCGCGGTCGGGTTGATACGGGTGCCGCCGCATAGGTATGTAACCTATGTACTATGTTAATTTCATTGTTGTTGTTATTATCTTTTATTATTAATTTTTATTTGTTTTTTTTTATACCACTAGGTTGGCAGACAAGCACACAGCCCACCTGATAGAAAGTGGTTACCGTGGGCTATGGACGTGTGCAACATCAAGGGAGTCACAATCGCGCTGCCAACCCTGTAAGCACAAGAGTTTCTGTGCCGTCAGTGTAAAAGGCAAAGCAGGACAAGCTTTTGGTATTCCCGCTGACAGTACAAAAACTCTCCAGTGAGTTCTAGTTACCTTACTCACCGCCGGGAACACAGGTTATTATGGCCGTGGTCTTCTGTAGGGTGGAGGTATTCCCCAATCGGACTGCTCAATGGTGTGTGTGTGTGTAATCAACGGTTCCTTTCTTTCTTTATTTCTAAATATATTAGAGTCCCTTTATAGATGAGGTCTAAACTTTGTGATCATAGGAGTACATAGCCACCATTTGTACTATTAATATTCACAAGGTGAGAGGGGAGGTCAACGTGAATGAGGACCATAATGTAATCAAAGGGAACGGTCGCGAAAGTTTAAGTCCTTGAAGTAAATAAATAACTTTGATTGCTCAAAGTAACTGCGATTGATGTAACTCATTCAAAACGTCTCGTCGAGAAATTAAGGCTATTTATTGCAAGGAATTAACGCAATTAAGATTACGATCAGCGTAAATTGATCATAACGTCTGGAGATATCTATTTATCCAACATGTCATTGATTTCGAGGTATACATATACGGATTTATGTACAGAAGAATTTGGATGATTTTGGGCGAAGGTTCTGTGGCTTAGTTATCAGAGCGTTCCCCCTGTAAGGGAAAGATCGCGAGTTCGAATCCCACTTAGACCAATCTAATTTTTTTTAATACCACTTAGGTGGCAGACAAGCGCGCGGCCCATCTGATGGAAAGTGGTTACCGTGGCCTATGGACGTGTGTAACACTAGAGAAGCCACACTCGCGCTGCCGACCCTGTAAGCTAAGAGTCTCTTTGCCGTCAGTGTAGAGGACAAAGCAGGATAAGCCTTTAGTCATCCCACTGACACAAATTCTCCAATGAGCTCTGGCTACCCTACTCGCCACTGGGAACACAACACGAAGTTATTATAACCGCGGTATTTTGTAGGGCGGAGGTACTTCCCCAGTCGGACTGCTCAATTGGGCGTAAATACCGCCGTGTCCTACCTCCTCAAAAATTCTATATCTTAATCGATTATAAATTGTAGTCAAAATAGTTTAATCAAGTCAAAGCAAGGCCTGTCTGTAAAAATCACCTGCTTAGCCAGATGGTCTAGACAGTAGAACGTAACTTTGCACGATTCTAGATACAAAACATAAAACATTCTAAGTTAAATAAGTTTTTTAAATACTAATTACATATTTTCATGTCTGTAAATCCTTCAAAGGTTAGACATAGGTGTTTATTATTGATTAACACCAACTGTGCTTATCGGTGCCACGTAGTAGGAGATGAACTGATTGAATGAAGTTTTAAAATTGATTAATATAGAAATAATTGAATCGGTTCAGATGATATTCGAACCCGCGATTTTTCCCTTACTGGGAGAATGCCACTGAGCCACCGAACCTCGCCTTGTATGGCTTCAGGCAGTAACGGTAGGTAGCTTAACCGTTGTAGTTACAGCATTACCGTCTCTACCACGGTGAGTGTTCTGACGAGCTCTTCCAACTAATCCCACCATCTCCTTTCCTAGATAGGACAACACGTGCCTCAGATGTCATCCTCACACTGTGGAGAATATACGAGCTAGAACTTTTTTTTTTTATACCACTTAGTTGGCAGACAAGCACACGGCCCACCTGATGGAAAGTAGTTACCGTGGCCTATGGACGTCTGTAATACCAGAGGTGTCACAGTCGCGCTGCCAACCCTGTAAGTACAGAGTTTCTGTGCCGTCAGTAGAAGACAAATCAGGACAAGCCTTTAGTCTTCCCACTGACGGCACAAATTCTCCAGTGAGCTCTGGCTACCCTACTCACCGCTGGGAACACAACACGAAGTTATTATAACCGCGGTATTCTGTAGGGCGGAGGTACTTCCCCAGTCGGACCAACCAAGTGGTTCGGAGATTCTTTTCTTTGCCGCACCACCAAGACCTGGAATTAATTAACAGCACACGTGTTTCCTTCTTCCTATGGTCCCGGGGGCGTGAAAAAGCATCTGATGAGGCCGCCAAGCTGAGTGCCACCATTGTAGCACTTAGTGTCTGTAATGGTGACCCTCTTTCCTGAGACTTTACCTTTAGCTTACCATCAGGCGAGGTGAGGTCAAGTTGGCGTGTCCTGTATAAAAAAAAAAGATAGACAGATAATGTTCTTAGGAGACCTTACCTAACTTTTTGATATATTTTGAATTGCATTCACAGATTTTATAGCGTGGATGTATGGCCTGTGTCGTTTCTCAAGATGTAATCTACCCCTATACCAAATTTCATCAAAAACGATTCAGTAGTTTAGGCGTGAAAGCGTAACAGACAGAGACACAGAATTATTTTCGCATTATATATGCGAAAATAATTCTGTGTCTCTGTCTGTTTGATTAGTATACTTGCGACATATTTATTTAAATTTTTACAAATAATTAGTTATGTATCATTTCGAAATAAAATTATAATCAGTTCTTCAATGTGAATCTTTGAATGCGAAGTCTTTTCTAGGTTCGCTCTTATTACGCATTTGGTTTACGTTTTATAAACATATCTTTTAAAACACTCGAAGCGCTTATGCAATATCACAGAACCAAAATCCAATCATGCCTCTAGTTCTTCCGCATTCATATCATACAGAGAACACTTCACGCGAAATTGCTTTCATTTCATCTCATCAGGCGTCCATCTTTTATTATTTTCCAAGTCTGTCAAACAGCTATGCGCTCTCAGAATCACATAAATCTACGTTTATATGAGATTTAATAACAGTTGCTAGTTTTTATAGTCCTTTGATTTTTTTTAAAGATTTGGTTAGACCAAGTCGTGGATAAGAAGTCAAGTATTATTACTTTCTGTGAAAAAATGTATCATGTAAAATAATACGTATTTAGTCTAAGGACTCAACAACAGTTGATTGTGACATTATTAACATAACATAAACTCACGCCTATACCCCCGAAGGGGTAGGCTGAGGTGCTACCCACATTTCGCCAGTTTATGTTTAGGTCCCAATGTAATAGTTGGTGAGCCTATTGCCATTAAACGGGCACCTTATAAACCTTAGATAAATACACACAAAACTTCGAAAAGTATCGAAAAGTCATTGGTGTGTGCCATGGTAAAACCTGGGATCGAAACCCGAGACCTCGTCTCAGCAGTCCATTACCCATACCACTAGGCTATCGCGGTTATATATCTCTCGAAGGTTATGGAGCGTGTTATTAATACACAGCTTCTGAGGTGCCTAGAAGGAAACGATCTAATGAGCGACCGACAGTACGGCTTTCGCCACTGTCGCTCTACCGGTGACCTTCTTGTGTATCTCACAAACCAGTGGGCGCAAGTCATCGAGAGTTGCGGTGAGGCAATAGCGGTCAGCCTCGATATAGCGAAGGCCTTCGATCGAGTCTGGCACAAAGGTCATCTTACGAAGTTGCCATATTATGGACTCCCCGAGGGATTGTGCGAATGGATCTCCAGCTTTTTGTCCAACAGAAGCATCCAAGCCGTCGTCGACGGCAGCTGCTCGGACTGCATGAACATAAACGCTGGTGTCCCACAAGGCTCCGTGTTGTTTCCGACGCTGTTTCTGCTGCGTATCAATGACATGCTGTCTGATGGCTCCATTCATTGTTATGCGGACGACAGTACCGGGGACACGTGTTACACGGGCCGTGCAAATATCCCTCAGTCCGAGGTGGAGAAGAGTCGCGAACAACTTGTGTCTGAAATCGAGACTGCTCTCTCTGGAGTATCCGATTGGGGACGACTAAACCTAGTCCAATTCAACCCCACTAAGACACAAGTATGTGTATTCACCGCTAAGAAAACCCCATTCATTGTGGCGCCGCAATTCCTGGGCACACCGCTTACCATCTCCTCGAGTATCGGGATCCTTAGTGTCGATATCTCCAGTGACGTCCAATACCGAAGTCATTTGCAGGACAAGGTTAAGTTGGCACTAAGAAAGCTCGGAGTGCTCAACAGGGCGAAGCAGTACTTCACTGCGGGGCAGCAACTCCTTCTTTATAAAGCACAGGTCCGGCCTCACATGGAGTACTGCTGTCACCTTTTTGCTGGAGCACCTGCATACCAGCTTGACCCCTTCGACTCGTTCCAAAGACGGGCATTGAGGCTGATTGACAATCCCATACTCACAGGTAGAGTGGAACCTCTTAGCCTTAGGAGGGATTTTGCCTCACTGTGTGTGTTCTACCGCCTGTACAATGGTTTGTGCTCAGATGAATTGTTTGACGTGATGCCCGTAGCTACATTCTATCATCGCACCTCTCGCCATAGGCAGGGAATTCATCCTCACACATTGCGACCTGAGACGGTGCGCACCGTGCGGTATGAAAGAAACTTCATCCCACGCACACTCAAGCTGTGGAACCTGTGTGTGACCTCCCTGCTGCGGTTTTCCCAAGCGCCTACAATATGGGGTTCTTCAAGAGGGGCCATCAGAAGGTTTCTTCATGGTCGGCAGTGCGAGTGTGACACCCCTGGTATTGCATACGTCCATAGGCCACGGTAACCGCTTCCCATCAGGTGGGCCGTGTGCTTGTCTGCCAACTGAGTGGTATAAAATATATATATATATATTTTATATAGTTAGTAAATGACTCTCACAGAGATGGGGGATACTATCGGAACAACCCTATTCGATACAACGATACTTTGTATCGATATACTACCATACGATATACAACGTACACGGATCGTATTTCATGTCATAGGTAGGCATCGCATCATATTTTTTTCGCTAGGTTTTTAACAACGTCATAAAATGTTGTAGAAAATTTCCTATATTAGGTCTTTACCTATGAAATTGCTGAAAATTTACTTACAGATTCATGAGTTCGTTATTCCTTTAATTTAATAGCTATTTCCATTATTTGTATTTTGTTTGATAGTTGATTTCATGAATTTACAACTCTGTGTTAAATTTTGTTTTTATTGGCTGCTTGATAAACTAAATTTGATCTTCAAAAACAGTACTTCCTAAATACGGACAGCATTTACGAAGTACGGTTTGATGACAAATTTTGATGATAAATTTCGTATTACTTTTTTACAACTGTCTCTTTTCACAAATGTAATAAAAGTCTTTGCTAGCTTAATGTTGTCTCATTCATACATCAAAAAATCCTAAAATTTGTCATTTCTAAAACATGTAAAAATATTAGCACTGAAAATTGGGCTTCCTCCAATTTTTTAAAAAAAAACGGCAATTTCATATGTAACAATATATCGTTACGATAAATCAATGTTTTAAGTTTAATCTGACTTGGTAATATACCTGCTACTGTAGAGCTAAATAGTGTTGCAGTAATTAATTAGGATCAGTTGTGGTCTACTGTTCTCAACTAATCAGTGTAAAATTTATCGTGTTCCAGTGGCCTCATTAGGGATATTAAATGAGATACATTGTAGCCGCCTGGTGCCCAGCAGAGTAGAATTTGGATCACCCCATTTTTTCCCATGCGGTGTCGTCCGTGTAGTACAAGGCGACTTAGGGATAGGGCAGTTTAACATCAGACAGATATATACAGCCCAGTCTCAGCCTTAAATAAATGGCTCGAGGTAACAATAGTGCCCTAAATTCGGCGACAGGTTCACCTCCTATTACGTGGCACAGAATAAAAATATTGGTGAAATGTGGGTGTTAATTCACCTCTGCCTGATAAAAGTATAATTAAGATACTAGGTAGCTAATTAAGTTTATTAACGACTGTAAGAAGTCACCCACCGAAATATCAAAACTAAAGCCAGGACATATCAATTGCACAGGATAATAAGCTCTAAGTGTACCTACTATTAATATATTAATAAGTAAGTGTTCTCTGCATATGAATAGTGTAGAAGCATTACTACTGTGTTGAGCACCGTGTTGGTTTACAGTGGAGTTGAATAGGGCGACCGCCTCTCTTTCCATGGGTGCTGTAGAAGGAATATGGCTGTTCTCTATCCGACAGTCAGCCCATGACAATATTCTGACGGCCACAAGCATGTCCCTTATTATGTGGAACCGAAAATTATAGTTGGTGAAATGTGGGTATTACCCCAGCCTACCTCTTCGGGAATTTACAGGTATGAATATTATGGATGTAGAAGTAAGCTAGACAACTTAGAAACTAAAGCAAATACATAAATTAGTTAATAATATTTAATATTAAATTTCAAGTCAAAAAAGCAAAATACAACACAGCGGGTTAAATAGTAATTTAAAAACCCCCGACACAATAAACATCTCCGATAAAGGTTGGCTGGTAGAAAATGCCTGTGGCATTAAGTCCGCCTGTGTACATATGTGCATGAAGTTTAAATAAATACATAAATAAATCTAAAATAAATTGCGTTTGTCAACCTCGAATTGTTCCGATAGCATGTGGGAGTGCTTTACCAGTTATGGGTCCCCCGACACAACAACGTTTGAATTAAAATATTACTAGATATATTTATCTTTACGTCTAATTAATACGATATATTTACAACTTTTTCCCAAGTACAATATGTACAATATGGGGTTCTTCAAGAGGGTCATCGGAAGGTTTCTTCATGGTCGGCAGCGCGAGTGTAACATCCCGGGTGTGCATAGGTCCATAGGCCACGGTAACCACTTTCCATCAGGTGGGTCGTGTGCTTGTCAGCCACCTAAGTTTTATAAAAGATATATTTTGTACACATACACCAATCAAACCAAAACCCATAAATGAAACCGCAACCGAAAAATCGGACTAGTAGCTTTGGACAAAAGTGATAACATTGATTTGCATAAGTAATATTTTTTGTAGCGAATCCTGGTAAGTTATCACCGGAACACCTATCTAAGAACATGCATCAATCAAAACCAGGTAGGCACATAACTGAAATCTGCAACAAAATCGGGCAAGCAGTTTTGGAGAAAAATGTCAACACGGATTTACACAATGAAACATCCTCTTAACCCAATCACATATACCGTCTCCGTTCCATCGTGCGTAACAAACAAGAAAACAACATTAAAAAGTTAGAACCAAATAATGACCAAACTTTATACATGTATATCAAAACATTTTTACAGCTCAACTGGCGATAAACACGCGGGTATTGAAATAACCAAACAAGTGACGTTTTGACAGCTATCCATGTTTTGTTTTGTTTGTATATTATAAAACACATAATAATATTTGAACAAGAACAAAGAGGTTGTTTTAGAAGATATTTATAGGTTTATTTATGTTTGAAATTATTGAAATCTACTAAACATGTTGACGACTGTGATTAAAGCTAGAGCCAAAACGAGAGGTAGATTGAACGCAATTTTAAGGAGGTAGGACACGGCGGTATTTCCGCCCGATTGAGCAGTCCGACTGGGGTAGTACCTCCGCCCTACAGAATACCGCGGTTATAATAATTTCGTGTTGTGTTCCCAGCGGTGAGTAGGGTAGCCAGAGCTCACTGGAAAATTTGTACTGTCAGTGGGAAGACTAAAGGCTCGTCCTGCTTTGTCTTCTACTGACGGCACAGAAACTCTGTACTTACAGGGTTGGCAGCGCGACTGTGACTCCTCTGGTGTTACAGACGTCCATAGGTCACGGTAACCACTTTCCATCAGGTGGGCCGTGTGCTTGTCTGCTAAATAAGTGGTATAAAAAAAAACGCATTTTTAATTCAAACTACCCTCTCGTTTTGGCACAATTGGCACGCAATTTAAGTAGCATTTCATAGTAGTTAAAATTATTTAGTAACAATATATTCTAACATACCAATGTGAAGTAAGCATCAGATTGATCTTGACTAACAAAGCACTCAATGTGATCTTGAAAGGCTTCAACCTTTATATATGTATATCAAAATACGTAAAACATATAAAAGTATACAAAAACATGTATATTTATTACTTTTTTGTATGCAAACGGTTCACGTTAACCTTTTGCAATAGCAATAAAATCTGAATATCAGGAAGGAACGAAAACTAAGGAGTTTTTCCCCCTTCCTGTAAACATAATGTTCTGATATTTGGGTACACACCTATAGTTCTGACAATAATACAATTTTAATCAATAAAACATTTTGATTTGCTCTTAATTAATCGATATTATATCATTTTCTTGAGGATCATTTTTTTGAGGACGTAGGACACGGCGGTATTCCCACCCAATTGAGCAGTCCGACTGGGGAAGTACCTCCGCCCTACAGAATACCGCGGTTATAATAACTTCGTGTTGTGTTCCCGGCGGTGAGTAGGGTAGCCAGAGCTCATTGGAGAGTTTTTGTGCTGTCCGTGGGATGACCAAAGACTTGTCCTGCTTTGTCCTCTACACTGACGGCACAAAATCTCTGTTCTTACAGGGTCGGCAGCACGGATGTGACTCCACTGGTGTTACACACGTTCATAGGTCATGGTAACCACTTTCCATCAGGTGGGCCGTGTGCTTGTCTGCCACCTAAGTTGTATAATAAAAAATAAAACAAAAAATTGTAACTTTGCAGCCAAGATTGTTCTGATGCTGACTACCTATATTCTGTATTGTAGACTAAATATTAAAATATATTATTTATTTTGTATCTCGGTATCCTGTATTGTACTAGTCAATTTCAATTTAGATTCACAATTAAGTCCATTCCTATAAAATATTGTCTTTATTGTGACCAGATATGAAATTGAAACCCTTCTGTAGCATAAATAAATTGTAGTACCTAAGTAAAATATAATCGTCTGTAGCTTAGTGGTTAAGGAGTCCGCCTTACAATCGAAAGGTCCCGGGTTTGAATTCTGGATATTAACTACCGACGTGAACCCACTCCTAACACAAGCAATTTAGTCTAGCTGGAGGGGGTTAGAGGAAATTATTAGTATTTTCAAGTCTAATATTCTTTGAAAAAAAAAAGAAAAAAAAAGATCTATGCCATTAAACGCCAATAAACAATTAAAGACCACTGTCGTTATGTGAAACTAAAAATCATAATTGGTAAAATGTGTACTTTAATACACTTCTTACTTACTTGGGGATGTACAGATGTGAATATATGTACGTGTCATTACGTAACATTGGCAAGGGATCCCCACGATCAACTCCACTTTGAGAAACCCTGTGCTGAAAATCATCTAAGCGTTTAATAACAAAAGGGTCCTTGTATACTACATAAGTATAAATGTCACGTTTGTCAATGACAAATGGTAGGGCCAAGGTATAAATACGGTTAAGATACGGCCGTTTTCTAATTGTCATTCAACTCAACTAATAGAAACACTGATGAATACTCAATACAGCTACAGATTAGGCCTTGTGTTCATGTTATATAATCATCTTGTATATGAGTCTTGAACAATGAATCAGTCAATACATTAAACCTATTGCAGTCCACTGCTGGATTTAGACCTCTCCCAATATTGGGAGGCTTTTGTCTACTGTTTCCACGCTGGTCAGACGGGTTGATAGAGGGTTTTATTTCGAGTTTTACTTCTATCACAGTGATATCGCCTGCGTATTTTTCCGTTAGGTGCCTCTTACGACACCATTCGGATGAGATGGCGTGGTGATACTTGTATTCTTTCTCCGTCACCACATTTGTCTTGAACATTTTGTATTAATTAATGAAGTGAATACTATTAGATGATTTGTATTTGACACGACATAATATAATAGTATCGCTGATACTATTTACAAGAGTACGGTTTATGCATGCAATACATACTTACATAAAATAATATAATAAATAAATATATCTGTTGACCGTGGTTCCATGGACTTGTGCCACACAGAAACCTATTCTCGGAATCAATAAATAATAAATAAAAAAAGGTAGCGTTTTCCATGAAAGGTCCCAGATCGATTAACTTTTACACAAGAAATAATTAGTATAAAAACAATTTAGGTACACAAAACATTAATCCTCTAGCTGTACGTGAAAACCACAAGAAAACAGAACAACAGACAGATAGATGTGGCAGAGGACTTTTTGTTTGTAAATTCTTGACAGCTTGATAAGGTAACGTTTTGGTATAATCACCACATAGTGACTATACCAAAACGTTATCTTATCAAGCCGTTTTTCGCTTGCCCATTAATGTAATTCCAGCTATGATTTCAAATATCAAGATCAATCCAAAAATAACTTGACAATTGGATTAGTCAATTTAATAATAACGTAACCTTTCCTAAATGCTGGGACATTGCGTAATCCAATTTAATTGTCAGAAGTGGTACACACCATGATCGAGCTAACAATATTATCTGTCTAATTGAATTCCAGAACTGGCGGATAGCGGCGATTAATTAAACCCCGACTATAATTCCAATCAATGAAACTCATTGACCTTTATAGAATGTGATATAGACAGTTTAACCAATTTTGATATTTGACTGACTGAATATAAATGAATTAAATTGTTTTTTTTTACCAGAATGCTCATCAATATAGTGCATAACATAAACTCACGCCTATATCCTCGAAGGGGTAGGCAGAGGTGCTAGCACCAATGTAATAGGTGGTGAGCCTATTGCCATTAACCGGGCACTCACAAACCTGCGCTAAATACATACATAACTTCGAAAAGCATCGAAAAGTCATTGGTGTGTGCCATGGTAAAACCTGGGATTGAACCCGAGACCTCGTCTCAGCAGTCTATGACCCATACCACTAGGCTAACCGCGGTACCCAATACAGTGCAGTTATATCTTATTGTTATAATGCACACACATCTGATGTGATAGATGTTATATCTGAACTATTAATAAAACTAAAGAGTTTGTTTGTTAAGCATACTAGTCTTTAGATTTAAACATACATACATACATATAATCACGCCTTTATCCCTGGAGGGTTAGGCAGAGGTGAATTAACACCCACATTTCACCAATAATTGTAAATGGTCCAAGTAATAGGGGGTGAGCCTATTGCCGTATTCTGGGCACTATTGTTGACTCGAGCCATGCATCTGAGTCTGAGTCTGGGCTGTATATATATCTGTCTGTTGTTAAACAACCCTATCCATTAGACGCCTTGTACGACATCGCATGGGAAGAGATGGGGGGGTGGCCCTAAGTCTGCTCTGCCAGAAATCACGCGGCAAATTTTCATTTAATTCATTTAAATTTCATTTAAATTCAATTTAGATTTAAATGGATGTGAAAAAAATACTTTAGGACAGGCTATAGGTTATTTAACATGTTACGACTCTTACCTCCTCCGTAAAGAGAAAATGCATCTAATAAATATTGGACAACCTACTAAAACCCCTAGAGAAGTGGCCATTGTATTCTAGAATAGAAGGACTTATGCATAGGATTTGACGTTTATGACATGCGTTGACGATTGTCATATATGTCAAATCTCATACATTTCTAATCAATTAAGATAGGAAAAAAAATTGAATCAGCTTAGGCGGGATTCGAACCCACTAAGCCACCGAACCTTGGCTGAAATATTCAAAATATTATATCCGTCTTACTTCAACCTTCTGCGCGTCCTTCTACACGTGCAGCTTGTGGATGTGTTACACTCTATGGGCAAATAACGACCTGCGCATTCAATATAATAACGCATTCAGGATGCTGTTGGGGCTGTCTCGGAGATGCAGAACATCAGGAATGTTTGAATAGGCCCGCACAGACGATTTCTATGCTATTATTAGAAAGCGTTCAGCCTCTGCCTTGGCACGACTCCGCCGCAGCTCCAACAGTCTCCTGAGTGTGTTTAAGGACAGGTGGGACTCCCCTTTGTTGCATTACTGGATTACACTCCACACGTGTCACAGATAGTGGAGTGTTGTTATTTATTTGTATTTATTACTAACATTAGTTCTTAAGTTAAATTGTTGCCAACACTATGGATCGATGGTCTGACAATAAATTAATTTTAATTTAATTTTATTATATATTTTTGCTTGAAAATTTAATTCAATAAAAAACACATTTCTATTTCGGTGTTAGTAGGTTGCTTATGTTGCTGTAGACTGTACTATGCCTGTGGAGACGATATGCTCCGAAACGTAATTCCCTGGTGGGTGTAAGTCCTGGATTTTAATAAAGAGCAAATTCAGTCCCTATTTCATCATGTCGAAATGGGTCCGCGGTAGCCTAGTGGTATGGGTAATGCACTGCTGAGACGAGATCTCGGTTTCGATCCCAGGTTTTACCAAGGCACACACCATTGACTTTTCGATGCTTTTCGAAGTTATGTGTGTATTTATCGCAGGTTAATGGCAATAGGCGATGTAGGCATGAGTTTATGTAATGATATGGAAATGGGGCATCTCGTCACATGGTTAGCGATGACGTGGCTGTAATAAAAGTGAACCACCTAAAACCACAAGGTATCCGTCACGGGTACCCCTTACGGGAAGACCCCCGGTTCGGACTCCGGGACTTCCTCCGGAACTTCCGGACCCCCCGATTCTGGTAGGTAATAATATTCAAGATCCCCGTCAGGTAATGACCGCTTCATTTCTTTCCGAATTTGGCTTCTTTTAATTAAGAAACAAGAAAATGTGTACAAATAAACAGTATATAGTTAGATAGATAATACTATACTGTACACCAATACATTTACAGCTGAGACAAGAAGGTAGCATGCATATACAGTTTAATGTACGATGGGCGGCCTTATTACTTATCGCTTTCTTAGAGGCAACCTTGGGATGGACAGTAATGTGTCAAGACAAAAAAAATAAAATATATACAGCTTTACGTAAAGTTAGTTTACAGGTAATAATGTTATTCTCTGAAGTATATTTCATAAAGAGTGTGTTTAGTTAATTGAGTAATAAATACCGAGTTAAATTAATCTGACACGGGTTATCGCTTTATGGTACTCAGGGGACATGACACAGCTTTAATAGGAGCTCAACGATCAGTGTAGTAGTATGTAAACTTGACAATTAATCTGATTAATATGCTCAGGATATCGTTGGAACTTCCGAGTGCCATCATTGCGATGCGGGCGAGGACTGGGGGCTGCATACGTCCACCGAGTCAGGCCCGGTGCGGGTGACGCCGAGACGTGTGTGTGACGAGAGTGAGAGTTCTCACACTCACCACCTTGCTCGCGGTGATGGTTCGCTGCGAGGTGGCGTTCGCTTCTTCAGCAAGCAAGTAATGCTCGTGGAGGAGACGACGGAGCGGGAGCGAAGGAGACTCGGGCGTCGGAAGTCGCAAAATGACCTCCGTCTCCCATGAGCGCGGGGCTGGGGGTGACGGGTAGAACCACCAGTCACCATAGTAGAAGCAGGCCGCGGCGGCGGTGCGCGATCCAACCGCTTTGAATTTTAATCCCGTTCTTGGAGCCCATAGGAACGTATGTCCGGGATATTCCAGACTATCCATGTACCAACTTTCAGCTAAATTCATTCATTCAACCGATCGATAATTTTTTTATACCACTTAGGTATCGTAATTGAATAACGAACATCGAAATATTTTCATGAACTTTCACATTTATTCTATAACTAAGATACTTCTGGAAAATAAATATCTTTAATTTTCCGACCCTGATTCTGATGGTTAGATGGAACGACTACGATCTGTGTTAGTTGATCGTAACATCAGCATATCAAAGGTATCCATTAACCGCGATTATGGCCCATTGTCTTTTATCTGCGGACAAATCGTGATAGCTTAATAATATTATTTGAAGTGTAGCAGTAACGGACAGATACGTTTATTATAGGAAGATTGAATGAGCGGCCATTGACGGTGAAAAATAACGTCGTTTTGTTCATAGCTTTGTGTGATATGAAGTATTTATATTCTACGATATTTTGCATAGCGCCATTTAGACTCAAGGTAAGCATAGAACAACTAGCTTGTGTTTTGAGATTTAACTACTAGCTACTATTAAACCAACTAAACGTACTTAGATATATATTTTTTTTTACATATCGATACATATAAAATTATTTGTCTTGACTTCCTGATTCATCAACATAGACCCTAAGACTGCCTGTCCACAAGCGGAGAGGAGAGGAGCAGAGCTGTGCCAAAATTAACAAATCAAATGGTATAAAATCTTTGCTCCGCTTCAGGGGACAGAGATTTGCAAACTAGTTTTAAAATTCATACATTCTTCAGCGATGTGCTAGAGTGACTAAGAGTGAGGTAGCGGAGCTGTCTGCTGTCAGTGACATTTCGCGTATTAGTAAACCATTCGCTCACTGCTGGCAGCTCAAAAAACTCGTCTTAGCTCTACTTATGGGAAACACTGTCCGCAACTCCGCTTCGCATTACTAACTTTCTCACTCTGCCCCACTACCTAGCTCCACGTAAATCGACAGGCATAGTCTGCAACGCCAGTCCGCATTACTTTCTGGCACAGCTCTGCTACCCAGCTTCGCTCAAATGGACAGGCAGCCTAAAACCCTGGACCTACAAACTTGAAATTTTAGGAAGTGATGCCTTAGATAGTGAAAGCATACCTATATTAAGAAAAGATTTTTGGGAATGTCACTACTGAAGGGGTTAAATAGGTGAGTGTACATACGTCCATAGGTCACGGTGATCACTGCTTGTCTGACACCTAAGTGGTATAAAAAAGGTGATTAACGGTTGCATGGAAAATCCACCATTTTGAAGAGAGTTTAGAAAAACAGCCACTTTTAGAAAAACAGCTTTGTACGTTTCATTCATTCATTTCTAACCTGAAATGTATATACTTGTTTTTCTAAATTAGCTACTAAAAGGGTAAAATTGGAACGAAAGTTTGTATACAATTATTTTACGAATTTATTCCCGGGGGAAGCTGGGAACCGGGTCACTGGTTTTACATAGAATTACCCAAATCAATGCAGATATACGTATTCATACGAACAAATATTTGCTTATGCACAACTAACTATATTTGCATTCACACAATGGGAATCGCACTAGCTTCAAAACTAATCAGCACTTTACTATAGGAAAAATACACTAGGTCCTTAATAACTCAAGTGAAACTAGTTTCTGCTCAAATAATTTATGTAAGTACGGAATACATTCCATCTGCTCACCATATTAATCATGATTCCTAGGCAACCGTCTTCCATTTGTAATTGCGAACTGAAATAGAACGAGCGAGCTATAAACTTGACGTACAGAACAAGGTGCGTTGATTAATTTGAACAGAATCATCCCCATTAACAACACGTAGTTAATACAGTACCTAGCTAAATAAATATACGGATAAGGAGCCGAGAACTGTAATCGTGTGTTTCCTTCTTCCTACAGTCCCGGGTCCTATAAGCGGGTGTGAAAAAGCATCAGATGAGGCCGCCAAGCTGCGTGCCACCATTGTAACATTACTTAGTGTCTATAATGGTGACCCTCTTTCCTGAGACTTTGCCTTTAGCTTACCATCAGTCGAGGTGAAGTCAAATTGGCGTGTCATAGATAAAAAAATAGGAGCAGATAGGACACGGCGGTATTTGCGCCCAATTGAGTAGTCCGATTGGGGAAGTACCTTACAGAATACCGCCGCCATAATAACTTCGTGTTGTGTTCGCAGCGGTGAGTAGGGTAGCCAGAGCTCACTGGAGAATTTGTGCTGTCAGTGGGAAGACTAAAGGCTTGTCCTGCTTTGTCTTCTACACTGACGGCACAGAAACTCTGTACTTATAGGGTTGGCAGCGCGAGTTTGTCTCCTCTGGTGTTGCAAGCGTCCATGTAACCACTTTCCATCAGGTGGGCCGTGTGCTTGTCTGCCATATAAGTGGTATAAAAAAATCTCGGGACATATATGTTGGACGTAAAATGTCCTCAAAATGCGCTCTGTACGCGCAGTACACGTTTCTTGGGTGTCTTTAGAGGATACTGCATGATGCCGTGGCGGTGGACGATATCAAATTCACCAAACACAGATTATTAGGAAACACTCCGCGCACGCCAGGGCATCGTTTGTATCGGTTTCGGTTCGTCGGTTGTATCGGTTCCCTTATCGGTCCAAGATAAGTGTCCCGAAGTATGTATTAGCTATGCGATAGATTACTATATACGTTATACGGACTCCGAGGTGAAAGCCTCAGATGGGACCGGGACTAACGCAAAGGTGATGATGCTGAGTAGCTTAGTGGGTCAGGAGTCGGCCTTACGATCGAGAGGTCTCGGTATCGAATTCTGGCCATTACACTACTGGCGTGAACCCACTCCTATCACAAGCAATTTAGCTGAGCATGAGGGGATTGAGCGAATTTTAGTAATAATTTCGGTTCCAATATTCTTTTTAAGACAAAAAAGTACGTAATATTATAAATGTAAAAGTAACGCTGTCCGGTCTGTCTGTAGGTTCCGCTTTTACGCCTAAACCAATGAACCGATTTTGATTGAATTTGGTATAGGGGTAGATTAGGCCTTGAGAAAGGAGAAAGGACATCCACGCGTGCGGAGATGCGGGCAGAAAACTAGTGTTAGATATACTCGAAAACTAGTACCAGTATCCGGCGAGATCGGGCGTCGGAGGTCGATTCGGGCGTCGGAGGTCGATGAACGACCTCCGCCCCCCATGAGCGCCGGCCTGGGGGTGACAGGTGGAGCCGCCTGTCACCCTGGCAGAAGCAGGCCGCGGCGGTGTCGCGCGTGGCGCGCCTCCCCTTTTCCGGGGACGAGTTGGGGGCTCTGTAGTCCCCCCCACACCCGAGAAGAGGGCCAGATCGTGAGAGATGGCCCTGGGTCCCCCGGGGTGCAACTAAAGCGACCCACAGGCGGCGTGCGTTTTAGTCGGTTCGAGTCCGACATAACCTCCTCCACCAGCTCCGGTGGGGAGGTATCAGTGGGGATTTTACGCACGTAAAAAAAAAAATTATCCGGCGAGAAACGCAAGTAAAAGAAGCTCAAGGTGTATGTCAAGATCGTAGTAATGAAACATGTGATTATTGCCAACCCTTCTCAACGGTCAACCGGTCCCGCTCTCCGGGACTCAAACCTATTAATACCGCACATACCGCATGCCGTTGCAAGTTTTTAGTTACCTAACTATAAGGCACCATAAAGCTTCGAGGAGGTAGTACACGACGGTATTCCCGTCCAAATTGAACAGTCTGACTGGGGAAGTACCTCCACCCTACAGAATACCACGGCTTTAATAACCTCGTGTTGTGTTCCCGGTGGTGAGTAGGGTAGCCAGAGCTCACTGGAGAGTTTTGTGCTGTCAGTGGAAAGACCAAAGGCTTGTCCTGATTTTGTGTTCTGCACTAAAATCTCTGTTCTTACAGGGTTGGCAGCACGGATATGACTCCAAAGGTGTTACACACGTCCATAGGTCACGGTAACCACTTTCCATCAGGTGGGCCGTGTGCTTGTCTGCCACCTAAGTTGTATAAAAAAAGCATTGCCTCGTACCCTGGCTGACCCGGCTCTTTCCCGGGTTCGAGATGGCTCCCTCAAGTTGGTACCATCTGTAAAAGTTGTACTGTGTTTATGTGTACTTGAAAGCAATAGAAATTCTCCAGTTGAGCTACAGACCTACAGAATCACTATTTTACAACCAATAAGGAATAAAAACTTTGCCACATATACCGCTAGACTGCTACTACTATGGATTCTATGATGCTACCCGTCTATTCTCGTTCACACAGACAATATTCACTTTGTCCTGCTACCGCACACCAATCAGAACGGATGGTTGCGGTCTCTTCAGTAATAAACGAGTAAGTGACGACCGTGACACTGTGGGGAGACGGTTCGTAACTCATATATACTTCAGGGCACATATATTCGTCACACACATAAGTCATCAGACAAATGAGGACGTGCCGCATTGATTGATTTATATCCATGATTGGTGAATTTTTGTTACCGTAGCTATCCTCAATAAGCACCCAAAAAAAATGTGCATATAGGGTAATATAGATCTTGGACTTAAAATGTATGGCTTCTATACGGCTCCTAAATAGTATACTTCGGGAATTTAGGAGTCATGAGTACAAATTTGATACCGCCATTCTTAAAGATAATATACTTTTTTTTACTTCTGCTCGTTTGCGAGGGCTCGTAGCACGTGTATGACATGACATAGCAATGGCAGTATGGTGTTCTACGGCTTCTACGACTGTGTTAGTATCATGGGCCGTATTCCTGTTTAGAGCAAAAATTTGTATGCGTAAATAGAATATTCAAATACTTAGGGTATATACCTAAGTATTACAATGAATGTGTTAACAATCTTTAAATGTAATTCTGAATTTTAAAACTCTCTATGCCGGTTAGTTCAGTCCTGGTTGACGCTCTAAAATTTCTCCTAGAAGAATTATTTATTTTACGATTTGTACACTATTTATGGGAGAAATTCCACAAAGGCCACTTGAGCAATAAAAATCACAAGTTCATAATCGTTCTTATTCAAGTCTCAACAAGCTCAAAGACCACCACTTCAGCCATGACTCAACAGCGCTGCAATAAATTTTAACTTGAAGGGGTCGAAATTTTAACTTGAGTAGGTACTTGATACACTCAGAAATGCTTAACTGTGTCTCAGCTTTTGAAATTACTAATTCTTAATTCTATAATGAATAATTTTCGTTTTATTATCATTTCCTATAATTATATTTTAATATTAATCTTAAACAGCAATGCTAATTTCAAAAAACAATATTTATCTTAATCTTATTCAATTTTTATCGTCTTTTCTCTTATTATTTCTAGTTATTAGGTAAAGTGTCCTTCTCTTCTACTATCATTATATTTAAATCAACAAAGTATTTTTATTTGCCCAAAACCATTAGTATTATTCAATAAATTATTTGCAGACCGACAATATTTACATACAATCTAGGGAGGCTGTAAAGAAGGGCCTGAGTAATTTTCATTTACGAATGAATTTATTTATTTAGTACCAAATGAGTCCCCACACCCGAGGAGAGGGCCAGATCGAGAGAGATGGCTCTGGGTCAGCCGGGGTGCGAGAGATATGCCTGTTAACCTTACCTTCGGCAAACAAAAACGACCCACAGGCGTCGTGTGTTTTGGTCGGTTCGAGTCCGACATAACCTCTTCCACCGGCTACGGCGTGGGGTATCCGTGGGGATTTTGCGCACGTAAAAAAAAGTATCAAATGATCATACTGTGAACCACTTGATAATATGTTGCTCCAACTAATCTATAAATAATGACTGGTTATATGTGTGTGAAAAATTTAATGAAAACAGAGAAATTAAATATGTATGCCAGGATCGTAGTAGGGGTAGACATGTGTGGAAACAAGTGGTCTCTGCTTACCCGACTTATGCATGTATGAATAATCATACCATCGGTGGTATCAATATCGTGTGACCAATCATAGGATAGTGCAACAGAAAAGAAGACGAGACTGAGTAATGGAACATGTAAGGTCACGTACGATTTTCGAAGCGCAAACCAACATTACCTACATATCGGTATACTTCCTAATAGATTCGGAAGTCAGACGGCAGTCGTTACAGTAAAAGCCAAAATGTACCAAATCCTCGAAAGGATCAGAAGGAGAGTGGACCCAGGATTTGAGATATAAGCATTTGTGTGCTACCGGGATTTTCACTTACATGAAGAAAAGACGTGTTTGATAAACCTGAAATCAAATATTCTACTACTTTTTATTTTTCTCCATTGTTATCGACATGTTTTATTTATTATTTTCCACATTGGCAAAACAGTTATGTATAAGAACTGTTTTGCTCAGAATACTATTTTACCCAAAGTTGATCCCTGTGAAATTCCTACGAGAAATTAATTCCATTTGTGGCTCTTGACATTGAAGTGATTTCGGAATGAAAGACTTGAAGTATTCCTCTGAGACATACCATACCGTCCCTCACAGGGAACGTCCAATAATTCCTTATATTCCGATACAATATAATATTTACAATCCTTTGATCCTTACCCATCTTTGCTATTTATGAGGCAAATAGGTTAGGTTGTGGGTAAACAATAACCTAGTCGAAAGAGCTATTTATGATATCTAATAGTATTTTATTTCTTTACACTAAGACTATAGAACTGAGGGTAAAGAAGGAGTTGGTATGTAAGGATAGATATAAAATTAATTCGTTTAAGACCAATCCTGTTTTAGACAGCGACATTTTGAAATTGTTATACCTTTGAAATTTCAGTATAACTCATTTGAAATCTCATAAAATGAGATTAAATATTAAAGTTTCACAATTGTATAATATTACAATTGAAATATAATTTATTCTGTATTTAAATCATTGTAACTGTGGGCTTCTGGACGTTCCGTTATTGGGAACTGCTTTTTGGACAGGTGTTTGAATATCAGAGAAATCCTGCAATTTTATTCGGTTGGACTCTAATTTGTGTCATAGCTTTGCAGAGTTTCGATTTATTTGCTATATTTTTATACTTAGTGTTTGCGCCATTTTAGAATGCCGCTATGTTTCTGTATGACATGCTTTTAATAACACGTCAACATATTTACAATTAATACTTATGTCAATAGAATTAATTTATATGAATTTTTATTTCAAATAAGTACAAATTAAATTAATTACAATACACATGTCCAATCATTATCTGCAATAGCATCTGCAAATAGCTAGAAGATGGTACCATTGGCGGTGAGCCTAATGTGGTCGTCCGAGACCTGGAGATTTTGATTCCGCGTCTCAAGGAGCCCCTTGATTTTTTTATTTAAACCCAGCCGGGTTTAGAGGTGAATCCGACCAAGTGCGAGTTTTTCCTGCAGCACAGAAGCTCATACACACTTGCCTCTCTTCAACACACACTTTTCGGGCCTCAGTGAACTTACTCCTAACACCTTCACCCTATTGGGTTCCCCCATTTTCCTGGAGGCAGTTCTTGAGGCAATTACTTCTCAACAAATCCATCTCCTTTCCGCTCGGGAACATTTAACAACCCTTTCGGCCCACGTTGCTGTCGTGCTGCTTCGCATGTATTTTGCGGTTCCCAAAATCATGTGTCTTCTTAGGACTACACCAACCTGGCTCTGTTTTTAGGCTGCTTCCTCTTTCGACAGCACTCTGAAGGAAACCGCAGAGTCTACACTCAACGTCTCACTGGGCGAAAGGCATTGGTGACAAGCCTCTCTGCCAATAAGATGCGGGGGCCTCGGATTACGGCGTGTGACGGACGTTGGCTTGCCAGCTTTCCTAGCATCGACTCATGGGGTGGCAAACCTGGTCGCTAATACGCTCTCCTCAAATGGCGACCGGGTAAATATACTCTATGTGTGCGAGGCGCTGTCGGCATGGTCGGTCCTTAATCCGAATGAACCGCAACCGGCTGCCCCACACGTGCAACGAGGGTGGGATAGTGTCGGTGCAGGGGGTTGTTAAGGGAGATCCTTGCCGGAGCGACAGGCGTCGATTTAGTGAGGCTCAAAGCGGTATCGCAACCTGAATCGGGGGCGTGCTTACACGCACTTTCGTCACCGCACATTGGCACCTTGCTAGACGATGACTCTTTGCAAGGTGTGTGAATCACATAGATGCATCTGTCGTTCCATGGTGGAGGAGGACGGTCATCACGCACTGAGTTGTCGTCGCTGCACGGGTAGGTTTCCGCGCCACCATGCCCTCAACGATATAGTTCGAGGGCTCTTATATCGGCAAACGTACCGTGTACGCTGGAGCCCTCGGGTATCAGCAGTTTTTTTTTTATACCATCAAGTTGGCAGACAAGCATACGGCCCACCTGATGAGAAGCGGTTACCGTGGCCTATGGACGTATGCAATACCAGGGGTTTCACACTCGTGCTGCCGACCATGAAGAAACCTTCTGATGCCCCTATTGAAGAACCCCATATTGTAGGCGCTTGGGAAAACCGTGGGATCAAGTTTCTTTCATACCGCACAGTGCGCACCGTCTCAGGTCGCAATGTTTGGGGATGAATTCCCTGCCTATGGCGAGAGGTGCGATGATAGAATGTAGCTACGGGCATCATGTCAAACAATTCAAAGTACTGAGCACAAACCATTGTATAGGCGGTAGAATACACACAGTGAGGCAAAATCCCTCCTAAGGCTAAGAGGTTCCACTCTACCTGTGAGTATGGGATTGTCAACCAGCCTCAATGCCCGTCTTTGCAACGAGTCGAAGGGGTCAAGCTGGTATGCAGGTGCTCCAGCAAAAAGGTGACAGCAGTACTCCATGTGCCCCCGAGCTGTGCCCTGTACTTACACGTCCATTAGACACAAGTTGCTTAAGCACCATCGCCGGTATACCGTCCGGCCCATTCAACTTCCGGACATCTAGGGACTTAAGCTCGCGCCGGACGACCCGTTGCGTTATTTTAACTTCGGTCATGGAAGTACCACATCTGGGGATGATGGGTGGTTCGGCGAGATTGGACGGGAAGCGGCAACGGCAGGTGCCTGTTGTGGGATGCCACTTGCGTCAGCACTGTCACGGCTACGCACCTGAGTCGCTCCGTCAGTGCTCCTGCGTCGGCTGCTGAGGACGCGGCGAGTAGAAAAAGAATGAAATACGCCGCAATGGAGCCACAACATTATTTTGTGCCCACTGCGGTGGAGACTATGGGCAGTTGGGGGTCAGAGGCGAAGGGCTTAATCGCTGAGATAGGCCGCCGTATCCGCGAACAAGGCGGTGACACCCGCTCCGGCTCGTTTCTGGGGCAGAGGATGGCCATCGCGATTCAGCGAGGCAACGCTGCCAGTGTCATGGGCACTTTTCACTGATTTGACATAACAATTGACAAAATCTATGATTCATAATTCATAATTCATTTATTACTGTAAAATAGTACAACATTCTCCTTAGATGACAAAGATTTGTGAATAATAGTAAGTATTAAAGATATAATATCCAAGGAGTGATGTGGCACTCGTACTAGGTGACCCTGTGTCACGAGTGCCGTCACCTTCCATAATTGCAGATAATGATTGCAGATAATGATTGGACATTTGTATTGTAATTAATTTAATTTATATGAATTATATTATTATTATATGAATTATAATATTATTATTACAAATGTATTATTAAAGATGTATTTTTTCCCGTAGGATAGCTATGATCATATTATGCTTATAGTTTAACAATAGGTGTGTGTGAGTCACAATATGATTAAGACAACAAAGCAGATAAACTTCTAGATCGGTTTCTCATGAACCAAGAATAATTACATTCACAAATCTAGCTGAAAATGGAAGCTGAAAAGACGAAGAGGCTTACCCCAGCGGCACAAAACACAATAAACCAATAAATGACAAGAACACAACTGTCCAGGATTGTCTCGACACTACAGAGAGTACAAAATTGCCCGCACTGATATTTGCGGCGGAAAAACAAGGAAAAAAAGGATACGCATCACTGGATTGTAAATCTCAACGAGTGAGATAACGCGAAACAAACGTAGGTAGTGTCACGAGGAATTGTGTTACAGTCAGATAATAGGCTTGTTTATGTTAAGAAATTACAATAAATACTCGTTCTGAATCCAGACTTGAATTTCGATTAGTTTTTTCACGACACAAATTGTCGCGTGTCACTGAAGATTTCGTATTGATTCAGATTTGTTGTTAATTCGACAGCTTTATCTTCATTTTATTATAACTAGTATAGATAACTTCTTTGGGAATGGTGAAAAAAAGCTGGCCAAGTGCGAGTCAAAATATCGATCCGAGGGTTCCATAACTTTAGCTACATAAACTGTAATATATTTTGAATGCGTTAACTTAGAAGTTTTATTTTGCCACAGTTTCAAGACTATATAGACCTGAGTATGTAGTAAGAATTTCATTCCAGAGAACAAGGTATTGACAAACAGACGGATAGGCGGACAATGAAGTGATCGTATAATCGATTCGTTTTTTTCCTTTTGATGTATGGCAATATATGGCAATAGAAAATAAAACTTCATCAGTTTCAACTTCGTCAAGTCAGCTTTGACTTAAGAGTACTTTTATAGCAAATAAGTGGTTCTCTTTTTGATAGTAAATATATAAAAAGATAAAATATGTAGATAGATAAAAAGTTTTACTTTTCATCAAACTATAAAAAGTCGTTCAGAGATTTTCGCCCTTAGTTTTTCTAAGAACAACTCTCATAAATTTTGTGTTTGTGAAGAATCTATAAATTATTTATGTGTAGCTTTTGACTGTATGTGAAAATAATCTTCAATAACACAAAGAAAGTTTCAATGTTGGGGCTATAGATCTACTGATAATGATGAAGTGGTCTATTGCTACTCTGCAGTATTGGATTGGTGGTTGTTTTTCGTCCCTATTTAGGGTAAACTAGTTTGGAAGACGTACTTAATACGATGTAAAGTAGTAGAAGCCATCAAAGTGTTTATCAGCCACCTAAGTGGTATAAAAACAAATTGAAAACAATATCTGTAGTATATATTTACGTGACAGAAAGATCCAAATATACTTTTATATTTAATATATTAAGATGCTTGAAATACTTAGCTTATAATAATTAATATCGTAAAACTTAGAAAGAGCTTATGAGCAATTTGATTTCGTAGCCCTCAAGAATTTCACTGTTATCATAGAAAAAAAATCTTTGAAATTAGTTTGTCTGGGTACAGTGGTAGAAATGAAATAAAATATTCAAGAATCTATGGCTATAGGTATGTAAGCAGCTGATCCACTCATGTCCACTGATGTCGCCGCTTTATCCTCATATAATCATAGGAAAAACAGAGAAACAGGTATTAGGAGTAGCATCATGCCCATCAAAGAAAAATAAAATGACGATGGTACTTCTATAACTAAGGACAAACATCAGGAATTGTTTAACGAGAGGAACCTTCATTAATATGTATCTATTCTTCTTAACTCTGTGTACCCAATAAAAATAAATGATAAATCTTGTTACTTATTAATTAGTCCGTCCATTTGGCTGTCGAATAAATAAATGTTTTCTCTTTTGACATTTCCTTATAAAATATTTTGGATGAATTTGCTTTGATGTATCAATTGGAGGAATTATAAATTGAATATAAAATTGTTAGAAGGAAAATTACAGTATGTTTTTAGTTACAATTTGGATAGAAGATCAAATTGTTCGATGTTTTTCTGACAAGTAAACATGGTTCAAAGAGGGGAGTTGAAATAAACAATAGCCTTGTAGGCATTATGAATAGTCGTGGCATGTTGAAAGAATAATTGGCCCTTTTTTTTTTGCCGTACCTTCATCAATACTATATCTGTTTCCAGCTCTGTTCGCCTTTGTTTTAATTTATCCCGATGGAATATTAATTTGGATAAACCGTTGGGAATTCTGACAGATCCAATTGTTTGAACCAACATTTGGTTTGAACATTTTTAAAAGATTCTCAATTCAGAATTGTTTGATTTTCGAACTGTATATTAAAGTAATTGCCCTGAAATTGGTCCCTGATTGCACGATAGATCAAACTGATATATTACGCATATCTGAATGGGTTAGTTGTGAATGAAATTTATTTTGCTTTTATATGGACTTCAGGCTATTTGTTTTGTATGTGTTTTAGTTATTGATAGTGCATTGCTATCGTTTACTTTTATAGTAAAACCAACAGTTACTTGAAAAACGTCATCACTTTCCCTCCAATAATTTCAAATCGTGCTAAATTGTCTTTGAATTGCAATAAAACAGTGCATTTGACAGTGACAACTGTATTTCCTGTTTCCGTCATTTCACGTAATCATTGGGTTTACTAGACACTATTCTTTAATATTATTAGGTATTAATAATATTCAATACTTAATAATATTATTAATACTGTAGATTGATGGCACTTGGTGGAATTTGTTGTTACACATATTGATAACTCACTTGTACTTTTCCACATTACTTTATTGCTTATTACACCTGACCGGTTTCGCCTTACGGCATCCTCAAAGTTTTATAATGACATTTAAGAATATTCCTATTAGAAATATTGCGACACTCAAACATATTACACATGTGGGTAGTCCGGTCAGGTGTAATAAGCAATAAAGTAATGAGGAAAAGTACAAGTGAGTTATCAATATGCTTAATAATATTATTCTTCAATTTGACAGCCTCCGAGGTGTGGCGGTAGTGAAAGCGGCCGCTACCCAGGAGCTCAGTGCAAATATTTGTATGCATGAATATAGGTCTGGTCGTGTCTCAAAGACCACGTTAAGCTGTCGGTCCCAGTTGTCATACCAACATCAGTTCACCATAGGCAGGGGTGCGGGTTGGGTAACCTTCACGTTGGCTTACCTGTTTCTTTTCCCTCTGGACCGCGGTCCTGGGGAACGGAAGCGGGGAAGCTGGTGCACCCTGGACGACGGTTAGTAGACTCTGACTCCAAGGAGAAGGAGCTCTGCTAGCCGTCGACCAATAACCCGACAAGCCCTTTTTAGGGCTAGCTGACCCTGAGGGGGTCGTGGTATGGCGGACCTGCAAGGCCCGCGGGAAGGGATTCGTAGAATCCCTTCCATCCCAAACAGCTCTTTTTAGGGCTAGCCTGTCGCTCCCGGTATCCCTCTGCTTTCAGAGGGGACATGGGGGCGACACAAGGATCCATGGGATCCAGGGACGGGCCGGCCTACTGCTCGCGCAGAGGCTGGCAGGCATTCGTGCCACCGTCGGTGTTGGGAGAGTTGGCTGCTCTCCCGCGTCGCGTAACCTCCAGGATATCGACAACGACCTGAGTGCTAGCCACACTTGGGAAGCCGATATTCTGAAGGCCGCGGGGCTTGCCTTAATTGGCCGGCCCGCGACAAGGAAAAGTCTGAAAAACCCGACAGCGAAGTCGATTAAAACCTGTGGAAACCTGGGGAAATCCACAGTATTTACCCCGCTTCTCGGAATGAGCGTCACTCGGGAAGTGTATTTTAGATCGTCTCCACTCGTGGGATTAGAATGGATAGTAAAAACATAAACAAAAAAACCAAACCATCACCAAGCGAAACAGTCTGCGCGGAGGTCGCGCAGCATCAAGACGCGGAGGTCGCGTCCCAAGCAGGGACGGTGTCGGAAGACTTCGACACCGCCACTGAGAGGAGCAGGGCGAACAGCCCGGTGGGTCTGCAGACCCGAAAATCTGCACGGCGGAAGCGCAACCGCCGAAAAAAAATCATCCCCCCAGATAAGACCGAGTCGGATCTCGACTTGACCCTGACCGACTCGTCTTCCAGTAGTTCTGGTGGGGATGAGATGATGCGTCCCCCCCCCACCCAAGCAGGTTGCGGTTAGCCGCCGAAAGCTGCAGGGTGGGGGCACCAAAGCCGCCCCCTCACGGGCCTCAGCCGGGGAAGATGTGAGAGCGCCGCCGAGTCCCTCCGTCTCGGCGGCGCCCGCGCTTCGTACCGACGGCTCCACGTCCAGGGACGTGATGGAGGCCCTGGAGAGACTGGCCGGGGCCCGCTCTGGAGCTCTAACGCCGGAGGAGGACCGGGTCCGGCTGGCTGCGACGCGCCTCGTTGAGCAGTTTGAGCTGCTCAAGGCGGAGCTGGCCGAGTCCCGGAACGAGCGAGCTCAACTTGGCAGGAGGCAAGTTGAGCTCCTCAACAGCGTAGAGCGAACGGCGGCTGAGCACCGTAAAGAGATGGAGAGGATGGCGGCCGAAATGGCGAACCTCCGTCAGGTCGTCGCCGGGCTGCCCGCGGAGCGCGTGACGCGGTCGGCGCGGCGGCGACTAGCGGTGCAGCCGGAGCGGTCGGTGCCGCCGGCGCCGCAGCTGTCACCGGTGCGGTCAAGGTCGCCGGTGCGGCCGGAGGCACCGGTAATGCCGGAGACACCGGTGCGGTCAAGGCCGCCGGTGCGACCGGTGCGGCCGGAGACACCGGTGCGGCCGGTGTCACTGGCGCAGCCCGCTCGGCTGGAGTCGCCGGTGCTGCAGCCGGTAAGGCCCATGGACCCACTGGCGGCATGCATGGCGGCAATGGCCGCCATGGAAAAGCGGCAGGAGGCGGCGCTGGCTGAGCAGCGGAGGTGGCAGGTGACGCAGGAGGAGCGCACCCGGAGGTTCATGGAGGCGGTCATGGACTCCAGCCGCCGCCCGCCCTTGGCGCCGCCTACGGGGTATGCCGGAGCAGTGAGAAGAGGTCTCACCAGTCCGGCGGTCGCAGAGGCCCTGCAGGAGTCGGCCCGCAGCCCGTCCGCTGCGCCTGCCACTCCTGCCGCTCCGGTCGCTCGAGCCACTGTCGCTCTCGACGTGGAGGCTGGGAGCTCCCAGGGTGCCCGGGCCAAAGGCAAGGGGAAGGGGAAAGGCAAGGGGAAGAAGTCCCCGGCCCTAGCCTCAGCCCCAGCGCCAGCACGGACCCCGGTGGGGATTGCCTCCACAGGTTCCCCGCCGGAGGGAGGCTGGGAGGTGGCCGGAGCCTCCAAGAAACGGCGCAAGGCGAAAAGGAAGGCAGCCAAAAATGCCAAGAAGGCTGAGGCTGCTGCGAGGGGAGTGCCGGGGAGGCTGCGCGTCCCCCGCTCAACCGCCGTCGTGCTAACGATGACGGCGGAGGCGGCGGAGAGGGGCGTGCAGTACGCCCAGATTGTCACGCAGGCCAGAGCCTGCGTTGACATGAGGGCTCTCGATATGCCGGGCCCCATCCGGGTGAAACCCACTCGGACGGGTGCTCGGCTACTGGAGATCCCCGGCGCTTCAAGCGGTCCCCAGGCCGATGCCCTAGCGGCTAGGCTTCGGGACACGCTGGATGCAGCCGACGTCCGGGTGTCCAGGCCCAACAAGTGCGCAGAAATGCGCATTTCGGACCTGGACGACTCCATCACGGCGGAGCAAATCCGCCTCACCGTGGCGGAGGCCGGGGGCTGCCCTCTAGAGGCGGTGAAGGTCGGAGCAATCCGCTTCGGCCGCCGTGGACTGGGGGCGGCAGTTGTCGGCTGCCCCATCGCAGCAGCCAAAAAGGCTGCCGACCGGGGGTTCCTCGCCGTTGGAGGCGTGGTGCGGGTGCAGGTCCGGCTCCTGCAGGCTCGACCGACCAGGTGCTTTAGGTGCCTGTCGGTCGGCCACGTGGGGGTGCAGTGCACGGCGGCGGTGACGGTCGGTGACCGCTGCTTCCGCTGTGGCCAATCCGGCCATACGGCCGGTGGATGCGAAGCTCCGCTGCACTGTTTCAGGTGTGCAGCGGGGGGCAAACCGGCCGACCATAGGGTTGGCAGCAAGGCCTGCACCGGGGGGGAGCCGAAGCCGCAAGGCGGGGGCTCCACCCAAAGTTCGCGGCGGGATGCGGAGATGGTTCCATAATGGATCCCCAGCTCCGCATCCTGCAGGCGAACGTGGGCCACGGTGCCGATGCTCAGGGTCTTCTGCTCCAGAGCATGGCACAGTGGTCCATACACGTCGCCGCTGTCGCCGATCCGTACACTCACCGGCCCCTTGGGCCTGCCTGAGTGGTCGACCTGGACGGGTCGGCGGCACTGGTGTACAACGCCGCTATGGGTGCCCCCCCCCCTGTTGTCGTGGCAAGGGAGCATGGCATCGTAGCGGCGCGTGTGGGGGAGATTGCGGTCGTGGCCGTCTATTTCACGCCGAGCCTACACCGACGCATAGGGGAGTACCGGCAGTCGCTGGAGCGACTGACCGACGTCGTCAACGCCTGTCATCCTCATCCGGTTCTTGTGCTCGGGGACTTCAACGCCTGGTCAGCGACCTGGGGGTAACCCACGAGGTAGGGCTCTGGAGAGCTGGGCCGCTAATCACGGTCTAGTTCTCCAGAATCGCGGGGCCGAAGCCACGTTCGTGACCGCGGAGCGCAGTTCGATTATCGACCTATCGTTCGCAGGCGCTTCGCTGTCGCACCGTGTGCGGTACTGGCGTGTTGTTGTGGGGGTGGAGACACTGGCGGATCACCGATACGTTCGGTTTGATGTCTCCCCCCCCCCGCGGGTGATGCGCCGGTCATACCGGCCCCACGCGAGCCACGCTGGGTGCTTGGGAGACTGAATCGGGAGGTCCTCCTGGAGGCCGCCATCGTACAGGCCTGGGCCATTGCGCCGGACAGGCCTGTCGATATCGACGATGAGGCGGTGTGGTTCCGGGAGGCCATGACTCGTGTCTGCGATGCGGGTATGCCTAGGGCACCACCCTATAGTCCGAGGCGTCGGGTCTACTGGTGGTCTGCGGAGATCGCGAGGCTACGGCAAGCCTGCGTGATCGCGCACCGCCGGTGGACCAGACTCCGTAGGAGGCGTAGCCGAACCGCAGATACGGAGCCCCGAGTGACGGAGCTTCATGTGGGATACAGGGAGGCCAGAGATGCCCTCCGAGCGGAGATTAAGCGGGCGAAAGCCGCGGCTTATAAGGAGCTCATGGAGACGCTGGAGCGGGACCCATGGGGGCGGCCTTACCTTATGGTAAGAGGAAAGCTGCGCCCCCGGGCCCCGCCGTTGACCCGGGTTCTCCAGCCAGCTCTGCTCGGTGGAGTGGTCGAGTCCCTGTTCCCGGCGCGAGCAGAACACGTTCCGCCGCAGATGTCTCCGCCACCTCGGTCGCCTGTGGCGCCCAGTGTGGTAGTTGACGACGAAGTCCCCGAGGTCACTTGGGTAGAACTGGAGCTGACGGTGCGAAGGCTTAGAGCCAAGAAGAGCACCGCCCCGGGACCCGACGGCATTCCAGGCCGCGCGTGGGTCCTAGCTCTGGGAGAAGACGGTCTCGAACTCCGACTTAGAGGGTTCCTCAGCGCATGCTTGGAGCGGGGCCAGTTTCCGAAAATGTGGAAGACGGGGAAACTGGTCCTCATCCGAAAGGAGGGTCGCCCGGCGGACGAACCGTCCGGCTACCGGCCCATTGTGTTGCTCGACGAGGTGGGCAAGCTCTTTGAAAGAGTTATTGCGAAGCGCCTCGTCGAGCACCTCTCTGGTAGGGGGCCGGACCTGGCGGATGCCCAATATGGCTTCCGCCGGTGGCGGTCCACCGTGGATGCCATCATGCGCGTGAGGACTTTGGCGGAGGAGGCAGTTGCCCGGGGCGAGGTGACGTTGGCGGTGTCCTTGGACATCTCCAACACGTTCAACACTTGCATCAGGGAGGCACTCGTGTACCACGGTGTGCCTCTCTACCTCCGCCGCATAGTCGGGGCGTACCTGACGGAGAGAGCCGTCATCTACCCAAGTGCGACCGGCGTCGGTCGGCGTGAGATGTCGTGCGGTGTTCCACAGGGATCGGTTCTCGGGCCGCTACTGTGGAACATTGGATACAACTGGGTGCTTCGCGGTGAGCTTGCGGACGGCGCCGCCGTCACGTGCTATGCGGACGACACGCTAGTGACGGCGAGCGGGGCTACACAACGCGAAGCGATCCTGAGGGCCACGACCGCGGTTGCTCAAGTCGTGGAACGGATCCGGCGGCTGGGCCTTGAGGTGGCTTTGCATAAATCCGAGGCCATGTTCTTTCATGGACCTCGGCGCACGCCACCACTTGGTTCCAGTCTGACAGTGGGAGGCACTCTCATCGGCATCAAGCCCCAGATGAAATATCTGGGGCTCGTGCTCGACGGCCGGTGGGACTTCGGGAAGCACTTCCGAAGTCTGGGCCCCAAATTGGCGGGCACAGCCAACGCTCTGGCGCGGCTACTGCCCAACCTGAGGGGCCCGGAGGACTCCTGCAGGAGACTCTACGCGGGTGTCGTGCGGTCCATGGCCCTGTACGGGTGTCCCGTGTGGGCGGACACCCTGAGTGATCGGCACATGCTCCTGCTGCAGCGTCCGCAGCGGAAGTTGGCGTGCCGCATCATAAGGGGGTACCGCACGATATCCTTCAACGCGGCGAGTCTCCTCGCCGGATCCCCACCATGGATCCTGGAAGCGAGCTGCCTTTCGGCGCTATACCGGTTCCGAAGGGCGGCGCGGGAGCGGGATCACGATCCCGAGCCCGAAGAAATTCGGGCCGTGAGATCCCGGCTCCACAGGGAAATGGTGGCGGAATGGGAGAGACGACTTGGGCAACCAAGCGCAGGGCACGCCGTAGTAACGGCGGTAAGACCCATCATGGGGGAGTGGCTAGAGAGGCCACACGGCAGCCTCTCGTACCGTCTGACGCAGATGATCACCGAGCACGGATGCTTCGGAAAGTATCTGCGTCGGATGCAGAAAGAGCCAACGTCCGAGTGCCATCACTGCGACGCGAGCGAGGACTCAGGTCCGCACACGCTCACCGAGTGTCCGGCGTGGGAGACGCCGAGGCGGGAGCTTGTGGCGGCCCTGGGAGTGAGGGTTCTCACGCTCTCCACCTTGCTCGCGGCGATGGTTCGCTGCGCGGATGCGTGGGCGGCCGGCGCCTCCTTCTGCGAGCAAGTAATGCTCGTGAAGGAGGAGGCGGGGCGGGAGCGGCAGCGGGAGCGACGAAGGATCGCAAGACAAGCTGCCCGCGCACGAAGGCAACTCGGGCGTCGGAGGTCGATGAACGACCTCCGCCCCCCATGAGCGCCGGCCTGGGGGTGACAGGTGAAGCCGCCTGTCACCCTGGCAGAAGCAGGCCGCGGCGGTGGCGCGCGTGGCGCGCCTCCCCGTTTCCGGGGACGAGTTGGGGACTCTGTAGTCCCCACACCCGAGAAGAGGGCCATATCGTGAGAGATGGCCCTGGGTCGGCCGGGGTGCGAGGGATATGCCTGTCAACCTCACCTTCGGCAACCAAAACGGCCCACAGGCGGCGTGCGTTTTAGTCGGTTCGAGTCCGACATAACCTCCTCCACCGGCTCCGGTGGGGAGGTATCCGTGGGGATTTTGCGCACGTAAAAAAAAAAAAAAAAGTTCACCATAGGCAAAGAATTCATCTCCACACATTATATCCTGAGACGGTGCGCACTGTGCGGTGTGAAAAAAACTTCATCCCACGCACACTCAAGCTCCCTGCTGCTGTTTTGCCATGCGCCTAAAATATGAGGTTCTTCAAGAGGGGCATTAGAAGGTTTCTTCAGGGTCAGCAGCGCTAGTGTGAAACCCCTGGTGTTGCACATGTCCATAGGCCACAGAAATCATTTCCCATCAGTTGGGCCGTGAGCTTGTCTACCACCTCAGTGTTACTAAAAATTATTATTCTTTAATATTATTGTTAGTAATTCTGCTTTACTTTATTGTAATTGCTAATTTAAATATTTCTGGGGTGCTGAGTTACATATTAGCCATAATGGTAGGTTTATGCAAAAAAATTAAAATTGTAACACTGTCAGCTTTGAGTTCTCTATTTGAATATAGTTTGATAGGTATAGAGCATTTTTAATATGCAAACTGAAGGTATACGAGTGGAAAAAAACAGAAAAGAACAGAAAAAAGCAAAAAATTAACAGGTTTTAAAAAAAGAACTAGTATTTGAAAGTACCGTCGGTATAAAATTTTACTGTCAGTAGACGACATAAATACATATTAGGTACGCGTGGGACCGGCAGGGACCTTTAACCTTTTGTGGGCCCGCAAAAAGCGTCCGTTGATTTTGCAGGATGTCGCCTCGTATGGTGAACGTCGAGATGAGCTCAGTTTACGGCCTGTCTCGACCTAACAAGATTCCCGACGGTCGTTACATCAATTTATTACGCCCTTAGAAGGGATTTATACTTTTTACAGTAGTTTTGTCAGTTACACTACTGTGCTATGGTTTTAGCTATGGGGCTACTTTTGTCTTCTATCATCGAAAGAAAGAGAGGCATTTGCAATATTCAACTTTTTATTTTATTTTTTATACAACTTAGGTGGCAGACAAGCACACGGCCCACCTGATGGAAAGTGGTTACCATGACCTATAAATAACTTCTTCTTCATCTTAGAGTTAATACCAGTCGAATCGTACCTCGGAGTCTGGGGTCCGCTTTACCAGTATAACTGCGGATTTGGCTGAACTTCAATATTTTTCGTGAAGCGACTGCCATCTGACCTCCACAACTCGATATTGACGATATTGAATTTTCCATTTGCAATATTAAATTTTCTAAACATAATATATTCAATATTCTAGAACATGCTACACAACGCTATCCATCTACATAGATCCAAAGTAAGCGTAGCTTAACTAGCTTGTGTTATGGGTTCTAAAATGTGGATGTGCTTTCACAGGAATATACTAGAACACTTTTTTTGTAAATTCGTACATAATTACATATAAACTGTTAGACTGCAAATATTTTTTTTTTTTAAATGTCATTGTAAACCTTTGAGGACGCCGTTAGGCGAAACCGGTCAGGTTTAACATACCTATATATTAAAAGTAACGTGGAAAAGTACATGTGAGTTATCAATATGTGCGAATATACATATTTATGCATACAAATATTTGTACTGAACGAATCCTTAACCTCCGACACACACAGAACACAGGTCGTCAATATGTCCAACTCCAGATTATATTTTTACTTCAGATTTTTTGTGATCTGACAATTTTTTTTAACCATTAAACTGAGGTAGATTTGCAGGTGTATGAAGATTCTGTTGAATGAACGTCATTGTATGAAGTTTATGAAGTTCTATAACTATTTTGAAGTCTAATTTACAAGAGACGACCAACTTAACTTCAACTACTCTGTGTATTACGCTGTCACTAGGAAACGCTGCGGATTCTTAACATAATTATTAACTACGAAAGTGCCTCATTTCGTTTCTGTTAAGTGGAGCCGGCGGCGGCGGTTGATGTCTAAGGATTGACTTGCCCGTAGCTTCAGTAAAACGAATCGGAGTAAAAAGATATGACGTCACACTTGTAGACCAAAATATTGAACATTTTTATTGGTATGCACATGTAATCACTTATATTAAGAATCTATATTTAGCACAAACATAGAAATTTTTTTTTTCATTACATAGATACATTGATAGTACCTAAAAAAATTAAGTTCTAATATAGTTCTCTGAGTGTCTTGCTGGTATTTTCGAGCAGAACTAACTTACTAAACCAGCGAAAGAATCATTTTCCAAAGATTTATTTATACTACTTACTATTTTTATAATATTTCATAACATTGATTACATATGGTCTAAAATAGTTAACTTTTTATAGTAGTAATAGTTACAGAAACGGAATCTGTATTTCATGTGTGAAGCCGCGGGCAACAGCTAGTAAGAATTTAGAAATAATTCGTATCTTCCCTTGGAAGTTCAGAAAATCGGACATACAATTTGAAATGGCCTTGTCAAGGAACCTTGTAATAGGCAAACGAAAATAGGGCCCATGAAACGACCGAACATATAACCAAATTGGATATTTCCTGTATTTAAAATAAAATATTTAAGTCAACAAATTTTACTTATTTTATTTATTCAGTTTAGGTACATAAAATATGCTATTATAATATACAATTACTTACAAATTTATATAAAACAATGCTAACTATACAATATATACAAATTAAATTAAGAATGGTAAAAGAGTGGTAAAAGTTGCACCAGTTATTAGTTTATATTTTTTATTTACTTTTAATCACCTACCCAACCTAAATGATTTAACTATTAAAAAATATAACGTCACAATAAATTATATCATACAAGTTTCCTTATAGGTACAGGTAGGACACGGCGGTATTTCCACCCAATTGAGCAGTCCGACTGGGGAAGTACCTCCACCCTACAGAATACTGTAGTTATAATAACTTCGTGTTGTGTTCCCGGCGGTGAGTAGGGTAGCCAGAGCTCACTGGAGAGTTTTTGTGCTGTCAGTGGGATGACCAAAGACTTGTCCTGCTTTATCCTCTACACTGACGGCACAAAACCTCTGTTCTTACAGGGTCGGCAGCACGGATGTGACTCCACTGGTGTTACACACGTTCATAGGTCATGGTAACCACTTTCCATCAGGTGGGCCGTGTGCTTGCCTGCCACCTAAGTTGTATAAAAAAAAAACTTTCCGTTTTGACGTTTAGTAAATAGTCACTAATTTGACTAGTCAGTTAAATAACCAATTATGCTCACTGACTCTTTGTGATCGATTATATTTATGATAAGCATCATCACTAAAAGGCTTTAGACATAATTGAATCTGGTGGAGAAAAAAATTTACTATTTAAGGAACATGAGGCACGTAGCCCACTTTAATCTACGACAGTAAAATGAAGTTAAAATAACAAAACCACAGTTTGTTGACTACAAGCTTAAAAATCTACATAGTGTGTGCATAAAACTGAGATTTAAATTTCGAACACTGCTTAAAGTTGAACATTCATAGAGTAGAGAAAGTTGTTCAGCGGTTTTCAGGCAGTTGGCGTCGCGCCATGACGGGACTTGTCGCGGCCGACTCAGGGATGTCATAAAAAAAACAAACACTTAAGAATAGTCACGGAAACGACTGAAATGTATTGTTTTGAAAGAAAAATAGGTACTTCTCTAAGTTACAATCATCGGTAGTCACGTCGGAAACTAACAACGATATGTAACACGGCGTCGAATATTAATGGTGTATTTTTTCTATTTGTAATAATGTTTTGCTTTCTATCGGCTTGCGAAATTCTCTTTTATGCTAAATTTATTTCTTTTGTAGTAGGGCAACATTGGGGATAGACATTTTCCGTTTAAAAATCAGGAGAAGTTACCTGAATTTAATTATTGAATTGTTTTCTATTTACTGATACGAGTATAACTGAAAATTCTAAAACGGTTAAGTTTAATTTTTTTTTAATTTTTTTTTATGTAGGACACGTCAATTGGACTTCGCCTTGCCTGATGGTAAGCTGAAGGCAAAATCCCAGAAAAGAGGGTCACCATTACTTACACATACCGTGTGACAATGGTGACACTCAGCTTGACGGCCTTATCATATGCTTTTTCACGCCCCGCTTAAAGGACCCGGGACTGTAGGAAGAAGGAAACACGTGAGCTGGTAATGAATTCCAGGCCTTAATGGTGCGACAGAGGAAAGAGTCTCCGAACCGCTTGGTTCTTGATCGGATGTCTTTCTTTATCATGGGCAAAATCCCTATGAGCACCTCATGTCAAGGGAGGTTAAGTCGGACTTGAACCAACTACGTTACCGGAGGTAAGATTAGTAAGATTAGTGGCTTGGTCGACCCAGGGCCATGTTTTAAATAAACTAAATACCTAATAATTATGTTAGATATTTATTGGTTTGTATTGTAATTATTTCACCATTATAAAATAGCCTATTAAATTACGATTTACCTGGAACGGAATTAGTGGCAATTTGATTGGGTAATTTCCTGTAGTGAAAATAAATTATTTAACTGAGCTTATTAAATTAAGAATGGTAAAAGACCGGTAAATTTGGCGTTGGTTTTCATTTTAATCTTTCTTTATTTTTAATCATCCACCCAACCTATAATAGTACATGATTTGACTATTAATCATTATGACGTCACAATCATTTACTTCATACAAGTTTCCTTTTAACTTATCGTTTTGACGTTTAGTAAAACGTAACCAATTTGAATAGTCAGTCAAATACCCAATTTCCCATGACCAATTTCCCATGAGTGCCTATCTTTGACGAAACTATTGAGAAAAAAGCCTTAGTAGTTTCGGGAATAAAGGAAACTTTCATTATGCCGTAAAATACTTGCACACCATTGAATAAAACTTGTGTCAAAGAAAGTAATGTCGCATATATTTTTTCATTGTCGAGTAATCTAATTTAATGAATTGTTTTGTATGCAGGACTTGTTTCGCGGCATCTGTTCCGAAACAGATTGAGTAATTAGCATAATCCGGACATTTTTGATATACTGCCTCGGGAGAGAAGGTTTTCAGCATTGGCAACCCTATCATGACTAGGCGATATCTACCCAGATGGCGTCACATCAGATTCTCATGGAATACGAAAACGGATTTATTCAGTTTGGCTAAACTTCGATATTTTTCCGTGAAACGAGTGCCATCTGACCTCCGCAACCCAATGATGAATGATGTCGAAGTCTTGCAGCTAGACCAGTGGTTGGAATTTTAGGGCTCTAACTACCCCTAACGACTGCCATAGATGCCAAAAGTCAAAAGTCAAAAATCATTTGTTCTGCATAGACCATTAAATTGGCACTTACAAAACGTCAATATCGTTATAGTCACACTCGTGCTGCCAACCCTGCAAGCATTGAGAGTTTCTTTGCTGTCAATGTAAAAGATAAAGCAGGACAAGCTTTTGGTCTTTCCACTGACAGCATAAAAACCCTCCAGTGAGCTCTGGCTACCCTACTCACCGCCGGGAACACAACATGAGGTTATTATGACCGCGGTATTATGTAAGGCGGAGGTACTTCCCCAGTCGTGTCCTACCTCCTTAACGGTAATGTACATTTCTTGTGCGTTCATAATTATTATATTAATTAAGTTAGTCGTTCGTGTTTTACTCAGTGGTTATAACTTCTAATAACTAAATTTAACATCGTTAAATAATGTGCCAAAAGAGTTTGTCGTGGCGATGAAAGAAAATAATAGATTAGACTCTATTTTTGAGTGCGATACCGAGCTCCACTCATGAGAAGATAATTAATTATTTTTCCTACTATAAAGATACGAAATAACGGTAAATAGAAAGTAATTATGATAGTAATTACTCTGACAATGGTTGTCAGGTTTAATATGAACGTGTTAACTGAATTAGGGGAGCCTTACATTAACGTTGTATGGAGCAAGCACACAGCAAAATTACACTACACTTACGCAGCAAATTTTTATTCAGGCTTCATGTGGTCAATGTAGTGTATTCAGTGCTTTCAGGTTCAGAAGGTCTAAAGTATAAAAAAGGTCCATATTATTACAAGTCTTTCTTGCAATATAACTTTTGAATGCCTTGATAGATTTAGATTTAGAGATTAAAATAAGGTTTTAAGGAGGTAGGACACGGCGGTATTTCTGCCCAATTGAGCAGTTCGACAGAATACCGCGGCTATAATAACTTCGTGCTGTGTTTCCAGCGGTTAGTAGGATAAAGAGAGACTGGAGAATTTGTGCTGTCAGTGGAAGACTAAAGGCTTGTCCTGCTTTGTCTTCTACTGACGGCACAGAAACTTTGTACTTACAGGGTTGGTAGCGCGACTGTGACTCCTCTGGTGTTACAAACGTCCATAGGCCACGGTAACCACTTTCCATCAGGTGGGCCGTGTGCTTGTCTGCCACCTAAGTGGTATAAAAAAAATAAAAAAAATACGTGCGCTACATTAAGGTACCGGCTCTCCACATGGAGCCAGTAAAACTATTAACTATTTGCCACAAGGATTTAATTACTGTAACTTCCATCTGATAGTCCAGTACAGACTGTAGTATATACATATTACATAAGTTAAGAACGAAGACCATTATTCTCGCGTACATTGTAGCCGCCTAGTTACCACGGCCCCGCGCCACAAGAGTGCATGTAAGTGACAAGTTTTCACAGGAGCCACGCAGCCTGCAGACTACTGGAGTGGCTCGGCTTATTTTCAGTGAGAATGAGTATAGCATTCAAGCGTGTTATTTACTGCATAGAAACAAGTTTTGTATAATAAATGTCACCGGAAAGTACACTTTTTATAACGCATGGTTCCATCTTGATCCATTCGCGTAGCACCTCACAATCCGCCCCACAAAAATGATATACAGTTTAATATAAAAGTTAATTAGTCTATAAACCCTTCGATTAATTTATATTCTCTTTCAGAGTACTTATTATTTGTTGCATGTCCCCTTAAAACATGAAAATAGGTCAATATTAATAACAGTAGCACTATGTGTTCGAGCAATGCGCGTAAGATCTAAAACTTATTATTTTATTATCAGTTAATTTTAAAATATCCAACAGTAACCTCATCAATCTTATTCAATATTCATTTATAATATGTTAACAAAATTGGACGTACACGCGGCAAAAGAATTTGGTGCACGACATTTAGATTAGATGTTATAAATCACCTGTTCAAAATTGGAACGCACATATGTACAATTTTATCATTTCTAATTTCTGAAATAGAATTGGCTTTTGTCGGTGGCAATATTTCAGTTTTTTGAAGTTTATGCGTTTTCATTTAACTTTTTCTTCATGAAGTGTATTCTCACTGATAAAAACTGGTTGAAGATAAATATGTAAATTTGGAATCAAAGCATATTCATGTCGTCATTGGATCTGTTACAAATAATAAGTAACATTCTCATTTACTTTCGACCATAGCTCAACATTTTGCAAGATTTAAATAGGTACCTATCATTTACCGGGTGATTTTTTAAAAGGGATTGGATGGCCAAATCCGAAACTATAAGGAATAGCGAAAAATGCTCAAAGGAATCACGAGTCCAATTTTAACCAAACTTAAAATCTCATCATTACATTTTTGAAAAACCAATAATCCTAGCTGGGAATCAAAACCCATTCAGTTTGAAAAAAAAAACACAGCCTACATTATTACACCACACGATAGTGTGGATATTAAGGATCTTCTTCTGGGAAGTAATGACATACGGCAAACTAAAGGAAAGAGCTTATCTTTAACAAACTAAATTTTTGAACATTGCTTTCAATGCATAGCTGGATTCGAGACCTCAAAGATCGTACTGCATTCAATATTACAATATTATTGATTCCGTGTAGAATTTTCTCCAAAGAACATTTCAAGTCATCAACTGTATCATATGTCTTTGTAAATTTTGTTTTTGACATACCCTCAGAGAAAGTAATCTAAGGGGGTAAAATTTCTTATACACACTATAAAAAATCAAAAAAAATTAAATTAGAACGAAATTAAAAGTGAGATTATGTTCTACTTTCAAATTTTACCAGCCAACCAGAATCATTCTGAGCATAATTTAAAACACGGAATAGTTACGATCTTTTCTGGGATTTCGAACGAAACAAATTATGATACAAATTAGGATGTAGAATGTGTTAAGCCACTTTTGTAGCTGATTGTGTACCTACCGTGTTACCCACTTTGCATCAAAGAGATTTTGTTAGTTAACTACAACTGTAATTACATTAAATATATTGTTTTTACTAGCATGTTGGCACTATTTGCACGTACTAGGAGGTGATGACTTATTTTAATTATTTTCTAAAAACAATCTGTGCCTCAAATGTTTTTGTTCTCGTTCTTCGTCTCACCTTGAAGAACATGCGCAATTACCTGAAACAGAAGTAAACAATATTGAATACAATGAGAAACATCGCAAACATCACTAGAATATCGTTATAATTTTAGATGAATTCTTAACAAGTTAAAAAGAAAGAAATACCCAAAAAAATAAAAAAGATACAAAATAGATGCATTATATTTTAACTAAGTAGGCTTAAGTATTTAGTTATAACTTAATGCATCTCTTTGAGAATTTCAGAAAAAGACCAACGTGATCATGATGTTAGTACGTTTGAGTATAAAATGCGAAAAAGCAAACATTGATATTCAAATATTAGATTTTAAAAGTAGACGATTAGGTAAAATATGAAAAACAAAATAATTTAAGGATCAAACCTCGAGCTAAAGTTGCCAATTGATCTACCTACCCTATAAACTTATATACTAACGTAAAACGTACCCTAACCTTCCTAGTTTGAACCGTATCACAAACATACGGCGCTGTCGGGTTGATACGGGTGCCGCCGCATAGGTATGTAACCTATGTACTATGTTAATTTCATTGTTGTTATTATTATCTTTTATTATTAATTTTTATTTGTTTTTTTTATACCACTAGGTTGGCAGACAAGCACACAGCCCACCTGATAGAAAGTGGTTACCGTGGGCTATGGACGTGTGCAACATCAAGGGAGTCACAATCGCGCTGCCAACCCTGTAAGCACAAGAGTTTCTGTGCCGTCAGTGTAAAAGGCAAAGCAGGACAAGCTTTTAGTATTCCCGCTGACAGTACAAAAACTCTCCAGTGAGTTCTAGTTACCTTACTCACCGCCGGGAACACAGGTTATTATGGCCGTGGTCTTCTGTAGGGTGGAGGTATTCCCCAATCGGACTGCTCAATGGTGTGTGTGTGTAATCAACGGTTCCTTTCTTTCTTTATTTCTAAATATATTAGAGTCCCTTTATAGATGAGGTCTAAAATTTGTGATCATAGGAGTACATAGCCACCATTTGTACTATTAATATTCACAAGGTGAGAGGGGAGGTCAACGTGAATGAGGACCATAATGTAATCAAAGGGAACGGTCGCGAAAGTTTAAGTCCTTGAAGTAAATAAATAACTTTGATTGCTCAAAGTAACTGCGATTGATGTAACTCATTCAAAACGTCTCGTCGAGAAATTAAGGCTATTTATTACAAGGAATTAACGCAATTAAGATTACGATCAGCGTAAATTGATCATAACGTCTGGAGATATCTATTTATCCAACATGTCATTGATTTCGAGGTATACATATACGGATAAATGTACAGAAGAATTTGGATGATTTCGGGCGAAGGTTCTGTGGCTTAGTTATCAGAGCGTTCCCCCTGTAAGGGAAAGATCGCGAGTTCGAATCCCGCTTAGACCAATCAAATTTTTTTTAATACCACTTAGGTAGCAGACAAGCGCTCGGCCCACCTGATGGAAAGTGGTTACCGTGGCCTAAAGACGTGTGTAACACTAGAGAAGCCACACTCGCGCTGCCGACCCTGTAAGCTAAGAGTCTCTTTGCCGTCAGTGTAGAGGACAAAGCAGGATAAGCCTTTAGTCATCCTACTGACACAAATTCTCCAGTGAGCTCTGGCTACCCTACTCGCCACTGGGAACACAACACGAAGTTATTATAACCGCGGTATTTTGTAGGGCGGAGGTACTTCCCCAGTCGGACTGCTCAATTGGGCGGAAATACCGCCGTGTCCTACCTCCTCAAAAATTCTATATCTTAATCGATTATAAATTGTAGTCAAAATAGTTTCATCAAGTCAAAGCAAGGCCTGTCTGTAAAAATCACCTGCTTAGCCAGATGGTCTAGACAGTAGAACGTAACTTTGCACGATTCTAGATACAAAACATAAAACATTCTGAGTTAAATAAGTTTTTTGAATACTAATTACATATGTTCATGCCTGTTAATCCTTCACTGGTTAGACAGAGGTGTTCAATATTGATTAACATCAACTGTGCTTTTCGGTGCCACGCAGTAGGAGATAAACCGATTGAATGAAATTTTAAAATTGATTAATATAGAAATAATTGAATCGGTTCAGATGATATTCGAACCCGCGATCTTTCCCTTACTGGGAGAATGCCAATGAGCCACCGAACCTCGCCTTGTATGGCTTCAGGCAGTAACGGTAGGTACCTTAACCGTTGTAGTTACAGCATTACCGTCTCTACCACGGTGAGTGTTTTGACGAGCTCTTCCAACTAATCCCACCATCTCCTTTCCTACATAGGACAACACTTAGATGTCACCCTCACACTGTGGAGTATATACGAGCTAGAACCAAGCGGTTCGGAGATTCTTTTCTTTGCCGCACCACCAAGACCTGGAATTCATTACCAGCACACGTGTTTCCTTCTTCCTATGGTCCCGGGGGCGTGAAAAAGCATCTGATGAGGCCGCCAAGCTGAGTGCCACCATTGTAGCACTTAGTGTCTGTAATGGTGACCCTCTTTCCTGAGACTTTGCCTTTAGCTTACCATCAGGCGAGGTGAGGTCAAGTTGGCGTGTCCTATATAAAAAAAAATGTTAGACAGATAATGTTCTTAGGAGACCTTCCCTAACTTTTTGAGATATTTTGAATTGCATTCACAGATTTTATAGCGTGGATGTATGTTATCACGACCAAACATGGCCTGTGTCGTTTCTCAAGATGTAATCTTCCCCTATACCAAATTGCATCAAAAACGATTCAGTAGTTTAGGCGTGAAAGCGTAGCAGACAGAGACACAGAATTATTTTTGCATTTATAAAATTAGTATGCTTGCGACATATTTATTTAAATTTTTACAAATAATTAATTAGTTATGTATCATTTCGAAATAAAATTATAATCAGTTCTACAATGTGAATCTTTGAATGCGAAGTCTTTTCTAGGTTCGCTCTTATTACGCATTTGGTTTACGTTTTATAAACATATCTTTTAAAACACTCAAAGCGCTTATGCAATATCACAGAACCAAAATCCAATCATGCCTCTAGTTCTTCCGCATTCATATCATACAGAGAACACTTCACGCGAAATTGCTTTCATTTCATCTCATCAGGCGTCCATCTTTTATTATTTTCCAAGTCTGTCAAACAGCTATGCGCTCTCAGAATCACATAAATCTACGTTTATATGAGATTTAATAACAGTTGCTAGTTTTTATAGTCCTTTGATTTTTTTTAAAGATTTGGTTAGACCAAGTCGTGGATAAGAAGTCAAGTATTATTACTTTCTGTGAAAAAATGTATCATGTAAAATAATACGTATTTAGTCTAAGGACTCAACAACAGTTGATTGTGACATTATTAACATAACATAAACTCACGCCTATATCCCCGAAGGGGTAGGCAGAGGTGCTAGCATCCACATTTCGCCAGTTTATGTTTAGGTCCAATGTAATAGGTGGCGAGCCTATTGCCATTAACCGGGCCCCATATAAACCTGCGATAAATACACACATAACTTCGAAAAGCATCGAAAAGTTATTGGTGTGTGCCATGGTAAAACCTGGGATCGAACCCGAGACCTCGTCTCAGCAGTCCATTACCCATACCACTATCGCGGTTATATATCTCTCGAAGGTTATGGAGCGTGTTATTAATACACAGCTTCTGAGGTACCTTGAGGGAAACGATCTAATGAGCGACCGACAGTACGGCTTTCGCCACTGTCGCTCTACCGGTGACCTTCTTGTGTATCTCACAAACCAGTGGGCGCAAGTCATCGAGAGTTGCGGTGAGGCACTAGCGGTCAGCCTCGATATAGCGAAGGCCTTCGATCGGGTCTGGCACAAAGGTCTTCTTACGAAGTTGCCATATTATGGACTCCCCGAGGGATTGTGCGAATGGATCTCCAGCTTTTTGTCCAACAGAAGCATCCAAGCCGTCGTCGACGGCAGCTGCTCGGACTGCATGAACATAAACGCTGGTGTCCCACAAGGCTCCGTGTTGTTTCCGACGCTGTTTCTGCTGCGTATCAATGACATGCTGTCTGATGGCTCCATTCATTGTTATGCGGACGACAGTACCGGGGACACGTGTTACACGGGCCGTGCAAATATCCCTCAGTCCGAGGTGGAGAAGAGTCGCGAACAACTTGTGTCTGAAATCGAGACTGCTCTCTCTGGAGTATCCGATTGGGGACGACTAAACCTAGTCTAATTCAACCCCACTAAGACACAAGTATGTGTATTCACCGCTAAGAAAACCCCATTCATTGTGGCGCCGCAATTCCTGGGCACACCGCTTACCATCTCCTCGAGTATCGGGATCCTTAGTGTCGATATCTCCAGTGACGTCCAATACCGAAGTCATTTGCAGGACAAGGTTAAGTTGGCACTAAGAAAGCTCGGAGTGCTCAACAGGGCGAAGCAGTACTTCACTGCGGGGCAGCAACTCCTTCTTTATAAAGCACAGGTCCGGCCTCACATGGAGTACTGCTGTCACCTTTTTGCTGGAGCACCTGCATACCAGCTTGACCCCTTCGACTCGTTGCAAAGGCGGGCATTGAGGCTGATTGACAATCCCATACTCACAGGTAGAGTGGAACCTCTTAGCCTTAGGAGGGATTTTGCCTCACTGTGTGTGTTCTACCGCCTATACAATGGTTTGTGCTCAGATGAATTGTTTGACGTGATGCCCGTAGCTACATTCTATCATCGCACCTCTCGCCATAGGCAGGGAATTCATCCCCACACATTGCGACCTGAGACGGTGCGCACCGTGCGGTATGAAAGAAACTTCATCCCACGCACACTCAAGCTGTGGAACCTGTGTGTGACCTCCCTGCTGCGGTTTTCCCAAGCGCCTACAATATGGGGTTCTTCAAGAGGGGCCATCAGAAGGTTTCTTCATGGTCGGCAGTGCGAGTGTGACACCCCTGGTGTTGCATACGTCCATAGGCCACGGTAACCGCTTCCCATCAGGTGGGCCGTGTGCTTGTCTGCCAACTGAGTGGTATAATAGTGGTATATGGTATATATACTTTGTATCGATATACTACCATACGATATACAACGTACACGGATCGTATTTCATGTCATAGGTAGGCATCGCATCATATTTTTTTCGCTAGGTTTTTAACAACGTCATAAAATGTTGTAGAAAATTTCGTATATTAGGTCTTTACCTATGAAATTGCTGAAATTTTACTTACAGATTCATGAGTTCGTTATTCCTTTAATTTAATAGCTATTTCCATTATTTGTATTTTGTTTGATAGTTGATTTCATGAATTTACAACTCTGTGTTAAATTTTGTTTTTATTGGCTGCTTGATAAACTAAATTTAATCTTCAAAAACAGTACTTCCTAAATACGGATAGCATTTACGAAGTACGGTTTGATGACAAATTTTGATGATAAATTTCGTATTACTTTTTTACAACTGTCTCTTTTCACAAATGTAATAAAAGTCTTTGTTAGCTTAATGTTGTCTCATTCATACATAAAAAAATCATAAAATTTGTCATTTCTAAAACATGTAAAAATATTAGCACTGAAAATTGGGCTTCCTCCATTTTTTAAAAAAAAAAACGCAATTTCATATGTAACAATATATCGTTACAATACGTTACGATAAATCAATGTTTTAAGTTTAATCTGACTTGGTAATATACCTGCTACTGCAGAGCTAAATAGTGTTGCAGTAATTAATTAGGATCAGTTGTGGTCTACTGTTCTCAACTAATCAGTGTAAAATTTATCGTGTTCTAGTGGCCTCATTATGGATATTAAATGAGATACATTGTAGCCGCCTGGTGTCCAGCAGAGTAGAATTTGGATCACCCCATTTTTTCCCATGCGGTATCCTCCGTGTCGAACAAGGCGACTACGGGATAGGGCAGTTTAACATCAGACAGATATACCTAGTCTAGCCATAAATATTGTTACGAAGAAAAAACATTTTTTTTATTGCAAATAATATTTATTACTTTTACAGTGTGTTAGTTTAATACATAAATATAAAACAATTTAAAATATAAGAAGCTTATTCGAAGTGGTCTCCATTGGCTGCAACACAGTCCTTTAAACGTTGAGGCCAGTTATCAATAGAAGCACGCACTCTTTCCATGGGAAAATTCTTCACTGCCAATCGTATGGATTGTTTTAGGGACTCCAAATTATCATGGCGTTTAGAGCAAGCCATACTCTCTAAAACTGACCATAAATCATAATCCAGCGGATTAAGATCGACGGCCAGTCTTCAGCTCTGATAAAGTCCGAAACGTTCACTTCCAACCAAGACTGCGTGGACCGAGCTTTATGACCCGGCGCTGAGTCTTGTTGGAAGGACCATTCTTGGTTATTGAACATGGTGTTGTTAAGGGGTTTAACTACCTTCTCAAGAATGGTATCTTGATACACTTGCGCCGATGTTTTGATACCTTTTTCACAAAAATATGGCTCAGTCACTCCTTCATAGCTAACACCCCACCAAACCATCACTGAAGTCGGATAATGCCCACGTTGCACTCTGTCGACTAATTGGGAAGCTTCCTTAGAGTTTTGAGCATAAATACGGTCATTTTGTTTGTTAAAATGTTGCTCAAAAGATTTTCTCATCCGTAAACAAAATTTTTCTGTGACCTCCCTTTGCGTACCGCTTCAGTAGTTGCTTCGATTTTACCACCCTATTCTTTTTTAAATTATCAGTTAAAAAATGACCAGTGCGTCTCTTATAGGCTGCAAGTCCTAAGTCATCTTTTAAAATGCGCGACATGGTTCTGGGTGCTATCTTCATCTCCCGAGATAAAATCTTTTGCTTTCGGACAGGATTTCTTCGAATTCTTTCCCTTACTGCTTTGACCACCTTTTTCGTACGAACACTACGTGGACGGCCAGATCTTTTTCTGTCACAAACAGAGGAGGTCTCATTGTACCTATTAATAGCCCGGTACACAAACATTTGACTAATACCAAGCGTATGGAGAGTTTTAAAAATTACATTCGGCTCCATACCAACTTTGTGTAATGCAATCACAGCGATTCGGTTTTCTTTATCACCCCACTCCATTTTAATATAGCAAAATATTGTACAATATATTGGCGCCAAAATTAGAAAACACAATGAACAATCGTATAAAAATGACAGATTCCAAATTCAAATGTAATATCTTTCTTATTTTAATTGTAACAGTATTTATGGCCAGACTAAGTATACAGCTCAGTCTCAGCCTTAAATACATGGCTCGAGGCAACAATAGTACCCTAAATTCGGCAATAGGCTCACCCCCTATTACGTGGGACCGAATAAAAATATTGGTGAAATGTGGGTGTCAATTCACCTCTGCCTGATAAAGGCGTGATTATAATATGTATGTATGTACATTCTCTCTAACAATTAATGAAGTATAATTATCTTCAATTAAGATACTAGGTAGCTAATTAAGTTTATTAACGCACAGGAAAATAAGCTCTAAGTGTACCTACTATTAATATATTAATAAGTAAGTGTTCTCTGCATATGAATAATGTAGAAGCCTTACTACTGTGTTGAACGCCGTGTTGGTTTACAGTGGAGTTGAATAGCGCGACTGCAACTCTTTCCATGGGTGCTGTAGAAGGGATAGGACTGTTCTCTATCCGACAGTCAATAATGTCAACATACAGCCCATGACAATTTGCCCTTATGTTGGCCACAAGCATGCCCCTTATTACGTGGAACCGAAAATTATAGTTGGTGAAATGTGGGTGTTACCTCAGCCTACCTTTTTGGGGATTTACAGGTATGAATATTGTGGATGTAGAAGTAAGTTAGGCAACTTAATAATAACCCCTATTACCCGTGGTCCCACCGGAACGTCCCACTGGTGGGTCCACGGGGAATTTTATTTACCCGTAGTCCCACTGCCTTGTGGTGGTACTATGGGGAAAAATAATTACCCATAGTCCCACTGCTGTAGAGATGTGCCGCAAAGAGTTTAATATTAACATACTTACCTCTTTGCATTTTCCTGTTGTTATTTTCCTCTGTGTCACTTTGACTCGTAGGTTCATTTCTAATTATGTTTTCATCATTTAATTTGGAAAAGCAAAATACGTACATTAGTTATTAAAATTTAATATTCAAATACAAAGTCATCAAAGCAAAATACAACACAGCGGGTTAAAAAGTAATATAAAAACCCCCGACACAAAAAAACATCTCTTTTAAAGGTTGACTGGTAGAGAATGCCTGTGGCATTAAGTCCGCCTGTGTACATATGTGCATGAAGTTTAAATAAATAAGTCTAAAATAAATCGCGTTTGTCAACCTCGAATCGTTCCGATAGCATGTGGGAGTGTTACCAGTTAAGGGTCCCCTGACACAACAACGTTTGAATTAAAATATTACTAGGTATATTTATCTCTATGTCTAACTAATACGATGTATTTACAACTTTTTCCCAAGCACTACAATACAACTACAATATGGGGTTCTTCAGGAGGGACATCAGAAGGTTTCTTCATGGTCGGCAGCGCGAGTGTAACACCCCGGGTGTTGCATACGTCCATAGGCCACGGTAACCACTTCTCATCAGGTGGGTCGTGTGCTTGTCAGCCACCTAAGTGGTATAAAATAAAGATATATTTTGTACACATACACCAATCAAACCAAAACCCATAAATGAAACCGCACCAAAATCGGACTAGTAGCTTTGGACAAAAGTGATAACATTGATTTGCATAAGTAATATTTTTTGTAGCGAATCCTGGTGAGTTATCACCGGAACACCTATCTAAGAACATGCATCAATCAAAACCAGGTAGGCACATAACTGAAATCTGCAACAAAATCGGGCAAGCAGTTTTGGAGAAAAATGTCAACACGGATTTACACAATGAAACATCCTCTTAACCCAATCACATATACCGTCTCCGTTCCATCGTGCGTAACAAACAAGAAAACAACATTAAAAAGTTAGAACCATATAATGATCAAACTTTATACATGTATATCAAAACATTTTTACAGCTCAACTGGCGATAAACACGCGGGTATTGAAATAACCAAACAAGTGACGTTTTGACAGCTATCCATGTTTTGTTTTGTTTGTATATTATAAAACACATAATAATATTTGAACAAGAACAAAGAGGTTGTTTTGGAAGATATTTATAGGTTTATTTATGTTTGAAATTATTGAAATCTACTAAACATGTTGACGACTGTGATTAAAGCTAGAGCCAAAACGAGAGGTAGATTGAAAGCAATTTTAAGGAGGTAGGACACGGCGGTATTTCCGCCCGATTGAGCAGTCCGACTGGGGTAGTACCTCCGCCCTACAGAATACCGCGGTTATAATAACTTCGTGTTGTGTTCCCAGCGGTGAGTAGGGTAGCCAGAGCTCACTGGAGAATTTGTGCTGTCAGTGGGAAGACTAAAGGCTCGTCCTGCTTTGTCTTCTACTGACGGCACAGAAACTCTGTACTTACAGGGTTGGCAGCGCGACTGTGACTCCTCTGGTGTTACAGACGTCCATAGGTCACGGTAACCACTTTCCATCAGGTGGGCCGTGTGCTTGTCTGCTAAATAAGTGGTATAAAAAAAAACGCATTTTTAATTCAAACTACCCTCTCGTTTTGGCACAATTGGCACGCAATTTCAGTAGCATTTCATAGTAGTTAAAATTATTTAGTAACAATATATTCTAACATACCAATGTGAAGTAAGCATCAGATTGATCTTGACTAACAAAGCACTCAATGTGATCTTGAAAGGCTTCAACCATTATACATGTATATCAAAATACGTAAAACATATAAAAGTATACAAAAACATGTATATTTATTACTTTTTTGTATGCAAACGGTTCACTTTTGCAATAGCAATAAAATCTGAATATCAGGAAGGAACGAAAACTAAGGAGTTTTTCCCCCTTCCTGTAAACATAATGTTCTGATATTTGGGTACACACCTATAGTTCTGACAATAATACAATTTTAATCAATAAAACATTTTGATTTGCTCTTAATTAATCGATATTATATCATTTTCTTGAGGATCATTTTTTTGAGGACGTAGGACACGGCGGTATTCCCACCCAATTGAGCAGTCCGACTGGGGAAGTACCTCCGCCCTACAGAATACCGCGGTTATAATAACTTCGTGTTGTGTTCCCGGCGGTGAGTAGGGTAGCCAGAGCTCATTGGAGAGTTTTTGTGCTGTCCGTGGGATGACCAAAGACTGTCCTGCTTTGTCCTCTACACTGACGGCACAAAATCTCTGTTCTTACAGGGTCGGCAGCACGGATGTGACTCCACTGGTGTTACACACGTTCATAGGTCATGGTATCCACTTTCCATCAGGTGGGCCGTGTGCTTGTCTGCCACCTAAGTTGTATAATAAAAAATAAAACAAAAAATTGTAACTTTGCAGCCAAGATTGTTCTGATGCTGACTCTACCTATATTCTGTATTGTAGACTAAATAGTAAAATATATTATTTATTTTGTATCTCGGTATCCTGTATTGTACTAGTCAATTTCAATTTAGATTCACAATTAAGTCCATTCCTATAAAATATTGTCTTTATTGTGACCAGATATGAAATTGAAACCCTTCTGTAGCATAAATAAGTTGTAGTACCTAAGTAAAATATAATCGTCTGTAGCTTAGTGGTTAAGGAGTCCGCCTTACAATCGAAAGGTCCCGGGTTTGAATTCTGGATATTAACTACCGACGTGAACCCACTCCTAACACAAGCAATTTAGTCTAGCTGGAGGGGGTTAGAGGAAATTATTAGTATTTTCAAGTCTAATATTCTTTGAAAAAAAAAAGAAAAAAAAAAGATCTATGCCATTAAACGCCAATAAACAATTAAAGAACACTGTCATTATGTGAAACTAAAAATCATAATTGGTAAAATGTGTACTTTAATACACTTCTTACTTATTTGGGGATGTACAGGTGTGAATATATGTACGTGTCATTACGTAACATTGGCAAGGGATGCCCACGATCAACTCCGCTTTGAGAAACCCTGTGTTGAAAATCATCTAAGCGTTTAATAACAAAAGGGTCCTTGTATACTACATAAGTATAAATGTCACGTTTGTCAATGACAAATGGTAGGGCCAAGGTATAAATACGGCTAAGATAGAGGATACGGCCGTTTTCTAATTGTCATTCAACTCAAATGATAGATACACTGATGAATACTCAATACAGCTACAGATTAGGCCTTGTGTTCATGTTATATAATCATCTTGTATATTAGTCTTGAACAATGAATCAGTCAATACATTAAACTTATCACAGTCCACTGCTGGATTTAGATCTCTCCCAATATTGGGAGGCTTTTGTCTACTGTTTCCACGCTGGTCAGACGGGTTGATAGAGGGTTTTATTTCGAATTTTACTTCTATCGCAGTGATATCGCCTGCGTATTTTTCCGTTAGGTGCCTCTTACGACACCATTCAGATGAGATGGCGTGGTGATACTTGTATTCTTTCTCCGTCACCACATTTGTCTTGAACATTTTGTATTAATTAATGAAGTGAATACTATTAGGTGACTTCTATTTGACACGACATAATATAATAGTATCGATAATACTATTCGCAGGTCTACAGTTTATACATACAATACATACATATTATACATACATACATATTATAATGTGGAGTCACGGTCAACAGGTACCTAGTAGGGTACCTGTTGACCGTGACTCCGCAGACTCGTGACACACAGGAACCAGTTCTCGAAAACCATTAATAAAAAAGGGTAGCGTCTTCGATGAAAGCTCCCAGATCGATTATCTTAGATCAATTAATATAAAAAATAATTTAGTTACACAAAACATTAATCCTTCAACTGTACGTGAAAACCACAAGAAAACAGAACAACACACAGGTAGACGTGGCAGAGGACTTTTTTGTTTGTAATGTGGTGACTATACCAAAACGTTACCTTATCAAGCCGTTCCTCGCTTGCCCATTAATGTAACTCCGGCTATGATTCCAAATATCAAGATCATTCCAAAAATAACTTGACAATTGGATTAGTCAATTTAATAATAACGTAACCTTTCCTAAATGCTGGGACATTGCGTAATTCAATTTAATTGTCAGAAGTGGTACACACCATGATCGAGCTAACAATATTATCTGTCTAATTGAATTCCAGAACTGGCGGATAGCGGCGATTAATTAAACCCCGACTATAATTCCAATCAATGAAACTCATTGACCTTTATAGAATGTGATATAGACAGTTTAACCAATTTTGATATTTGACTGACTGAATATAAATCAATTAAAATGTTTTTTTTTACCAGAATGCACATCAATATAGTGCATAACATAAACTCACGCCTATATCCCCGAAGGGGTAGGCAGAGGTGCTAGCACCCACATTTCGCCAGTTTATGTTTAGGTCCCAATGTAATAGGTGGCGAGCCTATTGCCATTAACCGGGCACTCATAAGCCTGCGATAAATACACACATAACTTCGAAAAGCATCGAAAAGTCATTGGTGTGTGCCACGGTAAAACCTGGGATTGAACCCGAGACCTCGTCTCAGCAGTCCATGACCGATACCACTAGGCTAACCGCGGTACCCAATACAGTGCAGTTATATCTTATAGTTATAATGCACACACATCTGATGTGATAGATGTTATATCTGAACTAATAATAAAACTAAAGAGTTTGTTTGTTAAGCATACACTAGTCTTTAGATTTAAACATACATACATACATATAATCACGCCTTTATCCCTGGAGGGTTAGGCAGAGGTGAATCACCAATAATTGTAAATGGTCCAAGTAATAGGGGGTGAGCCTATTGCCGTATTCTGGGCACTATTGTTGACTCGAGTCATGCATCTGAGGCTGAGTCTGGGCTGTATACATCTGTCTGTTGTTAAACAACCCTGTCCCTTAGTCGCCTTGTACGACACCGCATGGGAAGAGATGGGGTGGCCCTAATTCTACTCTGCCAGAAATCACGCGGCAAATTTTCATTTAATTCATTTAAATTTCATTGAAATTCAATTTAGATTTAAATGGATGTGAAAAAAATACTTTAGGACAGGCTATAGGTTATTTAATATGTTACGTCTCTTACCTCCTCCGCAAAGAAAAACGCATCTAATAAATATTGGACAACCTACTAAAACCCCCTAGAGAAGTGGCCATTGTATTGTAGAATAGAAGGACTTATGCATAGGGTTTGACGTTTATGACATGCGTTGACGATTGTCATATATGTCAAATCTCACACATTTCTAATCAATTAAGATAGGAAAAAAAATTGAATCAGCTTAGGCGGGATTCGAACCCACTAAGCCACCGAACCTTGGCTGAAATATTCAAAATATTATATCCGTCTTACTTCAGCCTTCTGCGCGTCCTTCTACACGTGCAGCTTGTGGATGTGTTACACTCTATGGGCATATAACGACCTGCGCATTCAATATAATAACGCATTCAGGATGCTGTTGGGGCTGTCTCGGAGATGCAGAACATCAGGAATGTTTGAATAGGCCCGCACAGACGATTTCTATGCTATTATTAGAAAGCGTTCAGCCTCTGCCTTGGCACGACTCCGCCGCAGCTCCAACAGTCTCCTGAGTGTGTTTAAGGACAGGTGGGACTCCCCCTTGTTGCATTACTGGATTACACTCCACACGTGTCACAGATAGTGGAGTGTTGTTATTTATTTGTATTTATTACTAACATTAGTTCTTAAGTTAAATTGTTGCCAACACTATGGATCGATGGTCTGACAATAAATTAATTTTAATTTAATTTTATTATATATTTTTGCTTGAAAATTTAATTCAATAAAAAACACATTTCTATTTCGGTGTTAGTAGGTTGCTTATGTTGCTATAGACTGTACTATGCCTGTGGAGACGATATGCTCCGAAACGTAATTCCCTGGTGGGTGTAAGTCCTGGATTTTAATAAAGAGCAAATTCAGTCCCTATTTCATCATGTCGAAATGGGTCCGCGGTAGCCTAGTGGTATGGGTAATGGACTGCTGAGACGAGATCTCGGTTTCGATCCCAGGTTTTACCAAGGCACACACCATTGACTTTTCGATGCTTTTCGAAGTTATGTGTGTATTTATCGCAGGTTAATGGCAATAGGCGATGTAGGCATGAGTTTATGTAATGATATGGAAATGGGGCATCTCGTCACATGGTTAGCGATGACGTGGCTGTAATAAAAGTGAACCACCTAAAACCACAAGGTATCCGTCACGGGTACCCCTTACGGGAAGGCCCCCGGTTCGGACTCCGGGACTTCCTCCGGAACTTCCGGACCCCCCGATTCTGGTAGGTAATAATATTCAAGATCCCCGTCAGGTAATGACCGCTTCATTTCTTTCCGAATTTGGCTTCTTTTAATTAAGAAACAAGAAAATGTGTACAAATAAACAGTATATAGTTAGATAGATAATACTATACTGTACACCAATACATTTACAGCTGAGACAAGAAGGTAGCATGCATATACAGTTTAATGTACGATGGGCGGCCTTATTACTTATCGCTTTCTTAGAGGCAACCTTGGGATGGACAGTAATGTGTCAAGACAAAAAAAATAAAATATATACAGCTTTACGTAAAGTTAGTTTACAGGTAATAATGTTATTCTCTGAAGTATATTTCATAAAGAGTGTGTTTAGTTAATAAATACCGAGTTAAATTAATCTGACACGGGTTATCGCTTTATGGTACTCAGGGGACATGACACAGCTTTAATAGGAGCTCAACGATCAGTGTAGTAGTATGTAAACTTGACAATTAATCTGATTAATATGCTCAGGATATCGTTGGAACTTCCGAGTGCCATCATTGCGATGCGGGCGAGGACTGGGGGCTGCATACGCATCCAGGAACCGCGCCCCGGGCCCGGACGGCATCCCGGGGAAGGTGATTGCCACAGTTATGCCGGCACTAGAAGAGGAGACGCTGTCCCTCATGTCGGAGTGTGTGGCGTCGGGGAGGTTCCCGCGACGATGGAAGACCGGCAAGCTCGTGCTTCTCAAGAAGCACGGGCGCCCAGCCGAGTCGCCGTCGGCCTACCGCCCCATCGTTTTGCTCGACGAGATGTGCAAGCTGTTTGAGCGGGTGCTCGCTGCGCGTCTCGTTGGTCACCTTGAGGGGGCGGGGCCCAACCTGAGTGACGGCCAGTTCGGATTCCGTCGCGGGAGGTCGACCCTCGACGCCATATCCCGGCTGCGGGACGGCATCGACGAAGCGGTCGCCGGGAGGGAGGTGTTGTTGGCTGTATCGCTTGATATAGCCAACGCCTTCAACACCCTCCCCTGGGCGACAATTGCGGAGGCGCTGAGGTACCACAATGTCCCGTGGTACCTCAGGCGCATCCTGGCGGACTACTTCGTGGACCGGGTTATCATCTACCCGACCCAATGCGGGGTGGTCCGCCGAACTATGGCGTGCGGCGTTCCGCAGGGGTCGGTCCTTGGGCCGCTTCTGTGGAACGTCGGGTACGATTGGGTCCTGCGCGGTGCTACTCTTCGGGGGGTCGGCGTACTTTGTTACGCCGATGATACCCTAGTTACCGCGCGGGCCCCAACGTTTAGCGATGCCGCCGTTCTCGCCACGGCAGGTGTCGACCTTGTCGTGCGCCGTATCGGGGCGCTGGGACTGAAGGTGGCCCTCGAAAAGTCCGAGGCCCTTTTCTTTTATGGGCGTCGGCGGCCGCCGCCTCGGGATCAGGCGATCGTGGTGGGTGGCACCTCCATCGCTGTCGGGAGCAGCCTGAAATACCTCGGGCTCGTTCTCGACAGTCGGTGGCGTTTCGCGGAGCATTTCCGGCGGCTGGCACCTAAACTGCTAGCGTTTGCCGGAATGCTCTCGCGATTGCTGCCCAACACTGGGGGTCCGGGGTCTGCCTGCCGCCGTCTCTACGACGGTGTGGTACGCTCAAAGGCGCTCTATGGAGCGCCCATTTGGGAGGAGGCCCTCTGCCGTGCGAATGTTGTGCTGCTGCGGCGTCCACAGCGCGCCATCGCGCAGAGGGCCGCACGGGCGTATCACACCGTCTCTTATGAGGCGGCGTGTTTGATTGCGGGCAGTATCCCCTGGGATCTCGAGGCTGGCGTCCTTAAGAGGGTTTACGAGGAGGGCGCCCTGATGCGGCGTGATGCAGGAGGTCGGCCGCTTCCGGAGGAGATCGATCGCTGGAGACAGGAGGCTCGCGATGTTCTCTTCCGGAAGTGGGCCGATAGGCTGGCTACGACGAGGAGTAGCTTGCTGCTTGTGGGGGCCGTTCGGCCCGTCTTGCGTGAGTGGGTGCAACGGGGTCATGGGGCTCCCACGTATCACCTCACCCAACTTCTCACGGGTCATGGCTGCTTCGCCAAGTACCTGTGGGAGGTGGTGGGGGTGGAAGCGGAGCCCCGGTGCCGAAACTGCACCAGCGGCGACCCCGACACGGCACACCACACTTTGGCCGTGTGCGACGCGTGGGGCGGCCAAAGAGCGGCCCTCACAAGCATCATTGGTGTGGACCTCTCGCTGTCGGCCGTAGTTTCAGCTATGGCCGGCAGCGAACAGTGTTGGGCCGCCGTCGCCTCGTTCGCTAGCGAGGTGATGGCGGCAAAGAGAGAGGCCTTGCGGGAGCGGGAGCGAGCTGGGCTCACTCTTCCGCCCCGCAGGCCCCCAGCGAGGGGACGCCGGCGAATGCGATTCGCCCGCGTCCCCGAATGAGAGTGGCCACGGGCAGTGGGTCGGGGGACCCGCTGCCCCTATGCTGATGTAGCGGAATGCGCCCCTGTGTGTTCCTGGGGTGCATTCTTGAGGTGAAAAACCCCCACCATTCCGGCCTGATTGCCGGGATGGTGGGGTCTTAAGTAGCGGGCCTACCAAGGGCGCCCCTAGCCGAGTCGCGGTGAGCAGACTATCCCGCGGCTCGGATTAGGCGAAGGAGGAACACCGTGGTGGTTTAGTGGGTAGTCTGGCCTTTGTCTAAGGCTAGGAGTCCCACACGAAGCGAGTCCCCTGCCCCCGCGGGGGGTGAGCGAAGTGCGTAAATGCATTCCACCACGTAAACAAAAAAAAAAAAATTCCCTACTCACCGCCGGGAACATAACACGAGGTTATTATGGCTGCGGTATTCTGTAGGGCGGAGGTACTTCCCCAGTCAGATTGCTGACTTAGACGGAAATACCGTCGCGTCCTACCTCCTCTAAAAAAGTATGTCCCGTTTTACTGTTTCGGATGTAATATATTGATAAATTTTCAAAATTACTATTTCCACGTAGCTATATCGAGACGTGGGCGACCTTTTGGAAACTCATTTGATATTAAGACCGTTTACATTCAAAACTAGCTTACGTAGTAAATGTTTAATTGGTTCAAGATACACACAACCCAATAAAAGCTATTATTGTCTAATATCGATAGTTTGGATGATGTGCTGATACGGAATTTAATATGTAAATCCCATTTGAAAATGTAATCAATTTTGTAATATAAATACAATTCCTTTAGTTGTATTCATTTTTTGTTCATTTCTTCTCCTTTGTTTGCAGTTTTCATTTCCCGTAGTTCAGTCTTATAACAAGTTTAATTTTGTTTTTATGAAGTTCCCTAAAGACGCTTCCACACTGCCCAAAGTTCCTATCTGTGATATTGTGGCAATATGTTTTCAATACAAAATATATTCTTGATAAAATTGTCAAAAGACGAACACATAATTGTTTTAATTTCTTACGTTTGGTGCTTACCTGCCCCCTGATTCTGCATTATTTTATTATTATTCAGCATTCGGATTCCGTTATAACTTTCTTTTTATGCGGAGTGGTCATATCAGACTGGGACCCGGCTGACCCTGGGTCATCTACTATTGCAGATGACCTACTTAGAAGTGGAAAGCAAGCCTATCACACCCGGCAAGGGGGAGGTGTTCGCGAAAGACGGGGCATCGGAAGTGAACAGCCTGCCTCTTGCCTGCTCTCCACTTTGCCCTTTGGTCGAAGAGACATGTGGGAAGCCTTCGAGCAGCCTTCTACAGGGTCGGTCCTTTAAAAATGTTGCAATCGGTGCAGTAGTTTTTGAGTTTATTTGAATACAGAGATACAAATCTTTCCTCTTCAATAAATGTATGGAAATCTGCCGGAATTGTTGTTGTTTGGACCGATTCTAAATAACTCCGTATATCCTTGATACTAAACGTTCGTAATGTCGACTAATTTATGGGTTTTTGATAATATCTAATATCAACGTACAATCGAGAGTCCCCGGATTCGAATCTTTGCCATTACAGTACCGACGTGAAGCCATTCCTAATACTATCAATTTAGTTAAGCTGCAGGGGTTACGGGAAATATTCGTAAATTCGGTTACTTTTTTATTTGGTATATTAAAAAATATTAGCTCATTATAGTCCACTGCTGGGCATAGCCCTCATTCGCACTATGCTTGTAAATTCTATCTTTTCTACTTGGTCTCATCGAAAAATACAGCATACCGATACTTTAGTTCGATAAAACCGTATCTACCATCATCCATTTTTACCTCTTTAACCAGTAATCATCTGTATGTATATCAATATACGTGCTGTTATCACATAATGTCTGACGTCGTTAACAGTCTTATGCTTTAACGTATAATATAAAGATACCGAACGATATCAGAATAACGTGTTCGTGTATTGTCCAATAACAAACCTTATTCTCTATAACCGCGGTAGCCTAGTGTTATGGGTAATGGACTACAAAGACGAGGTCTCGGGTTCGATCCCAGGTTTTACCATGGCACACACCAATGACTTTTCGATGCTTTTCGAAGTTATGTGCGTATTTCTCGCAGGTTTATAAGTGCCCGGTTAATGGCAATAGGCTCTCCACCTATTACATTGGGACCTAAACATAAACTGGTGAAATGTGGGTGCTAGCACCTCTGCCTACCCCTTTGGGGATATAGGCGTGAGTTTATGTTTGTTATGTTTCTATCGTATATATTTCTTAAAAATTGTTTTTTTATTTTTTATACCACTTAGGTGGCAGACAAGCGCATGGCGCACCTGATGGACGTGTGTAACACCAGAGAAACCATACGCGCGCTGCCGATCCTGTAAGCACAGTTTCTGTGCCGTCAGTATAAAGGACAAAGCAGGACAAGCCTTTAGTCATCCCACAGACAGCACAAATTCTCCAGTGAGCTCTGGCTACTGTACTATTGTGTAAAATTATAAGTGTTCAGTAACTTCCATCATTGACTACAACTTGGCGCTCAACTCGGCCCAATTCCTTTGAAGAGAAGTCTTTTGCTTCAACATTTTTTTTATTAGCTGTCTGCCTACCCCAGTGGTAAATAGGCGCGATTATATGTATGTATGTATGTATATAAGTACTAGTAACAGAAAGTTCCCGGATACGCCTCCAATATTAAGTTTGTGGAGCATGTGTTAGGCGTTTATGGCACAGAACATCTTTGTGCTTACAGGGTTGGCAGTGCGAGTGTGACTCATCTGATGTTCACACACCTCTATAGACCACGGTAACCACTTTCCATCAGTGTACCATGTGCTTGTCTGCCACCTAAATGGTATAAAAAAAGTATAATGACCAGGATTTCGAACCCAGAATCTGATGACCATAAGACCAACTCCTTATTCACTAAGCTACCCACGCTTATATTGCGAGGTATATACAAGTTCTATCTAGTGGTCTGTTTTTAATTTGGCATTTCGGCCGTCATAAACAGAAAGCAATGAAAGAGAATATATGTTTTTCGTGGATTGTTTGTTGTGAAAAAAATATTTCCCTCCCTCCGGAAAGGCTCAGCGTGACGTCACTTGGCTTTGTCCCCGCCTTTTGTATTGCCAACCATACGGGTGCATTTATAAAAGCACCTACTTGTGATGTTTATTTTATGGAAATGTGGGTATTTCGAAATTATAAATAGAAAATATTTCCTAAAATGTTACCTTCAGAGTCAGATGTAATGGAGAGAAAGAGTGCGGCAGGTATTGCTAACATTTGATTTGGGCTTTAAATGAATTGTTCTAGGATGTGTTGCATAGTCCTATCTCGACATAAACTAAACTTAGCACTAGAATATAATCACAGCTAAACATAGGAACATACATATTTATATCAAAACACTACATCTTCAGTTTCTAATGCCTTGAAGCTCGTGTAACTGAAAACTGAGAGCTGTATGTTCGTTTGTCACCTAAATATTAAAAATAGATATTAAAAAGCTAATTAGTTACTAACTTTTAAATTTTCGCTTTCCATTCAATTCAGGCAATTTAGGAAATGTATATATACCATGATCGCGTTACTTTTCGTTATTATTGTATTCATTAGTTTGTGTACACTTTAAAAAGTTTTGCATCAATTGACCAATATTTTTCCGATAAACAACCCGCTTCAATTATTATTTCGATCAATATTTCTTAAGGAGGTAGGACACGGCGGTATTTCCGCCCGATTGAGCAGTCCGACTGGGGAAGTACCTCCGCCCTACAGAATACAGCGGTTATAATAACTTCGTGTTGTGTTCCCAGCGGTGAGTAGGGTAGCCAGAGCTCACTGGAGAATTTGTGCTGTCAGTGGAAAGACTAAAGGCTTGTTCTGATTTGTCTTCTATTGACGGCACAGAAACTCTGTACTTACAGGGTTGGCAGCGCGACTGTGATTCCTCTGGTGTTACAGACGTCCATAGGCCACGGTAACTACTTTCCATCAGGCGGGCCGTGTGCTTGTCTGCCAACTAAGGGGTATAAAAAAAAATGGTTGTATCTACTTTTTCCGTAACGTCGGCGGATTGAGCTGAAATCAGGTTATAGGATTTTTTAACCAAATTATTCTCGTGATTACCAAATTGATATCCCACAAAGTTTTCAGTTAAAAACCATGCCAGAACGAGAACATTATTTCAATCATTTCGTTACGGTACGTTTATTAAGGCACGAATAATTGTACCTTTATTTCACTAGAATTTCGCTCCACAGTTAATTCAATTAATGTCCGATGTCAGGAGGAATTCTGAAGAGTTTGCGAAACGAAAGTACCAACTTCATTTATAGTTTAACATAGAATTAAATCGAGACCGAAATTAAGCTATAGTTTTTTAGCAATTGCAATTACTAATATTCCTTCTAACCCCTCCAACTAAGCTTAATTGCTTGTGCTAGGAGTGAATTCACGTCGGTAGTGTAATGGAGAGGATTCGAACCCGGGACCTCTTAATTGTACTTAACCACTAAGCTACCGACGCTTTTAAATATAGTTTGCTATATTGAGAGTGTAAGAATATCCTTTTTTAATCTTATATGAAAAACTAGCAGCCCCACCCCAGCTTCGCCCGGGGTATATTTTGAAGCGTAATATCCTTTTAAGCCCGATGTTTTAGCCTTCAAAATATGTATGAAAAATTGCCGGATTTGTTAACATTTATTATCAACGCTCCGCTCCCTTAAGTAGTAGCGTGATGATATATAGCCTAAAACCTTCCTCGATAAATGGACTACCCAACACTGAAAGAATCATTCAAATCGGACCAGTAGTTCCAGAGATTAGCGCGTTCAAACAAACAAACAAACAAACAAACTCTGCAGCTTTACAATATTAGAATAGATATAGACCCTAACTACATTCTTACACTTACTGTACGGTTTGGAAATACCGTATTAGCGATTAGAGGATACAGAAGCAGGCCGCGGCGGTGGCGCGCGTGGCGCGCCTCCACGTTTCCGGGGACGAGTTGGGGACTCTGTAGTCCCCACACCCGAGAAGAGGGCCAGATCGTGAGAGATGGCCCTGGGTCGGCCGGGGTGCGAGGGATATGCCTGTCAACCTCACCTTCGGCAACCAAAACGACCCACAGGCGGCGTGCGTTTTAGTCGGTTCGAGTCCGACATAACCTCCTCCACCGGCTCCGGTGGGGAGGTATCCGTGGGGATTTTGCGCACGTAAAAAAAAATAAGACGGTACGAGAGGCTGCCGTGTGGCCTCTCTAGCCACTCCCCCATGATGGGTCTAACCGCCGTTACTACGGCGTGCCCTGCGCCTGGTCGCCCAAGTCGTATCTCCCATTCCGCCACCATTTCCCTGTGGAGCCGGGATCTCACGGCCCGAATTTCTTCGGGCTCGGAATCATGACCCCGCTTCCGCGCCGCCTTTCGGAACCGGTATAGCGCCGAAAGGCATCTCGCTTCCAGGATCCATGGTGGCGATCCGGCGAGGAGACTCGCCGCGTTGAAGGATATCGTGCGGTACCCTCTTATGATGCGGCACGCCAACTTCCGCTGCGGACGCTGCAGCAGGAGCATGTGCCGATCACTCAGGGTGTCCGCCCACACGGGACACCCGGGATTACGTCATACTGAAATAATTTGCCATGACAAACCCTGTCAGAAATAAATAGCTGTTCGGTGCTGCTGCGGTGATTCTGCAAGAAGACATAGAACCTCTAGGACAGCAATCTTCACCACTGACCGAGCAAACTGTAAAATAGGATAGGCAAAACAAAGGACGGAGCAGATAAAAAAACTTCAAATCACGTGACTCATTGTCACCGCGGTGTAGTAAATGCAACTTCTGAAAAGTATTATTCAAATTCAAATCAATTTATTGTGAAAATGGGTTACAATGTGACGTAGTAATAAAGATATAAAGTATCTCCATTCTCCACCACAAAGCATACAATAGACAATGTCGATAACATTTTATACGAAGTGCAAAGTACTTAAATAACTAAATAGAATGTCAGAACTATATAGAATAATTTGGGTACATTTCAATGTGAGTGAGAGTGACGCTAATACCATTATACAATACAATAAATGAAAGATTCATGTCATCTAGAAATTCAGTCACACTATAATAGATTTTGTCCAACAGAAATAAATTCGTCTTGTGTTTAAATGTATTTAAAACTCATATATCTAAGAGAGACTTAGGTAGGTTATTCAAACTTTATGATAGTGCTTGCTTGCATAGCGCTCAAACAAATCTAAATTACCTTTAACAATCACCACTATTACGGTAACAGATGATGATGATGATGATTATGAGGGCACAATCTATTCGTGAATTGAAAATGCTATTTAATTTCATTACAACGTAATTTTCAATAGTAATAAAATAACATACGTGGTAAACAAGCAAACTGTTCACCTTATAGAAAGTGGCCTCCGAAAGTGTGCAACACCAGGGGCGTCACACCATTGCTGCCTACCCTGTAGGAATCCTCTAATGCCCTTCTAGCAAAACCTCATTTTGTAGTCGTATACTACAGAATTTATTCCACGTCTTGCGCTTGCATATATACATACATATAAACATCTGCCTTTATCCCCGGAGGGCTAGGCAGAGGTGAATTAACACCCACATTTCACCAATAACCAAATTCGGTCCCCCGTAATAGGAGGTGAGTCTATTGCCCTATTGGTAACTCAAGCCATTCATCTAGGGCTGTTTGTATAATATCTATACATATACAAACAGCCCTAACCCTTAGTCAACTTGTCCGACACCGCATGGGAAGTGATGGGGTGGTCTATTCATTCCGCACAGTGTACACCTTATTCTACCCTTTTCTATCCTATAGGTAGTACAGATTGAGTGTAAAAAAACAAAATTTGTCTTCTTCCCCTTACATCACTTTCGATAAATAAAAAGCGCAGGTGTTTCCCATATCAATAATGTATTACATGGCTCTTGGGGCTTGGATGCCTTAGAGAATCACTGTATTTCGGCTCACCATCATCATTTGTCATAGTGTGATATATTTTCGAATGTCAATCACAAAACGTTATCTGGTTTTACTCCTACTAGTATATATAAAAGTGAATGATGATAGATGGATAGTATAGTATAGATGGATGGATGAATTTGCGCAAAAGAGATGAATGTAGCTCGATAAAAATTCTACCTACTTAGATGTATAGTCAGCAATAAGGTGTAAGCTACTTTTTGGAGCCGGGAGTAGATTCCTGAGGGAATAGGTTACTGTTCCCACAAAACAGGATCAGTATTTAATGCAGATGTTGCAGCGTGGCGGGCATCAACTACTGTTGTAAATGGGAAAGATTGTGTGAACGAATAATTATTACACATATTGAGAACTCACTTGTACTTTTCCACATTATTTTTAATAGTTATTAGACCTGACCGGTTTCAAATCAAAGATTTACAATGGTTTATTACTTTTTCATGAAAAAATTCAGTTTAAAACTAAAATTCGACTACTGAAAAATCGTGCTTTCAAAAGCATTAAACAAGAAAATATCAGGTCGTATGCCACTTTGTCTAACAAAATAATACATTCTCGGGTTAAGTGGCATACGACCATGGCTATCCTTGATATTTTCTTATTTAATGTTTTTTTCAGTAGTCGGGTTTTACTTTAGAATTGAATTTTTTATTTAAAATATTTTGGGTCAAACAATAGGTATAATTTATACATATTTGAAACACGACATATATGTCTGAAATTTATTTTTTAACACAGTACTTTATGACCGCTAGTGGGCGCCACAATAGATTCAATGACATATTATATAGCCTATAACCAGCGGACGACTAAGCCGTTTCTAATGATATATACATACACACATATATAGTCTGTCAAAATCATGATCCTCCTTTTGCTTCGCCGTAGTTGGGTAAAAATATGTACACTTATCTAAATGAAATTAATACAGAGTTAGTTTTTAGTCTGAAATAATAAATTGGCTAGATAAACCCAGTAGGTAGTGGTTTCTTGTAGGTTGCGGGAACAGGACCAGTATTTCACGCGAGTGGAACCGCGGGCCATAGCTAGTTATTAGATAATACCGCTGATGTTGATTTTCCGCCGCCAAACGACTTTCTAAAAGGTAACTTTAGGGAAAAGAGACACCAAAGTATCCCCAGTGTGAATACGGCGACTTGCGTTCACCGGAAATTAGGGTCCCCTTACTGTAGATTACTCAAGCGATAACAAGCGAAAGGTTACTGAGAGTTGAATCAAATGAGGTTGGAAATAATTTACGTAGGAGACGCTCAGGATCTTTTTGTTATTTTTTTTTTCTTAAAAGGAAAAAGAATTGCTTTTATCCTTTGTCACCGGGCGGATCTTGTAGCGTTTTCTAAAAGATTTTGGCTTGGATTGTCGTTATTAATACGTTATCCTATTAATCGTATTTCCCGTGGCGAGGTAAGCTTTTGTTTACGTATGCTGACGTGGAATCATGTATGAAGATAGGATGGATTTCTTCCGTAGCTTGACTATGAAACACAGTTATGAACATGATTTTTGAAAAGATCTTAATTGATTCCTAATTATAAAAACCAAAATCAAAATCTTTTTCTGTGGCTGGTTACGAACAATAGTCATGAACAGGGAATAAAAAATAGAATGGATTTCTTCCATAGCATGTCTATGAACCACAGTTATGAACATCGTTATGAAAAGATCTTAATTGGTAACAAATTATAAAAAAAAAAAACAAAATTTCTTCTAAAGCTGGTTACGAACAATAGTTATGAATAGGGAATTTAAAAATACAATGGATTTCTTCTGTAGCTTGGCTATGAAGTACAGTTATGAAAATGATTATGAAAAGATCTTAACTGATAACTAATTATAAAAACCAAAACTAAAATCTTCTTTTGTTGCTGGTTACGAACAATAATTATGAACAGGGAATAAAAGAAAATAGCATAGATTTTTTCCGTAGCTTGGCTATGAACTACGGTAAATATGAACATGATTACGAAAAGATCTTAATTGGTAACTAATTATAAAAACCAAAATCAAAATTTTCTTCTGTAGCTGGTTACGAACAATAGTTACGAACAGGGAATTTCAAAACATAATGGATTTCTTCCGTAGCTTGGCTTGAATCGCAGCTATGAACATGATTATGAAAATATCTTGACTGGTAACTAATTATAAAACCAAAATTAAAATTTTCTTCAGCAGCTGATTAAGAACCATAGTTATGAACAAGGAATAAAGAAACTAATCGGTATTTGGTTATGAAAAATTCAATTTCAATTCTTCTTTCGTAGTTAGTTAACAAAAGTTGGCCCAAACGCTTTTTGGTCCATTACGCCCCACTAGCGGTTAGTTAGTTTTTCAACAAAAAAAGTATTGTTTATATTGTTCCAGACGTTTCGGTGGCTTTTCAGCAGCCATTATAAATGTGTTTGTCGCTTTATTCTTTCTAGTAGCAAAGGTTAAGAACGCAGCGGCAAAGACATGTTTATGAGCCATAGACGTGAGGATTCAGTTTAAATTTGGTGAATGTGTGAACTAAGGTATGTTGTTTTAGCAGGTATAAAAACATGCATCTACACATACAGTTCGATTGTATATGGAAATATACCATGAAAAATAAATGAAAAGGTAGGACACGGCGGTATTTCCGCCCAATTGAGCACTCCGACTGGGGAAGTACCTCCGCCCTACAGAATACCGCGGTTGTAATAACTTCGTGTTGTGTTTCCGGCGGTGAGTAGGGTAGCTAGAGCTCACTGGAGAGTTTTTGTGCTGTCAGTGGGATGACCAAAGGCTTGTCCTGCTTTGTCCTCTACACTGACGGCACAAAATCTCTGTTCTTACAGGGTCGGCAGCACGGATGTGACTCCACTGGTGTTACACACGTTCATAGGTCATGGTAATCACTTTCTATCAGGTGGGTCGTGTGCTTGCCTGCCACCTAAGTTGTATAAAAAAAAAAAAACTAAAGTAGGCGAAACGGCTAGTCCGACTAAATGGCAAACCTGAAAAATAATGGTTGTAGTTCACTTGCGCCCCATCAAGCAATTTAGGATGACATTTCAACTGCCTTTCGGTGCTTTATTTGTGAATACGAACATGCGTACAAAATTTTGCTATCAATATATTCGAAAATAGTTCGGAATTTGGAAACTCCATTAGGCTTCGATTAAGATAGGATTTTTTTAATCAGTTCAGGCGAGATTCGAACCCGCGATCTTTCCCTTACAGGGGGAATGCTCTGACCACTATACCATCGAACCCCGCCTAATATTATCTAAATCTTCCCATGTATCTCTCTTACGCCTCGATAAAAATAGCCTGAACTGATTCAATTTTTTTCTATCTGAATAGTTAGTATATTAAATGCTTTAAAATTGTATTCAATCTATTGGGCACTCAAAAGAAACGGTAAAGACCACCATGGGTCTGCTTCTGCCAGGGCGACGGCGACAAATCGTCACTCTCGTTCATTTTCCACTGCTTCTTTAACACGTTTATTATGAGGTAGGACACGGCGGTATTTCCGCCCATTTGTGCTGTCAGTGGGAAGACTAAAGGCTTGTCCTGCTTGGTCTTCTTCACTGGCGGCACAGAAACTCTGTACTTACAGGGTTGGCAGCGCGACTGTGACTCCTCTCTGGTGTTACAAACGTCCATATGCCACGGTAACCACTTTCCATCAGGTGGGCCGTGTGCTTGTTTGCCACCTAAGTGGTATAAAAAAAAAACACGTACACCTGCTTATTGTAAAGATTGTAGTAGAATTCCACACGTACCTAATAAAGGAGTATTCAAAGAAATGAAAGCGAACAAAGGCATAGAAAAACATTTAATTAAAGCCAAAGTGAAAAATTCAAGGACCCTTAAAAATTAAATTGGAGAACCAATAAAAATTCTCCCGGGCACAGAAGGCACAGAACAATGGTAGGTAATTGATTCTGATGTCTTAAATAAGTAATTAGTTACTGTCATTATTATTCGATGAAATTGTTTTTAAAACGTTTGTGTAGGTATACATTTTGTTTCTGGCAGATTGCTGCTTCACTATTTATTTTGAACATAATTTCTTGAGAATAATGAATTCAATAAAATAATAATACATATCTTGATTTGATCAGACACTGATTAAATCAGGTATTATATTGTATATTGTAGGTAGGATATTGTATTTATATAATTATTAAGTATTATAAGTATGTATATATTTATTATATGCACTTATATAAGTATGTATAAATTATTAAATTGGTTGTTATTGAGCGCCAACAACTCCCAAATACTCCAACCAACATACATTTCCATCCAAAGGTTGCCTGGAAGAAATTGTGTAAAGCGATAAGGCCGCCCTTTGTACTACTCTTGTCTTCTCAATTTCTGTAATATGAATATTGTAATTAGCGTACAATAAAGAATATAATAATAATAATAATAAATCTAGCAGCAACCTGACAAACATTCATGATGTCTTTTCCAATTATTTGAACAAAAAGAAAACGAATGTGTAATGAACTGATCAGAACGGGTATACATAAGTACAAACATAATTTCATGGGTTGTATTATATTGTCGGGTCACTTGGATTGGTTGAATAAATGTATAATAACAAATGAATCGAATAGCCTATCACATATCCAATGCTCAACATAGGTCTCTTCTAATACGCGCCACAGCTCACTCGCCCGCTCCCCTGCTTACCACTTGCTTCTAGTCTATCCCTACCTTTTTATCATATATTGTCTGAATATGAGACAGCTATGACCTTATTATTTACATTAACGGTAATAATATAGCTTGCTCATTACCATTTAAACGAAGATCCAATTTTGGCAAATGGAATAGCTCACTGGCGCTCCTTTTAACGTCGCGTCTCATTTAATGTTGTGCCGTTAAACCTTTTATGTTATGTGCAAAGCTCGTTAAGGCGAAATTCAGTTTAGGTAAATCTGACTATTTGGAATTTAATCAGTAGTTTTTATATGGTTTAGTAAATTATAATACCCTTACGCCTTTATATATATGCACATCATTGTCATCGTATGAGTACAGATCCTAATGGGATTTGTGGCGAAACCACATGTACCCAGCGCCATCTAGTGACAGCAAGCGGTACTACTACGTCACTTCGAATTCTGCATTGCGCAAGTGAAGTTCTCGCGGTGGTTCAAGATATATGCAACATCCCGGCCACGGCCCGTCAGGTGTGATCATCTTGCCTGGTCTGAGGATCCTCCCTTTGTGTTGGAGGAACATCACGCTTTGTTCTGACACAGATTCAAAGCTTGTACTTAGGAATCCAAGGTCCACTCTGCTACTCCTCCTTTGCCTTAAATTTTACGGGAGCTACAGCCATTTAATCTGAAAGACTGTCCTGCAAGCAACAAGTGTACCGGTTTGTAGGTGAGATTAACTTTGACCCTGAAATTCTTGGTGAGATCACCCTATATGGTGATTTTGTATTTGAGTTATAGGCTAACTTGACTGACATACATTTAACTGAACTTAAAACAATGCACAATACATTGATAACTATCTGTTATAAGATAACTCAGCAGAATAGTAAAGTGACAATATAATTATGTTACACAGGGTATGTAAAATCAACACCCATTTTGAGACAATATTAGCTTCTATTGTAATACACGATGACGTGTTTTCTTTGAGACAAATTTAACAGAGAGGCTACAAAGATTAATGAGATCACCTGGAGTGAAAACGGAGCCGATTTTTGCTGCGTCACCTCGCACAATACACAAAAATAATGAATAGACGGTAACAAAAGTTTAAGTATGAATTTGGACCTTTTCTTTTCTAATTTAAGAAAAGTCAACAAATCAGATAGAACATGAACCCACGAAAATTATTGCTTTAGCAACTACATATGTTTTGTCCGTTCTGTCTTTGAAATTGGCATTCACGACGCACATACGTCGGTATTCAGAATTAAGCTGGCTAAAAGTAAACATTCTTAAGTTGCGTTATGCCTTAAGAAATGTATTCCAAAAAGCAGAGGACAATTCTAGGAACATTAATTCACCGCCATTTCCACCTATATAATAATATATGTTGCATGCGTTCTGGGACGGTCGAAACTTAACCATAAGCATTTATGCATTATTACGTATGGAAATGTGTATTTTAGTATTAACTTCTAGTTTTATATTTAACTAAGTATTATTTTTTATGTTTTATTGTATTTGATTAAATGAAATAGATTTTAAAATTCTCATTTATAAAATATGGTTTGCTTTATTTTTGAATAAGCAAGTGCTAATTGATGGATGTCGATCTACCTTTTCTTTTGGGGTTAGAAGGTCAGGTGGCAGATTCTCCCACAAAGAGAAAGAGTAGGAGAATGGACTCCGGTCTTTAAAACCTTGGACATATTGGGACTAACGCTGTGATGGATAACGATGATGATACTCTATTAAAGAATTTTCAAAAACTGGATTCTGTCTTGAACGTTACTGATCTAACGGAATGTTATGAAAAAAAACATTCTCCGTGAAATTTTCATCAGATATATTTCCAATTTTCAAATTTTCTCATTTCGCGTACAAACAGCAACTTTTTTACAATACCCTACTGCAGGGTGAAACTTTTGTTAATCGTTTTTCATGCCCACGGCAGTGGGTCTGTTTTGAAATTAATCAGTGATAAATTATATATATTTTTAGAGGTTGGAACAGTCAGTATCAGATCGATTTAGACTTTTTTTTTACGTGCGCAAAATCCCCACGGATACCTCCCCACCGGAGCCGGTGGAGGAGGTTGTGTCGGACTCGAACCGATTAAAACGCACGCAGCCTGTGGGTCGTTTTGGTTGCCGAAGGTGAAGTTGACAGGCATAGTGCTCACTCCCAGGTCCGCCACAAGCTCCCGTCTCGGCGTCTGCCACGCCCGACACTCGGTGAGCGAGTGCGGCCCCGAGTCCTCGCTCGCGTCGCAGTGATGGCACTCGGACGTTGGCTCTTTCTCCATCCGACGCAGATACTTTCCGAAGCACCCGTGCTCAGTGATCATCTGCGTCAGACGGTACGAGAGGCTGCCGTGTGGCCTCTCTAGCCACTCCCCCATGATGGGTCTTACCGCCGCTACTACGGCAGATCGATTTTGACTAGCAAAATAATAAAAATTATCTTATTTATTTATTTATGTATTATTTTGTGAAACACATGTATTATTTAAACATTTTTAATACGTACTAATGATGTTAATTCTCAAACGGTTTTATTGATTTAAATTGTATTAACGTCCGAACTAAAAGTGTTTATTAAATACCAGAACAATCAGTCTACAGGAATACCAAGGTATTTAGATCATTTTTTTTTATACCACTTAGTTGGCAGACAAGCACACGGCCCACCTGATGGGAAGTGGTTACCGTGGCCTATGGACGTATGCAACACCAGGGGTGTCACACTCGCGCTGCCGACCATGAAAAATTTCATTTTGCGTACTCTGCTCGTTAATATCGATCTGAGCGCATAATATTTTATTTGTTTTGTTGTAGCTTCACTAGTTTCGGTTATTTGTTATTGTTATCTAACTAAAAAATATTAGATAACTTTCACAAAGGGAATGTCTGCAATTCCGGACCACAATACACTAAATGACATGTGTAAACACAATCATTGTAACTGTTTGTAAATATTACAAAAATGTTAGCCCTATTTCCAGATTTATGCATTGAAATAATTTGGGTATAAAATAAAGTCCTTTGAACAAATAGAAAAAGATATGACAAATACAAACGTATCTAACGTAGGTAACTAGGCTTATAACGTAGGGTCATGAAATTTTTATCATACCTACCATACATAAATTAAAAAAAAATATCGTGTAAGATCACTAGGTACTTATTAATATGGTACCTGCTGGTGCATTTTCAGGTGTTCAAGTGATAGGCAAAACCTCTGGGACTGTTCCGATATTTTCTACCACTTACCACAGACAAGCATAGGGTCCACCTGTTGTAAAATGGTCTATGGACGTGTCACCACCACACGGATGAACGTATGGACCCCATCCATGTAGGTGGCGCAAATAGCGCGCCGCTACCGCGGCCTTATTTCGTCAGGGTGACAGGCGGCTCTACCCATCACCCCCAGGCCTACCGACCCTGTAAGCACAGAGTATCTGTGCCGTAAGTGCCGCTCTGGCTTCCCTACTCCGGGGACACGAAGTAACTATACTTAGGATACTTCCCCAGTCAGACTGCTCAATTGGACGAAAATACCGTCGTGTCCTACCTTCTTCAAAACTTCTTTCGGGGTCATGATTGGCACTATGGTTCACACGCCTGAGGCGGCTATGTCATTGCGAGAGGAGGAAAACTTGAAATGAAACCCTGTACCAACCCATCTAGCCAAGTAAGCGAAAGCCTCCTAACATTGCTAGAGGTCTAGTCCAGAAGTGAACTGTGAGAGGCTATTTGAAAAAAGAAAAAGAAATATTTAGCCTTGGTACCGAAAAGCATAAGCATCATGTTTTTATTGTCAGTTTTACTGACTATTGTTTTATAATTATGGCTTATAGTTTTCAAACGGTGTAATTAATGTTCAATAGACCAGTTTATGATCTGTCTTGATAATTGAGATTAATGTACATTGACTAAGTGGTTTTACAAGTATTTTGTTCGACACACGCTTATCAATTCTGCAACGTCATCCACAAAAAACAATTGAAATGTAACTTTTTTAGATCTTTTTTAGTAACTTCGCCTGTCAATAAATATTTGACCTGTTTGATTGATTTCTGTTATAACTAGGGAACTTGATTTGTATTAATATTAATATTGAAGTGTATAATATTAAATATATAATATAATAATGAATAATTGTAACGTATTCTTTAATTATTTATTAAGCACACTATTCCCGTCAAGATAGATTTTAATATTAAAATAACTTTACCGCGGTAGCCTAGTGGTATGGGTAATGGACTGCAAAGACGAGGTCTCGGGTTCGATCCCAGGTTTTACCATGGCACACACCTATGACTTTTCTATGCTTTTCGAAATTATGTGTGTATTTATCGCAGGTTTATAAGTGTCCGGTTAATGGCAATAGGCTCGCCACCACATTGGGTCCTAAACATAAACTGGCGAAATGTGGGTGCTAGCACCTCTGCCTACCCCTTCGGGGATATAGGCGTGAGTTTATGTTTATGTTATGTTTATAATATAATAATTGTAATAATGAATAATTGTAACGTATTCTGTAATTATTTATTAAGCACACTATTCCAGTCAAGATACTCGTAGATTTTAATATTAAAATAACTTTACCGCGGTAGCCTAGTGGTATGGGTAATGGACTGCAAAGACGAGGTCTCGGGTTCGATCCCAGCTTTTACCATGGCACACACCTATGACTTTTCTATGCTTTTCGAAGTTATGTGTGTATTTATCGCAGGTTTATAAGTGCCCGGTTAATGGCAATAGGCTCGCCACCACATTGGGACCTAAACATAATCTGGCGAAATGTGGGTGCTAGCACCTCTGCCTACCCCTTCGGGGATATAGGCGTGAGTTTATTATTATTATTATAACTTTTATTATAATGTGTAAAGGGCCCAGTACACAATAACCCGTGATGGCCCACGGTAAACGGCAAGACATCGCTATTGCGTGCATGTGCCATTTTACAGTGGCGAACGACTGACCGTCATGGCGTGCATACGGGATGTTATCGCTTGCAGAGTGGCCTGTGGTATTTACAGTCAACCAATGTTCAGTTCTTCCGAACCAAAACTTACCTTGTTCTAGTGGATTGTTAGCATCCACTATCAATTACCTCTTGTGCCATTTTGTTTCAAATCCATTGAAATTATTAAGTATCGTAAAATAGTAATAAAACTTACCTTTTTGCTTTATAGGTGGATGGTAAACGTTTGATATTAGCAGTTCCAGATGTTACCTGTAAGAAAAGGTATGTTATTAGACATTATTTGTGAATAAATAGCATACCTAGATACCTAACCTTTTTCGATTTGAAATCTCACTCAAATCTATTAAATCATAGTAGCGTGATCTAATCAAAATATTAAGCGATTTGAATCGAATTTTACACAATTACGTGAAAATTTAAAAAATACGGTAAAACTACAGAAGAATATCTAGACTCAAACTAAGCTAGCATATGTTTTCTAGAATTCGGATAAACATACATAGATACTTTTTGCACATAAGGTATTCCAAGATCTCCAGCGTAACAGTGAACGAGTTTACTGCTACGCTGCAGAGGTCACAAATTCCTATAAATATAATTATACTGGGTGGCGCAAAAGTAAAGACCCTATTGAAAATACCTTTATTTTTTTTATATGACATTTTCTGTCATTCTGTTGTTGAAAATTGTGTAGTGAACAAATGTAAAATACACTGAAAATAAACATGGACCGTTTTACTCCCCAAGAACGTGGAATAATTGTGTCAATGTTCTTACGGAATAATTCATCAGTGATAAGAACACAACGTGAATTTCGTCGACGAATTTGCCTTGGCCTGCAAGATCACCCGATCTGACCAGTCCAGACTTCTTTCTTTGGGGTTTTTTGAAATCTCGGGTGTATGTGAACAAGCCACAGACTCTCGCAGCTCTAAAAGAAAACATTCGTCAAGAAATAACGAACATATCGCAGGAAGTGTTACGGCAAGTTATGCAAAATGTCATAAATAGGGCTCAAATGTGTATCAACTCTGGAGGTCACCATTTAAAAGACATCATCTTTAAATCCTAATGGTACGAAATTTAATGGTACAAATATACATTTAAAAAAACCTAAATCTAGTTTTCTAATTTAGAAAAAATGTTATAGCCGAACCAAATAGGGTCTTTACTTTTGCGCCACCCAGTATAAAAGAAAAGACGTTTCCTCTGCCTATTAGAATGTAAAAATAATTTTATAGACATCGCATCGTCAGTTGTAAAAATATTATATTACCTCTAATAAGAAGAAAAGCCTTTCTTAATATTTTTGGTACAACGTGTCCCTATTAAAATAGGATTTTCTTTACCGTTCCGTAATGGAAATTTATTATAATCACCAATTCGCGCTTTTTTCGCCGCGTTTTATTAGAATTCATTATTATTATTTTAGATCATGATTTTTCTTCAAAAATTCTCAAAATTAAGTAAATAGGTATTATTACACATACAAAAATTTTTAGACTCTAAAAGGCAGCTTAAATTTAAGCTGAGGGAGTGACCCTACCAAAAGCCTTGAGGCCCAAGACTATTGATAGGGTCCTATACACTCTCCTACCAGTCTATGCACCTTTTTATATGGGACACGTCAATTAGACCTGATGGTAAGCTGAAGGCAAAGTCTCAGAAAAGAAAGTCACCATTAGATACTTACTATGTGACAATGGTGACACTCAACTTGACGGCCTCATCATAAGCTTTTTCACGCCCCGCTTAAAGGAGCCGGGACTGTAGGAAGAAGGAAACACGTGATCTGGTAATGAGTTCCAGGCCTTAATGGTGCGACAAAGGAAAGAGTCACCGAACCGCTTGGTTCTTGATCGAATGTTCTGCACCGTGTACGGGTGACATCTAAGCCCTGCACGTGTTGTCCTGTGTAGGAAAGTGAAGGGTGGAAGAGCTATATTTATATAATTATATTTATGTAAATTATAATTGGAACTTGCTTAACAATGGATGAGGGTCTAGTGCAAGCTAAAAGAAACATCACAATTAAAAACAATAATTGGACATACTCGGATACCAAAGCAAAATTGCAAAATATTGGACGCAAATGAGAAATCTCCTGCCTCCCAAGATATATAATTAATACTACAACTGAGTGTCAAGAACTTCCTTCAATTCTATTAGTTGACTAATAGAATAATAGTATACGATGCTCAACGACGCATAGGGGTTGAAAACTAATTTCCTTTGAGGGACGCCATAATTTATAAAGTTCGCCCATTGCCGGGAACCACTACACTAATAGACTGTCCACTACAGTTTGAGTAACTTTGCCCGTCACAAATCACTGTAATGGCAATGTTTTGGCATTTCGTTTCAGAACATGACAATTAAGTAATTTGTTTTTTCTGGAACGTTTTTTATAGAGAGACAGTATAGGTACCTACAGAATTTCGTATAGTTCGTGAAAGCGCTGCAGGTCTTACACAGAGAAAACGATGAAGAAAATCATCACGCTCTATCTTGCGGATAAACGGGTTGTATTTTTTCATCAAAAAGGGAGGAGGTATCTACCAATTGCGCCAGGTGAAGCACAGTCCAACGAGTGATATTGAGATTGCGATATCGTTTATGTGTACTTACCAATTTAGGTACAGTGCGAGAATTTATTGCAATCACTCACAGGCCTTGGTAAAAGTTCTGGCAGGTAGGAGATCTGGGCTGCAATAGCCCAGATCAAAGAATAGGTCATGTTGAGGAAAGAGAGGAAAAGACAGCACTTAATAACAGAAGTACAATTATAAAGTTAAAACTATTTATCTTAGATAACACACAAATGGGTGCAGAACTACAAAAACATCCACATTCATACAACGGAGTAAAAAGCATGGACTTGTTGGCACAGACGAAAATTTACTCAATTTCTAATCAAACAATCAGACATAATGAATTTCATATTTCGAATTTACACATAATTCATAACTATAAACGCTATGAGGTCAATAGACAACCTATTCTTTATTTTATACAAGTAAGCGCTAAATGGTTCGCGGTCAAATGTGTTGAGAAGTCCGTAAAAATCTAAAAAGGGTAAAGGTAATTCCCCCGTCAGCAGTTTAGGACCGCTAAAGGTCCCTAGCGTCTTTATTGAAAGCGAATTTACTTTACTATTTTTGTCGATATTACAAAGGTTTTAACACGGTTATAATATACCATTTTGCCAACTTTATCCGTTCGTTCAACCATTACAATTATGTTAGCGTTGATTCTGGTTGCTAGAAAACTTTTCACCACCTCGTAGCCCGGGATACGCATATTTGAAAATTTTTGCCTAAAAGAAAAACTGACGCTAGAGTCTCGCCCGTCAATCAACAGAAGCAACCAGCTTGCAGTCGAGGTCTTTCTGGGGCCCCATATGCCGATCACTATTGATTAGGTAAAGCGCTCGTAAAGGTAACACTAGTGTATCGTTGTAGATATATAATTTTACTCGTTCACACTTAGCTACGTTTGAAAACAGTGTATATAAAAGATTGGCTCGTGTATTGTGAATGGCTATACGTGGCCCCTTGTGGCCCTCGGGAGGTACCCTTCGCTGCTCCTATCCATGTTTTATAACACTATCTATTCCTCAGATTATTTCACAATGGAACCACGTAACATTGTTTCTTTATCCTAACTTTACGGTACACCGGAGAAATATGTTTTATGATATTATTTCGCGGAAATTTCTCTGAGGATATATTGCATATGAGAGATAACTAAAAGTTCTTCACTAAATTGAAGCTGTACGAAATTCCGTCCTTGTTTGTCTCATGAACTTCCCGTGCTGATGAACTTTGCTAGTAGTTGATTGTGGTTCATGCACGTGGAACGCTTTTTTAGTACCCACAATCCACAAGAACGTATTCCTAAAAAGTAATCTAGGTATGTACTAAGTTATACTCGTATATGACCCGTGTGGTGTGGTGACGGAAAAGTCTCATCCGAAGGGTGTCATAAGAGATAACAACAGCAAAATACTTTTTTTTTATGCCACTTAGGTGGCAGACAAGCGCACGGCATATACAAACGAGATCACTGCCAGAGAAGGATAATTCGAAATAAAACCCTGTACCAATCAGTCTGGCCAGCGCGGAAACAGTAGGTTAAAGCTTACCAATATTGGGAGAGGCCTATGTCCGGCAGTGGACTGCAATAAGCTTATTGATTGATATGTTATTTCAGACTATAATGTATCTTTGCACCAAATTTCAGACAGATCGGTTTATCCGTAACAAACCGCCGAAGATGAAGACGTCACCATTTTTTATAATTACATTTTAGTAGAATACAGAATAATCTATATATTCTGTATTCTAACCGACAATTTGTCAAGACGATAACTTCTGCAAAAAATAAAAATCCTTGTTTCTTAGATAGTATACGCCTTTGGCGTCAACCAACTTAATTGGAAACGAATAGCTCGTTTTATATAGTGAGAAATATGGTGTGCTGTTGGGTAGCCATTTATCATGTCATCACATAATGTAATAAAACATCTATAAAGTCACAGCTAAGCGGCAATATTTTGGCTTAACGCCAAACGTATCAATTTAGTTGGTGCGCACCCTTATAGCTGTTTATATGTGATAGGATACTAAAGTGCGTTTAGGTATAGATAAATAAGGAACAATAAATGTGTTTAGTTGAACAGACTTCAGAAAACATATTTATAGTATGTGCACGAAACAACACGCAGGGCGGACGCCGCGCGCCGGCATGAGTGCGCCCTGGAAGGCGTGCTGTATATTTTTTCGAGTAACGTATATTTTTGCACGCAGTGCGTGCGGTAAGTAATGTTGTCATATTATAAGTGCGCGTATGTGCACAATGCGTACTCATAAGGTAGCGAGGCCAAGACTAAATTATATAAATCAAGTAGTACTTGTAGTTTTAATTGGTCAGGTCCTAAATAATAAATTGTGGATAATATACATATATTTTCAAGTTTTTCTATGTATAATTATATCCGATCTTATTAAACAACGTTCCTATTTAAGTTATGCTTATTTAGGCGTCTTGATGGCGCTGTTTAATTTGTTTTAGCTAGCATATTTATAATGCCCTCAAATTACAAATAATTTATTCAAATAACAGTGATAAAATGAACTTTCATTTTCAGTTTTATTTGTGAAGAAAACGATCTCGTATTCGAGAAAAAAAAATGGCAGACAGACTTGTGAAAAAATAAGACACAAGCAATAAATCTTGCCAAGTCGGAGCATAACATGTTACAGTTCTAAGCACCTATTCTTGTCTTTTTTTACAAAATGTTTTCGTTGAATATGCCTTATGTACTGACATAGACATGACAACGTAATGAACAGTATTTATATTTATTCTAGATATAAAACTTTAATGAAAATGAAAATTAACCTCTTGAAGGTAGAAAACTAAAGTACAGTCAGCATAAAGTCGAACAAAGTACTCAAATGATCTTAATGCCTTAGTTTCCCCCCTTTCCTGTTAAATGATTGTTCTGATATTTGGTACAAACCTTAAGTTCGGACAATAATACAATTTAAATAAATAAAATAGTTAGATTTGCTCAAAATATCCTGGTATTAAGATCATTTTGAGACTTTGTAGTTAAAATCGTAATACAATATTACGTTTATTTGTATTATTGTTGGCACTTTAGTAACAAATAATAATTATATCAATGTTAAAGGTGTATCGAGCCTATCAAGGCCTACAAGGCCCAAGACAATCTCACCTAGCTAGTACGCAATCATGATAAACTCTATTAAAATATATTGAGAAACTCCGCCGTGTGGTTCCCGGCAGAGTAGAATTTGGACCACCCCATCTCTTCCCATGCGGTGTCGGATAAGGCGACTAAAGGATAGGGCTGTTTAACATCAGACAGGTATATACAGCCCAGACTCAGCGTCAGAGGCATGCCTCGAGTCAACAATAGTGCCCGGAATACGGCAATAGGCTCACCCCCTATTACGTGGGACCGAATACAATTATTGGTGAAATGTGGGTGTTAATTCACCTCTGCCTAACCCGCCGGGGATAAAGACGTGATTATATGTTATGTTATGAGAAACTCACTTGTACTTTTCTACATTATTTTTAATTTAGATTAGACCTGACCGGTTTCGCCTTACGGTATCCTCAAAAGTTTTATCCTTTGAGGATTCCTCAATATGTGTAACAACAAATTCCACCAAGTGCCATCAATCAACAGTATAAATAGTCTGTGAAAATAGTTTAATTTCTACGGACAACGTTCGCGAGAACTTCCGAAAATAGCATTAGAATTGATTGTTTTTCCTTCGAAAATATTGCAAATTGTACGGACTGGTTTAAAAAATAAATGGTACATAGCAAACCCGTTTGAATGGGCCCTTAGAAAAATTTTAATAGGGTCTGCAAGGGTCGGAGGGCGCTTTGTGATGATGAGTTTAGATTAGGTCGTGATTTCTTTTAGATGAGAATACACGTGCAGATTTGTAATTATCAAAAGGTTTCTTTTCACAAATACTGGGATATTTAAATACGTTTGTAATTAATACAGAATACCGCGGTTATAATAACTTCGTGTTGTGTTCCCAGCGGTGAGTAGGGTAGCCAGAGCTCACTGGAGAGTTTTTGTGCTGTCAGTGGGATGACCAAAGGCTTGTCCTGCTTTATCCTCTACACTGACGGCACAAAACCTCTGTTCTTACAGGGTCGGCAGCACGGATGTGACTCCACTGGTGTTACACACGTTCATAGGCCACGGTAACCACTTATCATCAGGTGGGCCGTATGCTTGTCTGCTACCTAAGTGGTATAAAAAAAATACTGTTAAAATGGCAATTTAATTGCAAACTTATTCGTTTGAGAAATTAACTTCGTCTAGAAATAAGTAATTAATTTTCATAAATACATAGTTTAGATACTTCGTAGTCGGTTGAAAATATACTGTGAACGGAACTTTTGTGCTAATGTTTTCTATGTTTATTTTTCTATGTCATACCCCAGTAATCAATTCACCTCCAAAAAAACAGTTTCAAATTATTTTGATTGATGGATTGATCACGCTATTATCAAACAAAAATTTTCGGGGAAATCGAGACCGGGAAGATTTGCAACTAATCCGTATTTTTGGATTTCGAACCTGAAGACATACTTTCGAAAAGACTAAAAGACGCAGCCTTTCGACACTATTCACAGTAAAGTTTCTCTGTGTTATTTTATACAGATCCGATGCTAAGCCTCAGACGAGAGAGCTGACTTCTGGTATATTCAGGAAGCTCGTTATTGGTGCTATCAACTGTTATTAGCCAATCGCGGGCGACCAGATGGGATTATTAACTATTCATGCATGCAAATATTTGCTCAAAACGAGAATAGTACCTCTGGCATAGCTGTTAAATGTTCTACTGCAGCTCATCGGAATACAAGTGCTATCCGCTCACAGCTGAGCAAGCTATGAGTTTTATGGCATGCAAACATTAAATAACACATATTTGACTTTAGGCTACAATTACTAAATTAGATATATATAATTAGATAAATACAATTATTTTGTAGACCTAGATATTACACGACAGAATATCGTTCATCATTCAGCAGGTGCATTGGCTTGCAATTGAGGTTTATTTAGACCCCAAAGATCTGGGGGTCGATGGCAAATACAGCCAAATAGAACCCAAATTATTTTTCTCCAATAAGAGTGACAGTGGTAAATTACTCCTTATAACAAGCGTGAAATTGTGCTATCTATTAGTATAAATGATGTCAAAATTAGCCCAGTCGTTTCAAAGATTAGTCAAACGGACATAAAAACCGAGAGGTAGACAAATAGACAAACAAATTTTAACTAATATTATGTAAACCTTACAACCTTAATACTTCTGTGTGACACAACTGAAATGTCAGCATTTACAGCATTTAGAATCCTAAATAAATTAAATCAATATTCTACAACATTGTACACAACGCTATCTAGACCCATGGTAAGCCTAGCTTGTGTTATGGAATCTAGAATACGGATAAACATACTTAAATACTTTTTTTTGTATGTACATCCATATTATACATAGAAACACTCAGACCAATGCAAATACCCATATTCATACATACAAGTATTTGCACTGAGCGGGGATTGAACCCGCGCCTCCTGCGTAGCAGTCGCGTTCACTACCGCTACGCCACAGAGGCTGTCAATTTTACAAGGTATCGGGACTTCTCGCGAATTATATCATGGATCTTACTATCAACTCTTTATACCTTGTATAATTATGAATTCACACTCCTTATACCTTGTATAATTATGAATTCACACTCCTTATACCTTGTATAATTATGAATTCACACTCCTTATACCTTGTATAATTATGAATTCACACTCCTTATACCTTGTATAATTATGAATTCATACTCCTTATACCTTGTATAATTATGATAGGAAAATAATTGAATCAGTTCAGGTACGATTCGAATCCGCGATCTTTCCTTTATAAGGGGAATACTCTGTCCACAGAGCCATCGAACCCGGCCTGAAATCATCCAATTCTTCCTATATGTATCCGTCTTACAGCGACGGTGTATCGACCTGCATCAATTTGAGCAACTCAAAATGTTACGTAGATGTTACTTTAGGCGCATCACATATTATAGACAACGAATTATTGTTTTTTGTTTCGGATAATGAAATCATAATGTATAAAGCACAAAAAGTGAATTAATAAGAATTATACATACATATATATAATCACACTTTTATCCCCTATCTATTTTATTTTTAGTCTATTGCAGTATTCCGGGCACTATTGTTGACTCCAGCCTGTATATATTTGTCTGATGTTAAACAACCCTATCCCTTAGTCGCCTTGTACGACGCCGTATGGGAAGAGATGGGGTTATCCAAATTCTACTCAGCCGGCAACCACGTGGCTATTCAGCTTTATATGACATGTATGATTTCACATTAATAGTGTAGCTCTCATCAAAGTTCATATTTTTATTTTATTCGAGTATCGGTTAATATTACAATGTTACAAGCGCCATGATAACGGTGTCTTTTTTTTTTTACGTGCGCAAAATCCCCACGGATACCTCCCCACCGGAGCCGGTGGAGGAAGTTATGTCAGACTCGAACCGACCAAAACGCACGCCGCCTGTGGGTCGTTTTGGTTGCCGAAGGTGAGGTTGACAGGCATATCACTCGCAACCCTCGCATATCTGCGTCAGACGGTACGAGAGGCTGTCGTGTGGCCTCTCTAGCCACTCCCCCATGATGGGTCTTACCGCCGCTACTACGGCGCGCCCTGCGCCTGGTCGCCCAAGTCGTAGCTCCCATTCCGCCACCATTTCCCTGTGGAGCTGGGATCTCACGGCCCGAATTTCTTCGGGCTCGGGATCGTGACCCCGCTCCCGCGCCGCCTTTCGGAATGATAACGGTGTCTTGCCATATAAGATTACAACTATACTAACATTATAAAGCTATTTAAAATACCCTATTTAAAACATAGACTAGGGGAAGTTATACAAAACAAAATCAAACAATTCTCTGCCTGAGCCTGTGTTCACTGAGTCTGGTTAGGATTCAAAGTCGGTCATTTTCGATCTAAGACATACTCGTTAACTACTCAACTACGCGTATATATATCGTAGATATTTAATTTTACAACAAATATTACTCAAACCTGACACGGACGACACGTAACTGACATACCAAGTGATATGGGTTGCGAGAGGCTGCGAGTGGCTGCGAGAGGCTGCGATATTCCTAAAACAATTCTATTTCAATTCTGTAACCTTACTAGGCTTGACCAAACATAACATAACCACGCACGTTTGTGATAACTTTTAACACACACTTTAAGTAGCTTTAGTTTTACTTCAGCTTTATGTTACATACATATAATCACGCTCAATTCTGTCCCACGTAATACGGGGTGAGCCTATTGCTTTTTTCCGTGCACTATTGTTGACTCGAGCCATGCATCTGAGGCGGAATCTGTGCTGAATATATCTGATGTTAAACTGCCCCGGCCGCATGGGAAGGCATGGGGTTGTCCAAATTCTACTCTGCCGGTAGCCACGTGGCTATTCAGCTTTATTTTACATGTAAGATTTCACATTAATAGTGTAGCTCCATCAAGACTCATGTTTTTATTTGATTCGAGTAACCGATATTTTGGCATTGTCACAAGCGCCATGATCACGGTGTCTTGCCATATAAGATCACAACTTTACTAACATTTTAAAGCTGATGAGTTTGTTTGTTTGAACGTGCTAATATCAGGAACTGCTAGTTCGAATTGCAAAAATATTTTTGTGTTGAATAGCTCGTTTATTGACAAAGGTTTAAGGCTATATATCATCACGCTATAATCATAAAAATCCGCCAGATTTTCAAACATTATTAAAAGACTAAAAAAGCCGGGGCAATCATCTAGTAACCTTATATGTCAACCGATTGAAATCCACCGTCTAATCAAGTTACGAATGTGATTAAAACTCATTGTCAAGCAGAATAATGAGCTTGAGCTCTCCTGAGCCGTGAAGTCGGTTATAAGACCGCTTAATTATGTCGAGCCGTGTGAAAAAAGCTCTTCTCCTACCTTATTACGTAAGTAACGTGAATATTTAAAAGGCCTGGAGGTAGGCAGATCTTGACGTTTAATCTTAACTTGTAAAATGTAATGTATAAGCTAAAAAGATCCTGTGTAGTACTACTATTAATTCTTTACCTTGTGAACACTTTTGGTTACGAAGTGACGTGTGAACAGTAACTATCGGCGGTCTTAGGATCGAGAAGACCCGGGTTCGAATCCCGGCCGTTACCCTTCAGATGTGAGTTCACTAATTCAAGCATGTTTTCTACTTTGCCAGGAGCATCTGCTGTCAAATCAGACCTCCCAACACTTCACTCGTCAGTTGTTTAGCAGGAATACCTTGCCCTGAAGATATTCGGGCTGTGAGATCCTGGCTATAGAGAGACATCAGACATCCAAGCGCAGGGCAACTTGTAGTAGTGGGGATAAGATCCATCATGGTGGAGTGGCTAGAGAGCCCACATGGCAGTTTTCATACCGTCTGACGCAGATGATCACCGAGCACAGGTGCTTCAGACAGAATCTGTGTTGGATGCAGAAGGAACCAACGTCCAAGTGCCATCACTGCGACGCGCACTCACCGTATATTCGTGGGGACTTTTCACACGTTAAAAAAAAATCACAGGAAAACCTTGCACCTTTTAGAAACTTGCTTGCAGGTGAGATTGATTTGGGTCTCAAAGATGTTGGTAGGAATCAACATCTTACTGTCAGTTTAAGTCTAGAAACTGCAAATTTAACGTAGAATAATATTAGAGGCCCTGGTAACCATTTCTATTAGGTGGGCCGCGTGATTGTCTGCCAACTAAGTGGTATGAAAAACTAAATAAAAAGCTATAATGTTATGAATTTCTACCTAGATCTGAATAAAGTTAACTAATTTAATTCGTTAGGCATACGCAAAGTACGCCTACACCTAGCAACTCTTTAAAGGGACGGTAAACAAAACATACCTATCTGTATCATACAGTTCTTAACGAACCTCGAGTATATCAAAATAAAGAAAAAAATATTCTTTATTGTTCTTTACAGGTTATATAATATATCAATAAAGCCGGGTCAATGGACTGGAATTATATTATATTCTTCAAGGATTACTACATCGTAAGAATGTCAAAAATTTCAAACTTACGTATACACTATTAACGCATTCCACAAGTTTGTAGACTGTGAAGATTAATAAACTTGAACGTTGTACCTAGAATGCACGGGAATTCCTAATATCCAATTAGTCGATACCTTCTTAGATACTTTTGTAGTCATGAATGAATATTTTATAGTTAATCTATCCTTGGCTTATTTATTCTTATTTTGCTCTATACCTAAGATATGTGTGATAGTACGTGGCCTTAGAGCTAAAAGCGATTTCTTCCCTGCAAACTTGGGATGGACAGAGGTTATCTCAGTGGGAAGACCAAAGGTTTCTCCCGCTTTGTCTTCTGCATTGCCGGAACCGAAACTCTCTATTCTTACACGATAGGCAGCAAGAGTGGTTTTCCCGGTGTTGCCACACGTTCATAGGCCACGGTATAACACCCAAGTCGGATAAAAAATGAATCTACTATTTATATTATTTACATTATTGTATTATATTTATATTTTTATTATTATTATATTATATTATTTCACGACTACGGTGAAGTAAATGGAGGGTTATGAGTTGACAGGCTTTTTTTTACGTGCGAAAAATCCTCACGAATATCTCGACAAAAGTTGTGTTTTCAATCAAATAACTCGCGTGCCAAGTGTTGTGGAAAAAATCCACTGGAGCCGGTCGGAGAGGTTATGTCGGACTCGAACCGACTAAAACGCACGACGTCTGTGGGTTCTTTTTGGTTGCCGAAGGTGAGGTTAACAGGCTTATTCCTCGCACCCCGGTCGTATTTTGACCGGCTATGAATGTATGTACGTAGGTTCATCTATTCCCTCATAGCTCCTCAACCACTTAGCGAGATAAATATGTAGTATTTGAAATCAACTGAAAGGACTTAATTGGCACATTTCAAATATGTATAAATTATACCTATTGCTAGCCAAAAATAATAATAAATAAAACTAAAACCTGACTTCTGAAAAATCACGTTCCAAAAAGTATTAAACAAGAAAATATCAAGGATAGCCGTGGTCGGTTTTAGTTTTAAATTTATATCTGAAAAATCAGCATAAAGAACTAGATGTTTACACAGATAATGAACTGCCAACTAAGCTATCTGGATCAGTTTTACATAGCGGGATAGCCATGCATTATGACACGGAAGTCAAAAATAAGTGTTGTTTTGTCGCTAGCATCCATTTATTCCTGTAACGCTGTTCCTGGCGCGCTGAATGCGATGTTAGGTGTTCCATTATTGTGGAATGGCACTACATATCATTCCCAGGCGCAAAATTCTCAAATGGCAGGAAGGTGGTGAACGTTGTGAAGTACTGTATAATTATTCCTGTGTAGTGGGAAATTTGCAGGTATTCTATGATAAAAGATTTGCAGGAGGACACGGCGGTATTTCCGCACAATTAAGAAGTCCGATTGGGGAAGTACCTCCGCCCTAAAGAATACCGCGGCCATAATAACTTCATGTTGTGTTCCGTGCTGTTAGTGGGAAGACTAAAGGCTTGTCCTGCTTTGTTTTTTACACTGACGGCACAGAAACTCTGTACTTACAGGGTTGGCAGCGCGAGTGTGGCTCCTTTGGTGTTGCACAGGTCCAAAGGCCACTGTAACCACTTTCCATTAAGTGGGCTGTGTGCTTGTCTGCCATCTAAGTGGTATAAAAAAAAGATAAAATTCTGACTAAGTTTACTCGTTGGAAATAGGGTCACCCCCTGTTACATGGGACACGTTAAAACGCTTTATGCCTACCCCTTCGGGGTTTTACTAGCATGACTATAAGTAGGTATATATGAAATGGTAGCACTTCACTTGTCTATTTGTGCTTGTGTGTGGCGTTTGTTATAGTCTGGCAAGCTCGTTCGTGACACTCCCATGGTCTGCGGGCGCGGGGGACGAAAGACAGCGGGGGGAGAAAGAGACGAGCGCGGGGTGGAGGCTGGCTCTCAGAGCCGTCATTCAGTTGCGCGTCGTCGCTGTTGACGGCAACACATATTGAGTACGGTCGCACGTCACAAAACGCACACGATATTAATATATGAAAATGAGTCCGCCGATGGGCAAAGTTATTGGACGTCAAGCTAAACAAATTACTTACAATGTATATAACTATTTTAAAAATCACAAAGATGATCCAGCTTCGTTTGAATATCAAAACGATGTTAATTTGGCAAACTTAGTGGCTAATGTAACAGGTTTATCGAACACAGTACAGTACAGAACACAATACAGTTAGGAATATTGTTCGCCAAGGAAAATTGCTGTGTGAAAATGATGGTACTGCTACTTTCAAATCTCCAAAGAAAAACAAAATAGCAAAGAAACGTATTATAATTGATAACTTTACGGAATGTGTTATTCGGAGAAAAATAACACAATATTACACCGTTATGAAAGAGGTCCCTACTTTAAGAAAAATAAACGCTGATTTAAAGGAAGATGGTATATTAGACTGTTCTCGGGAGTATTTAAGAAATACTTTGCAGAGGCTTGGTTTTACATATAAAAAATGCCAGTCCAAACGAAAACTGCTCATCGAGCGCCCTGACATTACGTTTTTAAGGTGGCACTATCTTTTAGCTATCAACAAATATCGAAATGAAGGTAGAGCAATATTTTATCTCGACGAGACATAATAATATGTCAATCAATCGCATACTGTGTCTAACTGCTGTCAATCTATCAATGAACGTGGAATATTGACAAATATTGGCAAAGGACTTAGGTTAATTATTGTATATGCTGGTGGACGAACTGGGTTCGTTAAAAATGACCTGTTGATATTTAAATCGCATTCCAAAAGCGGTGACTATCACGGAGATATGAACTCGGAAAATTTCGAAAAATGGTTAAAAGGACAACTGCTGCCTAATATTTCAAGTCATTCTGTGATAGTCATGGATAACGCAGCTTACCACTGTAAACAAATTGAAAAAAAACAACAATGAGTTGTACAAAAAAGGTAATGCAAGATTGGCTAACAAAACACAATGTTCCATTTGACGAAACGTTGCGTAAATGTATTTAATTATTTTAATTAACAGCCAAACATTACCAAAACAATACACAGTGGATAAAATTCTAAATCAGGGTGGACACACAGTACTTCGTTTACCTCCATACCATCCCGACCTCAATCCAATCGAGATGGTATGGGGTGATATAAAAGGCGACTTGGCAAGGAATTATGTCAATTCTACATTAGATCAGAAGAAAGACGCTCTTGCAACCTTGTTTGCTAATTACACTGCTGAAAAATGGAAAAAATGCGATGATCACATAATTAAAAATGAGGACAAATACTACAACGACGATCGTATATGTGACAATGAGTTGGACAGGTTTATTATATCATTAAACGATGATTCTGATAGTTCGGATTACGACAGCGAAGATAGTTCGGAACACGACATGGACTGTGATGACTCTGATTAAATGATGTATGTTTATACTTTTTTTTTTTTAAGAATGGTATTAATAAAACAAACCATTAAATGTTTTATTACTCAGATTTTTTCACAAATGTACAATGCTCCTATTTTTTAAGTTTTTTCGAAGTAGTAGTAGTTTTTTAAACGCTTCACGCGATGAAAGTCGCGGGCCAAAGCAAGTTATATAAAAAAACAACATCAATAAATTTAGACAATGTAAGATATTTCACAGGGATATCTTTAGACATATTCGTAACGTAATTAGTACCGTGTGTAACGGTCATCGATAATTACGTCCCCCACCACCCGCGCGGACCATGGGAGTGTCACCAACGAATTTGTCAGGCTGTAATTAGGCAAAATATTCGACGCATATGCAAACATGCAAATATAGACAAACAGAACTTTACAAAAAAGTGTTCATTAAAAAGAGGTGTCATATGTGAATTGTCACATCTTGTCTATTGTTAAAGCTACCTATTCACAGTAAAGTATTAAAAAAATTAAATTACTTGTCATTTGTACGTATATGGCATTGGTCGTATTTGACAAATAGGCAATAAGGCTAATGCTTTGTCAAATACACTATCTAGATCACTGAGGAGCAACTTAACAAACTTGAGCGTCTTCAGAAGTTTTGGATAAGATTTATATTTGGCTTACCCAAATATGATCACGCGTCGGAATTCCGGAACAAACTCAAGTGGCTCCCAATTCGCTTTCGTAGGAATACTCATATTATATACTTTTTTTATTATACAGTGTACTGTTTAATCCTTAAACTCCCCATTAACTCAAAGAACGTTTCAAGTTACTGGGCGACACACATACGAGATTTATGAGATTATCGGAGAAATTGAGACTACACTCGAGAGCAATGAATCCGGGTCACTTAAAGAATCCTAAAAATCTCGGAAACTAAAAATGCTAGGTTAATGCAATAAATTGTATTTAATAGACAATGTAATACTCCTTAAATGAAGGTATTAAAACTTCTTAGTTATTGTAAAGTTATATCATAAAAAAATCAAATTTGAAAAAGGGCCACTTTCGAAGATGGAACTACGAAATTACAGCATTTGGTGTTGCTTTTGTTTGTAATCTGTCATTTATGTGGGTACATAAACCATGTTGATAGTGCTCTATATTCATTAATCAAGCTGAAATTATGTCGCTTACGCCTGAAGAATGCACCAGAATACTTACAATGCTGGAAACCGGCCGGAGTCAGCGCGATACAGCCAGGACTGTCGGTGTGTCGCTGTCAACAGTACAAAGAGTTCTCCGACGTTACGAAGAAACTGGTTCTAACCTACGCAGACCAGGAACGGGCAGAACCAGGTGTACCACAGCACGAGAAGACCGATACTTGGTGAACACCATGCTTCGAAATCGCTTTCTCACAGGAACTGAACTCACCAATCAGTTTCGACGCCTCGGAGGAAGTAACCCAAGTGCATGGACAGTAAGACGTCGGCTTGCTGAATCTAACTTAAAACCCCTTAGACCTGCAAACGGCCCTAAACTGGAGCGTGGGCATCGTATTTCGAGACTAAGTTATGCCCAGAGCCACGTAAATTGGAGTATTGAAGATTGGTCAAAAGTTATGTTCTCCGACGAATCAAAATTTATGCTCTACAAGCACGATGGAAGACACAGAGTGTATCGAAGACCAGGGGAAAGATTCAAGCAAGCATGCATCGAAGAAAAAGTAGCCTACGGTGGTGGGTCTGTACTTGTGTGGGCCGGAATTTCTTCTGAAAGTCGCACAGAGCTGGTGATCATAGAAAACGGCTCTTTAACTAGCGTAAGATATGTGGAAGAAATCCTCAATGATCACGTTGGTCCATTTATGGTCAATTTAGGTGAGGATGCTATATTTATGCATGACAATGCCAGACCTCATACAGGTAGGATTGTGAATGACTACCTTCAAGAGATGAAAATTACTCGTATGGAGTGGCCAGCGCGCAGCCCGGATATCAACCCGATCGAGCATGCTTGGGACGAGCTAGGCAGATGCGTAAAACAACGAAACCCTCCCCCAATCACGCTTCGTGAGCTCAAAATTGCTCTCACAGAGGAATGGGAGAATATTCCCCAAAATCGTATAAGGAACTTGGTGTACAGCATGCCAAACCGCGTAAACGCAGTAATGGAAGCACGAGGAGGCAATACGAAGTATTAAAATTCAAGAAAATCGTAATAAAGTTCAAAAATTTCATGTTTCCTATTTTTGTTTTAAGGAGAGATCAGCAGTTTTTTTCTTTATGTAATTTTGTGTTAATAAAATGTATGGTGACTCATATTTTTTTTACTTTCATTTAAGGAGTATTACATTGTCTATTAAATACAATTTATTGCATTAACCTATCATTTTTAGTTTCCGAGATTTTTAACATTCTTTAAGTGACCCGGATTCATTGCTCTCGAGTAAAGCAATGTCACTGCACAGTAACAGTTTTTACAATAAATCCTTCACTATACAGGCAGTTCGCCTGTGGAATGCACTACCACTATATATAAAACAAGCACAATCTCTGGAATCTTTTAAAAAATGTTAAATGAACATCTTCCCTTGTGTAACTAAATTATGTAATTTTGTGTACTTAGACTGTCGTGTAATAAATAATATGAATACTGAGTAGTATATATTATAAATATTATGTATTGTATAGATATATTACATTGACATACTGTGTAGTATATCTTTATATACCTTGTTTATTTATTTAATCTATGTAACGTTATTCCTTCTTCTTTTAAAAATAATTGTACGATACCCTATCATTTCTTTTACTTCTATCCATTCAAAGGTTGCCTAGAAGAAATCGCATTTAGCGATAAGGCCGCCCATTGTTCAGTAAAATTATTGTTAAATTGTTATCTTAATTGTTCGTCAAATATACCATGTGAAGTGCCACTATAAAGTCGTAAGTTCAAAGAAACAAAGGTGGTATTTTAGTATAGTTTTATATATATAGAATCTAAATAAATTATTTTGTTTACGAAAATATTAGAATATCTTTCTCAAATAAAATGAGTGATAATTTAATTTGTATTATGAAATATAATTTTGAAGGCTTCACAGTTTCAAAGTGGAATTAATAGGTCGGAGAGTAGACAGTTGGAATCAGTTGGAATTCACGAACAACTTAATTAAGTGCCTTTGTTAAAGCCGTTATTATGAAACTTTAGATTTTTATGAGAATAACGTTTTACTTTTTTAATATTTCCAATGAATATAGATGAAAACAAATAAGTAAAATCTTGTTATTATTTTTCTAGAGTAATAAAACACTATAATGAAAATATTTTCCTATTTATAGTACCAGTCATCATTACTTGGCAGGAGGTAGGACACGACGATAGTCCCGTCCCAATTAAGCAGTCCGACTGGGGAAGAACTTCCACCCTACAGAATACCACAGCAATAATAACCTCGTGATGTTTTCACGGCGGTGAGTAGGGTAGCCAGAGCTCATTGGAGAGGTTTTGTGCTATCAGTGGGAAGACCAAAGGCTTGTCCTGATTGTGTCTTCTGTACTGACTGCACAGAAACTCTCTGTACTTACAGGGTCGGTAGCACGGGTGTAACTCCATTGGTGTTGCACACGTGCATAGTTCACGGTAACCACTTTCCATCAGCTGGGCCGTGTGTTTGTCTGCCACCTAAGTTGTATTAAAAACACTTGCCTTGAATATCTTTCCGATCGTTGGGAGATCCCAGTAGTCTCATTATCTAGTTCCATTATGGAGCTATTGGGAATTTTTCCACCTAGTGGTTTCAAAGAGCGGTGCATGAACCCTAGCCGTATCGAAAGCTTGTATTCTAGAGCCTGAGGGTCTCCTGTTCGTTATTTTAATGAGACTTATCCATGTCCATCAATCGGTAGATATATTGGTTTGTAGATGAGTTTGATTTGGGACCTGAAGTTCTTTGTCAAACCTCATGTACGCTACGCCCTTATTGCTATGATCACTGTTGTTAAGTATTATAGTTATGGGCCAGGTATATGTGACCCCAATGCGCGACAGAAATGAGGCTTCAGTTTGATATAACCTTTGATTGGTGGATCTGTGCTTCTTCGCCACCGTAGCACTCCGTGATATCCTCAAAAGACACCCAAAAAACGCGAACTGCGTAAAGTTCTGTGATGTGACTAGGACAATCTCTACTTCTTTATGTATGTTTTTTTAAGAGAATTGTAACAAACAGTTCTCTTAACAAAAATATTAAAATATATTTTAATTAATTAATTCTCAATTTGTATACTGGTCTGCCGTCTGTCCCTTCCGCCATCCTGTCATTTACAAGTCAGTTTTGGCAAGTCTCGTTAGGTAAAGAGAAAAAAAAATCCTGAAAAGTTGAATGGAAATGTCTAATATTTGCTGCTAAGTCTGGTTTTTCTGATTCCACAACCTGGTTAACGGTTATATTACCCGTGCGTATTAATGCTAATCAAACTCCCATGACCCTCACCATAAAAATAACACATGCATCCAGGTATACCAATCTTCCACCAGGGCAAATAGAAACCATATCTTTGCAGGTGTTATGATCCTGGCCTTTGCTTCTTATACATTCAGGCTGTCAGTCATTGCCCATACCGGGTTTTCTACACAGGTTAGCTACTTTTATTTCAGTTTTATATTTTCTTTAAGGATTCTTGGATCCTTGAAGCCGCGTGGTTCCCGGCCGAGTAGAATTTGGACCACCGCATCTCTTCCCATGCGGTTAACATCAGACAGATATACACAGCCCAGACTCAGCTTCAGATGCATGGCTCGAGTGAACTATAGTGCCCGGAAGACGACAATAGGCTCCCTATTACGTGGAACCGAATTCAATGATTGGTGAAATGTGGGTGTTAAATCACCTCTGCCTAACCATCCGGAGATAAAGGCGTGATTATGATATGTATGTATTATTGGATCTAAATTCGAATGGGCATCCTCTTATGACTTACGTCAAATTAGATCATACAATCGTTATTTGCAAATTGGATTCATTTTTAATATGAAACCTTACCTTTACAAAGATATTGTGTTTAAACAAGGTGTATGGATAACATGACATATTTCAAATTTTTGAAAAAAATAACAAGAAAAGAACCTTTAGGGGTAGTGCTCCCCTGTGAAGATTATAAATGACCTTTCCGCTACTTACCAGTCTTAAAACTATCATTTCCCAAGAGTCTACTGTGCTGTGTTATTTTCTGAAAGAGGGTAAAAAGGCTTTTAGTTATTTAGATAGAAAAATAAATTATTATGTTAACGTCGTTTAGATAGTACGTAGTGCATCCTTTGAGAGGATTTTTCTGAAAGAAGAAGGCCGTAATTTTTTGTATGCTTGCTTAGTATATAACTCATAGAAACAGCTAGATGGGCTTGATTGAATTTTTGCACACAGCTTACTGGAAAAGTATTACTGCTACTTTTTATTGAATGAAATTTTAAAGCATTTAGTATGCTTACTATTCAAATCCATTTAAATATAGATAAACTTGAATCGCTACAGGTGGGTCTTTCCCGCGATTTTTCTCTTGCAGGGGGAACTCTCTGACCACTAAACCACATAATTGTCGCCCGAAACTATTCAAAAATTTTCTATGGATATGTCTGTCTGTCTTACGGCGACAGTTTAGAGCCATCTACCGACATTCGTACGAATTATCGGAACCAAATCCCGCCTGAACCAATTTTTTTTAAAATTTCTAATGGTTTAATGATTTTAAAAGCAATATCTTCTAATAAATAAATAAATTTTTTTGTACAGTGCTATACATTACTTGGGAGGGGGCATTTCTTTTCATTGTTGTCAGAGGTGACGGTCCCATCTGTTTAGCAGTGAGCGCCTGTAATGATTGCCTAATACTAAATTGTGAATGTGATATAGACAAATCCTGGCAAGCCTACACCAGCAGTTATGATGATGGCACTGGGTAGAATTTCGTACTACATTTCAGTAATATCACTAAGATATCGATTTAATAACAGCAGAAATAACCAGACTCTAAGAATGACAATTCCATTTTTTCTATATCTTAATCTATTCTTCTTTTTATCCGGGTGATAGATTTTTATGGAGCTGGATCAGTATTCTGCACGGAGCAGAAACGTGGGTATAGGATAGTGATAAAATATATTTTGAGTGAATTACGAGGTATTCAAATCCAGGGCTGTTTCTCTAGAATACATCAGATTACAGACAAGTGTTCGGGTTAGATGAGCTATAATTTATTCACATCACGTCACTTGTAGTTGATTTGGGTTGTATTCGGTATAAAATAACCATTTGTACTCAAATTAGAGACGTAAACATACTTATCGCGTAAATATTCTATTGCGTTAACCACACCTTATCTATGGTAGCTTTTGTTTTACTAATGTTTACAGTTTCCACTTCAGTTGTGCTGGTGTTAATATAATGGATTATGCCTTGTAATGTTCGTGCACCTGGCAGTGATTTAATAGAAGGTAAGCCTATTGCCGCCAGCGAGGCACTCTTTATTTGTATGTTCATCATTTTCCTCAGTTGCCATGTATGATAATATGCCTTAGCGACACCTATAAGAAGAGATAGAGTCTAACTTTTCACAAGGATAATGATTTTTTATACATAAATAAACAACTTTTTTATGCTCAGAGCAACTGCCATCACAATCATCTTTTTTTTGTTTAGGCAGGAAAAAATGTACCTTTTGCATTTCACGAGCTCGGGGAAGCCACGCGAGTACGTGGGATCACCACATTAAAACCACCTGCTGTGTGCCATACGCTTAGTGAGTGAACCATTGGAAACACTACGCACTCGTTGACGGATCACCCAAGCGTTGATACGAAAGGTGCAGTGCGGGCCCGTCTTCTGATTGGGCAATGTCAAAACAGACCAGGACATCACCCCTTCGCGAGTGGTTCCACAGCGGGCGAAGGGCTAACCCCGACCCATCCACTCGCGACCACACTAGGATGGCATGAAGTGCAAGAATGTGCTTGCACGTCGCTACACCGGCGACGTATCAACTCAACCCTGAGAGGAAATCTTGGGCTAGAGCCTCGTTAGTTGTTTAACAAGTGTACCGATTAGCATATGAGATTGGCATGGGTCTCAAAGTTGTTGTTAGGACTCTGTATATTGATATCTGAATTTTAGACGGTATCCGTTTACAACCTACGAAACTCTAATCACGAGTTATAAGTATTCAATTTCAACTCAGTCTAACAGAAATTCAACATGTAAAATAACACAGAACACCTTAGTTCTATGAAGAATGTAAGTTTTACCGACATCTGGACGGTGGAACCGGAAAGAAAACGTTAAATAAACTGGACTGAAGTTAGACTACAATATGAGTACATACTTTTCGTCTTAACATTGGATATAAATCAGCACTCGGACTGTACCGTATCGCGTAAAAGACGTAGAAAGCTCTATTCACAAGGAACCGAATAGTTTTCATGTTTGCAATACTGAACAATGCTCCTTTTGTACTGTAGTATTATCGTATCGAGTAAGTTTTTGCAAAATGCCTTGAGATTAGGCAACAGCTGGTTTTGTTCTATGTTAGAAAAAGCTACTTACATATTCGTTGTAGTAAATAGCACGAGTTGGTATTTGTGACTTTTTACTATAGTTTTCCACACGGGATAGCTTCAGTTTTAACATTTGAATTTCACTTTCCTTTACTTTTGGATTGCCGAAAATATTCCAAAAACATTACGTATGATTTGAAACAGTACCTACAGTTACCTATGATTGGAACTTCATCCACTGCATGCTTAAGCTGTGGAATGAACTCCCTGCCGTAGTTTTCTGAAGCGACTACAACATGGGGTCTTCAAGAAGCCCATTAGAAGGTTCTTAGAGGGTTGGCAGCGCGAGTGTGATGCCCCTGGTTTTGCACACGTCCATAGGCCACGGTAACCACTTTCCGCCAGGTGTTAGTTTCTTAAGAAAGTCCGATAACCCTTTCAGCTAAGCTATTTTTTTATAAAAAGAGTGGATTGGCAGTTTAATGGTCAGGATTCGAATCCGAGACCTCTAAATCGTATAGACGACTCCTTAACCACTAGATAGTAATGATGCTTCAAGATTCCTAGAATATAATTCATCAATTCAATCTAATGAATATGATGATGATAATGAATAAAATAAACTTTGGGCTGTACAAATTGGCTCTAGGCGCTAACATTGATCTAAGGCCTAATCTACATCAAGAGACAAGCAATAATTGGCAGCATACAGCCCATGAGTGAGCTTCAGAGCTTTGTAGCCCTTTTTAGGGTTCCATAACTAAAGGGTAAACACGCAACCCGGAACATGGAAATCTTAGTGATTTACTGTTCGTTTTGAGCAGTTTCTCATCAATGGTGATTGTCGTTATGACAAAATCAACTAAATCAGGCCATTCCAATAAATAATTAGGCCAATTTATGATATGAAGCCCATCGTGCACGAATTGACTTGCACTTTGACGGGTCTTTTTTTTTTACTTTATTTTTTCCTAGGACTGTACGTAAGCTGTGACGCGCCACTTATACCGTCGCGCCCCATGACACTTCAAGTGCCGTCTCGTCTGCCACTGGTATGAGGTAAAAGAAACCGAGCGCTGTGAGTAAACAACTAAACATGCTGAAGTAGACATGCTAATTCTTAGTAGGTAGTGTAGGTACACAATATTGAAGCAGTAGCTTGTTGAATGATTTAGAGGTGAGTGTTATGGGTAATTTAAAATCGAGTGTAATGAATAATGCCGTATGAAGCAGCACAATTAATATTGAAGGAAGCGTTATGAGTAAGAAGGCGACTCTGGCGTTGGAGGTTATTAAATGACCTACGTCTTCCATGAGCGCGGGCCTAGCGGTAACAGGTGAAGCCGCCTGTTACCCTAGCAGAAGCAGGCCGAGACGGCGGGGCGATCCGCACCCCTCCACCTTTTTCTGAGGAAAGTTGGGGGCGCCGTAGTGCCACGTCCGTTGGGGCCTGGTTCAGTCGAGGTGCGCCAGAGGCTAACATACCCCCGACTGACGGTTTCAGTCGGTTCGAGTTCAACATTAACACCGCTGGGGCCAGCCCACATCCGATGGTTCCTTGTATGGCCCTGGTTCAGTCGGGGTGCGCGAGGGTATGCCAGACGCTACCTCACGCCTAATTTATTTATTAAATTTCTGCAATGGGTTTCAACATTAATCTTCTACTCTCGGTGTGGATTGAGCCTTAATAACATTTAATATGGAAAAATGTATTCCTTATTTTAAAATAGCTAGGTACTCATTTATTTCACCCAAATTCGATTACTAACGATGTTTTTTCTTATTACAAACAAAGAAGCTAGAAATTAGAAAGACTAGAAGCTAGAAATTACCTGGCTATAATGTTTCACATTATAGCCAGGTAATTAGAAATAAATTGTACGTAGAAACGTAGCTATCGGATATAAATTACAGCGTCTATTCGAGTATTTCTAAATTAAAGCTCTTGAAATATTTTCTCAGAGAATCGTTATTTACAGTTCACAAAGAATTAAACCATAACATCGTGGAGCCCTTTGAAAACAGACCAGTTAAGGATGACCTCCCCTGATCTTATACTGTTAGCTTATTTTTAATGGAAAAGAAGATTGTGGAACAAATGAAGGGTCTGTATTGTTTGGTTGCTAATAGTTCAGTGGCTGTTATCGTAGTGATTGAGTAAGCCAAGGCCGGTTCGTGCTCAGAATGTAATACAAAATGCGTGTTATTATAAACAACATTATTATTCAAAATGGAATCAAAATAGTCATGCTTACTGACTGAATTTTATGATTATATTCTTTTATAAACTCACCTTCGAATAACCTATCCCGACTAGTAAGTCAGAGGTTATAAGTTCGAATCCCGCTTACTACATATACTTTTTTTTTTTTTTACGTGCGCAAAATCCCCACGGATACCTCCACACCGGAGCCGGTGGAGGAGGTTATGTCGGACTCGAACCGACTAAAACGCACGCCGCCTGTGGGTCGTTTTGGTTGCCGAAGGTGAGGTTGACAGGCATATCCCTCGCACCCCGGCTGACCCAGGGCCATCTCTCACGATCTGGCCCTCTTCTCGGGTGTGGGGACTACAGAGTCCCCAACTCGTCCCCGGAAACGGGGAGGCGCGCCACGCGCGCCGCCGCCGCGGATTACATATACTTGTATGCATGAACATGTATTGATCTGGGTGTTTGTATGTAAAATATGCATTCTAGGACCCATACTACGCACTAGTTTAACTATGCTTAGGTACTTTGGGGCTTGGTAGCGCTTTATTTATTTATTTATTCTCTATTTAAAAATTAGTTCACAATAATATCAAATAATTGATAATTAATTTATGCCTTAACAGTGCGTCGTTGGTTCGTCTGTCAAGCCCCAGGATTCTTGCCGCCTCCATCTCTCTCTAAAAGGGTAGGAGTGATATCGCTACACTAATAAATAATCTATCTACTAATAAAATAACCACGGTAGTCTAGTGGTTTGGGTATTGGACGGCTGAGACGAGGTCTCGGGTTCAATCCCATTTAACATGGCACACACCAATGACTTATCGAGGCTTTTCGAAGTTATGTGTGTATAAAGGTTTATAAGTGCCCGGTTAATGACAATAGGCTCGCCAACTATTACATTGGGACCTAAACCTAAAATTGGCGTAATGTGGGTGCTAGCACCTCGGTCTACCCCTTCGGGGATATAGGCGTGAGTTTATAAAAAATAAAAAAATCTAAATGAGTATTTAGATAATCCATTGTTCATAGGTCACGGAAACTACTTTCCATCAGGTGAGTGCTTGTCTGCCAAGTTTTATAAAAAAATCTATCAGTTACGAGTTTTGAAAAATAAATAAATGTTGCACTTACGTATTTTATTATATAAACTTAACTGAGTGTAATGAGTGAAGTTAGTTTAATTTCCAATTTCATTTAATTCGAACGTGATAATTATTTAAACCCGTGGAAACGCACCAAAGTAAATCTAGAACTAGTTTTAGTAGAAAATTAGTTTTCACTTTAAGTACAAGCAGATTGTTTGTTGATTGTTTTTGTTTCAGCATAATCTGTAGCTGTTATTCATTAGTTTCCACTTCGTACTCAACTAATTCTTTGCACATCCAAAGCTCGTGGTTTTGCGTTAACAGATAGGTAGACGCGTGATGTGAATAAGTTTAAATTATTTATATATTACTTCAGCTACATAAATAGTAATTTAGGAGGGGTTTAAGGATTTTCCGATGTGTTAGACATAGACAGTCTTAACATCGTTTACATATAAATGGTTGTCTCGAAAAAGCATTTGTGAGTTATTTTTTCATCAAATATCGGCAAGTCTGTTAAGATAAAAGCCCGCGACATGAGTTTTAAGTTTTTGTCCGGAACTTGAATTTTATTTATTCGAAACAAACGTAGCCTAAGTTAAAATCATAGTTCAAAAAATATTTAATATCGACGGTTGAAAAGCAAAAAGGTACAAGCGACATCGACATTTCATAAAAAAAAGGTCTTAAAGCACATGAAACACTCTTTACAACACAGTGTAAAGAGTGTTTCATTTGCGTATAAACTGTTCTTGTCGCTTACGTCCTTTAGCCTTTCAACCGTCGATATGTTTATTGTTTTTTTCCCGAGGAACTGATATTTATAGGCGCTGTGACAAGCGCCATGATCACGGTGTACCTACTGTCATACAAAATGTGAAAGTTGTTCAATCAGTTCTGGAACTGACAGGCGTAAATATATGTATATATATCAATCAATTAATCAATCAGCCCACCGTAATTCACTGCTAGACATAGGTCTCTCCCAGTGCGCGTCATTGAGTGAGGCCGCCAGTCAATATAATGTAAAGATTCCTTCAATTTACATAATCTGTGTGAATACGTACTTAACTCCACAGGTACCAATGTAAATGGGAGTCTGTTTCACATAACATCAATACCATAGAAAGTTTCTGTCTGATATTACTTTATGATCTCCGAGATTGTTTGCATTACTCATTTGCTATTGAGAACAGTATTTAAGTCGTTCGGGATTCCACTTTATTAAGGAAAAGTTCTATAAGTAAACAAAAAGAGTTGCCAAGTTGAAATTGTTGTTGTAAAAACAAGTCTCTTCGACGAAATTTTAAGTAGGAAGCACTTTGAACTTAAGTATTTAAAAGGATCGTATTAATATAAGTCGAGTTTATTGTCAAAGTGATTATTAAATTATTTTAAAAGTATATTTGCAGGTATTTTTGTAAGTATAGACCGGTTTTTAAAAAAACAATTTGTGTGGTGTAACTCCAGCCTTACCATTCATTATAAAAGTAGTGGATGGTAGGCGCACACAAAATGTCTCTCTCTCGACGCTTGCAAGTCAGTCAAGTTGTGACCACGAGTGGTGCAATGCATTATAAACGTCAGCAAAAATAGTAAGTTCCATGATTTAATCGCGAAAAGTCCCGAACTGTTACATAATAAAAAATAAAAAAAAGTAATTGTCACTGACATTCGCGTTAAAAAGTTACCTACCGATTTATTAATTTTACTATCAAAACTAGTGCAGCCGTTTAGTACACATAGTTATTTATACTAACGTACTATAGCACTAAACGGCAGCAGTTTACTAAATAGCAGTATTACTACGCTATTATACTCGGTGTTTTAGTACTCGTAGATATACCTGTCAAACTTGCCTTTGGCAGCGTTTTAGTCGGTTCGAGTCCGACTTAAATTCTCCTAACTGGAGCCGTTGGGAGAATTTAAGTCGGACTCGATCCGACTAAAACGCTGCCGATGGGGGAAGGGGAGGTGTCCATGGGGATTTTTCGCACGTAAAAAGTAGTTTGGTAGGTACAAGAAATTAAGGGTTGGACATTTGTACAAACGCAATATAGATTTAGTCCTTTTGTGATTTCATCGCTGACGGATAGATAAAAACAAAACCATTGAGCTACAATTAATAATATACTAATAAACAAAACGATATTTTATCCAACAACAAAACCGGATGATTTAGTTCTCCCACAACAATAGCTAACTGTCAACATCCGATTTGAAATCAATACTATATACACACCATAAAAAAGATCAGTCCCAAGTGGCTCTTGAAGTGCTTCTGAAGATTAGGGTCGCCCTGAGTGATCTCGAGTGTACATTACTACTTTCATAGATATTGTCGTGTGTCGCATAAGAGTCTAATAGTACAGGGTTGCTTAGTAGTGGATATAAATTAGTAAGCACAATATCTTTTGTTAATACCTACTTATGTATAACTCCTGTAGTGATGAGAATTGAGAGAGGAATGTTGAGATGGTTTGGTCATGTTGAGAGAATGAATGAAAGAAGACTAACGAAACAGGTGTATGAGGCGAGTGTGGATGGTACCGTCGGAAGGGGAAGACCTAGGCGCACATACCTGGACCAAATCGGGGAAGTTTTAGAAAAGGGGCAGGTCAGGAGTACTCTAAACCGACGAGCGTGCATGAAGAATGTAATGAGAGTGAATGAAGCGAGAGTAGTATGTCAGGATCGTAGCAAATGGAGATCCGTGATCTCTGCCTACCCCTATGGGAGACAGGCGTGATTTTATGTATGTATGTATGTATGTATGTATAACTCCAAATTGTAGGCAGCTCTTGTCTTTTCACCTCGGAGTCTGAGGTCTGCTTTACCAGACTAACTTTTTTTTATACAACTTGGTGGCAGACAAACACAGAACTTGGTGGAAAGTGGTTACCGTGACCTATGAACGTGTGTGACATTAGGGGAGTCACACCCGTGCTGCCGACCCTATAAGCATAGAGAGTTTCTGTGTCCTTCCCACTGACAGCACAAAAACTCTCCAGTGAGCTTAGTGCGGATTTGGCCAATAGTTTCCGTGAAGCAACGCCATTTGACTTCCACAACCCAAAGTTGATATTGTAGCTAGATCACTTATTGGAGTTTTTAGGGCTCCAGCTACCCGTAACGAGTGCCATAGATGCTCGTATAGCACTGGGATCGGCGGCTTGATGTGCTCTCCAAGGCTCAGTCAAACCAATGCAAATACCCGTATTCGTCCATACAAATATTTGTTCTGAGCAGGGATCAAACCGGCGCTTCCTGCGTTAGCGGCCGCGTTCACTAGCGGTATGCCACAGAGGCTGTCCAAATGTGTAGGCAGATGTGTAGGTGTATTCACATTGAGCAAAGCAATCATGGCATTTTCGATCCCACGTAAAGAAAGGTTGAATTAATTGCTGTCGAGACTAAGTGAACTTAAGAGCCCTTCTTTTTCTCGGTTTTTACAAGAACAACTGCTGCCTAAACCCTCGAACTCGAAATGAAAGCTTGCGCCATAAATTCGGTCATCAATCAGCAGCCCCTCTTGACAAGAGTGGCAATTGATTGGCCAGAGTATTGTAGAATAGAATGAAGTATGTATGGTAATGGTACGACTTTTATCAAATACATCAAAACCCATACATTTGCCACATGTCTAGGGAGGCTGGTAGTTATGCCTCGATCTTGTCACAGTAGTTACTTATCCGTATTAAAAAAAGAGTACATTAAAGGTTTTGAAGGAGAATAGAGAATGCAGAAGATTTATACGAATCGGTGGTCCATTTGCTAAACTAGTTTACATATTTCCTTTTGTATTGACGTTTTGTAAGTTCCGATTAAATGGATCGAATTAATGTTTTTGACTTTGACTATTAATTTTCTTTAATTACTTCTTCTTCTTTCTTCTTCTTTAATTAATTAATTACAAGAAAATTTATTTAAGGATGTTTAAAGCCTCTTTTAAACTATCTACGAAAATAAAGTGTTCGCATCTAAAACCCAAGCGTATACCAGAAATTTAAACAACCCCCGTAAGTAACCCTCAAGAAGTCTGTAAACATTTACGCAAGTAAATTTTTAGGTTGTCCCTAGACGCCCTCAAAACTGAAACGCCTAAGAAAACACTAACGCAACTGTAACAACCCTACTAATGTTCTAGTCCTCAAGTAAACGGTTTGCTCAGAAAATAATCGACTAAGTGGAGATAAAAACTGAATCAAATTCCGTTAATAGTTTCATTAACGCGTGAATAACGTTACTAAAACGGTTATAACGTCAATTTGATGTGTCCAAAACTTTTATAAGAGGCCTCTTTCTTTCCCTTCAACCTTTGATGTTGAGTCATAATTTAAATTAACATCAGTTATAACTCCTTGCTTTGAATTGGACATGATGGCCGTATCTCACAGCTGAAGATGCATGGGAAGTGCTTTATGGGTAACCTTACATGAAGTCGTGCGGTTTTAGTGGGTTTGAGTCTGATATAACCAACTCTCTCCCCGGGTGCAGCAAGAAAAGTGGTATTTTAAGGAAAACAAGAAATATTACAAACTAAATTCTAATCAAAATCATCACTGCCAGCAAGTAGAATCGGAGATATGGCCAACAAAAGGGAAAATCGACATTTACACGAGCGGAGCCGTGGGCGGAAGTCTAGTCAACACATAAATGAAATAAACTTGAACTCGTAATGTGGGGATAATGTGAAAATGCCTGGTGAATTGTGACTTTTTGGAAGTAAAAATATGCCATAGAATACACAATACTTTGTACTACTCCGTAAATATCATTATTCAATCAGTAACAGGTACACATAAATAACAAAAAGTTTATCAAAAGGCTACCGCTTCCGACACCACTTTAGTTCGATTACGTGATCATCGAAAATTATAGCAACTATCGAATTCGTACCAAGCATTGAACTATTGGAGTTCAAATAACTTAGTGAGATTTAAGCTACTACCATTCTTTTTCTATTACTCCTCTGGGAGAAACAAACAACAAAACAAGTGGCCTACGTCCTCGGACGTGACAACAATGACACATGTCCGCAGTTAGCCGCGTCTCGTCTCCGTAAATCAACGTGACATCCTTGAGGTCCCTTATGGCTTGTCCGCGGTACTGATTCTCGGTGGTACATCACAATAGGCAGAAAGCTGGAGGTGTTTTTATTATATTGCATGAAAATGTGCAAAAACTTAAATGAGTTTGTTGTTTTGTCCTGCTGATAAGTCGTAGGTTAACTTCAGAGTGACTTGACTTGACTTGACTTGAATATTCAGTTGCCAATCTATCACTTCAATATCTATGTATTTTATAAAACATTAAATTAATGACATGACCTTTTTTCTTTGCCTATTAACCTGTTTTACCTCATACACTCAATACCTTTGACAGATTTATTGCTATCATATTTTTATGACTATTTTATGATATTAACATAATAATGTATATTCACATTTACTCTTCATCATTTAAAGAAGAGATTATACTTGTCATATTAGGTCCCCGTGGTACAAATTTTGTAAATATACTACTATTATATACCAGCGTCTCCGCGTGTACAACATTTACACGATGTTGAGCTACATCCATGAACGGCGCAGTTTATAAATACAGAATAACAAACAGGAACTTAATATAAATAAACAGGAGTAGTTGCAGCAACAGTTTTCCATGAAACGTTGTCTAAATTAAACTCTGTACCTACTATATAGATTAACGCAACATTACCTTGAGTAAAAACGGTAAAGTTTTCACTTTGTTGGAAGGTACGAGTATGTTATCAGAAAACTAAGTGGGAAAACATTTTAATAGTTTTCAATGTTGGAGGAGTCAAATGGGTACTAAGCAATTAAAGTTTATCGATGAACCGTAAATAATGGTACATGCTGTAGAGATTAACTAAGTTTTAAATATTTTCAAGATTATTATTTAATCTATAATGTATTTATTATGCCACTTAGGTGGCAGACAAGCACAGTCCACCTGATGGAATGTGTGGCCTACGGACGTGTGTCACACTTGCGCTACCGACCCTGTAAGTACAGAGTTTCTGTGCTGTCAGTGCAGAAGACAAAGCAGGACAAGCTTTTGGCCTTCCCATTGACTCCAGTGAGCTCTGGCTACCCTATTCTTTCATCATCATCTGGTTGTTAATCCTGGTTTTATTCAAAGCTTGTGCTTAGGAACCCGGGACCCGCTCACCTACTCTTCCATAATTTGGTTTACTTCGCGTTTATGCGAGACCTGCTATGATATTCCAATTCCGAGAGGATAGTCTGAGCTGGAGCCTCACCTGTCTATCAGCAAGCATACTTACCAGCAGGCTGGTGAGCTTGGCTTGAGCCTAGAAGATCTTGGTTTCTTGAAGAATCTACTATCATAATTGTTAGACTTTTGGTCGAGAAGAGAGATTTTTTTTTATAAAACTTAGGTGGCAGACAAGCACACATCCCACCTGGTGGAAAGTGGTTACCATGATCTATGAACGTGTGTAACACCAGTGGAGTGACAACCGTGCTGTCGACCATGTAAGAACAGATATTTTGTGCCGTAAAGTGTAGGGGACAAAGCAGGACAAGCCTTTGGTCATCCCACTGACAGCACAAAAACTCTCCAGTGAGCTCTGGCTACCCTACTCACCGCTGGGAACACAAGAAGGAGGTACTTCCCCAGTCGGACTGCTCAATTGGGCGAAAATACTGCCGCCAACCCAAAAACGTCACGTCACTTAATTGTATAAGTACAAATTTTAAAATCTTATTTTTAAAACTTGTGCCCTATTAATGCAGTAAATTCTGATAGTCTTATTCTAATACAAAGCTAAATGTTAAAGGCCGCAAGTTTGTTTTCGTAGAAATTAACGGATTACACGTCTCGTCGATGCAATTGTTGCTGTTCACACTTCCTTATTATTGAATGTCGCCCTAATTTTATACGTACACCTTACACGTGACCATCTACTGTTACCCGCATAGCCGTTATCCATGGTTCCGCACGCGCTACAACTTCATTATTTGGTTAAATTTAGCTTATGGAGAGGAACTACCATTTTACACTGCGAGAAGAAAACTTGCGATAGAACTTATAGGGTTCGTATTAGTAGGTGTGCCAGTTTGCAAGTGTCCAGTTCGGGCCCCTCGTATTCAGTGGAGCCCTATGGTATGATATCCAACTACAGTAGTTACTACACTGTACCACAGTGTAGTAACTTATCCTAGTTCTTATTCGTAGGTGTGCCGGTTTGCAAGTGTCCAGTTCGGGCCCCTCGTATTCAGTGGAGCCCTATGGTATGATATCCAACTACAGTAGTTACTACACTGTACCACAGTGTAGTAACTTAGCCTATTTCTTATTAGTAGGTGTGCCGGTTTGCAAGTGTCCAGTTCGGGCCCCTCGTATTCAGTGGAGCCCTATTGTATGATATCCAACAACTACTTTTTATGCCGTGTTATCTCGTCAAGTATATCACAAGTAAGCTCATAAACTCGTGAAATATGTTCATTTTTTCATGACATCTTGAATGTCGTATACGTTTCTCTCCTCATGTTATCCGGCTTAAAAGATGATTATTCCTTTTGACATGTTAAATCCTTTTTTTCCTTATGTTTGTTAATAACCTACTATATTATTGCTGCTTAAGTAACATCGTTTATAATAACAATGTATAGGAAGGAGTAGGTAGAAATGTGTTATGTTATTTTCCTTTCACCCGACTACAGTGAAGTATAAAAGAAGAGTTATGTGTTTGATATTTATATCTATTATGTTAATCAAAATGGAAATGTGTATCGTTTAGTAAGTATGTACGTGCATGTACTATTATTAATTGGTGTGCAATAAAGTTTTATCTTATCTTATTTTCTTAGATTTCGTAATCCTATCGAGAATGTCGTGACATATGAATATTGGAAAACATATTTTTTTAGGTCTCTCGGTAGTTTTCAACACCTGTGTACAAAAAATAAATTGTATCCAAATTATGTTTTGGGCTGCAACTTTTTTTTTTTTTTTACACCACTTAGGTGGCAGACAAGCGCACGGCTCACCTGATGGAAAGTGGTTACCGTAGCCTATGGACGTGTGTAACAACAGAGAAGTCACACTCGCGCTGCCGACCCTGTAAGCACAGAGTTTCTGTGCCGTCAGTGTAGAGGACAAAGCAGGATAAGCCTTTAGTCATCCCACTGACAGCACAAATTCTCCAGTGAGTTCAGGTTACCCTACTCACCGCTGAAAATTGAATGACAATGTTTTTCTATGCAAGTGTCTATTTAATAATAAATTGAGTTGAAAATCCTTTTTTATCCGGGCTACCCGTGCCCGGTCTAACGCACCGATAAACCCGGAACCGTTTGTTGTAAACATTTCTATATTTACGTTATTTGCAACTATTCACGGCGGGATTTGTAAAACAGTTCGCTCGGAAATAAAAGGCGCACTGTGTCAACTCATTTGAGTAGAACCAGTTTCGATAGGGTTGAAACTGATTTTATTTTTTACTTTTTGTTAAGCTTACATTTGAAGCATGTGAAGGGTTAAGTACAAAATAGGTACCTCGGTGAATTTTCATGGGTTAAGGGAACAGGCTGGGCCGGCCGGGGTGTGAGGGAAATGTTTCAGATAATCTTACCTCCGGCAACCTGCGGCCCACACAGTTGGCGTGCGTTTTAGTCGGTTCAAGTCCGACATAACCTCCCCCACCGAACCCGGTGGGATTTTGCGCACATTAAAAAAAAGGAACGGGATCTGAATACCACGTAGGCGGAATGTCGAGCATCAGCTAGTAGTACATATTAAAATATGTACCATTGCATTGGTACAGTTGCTTGACGTTAATAAAGACTATTAATGTTAATAGAAGCATTGAAAACGTGTAAAAACGAAGAAAAACTAAAACTATAATAAAATATAAGCTGAGAGAATAGCATAACATAACATAAACTCACGCCTATATCCCCGAAGGGGTAGGCAGAGGTGCTAGCACCCACATTTCACCAGTTTATGTTTAGGTCCCAATGTAAAAGGTGGCGAGTCTATTGCCATTAACCGGGCACTTATAAACCTGCGATAAATAAACACATAACTTCGAAAAGTATCGAAAAGTTATTGGTGTGTGCCATGGTAAAACCCGAGACCTCGTCTCAGCAGTCCATTACCCATACCACTTGGCTACCGTGGTTATAGAGAATAAGGTTTGTTATTGAACAATACACGACCATGTTATTCCGATATCGTTCGGTATCTTTATATTATACGTTAAACCATAAAATAAGTCCGTTAACGACGTCAGACATTAGGTGATAACAGAACGTATTTAGAAATATATACTGATGATTACAGGTTAAAGAGGTAAAAATGGATGCTGGTAGATACGGTTTTATCGAACTTAAGTATCGGTATGCTGTATTCTTCGATGAGACCAAGTTTCTTTATGTACGTTTCAAAACTCAAAAAGTTTTATATTGAGCTTAATCTCAATTTTTTTCCAAATGCCTTGCCTTTAAACTTTTTTCCGCTGTTGTTACATGACGCTACATTCGGATCTGTAGGTGTAGATTCTTTACGAATTTATTTTTGGGCCAAGTCGGGGGCCCTCTCCCGCTAGGTATAGCATAAAAATTGAACATAGACCCCTAAGACTCAAATAATTATTGAATAACATCCACTAGTTTGAAATTTAAAAATTTTAATACTTAGCCCCTACTACTGAAAAATCACACTCTAAAAAGTATTAAACAATAAAAATCTAGGATAGCCGTGGTCGTATAGCTACTTTTCCCTAAAATGTAGTGTTTTGTTGGACAAAGTGGCAGTAGTTTTAGTTTTAAACTTTATTTTTTTTATATATATTATTTTGGGGCAATCTATAGGTGTAATTTACACATAATTGAAATATGCTAACTAAGCCCTTTTAGTTGATACCAAACACGACATGTTTATCTCAAATTTATTTTTAACACAGTATTTCATGACCGCTAGAAGATTAAATTCAGTGAAACGTTATATACCCTATAACCAGCGGACGACTAAGATGCTTCTAATGATATCTCATTTGTCCAATTGAGGAGCTATAAGGATACAGATGAACCTACATACATACATACTTATATACAGACATAGCCTGTCAAAATCATAATCTTTTGCTTCACCGTAGTTAGGTAAAAAGCATTTTAATATTAATATCTAAAACGTGACGTCCCTATTGTCACAAACGTGACCATATGTGATGTATGTTGAAAAAAAAAAAGAATTACAGAACGAACTCTTTATACCTACTATTATAATTACAAGTAGTTGAAACAAAAGTCACAATGATTAAATAGAAGGCGAGTAAGTACAATTCGTTCTGTTGTGTACAGCGACATAACACAATACACTTTTACGGGTTACTGTTACAAGGTTATTCAAGGTTATCGGTTATCGTAATAATACCAAGTAACATTATTAACGCAGAAGAAGTTTCTTGTTCGAATTAAAATACGTAACTACTTATAGACGACGATAGTAAGTTGCTGATAAGAAACCTGTAATATTAGAGTATTGTGAATTATTATTTACCAGTAACACTGTTCTGTTTGATACAAATTCATAGTCAACCTAAGTTTGGGGGTCCCCATCAACTTAGGTTGTCGCGTCCGAGTCCGTGGTCCGCTTGCCAGCTTTTGCAATTCCACTTCGCATGGTTTTGGGTATCCCTGTTATGGCGGCCACACACGCTAGGGTTTGCATGATGGTTATAACTTTGCATGCAAAACCGACAAGCATAACCGAGTTTCATACTACACATACACGTTAGGTTTTGCATGCACCATCTTGCCATGAACTCTCAGTTGAGCTACGTAGTACGTGACGTGACGGTGTGTGTAGGACGCCAATACCAAACTACAATGGACGACGACGATGTGATAGCTGTACTTGGCCTAACACTTGTTCTGCAGAACAGAAAAAGAAAAAGAAATCGCACTGAATGGTCTAAACGCTGGTTATTGAAAAGAAAGCAATTCTCCCACGTAAATTTGATAAATGAATTGAAATTTACACCAACAGATTACAAAAATTATTTACGAATGGATGAAAAAATTTATTTGAAATTATTATCATTGATTACTCCGTTAATACAAAGACAAGATACTGTTATGAGGAAAGCAATGTCAGCACATGAGAGACTAGCAGTAACATTAAGATTTCTTGCAACAGGAAGAACATACGAGTGTCTTAAATATTCTGCTATTATATCACCTCAGGCTTTGGGCCGAATAATACCAGAAACATGCGATGCTATTTATGAAGCACTGAAAGACGACTATTTACAGGTGAGTAAATAATTAAAACCAAATTCAAATCGTTAGAAAAGTTTAATAGGTAGGTACATATTTTAATTAACCAATTACATAAATAAATAAAATAAAAAATAAAAATAAAAAAGCCTTTATTTGATCCTGCTACATTGATTCTTAAGGATTGATTCTTAGGTTATGCTATTTTTATAATATAACATTATTTATGTTAGCAAGGTCCCAAGATTGGGTAAAGGCCTCCTCCAACGATGTCCACTTCTCTCTATCCTGAGCTGTTTGCCACCATTTTGGACCAGCGACTTTTTTTATTTCATCCTCCCAGCGTGATGAGGGCCTGCCTCTCTTTCTTTTCCCTTGGGGTCCTCTCCATATGGTGGTGCTGTGGGTCCATCTTTTGTCTCTAAGCCTGGCTATGTGACCGGCCCATTTCCACTTTAACTTTTGTGCGTAGTTTAAGGCATTAGTGGCTTTTGTTATTTCTCTTATTTTTACGTGTCTAATCTTATCTAGTTTCTTTATTTTTAGCATGCTTCTCTCTATTCCGCGCTGACAGGATGATATTTTTTGCTTAGCTTTTGATGTAAATTTCCATGTTTGACATCCATATGTCAAGCATGGTAAGAGGTTGGAGTTCCACGTCTTAGTTTTCAGTGTTATTGGCATGTCACTTTTGAAAATTTCTTTCAGACTCCAGAATTTATTCCATGTTCGCTGTACTCTTCTTTCAATCTCTAGTTCGTTGTTTTCTTTTTCAAAACTGATTGTTTTTCCTAGGTAAGTATATTTGTCTGTATAATCTAGTGGATATCCGTTGACGTTTATCTGTTTTTTGAGGTTATTAGTCATTATCATGGTCTTAGTGAGATTGATTTCAAGTCCTACGTCTGCGCTAGCTGATTGTAAATCATTGATCATGATCTGTAGTTCTGAGAAACTCTCGGATAATATTACTATATCATCGGCGAAACGCAAGTGACTCAGAAAGGTTCTTTGTATGTAGATTCCTCGTTCGCTCCAGTTCAGTTTGTTGATGATGCTTTCGAGTATGGCTATGAATATTTTTGGCGACAAAGGATCGCCCTGCCTTACACCTCTCTTTATTTCAAAGCTCGGGCCCAGTATGTCTAGCTTTATTCGGCCCATGTTGTTGTTATATATATTCTGGATTACTTTTATATACACTTCACTTACCTCCTGTTCTCTCAAGCTTTGCCAAACGCTATCGTGAGCAACCGTGTCGAAAGCTTTTTGGTAGTCAATAAATCCGAGATAGAGCGGCCTCTGTTGTTCCCGATATTTCTCTATAATTAACTCTAAGGTATGTATATGGTCCATCGTAGAGAAACCTTTTCGGAAACCGGCCTGCTCTACAGGCTGTCTTGCTTCGATTGCGGGGCTGATTCTCGAGTTCATGATCGCCGAGAAAAGCTTGTACAGAGTTGGTAGCAGGCTTATCGGCCTATAGTTGCCTATATCTTTTGGGTTTCCCTTCTTATATATTAAAATAATGTTGGATTCGGACCATTGTGCAGGCGTTTCAGAGCTTTGCAAAATCAGACTGAATAGTTCAGCAAGTGGTGTTGCCAGTAAATGATAAGCTGTTTTTAAAGCTTCGTTTGTTATGTTATCTGACCCAGGGGATTTTTCTAGTTTGAGCCTTTTTATTGCATCTATGATTTCAATTTCGTCAATTGTTTTTATGTAATCTTCGGTTTCTTGTTCAATGTGGCTTTCCTTTATGGTTATAGTGTTTTTATTTTTGAGTGTACTTATTTGTTTTTTATTGCTATACAGGTTTTTGTAAAAATTAGTTGCTGTGTTTATGATGTCTTTTCGGTTGTTTAGGTCTTTTCCAAACTCTTTTAGACCTTCTATCCAGGTTTTGCTTGTTCTGAGTTCCTTGTAAGCCTTTTTTGTGCTGCCTGTGAGGTTTAGACGCCTTTCTAATGTACTTTGTCTATACGTTGAATAGTCCTTTCTTATATATTTGTTGACTAGCTTGTAGAGTGCGGAGAGTTCATTTTTCGTAGATCTCGATTTGTTTTTAGTTTTTTGAAGTTCCTTCCTTCTTTGTAAAAGAGATGAAGTACGTTCCGATAGTATCTTCTGTCGTCTGTGCTCCTTTCTCATTGTTTGGGCTGATTTTAAGCTCGTAGTTATTGCATTTGTTATGTTATCGTAATGGATTTGTACTGAGGTGTTTCCGTGGCCACCACATTGCCTAGATAACATTCCTGATAAGGTTTCCCTGTAATTTGCTATTTCTACTTCAGATTTCAGTTGGTTTGCATGCCTAATACTGTAATTAACTCTATTTTTCTTTAGTTTAGTTAGTTTTACTTTTGATCTGATTAACCTATGGTCTGAGGGGTAGTTTAAGTTCATAGTACCCATATCTTGGAACAGTCTCGGTTGGTTTGATAATATATAATCTATCTCGTTTTTAGTTTTTCCATCCGGAGACCGCCATGTCCATCTTCTGCTTAGTTTCTTTTTAAAACATGTATTTATTATAGTTAGTTTGTGCTCCAATGCGAAATCCATCAACCTCTGTCCTCTTTCGTTCCTCGTCCCACTCCCGAATTGCTTTGTTACTATATGTTCTTCTTTCTTGGGAAGCCCGATCTTCGCATTGAAGTCTCCCATAAGTATGACCTTATTGTGGGTAGTGTCCAGAGCTTTATCAATCGTTTTGTAGAACTCTTCGATTTCTTCTTCACTCGCAGATTCCGTTGGAGCATACACCTGTATAATAGAGATTAAGGAGCCTTGAATGTTCATGTTTAGTACAGCGATTCTTTCCGTCAAGCCCGTAAAGCTCTCTATATTGCTTTTGTGTATTTTGTTTACTATAAAGCCTACTCCATGCAGGCCGGGCGTGTGACCCACGTAACAAAATATAAAGTTTTTATGCTCTTGTATGTTGGTACCTAGCCGTCTTGTTTCTGAGATTCCTATAACGTCGAATGTTGTTTCTTGTATTGCTTCTTCTAGTTCTAATAGGCGTTCGTATGACGATAAGGATCTAACATTGTAAGTTGCTATGTGTAAATATTGTGTTTTTTCTTTTTTTCTGCTCTTAACCTTTGTGGTATCTATTTTTGGAGGGTTATGGTCGTATTCTTCCACGGTGACCAGCCGGGTTGGAAGATTATTATTTTTGTTTCTTGTTTTTAATTGTGTGTTTGTTTGTTCTGTGCCGGAGGAGGAGGCGTGTAATTGCTATACTTGATTGTTCTGATTATTGTTCTTATTCGCTGCATTTTTCACTACGTAGTTTAGTATTCCTTTTTTAATTATTCCTTCAGAGAAGCTGCTAGACCTCCTGACCGAAGTGACAATTTGTTTGGTTTTGTTCTTCTTGTTTAATTGCGTATTTTTTTCTACAGTTCCAGTGGCATTCTCGGGTGACGTAGGCAGCTTCCTTTTAGTGTTATTTTTTGTAACTATTAGTTTATCATATATAATTTTAGCTAAGTTTCCCTTTTCCCTTTCCTGTTGTAATTGATGTTGTAGCTCCCTTCTTTTCTCTAGTACATATTTAGGATAGTCTTCTTTAATGTAATAATGTAAATCTTTTAGTGTTCTTTTGTGTTTCAAGATTTTTATCTTTGTGCCTAGAGTTGTGAAGGTCACTACTATTGGGCGTAGTTTTTCGCCTTTCTTTCCTATTCTTTTTATTTCTTGGATGTCGTTGTGGCATATTTTTAGAGAAAGATATTGTTCCGTCCATATTATGAAGTTTCTTTCTAGATTATCGTATGATTTCTCATTTTCTTCTATGCCGAAAAATACCAAATTATTTTTCCTTGCCTGTTTTTCTATAGCGTGTATTCTTTTCTCCTGGTTTTCCACTATTTCTTTCAAATTTTTATGATTTGTTTCCAATGCTAAAAATTTTTCTTCAAACATCCTGCTTATATTCTGTGTAACTTTCTCAGTAACATTATTTCCCATTTCACGGATTTCTTGTCTTTGATTATCTAAGTCCTTTTTTATTGCCTCAAGCGCTTTCAAAACCTCGTCCATTATTTTAAAGTTACGCGTAGCGCCCTCTTGTAGTTATTGACGGAAGCTCTTAGCTAGGTAGTATCAGTGTCGATGTTAAATAATAATGATTTTGTGTTTGGTCTTTATCTATGTATTACAAACATTTGCCGCTAGATGGCACCCTTCTGAGTTATCTGCTTTATCGTATAAATCCGTGATGACTTGGATATTTTTGTGTGTTTTTTAGGTTAACTAGATCGTAGTTTCGCATATATGAACAGGACGCACCTGGTAGAACACGTAACAGGTAGATATTGAATCGCTTTGCTTTTAATATCACTTTTTATTGCTCAAAACTAAGTAGATATTTGGTTGTTTTGTTACACAGTGTCCGTTGTATTTTGATAGTTTTTTGGCACTATTAGTTTGTTTTTCACAAACACTTTACACTTTCTGAATGTTTTTTAGTTTGTAGTGTGTTTATTTGCAAACTGTATCACTTTATATGCCGTAGATTATTTATTAGGTAAATTTTTATACAGAGTAGATGTCAACAGTGGCACAGTGGCGCCTCTCCCAACCAATTACATATATTATTTAAATCATTTATGAATTAAAATTTGAATAAAATGTTGCTGTTGTCAGTTGTGTGTCAAATTCTTCTTGTAGTGCTGGTGAGGGCTGACGTCGTGGTGCAGGAGAAGTAGTTTGTTGTTGAGTGTTATATTGTTGAATTGGAGATGCGCAGGGCTGAGTTTGCGTTGCAGGAGAAATCGTGTACCTTTGTTGTTGGGTGTTGTATTGTTGTATCGGAGATACGCAGGGTTGTATTTGAGGCGCAACAGAAGCGGTATGAGTATACGGTTGTGTATAATATTGTTGAACTAGTGAGGGCGAAGGACTTGGAGTTCGTGAGAGACTTGGAGTTGGTGAAGAAACAAAAGTTAAACTTCGACGATTCTGAATTGCTTCGGTATTCAGATTGCCCATCTCGGCATCGAACAAGGTGTCGTTAATTATCTTCTCCGCAATCAAGCGTTGACGCTTGTCAAATGATCTTAATTTCATTGCGATAGATCTTCCCAAAAGATCGTAACGATCTTCTGTTGCTGAAGCAGGAGCAGGACGCTTAAAATGGTCTTTCACGGATAGTAATATGTCAGTAGTTAATTGATCTTGCTCTGTCATTTTCTTTCTTCCCGGTCTAGTAGCAGGTAATGGAGTATTCTTAGGTGTCGTAATATCGTCTGTATTCCCTGTACTAACATTTGCAGCAGCATTTTCTGTAGTATCTATTGTATTTTCAGTCGAGTTGTCAGCATCCTATAACACAACAAAATAATATTTATTTTAGTTTCCAGATTCATCGGATAAATGGAAGGAAACCGCACAACTTTTTGAAGAGAGATGGAATTTTCCTCACTGCTTGGGTGCCATAGATGGAAAACACATAGACATAGTGCCACCTGCTGATAGTGGATCTTATTTCTACAACTACAAAGGACGACATAGCATGGTTCTTATGGCAATAGTTGATGCCAAATACCGATTTCTATTAGCAGATTTTGGTACAAATGGAAGAGTTTCCGACGGAGGTGTTTTGCAGAATACAACGTTTTTTGAAAAGTTACAAATGAAACATTTAAATCTTCCAAACTCCGAACCGATTCAACACAGTTCAAGGTGTTTGCCATATGTATTTGTTGCTGATGACGCATTCCCGTTGAGACCTGACATGTTGAAACCATATCGTCAAGCAGATTTGAGCAGCTACGAAAAAAAATTTTTAATTACAGATTATCTCGCGCAAGAAGAATAGTTGAAAACGCTTTTGGCATACTAGCATCAAGGTTTCGCATTTACCATACTCAGATCAATTTAGAACCAAACAATATAGAAAAAGTGGTGATGGCTACATGTGTTTTGCACAACTTTCTAATGGAGCACACTCCTAATTCATATGCACCTCCAAGATGTTTTTATCGAGAAAATGTGGATAATGGAACTGTTGTTACCACGGGCTACGATGCCACACGTTCAAACGTAGAAAATTTACAAGTACAAAATCGAGGAAATGTCCTGAATGATGCAAAAAAAGTCAGACTAGAATATCAAACTTACTTTGTCAATGAAGGCAAAGTACCTTGGCAGGATAGTTTCATTGAAATGTAACATATTTCTTTTATTTTTATGTAATAATATTGTTTTATTAATAAATGAGCAACCACACCGCTTAAGAGTTTATACTGTAACAATCTATGTAGGTAGGTACCTACATTTTGTAAAGCTATAAACGACGTTACAAAAAACATAGGTACAGACGACCACACATCACGCGTTACAAGTTGTCGAGAGTACCTACCTACTAAACGATATGAAAAAATGTACTAAATTGTTTGTAGTCGGCCGTACCTAATCTATAAATTCCAAAATAAATAATTCACTTTATACTTACATTCGAATCATTCTCGTCAAAGTCCGAAATGTTAGATCGCGACCTGCGAGGAATATCTTGATCTCCAATAAAATCGAATAATTCAAAGTACCACAGTGTTGGTTTATAAATGTCATCAGATGATGCTCCAGACTTCACAGATTCATCGTATTTTTTTTTCTCTCGTCTAACGTTACTGCGTAACGTATTAATTTTTTTAATCACATCATCTTTTGTAGCAGTTGGCTCCAATTCCTTGAGCTTAGTTAACAATTTCTCGTATGCTGTCGATCGTTTGTCTCTGTCGTGATATTCTTTGCACTTTACGCGCCAAAGACAAGGTTCCGACTTATAAATTTCTATGAATTCTTCTAATGTGGCATTGCGCTTGCGACTCGCCATTTTCGCGATGATGCGCGCGCGCGACCTTCCGCCGTCGCAAACAATTAAAAACTGAGAACTGTGGCAGGCAAGCTCGCCGGATGCCACACACGCTCGGTTATGCTCGCGTGCAAACATAACCGAGCGGCATAAAATATCAATTTTGATATTTGCTCGGTTGCATGTACATGCACCGATAACTGTACAGTTGAATGCCATACACGCTAGGGCTTGCTTGTCGGTTATGCATGTACAGTTAAAACCGTCATGCATAACCTAGCGTGTATGGCCGCCATTAGTGTGGCCATTCACGCATATATTTAGTACCACCTCATGTCGATTGTTTAGTACATTAGTAGAATTAAAATTTATTTACAAAGGTCTAGTGTTCCTTAAGTTCCATAGTACTACAAAAATTTATTTAATACTTCCCGTGGTGTCATCTACCTGCCATTGTCTCATTTGGGGCGGTGCAATATGCCGTTCTCGCATGCTTCTCCAAACATTCCTGTCAAATTTCATTTCTTCAATCATTTGTTTCTTTGCTATTTCCTCTTTCACATGCTCCATCCATTTTTCCACAGTCTACCTACCTCTGCTCCTTGAAACTCACACTTGAAACTCTTTTTACAACATTAATATCACCTTTTCTCATATGTAAATAGCACAACAGTCACTAGATTCTCGATTTTCTATTCTCTGTTGCCACTTTCAAACTCTACTGTACTTCCACTGGTAAACAAAGAGGACCATTATAATTTCTTTTTATTATTATTATTTATTCTACTTGTAAATCTCTGCAACGCATTGAACATTATCAAGCCACAGATTCATTTATCAATCTACACCAGAGTTCAAATGTCTGCAATTTATATGATAACGAAATTGATCAAGTGAATTCTGAACAGGTCTTTATTCGACCCTGAGTACCGGCATAACGTCGTATAAAAATGGTTCAGACCCACCTTGCTGTATTGTCATCCTGTTATAGGCTGTTATAACATGCCAACATAATACTAGTATGTAATGACAGCCATGTAGTAAAAAATAATAGCAGGGACCGCACTAACTTGAACCTTTGATAACGGCACACCTACAAAATATGTTGAATAAAGATAAATAATAATACGAGAAAGATTAATTCGAGACCATAATCCACAAAGAATAACTGAAAAGGTTCTAAGCGACATTAACGAGTGAAAGCAAAATCATTGTACTGTGAAATTTCTACGAATGTTGATGAGGGACTTTTTTGTTTGAACTATCGATGTCTCTTATGAATCTTTTGCTTTCAACCGTTGATATGTAAAGTTGACCCAAGACGCTCACTTATTTTCGGGGAATATTTTCTGTGGGTAAATTTGTGAATAGTGTAGTAGTTCTGCCCAATATATCGTACAGAATGTTACCGTTTAGGCTAGACTTTAGGAGCTTCTTTAATAAAAGTAACTTCATAAATGAGTTGGAGGCCTATGTGGAGCATATGAACGACGCAACGGCGCGAGAATTTTCGGTCATAAATCGTATGATAAGTCTGTTGCTGCCCATCGCTACTCCATTTTATTTTTACCATTACTGATTGACTTATTACTCTCTGTCGATGCCAGTAACAGATTGGTTGGAATCAGTACATTGTTTTAAGTTTTATGGTTAGGAATATTGGTAGAATATCAAAACTTTAAATTGACCATATTGACGTTTTATCATATTTATGTTTAAAGAGGAAAGATGAATTATTGTGTACAACTATACAATAGATTCAAACCACAGGCTTATACACAACAATTCACGAGAATTATGTAATCGATTAACGAAAATCAATTCTGAATTTATTATAATTACACTGTTATTAAATTTAAAAATGTGTATTATTATTATTATTATTATGTTTTGTTCACTTTGACTGAAATAATACTACGATGAAAGTGTTTTATTGACAAGATTTTTTGGATTCGATCACAGTAATCGATGTTGAATCTTCGTGGAATAAACTTAATTTTAAGATTTCTCGTCTTCCTGATGTTCAATTGAGCTGTTTATTTTAAATTTTGAAATAGAAAAATATACAGCTTTTTTTAAGTCATATCTCAACTCATTACTATTTGTCCCAGAAATCCCGGTCTCCTTTTATTACATTAACTGAAACTAATTTTGGTTGGTAACAATTTTAGCTTAAGCTTATGTTAGTGTGTCGCACAGGTTTTCTTAACATTGAACTCTATATAAATAAATTATCAGATTAAAATTATAAATGAGCTTAAATTGAGATTATATTGCAGTATATTAACGAAATTATACTTAATATAATAAATTACAATCAAAATAACATATAATAAATTAGAATCAAAGTAATAAATTAAAATCAAATTAAAATTATAAATAAATAAATGTAAATAATTATAATTATAAATCTAAAAAAGAAATTCGAAAACGAATCTGATGTTGCTTCCTCTTTACGGGTAATACAAGGATCAAATAAATACTTCTTGCAAATTTCATCAAAGTGAAAGTTAGTACAAAAAGTTGTAAGCACCACTACGGTTAAATGAATATGAAAAATCGAATACCTCTCTAAAATATTGGAAGTGAAAGAGTAAAATATACAGGAATATATTTTCTTGAGACGTCAAAAATTTCCATATTTGAAGGGTAGGACATGGAAAGCTGCACGTTCCATTTAAAATATTGCATTGTATTAAAGCACCTCGCCTGTGGGGCCCGAATATCAGAAAAAGGTTTCGTTGATACCCGAAAATTGATACGAGGAGAGAATATATTTATGACAGGTTACACCGCTTCAATATTGCGATATTGATGGGTGCGCGTAAGATAGAGTATGAAACATTTTTGAAGCCTTTCCTATCACAATACGTGGAATAGCAAAAAATTTTAAATGAAAATGAAGGTATCTAATTCAATAGTTTTACCGCTGCCAAACCGTTCACAGTTAAATCCAAGTCAAAGAAATACCGATTTTTTTGCATAATTTCCAAATTAACTAAAATCACCTTATAAATTGACTATCATTGTCTCCGTAGCCAAAGCACACGATGTGGATATATTTCGTTCCTATGGTTTTAATCGTAATTTTTATCCTGTATTTTGTTACTCTATGTTTCATAATAAGAACCTAGGTTAAGGTTCTAAACCAGTATGCGGGTTGGATCAATACTGATGGGAAGTAAACAAGTATTTCAACTATGGGCGCTTCTAATTGCATGAAACTGTCTAAACGTTTGAGAACCTGTATTGTGTGTTGCTAGAGTACTCATTGGATGTAGGATATTTTTTTTATACCATTTAGTTGGCAGACAAGCACACGGTCCATCTGATGGGAAGCGGTTACCGTGGCCTATGGACGTATGCAACACCAAGGGTGTTACACTCGCGCTACCGATCATGAAGAAACCTTCTGATGCCCCGCTTGAAGAACCCCATATTGTAGGCGCTTGGGATGCTAGAGTACTCTCGATGGCCGTTGGAGCAAACAAGTCCTAGAGTGGAGACCGTGAGAAGGTAAATGCAAGGTAGGACGCCCCCTAGCCAGATGGACGGACGATCTGAAAAATGTGGTTGGGATAGACTGGATGCGGAAGGCAGAGGATCGGAAAAAATGGCGCACATTGGGAAAGGCCTTATGTCCAGCAGTGGACTAATTGATTGATTGATTGATTGAGATTACTCATTGTGCAACAAACGATCACGAAATACATTTTACAGTCATGATAATGTAACTTGTAGCTTGCAGTGGGCCCTACCAAGTTATTCGAGGTCCAAACTAACCTCATCAGCTAGCTAGTACGCCTTTTTTATACCACTTAGATAGCAGATAAGCACACGGCCACCTGATAGGAAGTGGTTCCCGTGGCCTATGGGCGCGTGCAACATTAGGGGAGTCACACTCGTGCTGCCAACCCTGTAAGAACAGAGAGTTTCTGTGCCGTCAGTGCAGAAAACAAGCAGGACTAGCCTTTGATCTTCCGACTGACAGTATTATAACTCTCTAGTGAATTCTGGCTGCCCTACTCATCGCTGGGAACACAACACTATGTTATTACACCCGTCGACACAGTCTTTCTTCTCGATGTGGAAGAATCAGGCAGTAGTTGCTTCCGTAAAATAAAAAGCATGCTTTGGATACTACACTAGTTAAACTTTTATTTTATACACAAACCTTTTATGGAAACCACTCGTGAAATATTTTAGTTCAATTTTGAACGCAAAAACCAGTTTTCATCCAGAATAAAATAATAACGTCGGATTACGATCGACCTCAGATTATCACTGACCTGTGGAGTATACAAAGATTTATTTCTATGGAACAGCGGTCTTACTCTCAATCATACTTGTGCCTATAAAACCTTATATTAACTTAAAGGGAACGGAGAAAAAAATGGCTAGGTTGTACTGAGTAGCAGCTTTTCTGGCTTAATCTTTATCTTACAGAGTTTTTGTAGCTATTTCATTAAATATTATGTCACGTATTTGAATGAACTCGTGGTTAAGAGGTAACTGAGTTGGTTAGCACATATCCAGGTCATCAGTTGGCATGAGCAGCTCTATATATAACATACATACATATAATCACGCCTCTATCCCCGGAGGGTTAGGCTGAGGTGAATTAACAACACCCACATTTCATCAATCATTGTATTTGGTCCCACGTAATAGGGGGTGAGCCTATTGCCGTTTTCCGGGTAATATTGTTGACTCCAGCTATGCATCTGAGGCGGAGTCTGGGCTGTATATATCTGTCTGATGTTAAGCTGCCCTATCCCTTTGTCGCCTTGTACGACACCGCATGGGAAGAGATGGGGTGGTCCAAATTCTACTCTGCTGGAAACCACGCGGCATAATATATATGTAAAAAAACATTGAAATTATGAACTCAATTCTACGCATAGACTATATGGTCATATTTAATTTTACCTATACGAGCTAGTGCCCACTGTGCCATAATTTAATGGACAATATCCTTGTGGTGACGGAGAAAGAATACAAGCATCATACACCGTCTCATCCGAATGGTGTTGTAAGAGGCGACTAACAGCAAAAAACGCAGACGATATCTCTGCGAGAGAAGGAAAACTCGAAATGAAACCCTGAACCAACCAGTCTGCAGCGTGGAAACAGTAGGTCAAAGCCTCCCAACATTGAGAGAGGCTTATGAGCTTATTGATTGATTGATTGATATTTTGGGTACACAAAATAGTAGATCTACTATCTCAAAATGATAGACTGTTGATGGTAGACTGGTAGAGAATGCCTATGGCATTAAGTCCGTCAATGTACGTCGTGCAGAAAGTATAAATAAATAAAATGAATTTACCACCAAATACCTATGATAAAACTGTCCCCAAATACATCGACTAATCTCCGCACAATATGACACAGCGCGGCCCAACATAGCTCGATATAAAGAGTATACAGTATTAAAAGAAACTATTGGTATTCCGATATATATTATATTATATCCGTGTTAGGTTACTTTTATTATGCACAACAATAGGGGCCCCGCGAAGATGCGTCGCTTCAGTTTACCAATGTATATTAATAATAATAATAATAATATTTGGTGACAAGTCTTATGGCTTGTCACTAAACATTGGATGTGATGTAGTGAGCGCCAAAATATTTCGGAGGTAGATTTACTATTTTGGTGAGAAACCCTATTATTTCGGAGACAATTTGAATCGTACCCTAATTTAATTCTTTCTAATACAGTTTCGCATATAATTATTATTTATCAAAATTAATATTTTACATTTTTAAATAATATTTCATTCAAATTCAAATAAATACATTTGAATTACGGATCCGAAATTTTTGATCTGCACAAGTATTTTATCAGCGAAACTTCGGGAGGCACGAAGTTAACTATTCGATTGATCGACATATTAGCATCCTAATCACGTAGGGTCAATTGTCCTCGGAAAGTATCTGCGTCGGATGCAGAAAGAGCCAACGTCCGAGTGCCATCACTGCGACGCGAGCGAGGACTCAGGTCCGCACACGCTCACCGAGTGTCCGGCGTGGGAGACGCCGAGGCGGGAGCTTGTGGCGGCCCTGGGAGTGAGGGTTCTCACGCTCTCCACCTTGCTCGCGGCGATGGATCGCTGCGCGGATGCGTGGGCGGCCGGCGCCTCCTTCTGCGAGCAAGTAATGCTCGTGAAGGAGGAGGCGGGGCGGGAGCGGCAGCGGGAGCGACGAAGGATCGCAAGACAAGCTGCCCGCGCACGAAGGCAACTCGGGCGTCGGTGGTCGATGAACGACCTCCGCCCCCCATGAGCGCCGGCCTGGGGGTGACAGGTGAAGCCGCCTGTCACCCTGGCAGAAGCAGGCCGCGGCGGTGGCGCGCGTGGCGCGCCTCCCCGTTTCCGGGGACGAGTTGGGGACTCTGTAGTCCCCACACCCGAGAAGAGGGCCATATCGTGAGAGATGGCCCTGGGTCGGCCGGGGTGCGAGGGATATGCCTGTCAACCTCACCTTCGGCAACCAAAACGACCCACAGGTCGTTTTGGTTGCCGAAGTGCGTTGCGTGCGTTTTAGTCGGTTCGAGTCCGACATAACCTCCTCCACCGGCTCCGGTGGGGAGGTATCCGTGGGGATTTTGCGCACGTAAAAAAAAAAAAAAAAAAAAGGGTCAGTTGTCGGTAGTAACCGGTTTATGTTTCGTATAACGAGTTCCGTAGACTTGATCACCGCTGAAGAGACTCAATTAGAGTGCGAAATTATTTTAGGCTATGTTCAGTTCAGTTCACTGAACAACTTTGTTGTTGTTACTAATATTGTGAATTAGAACCGGCGTGTATCTATATATTAAGGTTAGATCGAGGTAGGGCACGCCGTAGTAACGGCGGTAAGACCCATCATGGGGGAGTGGCTAGAGAGGCCACACGGCAGCCTCTCGTACCGTCTGACGCAGATGATCACCGAGCACGGATGCTTCGGAAAGTATCTGCGTCGGATGCAGAAAGAGCCAACGTCCGAGTGCCATCACTGCGACGCGAGCGAGGACTCAGGTCCGCACACGCTCACCGAGTGTCCGGCGTGGGAGACGCCGAGGCGGGAGCTTGTGGCGGCCCTGGGAGTGAGGGTTCTCACGCTCTCCACCTTGCTCGCGGCGATGGTTCGCTGCGCGGATGCGTGGGCGGCCGGCGCCTCCTTCTGCGAGCAAGTAATGCTCGTGAAGGAGGAGGCGGGGCGGGAGCGGCAGCGGGAGCGACGAAGGATCGCTAGACAAGCTGCCCGCGCACGAAGGCAACTCGGGCGTCGGAGGTCGATGAACGACCTCCGCCCCCCATGAGCGCCGGCCTGGGGGTGACAGGTGAAGCCGCCTGTCACCCTGGCAGAAGCAGGCCGCGGCGGCGGCGCGCGTGGCGCGCCTCCCCGTTTCCGGGGACGAGTTGGGGACTCTGTGGTCCCCACACCCGAGAAGAGGGCCAGATCGTGAGAGATGGCCCTGGGTCGGCCGGGGTGCGAGGGATATGCCTGTCAACCTCACCTTCGGCAACCGAAACGACCCACAGGCGGCGTGCGTTTTAGTCGGTTCGAGTCCGACATAACCTCTTCCACCGGCTCCGGTGGGGAGGTATCCGTGGGGATTTTGCGCACGTAAAAAAAAAAAAAAAAAGGTTAGATCGAGGCTGTCATAGATGATATTGTGAACAAGTTCGGGGGATATTACCAGTAGTATTACCTTTTTTAGGATATTACCTTATTCAACTGATTGTACAAAAGGGATCGTTCCCCTAGAATCAAGTTAACCTTGCGAGTACACCCTGGAGCCTTGATTAGTCAAATAAAATATCAATCTCATACATTTTACATTACGTTTTAATATATACGATTACACATCATAAACAAAAATAAAATAACTAAAAATCCATATATTATACGCCACTTTTTAATAACCAGAGGATATTATATACAAATATGAACACGATATCACTGCGAGAGAAAGAAATCTCGAAATGAAACCCTGTACCAACCCGTCTGGCCAGCGTGGAAACAGTAGGCCCCTCTCAATATTCGAAAAGGCCTAAGTCCAGAAACGGACTGCGATGGGCTATTTGATTGATTGATACAGAAACACGAAGTAAAACACTAACCGTTTTACTCATTAATAATTATACAGGTTGTAATAGCGTCAAGTCAAAATTTCTTTACAAAATTTTGCTATAAGTGCTGTATATCCTGTGTAATTTTAATTAAAAGATTTTATTACCGTCAGCGTTTTCAACTGTATGCTGGTTTTTTTTCGTTAGAATACGAATATGAGTTGTAAACACGATGCAGGATCGTTTGCAATGCGATAACATGAATCTCAACAATCGTGTCAATATAAAATGATATTAAAGCGAAGGTCGCTACACATTAGGTCGGTGCCGTATAAAGCATCATAGTAAATAGGGGAGAAAGGAGGCTGCCATTTTAAGGTTTATGGAAGGAGAGTTTCTGATAAACGAATTTTTGGGTGTTTATTGTGTTACTTTTGTATCATAACAATATCTTCGGCATCCAAACTAACTAGGTGAAGTTGGTTTGGATGCACACACTTCACAATTTATATGCTCACTATTTTCCTTTCTTATTAGTATGTACTACCTACTTTGTATATCTATTGATGTCCTAAAGTTGTAAATTTATTTTACTTTATTTGAACTTCTATATCTTTCTATCTTTTTGTTTTTAATACACCTTGTTTCTAGTTTATTTGCTAACTACATCAAATCTTTTGCTTTTATTACATCCCTGTCCATCCCAAGGTTGCCGGGAAGAAATCGTTTCCTGCGATAAGGCCGCCCATTGTACATTAAACTGTATGTATGCTACCTATAAGTTCCATTATAATCTATTGGTGTACAATAAAGAATTATTTATCTATCTATCTTCATCTGCTGATTGATGGACGAGATTCTGGTACAGCCTTTTCTTCTCGGGGTTGGCAGATCATATGGCTCCTGCTTTCATAAAAACCGTTTATGCTACACCTAAAGTTGGAGCAGTAATAAGCAAACTTCATGCTTCGAGCTTTCCACTTCATAGCATGGGGCTTACTCTATCACAATGATGATAATAATATTACGATAAAGAGGTAATTGGTGAACATTTTTTCCCTATAGATGTTTGTAAAATTCTATTTTTTTTGTCACTTACTTTGCACATTAGCGCAAGTACGATGGATGTCGTGCTACTGCACGTTGCTGCTCCAATGTACACTTAGCTTAACTGCTCTGTAAAATGCGAGCATGAAGCTCAATAAAAATCCACTAAATAAAATATTTTATTGCCGTGACTTAAAATGAAACTGAGCTGGAATAAAATGAACGAGGATTTTATAGTGAAGCATTGATAAAAGTTTTGATACTCGAGCTGGAGTTTATAAAGTTTTCGATCTACATAAATTGAGTTTGAATGTGAATGAAGTTGCAAGTTGTTGCAGTTGTATCGCACAATTGGTTCATTTGATGTTGCAAGTTTATACAAGAGGGTAGTGATCTTTTTATGCTACTTAGGTTGCAGACGAGCACACGGCCCACCTCACTCACTCTCACTGTCGCTCAATTTAATGCTTATTTACTTTCAAATGAAGGCTTCATCGTGACAGCACATAGAATCTCAAAAGTTCTTCAAAAAGAATAAAAAACAATGAAACATGGTAAATATCCCGATTATTTTGATAAAGATGTGAGTCCATGATAGTTTAAATACCTACAAAAAAAAAATCGTAAATAGATATACGTGTATGTGCATTTTGGCATGAAATTCGATGAATGAAGCTAGTCTTCTGTAGCTAATGTGTTATTTTGCGCCTGACTTCAATATTCTGCCAACGTTTGTTGCGACCGCGCCAGAATACTCGAAAATCTGCCGTTTGCTTGTTGAACCATCTTTATTTCAACAACCCTCTACTAATGAAAACTTGGCAACTGTATAAGACTACCTTCTAAGTGTGAACACTTAAATAATATATAAGAACACGAACCACGCAATGATAAGCGGTTACGAAAGATGAGAACGCTAGAAAACCACCATTCATGGTAACTATGTAAGAGAAACTTTTGGGTAAACAAATATATATTTATCCTCACAAACATTAATAGGATGTATTACGATATTTAATATTATGAAACAAAAGGAAACATTTATCTAGATATATTTACCTGACGCCAACTTGAAAGCATTGGCTCAAGGGAGCCCCAGGGTTGTCGAGAATCTCGCTAGCAAATAAGGTAACAGCTGGCACAGTGCGGTTTCAAACAATAGCAATGCATCTCAATCCTCCTAGCGTATTCATGATTCGAACACGGAAGCTTTGATTTTGTGTTCTAGAATCGATCTGTTAGAATTGTAGCTTGTTGTTTTTCAGGTTAGCAAAGTGTAGGAATTTATATTAGTTATCTACTTGGATTTTTTTTGTACAAAAATACATTATTTACTCCTCCTATATATTGTTCAACTAAAATAAATAAAGATACTAGGATATTCTGCACAACACAGTCTAGGCTCAAAGTTAGCATAGCTTAACGAGTTTGTGCTTGTTGTTTTTCAAGCTAGCAAAGTGTAGGAATTTATATTACTTATCTACTTAGAATTTATTTGTACAAAAATACATTATTTATTTCTATATATTGTTCAACTAACATAAAAATAAATAAACATACTTACTAGGATATACTTCACAACACAGTCTAGGCTCAAAGTTAGCATAGCTTTAACTAGTATGTGTTATTGGTTCTATGATGATATGGCCTACTATTTGCGGGAATGATAATAATCATTATCTTTCTTCTTCTCTTTTCATATCTCCTTTATTTGTCTTCGCTGTTTTTGCTATATTATGTGAGGGTGTGTTAAGTATAGGTATAATATGTAGGTGCCTAGTAGTAGATACCGTTTCATTATAAATTATGTTTGTAGTAAGTATATATGTAAGTATGTTGCCCGCGGCTCCGCCCGCGAGGATGTCGGTTATCGCTTAGTGTTGAGTCAACACTATTGAGCATAAAAAAATTCTAAAATAAAAGTAGCCTACGTTACTCTTTATTACATCAGCTACCTGCCAATAAAGTCTGTCTGTCTGTTTGTTCCGGATAATCTCTGAAATGGCTAGACCTATTTTGACGGAACTTTTATTGGCAGGTAGTTGATGTAATAAGGAGAAACGTAGACTACTTTTATTTTAGAAAAAAATTATGTTCAATAGCGTTGACTCAACATAAAGCGATAACCAACATCCACGTGGGCCGAGTCGCGGGCTACAGCTAGTCTTATATAACTTGCATCTCAAAATCCTTTCTTAGGGGATGCCTACGTCATAGGAGCTTTATGTGAGTTTCAACAATAATATAATATAAATAATATATGTAGACCGGAAGCTATCCTGCTATGTCTATCTAAACACCTCAACAAAGTCTAGGGAACAAGATGACCCCAATTATTTTTTTTCGTGTAAATCTTGTTTTGCAAATAACTGGCAGCAAATAAATAAAAATAGAATAAAGTAGATTACAGAGTTGTTCGAAATTTGTAAATAAATTTAAATAAGTAATGATTTTCGAATATGGAGAGAAAACTTTTAAAAGTGTTTGATTGTGCAGTTTCTCTGAGGCAAAATAAAAATTTTTTTTTTTGATTGTAAATAACGTTTATTATCAATAATACGTCTTTTACGTATGGTTTGTACATTTTTGTGACTGTAGTCATCATGTCACGTCGTCATTTAAGTCGCGAAGAGATGTTAAGGGCTGTTGGTATGCTGCAAGCTGGACGAACTCAACGCGACGTAGCGGATGCTGTCAACACCCAACCAAGCGTAATTTGCAGATTATGGGCACGCTACAGGTCTACAGGGGATGTTGCCAAACGTCACAGGGGATGAAATAGGGTTACTACCCCGCGACAAGATCGTTTCTTGCAAAATTCCGCAAGGCGGCAACCCACGATTACTGCTCGTCAGTTGGTCGCAGGCCTCCAGTCTCAGCATCAAGTGGTTATTAGCAATCAAACTGTCAGAACAAGACTACACGAAGCCAATCTTTATGCTCGCAGACCGCTTAGGGTTCCAGCTCTTCGACGTGGAAATCGAGGTCGTCGCTTATTGTGGGCTAACGCACATTTACAGTGGACCGACCATCAATGGGCACGGGTTCTGTTTTCCGACGAATCTTGCTTCGGTTTTCATCCTGATTCGAGAAGAGTGCGTATATGGCGAGTTCCTGGACGTCGGAGTCGTCTCCAGAATCCGCAAGAACTTCATCCTTACCAAGGTGGAACGGAACAATCATGGTATGGGCTGGAATTCGCCTTGGTGGTAGGACCGACCTCGTTTGGATACGGGGCAATTTGAATGCAAACCAATACATTCAGGAGGTTATACACCCCATGGTAATCCCTCATCGACAGCAGTTCGGTCAAGATTTTATGTTCATGCAAGATAATGCACGGTCACACACCGCGAGGGTAGTGGTCAATGCGTTAAACGAGCACAATATGACGACGTTGGAATGGCCTGCTCAGTCTGCCGACCTCAATCCCATAGAGCATGCCTGGGATTTGCTTGGGAGAAGAGCTTTCAGTGATTCTTTGGAAAATCTGAACACTGAAGAACAACTTTTTTTACACCTTCGCAGTGTATGGAGCCATATTCCACAGACGATGATTGACAATCTCATACTAAGTATGCCACGCCGTTGTCGAGCTCTTGCTAATGTTTTAGGAGGTCCTACAGATTATTAAAAACGTTTAAAGTACGGTTAATTACTGTATTTCTTACTACCTCGTTATTTTTGTGCCTAATCATAGAAGGTTGTAATACTCAATATTGGCACTATTCAATTCTTTCTTAAAAAAAAAAAATTTGGTATGAAAATGTTTTTATTAAAATTAAAATTAAAAACGGTATAAAAATACCCTTCTATTGATATAAAACACTCACTATTACAAGAAAGGGTTTTTAAATAAAAACTAGAAATGTCCTTGTTCCCTAGACTTTGTTGATGTGTGTATTTATCTAACTCACTCCATCCCACGGTTGCCTGGTAGAGATTGCCTTGTGCAATAAGGACGCCATTTGTTATGCCACAAAACTGTACCAAATTTTGTCTTTCTGTATCCATTCTTTATGTACATACAATAAAGAGATATATTATTATTAATGTTGGTATATATACTTAGATTTTTTTAAGGGACGTACCTCCACCCTACAGAATACCGCGGTCATAAGAACCTCTGTTTTGTGTTTTGTTCCCGGCGGTAAGTAGGGTAGCCAGAGTTCACAGGAGAGTTTTTGTACTGTTAGTGGGAAGACCAAAACCTTATCCTGCTTTGTCTTTTACACTGACGGAACAGGAACTCGAGTGTGACTCCCTTGGTGTTGCACACGTCCATAGGCCACGGGAACTACTTTTCATCAGGTGGGCCGTGTGCTTGCCTGCCAACCAAATGGTATAAAAAAAGAAAAATAATGTAACAACAAAACCAATGCAATCCAATTCATGCATACAAATATTTGCACTGAGCGGTAATAGAATTTACGAGACGAAGAATAGAATTTAGAGAGTCGATGACTCTACCCGATAGAGTGATCGACTGCTATGTGGAAGTCTTAAGTTTTCTTTTTTTTATACCACTTAGTTGACAGACAAGCACACGGCTCACCTGATGGGAAGCGGTTACCGTGGCCTATGGACGTATGCAACACCAGGGGTGTCACACTCGCGCTGCCGACCATGAAGAAACCTTCTGATGTCTCTCTTGAAGAACCCCATCAACCCGTCAATAGGACGTCCCTATTTCTAGGATGAAAGCTTAATCTACCAGCAACGATACGAGTATCGGCGCTTGCATATTGTTATGTGTTTATTATGCTTTGGGTTAGGAGGACATAGATACTGGGAACCTTTTAGAAAATAAAGGGTAACGGCTCTTACAAAAGGTACCCCTGCTTTTCCCGTGGGTGTCGTACAGGGGGACTAAGCGATAGAGCAGATCTCTATTCAACAGTAAACAAAAGTACCTTGTAGATGGCAATAGGCTCGACCTTATTATGTAGACTCGGAATAATTTTTGGCATAATATATGTATACAGATATAGCTTTATTAGTCACAGCGCCTTCAAAAATCGTGCGTCAAACATTACATAGGTATTTTATAAGACTTAGAAACCGCGGTAGCCTAGTGGTATGTGTAATGGACTGCTGAGACGAGGTTCGCTGGAGAAAACTAGGCTGAGTCTTCTGGCTGAGCATGGGGAATCGAGTAGGCAGCTGCAGGAGGAGCTTAAACAGTGGAGGGAGACCACTAGGGCTGACGCATTACGAACCTGGCAGAGACGCTGGGATACAGAGGAGAAGGGAAGAACAACGTACCTTTTCTTCCCTTTGGTAGAACAGCGGCTTGCATGGCATTGGGTCGAGCCGGACTATGAGCTGTCCCAGCTCCTCACTGGACATGGATGTTTTCGAAAGAGATTGTATGACCTTGGCCTTGGTAGCGAAAGTGTATGTTTCTGTGGATTGGAAGATGAAGACCTACACCATGTGCTGTGGGTCTGCCCCCTGTATGATGACATCCGCGACAACATGATGGGAGGTGTGGTAAGATCGGAGGCTGGGCCTATGTATTACTCGGACCTTGTAGGTACACCCCAAAACTTCGGACGGCTGCGGAGCTTTGCGCGAGTTTGGCACGAGAGGCGCAAAGCTCGTGAGGTCTCTAACGGCGACGAAGCCTGTTAGTGTGGCGTGCTGCCCCAGAAAGGGGAGAGAGCGAAAATGGTGAGGCACATAAAATAATTTGTAGGGAGTCAAGAAATGCGCGCCTGAAAGAGAGCAGACGCCAGTAGGGTGCGCATCTCCCAAGATTCGGCCCGTTATAACCAAGATGGTTGGTAGGGCCATGGGAAGGAGGTGGGAATAGTGCTGAGACGAGGTCTCGGGTTTGATCCTAGGTTTTACCATGGCACACACCAATAACTTTTCGATACTTTTCGAAGTTATGTGTGTATTTATCGCAGGTTTATAAGTGCCCGGTTAATGGCAATAGGTTCGCCACCTATCGGGACCTAAACGAACTGGCGAAAGGGGGGTGCTAGCACCTCTGCCTACCCCTTCGGGTATATAGGCGTAAGTTTATGTTATGTTATGTAAAAACTAAATAAGGCGAGGTAAATCTTTATGGGATTTTTGATTCGGATCCTCCATGCGGCCTTTCTTTTAGACCGTCACAGGCGCGGTGATGCGTCACTTCCTTGCCAGTGTTCGAGGGGGATACTGTACTTCCCTCATCCGTGACATCATAATAATCTAGGGGTTAGCCAGTGTATGAGGTAAATGGTGATCACCCAATAAGGCATTCGTCGTTAGGTGTAAGGTTTTAGAATCTGGTAATTGAGACCTGACAGTGTACGGTTTTAATATTCCCGAATACGACATAAATATCGTATAGCCGACACAGCTAGTATCCGTGGGGATTTCCCCACGAAGAAGGCACATCTTATAAAATCTCACATCAGTCAATGTCTTCGTAAGTCACCCTCGAAAGAGTTGAACTACTCAATAAGGTTTAAGGTACAATCTATCTATAAGGCCGAGATCTACCGTGGTAACTGACTTCGATCTAGCGAAGCTGAAGTATTGTTGAATCCTCAATATGTCGTGAAAACTAGACTACCGAGTGTACGATTTGTACCTACAAGTTCAATTCTTTATATCTGTTAGTTTCGACGGAATTCAGAAAACAAACACTGGTAGCACATGATATTTTTATTTCCGTACAAGTATTTATATAGAGTTGAGTACCCGTACAACAGTACGGGCCTATGATATACAGCAATACATTAATATTACGTTAATCTTAAGTTGAAAAAAAATGGCCACGCGCCCGACATCAAGCTTTTAAAACTCATAATTTTAATTCGAATAGTAAGAAAACTATAGTGTTTCATATTTTTACCCTTCTTGGCAGTCGGGTAAAAATATGAAACACTATAGTTGCGTCACGCTATGATGGCCGTTTTGATATGACTGGTTTTGTTCGTTTTCTCTTTTTTGGTGAACTTAAGAACACAACGAACTTTTAGACGAATAACTAAAGAAAATTATGGTGAGACGAGACTGGCACAGAAGAAAATAAACTTCACACACCAAAAAAGAGAAAACGAGTAAAACCAGTCGTATCAAAACGGCTACGATAGCGTGCCGCAACTATAGTATGTCTGTGTGACTTGGACACTTATGGTGGGGTTAGTTCATAACCTAAAAGTCGCGCAGCGGGCTATGGAGCGAGCTATGCTTGGAGGATTGAATTCGAACCGAGGCCATCCGAAAAACAACTAAAGTTACCGACATAGCTCGCAGAATAAGCAAGCTGAAGTGGCAGTGGGCTGGTTCCGTCAGTCGAAAGACCGATGGCCGTTGGAGCAAACGAGTCCTGGAGTGATATAGAAGACAAACGGAAGGTAGGACTGAGGACCTGAAAAAGGCGAAATTGCTGGCACAGACTGGATGCGGAAAGCGGAGGATCGGATGAAATGGCGCACTGTTTCACTATATTAACTTCCTAAGATCTTGTCTCTGTTTTTTCTCTTTTTACTGACCGCTACTCGTATGTGGTTGCGTTAAGTTGCACTACAGCTACAACAAAGAGCCTTAATTAATTGCAGGCCAAGTTTAAAAAAATATTACGTACTTTTTTTCTTCGAAAGCATTTCTGAGGATTTTATGTTGGTAAAATAAAAAAAAAACACAGAGTGGAAGTTTTTCAACGCCAGCTTTGTTCGTACGTAAATTACTCTCAGCCCGTCGAGCAATTCTCAACCCTTTATCCGGTAATAGACACTGGTATTTTTATATCATTTGGATTTTATAACATTGATTGTTGTAAAGTAACTTGTGGAAATATGTAGATTAAATTGAAAAATAAAAAAAATTGCAGAAGTAAGTCTGTCGGTATGTTAACACTCTTCAAGCGTAGACCAAGTCACCAATTCACTTAATTTTTGGCTTGTAATGATTTTTGCCGACAAGCACACGGCCCATGGCCCACTGATGGAAAGTGATTACCGCGGCCTATGGACATGCGCAAGATCAGGGAGTTATACACGCGCTGTCAAACCTATAAGCATAGAGAGTGCAGAAGACAAAGCAGAACAAGCCTTTGGCCTTGGTCTCTTACCACTGACAGCTCAAAAACTCACCGCCGGGAATACAACACGAGGTTATTATGGCCGCGGTATTCTGTAGGGCGTATGTACTTCCCCAGTCGGACTGTTCAATTGGACGGAAATACCGCTGTCTCCTACTTTCCTTGAAAACTAATATTATAAAATGTGAATAGTTTACGAAGGTGTTAGTTACCTACTTAAGCAGGTTGAAACGACTGAGTAATTCTGGCTGAGATTCGTTACCGTAATAGATTAGTCAAATCAATAAATAAACTCACTTTCACATTCATAATAGTGGGATCGAATTTATTCAAAGTTAGACCCGTAGAAGAACATATCTTGCTTCTCCACAAGTCACTCTGATACTCACGACGAGGTGTTAAATTAAATGGTGTTTAATTCACCATGTGGTTTCCGACAGAGTAGAATTTGGAACCACCCCATCTCTTCGCATGCGGTGTCGTACAAGGCGACTAAGGGATAGGGCTGTTTAACATCAGATATATATACAGCCCAGACTGTGCCTCAGATGCATGGCTCGAGTCAATAATAGTGCCCGGAAAACGGCAATAGGTTCATCTCTATTATGTGCGAACGAATAATGTGATTAGTGAAATGTGGGTCCTAATTCACCTGTGTCTAACCCTCTGGGGATATGAATATAGACACGTAGAAAAAAAGATAGGCTGATTGTAAAGATTGATTTTATAAATCGTATTGGTTTTTTTAAAAAGCCGGTATCCGAAAAAAACTACATTTTACGATTTCGAAAACCCGCGTCAAAGCGATTTTGCTGAATGTAGGTAAAAATTGTGCAGCGTCGAATGAACTGGAATAACTGCTGCAGATATTTTTTTACAAGTAATAGCTTCGAGTCTGTGTGTGAGTTGAGAAATAGAATCCGGTGGGAATGATTCGCTAATAGATAATCTACAAACAGATACTAATCTAAAACTTACCAAATTTAAAGCACTTTAATAAAGTTATTGCATGTTATTGATACTGTTGATTAATTTATTTGTTGTTATACATATTGAATTATACTAGTACTTTTTCCTCATCTCATCATCATAAACTCACGCCTATATCCCCGAAGGGGTAGGCAGAGGTGCTAGCACCCACATTTCGCCAGTTAATGGTTAGGTCCCAATGTAATAGGTGGCGACCCTATTGCCATTAACTGGGTACTTATAAACCTGCGATAAATATACACATAACTTTGAAAAGCATTGAAAAGTCATTGGTGTGTGCCATGGTAAAACCTGGAATCAAACCCGAGACCTCGTCTCAGCAGTCCATTACCCATACCACTAGGTTACCGCGGTTATTTTTTTTTTTTATTATTACACCTGACCGGCATCTTCCAAGGTTTAGAATTGCAGTTAAGAACATTTTTCTCAAACATTACGACACTATTATTCACATGTGGGTAGTTGTAAAGTCTTGTATACTAGTACAATTTAGTTTTTGATGTTGTAAAAAAATAAATAATATAATACATAATAATACTTAAAAATAAAAAGTACTAATAAGTCGAAATTACTAGTATTCCCCCTAACATCTCCAGCTTCGCTACATTGCTTTTGTTAGGAGTGGCTTCATGTAGCTGCGATGGCCAGAAAACGAACCCGGGACCTCTAGATCATAAGGCTAAATCCATTAAGCTGCTGAGGGTATTTTCCTGTTCAGTAAAAGGATCATAATGTCATCTAAATCGGTTCAGCTGTTTAGGGGGCGTTCGGAAACACACATAAATTTAAATACAGACAATAGAATAAGAGATTACGTCATTATCATTAGAGTTCATTGACATATATAAGATTACGTCATAATATATTTGTAAACAATCTAGTAGACTTTTCACGGATGTTGTAACACGCTTGTAACTTAATTGACTCGCTTGGGCGGCGTCAAAAGACAAATTGTCGTTGAGCAACTTGTCAGCGTGTGTCAGAATGATTAAACGCAGTCTAAAACAGAAGGTATCGATGAAAACTCCATTAAAGCTTAAGCGGAGTTTAGATAGAAACAAGTTTTCGCATTTTATGCAAGTACTTTTAGGTTTGTTATTGATTTATTACTAAGGACAGTAGAAATATCTTCATGTACTCGTATAAGGAGGATACTAATTTTTTTTTTTTATACCACTAAGTTGGCAGACAAGCACACGGCCCACCTGATGGGAAGCGGTTACCGTGGCCTATGGACGTATGCAACACCAGGGGTGTCACACTCGTGCTGCCGACCATGAAAACGAATAACGAAATAACGAATAAATCTTTAGTGCAGGTATTTTTATATAGGACACGCCAATTAGACTTCGCCTCGCCTGTTGGTAAACTGATGTCAAAGTCTCTGGAAAGAGGGGTCACCATTACATACATATTCCATGTTACAATGGTGACACTCAGTTTGACCTCATTACATACTTTTTCACGCCCGCTTAAAGTACTCGGGTGCGACAAGGGAAAGGAGACTCTTTCCCTTCTCGCAACCGCTTAGTTCTTGAACTGATATTCTGCACCGTATGCGGGTTACATCTAAGCTCTGCACGTGTTGTCCTGTGTAGAAAAAGAGAGGGTGGGAAATGGGAGGATGGGTTTCTCTTGGGGTTGGCTGGTCAGGTGGCAGATGTTCCCATAAAAGCCGTATAAGCGATATTAAAACAAGTAGAGTAGTAAGCGAGCCGTAGGTGAAAGCCTCGAATGCGTCCAGAACCAATGATGATGATATAGGTGATGACGTATGACATGACCCTTTAAGTACATGTCAACATGGCATAAGCATTTACACAAATGTTGTATTGACATTGAAGCAAATTACATGAAATTTTGTAATAAAATCCATTATCAAAATGTTTTATTCATTTTCTCCAATTCAGGGCAATAATTTCACTGAATTCAATAGGTACACAAAAATACATCTTTATGTAAAAGTTAATTTATTTTCAGGCAATCATTTTCAGTTTAGTGCCTAACTGAGACCAAATAAATCGTATTTGTATAAAGACTATGAGCTATTCAAAATCCCAGGCGCCCAATTTATCAAAAAGAAGTGATTAGGCTTATAACTACGATCGAAACTTGTGTTTGTACACTTCATATTTTGTTTATTGCTTGAGTTACGCTAAATGAAATGTAAATAAGGATCCTCAGCGTCTGAATGTTTTTTGTAAAGAAGTCTGTATGTTTTTCCTTCTTTTTTAATATTTTGATATTATCTATTATTTAAAAAATAATATTAGTAATCGATTTTTTTTTAAGTTTCAAATAATAAATTTTTAAATTCATTATCAACTAATATTTACAAGAATACAAAATAGGATACAAAAGGATCAAATTAAGCATCGAAAAATTCCTCCCCGTCGATGTCGACTGGTAATGTGCCCAAAAGGCTGGCGGCATTGCCCCGTTGGATGGCAATGCCAATCCGTTGAGCGAAAAAGAGGCCAGCCCTTTGATCACGCGATGCATCGACCAGTCGTTTTGCTATTTCTTTGTATAGCGACCGTGCGCTCGGACCCCACGAACCCAGCGTTTCAACCCCAAACGGCTCAAATATGTAATTGTTTGTAATGTTATCATATTTTCGCCGTTTGAGGGTCTCCGCAGCAGCACAAGCGCAATCCGTCGTACTTGGAAGATTGGGAAGAGGCAAGGGTGTCGACGCATGTTGCGTCCCACAACAAAGGCCTACCCATCTTCCAAGGCACCAAAGACATACCCTCGAAATTACTAATATTCCCGTTAACCCGAGTAAGCAGAATTCAAGATTCAAACCCACTTCGGGTTTGAATCTTGAATCTCTATATGATATATAAATATATTTATATAGTAAAGCCAACAAAACTACCGACGTGCTTCAAATATAATAAAATGTTATTCTACACGTTGTTTCGTAAGTACTTACATGTATCTAATCATTGTGATGCATAATGAAATATTTTGCTTACCTGAAAAAGAAGAACAATATTTAATGTTTTTACAAAATATACCTATTATGTTTTGATAAAGAGATGCACCATATAATATTATGATATTTACAAAGAAAAGTACATCGATTAAGATATATAGGAAAAAGTGAATAGGTTTAGGCGGGATTCGAACCCGCGATCTTTCCCTTACAGGAGGAACGTTCTGACCACTAAGTCACAGAACCTACGCCCGAAACCATCCAATTTTTTATACATATATCCGTCTTACGGCGACAGTTAGAGCCATCTACCGACATTTATGAATTTGAATAGTTAGCATTCTAAATGCCTTAAAATTTCATGCAATATGTTGATACACTTTCTGGAAATATCTTATAAGCTATACTTAGTAGGACTTGATTGTTCATAAATAATGTATAGTCTAATTTCTTACAATCAACAACGACAAACAGTCATTGACAATCGCTCAAGTCTATCATTCAGGACTGAGTATCGTTCTGTGGCGATTGACATGCTAGAGGCTACTTCACTTCCGGCAATAGATATCCCAAGACGGCCGTGCGGTTTTAGTAGGTTCGAGCCCTATATAACCACCCTGTTGGCTTCGTCGGGGGGTATTCTAGTGGATTTCCGCACGTTGAAATAAAGTTCATTCTGTACAGAACAGAACGTCCTTTATCTTGCCATATTCTATCTTCTGTGGTCTAGCGACATGACACACGACGAGTAAGACGTGTATGTACATATACACACAAAAATGCTTGACTAGAAAAAGAGTTTCCTTCGAAAAACCAAGGAAACTTTTCATCCTAGCCAAATTTTCTTCCGATTAAATTGGTATGTGAGATAGTTTCAGATTTCCCTAGAGTACGGTTGAGTGAAACTGCTCGCTACCGGCATCCTGTTTTGTTTTACTTTTAGTTTCCACCACTTTTTGTTCAAGGAACAATCGGCCTGTAAAAAGCATTGTTGTATGTATAACATATTGTGTCACATCGTGTTTAGAGATATTAGAATTACTATATACATATTAATCAATCAAATAATTAGCCTATCGGAATTCACTGCCATAGATAGGTTTCCCCAAAATGCACCATTGCTTATTGATCTTCTGCCGTATATACCTATAGAAAATATTATTATATCAGGTGTATGAAGTCTTATCAAGATTTTGATCTTGATAAGACTTCATTCGTCCAAGATCCAAGTCAAATTCATTTACAAGTCAGTTCAGCTGCTTTTCATTCGGAGGTTCTGAGTTCTTTTAGAATACCTCTTGTAAAGTTCTACTATATCAAAATGTAAGGAAGAGTAGGAAAGCGGCGTCAAGTTTTGAATAGACCCAGGATTGGCGCTTGGATAAAGAAGAGGACTAAATGGGTTGCGTGACCATAATCCGCGTAGTTGCGGAGAAACAATACAAGTATTCCCATCTCATTTGAAGGGTGTCGTAAGTCGCTTTCCTACTTTTCTAGGAGATAGGACACGGTGGTATTTCAGCCCAATAAGCAGTCCGACTGAGGAAGTACCTCCGCCGTACAGAATACCGCGGCCATAATAACTTCGTCTTGTGTTTCCAGCGGTGAGTAGGGTAGTCAGAGCTCACTGGAGAATTTGTGCTGTCAGTGGGAAGACTAAAGGCTTATCCTACTTTGTCTTCTACACTGACGGCATATAAACTCTGTGCTTACAGGGTCGGCAGCGCAAGTGTGGCTCCTCTGGTGTTACAAACGTTCATAGGCCACGGTAACCACTTTCCATCAGGTGGGCCGTGTGCTGGTCTGCCACCTAAGTGGTATAAAAAAAGAGGCAACTAACGGAGAAATACGCAGGCGATACACTGCGAGAAAAGGAAAACTCAAAATAAAACCCTGTACCAATCCATCTGGCCAGGGTGGAAACAGTACTCCAGTTTATTGTCCAGCAGTAGACAGCGATAGGCTTAATTGATTTGATTGACCATCATCAATGGCGATGAAAAAAATATTCAGTTGATTTTCGTAGCATTAATCCAGACACGGCTTGTACTCAGAATCTGTGGTATCGATACAGACATACAGATAAAACTCAATACTAGTATCACAAATTCAATCGAGTACCTACGTTTTGCACGTGTAGGTACATATATATGTATATTTATATATATCTATGCCCTTGTGTGAGTCTCATACAATATTTATGAAGCTGAAATCGATTGAAAGCAAGCAGTAGGTGAAAAATCTCAGGGGAAATTCAGTACCCAGTTATACAAATACTTTTAAAAGTGATCAGAGGTACTTAAAACTTGGCTACAAGCGCTATTAGACGTAATATTACCTCATTCATAGCCCTTTTATCTGCTTATCACTGAACATTGAAACTTTTTAATGGTCAGTTAGAAACTTTCTATGTTTTTTTCCTTCTGTATAAATATGGTGAAGAACTTTAATATTCTTTATAAGAGGATAGGTCTAGACATTTAGTAGTTAGACAGTAATTAATGCCATTTTATATCACTCAGGTAAATGGTGATCACGGGTGCTGCAACGCATCCGAAACGTCGGCAGAAATAGTAAATTCTATGATGAACCGAAGCATAATTATGAATTCACACCGCGATAGTTTAAAAATAACAAGTGCAATAATATAATACACACATATTGATGAGTGTTAAGTATTCTGTTTGATACACTACCGACGGAGATCCATTCGTAGTGCGGACATTTAGACCGATTGGAAGTATGACCAAGCGTTATATTAATTCAGGAGAACATTCATCACTTTGAACTTTATTTTGGATGAATTTGACTTCGCTCTTACGATTCAAGCTCAAAACTAAGTACACTTCCAACAACATGAACAGAATCCTGACCTAAACAATTTAGCTGACAATATTCTTGGTCCTTATCTAAGATAATCCTTAATTTGAGATAATAAGCAAGTTTGAAAAAGGCAAGATCACTTTGGGAATGGAGTTCGTTTTTTCCATCTTTTCATTTAGATTAGGCTTATGCTATAAATCATGGTCAGGTGACAGACGCTCCTGTCGCCTGACCTCCCACCCCAAAAGCAAAGGTTGCACCAGAGGCACGTCCGGAAAACAGCAGGTGTAAGAGCTTTCAGGTAAAGTTGGTTTGACCCCCCGGGTCTCAGTAGAGCCACTTACACGCCATACCTCCATGCTCAAATTACGATAATAATAAGGTAAATGCTTGTTGTCGTCTAGTGGTTCCAACAAGAATTACAAACAAACACAAGAATTATTTAACAGAATAAAATAAATCTTTTACCTACCCTGGAATTGAACCGAAACCTCACAGGACCACACAAACATAACAGTAAAGCTCCTAAAACACATTGCAGAAATTCTTCTAAAAAAATTTCTACTCCAAAATTCCGTGACTCAAAATTCATACATCACTTCTACTTAACCCTATCAATAAATAAACAGAACCCTTATCTGAAGCCCACTAAAGTCACTTAGACACGTTTACAAGTCTACAAGATAGCAAATAGTACAAATAGAGTGGATCTCGAAGCTGTTGCTGATAGATGACTGGCAATTCCCTTGTTCCCTCAACGGTAGATCCGGCGACCCTTCACAGATTGTATTGACGGCAATATTCTTTAGAAGGTTTGACGTCGAATAGATTACGACTGAAATTGTTGGATGAAAAAAAAAAAGAACTTGAAAAAGTTCAGCTGTTATCGAAAAATGATCAAAGCTTCCATCCCGAAGTTTTCTAACGTTTTAACTGTTCCAAGTTTGAAAGACTTATTCAGCCTGTCTGACCTTCGTAATTTATCTAAAGAAAAAATTATGGAGTCCTACATTTTTGTGTTTCGTATTTATTAGGGAGGAAAAAAAGCGAATTCCTTATAGGGGAATACTTCGTTGTCCACCTATCTGTCTGTCAAGACCTTTTTCACAAGAATGAGTGGAGGGAGGGTATCAAGTTGAAATTCATATCATATACTTATGTATTTAACGTCTTGAATCTGTGCAAAATTCAAACTTCTAGGTTAAGACAATCAAAATATATTGCGCTTTATGTAGTTTAATTTCGTCCCTGAATGCAATTTTGTACGAAACCCTTGGTGGTCGAGTTTGACTCGCACCTGACAGGTTTGAAAGATGGGTAGATAAGCATCCAGCTCCGGTAGGTTACATCACACCAAGCGAAGACCTGCCGCCTGGATTCCATCTCCTGTGGCCAACTTCGAAGTCTTTAAACCGCCGGCCCAGGTTGGCCGCTGCAGAGAAAACATGGCAAAATGGGGCTTTATCAACCGGTCGCAATAGTCCTGCGACTGCGGGGCCCAATCTCAGTCCATGTCATATTTGCTTTCCTGCTCGATGTGCCCCTTCACTTGCACTACCGATGACCTATGTAGAGCAACGCAGAGCGCTGTTGCTGTGGCCAAGTTCTGGGTCAATAAAATTTAAACACCAGACCATTATATGTCAGATCTAGCCATTGACTCGAAGAAGAAGAAGAAGACTTGATAGACTTTATTGTCATAACGATCAGCGTATACAGTGATAGTCCTGTTTTCATACACTTCGGAGTCTAGTGGCCGTGACTCAGATTTGAATAATTTGTATGGAGGTTTGATATCTGATCACCTAAATTCGAGACGAAAACCTACCACAGAGCCTCATCCTTCAACCATCAAGCTTCAAACCGTAGTAACCATCTTAAATGCGTACCCAACTGAACAAAACAGTTGTTGTGTTCGAGTCATTTAATGTTTAATTAAAAGATTTAAATAGAACAACTGTTTTAGATCGCTAATAATCTTTTTGAAAAACCACACACCGTAACTGCAACTCGCAAATATTATTATTTATTTCCTAAAGGGGAAATTTTAAACAAACTATTAACTATTTATTTTCTGCCACATACAAACACAAAGCTACAAATGTTCCATTTTCAAGTTTAAAACCACGAAAAGCGGTACAGCTCGTTCCATAAATAAAGAAGTACGCTCGGAACAACTGGCAGTTCACTAAACACAGACGATTATGTACCTAAAATACAACGTTTCAGTCTATGTTACGCTCCGTAACAGATTTGTGCAATTTTATCACAGTCATACATAATGTTCAGCATATTTCATATGAGTATTGCAGAGAAACAACATTATGAGCGCTACCTGTGGAAGACGCCAAGGTTCTATTTGTTTTCAGATTCGCTCAGAAAGTCTTCCGTGTACAACGAAATGGACAAGAAAAGGTATTTTACGTTTGTTTTGTGTTACATTGCGGAGTGTAGTTTACGTCAACGGAGAAAGTTACTGTGAAAAAGGCAATGTATAACAAAAAAGTTGCAGGTTTAGCGGTTTGTTATGTTGTCGCGTTGGACGCCGTTAGTGGTCCCAGGCGGGCGGCGTGTCATGAATGTTTGTCAAACAAACAAAAACCTGGCTCGTTATATCAAAGCACGAAATATCAAAGTAGGGAGTCGCTGGTAGAATGCTCGGCAAAGTAATTTCAATATTGGATTCGGTCTCCGCTCGCCGGTATTAAATATTTGTCGGAGATTGAATTTAAACTTGCATTGCTTTTACTTCAGAAACAAATAAATTTACTAGTATTTCTTAACGTGCTCATTTCCATTATATTTATCTGAAAAACTACCAAGAGGCAAAGTGGCAATACATATCGTACTGTTGTAAATTGAATGATGTAACCGACTTATGTGTACATACATTCATGAACCGGTATCAGAGTAATAAAATATAAACGACCTAATCCGTTACAGGGAGAGTATGTACCTAATACTGCTCCGAGCAAATTCACAGTACCTACTTATACAATTAGGGCTCAGGCATCAGCAAGAGTCCATATATTGATGTGTCAGAACGTTTTTCCATTATCCGATCCGATATCGGTGTTGGCTCCGATAGCTGACAGGAATGAAATATGTATCTGTCTTTCACATTGTCCAGCCTGATATCGGAGCTGACACCGTTGTGTTCGTCCGATATCAGATATCAACGTCAATCAGTCACCACAACAGCAAAATAATAATAAAAAACAAATGTCATGTCATATTCAATGGTAGAAACTTCTAAGGAAGCTGAGGTTTTGTTTATGGTAAAGTTTTTTAAGTCTGTGCTATCAAGTAAATAGACGTTTCCTTGACGTATCGGACCAATTTTGTCGGAAACATGTGAAAACAGCACATGATGTCAGCTATCAGATATCGGCTATCGTCATCCGATACCGATATCGGACTGGATAATGTGAAAACGGCCTCAGTGTTCAGCTACTTTTGAGCATTCATTTTGAAATTTTTACAATAAAAACAAATGAATACCTACGAATCGATATTCTTTTATTTGAATTTCGAAAACGTTGGCTGCAAACTACTGTTATTGGATTAAGTCGCGAGTTAGTTAGTACCTATTTGTTATTCTCATATATTTGGTTTCCCATTTCAGTTGCTTTCCTGTTTCGATCAAAGCAGTTTTATTTAAATGTGTAATGTTCACGTAAGTTTCCCACAAGTAGCTAGGGACCTACGTATATATTATAACCTATGCACAAAATATAAAATCAAATAGAGGTCCCTCTATCTTTTCCTACGCCTTCTCCGAACATCACTATTAGTTAGTTAATCTGTGCTATTAGTAACTGAAATTCCTGCTAGTTCCACTAACCGCTCCAACTAAGCTAAATTACTTGTGTTAGTAGTGGATTCGAGTCAGTAGTGAACAGGGTTCGAAACTGGCACTTTTAGCCTCTAGACCGCAATTTATCGACATTTTCAACTTGTGTTTGTGGGTACTTTTGATCCTGGTGTACATAATTGACAGTATTAAGGGTGTATAAGAAATTATTCCGCATCATGGCATCAGTGTCCTTCATTTTATTCATCCATTTGACATTACATAATAATTATTGAACTAAAAGTGAAAATTGAAAGCTATCTAATGCGCATTTATGACTAAGCGTCTCCTTACGCATATATTTGTACGCCGTTGTATGAGGCAGAAACATGACTAGACTATGTACTATCACTTACTTATTGCATGCTTTTGTATATACACGCATGTTTTAACAAATAAAACCGATTTTATTCTATTCTATGGAAACTAGTGTCGTATAATTCTCACACATGTGTGATGGCAGGTGGAAGGACGACCGTATGAAGGTCGCCGGGAAGCACAGGATGCGGGCTGCTTTAGATCGGTCATTCTGGAGGTCTGTGGAAGAAGCCTATGTTCAGCAGTGGACTATGTGTGGTTGACATGATGATGTGACTTTTCGTAGGCACCAGATACTAGATATTCTTCGCGATTCCAGCGGCTTGCAATATCTTGCTCTGGGAATAGGTTCCCGTGACTCGTAAAACAAGATCAGTATTTCACAACGGCTGCGGGCAACAGCAAGTATATCATAATTTTAGGTTTTTCAATACCTTTCAGTTTTCCACTTAGGTCCCAAAAAACGTTTAGTTTTTAATATTATTTTAGAAGTGAAATACCACTATATTTTTATTCACGAAACTAAATTAGGAGCAAACTTTCCAACCCTGTACTAACCAACACCCGCTTAGAGCAATAATACGGTTCAGTGCAACGCGTTTACCGTATTTTATGGACACTTGGAATAACGCCTTTCAATGAAAATAAGAAGATATTCCTGCTTAAATGTGCAGTTTCGATATGTTTAATAATTCTATTTTATTAAATCATATTCATATCCTTACTAATATTAATATTATAGTAACTCTATCTTTTCGTCTATAACGCTTTCACGCCAACACTGAACCGATTTTGATGAAAGTTGAGGAGGAAGGAAGGACTGAATGAATGAAGGAAGAATGAAGGAAGAAAAGTATTTATATTATACATAACAACAAAAACAATATACACAAAATAGACGTAGAATAACGGCAGCCTCTCTCTCTCTCTCGGTGTGATGCTATCCGCGTAGTGGCGTAGGCAGAGGCCATGTAGGTAAAACTAATACTATAACTAAGCTTTAACATTTTAAATTACATAATACAAAAGAAGAGAGATGAACAATAGTGCCCGGAATACGGCAATAAGCTCACGGCCTATTACGTGAGACCGAATACAATTATTGGTGAAATGTGGGCGTTAATTCACCTCTGCCTAACCTTCCTGATAAAGACGTGATTATATGTATGTATATATGAACTGTAGTAATTAACATTTTAAGGTCTTAATTGTTACCGGGAGTTTCGCAGTGTTAGCAGTTTAGCGATAACCGATATCCACGCGAGAGGAGTCAAGGTCAACAGTCAGTACCTAATATGTTTGAAGTTAGTAACATGAAAATAGGTGTATGAGGGCCCCGGGGCTCAAGCCAAAATTAAAGTGTTATTCTAGCTTGATCTTAGACTGATTAAGTAGTTGCATGCTGAGATTGACCTCGCATAACATAGACCGATCAAATCAATGACATTATGAAAAAAGGGTAGACCAAATCTCTCGAAACCTTCGGCGAGCTGGCATGGTTTAATGGCTGTAGAGGTAGGCTCGTGATGTATGTAAGACAGAAGCAGATAGCGGGATGTTGCCTCTACCTACCCCTAAATGAGAAAAATGCACCATAATGTCTTGGAATACTTTACCAGCAGACGTACTTTAAGCAGAGCGTGGAAAAGTATATGATGAGGCCGTCAAGCTTATGCTTATAGGAGTATATTTCCCAAAAACGGCATGGAAACGACTACAGAAATGAATAACCGGACCCATCGTTGGACATGAAGACCTTCCGGCTGAGGAACTTTACATTTTAGGTATCTGTAACGATGATCCTCTTTCCTGAGACTACGTTCAGTTTACCAACAAATGATATGTAGTCATTTTGACATTTCCAGTATAAAAATAAGTATGTATAAATAACTTTACAAATTACACAATGGAGAACTAAGTTAATTAATCCGCTTGAATAGCAGTCAAAATAGTTCTACTACAGTCAGATATTTGGGAAGACATTCAACAATGAAATGAAATTTCCTAGTGCCGAGATGTCTAGGAGAATCGTGAGAACACTGTGGAAACAAGCGAAGACGCCGGCTGCACGATATTATTACGTAACACTACGGCTGTTGGCGCTACGCTGTTATGTGTACTGACGTTACTATAATTTAAGTGTCCAATTGGAGTCATGTCTAGTACTTACTAATAGGCTCTTTAAATCTGATGGCAATGAAATTAGATTTAGAGAAGAAGGCGGTTGTAACACAATCTTAATAAAAGCTTACTCAATACTACAACATTTTTAAGGGAAGGTAGACAATATAAGACTGTAGCGTCTGCTTTCTGTCTTAGTGGTTAAAGATTGAAGGAGGAACTGGAATATCCTGGCCATATCACTACCGACGTAGACCCATTCCTGACAGAAGTAATGACTTAACTGAAGGAGCTCTTTGAACGTACTATTATTCTCTAGAACCACTGCGATTTGTACTATTTTTTGGATTTGATCTTCCAGTTAGGGTAGGTTTTAAGTCTCATTGTCAATGATCATTTTATTTCACAAATAAAGAAGAAAGAAAATTACTAACAACAAGCAATCACTCATTTTTTTTTTTTTTTTTTTTTTTTTTTATATAGGACACGCCAACTTGACCTCACCTCGCCTGATGGTAAGCTAAAGGCAAAGTCTCAGGAAAGAGGGTCACCATTACAGACACTAAGTGCTACAATGGTGGCACTCAGCTTGGCGGCCTCATCAGATGCTTTTTCACGCCCCGCTTAAAGGCCCCGGGACTGTAGGAAGAAGGAAACACGTGTGCTGGTAATGAATTCCAGGTCTTGGTGGTGCGGCAAAGAAAAGAGTCTCCGAACCGCTTGGTTCTTGCTCGTATATTCTGCACAGTATGAGGGTGACATCTAAGGCCTGCACGTGTTGTCCTATGTAGGAAAGGAGATGGTGGGATTAGTTGGAAGAGCTCGTCAGAACACTCACCGTGGTAGAGACGGTAAAATACAGCCAAGGAAGCAATATCTCTACGCATCTGCAAAGGCTCGAGGGTGTTCGTGACCTCAGGGTTCCCAATAATTCGGACCGCGCGTCGCTGCAACCTGTCGAGAGCATCTAGTAGGTATTTCGCGGAGCCATCCCAGAGATGCGAGCAGTATTCCACGCAGGAGCGAATTTGTGTCTTATAGAGAAGACACCGCTGCTCCGGCGTGAAAAAACGTCTCACTTTGTTTAGGAGTCCGAGTTTCCGCGAGGCTGTTTTGATGATGCTCTCGATGTAATTTCTGTTATTCAGTTTGCAGCGAATATCCATGCCTAGGATATAGAGATTGTCCTGCAGTGGAAGTGGCGTGCTCTGAAGAGTGGGAAGGGGAAGGAAAGAAGATACCTTTGCTGTGAACGCACAAGCCTGCGTCTTCTTGGCACTGAACTCGACCATGTTCTCGGAGCCCCATTGAGAAATGTGATTCAAGATCCGGTCCAGTTCAGTGACAAGAAGCTGTCTTTTTTCCACGATATCAGACTGTTTGGCCGCAGGTTGTCCGTGATAACTCCCGTGTACGGTGCTATCGTCTGCATAGCAATGTATGCTGCCGGTGGACAGCATGTCGTTGATATGCAGAAGAAAGAGAGTGGGAGATAATACAGACCCCTGCGGTACGCCAGCATTTATTTGCAAGAACTCCGAAGCCCGTCCATCACAGAGGACGCGGATACGGCGCTCCTGCAGGAAACTAGCAATCCAGTTGCACAGTCTAGGAGGCAGACCAAAGGCTGGTAGCTTGGAGAGAAGCGATTTGTGCCAGACTCTATCGAAAGCTTTGGCGATATCAAGACTAATTGCCAGTGACTCGCCGTGCTTGTCCATAGCCTCACCCCAAAGATGGGTAACGTATGCAAAAAACTCATTCAAATACGATGATAATTTAATATTAGTGCTACAGCTTTTTGAGTTAATAATTTATCGATAAAATTAGTTTAACGATTGTATTATGATCGTAATCGATTTACCGACTTTCGAAGTATTCAGACCGCCTTGAAGTTAAACACCAACTGTAGTTACTCTGTACTTGTCGAAACTGCTGCAACTTCATCACTTCATAATTAGTTTGTTACTTGTTTTAGCACAAAACGCTACTGCCATGAAATAATACCTTTTAGTTTCTATACGAGTGAAGTAATTCACTTATCATTAGCAAGCTCGCTAGATTTAATTAGTTTTTCACTATCCTACTCATTTTATTAAAATGTACCTAATGTTAATTAATGTCACGTCCCAACTACATATTTAGGTAATTTGTTTGTAATATAGTTTGAAATGACTATTTCACAAAAATGGCTGAATGTGCCTTTTTGACTTTTAATTTGGTTACACTAAGTAGATGGAGTGGCACGTATTCTTATATACCTAATCTATTGGAGCGGCAAGACTCACGCTCCAGAGCCTGGTGTTGGCCATGACTTTCAGTGAGAATGTGTGAAATATCGCTAGTTTCTTTCACAAAGCAGTGATGCACGCTTAAGAGGCGTGAAAACAGAAAGTGAGTAAGGCGCAGATATAGAAAGGACATTCTGAACCAACTGGTTCGAGACAGCATTGAATACACCATGTGAGGTGCCTTTAATTTATTTTATTTGCCAAACAATATAAAAGAATACCTTACCATTTTCTAACAAAATAAAGCATTTATTCAAATTGTAAAATGAAACTGCAGTCGTATATCTCCAGTCTAGGCAATAATATTTATTAGCTTCCAATATAAAAGGATTCCCTTTCTCCACATTTCAATATAATTTATCACAGAAATCGAAGTGAGATGAATTTCTTTACCAGAAAAACCAATTTTTATTCCTTCGCAATCTGGCAAGTTGGACCGCAGAGCTGTCAGTCTATATGTAGCAGACAGATGAAACGACTGTGGTTGATTGAGTCCTAGTTACGACAACGACACCCCACAAAAACCTAGAACTACTTTCAAGTTAATTAATTTGGTTGGCAATAAATCTTTTATTTACGTATGTGATAATACTTTTTTTGGTGAAGAAAAAGTGTCACGAAGGCACCTCGCCTTTGCCTGAACTTTTATGGTGCTATCAATTGCAATAATATCACCTCGCGGATTAAGCATTGACATTTTTTTTGTTTTAGAAGTAAATTTTATTCGATTTCAATTGGCAAGTACACTCGAGAGCAATGAATCCGGGTCACTTAAAGAATCCTAAAAATCTCGGAAACTAAAAATGCTAGGTTAATGCAATAAATTGTATTTAATAGACAATGTTATACTCCTTAAATGAAGGTATTAAAACTTCTTAGTTATTGTAAAGTTATATCATAAAAAAATCAAATTTGAAAAAGGGCCACTTTCGAAGATGGAACTACGAAATTACAGCATTTGGTGTTGCTTTTGTTTGTAATCTGTCATTTATGTGGGTACATAAACCATGTTGATAGTGCTCTATATTCATTAATCAAGCTGAAATTATGTCGCTTACGCCTGAAGAATGCACCAGAATACTTACAATGCTGGAAACCGGCCGGAGTCAGCGCGATACAGCCAGGACTGTCGGTGTGTCGCTGTCAACAGTACAAAGAGTTCTCCGACGTTACGAAGAAACTGGTTCTAACCTACGCAGACCAGGAACGGGCAGAACCAGGTGTACCACAGCACGAGAAGACCGATACTTGGTGAACACCATGCTTCGAAATCGCTTTCTCACAGGAACTGAACTCACCAATCAGTTTCGACGCCTCGGAGGAAGTAACCCAAGTGCATGGACAGTAAGACGTCGGCTTGCTGAATCTAACTTAAAACCCCTTAGACCTGCAAACAGCCCTAAACTGGAGCGTGGGCATCGTATTTCGAGACTAAGTTATGCCCAGAGCCACGTAAATTGGAGTATTGAAGATTGGTCAAAAGTTATGTTCTCCGACGAATCAAAATTTATGCTCTACAAGCACGATGGAAGACACAGAGTGTATCGAAGACCAGGGGAAAGATTCAAGCAAGCATGCATCGAAGAAAAAGTAGCCTACGGTGGTGGGTCTGTACTTGTGTGGGCCGGAATTTCTTCTGAAAGTCGCACAGAGCTGGTGATCATAGAAAACGGCTCTTTAACTAGCGTAAGATATGTGGAAGAAATCCTCAATGATCACGTTGGTCCATTTATGGTCAATTTAGGTGAGGATGCTATATTTATGCATGACAATGCCAGACCTCATACAGGTAGGATTGTGAATGACTACCTTCAAGAGATGAACATTACTCGTATGGAGTGGCCAGCGCGCAGCCCGGATATCAACCCGATCGAGCATGCTTGGGACGAGCTAGGCAGATGCGTAAAACAACGAAACCCTCCCCCAATCACGCTTCGTGAGCTCAAAATTGCTCTCACAGAGGAATGGGAGAATATTCCCCAAAATCGTATAAGGAACTTGGTGTACAGCATGCCAAACCGCGTAAACGCAGTAATGGAAGCACGAGGAGGCAATACGAAGTATTAAAATTCAAGAAAATCGTAATAAAGTTCAAAAATTTCATGTTTCCTATTTTTGTTTTAAGGAGAGATCAGCAGTTTTTTTCTTTATGTAATTTTGTGTTAATAAAATGTATGGTGACTCATATTTTTTTTACTTTCATTTAAGGAGTATTACATTGTCTATTAAATACAATTTATTGCATTAACCTATCATTTTTAGTTTCCGAGATTTTTAACATTCTTTAAGTGACCCGGATTCATTGCTCTCGAGTGTATTTTATTCAATGTATGTAGTTTCTTTTGAACCCAGGTCTTTAGCGGTTTAACCAAATTATTCCAATGACTAAAACATCACTTTCAAAGTCGATCGCGAAAAGTGCCCTGATTTGCACAGGGCCGTAATGGTAGCCAAATTAATTAGTGCTTACGTCATCACTCTCATTACACCACTAGCCTCCAGTTGCACCTACAACCAATTAGCAAGAGTGCTTCGGTATCGTGTCGCCAGACTGATGAGTAACTTTGTATTTTGTAAAACTGTAATGAAGTTTATAGTATACTAGGATCGCCTTGCGGTTTCATTCGAGGATTCATTAATAGTAGGCAGGACACGATTTCCTTCCCATTGAGCAGTCCGACTGGGGAAGTACCTCTGCAGAATACCGTGGCAATAATAACCTCGTGTTGTGTTCCCGGCGGTGAGAGCCAGAGCTCACTGGAGAGTTTATGTACTGTCAGTGGGAAGACCTAAAGTTTGTCCTGCTTTGTCTTTTACACTAAAGGCACAAAAACTCTTGTGCTTACATGGTTGGCAGCGTGAGTGTGACTCCCTTGGTGTTGCACACGTACATAGGCCACGGTAACCACTTTGTATCAAGTGGGCCGTGTGCTTGTCTGCCAACCAAGTAGTATAAACAAAAATAACTTTGTCTACTTATTTTTTAAGCAAATTGATCCCTTGGTAGTCGGCAGTTATAGTTCATTTTTACAAAATTTATTTATGCAGTTTCTGTTTGATCCGGTTTGCCGGACTGTAGACATTTATCACCACTGCCTGAAGTGACATATCCAAATATGCCATACTCATTTAATTAAAGTATTCATCCCACATTATGTATTGTAAGGATAGACTGGAAAAGTGCGAGGGACATGAGTGTCAATATCTAAAAAAATTAAGCAATATATTGGTTATTTTCTGAACACTTATTGAGACTGGCTTGTGAATATCGTGAAAATGCCATATATTTTCAAATGTGGAAGTAAAAGTAGAGAAGTAAATTTAAAAAATGCGTGCATTTCTTATTTTACTAATTCATTTATAATTCAAAATTCGCCTCGTGTGCTATACAGGTGAACTCCGCTTATAACCATTATAGATTCCTCATAGGAATATTTCTGTAGTCCATACACGGTAGTATCCGTGGTTCATCTATAGCTTGCTAATGAACTACCCGAATGTTACCCATTTACATAATTGTTCTAGTGGAAGATAATGGGTGTGGCGTCGAATTTACAATCAGGTGGTTGACATTGTGACCATCCCCTATTAGTGAATAGAACCCACTGAGTTTAGTCAACCGTGCACAAAGTGGGTGTAATCACACCTCTACTAACTTATTGGGCAAACAGGCAGATCAGATTTCTTTTGACTATTTTCATATCCAGACCCTGATTTTTTTATTTGTCTACCACTGATTTATTTTTACAACTTAGGTGGTAGACAAGCATACGGCCCACCTAATGGAAAGTGGTTACCGCGACCTATGAACGTGTGTAACACCAGGGGAGTCTTACCTGTGCTGCCGAACTAGTAAGAACACAGAATTAACATTGACACAGCAAAAATAGGTTCTGTTTTTGTGTAAACGAAAGTCCCAAGTTCGATTTTAGAGTTCATCCTTAGAACATTTTTCGTAGGAGGTAGGACACGACGGTATTTCCGTCCAATTGAGCAGTCCGACTGGGGAAGTACCTCCGCCCTACCGAATAACGTGGCCATAATAATCTTGTGTTGTGTTCCCGGCGTTGAGTAGGGTAGCCAGAGCTCACTAGAGAGTTTTAGTGCTGTTAGTCGGAAGACCAAAAGCTTGTCCTGCTTTGTCTTTTACACTGACGGCACATAAACTCTGTGCTTACAGAGTGGGCATCGCGAGTGTGACTCCCTTTGTTTTGCACACGTCCATAGGCCACGGTAACCACTTTCCATCAGGTGGGCCGTGTGCTTGTCTGCCACCTAAGTGGTATATATAAAAAAAAGAACATAACATGGAATAAAATATGTAGATATTATGAAAAAGTGGCTGTATAACAGGTTTCTGTATTACCCTTTAGATATACAGACATGAATATTGTTACGTGCACGGGGTACAATTAAATGCCGTTTACTCAACGAAGAGATTTATTAGCTCACCACAAACTAGACAATTAGATCACTAGTACACACAGTACTTCCTCAACAGTCCCAGTCGCTCAGTAGTTCACAGTAGTCCACAGTCGTTGCTCAGGTCGCAGGTAGAATCTTCTTCGGTCGCTTAAGTTCGCTGTGTTCGTTATCGATCTCAAAGACTGAATGAATCGTGTTGCTATGCGAGCATGTTTTTATACCTCTCAGTTAGGAGGATCGAATTATCTAGAAAGTTCGCGAGCGATAAAAACCTATTCTTTTGATCTTGCCGCCGTCGCTGACCTAATTTCTCGATATTTACCTATTGTTTGTTTATATTTGAGAGTGTAGGTACTCGTAGGTAGGTTGTGACTTTTTGTTGACGATTCTAGATTTTTCTATGCCAATCGGTAGAGTACCTCGTCACTAACAATGCGTTTTTATTTCTTGAAGATTCGACTATTAGTTTTCGAGATATCGACGGCGGTCGTAACAATATGTAAGTAATCTGAGCAAAACATAATATCAGTAAGACAGTAGTATCTTACTTTTTTGCTCAGATTTGTTATTATAATTTTGTGTCCATCAATCAATCAATCGGCCCACCGCAGTGCACTGCTGGATCATTGATTCCGAAATATCCGAATTTTCTGTAATTTTTGTATAATAAATAAATAAAGAAACCCAATGATAATTTTGTTTTACTTATTTAATTAGATACCTGCGTAAGAACATAGATAAATATCTAGTTATGTTATTTCTACGACCTCCATGGGCCATGGGCGCCCCACGGGCGCCGGCCTCGGGGAGACAGGTGGAGCCGCCTGTCACCCTGGACGATCACGACCTGGTGGCGCGCCTGTTTTCCGGGAACGAGTTGGGGACTCTGTAGTCCCCACACACCCAAGGAGAGGGCCAGATCGTGAGAGATGGCCCTGGGTCAGCCGGGTGCGAGGGATATGCCTGTCAACCTCACCTTCGGCAACCAAAACGACCCACAGGCGGCGTGCGTTTTAGTCGGTTCGAGTCCGACATAACTTCTCCCACCGGCTCTGGTGGGGAGGTATCCGTGGGGATTTTGCGTACGTAAAAAAAAAATTTAGTTATGTTATTTCTAACACCTCACTATGACTAAGATTTTTATGGCTGAACAACTAGAAACAGTTGGGTGAGTGTACTTCTATTAGTAAGATATTTGGTTATCTGAATCACAGAGGAAATGTGGATTTTGGTACATATGACTCATTTCACATATTTATTGTAAGAGAAAGACAAAATGTTGACGTCATTCCATTGTAAATATATATTTGACTGTACCCAAAAAACTCAGACTACAGTAACTTCACTCCGTTAGATGATAAATAGCTGCAACTAAAATTTTCGTGTTGAAGAGCACCATTATAGAAGACAGCAGTGACAGTAAACTGTGTATGTAATGTAATGGTAATGAAAATTATGTTTTCAAGTCACACTTGAAGAATCAAAGAATCAAAAAGAGAGAAGAAATCAACTAAAAGGATCCAATCAGAAGTAAAAATACCTGCGTTGGTAAATGCAGCTATTATTCTCAGCATATATCTTGCGCGTGCGCATTGTTTTGATATAATTCTGTGTTTGTTGAATTTACACGCCTTTATCCCTGGAGGGTTAGGCAGAGGTGAATTAACTCCCACATTTCACCAATAATTGTATTCGGTCCCACGTAATAGGGGGTGAGCTATTGCCGTATTCCGGGCACTGTTGTTGACTCGAGCCATGCAACTGAGGCTGAGTCTGGGCTGTATATATCTGTCTGATGTTAAACAGCCTTATCCCTTAGTCGCCTTGTACGACACCGCATGGGAAGAGATGGGGTGGCCCTAATTCTACTCTGCCGGAAACCACGCGGCTCAAAAGAAATCCAAAAACGTCAAGAAATATGTTGGCAAGTATACAGAGCTACACATACATCTAATCTCGAATTTAAATATAAGTTGAAAAATATTTTGATACAAAAGGCATATTATAATGTACAAGAGTATCTAGATGACAAATGTGTGTCTGTGTAATTCCTAAGATTCCTAAATTTTAATCGCACCTACTGTGACATTGTATTAACTATTACTTAATTCACAAACTGACATTGCCTTTATATAAATCGTAAGTTAATTATTATGACAGCCCATCACTTGGGATTTTATCTTTTGACATTGTATTAATATGAAATTTAAAGTTAATTTTTGAAGTAAATAGTCGATAAAATAGATTATTCCAATATTTACATGCCCTGGGGCGGAATATGGCTGATCAAATTTTGTATTTTGTGAACATCTATTGTAATACCCATTTTCGCAAATAAATACATTTGAATTTGAATTTGAATCAACGTGATGCATACGTTCATTTATCTCGTGTAGAATACCAATACTCGTGTGAAGGCAGCCTAAGAGTATTTAGTGAGTTCAATATTGTTATCCACAGATAACAGTGGCTAATTCCTTAAATTATTGATATTGGCATCAAAATGCCTTAAGGATATCGCGACAAGCCACTAGTGGGCTATTATATTAATCCACACAAACGTAATCCTGGATTTAGGTGTAATTGTGCAGGTTGAATAATCCGGGATTATCCTTAATAGGTAAGATAAAAGTTTTTAATATTGAGGATCCCTTTTTTCTCTTTATTTACGAAAAGGTGAGGGCTTGATCACCCAGTGACCATGTCACCCACATAGAAAACTATTAATCAGAATATTCATTTCTACATTTTAAGCCTATTTTAAATTGACTACCTTTAATTTTACAATCGAATAAAATAGAAAAAATTGAATCGATTCCGGCGGGGTTCGAACCCGTGGTCTTTCCCTTAAAGGGGGAACGCTCTGATCACTGACCCACCGAACCTACGCATGAAGCCATTCAAACTTCTCTATACATCTATCCGTCTTGCGACAACGGTTTCGATGGCTCGGTGGTCAGAGTATTCCCCCTGTAAGGGAAAGATTGTGGGTTCAAATCCCACTTGAATTGATTCATTTTTTATCTTGATCTATTTGAATATATTTTTTTTTACGTGCGCAAAATCCCCACGGATACCTTCCCACCGGAGTCGGTGTAGGAGGTTATGTCGGACTCGAACCGACTAAAACGCACGCCGCCTGTGGGTCGTTTTGGTTGCCGAAGGTGAGGTTGACAGGCATATCCCTCGCACCCCGGCCGAACTGATCTATCTAACTATGATCTATTTGAATAGTTAGCATAGTAAATGCTTTAAAATTTCATTCATTACCTTTAATTTTAATCAGGGGGTAGTTGTATGTATCTGACGTTATTTGTGATTTGTCATGAAAGAAAAAAAAAACGTGCAAAATGGAAGTAGTTTAAGTACCAAGTTATCGAATGTACCCATTAATTTCATTGTTTATATTATGTCAGAACGTTTTAGTGCTGATTATATTATAATATTATTAATATTAGTAATTAAAATATTGTCCACATTTTTGTACAGTCAGAGTGACAGTCTAATCTATTAACCCGCCCCTCATCGTACCTGGTGCAAAGGTACCCATGACACTGGCGGCATTGCCCCGTTGAACAGCTATGGCCAACCGTTGCCCCAGGTACGAGCCGGAGCGGGAGTCACCGGTTTTGTCCCTCAACCTGCGCCCTAATTCGCTCACCAGATTCTTGGCGTCGGTACGGTTAATTAATATCTCACTGACACGATACTACCTACTATTTGAATGTATCTTATTTTTTTCTATTTCAAAATGTAAAATTACTTTTCTTACAAGCTCCAATGCTGAGATTGTTAAGACATAAACGGATTACTACCGATGATCTTCACATTAAACTTACAAACTAAGTTAAGACAGTTTAGGCTCTTATAGAAGTAATTAATGTACTTAGCGACATCCGAAAGGTCAAAAGTTCGGATCTTACTAGATTCGAATTCGACCTTTCGCTTGGGTTGACACTAATTTCTTATTAATCGGTTTGACCATTACTTACACCAAATTAATTAATAAACCATGGAGTGATAGTGATTCTTTTCTGTACTAGCGTTAGATCCGAATAACTGCAAAGATTTCACTTTTGCGTTTTAGTTTGGCGTATATATAATATATATTACAGAGATGAATGCAACTGCAACAATCCCGAAAGCAATGTCTGTGTCAGAGTCTAATCCGTTACAAACAATGGACGAGACTACTCTTTGTAAATTGGCCGCGCGATACGTTTAGTGATGGTAAAAGTATTTGAGTCTGAACATTTTATGGGTGTATATTTCACAATTAGCGCGCCTTGGAGCAATTATGACCCTTACATTAAAATTTAGTACTAATCGGTTATAAGGAACACAAAATGCATCTACCTTAAAGTTTGGGTTGACTGTTAGAAAATAGCTATGGCATGAAGTCTGCCTTTTTTAAATTATTTTGTACAGGTATAAATAAATGAATAAAATAGAAACATTGTCCAATTTCGTGCAGTCGTTCGAAAGTTTTGCGCTTACATACATTTCGGTAAATAATTTTTTTTTAAATTTATATTAGGTAGTAAACTTAAGTGTACTTTTGATATTACTTACTGGAAAGTTTTATATCAAAACTGAGCAAAAAATATTTAATCCGTAAATCAAAATAATACCTTGCAGGTAAATCTAGTTGCAATAACAGTACCAGTTGTATTTTGTGCTAAAACTCTCCGTTGGGGTTTTCGTAAATCCTTACGATAATCACAATATTACCTTTAAGTTGCTCTTCAAAAGACTTTTCAGCATCTATATAACCGATTTGTTTGAATGATGGTCATCTGACTGTCCCGGAAAGGTAATAAAGAAAAGTTTGTTATTCAAGTGTCATACTATAATAGTCCATATGGACAGCAAACAGCTATGTCATTAATCGGTCTAACCCGTAAAATGGAATGCTGAATTTTTCGTCTACTTACATTATGATTGATGGATGAAAAAGTGAGAACCAATTGCATTCATGCGTTAGAATATATAAATGTAATTGCTTCTCAGTTCCACTCAAATTATTGTGAATAGGTAATTTATAAAATTTGGGGAAATCTCTTCTTCATCCTAATCTTAATCCTAGTCTAGCTTTTATCTCGAAGTCTGTTTTTTCCAATCTAACTGCAGACACAGTATTACTATTTACTGCGGGTTCGGCTGATCTTCTATTCCATCTACAAAATTTGTAAAAATACCTTGTTGAAATATGATAGATACATTTTTATATACCACCCGTCAATGGACTACACTCAGCTGGATGGAAAATACGTATGAATGTATTTGCTGCCATTCGGGTACATACCATTGTGAGTATGGACACTGTAAAGTGTATGTTTAATCTTCTTTCACATATATTATGACTAGACCCGATTGAGAAAAAAACAAAACATTCAATAACGAAAGAATTTTTCTGTTTTTATTAATAAGAAGGTTAGATGTTTTTTTTTTTTTTACATATAGGACACGTCAATTGGACTTCGCCTTGCCTGATGGTAAGCTGAAGGCAAAGTCCCAGAAAAGAGGGTCACCATTACTTACACATACCGTGTGACAATGGTGACACTCAGCTTGACGGCCTCATCATATGCTTTTTCACGCCCCGCTTAAAGGACCCGGACTATAGGAAGAAGGAAACACGTGAGCTGGTAATGAATTCCAGGCCTTAATGGTGCGACAGAGGAAAGAGTCTCCGAACCGCTTGGTTCTTGATCGGATGTTTTGCACTGTGTGCGGATGACATCTAAGACCTGCACGTGTTGTCCTGTGTAGGAAAGGGGAGGGTGGGACTAATTGGAAGAGCTCATCAGAACACTCCCCATGGTACAGACGGTAAAATACAGCCATGGACGCAACATCTCTACGCATCTGTAAAGGTTCTAGGGTGTTCGTGACCTCGGGATTCCCAATGATGCGGACCGCACGTCGCTGCAACCTGTCGAGAGCATCTAGTAAGTACTTTGCTGAACCATCCCAGAGATGCGAGCAGTATTCCACACAGGAGCGAATTTTTGTCCTGTATAGAAGACACCGCTGCTCCGGCGTGAAAAACCGTCTCACTCTGTTCAGGACTCCGAGTTTTCGTGAGGCTGTTTTGATGATACTTTCGATGTAATTTTTGTTATTCAGGTTGCAGCGAACATCCATACCTAGGATATTGAGATTGTCCTGCAGTGGCAGTGGCGTGCTCTGAAGAGTGGGGAGGGGAAGGAAAGAAGATACTTTTGCTGTAAACGCACATGCCTGCGTCTTCTTGGCATTGAACTCAACCAGGTTCTCAGAGACCCATTGAGAAATGTGATTGTTGTAATAATACTGTCGTCAGATTACGCGAATGTTATAACATATTGGAATAAAACTATTTTTAAAGTTTTTCATAGTGAATCAAATATATTTTTGTTTTTTTACAATAATCCTGAAGTTTGAAGGTGGCACCAGTGAATGAAGACTGAACTGAACTGTGAAGTGAGCAACTGTCGTAATATGGATATGAAAAGAGATGAAAGAAATGTTGTAAAATAGGTTCCAAGTATGAATTGTAGAGGGCTTTAGGTGCAGAGGTAAGCCAAAGAAAAGATGGATTTATTGCGTGAAAGAGAACATGGCAAAGAAAGAAATGGCAGAGGAAATGACATCTGACAGGAAGGTATGGAGAAGACTGATATGTTGCGCCGACTCCAAATAATTGGGACAAGGGCTGGGAGATGACGATGATGATGTTGAGCAACACCATTACGAGTATAACATGAAACGTGTCTGTAATGGTGATCCTTGATCGAGGCGAGGTGAAGACAAATAAAGGTATCCTTTATTAAAAAAAATTAACTGAAATAGCCAAAGTATTGAAACTGAATAATGAAAGGCTAACTCTAAGTTTGAATAATAATTTCAACTCCGTCATGAACAATCGCCTCGTATTAAAAATGGGCCTCATAAAAACGTAAAATCTGATTTAAGAATAAAATACACAATTGGATTTTAGGGTTGTTGGGAATTGTCTGGTCTTGAATAAGAAAAATCTTAAAAACTTGGAAAATCGTTACCGTACCCATTTTTTGATAATTAACGGACTTCCAAAACGGAGGAGGTTCTCAATTCGATTTCTTTTTCAACTTTTTTCTTATCTTTACGTTATCATCTTTTTATTTTCTTTCGAACGAAATGATGAATAGTTCAAATCATACTAAAAGCTTTTATTAATTCTATTCTCTTTACCGAAAAATAATTAAGTGTAGAATTTAAGTAAATTACATTTTACTTTGTTAACTCCTGGGTACCTGAACATCTTCCGGATTCAAGTCAACGTCGCCTTCGGTTTAAGTTTAAAACATCCAAATCTCAAAATATCCAGAGGGAGAAAACGTCCATATCACAGAATGTCCATGTCCCAAAGTCTTCAAATCCCAGAATATCCATAATTTATTTTTGTATGAAGTGTATGCGCCGCTATAGGAGTATGCTCTAGCGTAGGTTTTCCTCCGGTTCCGAAAGGCGGCGCGGGAGCGGGGTCACGATCCCGAGCTCGCAGAAATTCGGGCCGTGAGATCCCGGCTCCACAGGGAAATGGTGGCGGAATGGGAGCTACGACTTGGGCGACCAGACGCAGGGCGCGCCGTAGTAGCGGCGGTAAGACCCATCATGGGGGAGTGGCTAGAGAGGCCACACGGCAGCCTCTCGTACCGTCTGACGCGGATGATCACCGAGCACGGGTGCTTCGGGAAGTATCTGCGTCGGATGGAGAAAGAGCCAACGTCCGAGTGCCATCACTGCAACGCGAGCGAGGACTCAGGGCCGCACACGCTCACCGAGTGTCCGGCGTGGGAAACGCCGAGACGGGAGCTTGTGGCGGCTCTGGGAGTGAGAGTTCTTACGCTCTCCACCTTGCTCGCGGCGATGGTTCGCTGCGCGGATGCGTGGGCGGCCGGCGCCTCCTTCTGCGAGCAAGTAATGCTCGTGAAGGAGGAGGCGGGGCGGGAGCGGCAACGGGAGCGACGAAGGATCGCAAGTCAAGCTGCCCGCGTTCGAAGGCAACTCGGGCGTCGGAGATCGATGAACGACCTCCGCCCCCCATGAGCGCCGGCCTGGGGGTGACAGGTGGAGCCGCCTGTTACCCTGGCAGAAGCAGGCCGCGGCGGCGGCGCGCCTGGCACGCCTCCCCGTTTCCGGGGACGAGTTGGGGACTCTATAGTCCCCACACCCGAGAAGAGGGCCAGATCGTGAGAGATGGCCCTGGGTCGGCCGGGGTGCGAGGGATATGCCTGTCAACCTCACCTTCGGCAACCAAAACGACCCACAGGCGGCGTGCGTTTTAGTAGGTTCGAGTCCGACATAACCTCTCTCACCGGCTCCGGTGGAGAGGTATCCGCGGGGATTTTTAAAAAATAAGCGTAGGTTTTCCTTTCGGAGTTGTGGTGTTAGACAACGCTAGCTCCCATAAAAGCTAAATCAATTATAGAGGCATACGAGAGTGAACCCTGGGTACTGGGGTATAAACTTTTAATGCAAATGAGATTGACGCTCGGAAGACAACTACCAGAAACCTATCAGAAAACAGAAGAGAAGAAGCTTGGTCATTGTTTCCCTTAACTAATTTGGTATGTTTATAAGAAACTCGTCTAAAACGAAATAAGTATGTAATGTCCTTTACTTAAGGGAAAAGAGGCGATAACTTGCATAGCAAACGAAAAATAGAGCGCGCGGCTGAATGAACACAGCAGTATTATACGAGGCTGCTGCAAATCGGGTACGTTCACGATTGGGTGAAGCCAGGAGTTTTTACTATGGGCATCTGCACTTCATTTTGCAGTTTTGACTGTGGACTCACGTACTTGAATAAAATGATATGTACCTGAATTTGCAATTTCAATGCGGATGAAATAATATGATAGAATAGGATGCACACGTACAATTTTTAACGAACCTTAAACAGGTGACATGAAGAATTTATCTAGTAGTTCTATGAACAGTAGACAAAACAGCCCTGGATTATTATCAAAAAATAATGACAAACCGTTCTTAAAATACGCTACAGGTTTTTCTCATATGTTTTTGTTTTTATAACGAAGTTCAGTCAAAAATCATTAAGAACCGTTCACTAATAACACTATCGGTGATGTGAGATCCCAAAGGCTACTCCTTTCAAAGTAAATTTCAGTTACATACAAATACCTATAAATACCTATACATAGATATAGTAATTTAGATTCTAATAATATTATTGTATCAAACCCAAAAGCCGTTAGTTGCCACCCGCGCTGACGCCTCTGGTGACACAAATCGTAGGTGAATGATTTATCTCGACCAAGACCACACACCGCAGTAATTCTGTAGCCTAGTCATTACTTCGTTGATTAATAGTTGATGATAAAAAATGTAACAGATTTGTATGTTACTGCGAAATTTATTACTCATGAACATTATTCATCATTATTTCGAAGAGTTCGTACGAAAGCGCGGAAGTGTAAATTTTTGATGATGAGAATCCGGTTCGTTTTGCAAGAATTTACCTGTATAGACTTAGAAACATAGATGTTGTTAAAATGGGTTAGTTAATATAGTGACGTAGTGTGTAGATGTGGATATATATATTGTAAATGTTATTATAAATATAATGTAAATATGTAATGTGATCAAGTTTACAAAGCATGAGACAACCTAATCAATGTAAAAATCTTTTTTTATACAACGAGTGACGATGATGTCTCCGATGTATGTTGAAAATTCACGGTGCAGAATATCCGACCAAGGACCAAGCGGTTCGGTGACTCTTTCCTTTGTCGCACCATTAAAGCTTGGAATTCATTACAAGCTTACGTGTTTCCTTTTTCCTTTAAGTCATTTAAGCGGGGCGTTAAGCGGTCGTTTAAGCGGGGCGTGAAAAAGCATATGATGAGGTCGTCACGCTGAGTGTCACCATTGTCACATGGTATATGTAAGTAATGGTGACCCTCTTTTCTGAGACTTTGCCTTCAATTTACCTCTGTGTCCAAGTGTCAAAAAAAATCAACACGCGAAAAAACACCACCAGCGGACCAGCAGCTCGTAAATGCCATACAGTTGTTATTTTAAAACGCGTTCAGTTCCTAAATCAGTACGTTATGATTGATTTTAACCGGACGCGAGCACTTTATGACTCAGCTCGCTCAAGAGCAAGCCCTGATACTTTTCAAGGCGGCCGACTATTTTTATAGACGACTTCACGTGCCATAACATTGCCAGATGCAACGGAACATAGGTATAAAAAATACATGTGTATGTTTGTACACGTGTACAAACCGTTTGTCAAGAGCATCGTAAAACTTTGACTAAAGGAAGCATGGTAAAGTTTGGTTGATATGATCTTTTGCTCTCAGTTTAATAAGCTGCGGTAATACTTCAGTGAGTTTTGCTCCGTTGTTTATGGAAATTGGTGAATATGTTATTGCCTGAAATTATCTTGGCTTATAAGGTTTTCTTTGGCTTCATATATATGGTAAATCCCCTCCAAACCGGTGGAGCTAAGCTAGTCTTTAATATTGTTTAATGTTGACATCTTGTATGATCTATTCAGAATAAATTATTATTTTTGATTTCTTCTTTCTCTGCAGCAAATCGCCGCAATTTGCCAATTTTAAGTAAATGTCTATAAAATTAATAATGGCAAGACGCCAATATCAAATTTTTGAAGAAATTCTACCAGAGCCACGTAAGCCACGCCAGGAAATTCGTTGGCATGTGCCCGCCAACCATGGGATTCAGGCGGTCGATCAGGACGTGTGGTTAGATTAGGGGGCTATTTTTGACTTTGATTTATTTATTTATACTTTATGCACGATTTACATTGGCGGAATGATTGATTAACCTGTTTCTTCAATACTGTATAATGATGACGTTTTGAAAGTTCCGGTTTTATGGTCTATAGAGAATAAATGACTTTCGACCTTCGCTCTCTCTGACCTTGACTTCAAATTTTACTTTGACTTTGAATTTGACCTGTCTGACCTGTCTTGGCAACATTCATTGGGTATCATGTAACTAGTTTATATTTGTTACTTTATTCTGGAACAGTATCAGTATTTAGCAAGTGGAGTCGCGGGTAGCAGTTAGTGATGATGATTTAAGAGAAGTATCTTACATTGAACTTTCTGTGCAGAGTTCCCAAGCGAAATCGCCCAAACTGTTTGAAATGGTTGGATGAACGACTGTACAAATAGGCAGGCAGTTATGGTTGACTGATTTGATTGTTCTCATCGGAGCGAAGTAATCGTTGCTGCGATAAAGGTATCGGATGACGGGAAAGTAGTTAGACTTTATTATAGATGTGAGAATTAATAGTTTATTACTTATCGTATAGCAAAGTAAAATGCAAGCCGGTACAATAGCTGATTAACGGACGAGACTTCCAACTAATATTATGAAAGTGAAAGTTTTTGATGATATTTGAATGTTTGTTAGTCAATCACGGTCTAACAGTTGAATGGATCTAGCTCAAATTTGGTACAAAGATATATTACAGTCTGGAATAACACATAGGCTATATTTTATTCAGGGATTAGGTTGCCATGGGTTACGGTAACGACATCAAAATTCCATCCGGGCAAAGCCACAAACAACAGCTAATACATAATATGAATGAATTTATGAAATAAAATAAACCTTATTTTTAGTTTTTTTGGTCCAAAAGTACCAGAGTTGAAAATGTTTTTCTATATAACAATATAAATTTGTTTTTCTATCATTACGATAGCTGCATAGATACAAAGGTTGCCGAGTTTTGTTGTTTTGCCATTCAGTGAGAAGTCGTTAGGGTCGTGGGATCCGATTTTGTTTACAAATAATTAGCAAAGGAACTAATCGACACCTCGCGTGATCACAATAAGAGGCCTTTTCTTGCAATAAGAATCAACATTGCTATTCAACATGAAAATTTTGTCGGACTTTTGGATGTTACCATACAGCAATAATGATAGAATTTGAGATAAGATTTTATTACAATAATGTTAACACAGGACTAAACGATCTTGGTAAACAGGTTACACCGGCCGTGGTCACAGTCAGTCTGTGACCACGGCCAGTGTAACCTGGTCGAAATTTCTGGTAAATCAAAGGTATGTATGTATCTACACTATGATCTTATGACTTAACATAGTCATTTTCAATCGTAATTCTACTTAGTAATAAAGTCACAATTATCACTACGTTAGACCCGTCCCGATGCATCTTAAATTCCCACTTTGGGACCCGAGAAGTTTTCTTCTACTACTACTTTTCGTAGTTTGGTTTTATTTGGCTTGTGCGGACGTGACTGCCATCTGATTCCCCAACCCCGAAAGGGAAGTTATCTGTTCATCAACAAGTATACTGGTGTGGCTAATGTACTTGTGGTTGGTTTAGACATTTATGATCTTGGTAGGACCCCTTAGGCACTACTCAGTGATGTTTGACAATAAGATATGCTTAGGGTACTATCAATATAATAGGTATGTATTGCTGTCGAACCACTAATAAATTGTGAGGTTTGCAATATTTCAAGATCCGTAATAAATAGTACCACCTGTTGTGTTATCATATTGTATAGGTAAGCAATATTATTTCGGTTGCTATATATATTCAACCTTTTTATCCGACTACGGCAAAGCAGAAGGAGGGTTCTGATTTTGACAGGATATGTATGTATGTAGGTTCATCTGTTCCCTTATAGTCCCTGAACAAGTTATTAGAACTGAACAAAAGAGGTATCATTAGAAGTATCTTGGTCGTCTGCTGGCGTATATGCTATATGACGTGTCATTGAATCTAAAGTAGCGCCCTCTAGCGGTCATAAAGTACTGTGTTAAAAAATAAACTTCAGATTACTATGCCGTGTTTGGTATCATCTGAAAGGGCTTAATTAACAAATTATAAATATGTATAAATTATTGCCGTTGCTTGCTGCTATGTATGTATGTAGGTACATCTGTTCTCTCATAGCTCCTCAACCACTTATTAGAACTAGACAAATGAGGTATCGTTAAAAACACCTCAGTCGTCCGCTAGTTATAGGGAAAAATGGCATACGACTACGACTATACTTGATATTTTCTTGTTCAATACTTTTTAGAGCGTGATTTTGCTGTAGTCAGTTTTTAGTACGATTTATAGAAGGGCTGACATGTAAACGATGCCTTATACTATCTTTACCTACAGGAGGAGTAAGTACGATACCCGCTCAGTGCAAATATTTGTATGCATGAATATGGCTATTTGTCTGGTCGTGTCTGGAAAAACAGGTTAAGCCGTTGTTCACGGTGATCTTACGAACATCTATTGCAACCTTTTTGGGTAGTTGAAGCTCACTAAAGTCTTACTGCAGAACTTCCATATCACTAATTGCTTGTTGGGTTCAGTAGGCAGTCACTTCACTTCACGGAAAATATCAAAACTCAGCAGGATCATAATTAGTCGACCCCAATTGAGCTGAGAAAAAGAATCAGAGAATCTCTATGTCTACCTCACGAGCCGGTTTCGAATGCTTCTGACCTGCCCTTTTGTTGACAATTATGTTGACAGTTAGTAACATACATCAATAAAAGCACATATACATAGTATTGTCCCGATCTCGCTTCATCTCATAGTACAATAATTATTACCTGTCTATATAATTGTGTATTTACCACGTAATAGTTACTTATTATCCGTAGTAGGTGTTTGTGGAAATAATCGAATCGGTTCCAAACGAACATACCGGTGTGTATTTCTGTACGTTCCAATATTCTACCTATTAATGGGATAATGAGGAAGGAATATTAGAAACAAATCATATTACTGATGAAAATAAGTGGGTGAGTCTCATCCGCTTTTACTTAGCACCGAATAAAACCGCCCGGGAAATACAGGAGTAGAAAGATCTCTGTATACAACATCAGGGAATACATGCGCGAGTATTATATATTTCTGAGGATTGTTTTGAAGTACTACCTCAAAACAATTCTCAGTATATAAAATTATTTTATTAAATTGTAAACTAAAAGTGAGTCGAACTCTATTTTAAATCGCTATCACGACGTGAAAGAAATTACACCGTTTACCTTTTCGACAGCAGAGTCTTCAGCATTGTTTACTAAGTTAAATAATATATGATCAATCAATCAATCAACTAGCCCATCGCAGTCCACTGCTGGACTAGGCCTCTCCCAATGTTGGGAGGCTTATATGATATGACTTATTAATATGTAGATGCACTTGAAAACGGTGAGCACCAAAGTGTAAAAGGCTTGCCAATGGGTATTCTATAGCCCAAGTTTTATTTTTGACATTCAATATCATAGGAACGTCAAGCCCGGCTGTGTCCAAAGATTTTACTAGGAGTTTGGAAACCACTCTCCTACTCATGCTTTTATTTGAGTGGCTACTGTCTGATCCTGAGAGGAAAACCAGCGCCAGAACCTCGTCCATCAATCAGTAGATGTACTGGAGGTTGACTTTCAAAGGTCTTGGGACCCCGAAGGAAAAAGAATAAATAATATTGAAACTAAAGTTGCTCTTATAGATCGTTCAAGCTTCTAAAATCAATAAACCAGCACTTGGTAGTTCATAGAATATACATACTTCAGTCCCACGTAATAGTGGGGGAGCCTATTGCCGTCATTTGGGCACTATTGTTGACTCGAGCCATGCATCTGAGGCTGAGCCTGGGCTGTATAAATCTGTCTGATGTTAAACAGCCCTATCCCTTAGTCGTCTTGTACGACACCGCATGCGAAGAGATGAAGTGGTTCAAATTTTACTCCTCCGGGAATATATACTACTATTTTGTAATCTATTAATCATTTATTATCAGCAATAAACATCTCACTTACGTTAGTGCAAATATAAAAAATAATTAAGAATAATTGGGGCGATAAAAAAATACCCAAGACGACAGCCGACGAATATTTTCCAACATCTACGGTAGTTAAAAAATTACCTCACTAAATCTCGTTTAAATTATATTAATAAATGACATTGGCTGCATCATTTATAATCATTCTGCGAAATAAGATTTATGATATCGTTATTAATTTTCTTTTACAGAATACATGCGGATTCTACTCTGATGCTCTCCGATAAAAATCTTTCAAAGCGCCGTCGTCTCCCTTTTTTGCGTTCTTTGTCGTTTTTTCTCCTTTTCACCCATAGGCACAAATTCTCGGGATAAAATGTAACCTATGTTATTCCAGTACCGGGCATAGGTTCCCATGTGTAGCGGGAGTGGGATTAAAATTGAACGCGGGTCTCAGACACCAGCTAGTCAAAATACAATTTTGAAAGGATACTAGTAAAAGCACTCTCAATGAGAACTAATAGAAATGGATCGTAATAAATGCTAACCCTTTCTTAAGCGGATGTTCTTATTACACACACTACTTTGAGGGCTGATTGCTTTTATCTGTAACTTTTTCTTATACCGCTTGAGTGTATTCCATCGTACGAGTTCATTCCTAATATTTATAGATTTAGGTACAAGTATAGTTATTAAACTTAAATAAAATACGCCGTCTAACTAAAATTCAGGATGTGACATACTGTGTTATACAACTAAAATGGCGGTGGGCAGATCATATGATAAGGAGTTAAAAAGATAAATGGACTAAGGATATAACAGAGTAGTGCCCAAAAGGAAACAAAAGAAAGAAAGGAAGACAACGTAGTAGATGAGAAGATGACATTAAAACAATTGCAGGAAGTACGTGGACTAGAAAAGCAAGTCATCGTATGCTGTGGCAAGCTTTAGGGGAGGCCTATGCTGGGAAGCAAGACAATCTTAACGAAACCGGTGTCTTAAATAGATTAATTTAAACGAAAAGTTGTATAGTATGTAAGATTGTTGAATAAAGGCTATTATTATTATGATTATTATTATAGTTATTACAGAAAATTGAAAAGTACGGGCATTGGTATTAATATTTTTATTTGTATAGGCGGTAGTAAAAGGAACGGGAGGGGAGTCACATTTTATTAAGTACCTATATTTTTCAATCGTTCCAAGCCTAGGCAGATTGGAAGATAACCCGAAACAAACAGACATAATGACAAATAGTCTGAAAATCATTCATATGCAATTATTGTAACAGTTATTATATTTTCTCATATTTATATAAAACGATAGAATCGGTTTAATAATATATTTTAATAACAGCAATATTTTGTGTGATGTGATTGATCTTCATTTATAAGTGTATCAACGCAATTAAAAATATTTAAAACCACTATTAAATTTTATATTTCTTAGGTACCATTTCTACTTCTGATTTCTATTTCTACTAGTTAACGAAATTTAAAGGCACTTTTAGATTTTATCTTTCTCAGGAGTTTACATTTTGATAGCTTACTAAATTCTAAATCAAAAAGTCCCGAGTGACAGTAACAGTTGAACTGAAAACTTAATCGCAATTCCATTAAAAGTTGTCGTTAAGTCTTATGCCGCCAGGTCCGACGAATTTGTAGTGACATAAATAATATTTGATAGCCACTTATTTGATGCTGTATTCGAGGTTTTGTCTTAGTATGAATATCTACCAGTTAAGAAATCTATTATAACCATAGATGATATGACTACTACTATTACTTACATTTACATTGGTGATAATACTACTTTGTGGGCTTGCAGCAGATTTAGAACTAACTTTATATTACAAAAAGTCAATTCGTGCCATCTATTATTTAGGCACGACAGATTATCTTAGGGAACGATTCAAAGATATTAATATTTTAACTGTAGCTTCTCAATATGTATCCGAGAACATACTGTATGTCAGGAAAAGCATATTCAGTTTTACAAAACTAAGTGACGTTACGTACAGAAATCTGCGCAATGAAAATAAGCTACTTCTTCCATGATATCGGCTTGGCAAAGTTATTGTTTTAAGGGAAGAGGTATACCTACGCTTCAATAATATATCGTCTCAATCGGTCCTTGTTATGCTTGACAATGTATTTAATACCTTTGTAAAGACCACCTTATGTAAAAAAGATGACACATGATGAAACATGATATAGAACAGATTATCACAAAGACAAAAATGTCTAGCTTGAGCATGCAAGTCCCTCTTACAATGCTATAGCTACAGCATAATATTGTAGTAGGCACGCAACCATTTTTACCATATTTAAAATGTGGTTATTTTTTATTATAAGGTTTTTTATATATTTTTAACTATCATAACGCGAGACAAATATATACATTCGTCCATATTTAGTCTTAAGATTCACTATTTATAAGTTGACGTCTCGAAAATGCCGCAGTGGAGTTTGTTACGCTATTTCTTCTCAACTAGCGCCTAAGAAGCGGTGGTAAACTTAGTTTTAAAAGATTTCGTTTCGTTGCACTATTTTGAGAAATAAAGTATTTGAATTTAATGTGGTACAATTCCGCGCTAAATTTTAAGGCGTTGGCAAACATTCGACAAAATGTTATCGATGTAACGCACTTTAGCACTAACATGAGCTGTGTTCTCATACTTTATGGTTAACGTTTACGTAAGAAATACCGCTAGGTGTACCGGATGGCAGGTGGAGTTGGGTTGGATCCCGAAAACTTTGGAAACACCACATATGCCCTATTTATGTGTTAAATTTATTATACATACACTGTTTCGGTTGCTTTTCATCAGACACGGTCATGGGATACTAAGATAGTAGTTAAAGCCTGTCCGTTAATCAACCGCCAGGTGTATCGGCTGGCAGGTGGAGTTGGGTTGGGTCCCGAAAACTTTGGAGACACCGCATATACTCCTAATAAGTGAGTAAACATAATTGATCGTAAGTTTCAGTAGAAAATAAGCTGAAAAGTCAATATTCAGTGACGTAATTGGTCATCATATGTAAATGTGGCAACATCAAAGGCACTTTTAGATGATATATTTCTCGGGTACCATATTTACTTCTGATAGCACTAGTTAACGAGATTTAAAGGCCCTTTTATATTTTATCTTTCTCGGGGGTTTATTTCTGGTAACTTACTAAATTTTAAATCGAAATATCCCAAGTAACAGTAACAGCTGAAAACTTAATCATGACCCCATTAAAAGCTCCTGAACTACTAATTAGAACTGGACGTTAGAAGTTTGCCTGGAAGCCTGGTCGTTCGCTAGTTATAGGCAATAATATACATAAAAAATAAGTTTATAACTAAAACCCGATCAATGAAAAACCATTTAACAAGAAAATATCAAGGTCATATGCCACTTTTCAATAGAATGTATTGTTTTGTTAGACTAAGTGGCATACGACCACGGCTATACTTGATATTATCTTGTTTAATACATTTTAGAGCACGATTTTTCAGTAATCGAGTTTTAGTTTAATAGCAATCAATAGCTACAGGGTACTTTCTGTTATGTAGGTTGCCTGGAAGAAATCGCTTCCAGCGATAAGGCCACCCATTGTACATTAAACTGTATGCATGCTACCTAAAAGTTTTACTGTAATGTATTGGACTACAATAAAGAATTATCTATCTATCTAAATTCCGAAATATCTAACTCTAGAAATAACCTACAAGTTAAAACGAATATTATCTTTCAAATCGAAGTTTTCTGTTCAAACAGTTCCTTTAATTTTCGTTTGCCCAAAGTTTTCCTATTTATGTAAACAAATCGAAATTACTTTAGTCAATGGCAGATATATTTTACTTTACATTTGAAAATTTTCCAACGTGAGACGAGCTATGAAGATTCTTGTTAAATATATCTAGTAGTAGAAATGGGTTTGTGGAAGATTTCTGAAACTGACATAATTTTTCTGCACGAAAAGTTAATTAAAACTAACGAAGTAAAATGAAAAACATACTTACATAAAAATGAAAGGTACACAAGACAAAAACGATAGCCTGTCTAGTGATATAAGTATTATACAGATCGTTATATTGATTTTGGCAAGCAGAAAAAGTCACCAGTATGTTCTACACAAATGTGTGTGTAACAAAACTCGTTTCCTCACTCACACATACTTATACACTCGCAAATTACAATTGATTCGAAACCATTCGTATTTATTTATCATCAGTTACACTTTCTTTAGTAATAACAATAACTCATAAAATTCTTATTACTGGTATATGAACGTAGTTTTTGTTAAATTCTTGTAAGTCTCCGTGACCCCAGAGTTTACAGCTTCGCTTTTTAAGTGTTAAAATCGTGCAAAGTTTTGAATTCGAATCCCAGTCAAATTTTACTTTTTGAACTTTTAAATATTTGTATATCTTCATGTTAATTACTTACCTATTAAGGGAATGTTGAGGTAACATCACTAAAGTATCTTGATATTTTAGTTATTTTTTTTTTTTTTTTTTTTTTTTTAATAGACCCATGGTAAGCATAGTTTAACTAGCTTGTGTTATGGAATCTAGAATACGGATAAACATACTTAAATACTTTTTTTTTTGTAAATACATACATATTATACATAGAAACACCCAGACCAGTGCAAATACCCATATTCATGTATACAAATATTTGCACTGAGCGGGGATCGAACCCGCGCCTCCTGCGTAGCAGTCGTGTTCACTACCACCACGCCACAGAGGCTGTTATTTATTTATAGCAACTTAAATCAGTAGTATTTTTATTATTACTGAGCGAGTATTGTTGCACACACATTGCATTAATGTTTGTCGTATTGGAATTTATGCTACCCTCATTCTCATGTATAAATAACATGATAATTTTATTTTTAACTGTCAACAATTGGATGCATTGTGCTTTCCACACGGTTAATTAACAACTTAAACGTTCTTTAATATCACAAACAAAATAAAGAACAAAAACAAAACTATTTATTAACGTAAACGACTACATCAATATAGTAGCGGTTCGAACTCGCTACCTTCGAAATGTCTTTACGCCTGTAATACCACTCAACTACGTGAGCCTGTACTAAAATGGTGAAATTTACTTTCTCATTCGATGGCAGGCAAATCTGTCACACATATTCAAACGTTCACGATTCACGAATATTCATGATCATGCGCACTGGCACACATAAACGTATTACAGTAATACGCCTTTAACGATGACGCACACATGTGACTTCAAAGCAATGAGTTATTGTTGTGTGAACACACATATATGTAAAACATACGGGTGCTTCCACTTGACCCAGATCATAAATACATTTTATTAGATAGATAGGCTATCTTTTTTGTCTTGTGTACCATTCTAGCTTGAAAATATTTGACACTAATATACTAGTTATTAGAATTGGTCTGTATATTGATAATTAGTATAACGGATTCAGCGTAACATACAATCGCAAAATGACGTATCCTTAGCACAATCAACTATCGTAATTATATCGTAAACTTTTTGAGAGTACGGATCATTGCGATTGGCCGGCTTCACACACATACTTTCTCAGTAGGCAGGCGGCCAATCGCAATGTTCCGTTTTCTCGAGATGTTTACGATACGATTACAATAGCTTTTCGTGGTCGGTGCACTGTACCCTTAGCACAAAAAACTATCGTAATCGTATCATAAACGTATCGAGAGAACGGATCATTGCGATTGGCCGGCTTCACACACATACTTTCTCAGTAGGCAGGCGGCCAATCGCAATGTTCCGTTTTCTCGAGATGCTTACGATACGATTACAATAGCTTTTCGTGGTCGGTGCACTGTACCCTTAGCACAAAAAACTATCGTAATCGTATAATAAACGTATCGAGAGAACGGATCATTGCGATTGGCCGGCTTCACACACATACTTTCTCAGTAGGCAGGCGGCCAATCGCAATGTTCCGTTTTCTCGAGATGCTTACGATACGATTACAATAGCTTTTCGTGGTCGGTGCACTGTACCCTTAGCACAAAAAACTATCGTAATCGTATAATAAACGTATCGAGAGAACGGATCATTGCGATTGGCTGGCTTCACACACATACTTTCTCAGTAGGCAGGCAGCCAATCGCAATGCTCCGTTTTCTCGAGATGTTTACGATACGATTACAATAGCTTTTCGTGGTCGGTGCACTGTACCCTTAGCACAAAAAACTATCGTAATCGTATCATAAACGTATCGAGAGAACAGATAATTGCGATTGGCCGGCTTCACACACATACTTTCTCAGTAGGCAGGCGGCCAATCGCAATGTTCCGTTTTCTCGAGATGTTTACGATACGATTACAATAGCTTTTCGTGGTCGGTGCACTGTACCCTTAGCACAAAAAACTATCGTAATCGTATAATAAACGTATCGAGAGAATGGATCATTGCGATTGGCTGGCTTCACACACATACAGGTTCACAGAAGGCAGGCGGCCAATCGCAACGCTTCGTTCTCTCGATACGATTACGATAGTAAGTTTTTCATGCTAGGGGTACTGTTGGAGTTATAAAATGGCATAAATATTTTCTAACAGTCATCAATCAATCATTCGGTCCACCGCAGTCCACTGCTGGACATAGGCCTCTCCCAATGTGCGCCATAACTAACTATTCCCAGAACTATTTTTTTATATAGAACTGGTCAATTAGACTTCGCCTTGCCTGATAGTAAGCTCAAGGCAAAGTCTCAGAAAAGAGGGTCACCACTACCTACACATACCATGTGACAATGGTGACACTCAGCTTGATGGCCTCATCATATGCTTTTTCACGCCCCGCTTAAAGGATTCTAAAACACCACATCGACAAACGTCACATTAGTAAAATGACATCCGAAAATGCCATTTTCGCATAATTAAATATTTTCTAAGGTTTCTAAACATTTTAAAGTTAATGTCTTCAAAGTCGTTGGTAAAAACTCTCATTCGGCACACATCACACCATTACTTTTCGTCTCCGTAAATGACATAAATCTTTTCATTTCACTCGATATTCAATTCTGAAATCAACACTGACAAATTTGAAAGACAAAGCTATTGCTTCATAAGCTTAAGTACCACTACATTTATTCAATGATCATATCAAAAGGTTTCAAATGAAAAGTTTCCTCTTTGACTTCCTCAACGGTACCCTTGTTCCGGAGCGCGGTAAAATTAAGTACTTAGACCTCATTACAGATACATACTCATGAATTAATATAGGGATTAACGGATGATGTAACTACGAACCGTACCTTTGAGTACGCATAAATTAATTTATAATGGTTTCAAATAATATCATTTCGTTAAATCTCTACTATCGACAAGTATTGTCTTATGTATGTAGGTATCGAGGAGGTAGGACACGACGGTATTCCCGTCCGAATTGAGCAGTCCGACTGGGGAAGTACCTCCACTCTACAGAATACCACAGCTATAATAACCTCGAGATGTGTTCCCGGTGGTGAGTAGGGTAGCAAGAGCTCACTGGAGAGTTTTTGTGCTGTCAGTGGAAAGACCAACGGCTTGTCCTGATTTTGTGTTCTTCCAGGGTTCTTACAGGGTCGACAGCATGGATGTGACTCCACTGGCGTTACACACGTTCATAGGTCACGGTAACCACTTTCCATCAGGTGGGCTGTGTGCTTGTCTGCCACATAAGTTGTATAAAAAAAAGTGTATTCCTTTAGGATAAAATTTTCAGTAAATATTGTAATCAATTTTGTTATTATATATTTATTTATAAATATTTTTGTTCGGTGGATTTGAACTCCTTTGCCACCGTAGTACCCCATACTGTCCTCAAAAGATATATCAAAATACTTTTTACCGTGACCCCATGTGTTTTTTATCGTGACCCCATACACTAATGAGGTCACGATATATGCCGGCTACTCTACTCAAAGTTGTTGTCGGTTGGGATGAGATTAGTCTTATAAAGTAAAAGAGCTATATACGCCGTGAAAAGCACATTCCCTTTAATAGAAACGTATCGTTTTGAATTTCAACATTAAATTTCCTCTTCATACAAGAAAATCATAGCGTTTATTGTCTTTAGCTCCGGCTTAAGATTAAGACAACGACGCTTTGTTCTCGCCAACAACATATTCAAACAAGTGACGTAATTAAAAACGTTTTAAACTCTATATTGACGACCTCTGTGGCGTAGCGGTAGAGCATTCGACTGCTATGCAGGGGGCGCGGGTTCGATTCCCGCTCAGTGCAAATATTTGTATGCATGAATATGTATATTTGCATTGATCTGGGTGTTTCTATGTATAATATGTATATATTTACAAAAAAAAGTATCTAAGTATGTTTATCCGCATTCTAGATCCCATAACACAAGCTAGTTAAGCTATGCTTACCATGGGTCCACCACATCGAAAAACGTCACACTATAAATTGTCATCCTAAAGTGCTAATTTCGCATAATGAAATATTTTGTAAGGTTTCTAAACATGTTAAAGTTAATGTCTCCAAAGTCGTTGGTAAAAACTCTCATTCGGCACACATCACACCATAAATAGGTACTTTTTGTCTCCGTAAATGACATAATCTTTTCATTTCACTCGATATTTCATTTTGAAATCAACACTGACAAATTTGAAAGACAAAGCTATTGCTTCATAAGCTTAAGTACCACTACATTTATTCAATGATCATATCAAAAGGTTTCAAATGAAAAGTTTCCTCTTTGACTTCCTCAACGGTACCCTTGTTCCGGAGCGCGGTAAAATTAAGTACTTAGACCTCATTACAGATATGTACATACTCATGAATTAATATAGGGATTAACGGATGATGTAACTACGAACCGTACCTTTGAGTACGCATAAATTAATTTATTATGGTTTCAAATAATATCTTTTCGTTAAATCTCTACTATCGACAAGTATTGTCTTATGTATGTAGGTATCGAGGAGGTAGGACACGACGGTATTCCCGTCCGAATTGAGCAGTCCGACTGGGGAAGTACCTCCACTCTACAGAATACCACAGCTATAATAACCTCGAGATGTGTTCCCGGTGGTGAGTAGGGTAGCCAGAGCTCACTGGAGAGTTTTTGTGCTGTCAGTGGAAAGACCAACGGCTTGTCCTGATTTTGTGTTCTTCCAGGGTTCTTACAGGGTCGACAGCATGGATGTGACTCCACTGGCGTTACACACGTTCATAGGTCACGGTAACCACTTTCCATCAGGTGGGCTGTGTGCTTGTCTGCCACATAAGTTGTATAAAAAAAAGTGTATTCCTTTAGGATAAAATTTTCAGTAAATATTGTCATCAATTTTGTTATTATATATTTATTTATAAATATTTTTGTTCGGTGGATTTGAACTCCTTTGCCACCGTAGTACCCCATACTGTCCTCAAAAGATATATCAAAATACTTTTTACCGTGACCCCATATGTTTTTTATCGTGACCCCATACACTAATGGGGTCACGATATATGCCGGCTACTCTACTCAAAGTTGTTGTCGGTTGGGATGAGATTAGTCTTATAAAGTAAAAGAGCTATATACGCCGTGAAAAGCACATTCCCTTTAATAGAAACGTATCGTTTTGAATTTCAACATTAAATTTTCTCTTCATGCAAGAAAATCATAGCGTTTATTGTCTTTAGCTCCGGCTTAAGATTAAGACAACGACGCTTTGTTCTCGCCAACAACATATTCAAACAAGTGACGTAATTAAAAACGTTTTAAACTCTATATTGACGACCTCCGTGGCGTAGCGGTAGAGCATTCGACTGCTATGCAGGGGGCGCGGGTTCGATTCCCGCTCAGTGCAAATATTTGTATGCATGAATATGTATATTTGCATTGGTCTGGGTGTTTCTATGTATAATATGTATATATTTACAAAAAAAAAGTATCTAAGTATGTTTATCCGCATTCTAGATCCCATAACACAAGCTAGTTAAGCTATGCTTACCATGGGTCTAGATAGCGTTGTGTAGAATGTCGTGGAATATTTATTTATTTATATTCCTTTGAAATAAAAAGCGTAGAACATACGAATTAAGCATAATTAGTATTATTTATTAGCTGATGTCTGTGGCTCCGCTTGCTTGGAATTTCGATTCCGTTCCCGCAACTCATGGGAATTCTCGGGATATATAATTTACTACTCCAGGGTATAATCTATACCAAATTTCAGCCAGATCCATTAGAACGTGATTGACTTTTTTATACCACTTAGGTGACAGACAAGCACATGGCCCGTCTGATGGCAAGTGGTCACCGTATCCTATAGACATATGGTACTCCAGGGGAGTAACACTCGCATTGCTGAACTTGTAAGTACAGAGAGTTTTTGTGTCGTCAGTGTAGAAGATAATGTAGGCGTATCCTGACAGCACAAAAAGTGAGCTCTGCCTACCCTACTTACCGCCAGGAACACAACACGAGGTTATTATGACCGCGGTATAATACATTATACCGCACCCTACAGGGCGGAGGTACTTCCCCAGTCGCTCAAGTGGACGGAATTACCGTCCTGTAAATACAGTATTGATTTTTTTTTATACCACTTAGGTGGCAGACAAGTGCACGGCCCACCTGATGGAAAGTGGTTACCGTGGCCTATGGACGTGTGTAACACCAGAGAAGCCACACTCGCGCTGCCGACCCTGAAAGCACAGAGTTTCTGTGCCGTCGTGTCGTGTAGAGGACAAAGCAGGACAAGCCTTTAGTCATCCCACTGACAGCACAAATGATAAACAATGATAATGAATAATAAGCATCCAGCATCTTCACAAACATTTACATTTATAATTTTATAATATATAAATAGGAAGTGGGTATAGTAGGTGCCTGTGACTCCACGAGGGTGGATATTGGTCATCGCAACCAGAGATTCTATGAATGGTCATATAACCCAATCTACTGAACGAACTGTAATCACGGCAAGAACGGCAGTTTTTAAGATTGACCAAACCTTTTTAGTAAAAAATATCATATCAAAATGTATTATGAAATGAACTTGAAAATTTCACGAGATTCTCTTCAGGATTTTCAATTTCATGCTATGAGTTTGGAAGTTACTGTAACGACCATAATATGGCTGTGCGATTTCAGCGTGAAACTGAAATGAAATGATCTTATACGAAAATTGAAACACCAAAATTCTATTCTGTCGAACAGCATTCTAAAATTCTTAAAGAATTTTGTGCATTCGTATAGGCAGAAATCGGTTGAACTAAAATGAATTGTGAAGTTTTAAGGTGGATTTCATAAGAGAAAATCTGGTCAACTGAACTTACAATATACCACTTGGTTGATGTGTACCGTGCCACTTGGTTGAAGTGGGCCGTGTGCTTGTATGCACACGGCCCACAAGATGGAAAGTGGTTACCGTGGCCTATGGACGTGTGCAACATCAAAGGAGTGGAACTCACGCTGCTAGGGTTAGATAGGATGGCAGCATTGCCAGGTTGAATGGCAATGATTATCCTCTGTGCATGATAACAACCATACTTCTGTTTTTCAGTCGCTTTGGCAAGTCTTTGTATGGAGAACGGGTACTTGGACCCCACGTCCCCAACGTTTTAACCCCAAACGGTTCAAAAACATAATCACCTGTCAGGTTACAGCAAACAGTTTTTAGTCATACATACATACATAAAATCACGCCTGTATCCCATAGGGGTAGGCAGAGATCACGGATCTCCATTTGCTACGTTCCTGACATACTACTCTCGCTTCATTCACTCTCATTACATTCTTCATGCATGCTTGTCGGTTTAGAGTACTCCTGACCTCCCCCTTTTCTAAAACTTCCCCGATTTGGTCCAGGTATGTGCGCCTAGGTCTTCCCCTTCCGACGGTACCATCCACACTCGCCTCATACACCTGTTTCGTTAGTCTTCTTTCATTCACTCTCTCAACATGACCAAACCATCTCAACATTCCTCTCTCAATTCTCATCACTATATCTTCTATCACTCCACATCGTTCTCTTATCACGCTATTTCTCACTCTATCTTTCAAGGTCAAGCCACACATACTTGGCAACGCACGCATTTCTTCTGCATTCACTCTACTCTGATGCTTTTTCTGCCACACCCAACTTTCACTACCATACATAAGAGTCGGCACCAATACTCCTCCATGTACAGCCAGTCGTGCCTTTTCGGACACTTTCCGGCTGCTCATAAAGTTGTGTAGTGCCCCATTCACTCTATTTCCAGCCATCACTCTCCTTTCAACATCTTCTTCATGCTTTCCATCTCTCGTAAACAATGTTCCCAAATATATGAACTCATTCACTTGTTCCCCTTTTTCTCCATCTATACAAATCCTACACTCTGTCACGCATTCATCTATTTTAAAAACCATAACTTTTGTCTTACTACCATTCACTTTCATTCCTTTCCTCTCAAAAGCTTCATGCATAGTTGTTACCATCTCCTGCAACTCATCAGCCGATGACGCCAGTAAAACCTGATCATCAGCATAAAGAAGACAACAGTTTTTACTCGATGGTATTTAATTCAGTAAAATGTATTTCCTTTAATGCAATCTAGTATTCAAAGTTAGAGTCGTCTCGTAGACATAAGACTTGGTTTTAATTGAAATTTTTAATAGAAAATTTGGTAAAGCCTGTAGGTAAACATAGCTAATATAAACTGTCGTAATTAACTTCCTTCCGTGTAATACGAAAACTGATATTTTTCTGTTGGCACAGCACGCCGTAACAACTTTGCCCTTATTTGCAAAGGCAAACTTTTTAATGGGCGTATAAGTTGTTTCAAAGCGGCCCAGACCTTGCCTTTGTCTACAAAATGCTGCCAAACTCAAATAATGTCGCGTGCTATATTGTAAGTATTGTGACGTTTTGTGAATGTAGTACCTATATTACTTAATTGTTCAGGGTCAATGGAGGCCAACGAAATCTTTTGGAGCAAAACCAACATCACTTGCAAGCTGCTTTGCTGATGATGGACAAGGCTTTCCTCTCAAGGTTGGGAAGTCAAATGATAGTCGCTACTAAAAATACATACATACATACATATTAACACGTATTTATACCCGGAGGGTTAGGCAGAGCTGGAATTAACACCCACATTTCACCAATTATTGAATTCGGTCCCACGTAATAGGGGGGTGAACCTATTGCCGCCTTCCACGCACTATTGTTGACTCAAATCATGCATCTGAGGCTAAGTCTGCGCTGTATATATCTGTCTGATGTTAAATAGCTACATTCCTTAGTCGCCTTGTACGACACCGCATGGTAAGAGATGGGGTGGTCCAAATTCTACTCTGCTGGGAACCACGCAGCATAATCCGATTACGAAAAATTATTGTTAAAAGAAATCGAACTATAAAGTAACGATTTGTCGGTCAAATTTGCGTGGTGTTTACTACCAGTTTTTATATACCTATTAGAACACAGCATAAACTATATTATTAGGAGGAAAAGGACTAAGCGACCCCAAGTTTCGAGATGAAAATCTCAGATGCAATCGGAAACAACGCTAAGATGATGATGACGCATAAAAATATTTTTGTGTAAAAACTAAAAAGTCTAAAATTATCAAGAATGTTTCCATTAGTCGGGTCAGAGGCGGAATATAGAACTCTGATATAGTGAGACTCTGAGAACTCAATATAGGTTGATATATCGATAGTGTTGTCTGCTAAGATAAAAATAATACTGACACAGTTCTTTTGTGATGATAAATTCAAAGTAGTCGTCTTTGTACTTTTTCGATTCATCATGGGCAATTACTGAGCATAGTGTGTGAAGTATTGTGACGTATGCAAACTCTTTGTTGAGCGATGGGCAGTGTTCACTGGAAGCTAAAATATACCAATGGGATCAGTTGTCCGGTTTAAAACATTTATTAAGTGAGCTGATCTTGCGGGATAACGTAAAGTTTTAGTAAAATAAAAAGCTCAAGTTTATAATGCAGTGTAATTTTTTTAAAGCAAACCATTTGAAACTATCTCTGGCCATACAAACAATGCTCACCTTCCTATCCAATACCTAAAACTGGATATGAACCTGTCACAGTTCCTATAAACCGTTGTTGACTAAAAGTTAACAACGAAATGTTACTTCTGAACAGATAAATTAGATTTATAGGATACATGTTTTCGCATAAGAAGATGAGTGAAACTATATAATCCATTTTAATAGACTCAAAAATTAATAATCTACATTTTAATTCTGCATACCTACTTAAAACTCTGAAGTTGTGCTCAAAAAATAAATATATCCCTTTGAAGCTACTGAAAAAATACATTTGTCACTCAAAATTCCATGTTTTGACGACCTACGTTATTTCCCTTTGTGACTGACTCATTTTTGATCACCTTTTCAGTAAATATTACGTCAAAATAACTTTTTGCTGATAAATCCTAAATGACTTTTTGCTGATAATACATACACATACCTATACACGTTTGTAGATGGTTGATGCAACTATGTTTTTCGTTGAGATGATTTGGAAATTATGTTAACGGAAAAATCTGAATTCAAGGACTACCCTATCTATCTTTTCTCATTGGTGTTGTTTATACAATACCAATGAGAAAAGATAGACAGCTATAAAAGAATAGTGTTGTTACTCATTCGACAGTAAAAATCCGACAGAATATATCCGAAATATACGCAAGCCCTAGCGTCGGTGACTATCTGTCGCTACGGTCAAATGTTTAATAAATAAAGGGTTATTTAAAGAAATTCGTATACAAAACGCTTAGTGTGACCGTTTCAGAAGATCTGACCCAAATGTAAAAGTTTGTTTACAAAGATTTGACTCTGACTGCAATTTTGTTAGAGCCAACGAACCAGGAATTTAAAATTGTGTTGGCTGTGATTTCATTTTAATTTTTATATTTAAAATTTATGCATACACAAAATATTAAATTAGATGGTGTCAGTTAATTATAATTCAAATATGTGAAATGTACAGAACAATTTATTTTACAAAGAAATATTTTCTAGCAGACTGCTAGGTGAAAATCTTATAAGAACAAATGAGAAGTAGGTATATAGAAAACTTGGTTTGGAGATCTATAATTTTTTATACACCATGAGATTGAAAAAGTCCAAAAGTACCGTTTGATCAATCTTTATAAAAATTGGCAGCACACCAACATTTATATCGTTCAAATGTAATGCAATGTAAATCGGCATACATAAACAATAAATAAATAAATATTGTAAGACATTCTACACAATATGAAACAAATATTTTACATCATCCAATTTGTATATCTCCGTTCTTTGTGTTTGTCTTTCCTTTCCTTTCCTTTCTTTTTCATTTCATTTCATACATACAATGTCATTGTACAGGCAGACCTAATGTGACAGAGTAGCAATACCTATATAATTATATAATTTCATTTAGGATATCCTTTCCTTTGCCGCCCCTACAAGACCTGGTATTCATTAACAGCTCACGTGTTTCCTTCTTCCTACAGTCTCGAGTCCGTTAAGCGGGGGTGTGAAAAAGCATCTGATGAGGCTGCCAAGCTGAGTGCCACCATTGTGACATACTACGAATCTGCAATGGTGACCCTCTTTCCTAAGACTTCGCCTTTAGCTCACAAAGTAAATTAAAGTCAAATTGGCGTGTACTATATAAAAAAAACTCATTATTGAAATATAGATAATCACAAAAACGAAACAAGATAGTGCCGGCAAACATTATGAACAAAAGTTCACGCATTGCATTTTACGGACCAATCAAAACACTATAGATCAACAAATGACTGAATGTTTTTCGAGCCCGTGATTGGTTTAATAATAAATTTAACAGCGGTTGGCCGCGGCTGCATGAATGCTGGTTATCGCGACAAACCGTAGCCTTTGTCTTTTCTCAAGCTCTAATTTACCTCTATATCAAATGTCATCAAAATCAGTTCAGCGGTTTAGGCGTGAAAGCATAACATACAGACAGACAGAGTTACTTTCGCATTTATTATATTAGTATGGATGGTTGGAAACTTGGTACGCCTCAGCCGTTGACTCCTTACAGCCACCAAAGAGACCTAAATACGCATTTTCCGCAGCTAGAGTACCTACAATGACAAATTGTTTGCTGGACAAAACACTGTTTAATATTATTTATCTTACTAATGATACAGTTTAAAAAATTGTTTTATTTTCAAAAAGACATGTGGAATACGTGGGTGGCGCACTTAATGCTATCTCATGACGAATCAGTGCCGTTTCAATGTTTGTGGCCTTCTTAAGCATGCGATAACATAATGACCTCTGTTAAAGATACGTCTTATATAGAGCTAACTGTTTCCAGCGGGTTCACCCGCATGAATGTCTGGAAACCTATTCTACGCGAAGGTAGTCTCTACTTAGACGTTTTCCTGTAAATGTAAAAAGAAAGAACTAAGTGTAGGAGGTAGGACACGGTGGTTTTTCCGCCCAATTGAGCAGTCCGACTGGGGAAGTACCTCCGCCCTACAGAATACCGCGGCTATAATAACTTCGTGTTGTGTTCCCAGCGGTGAGAAGGGTAGCCAGAGCTCACTGGAGAATTTGTGCTGTCACTGGGAAGAAAGGCTTGTCCTGCTTTGTGTTCTACATTGACGGCACGGAAACTCTATATTTACAGGGTTGGCAGCGCGACTGTGTCTCATCTGGTGTTACAAACGTCCATAGGCCACGGTAACCACTTTCCATCAGGTCGGCCGTGTGCTTGTCTGCCACCTAAGTGGTATAAAAAAAAAAAAAAAAAATATCCGATAAGGATCCAAGCGATTCGGAAACTTTCCGATTATCCGGGTACTTTGCCGCACGGACAATTATGGCCAAAACTAAAAACATACAATTGATTTGTTATTTATTTTTTCAGCCAGTAGCGCACATTTCAACTGTAAACAAAACGTGACAATTCACACGTGACACCTCTTTAAAGTAAATACTGTTTTGTGAAGTAAATTATATTTGTTTATATTTGCATGTTTGCAAATGTGAAATATTTTTCATCAAACGCCCAATAGCAAACAGCTAAATCAACAAACGCCCAATATCAAACACAAATAGCCATGTGAAGTGCCACCATTACAAATACTATTTTTATACTAATAGTATTTGTTACAGAAATAATATTGTTTTAGCGTAATTTTGATGTTTTATTTACCCCTATACCCCTGAACTCCTAATATTGACAACACCAGGGAAACCATTTAACATTGGACAGGTTCGTGCATTAAAACACTGTCAGAAATCATTACATTTGCATTGTATCCTTTTTATCGGGGTTCGTTCCCAATAAATATCAACATTTTCACCAGAAATATAAAATCGGCTCGATTATCTAGAATTAGTGCCTTCTCTATATTTTTTTTCATTGTTTATCCTTTGTCTACTGTAACCACTCCCCTAACTTTGAGAATAAGAGATATTTTTGTTTTGTTTTGTCTCACTTTGTTAAAGGAATTATTGTAGAAGCGATTGAAATGCAATCCGTTGCAAACGACATAATACACGTTGTAAGGTCGCCGATGTCATGTTCCTGTACAAGTTCATCGATGGTTTAGTGGATTTTCCGGATGTTCTTGAGCGTGTATCGCTGTATATGCTCTGCAGCAAAAGTCTTTTGAGCAATCGTAGAACATTTCACGCATTTTAAAACTCATCTTGGCCAGCACTCCCATAATAAAATTATAGTATGAGTGCAATAAAGTTCTTAATTATATCGATGTATTTATTGGTCACGATCCTTTGTCGTCTATGAGAAAGAAAATAGCACCTGTGTTTAACTGCGAGTTGTACCTTTATTATTTTACTTTATACTTTATTTTGTTTTTTTTTCATATATAACTTAATAAGTAATTTATACATTTACCACTTATATGTATAGGATGACTTTTGTAAACTGTGGTGTAAGATATATTACTGGTTTTTTTAGTTTTAAGAATCAAATAACAAAAATGATACTGTTATTTTTTTCATTCAATCGAAAGTTATGTGCAAACAAAGTTATTTACAACAAGAGCTTAAAAGAGCTTTAGTAGAGCTTTTTGTTTTGGATTACTGACTTCGAACTGTAATCTAGAAGGAATTAATCATTTGACTTCACAGTACATTTCTGTACAAAATTTATGACCCACAAGTGGACGCCGAAATAGGTTCCTTTACTGCCATTAAACCTTTCAGAGATGCAAAACCATCTATAGTTGCGGCACGCTATGATGGCCGTTTTGACACGACTGGTTTTACTCGTTTTCTCTTTTTTGATGCGCTTAATATTGGAGAACAAATGGTTAGACGAATAACTAAAGAAAAATAAACACACACAGGCATAGAAGAAAATAAACTTCACACACTAAAAAAGAGAAAACGAGCAAAACCAGTCGTGTCAAAACGGCCACCATAGCATGTCACAACTATAGTGCATAAATACTTACCATATTAGCTAACATAGGCTTATTAAAATTATCACATATCGTAAATGAGTTGCGGCAAATATTTACGTTTAAATGTGCATATACCTACAATAGTTTGAATGTATTAATACATAGGCACTATAGGCAGAAAATAAAACCTTAATATCTCTAGGCAGGTATGAGTTTATGACAACATATTCCTAAGTTAAAATATTACATACATATGTGAAGAATGTTTATTTATTGTACTTTACCTACGTTTTGTAATAACTCCAACATTGTAGGATGACCTAGTGTTTAAAAGTTTTATGGATAGACCGTCCTACACATCTACATAAAACATGTTCTAGCATAAAACTTTTATTGCTTTGTCAATAATTCGGGATAAATGTCCGTCTCAATCACAATTTGTATGCAGTAAAACATTGATCAATACGAATCACACGTACTAAAGCCTCTCGTATAGTTGACTGATCGACGAGGAATCCCACCCATGTTATAACAAATATATATGGTAAGATGCTATTTTAGTTGTGTTCTTTAGTTTTCGTGCATGAAGATTCAGTTGCTTTTTAAAAGTTTCTTCGTTATTAATTTATAACAACCGAAACCGTGGGATCAGATTTTTTTTATACCACTATATAAGCCGTGTGTTTATCTGCCCATCTGATGGAAAGTGGTTACTGTGGCCTATGGACGTGTACAAAACCAAGGGTGTTACACTCGCACTGCCAACCCTGTAAGCACAGAGAGTTTCTGTGACATCAGTGTAAAAGACAGGGCAAGCTTTTGGTCTTCCGACTGACAGAATAAAAACTCTTCAGTGAGCTCTGGCTACCCTACTCACCGCCGGGAACACAACATTAGGTTTTTCTTTTTTTTACGTGCGCAAAATCCCCACGGGTACCTCCCCACCGGAGCCGGTGGAGGAGGTTATGTCGGACTCGAACCGACTAAAATGCACGCCGCCTGTGGGTAGTTTTGGTTGCCGAAGGTGAGGTTGACCGGCATATCCCTCGCACCCCGGCCGACCCAGGGCCATCTCTAACGATCTGGCCCTCTTCTCGGGTGTGGGGACTACAGAGTCCCCAACTCGTCCCCGGAAACGGGGAGGCGCGCCAGGCGTGCCACCGCCGCGGCTTGCTTCTGCCAGGGTGACAGGCGGCTCCACCTGTCACCCTCACACAACATTAGGTTATTATGTTCGCAGTATTCTGAGGGGCAGAGGTACTTCCCCAGTTGGACTGCTCAATTAGAAGGTAATACCGTCGTGTCCTATCTCCACGATCGTGGAGGAATCGAACTATTCTACCTCCTAAAGATTAAACTATACTAATATGTGCTAATATTATGAAGTTCAAGAATTGGTTTGTTTGTTTGGTTGAACGCGCTAATCTCAGGAACCTGGTAGGAATTGTTTTTTTTTTTTGTATAGTTAGTGTTTCGAGTAAAGCTATAGGTTATTTATAAATCAACACGCTACTACCCAAGGGAGCAGAGCAGTAATCATAAACGTCAACAAATCCGTTATTTGAAACGCATTTGGCTTAAAAGGTGGTCAGGCTATTCAATAATAAAATAAAAATATAGAAACTGTAATATAATCTATTAAAATGGTTTTATTACAATTATGTATTAATACCGAAGTTTTTGTGACCGACTAAATCCCAAAAAGAAAATATAGCATTCTTATTATTTATATCTTATGTTATTATATGAACTTGACCTGTAGGTAGCATTGTATGATTTCATCCCACGCTATCGTAACAGAGGCTGGCAGAGAACTGGTTATTGAAGCCGTGGTCTACGGGTCACGAAGATCACTGTAGGTACAGAGTGGCACGTGGCTATTGTATTGACATCAATGATGATATAACACTACACTATATATTTATAGGCTGCCTTTGTTTAGATTCTGAGGTTCGTATTCCAGACCAACACTCAGTTGAGAATCGGCTCTCACAATGATATTAGGTCTGTCATCAAGAATACAATTTTCACAGATTTAGTTATAAATTAAGATTTAAGACGAAGTATAATTCGGGAATGCAGGCCTTAAGACTTGGTATTAACATTTGATAAAATTTTGTTATTATTGATTTAACCGCGTGGATCCCAGAATAGAATTTAGACCACCCCATATCTTACTCGTACAAGGTGACTAAGAGATAGGGCTGTTTATCATCAGACAGATATATAAAGCTCAGACTTAGCCTCAGATGCATGGCTTGTGTCAACAATAGTGCCCGGAAGACAGTAATAGGCTCACCCCCACCTTGTCTGGTGTTAATTCACTTCTGCCTAACCCTCCGCGGATAAAGGTGTGATTATATGTATGTATGTAGGTATGTATGTATATTGATTTTAAATTTTTAATACCAACTCAACAAAATTAATAATAAAATAACAATAACAGTCCCTGTACTTGATACCAGTGGGATACTATTTTTTATACTTTACAAATACTTATTAGAATATGAATATGTTAACAATTTTAGGAAGAAAAAAAGTAAATTGCACAAATAAGACAATACTACGAAATAGCTGCATTTTTTTAATTTACATAATATTACAAATGAAACACTTTATCAGTTCTTCATCAGTTAGTAAAAATAACGCCGATTGACCACGATAATTTAAGGTTGCCTCGTATTACATGGGACCAAAAATTTAGTACGAAATGTTATTAATTGATAAAACGCCTTTGCTTACTCCATTGAAGATACAAACGTAATCAGGTACACACACGAGCAACAAGCAATAAGCTAACAAAGTTTTGTCGCCATCGAATGAACAATACGGCAGCGAATAAAATACAAACAAACCAACAAAGCTAGATTTTTATTATATTAAGTTGCTTCTACAAGAGATAATGTTAGTAAGCATTACAAAGCACGAAACTTTTTTATAACATGTTAACTACTGCTGATGTTTTCAAAATATTAAATAACTTTTAATGTTATAATGTTTACATTATTATAATGTTTACGTTTACTAACAAAATATTTGCGAACATTTAAACCCCGTGTAATACCTTTAGAGAATTTATTTATCTTTTTTTTACGTGCAAAAAATGCACACGGCTATCCGCCCTAGCCTCCCATCGGAGCTGGCGGGAGAGGTTATGTCGGACTCGAACCGACTAAAACGCACATCGCCTGTTGGTCGTTTTTGGTTGTCGAAGATGAGGTTGACAGGCATATGCCTCGCACCCCGGCCGACCCAGGGCCATCTCTCTCGATTAGGCCCTCCTCGAGTGTGGAGACCACAGAGTCCCCAACTCGTCCCCGGAAACGGGAAGGCACAAGGTGATAGGCAGCTCCACCTGTCAATCCCAGGCCTGCGCTCATGGGGGGCAGAGGTTATTCATCGACCTCCGATGCTCGAGTTACCTCAGTACGAGGGCAGCTTGGCTTGCGGTCCTCCTTCGCTCCCGCTGCCCATCTATACTTTACAAGCGGGTTGATGATCCTCAAATTACGATAATTTTTGATAATATTTATCATCATCATGCCTTTTTGGTTTGGCCCGGTTGCAACCAATACTTTCACCTGGGAGCCTGGGGTCTGACTACTATTTTTCGTCCTTTGGTTTTGACTTTGCGGCTTTTACTGGAGCGACTGCTGTTTGACGTCCCAGCCCTAAGAGGAAAGCCGGCATCAGAGACTCGTAGATCAATCAACAGGTGTACAGGATTGCATGTTAGGTGGACTTGGCCTCAGGGTGTTGTTGGGGCCCCATACCCCTATAAATACCATATTAAACAGTACAATCGCTTATACGAGTACTCTATACATTCTTACTAACAAAAACTTACGCCAGTGTGTTATCTCCACACACAGCCAGTGTGTCACATATCCCCGTCCCAATTGAGCAGTCCGACTAGGGAAGTACTTCCACCCTACAGAATACCTCGGCTATAATAACCTCGTGTTTGTGTTCCCGGCGGTGAGTAGAGTAGCTTGAGCTCACTGGAGAGTTTTTGTGTTATCTGAGGGAAGACTAAAGGCTTGTCCTGATTGTGTCTTCTACACTGATGGCACAGGAACTCCTCTTTCCTACGGGGTAGGTAGCACTGGTGTGACTCCTATGGTTACGTAGTCACGTAGGACACGGTAACCACTTTCCATCAGATGGGCTTGTCTGCCCACCTAAGTTGTATAAAAAAATCCTTAAAATGACAAGAGTGAATGCTTTCTATGTTACACTTTAAAGTGATTTGACACTTGAACTCGTTTTCAACAATAGAGTGCAAAGTGTAACGGTCGTATGCCGTGCAAGTAGGTATATATTAACGTGCATGTGTTTCCTCCATTCGTTTATAAGTGAATTTGACCTCTGAGTGCTTGAACCTTTGCACGTGTGTTTGAACTCGGATAAATGATTTAACTGTGTTAGCGAAAGTTATTTCTAGACGCTCTATTTGAGTGCTAACTTATAATTTATTTCGATTAAAAGAGGAAAAGAAATTGAATCAGCTCAGCCGCGACTTGAACCCGTGATCTTTACCTTACAGTCGGAATGCTCTGAAGCCACCGAACCTCGCCTGATATCATCCAAATCTTCCTATATATATATCCCGTCTTACGGCTCCTTTTTAATTTCAATCAATTATAGTTCATTGGTAAAGAGAGCTTGGTTAAAAGAAATACAGTTGCACTTTTCAAATACAGTTGTATTTTAAATTGCAAACGTATCTCCTTTGTCGACTGTTAATAAAGTTCAGGATTTGATTTTGTATGTTCTATGCTACAGACATACATTATTTTCGCGCCGGTAAATTTCTGAAGGGGGTAAGTAGAGGTGCATTAACACCCATTTTTCGTCAGTTACGATTTACGGTCGCTCGTAATATGGGACAAGTCTATTGCCGTCAAGCGGGTAGTTGGATTTATGCTAGGTACTTTATATTTTAGAGGTAACAAACGAGCTAGGGAACTAATGACGGTAGGTAATTATTCTGGCGTATGGACAATTGCCACATCAGGGCAGCCTAAGCAGTTGTAATGTAAATGATAAATTAAAATTATGCAAATATGAAAAAGAAAAATAAAATCACTGCCTACTAGAATTCGTTCTCTGAAACCGAATTACCTACTTCCTCAAATTTAAATTCAAAGAAGCAAGGTCACCAATGTTCAGAAATATAAAAATATGATATATAAAGTATATAATACATTTAAAAATACAGTACATAAACATCATTTGAGTAGAGGTTGAGAGAGAAAGAGAAATGGTAGGAACGCACATAACCAACAACGATAATAGTTTGAAGGAGACTTCATCAATTGAGTCGATATTAAAAGAAGACTTTACCCAGTTAATATTAAAAATCAAATTTGATTAACGAAATGCTATCACATAGCACAATATGTAATGTGATATTACAATTCTTTTTTTAAAGTTATCACTGGCTCTAAAATTTCAAACATCTATTTAAATAAAAAAGTAAGTATTGTTTGTATTTCGAATTCATTCACAACCACAAATACATTACCACAGAATATGTAAGTAATTTATACAGTGCAGTTTGAGCTAGAATATAGTGTGGGCTATATTTTACCTGTATTATCATTTTCAATAATGTATTCTTAAATAAATTGTAACGAAACACAAACATTTTAAAACAGAAATCTCGATAAAACGCGTTACGCATATTTATAATTATGTTTCTAGCTGTATATTGTTAGTCAGTTTCTACCAAATTAGCATCTTAATGATTAGGTATCTAAACAAGCAGCATACTATGTCCGTTTATAGTATACATATGAGTCATTTAGTGACTTAATACGTCGCGGAGGTACAAGGCCAACTGAGCGAAACGCGCTAAACTAAAATCCACAGTTTTTGCTATATAAATATTTTTTGCTGAGATTGTGTCGTATCGAGATATCGGTCCAGAACTCCAGAGTTCATTCACAGAAAATTATATAGCTATTCTGTGAATAGTAATCGTACATTGAATATTGATCGATTATGTGATCGATTTTAGAAGCAGATAATAAGAATACTAATCAGTCGAAGTCAATTCGATTGTGTAGGTGCGATCGTCAGCTGTTATTGCGTACCGTGTCATCTCATCCCATGTGTAATGGGATCACTTGCTATACAATTTACGAGTGTATACCATTTTATGACTTTAAAATGGATGATAGATAAGCGTTTTTTAAAGCTGCTCTCGAATTTTATGGATCAGCACCAGATGTAGGAGTTGATGATTTTTTACGGTTTTCTAAATATTTATACACATAACAACATAACATTAAAAACACTTACACGACACTATCGTGTAAGTGTTTTTAATGTTATGCTAGTTTTTATTGAACTTGAAAGATTTTTTTTTTAACTTTCTATTCCAATCTCACCAAACATAAAATACCAAATAATCAATAAGTGCATTGAATTCTCACTTACCTAACAATAATAGAAAATGATATTTAACTCTCTGTGTTAATTATCAACTAGTTCTCAGTTATTCAAAAAAAATTGAAACAAAATTTCACTGAACCCACTTTTCACACAATCACTCAAATATCATAGGTGATGTTCAATTAAAACACATTAGAAGAAACATTCAACAATCGAATGATATTTGAATTCGGCGCGAAAAACATTCGAAACACGAAATTCGTCATACGCACAACACGTCCAACACTCGTAGCGTTGCCGCCGTACTGACTTACGTATTTCCACTTGCGCTCCTACTCCGAAAGATCTCAAGTGGCCCATAATCACTTAAACCACGACAACATTATTTTAGACAACATACATTACTCGTTTACGTACGAACATCTCTAACAAAATTATAAGAAAGCGAGCATTGAATTGCGTGTTAGGAAAATCATTTGATTGGTTGACGGTTACGTTGTGTTAGATATCATCTTGTCAACACTGGGAAAATGCGGGGTACTTTGTCGGAAGTTCCCGCCTGGTCTGGTCATTTGGTTCACTAATTCAGGCTAATTCTGAAAAGCTAAGCTCAGTGCTTCGTAACTACGGAGTGCGACCGCCTTTCATCTCCCTCTGTGGGGAGGAATTATATAAAGCAACTCGAGTTGAATTAACAAGTTGAACTGAGATAGATTAGGTGGGTGCTTTTAGACAAACTGGTACTTAAGACTGTTGATTCAACCGCATAATGTTGGGAAGTGTTGAAACCGCTTCATTTTTTCGCCACGAGAACGTAACATTGCTTGAAGCATCTGTTTGTGTTTGTGCTTTTGAGCAGTACTAATGAAGTTCATAATATGTATGCATCTTACTAAAATCACAGACTATTTATTGTTTATTATTATTATTATTAAAATTATGGACGAGCAGCATGTTTGCTGATATGTCCACTTCATGGTGTTGGAGTACAGTTCAGTCCAGTCCATATCTCTTTTATTGTTTGTTCGATATTCAAACGGAAGGGTGTATTCAGAAGATGTTATGAAGCATTGATAAGCGTACAATTAGCATCAGATCGAGCTTGATGAATCAATTACTCAAGATGATCTTAATGCCAAGGTATTCCCCCCTTCCTGTTGACTGATTGTTCTAATATTTTGTAGAATTAGAATATTCTCATGTTATTTTCATTGTGGCACTATTATCGATAGATAGTGATGAAAAATAGAAGTATGCTGTTTTTTCTTTAATAGATAAATAAATAAATATTCTACAACATTATTAACATTCTACACAATGCCAACTAGACACATAGTAAGCATAGCTTAATAAGCTTGTGTTATGGAATCCAGAATGCGGGTAAACATACTTAGATACTTTTTTTGTAAATAAATACATATTACACATAGAAACACCCAGTCCAATGCAAATATACATATTAATGGATACAGATGTTTGCACTGAGCGGTAATCGAACCCGCTCCTCCTGCGTAGCAGTTGAACGTTCCACCGCCACGCCACTTTTGACTTCTATACTTAGGTACTATCTACTAGACACTAAACAAACTGTTCAGAATGGTGTCATGTTTCCGGTTTAAGAATAACGCGCATTCTTGTAATGATATCTGTATGACAATTAAAAAAAGTTAGTGGTCTAGTTGAGGTCATTCCTGTCTATACAGTCAGTTTAGTAGTATACCTACACTGTTTCAATGACTTGTATTCATTTCTAGAAACGTATCCGGTAGATGACAATAGGCTTACTATCTATTATGAGGTTTTAAATTCAAATAGTTTAGGAAAAATAATGCTTACCTGTCATAAATAGGGTGAGGGAAGGCCAAGTGATCATGATTACTTTCTGTCCTTTAGAAGTAATACACTTCAAAATCTAGGCAATTCTACTAGAATAGTAATTTTTATTTTCAAATTAAATTTAAATGCTTCCCTGCAGCAGACTTTTTATACCACTTAGGTAGCAGAAAAGCACACGGCCCATCTGATGGAAAGTGCTTACCACGGCTTATGGACGTGTGCAGCACCAAGGGAGTCACACTTGTACTGCTAAACCTGTAAGCACATAGAGTTTCTGTGCCGTCAGTGTAAAAGACAAAGCAAGACAAACTTTTGGTCTTCCCACTGACAGTAAAAAATCTCTCCAGTGAGTGTGCTACCCTACAGAGGAACAAGAGATCTTGGTTCCTTTTTCTCCTTTTGATATCATAAACCAGAAAATTAGAAACGAGTGACCTACTTACACGTTAAAACGCGCAAGTCGATGCGCATACGCCGATTTACGGTACGTTCTCTATTTAAATCGATTACTGCGACATTGTTACGTGCCATCTGTCGTGAGTATCGGTGACATACCTACATGATTCAAGGTGAATTATTTATAAAACAGAACCATAATAATTAATATGTGTGTACATTTTTACCCGATTACAGTGAAACAAAAGGAAGGTTATGATTTTGACAGACATCTATCTATCTATCTATATACGTAGGTTCATCTGTTCCCTCATAACTCCTCAACCACATATTAAAACTGGACAAATTAGGTATCGTTAGAAACGTCTTAGGTGTATAGGCTATATAATGTGTCACTGAATCTATCCCTCTAGCAGTCATAAAGTACTGTGTTAAAAAACAAAATTGAGATAAATATATTGTGTTTGGCATCAACTGAAAGGACTTAAATAGCACATTTCAAATATGTATAAATTATATCTATCTATTGCTTGCCCCCTAAAGTTTCAAATTAAAACCCGACTACTGAAAAATCACACTATAAAAAGTATTAAACCAGCTCACGTACACACAGGAGCCACACTCGCGCTGCCGACCCTGTAATCACAGAGTTTCTGTGCCGTCAGTGTAGAGGGCAAAGCAGGATAAGCCATTAGTCATCCCATTGACAGCACAAATTCTCCAGTGGCTATCCTACTCACCGCTGGGAACACAACACGAAATTATTATATCCACGGTATTCTGTAGCGCGGAGGTACTTCCCCAGTCGGACTGCTCAATTTGGCGGATATACCTCCGTGTCCTACCTCCTTATTGATTTTTCAATATTCGGTTTTTTAAATTATAGACACACAATAAAATAATTGTATGTTAGAATGGAATAGTTTATCATTTACTTGGAACTTAGTCCAGTCAAATTAGTTACTTATTTCTAACTCTTACTCCTACTGTCTTGCAACATTTTCTTCTTGTATATTGTTTAAAGAAAACTTAACCTAACCAAAATTATATACAGGAGACGAAAAATCTTAATTATTTATGTATCAATCAATTAGCCCACTGCAGTGCTCTGCTGGACGTAGGCCGCTCTCAATGTGCGCCATTTCATCCGATCCTCTGCCTTTCCCATCCAGTCTGTTCCAGCCACCTTTCAAGTCGTTCATCCATCTGGCCAGGGGATGTCCTAACTTCCATTTGCCTTTTTTTTATACCACTTAGGTGGCAGACAAGCACACGGCCCACCTGATGGAAAGTGGTTATCGTGGCCTATGAACGTGTGTAACACCAGAGAAGCCACACTCGCGCTGCCAACCCTGGAAGCACAGAGTCCCTGCGTCTTCAGTGTAGAGGACAAAGTAGGACAAGCCTTTAGTCATCCCACTAACAACACAAATTCTCCAGTGAGCTCTGGCTACTTACTCACCGCTGGGAACACAACACGAAGCTATTATAACCGCGGTATTCTGTAGGGTGGAGGTACTTCCCCAGTCGGACTGCTCAATTGGGCGGAAATACCGCTCTAGGACTCGTTTGCTCTAACGGCCATCGGTCTTTCGATAAACGTGGCCAGCCTTTAAAGTTTGGCAAGCAAATTGAAAGTCAAATACCTAGTCTGTCAGAAGTTTTTGCGAATATCACTCATTGAAATAATACCATGGTTAAGTTGATAGTGTGATTATATAATATGTATATATATAAAATGTATAAATATGAAGAAAAAGTTATATCTGCGAAAAAGTGACATTTTAGTCGTAAAAACAAAACTGTGAACTAAATGATGGCGCCACCGTTACAATGTTGTGAAATCTGAACTACGAGTCATTTGAATTCGGATTTTAGCCATTTCACGAATCGTTGATAAGTACTATCCATAATGAGTTAACGAGATACAAAAACTAGATAGTATCTGCGACACATTCCACGTTCAATGATACAGTTGGACTTTTACATGAATATTACTAATTGAAATAATACCAAAGAAATCGCGAGAGAATGCTTTAATACTGGTTTTATTTCAATGACTCAAGTTGAATTTTCATATTACAATCTATAATGTATACTGTACCTACATACATATTGCCGTGTGTGATTCATCCTACTTTTAACACAATTATAAGAATATAGTACTAGGTATCTAATATACATAACTACATGAATAATAGCTATGTATATTAGATAAAAATACTTAGAACAAACAATCTGTCACGCTTTGTGGGTGAGGCGAGAACACTATTTTTTTAAATTTCGAACGTGGAATGTGACGCAAATACTATCTAGTTTTTGTATCTCGTGAACTCATTATGGATAGTATCAACGATTCGTGAAATAGCTAAAATCCAAATTCAAATTACTCGTAGTTCCGATTTCACAACATTGTAACGGTGGCGCCATCCTTTAGTTCACAGATTTGTTTTTACGACTAAAATGTCACTTTTTCGCAGATATAACTTTTTCTTCATATTTATACATTATATAAGTATATATACATATTATATATATACATACTATATAATCACACTATCCCCTGAGGGTTAGACATAGGTGAATTAACAGCAATTTCACCAATCATAGAATTCGGTCCTACGTAATAGGAAGTGAGCCTATTGCTGTCTTCCGGGCACTAGTCTTGACTCAAGCCATTCATTTGAGGCTGAGTCTGGGCTGTATATAACTGTCTGATGGTAAACAGCCCTATCCCTTATTCGGCTTGTACGACACCGTATGGTAAGAGATGGTTAGAGATTCATAATTATATCACTGTATATAAAGAAAAAGTTATTATTTCCTATATATTATAACTATTCTGGGCCTCGAATCTACATTCAATTTTAGATTTTAAAGCAACGACTTAAATTTCAAAATTAAAAGGCTTTTTGCAGAGTGAATGTAAAAGTGTAATGAAACTCTTTTTATTTAATTTTGGACAAGGGTATAAAAAAAATTCTAAAATGTAATGCCATTTTTTGCAGTGTCTATGGTATGACAATGGTTTTGATTTAGTAGAATTGAGTGTCAGGTTGTGGTCCTATATTTCTGCCAATATTTGAAACAAATTTAAAAGCATTTAGTATGCTGACTATTCAAATTGTTTAAGTAAGTTAGTAAGTTTAGGGTCGGCAGCGCGAGTATGGCGCTCCTGGTGTTGCACGAGTCCATAGGCCACGGTAACCACTTCCCATCAAGTGGGCCGTGTGCTTGTCTGCCACCTAAGTGGTATAAAAAAAAGATAGGAATAATTTTGACCCACTCCAAGATGAATATTTACAGGAAAATTTGGATGACTTCAGGCGAGATTCGGTGACTCGGTGGTCAGGTCATTCCCCTGTAAGGGAAAGATCGCGGGTTTGAATCCCGCCTGATCAATCAATCAATTACCACACCGCAGTCCACTGCTAGACATAGGCCTCTCCCAATGTACACCATTTTTTTTATACCACTTGGTTGACAGACAAGCACAGCCACCTGATGGATAGTGGTTACTATGGCTTACGGACGTGTGCAAGTCCAAGGGTACTTGCGCTCCCAAGCCTGTAAGCACAGAGTTTCTGTGCCGTCAGTGTTAAAGACAAAGCAGGACAATCTTTTGGTCTTCCCACTGACAGCACAAAAACTCTCCAGTGATTATTTTATCCTGTCCCGCCTAAACCGATACATTTTAATATAACTACCAACATATTTGGTTCCGTATCTATACAACAAGTAGACTATTTTAACATAGGATCGCAAGACAAGCTGCCCGCGTACGAAGGCAACTCGGGCGTCGGAGGTTGATGAACGACCTCCGCCCCCCATGAGCGCCGGCCTGGGGGTGACGGGTGGAGCCGCCTGTCACCCTGGCAGAAGCAGGCCGCGGCGGTGGCGCGCCTGGCGCGCCTCCCCGTTTCGGGGGACGAGTTGGGGACTCTGTAGTCCCCACACGCGAGAAGAGGGCCAGATCGTGAGTGATGGCCCTGGGTCGGCCGGGGTGCGAGGGATATGCCTGTCAACCTCACCTTCGGCAACCAAAGCGACCCACAGGCGGCGTGCGTTTTAGTCGGTTCGAGTCCGACATAACCTCTTCCACCGGCTCCGGTGGGGAGGTATCCGTGGGGATTTTGCGCACGTAAAAAAAAAAAGGCTATTTTAACATACTGTGCCATTAGTGTATAACAATAGACGTCATTACATCCCCCAGACCAGTGGCAAGTTATTGGCTGGCGTATTGAAGAATAGAATGACGAATATATATAAATATATATAAAAGTTTATGATCATTTAGATAGGCAAATAAAGACCCTGTACTTTCAAAATCCTCTCTTATTCCACTATGTTTATGTACATTTCAATGTTTAACGACAAAGGTTTCAATCAATTCTATGAGACTTTATCTTCTATATTGGAATATTTGTCGTTTTTTCTCGTAGGATTCCTCATACTATTGATATAAGAAAGAATTCCAATCTCATTCATAACATTTCTCGAATCTTGATTCTTGTAATGAAAATATTCGGGGTATGGTGAGGTATTGGTTCTTTATTTCGAAATATATAATTGATTCTTTTCAACGGGGGATAGCCTGAAGCAGTAGATTATACGAAAATTGGGCATTGCGGTGGTATTCTCTTTATTTTCGAACTCTTCAGAAAATTATAAAATCGTTCATAAGCTCCGGTCGCCGCTTACCATTAGAGAAGCGAATTCCCTTTTCAAATATATTTTCAATTTTATTTTTAAATACTATGCACCGGTTGTTACACTTTGCTTTTTGATGGGAAGCACTTTACCCATGTATATGACAGCCTTTGTGGCGTAGTGGTAGAACTTTTAACTGCTTTAAGGGGGCGCGGGTTCGATTCCCGCTCAGTTCAAATATTTGTATGCTTGAAAATTTATATTTGCATTAGACTGGGTGTTTCTATGTATAATATGTGTGTATTTAAAAAAAAAAGTATCTAAGTATATTTATCCGTTATCTAAATTCCATAACTCAAGCTAGTTAAGCTGTGCTTACCATGAGTCTAGACAGCGTGGTGCAAAATATTGTAGATTATTTACTCGCAGCCGATGTGAAACCTCTCAGACTTAGGTGGGACTTTGCCTACCAGAACGACCCACAGGCGGCGTGCGTTTTAGTGGGTTCGAGTCCGACATAACCTCCTCCACCTGCTCAGGTGGGGAGGTATCCGTGGGGATTTTGCGCACGTAAAAAAAAAAAAAAAGGTGGGACTTTGCCTCGATGTGTATGTTCTACCGCCTGTACAATGGTTTGTACTCAAATAAATTGTTTGACATGATGCCCACAGCTACATTCTATCATCGCACCCCTCGCCATAGGCAGGGAATTCATCCTCATACATTGCGATTTGGGACGGTGCGCACTGTGCGGTATGAAAGAAACTTCATCCCACGCACGTTAAATCTGTGGAATGTACAGCTGTGGTTTTCTCAAGTGCCTACAATATGGGGTTTTTCAAGAGGGGTATTAGAAGGTTTCTTCAGGGTCGGCAGTGCGAGTGTAATGCCCCTGGTGTTGTATACATCCATAGGCCACGGTACCACTTTTCATCAGGTGGGCCGTGTGTTTGCCTCCTAGGTGGTATAAAAAACCTATTTTGGTGGCGCGTGGGCCCAACGTGCGCGAGTGGACTGTATTGCGGAGAAGCAGATAACTGTTCTATTGACACTTTACACACAAAACAAGACAGGTGGCCGGGCTGCCGCGGATTCGATCCAGGCAGTGAATGCAGCCCGAGAAATTAGGAGAGGATGCACTAACCTTCACGACCCACGTGTTTTTCATCGCAGCCGGTACACGGATCTTCTCTTCCTTGCTCAGGAGCTGCCGTCAGCGTCACTAGATCCCTTGAGGAACACACGAGAGGCACCATCCGATCGGTAAAGGTCTATGAGGCGGTTAAAATACAACAAATATTATTCATTTCTGAGAGACGCGCGCGCGCGATCGCCTTTACGCTGGCTAGTTCAAAGCGAGACTGAGTGTCTATATCACAAAATGGCGGATGGACGAACTACACTATGGTTAGTGCGGGCGGGGAGATGGGTATAGAAAGGGTGTGTTTCCACGTCAAGAAATACAGCTTCTACATCGGCGCAACCATTCCCCCCGGCTTGAAGGGTTACCTTCGAAACGACAAATGCGAAACAAATCTAAAGTCTAATCTAAATCTAGGTTTGGGGAATAACAACTAAAATATAAACCTAGATTGGAACTCGTGCCTACTGCTGGCTAGGCAGAGGGCAGAGGCGAACAACCGGGCGCAGATACGATCCGGTTGCAGTTTTAACCCGTACAACACGAGTTACCCCGCGGGAATCGGGAAAAACTTCCTCTACTACTCCTCGGTGCGGGATAATGTACGAAGGCTGGGTCCCGCCAGTGTCCGCAGGCGCAGGTGAGATGTAACCTTTATCTAAATATTCGTTAACAACCTCATCATAGGCCCGCTTCGACTTTGGGGACGCCTGCATCTTTCGTTCCAAACAAAGACGTTTTTCAGCGGATACACGGGAGCCACCGAGCGAAAACTTGCGGATGGTAGACTCCAGTGGCGGCTCGACGGTGCAACAGAACGAAGCAGTCGAGTGACTAAAACTATCTATAGAAGCGGGTGCGGAACCAATTATAACAAAACCCAGAACTGTTTCCAGGGCGTGCGGAGCGGGGTACGTCGGTCCCCCTTGAACCTTACGTGATAGCTGGAGGTGCGGGAGAATCGAAGCGCCGATCAATATATCGACGACTCCAGGAACAGCGTAAGTCTCATCTGCTAAAGGCAAATCTTTAAATTTCGTTAATAAAGACGTGTCAACCGGGACGGTAGGCAACTGTTCAGCTATTCTATCTATAACGAGCGAATCCATGTCAAACCAAATATTATTATTAAAACGAGATCTAAACCTTGTTTTAACGGTGCCACGAACAGCTGACCGTAAGCTTCCAAAACCCTTCACCACTGAGCGGGTTGAACGCTTATCAACATTGAAACCAAGACGCCGACAACAATCTTGAGTAATAAAATTACTTTGCGAAGCGCCATCTAACAGCGCTCGAACAATGCGCGGCTTACCTAATGCATCAACAATAACAACGCGAGCGGTCGCAAGACACACAGTAGTGAGTGCAGCACTATCGGAGAACGAACACAAGGTGACGTCATCCGCGGCGGTCGCCGGGCGGGCTGGAGCGCGCGCGAGCGCGGGCTGCGGCTGCGGCGCAGGCTGCCGTGTGTCACCGCTCGACGAGCCAACCGTGCTCACATTGGATGCGGCATTACTATTCTCAAAATGAAGCAAAGTGTGGTGTCTCGCTTGACATTTGCGACAACTATTTCTACTATTACATAAAACAACGCGGTGTTTAGTACCGAGACAATTAAAACAAAAATTATTAGCGCGAACAAATTTATAACGATCACTAGGCGACAATTTTAGAAAACCAGGACACCTGTACAGTTGCGAATGATGAGTGCTACACAAAGAGCAAACAGGTGACTGTACACGTGCTGGTGCGGTACTAACATAAGTATGAGTTGACCTCAGTGACTTCGATGACGCATCTACTTTGCGTGCAGAATCAACAACTGTCTTCGCGCCTTCATGTTTCGATGAAGAGCGTTGCAATACCTTTATATGCTCGCGAACAAAACTTTCTAAGTCTTCGAACTTAGGAATCCTATTGCCGCGATGATCCGACTCAAACAAACGAATGGTTTCGGAATCTAATTTCCTTAAACCCATATACAAAAATACGAAGTCGCAGAGGTCATCGACCTTTAGGTTCTTTACGGCGCGAACAGCTGACGCGAAAGTATCTAGAAATTTCTCTAAGTTTTGATCGTTACATGCCGTAATAGATTTCAAATCAAACATCTGATCTAAATAGGCGTTAGCTACCGATCTTTTATCCTCATACTTAGCTTTCAAAGTATTTAAAATTAAATTATAATTCCCGGCACTAAACGTAATTCCAGCGCAAGCGGTTATAGCTTTACCAGTCAATTTTTCAACGAGATAATGCAATTTTTCGTGATCTGTCAACGAATCGTTCTTATCTATTGTATTCTCAAAACTATCTATAAATCGACACCAATTGCGAATGTTACCATCAAACTCGGGTATTTGAATTGGTGGCAACTTAGGTCGGTCGCGAGTGGGGTTGGGTCGGTCAGACGGCTTCTCCAAACTCCTCGCGACGCGCTTGATACGACAATACAAATCGTCAAACGACGACAAGGCTTGATAACTCACTGAGTAATCGGGATCCAAATTCAACTCTAAAACGTTGATGTCATGCACTAAGGTTTCGAAATCCGCGCGTAGACTATCTAAGTTTTCTATAGAACACAAGAACGAATCTCTGATGACCAAATCAGAGGTTTTAAGTGCACTATCATAAATCGATTGTACGCGAGAGTAAATCATTTCTTTTTTAGCGTATAAAAGTTTCAATTGAACCTTACCGGTCTTATCAACCTTTGGGGACATGTTTACAATTAAATATGAAATGACTTAATCCTAGCGGTACAGAGCAGCGAGGCGGCGCGAGCGTTAACTATGTAGGTAGGTAGGTGCTTACAACTGTGAATGCACGCTTGAACAAACGCGCATAGCAACAAGGTCGCACCTGCGCGATGGTCGCTGTCTAGATTCAACTATTATTTCCGAGATTAAGTATTGCGTAATATCTATTCAAATTAAAATACTTTCGTATGAATTGGGATGAGATGCGAGCGAGGTAGGCACAGCCACGTGTCTACCCACGCAGGTACTAGGCAAATACGACGTGAGCCGAGAACAACGTAATTGAAAAAAACAAAACAAAGCCAAATGCGTTAGGTATTACACTGTGCCTATGCACTAGGGTGTCTGAGTATACCTAAGATCTAAGCCTAAATGTCTGGATGCGGGGTTTTCTACTAAAATAACCAGGCACTTAGGTGCGATGCGAAAATTGTGAACTACGATTAAGTGTTGATATGATACCTAACCTATTTATGTATTAGGTAGGTACAATGCGAGCCAGCGGCGAACGGACAACAAATTCTAAGCCTAAGTGTCTGGATGCGGGGTTTTCTACTAAAATAACCAGGCACTTAGGTGCGGTGCGCTCATTCCCATTAGAATAATAACAAAATACGAACTACGGCTAAGAATCCGGCTCGATCCGGACCAAAAATGGTGGCGCGTGGGCCCAACGTGCGCGAGTGGACTGTATTGCGGAGAAGCAGATAACTGTTCTATTGACACTTTACACACAAAACAAGACAGGTGGCCGGGCTGCCGCGGATTCGATCCAGGCAGTGAATGCAGCCCGAGAAATTAGGAGAGGATGCACTAACCTTCACGACCCACGTGTTTTTCATCGCAGCCGGTACACGGATCTTCTCTTCCTTGCTCAGGAGCTGCCGTCAGCGTCACTAGATCCCTTGAGGAACACACGAGAGGCACCATCCGATCGGTAAAGGTCTATGAGGCGGTTAAAATACAACAAATATTATTCATTTCTGAGAGACGCGCGCGCGCGATCGCCTTTACGCTGGCTAGTTCAAAGCGAGACTGAGTGTCTATATCACAAAATGGCGGATGGACGAACTACACTATGGTTAGTGCGGGCGGGGAGATGGGTATAGAAAGGGTGTGTTTCCACGTCAAGAAATACAGCTTCTACATCGGCGCAACCATATTTATTAAAATAAAGTAAGTATAAGTAAAATAAGTACATGGAACACCAAAAGTGTAATTCCCGTAAACTGTCTACTGTATCTTCATCAAGATAAAATTGGTTGAAGTTACGTAACTCTATCCATATTTCCTTTTGCGGATACAAAAATGTCGCTATCCGCTATAACCAGCTTATACCGTCATAACTTTTCATTATGAATGTTGGACATTGTCGATTCTATTCTTATATTGCTCTAAAGCGTAAAATTTAGTGGTTAAGAGTCGACCTTACGACCTTTCAAATACTGGCTACTATTATGCTGACGTTAATCCAGTTCTTAGACAAGTAATTAAGTTTAGCTGGTGAAAAATATAGTAAAATATCTCTAAAACGTTCTTGATTTAACATCTACATATTTTTCATGGATTAAAATTTTGTTACAGACGATTAAATAAAATTTTAATTAATAAAATATAAATATAATAAAATTAAAAAAAACCTCACCTTTAAGCCTGCGGCTTAAAGGTGAGGTTTTTTTTTTTTTTTTTGTTTAGAAAGAAGAAAGAAAGAAAGATGTTTATTGCGACACAGCATACAGTACAAATACAAAAAAAAAACAGAATGCAAAAAGAGAAAATAAAAAAATAAAAAAAATACAGTATATAATATTTATATACTGTGGCGGGTGTGGTGCCACGTCACTTTGATGCCAAATATGACACTTGACAAGTCAATGTCACATCTGTCAGCAGCAGGACGTGACGTGTCACACATCACACCGCTACGTGGCAGATTCTCTTTTTTTACACTATTTTATATAATATAATATAATAAAAACACAGGAGGTACCTACTTAACCCCATCCACATACGAGTACGCTGTGTCCACAAAGGATGGGCACTCAGCATACACTGCGATGGGTATATGCCATCACAGCACTGGTTTTCAGTGCCACCCTTACTTAACCTAAATAACAAATACTATAACTAATACATTTTTCTCATCGTCATGCAATAACGCTACTTGAAATCGAAGAAGACACGATAATCAGCAAGAGACTTAAGCATCAGAAAGATGTAAGGATTCAAAAAGTAAGTAGCATTTCCAACATTTTCACAATACACATACATCAGATAATACAGACAATATTTCATTACACATACATCACAACATTTTTCTTGTTAACATTCATCCTGATCGTTAGTCAGACCACTATCACCTCACAGATTATACTAGCTGCCACTAAAGCACCTATGCTAAAGTACCATTTGCCATCGTTACAGGTCTGCCAATTCGAATATAAGGCATGTACAGACAGCCTCACACCGAGAGCTGCCAAAAGCGAAAGGGGCGAATCTGGAATGACATAGCTTAGGGGCCATGACTTCAAGGTAAGCAAGTTGTGTGTAAGATTTAAAATAAGATTTAAAATAATATATATTTATAGCTCAGTAAATTTTTTTTTGACTTTGTAGAAGAAGTGCTTTGTACTTCACCTTAAAACTGTATTTGGATTTTAGGTCCCTGATAGGCGGAGGCAGATCATTCCAGATTCGCATCGCTGCATATTTCAAGCAACCTCGGAAAGCTGTGGTTTTGTGCCTTGGCACAGAAATTGTATTGGTTGCAGACCTAACAGAGTAAGGATGGTGTGTCTTTCTCAAATAAATTTTCTCATATAGGTAGATAGGCTTCTTAGTTTTTAATATATCAAAAAGTTTACGTGGTGGAATGCATTTACGCACTTCGCTCACCCCCCGCGGGGGCAGGGGGCTCGCTTCGTGTGGGACTCCTGGCCTCGGACAAAGGCCAGACTACGGTTTTTTCACCTCAAGAATGCACCCCAGGAACACACAGGGGCGCATTCCGCCACATCAGCATAGGGGCAGCGGGTCCCCCGACCCACTGCCCGTGGCCACTCTCATTCGGGGACGCGGGCGAATTGCGTTCGCCGGCGTCCCCTCGCTGGGGGCCTGCGGGGTGGAAGAGTGAGCCCAGCTCGCTCCCGCTCCCGCAGTGCCTCTCTCTTGGCCGCCATCACCTCGCTAGCGAACGAGGCGACGGCGGCCCAACACTGTTCGCTGCCGGCCATAGCTGAAACTACGGCCGACAGCGAGAGGTCCACACCAATGATGCTTGTGAGGGCCGCTCTTTGACCGCCCCACGCGTCACACACGGCCAAGGAGTGGTGTGCCGTGTCGGGGTCACCGCTGGTGCAGTTTCGGCACCGGGGCTCCGCTTCCACCCCCACCACCTCCCACAGGTACTTGGCGAAGCAGCCATGACCCGTGAGAAGTTGGGTGAGGTGATACGTGGGAGCCCCATGACCCCGTTCTACCCACTCACGCAGGACGGGCCGGACGGCCCCCACAAGCAGCAAGCTACTCCTTGTCGTAGCTAGTCTATCGGCCCACTTCCGGAAGAGAACATCGCGAGCCTCCTGTCTCCAGCAATCGATCTCCTCCGGAAGCGGCCGACCTCCTGCAACACGCCGCATCAGGGCGCCCTCCTCGTAGACCCTCTTAAGGACGCCAGCCTCGAGATCCCAGGGGACCTCTACGACGGTGTGATACGCCCGTGCGGCCCTCTGCGCGATGGCGCGCTGTGGTCGCCGCAGCAGCACGACATTCGTACGGCAGAGGGCCTCCTCCCAAATGGGCGCTCCATAGAGCGCCTTGGAGCGCACCACACCGTCGTAGAGACGGCGGCAGGCAGACCCCGGACCCCCAGTGTTGGACAGCAATCGCGAGAGCATTCCGGCAAACGCTAGCAGTTTAGGTGCCAGCCGCTGGAAATGCTCCGCGAAACGCCACCGACTGTCGAGAACGAGCCCGAGGTATTTCAGGCTGCTCCCGACAGCGATGGAGGTGCCACTCACCACGATCGCCTGATCCCGAGGCGGCGGCCACCGACGCCCATAGAAGAAAAGGGCCTCGGACTTTTCGAGGGCCACCTTCAGTCCCAGCGCCCCGATACGGCGCACGACATGGGCGACACCTGCCGTGGCGAGAACGGCGGCATCGCTAAACGTTGGGGCCCGCGCGGTAACTAGGGTATCATCGGCGTAACAAAGTACGCCGACCCCCCGAAGGGTAGCACCGCGCAGGACCCAATCGTACCAGACGTTCCACAGAAGCGGCCCAAGGACCGACCCCTGCGGAACGCCGCACGCCATAGTTCGGCGGACCACCCCGCATTGGGTCGGGTAGATGATAACCCGGTCCACGAAGTAGTCCGCCAGGATGCGCCTGAGGTACCACGGGACATTGTGGTACCTCAGCGCTTCCGCAATTGTCGCCCAGGGGAGAGTGTTGAAGGCGTTGGCTATATCAAGCGATACAGCCAACAACACCTCCCTCCCGGCGACCGCTTCGTCGATGCCGTCCCGCAGCCGGGATATGGCGTCGAGGGTCGACCTCCCGCGACGGAATCCGAACTGGCCGTCACTCAAGTTGGGCCCCGCCCCCTCAAGGTGACCAACGAGACGCGCAGCGAGCACCCGCTCAAACAGCTTGCACATCTCGTCGAGCAAAACGATGGGGCGGTAAGCCGACGGCGACTCGGCTGGGCGCCCGTGCTTGAGAAGCACGAGCTTGCCGGTCTTCCATCGTCGCTGGAACCTCCCCGACGCCACACACTCCGACATGAGGGACAGCGTCTCCTCTTCTAGTGCTGGCATAACTGTGGCAATCACCTTCCCCGGGATGCCGTCCGGGCCCGGTGCGCGGTTTCTGGACTTGAGCGCCAGGATCGCGGCCCCTAACTCGGCCTCGGACACGGGAGGTGCCGCCCCTTCGTCTGCCGGCACTTGGCTTGGTGCAACCATCCTCGGCGGGACCCACTCTTCCCTTACCGGGAAGAGGGAGCTGACCACTCGGTCCAGGAGGTTCGGCTCGAGAGTTTGGGTGAGGGGAGGCGCCCAGGGCCGAAGTTTTTGACTCACGACCCTGTACGGGCGCCCCCACGGGTCTCAGTCGAGACTCTCAAGCCACTCCCTCCAGGACTCCTCCTTGGCGGCTTTGATCGCCGAGCTCAGGGCCTCACGGGCGGCCCTGTACGCAGCGTGCAGTCGCTCCTCCCGGGCGAGATCTCGGACAGCCCGCCTTCGACTGCGAGTGTACTGCCTCTGGGCCGCGTAACTTGCGGTACGCAGCCCGGCTAGGTGGGGACGCCATCAGTACACCCGCCTCCGAGGCGGGACAGGCCTCGCCCTCTGCATCGCCGCGTCGCAGACGCGAGTCAGCGCTCCGACGAGCCACTCGCACCTCGCGTCCACGTCCAGGCCACCGTCAATAAGGGCCCATCGCTCGACGATAGCCGCTTCTTTGGCCAGCTCTCGGTCCAGGTCTCGGCGACTACTGCCACTGTTGTCTGCCACTGCGCCATGGACTGGGCCAGAAGGTCCTGGGCGATGACGCAGTGGTTGACGTTGGCCTGCAGTATGGAGATGGGATGATCCTTTATCCTTGGGCGGTGTCCATCTCCTCCTCGCGTTGCTGGGTGGAGGGGGGGGGGGCAGGATTCCCACCACCCGCAACTATACTCTTTCGGGGGGCCTCCCTTTTTCGGGAGGTCGCCCTGCAGTCACCGGATCCCAGCCGGTGACTCGACGCCACCCCCTCCGCCGCACAGACGGGGCAATTGGGCTCCGCGGAGCAGGTGGCCGACTTATGGCCCGCCTGCCCACATCGGAAGCACAGCGCACTGCGGTCAACACCCGCAGTGCACTTGACCCCGACGTGCCCCGGCTCCAGGCAGCGGAAGCACCGCGCCTTCCTCGGCTCTAGGGTGGTCAGCCTGACCGCCGACCATCCAACTGTAATTTGTCGGCCGTCGGTCAGGAGCTTGGCCGCCTCAATCGGGCACCGCAGCCATGCAGTGCCCTGGCGACCAGATGGGCGATGAATGTCGCCCACCTTGATGGCGTCGGCAGAGCAGCTCCCCTCCGCTGCCAGCGCTGCCGTCACGCTCTCTTTTGAGGCCGTGTCGCTCAGGCCAGAGATGCGCAGCTCCACGCACCTCTCCTGCCTAGCGACCCGGACCTCCTCCAGTGTCTCCTTGAGCTTGGCAGCGAGGATGTCGGCCTTCTGGACTCTGTTGTCGCCAGCCACCTCCAAGATCCGACCCCCGGTAATCGCGGTGCGAAACCGGAGGCCGTTGATGCCCAAGGCCTTGAGGTCAATGACCCCTTCAGCCTTGGACATCACATCACGATACGTGATGCCCTGCTCCTGCGCGCCCGGCTGCAGAGTTAAGCACACCGCAGCAGTTCGCGGGACGCGCAGTTTTCGAGGCTTGCGGGCACCACGTTTCCGTTTCCTGGGGGCTGGCGTCGCCAGAGTCGCAGTCGTTGGCGGGGCAGTTATAGCCACCCGGGCTGGAACCGGCCTCGAGGCCCTCGGCCGCGCCGCGACCGCATGAGAAGAGATGGGGTGGCCCAAATTCTACTCTGCCGGGAACCATGCGGCGTAATCCGTAAACAAAAATTATTGCTAATAGAAATTGAACTATAAAGTAACTGCTTATCAGTTTTTTTAACAGTTTTTTTATATTAGTTATATAAAAAAACTTGATTTAACATCTACATATTTTTCATGGATTACAATTTTGTTATAGTTGGTTAAATAGTGCAGGCTTAAAGGTGAGATTAGCTTGGCTCAAAGATCTTGGTGGTCCTATAGACCCACCCAATGACAACGATGCAATTACCTATATAAGTACAATTTTCTATTTTATAGTTCTTAAATGTCTAAATTTTTTTATAAGGAGGTAGAACACGACGGTATTCCCATCCTAATTGAGCAGTCAACTGCCAACTGGGGAAGTACCTCCGCTCTACAGAATACCATGGTCATTATAACCTCGTGTTGTGTTACCGGTGTTGAGTAATGTAGTCAGAGCTTACTGAAGAGTTTTCATGCTGTCAATGGAAAAACCAAAAACTTGTCCTGCTTTGTCTTCTGCATTGGCACAGAAACTCTGTTCTTACAGGGTCGGCAGCACGAGTGTGACTCTCCTGGTGTTGCATACGACCATGAGCCCCGTTAACCACTTTTCATTAGGTAAACTGCCACCTAAGTTGTGACAGCCATCTAAAAAGCTATACTGTTGTGAAACCAAGAGTTCATTCATATTGCCGAATAACTAATTAATCTCTTGAGAGGGAAGGTATGCAATCCAGGTATACTTAAACAACTAAGTATCTGCGTTCCGGATCGTTACGTATGGAGGCGGAGACGTCCACCATTACTGGTTGTGCCTGCAGCCAGGACCAACTTGCTTCAAAAAACACCTCTTAGCCGATCCATAAGAGTCATAAATGACATAGGTGACAAGGTGGATATATTTTCGAGTAACTGGAGTGAGCTTGCAAGGATTTTGTTAAATGACATAGCTTACAATAATCCATAGTTTGTATTTTTTTGTTTAAATTTTATCTTATTATTTAGTGTTTTATATACTTGTACCTAGTTGATTTGTAGTTGTATGTGTGATTTTTGTGTTTGTTTTAATTACTTAGTAAGATAATAGTTGTATATTTTGTTATGTAAGTCCATTTCTGTTTTGGGGTTGTCCCTGTCAAGGTGGTGGATAATATTTATAATAATAAATAAATAAATAAATAAAAAACTAATTTTGGTACCCAAATAAATTTGGTTTTCTTAATTGTTTTTTTTTAACATTAATTTAAGTACATTTAATTATGATTAAACAAAAATTACACGAGTCAATCAAATAAAAAGCTTGGCGGAAGTGACAAGGCTGTATTCGATACCCACGTAGTGAAACGGTCACCCCAGATGCGAACGAACAAACGAAGTTATTTGAATATTCTAGTCTATCCTATTTCCTTCTATTAAGATCACAACAATTTAAATATCTTAATTGAATCATATTACGGGTACTGAACTTCCTCCTGTGTTTCCACAGAATATACGTACTCGAATCCACAACCATTTTCATAGATACAAATTTAAGAAAAAGAAACTCTTGTTATTTCTATTAAAATTTGTGTAGATAAGAAGGGAATTACTCTAACATTCTAATAAAACACGCAGAAACTCATATTTCATGCTCAAATGGGCACCACACGCTTACATTTGCCAGCTATATATTTTAGATCTCTTAATAGGGACGAGTCAATTGCCATAAACCGAGTACTTTTTCACGGTCTATGCTTAGCTTTCAGTCGGATGAATAAAAGGCATGTTCTGTTCAAGATTAATGCCATAACACACATAATCACGCCTTTATCCCCGGAGGATTAGGCAGACGTGAATTAACACCCACATTTCACCAATAATTTTATTCGATCCCACGTAATAGGGAGTGAGTCTATTGCCGTATTTTGGGCACTATTGTTGACTCGAGCCATGCATCTGAGGCTGAGTCTGAACTGTATATATCTGTCTGATATTAAATAGCCCTATCCCTTAGTCACCTTGTACGACACCGCATGAGACGAGATGAGGTGGTCCAAATTCTACTCTGCCGGGAACCATGCGGCGTAATCCGAATACGAAAAATTATATATTATATATTATTGTTAAAAGAAATTGAACTATAAAGTAACTACTTATCGGTTCAAATTGCGTGGTTTTTCCAACAGTTTTTTTCTATACCTAGGATATATTATATCCTAGGTATACTAGGATATTACCTGCACTTGTATATAAATCAATCCTCACCATAGCAGAATAAAGTACTGATTACATTGTTGAAATTGCTACTATTATGTAATAAAATTCTGTCTGTGGTTCGCTGGTGCCTGTGGTAGGTAACAAGGACCTGAATTCACCCAAGGTCACCAGGTTCACACAGTAGTCAGCATGTTAAGAAATTAGCCGGCGAGGTATTAAAGTGAAAAATTTAGTGAGAATATTAAGTACAAAATCTATTTGTTATAGAAAAGGAGGGAATGGGATTAATTGCAATATTCGCCATGACTTTGTGTCAATGTAGGTAGTAAGTAAGGGTTTTGGGGGTCGCAAAAATACACAGACAAGAGCTGACGCGACAGATTGGTAAACACAGAATAGTGTGCTAATGTCAGCATTTCATGTTTCCAGTAATGATCACTAGTAGGCGTATTACATATTCTATCAAACATGTTAGGATTGAACATTTTATACATGTATGGGATCCCAGCCCTTTAAATGTTAGGGAAGTTAATTCGCACTTGTCCCTGATCATTTGCGGTTGTCGTTTGGGCATTGTGCCGTTGTCGTTTTAACATTAAGTGAACGAACGGCAAGGTGGCGTGTTCAAAACTGCCACGCAGGCCTTTTTCATTTTAATGTTTATTTGCCTACCTTTTCTTAGTATGGGTATACAAGATAGTGATCGTATCTTTTTGTTATATTATGTTCAGAGATTATAATAATGTGTTGCTTCAAGATTTTTTTGTGAAGACTATAGATTAATATAACTTTTATCTATAGTTATTAATCTATAGTCTAGTACTCTAATCAATCTACTTATGAACACAATGATTGTGATACTGTGTGTATAAGTAGCTTTATTGACCGCGTGGTTTCCAGTAGAGTAGACATTGGACCATCCCATATCTTCCCATGCGGTATCGTACAAGGTGGCTAACGGATAGAGCTGTTGAACAGATCAATCAGACAGATATATACAGCCCAAACTCAGCCTCAGATGCATGGCTCGAGCCAACAATAGTGCCCGGAAAATGGCAATAGTCTCACCCCCTATTAAGTGGGAATACAATGTTGTTGAAATGTGGGTGTTAATTCACCTCTGTCTAATCTTCCGGGGATAAATGCGTTATTGTATGTATGTATGTCGACTATAAAAATTAATACTAAACAACAAAGTCAATCTTCAAAAGGCAAAGACTATTGACAACATGCTGTATACCTACCTCATTCATATATAAATGTCAGTGACAATAGATAATTGCATTTGACAATACAATACAAAGCTATACATATTTGGGCAGTATTCCTACCAGCTCTTGTTTGGGTTCGAAAAACCATAATAGGCAAATAAGGTTACGAAACACTGTGTGGGTAGTTCTTGTTCCAACTACCAAAATAGAGATACAACTATCCAGTGTTACTTGACCCGCGCAGCCTATCTGACGTCGCTCAACATTTGACAGGATATACAAAATAATATGTAGAGGTAGGGGTCTAGGTATAGAATTGCTTACTGTAGTTGTACTGAACATTAGGAATATGTCAGAGGTTATCAGATCTGCAGTGTGTGTTGTTTTGTTTATGATTTGGGATGAAATGTCTACAATAAGATCGAGTAGACGGGTGATAAAATACAATTTGTTATTTATTTTTTAAGAAATTATAGGCGACTGAGCTTGGATTCATTTGTTTCGAGTATATAATGTTGGTAATACAATATTTCTGGAAAGTCGTTCTTGTAATAAAAATAACAGATTATTTAGATAGAATGAAATATAATCAATAATTTACTGTCAAGGTTTTGGAGCATCTTAAGGGGTAATGAGTGAGATGACCCAAACAGTAGGGCAGATCACCAGTTCGGTCAACGGCGTCCCTTTTAGTCGCGCATCTTTAAGGCATATGTTACACTCGACCTCCGCCCAATGGAATACCGCGGCCATAATAACCTCGTATTGAGTTTCTGGCGGTGAGTAGGACAGCTAGAGCTCACTGAAGACTTTTTATGCTGTCAGTGGGAATACTAAAGGCTTGTTCTGCTTTCTCTTCTACACTGATGGCACAGAAACTCTTGTAGGGACACAGATGTGTGCGCGGTATATGTGTGTGTATGTGTGTGTGTGTGTGTGTGTGTGTGCAAGTTAGATCGGAAGAGAGGCGAGTCGGCCAGCTGCTGTGCATTGGCCCGACAGAGCGCTAAGTCGTAGATTATTATGCAACGTAATTTGTCTCACTAAATTTATTACTTATTTTTTTGTATTGGTAAATTCGTGTATTAAACAAGCCTTTGAATCAAACAACAGTGTTTTCTGTCAGACTAGTGCCGTGACCCTGGTAGCTCCTCAGTTATCCCACACTCACATAAAGCGTGGACATAGTAGCAGGTCGTGAGTTTGATTCTCGCGTGAACCTTGAGCTTTTACTGGAAATATGTATCAGCATAGTAGTCACGGAGGCTGACCACCTGAAATCCTATACTCTCTCTGTGATTACAGGGTCGACAGCGCAAATGTGACCCCTGGTTTTGCACACGTCCATAGGCCAAGGTAACCACTTTCCATCAGGTGGGCCATGTCCTTATCTGCTACCTAAGTGTTATAAAAAAAAGTCCGTCACGTATTTTCAACGTTTGAACCCCAATACGCGCACACTATACGCATGATGAATGCGGATCACGTCATCATTTGTATGTAATAACCTGTACCAGCGTTCCGACGCGGAAGATCGTGACGGAAGTGTAGCCTAGACCTGAATAACCGTTTCAACATCAGAATAGGCGTACATTGTAATTTACTTTAATTCTTTATTGCACAAAATCAGTACATAGGTCATACACAAAAAAATATATATCAGAAATATGTACAAAGGCGAGCTTAACTCAATATGAGATCAATTGATTAAGAGAGAGAGAGAGAAGAGAGAGCAATTGAAGTAAGAAGGGGATGTGAAGTGTATAATAAATTCCAGATAAAAGATGAGTACCTAAACAGGTACCTACATATATATACACATAAACATACATTTAATATATAATATATAATAAGCATACATTTATATTTACAACTACGTACATACATACAAATATACATACGTACATACATTGTACATTACAGATGTACATTTTTGAACATACCTACATACAACAAACAGAATATAAGCGCTACTATATTTTGCAATAATGTCTAGCTTAAAAGTTTTCTCTCTATAACAATGACCTAGAGAGGTTATAGTACCTTCTAACTACCAGCTAGGCCCTCTACTTTAATAATTCAAAAAATACCCATATAGAATACTCACACTAAAACAAGGAACTTTGAATTCATGTAATTCCTTTGATCCCCGTATCCTTCAGCTAATACGCAAAGGTCTCGACCGATGTTTTATCCCTGGTCACACTGGTATGTACCCATATGAATAAGTAATTTGAATTTGGAATGTTTCATTTTTTATTACCTAGTGTCTAGCACTAGACTAGTTGAGACAAATACTTTTACGTACGAGAATATAAATTGCAGGTTTACCTTTTATCTACAAGTTCTTTTACAGTTTTTTATTGTGAATTTTAAAGTAACGTAGGCACATACGGTGACATAGAACATCAACACAGAGTGTTTGCTCTTCACTGAAACCGAGTTGAACCATTTACACTTTTCGATGTGGGAAAAAACAGAGCGCGTTGAATGTATACATGTTAACTATACCTGGCCGGTGTAGGATATTAGGGTGTAAAGTGATACTGATTCATAAACCTATTTTAACAAAAAATGTTTCCTAGCTAGACTTTTCATTAAGTGGAATCGAACATGGCCGATCGTAGTATAAAATAAAAATTAATGACATACAACTTTACTTTTTAATAAAATAAAATAATAAATAGGGTAGCCAGAGCTCACTGGAGAATTTGTGCTGTCCGTGGGATGACTAAAGACTTGTCCTGCTTTGTCCTCTACACTGACGGCACAGAGACTCTGTGCTTACAGGGTCAGCAGCGCGTGTGTGACTTCTCTGGAGTTACACATGTCCATAGGCCATGGTAACCACTTTCCATCAGGTGGGCCGTGTGCGTGTCTGCCACCTAAGTGGTATAAACAAAATATCCTATGCTCTCCTTCCGGTTATTAGCTATCTTCATCGTCAAGGTTTAACAAGAACTGTTAAAGTTTGACGATGAAGATATCAGTTTTAGCATGAAAGGTAGCTGACAGAGTGACACAGAGAAGATAATTAGAACACATAAGTTTTAAAGTTTCACACAATTATTATATTCTTGTTAGTCATTATGTTAAAGAAAAATAAACAGAAACGGATAAAGGATGTTAATAGAATTTGAATATCAGATTAATGCAAAGTAGCGGTTCTAGGAAGAATTTGGTAATTTCAACCATTTTCAGAATACATTTCATAATTGAATACCTTTCTGCTTATAAGTAATGCAATATTATTAGCTATTGTATTATAATTATTTGCTCTAACTGCAATATTTCGACATCGCCAATCCGTTTTGCAGGTCATACGGCAGTTGCTTCAAGAAAAACATCAAAGTTTAACCGTGTTGTAGTTAGACTGAAGTAAGTGGACCCCGGACTCCGAGGTGAGGACTTCGGATGCGATCGGGATTAACGCAAGGAGAATGATGATTATTAGCTATAAATGTGCATTTTTGAACGCAACAAGAAGGTCCTGACTGTGATGAGAAGAACTGACTGGCGAATTTGTGCTGTCAGTGGGAAGATTAAAATCTTGTCCTGCTTTGTCTTCTACACTGCCGGCACATAAATTCTGTATTTACAGGGTTGGCAGCGCGACTGTGACTCCTGTGGTTACAAACGACCATAGGCCATGGTAACCACTTTCCATCAGGTGGGCCGCGTGCTTGTCTACTACCTAAGTGGTATAAAAAAAAGAAACTGAATAGTGATAACAAACCATAGAGATATTTCTCTTGTTTTTAAAAGAAAATTTCTCTATGGTTTATTATCACTTTTCAGTTTACTTTTACCAGTATTGAAACTTGTACAATACGAGAACAATTGAATTCGATTTGAAGGTTAGGAATTTGCTACAGAACTCATTATTTTTTCGCGCAAACCGAATCCATTGTGGAATTCGTTTTGGCAAATACCCTCGGGAATTGAGCACTATTTCCGGGATACAAGTTACTGCTATTGTCGAACATTGGCTGCCTATTAATCCAATTTTTTTTCTCAAAAAAAAGTCGTAGGGATTTTTTCTATCTGAGTACTTTGTAACACTTTGCAAGGTTAAGTAATATTACGTCAGCCTTTGCATAGGTGTCTTATTCTCAATAGATTGGCAAACCTCTGTGCCTTAGAGAACATTAGCAAATTACATTGATTCCGGTTGTCATACGAACATGTTTTCCTGTAGGAGTTAGAGGGTTAGACGATATACCAATCAATAACAATAAACGAATCCAGGTAAAACCAAAGCACAAAGTTTGGGACGCTACTAGGAAATCGGTAGAAGATGATGACCAAATCCGAGCATAATAATATAATGGAAATATTACATCATACATTACATAAGCTCACGCTTATATCCACGAAGGGGTAGGCAGAGGTGCTAACATTCTCATTTTTATATTAATAATAGAAATTAAAATAAATTCTTCTTTAAATAAACACACCTGTGTAGATCCAAGCGGTTCGGAGACTCTTTTCTTTGCCGCACCACCAAGACCTGGAATTCATTACCAGCACACGTGTTTCCTTCTTCCTACAGTCCCGGGGCCTTTAAGCGGGGCGTGAAAAAGCATCTGATGAGGCCGCCAAGCTGAGTGCCACCATTGTAGCACTTAGTGTCTGTAATGGTGGCCCTCTTTCCTGAGACTTTGCCTTTAGCTTACCATCCGGCGAGGTGAGGTCAAGTTGGCGTGTCCTATATAAAAAAAAATGTACTGTCGTATGTAGAAAATCCCATAGCGGCCTTTTATGACAAATGGGTTTGAATTTGCCCCTTTTAAAAATGAGTTGACTTTATGTTCCACAGGCAATCACTAATCCCCGTGTCAGTTATGTCAGCATAAAATACTCTTAATGTCTCATTTTACACAGGAGTAACTTTGAATCCAGATATTGGAATTCTGTATAGATGTTCGATATAAGTAACTTAACCTGTATCGTACCAATTTCTTTGCAGAAGTAATTTAAAGTCTAGAAATGCGCAGTCCATTCTTAAGCTGTTGGACAGAATTTTAATATAGACGTTCAAAGAGTTCAGAGTAATTCACAATGTGAGTCAACCTTGTAGAGGAAAGAACTGTGCTTTGACCAGAATAAAGCGTGAGAATTGATCTAAAAGTATTTGGATTAAGCGTAATATATATTGAGTGTCGGTAGATAGATAAATCTTTATAGCACACCAATATTTTAGGTTTTTTTTTATACCACTTAGTTGGCAGACAAGCACACGGCCCACCTGATGGAAAGTAGTTACCGTGGCCTATGGACGTCTGTAACACCAGAGGAATCACAGTCGCGCTGCCAACCTTGTAAGTACAGAGTTTCTGTGCCGTCAGTAGAAGACAAATCAGAACAAGCCTTTTGTCTTCCCACTGACAGCACAAATTCTCCAGTGAGCTCTGGCTACCCTACTCACCGCTGGGAACACAACACGAAGTTATTATAACCGCGGTATTCTGTAGGGCGGAGGTACTTCCCCAGTCGGACTGCTCAATCGGGCGGAAATACCGCCGTGTCCTACCTCCTGAAAGGAAGGTAATGTTTAAGACGGGGCCAAAGCCAAAGCCTCCCAGCATTGAGAGAGGCCTAGTCCAGCAGTGGACTGCATTACAGTTAAATGCACAATGGGCGGCCTTATCACTAAAAGTAATTTCTTCCTGCCAACCTTAGGATAGACAGAAATTAAAAGTATATAAGTGAGTTTTGGTGCAATTTGTCAACATTTATAAAATAGTGAGTAATATAAATAAATAAAAAGTGAATTTGAGGAGGTAGCTTAGTGTTTAGGAAGTCATCCTTACCAATGGTCAGTACACAATCGACGTAATCCAAAAATAATCAATTAATTTTCTGAATAATTTATTCATTTTCATAATCTAGTAATTATTTAGGTAAATATGTGAGGCGAGTGAATCTGCGGATTAAGATAGTATTTTAATACTCCATTGTGAATGGATTATAACTCTGTCGGCGCTATTGACACAATCTTGGGCTCGTAATTTAGGCGCACTACCAACTTTGGCACAATGTTGGCAACATTAAGCGGTAATGACGTTTCCCGTTAAGTTTAATGTCTTATATCCGTGTAGTACCAACACTACCAATACTACCTACGTGAAATGCAAGACCAATAAGACTTGAGCTCTCTCCGCTCCTATTACACACAAACGGCCGACTACATAGAGAAAACGGTAGTAGCGAGGGATCCCGATAACCCGATTCCTGCTGCTTTCCCAATGGATCGCATGACAAACTAGATCGACACCGACTTCCCATTTGAAATTTTTCACCCTTCGCCACTGTAAAGTGGGATTTTTGAGAAGAGTAAATATTTTTAAGGTACATGGACCTCCATTAATACTTTTGGTACTAAGAAAACACTCCTTGCGAGCTCTGATGCAGTCATTCCTCTTGGAGAAAAAAAAGAAAAATAAAAAATAAGGATGCTATCTAACAGTTCCTAAGCACCTACTATATGGGGTTCTTCAAGAGGGGCATCAGAAGGTTTCTTCATGATTGGCAGCGCGAGTGTAACACCCCTGGTGTTGCATACGTCCATAGGCCACGGTCACCACTTCCCATCAGGTGGGCCGTGTGTTTGTCTGCTACCTAAGTGGTATAAAAAAAAAGTAGCACCCATAATGACCGCCTGAGCCAAATCTAAAAGGCGTACTTAAGCTGACCGCGGACTTTGAGGTCAATTCCTTAGATGGTGTCTGGAGACCACGGTTAGATGATAATAACTGAATTTTGGGTTGTAGGATTTTCAACAAAATATTCCCGTGTGAAGCGAGAAGCGTTAGTTAGTTTAAAAAAAATAAAGCGTCATAGTAGTAGAGAGCTCAAAGTATAATGGTTTAATACGCGTTCATAATAGTAATCGTGTTACAATTGTCCTGTGTATCATCTAATAAGGCAGTATTATGGCTCTTTATAGACAGAGTCTATATTCGTCGACGTATGGCTCATTGGCAGTGTGACATTGCCTTAACTGTTCTTCACCTTATAGGGAAGATGATTGGGCGATAGTTTTTGGTGTCGTGTTCGTTTATGAAACTTATATAGTTATGTACTCGAGTATTTGCCAGCGTATATAATATATTTCGGTGAAGTCTTTGTTTTCTTCTTCGTCTGATGCAGGGGTCAGGTCTAGAATCTCTCTTATTCCTAACTTGCACTGTGGTGCCCTGGGATTGCTCTCCTTTACCTTATTTCTCTTAAATTTGGTTTATTTTGACTTTTACGGGAGTGATTGCCATCTGACTATCCCATCACGAGAGGAAAATCTGAGTACAGTATACATATTATAAACTTTTATTTTTTAAACTATGTACACCGACGGACATAATGTCGCATGCATTGTCTACCAGTAAACCTTGTAGGTTATAATTATTATAATTTGATAATTCTTTTACTGAGGCTTGAGTCTCGTCCAAATGACATCCCTTTTAGCATGGCATAGAGGAGTACATGTATTCATTAGTAGATTCCTAGATGGCCTAGTTTTGACCTATGATATAAACGAAAATTAACAATGGAACAAGTGGAGCTTTTGTTTTGGTAACGTGTTAGTTTGGCTAAGTTCCAGTTTTATAAATATAATATAAAAGATAAAAAAGAACTAAGAAAGGAAATTCCATGCGCACTTGTATGTAATAGTCGTAACGTGATAAGAAAAAAAAGCAACTATGTTTATAAGAGTTAACGGTACTATATATTTACGATTACTTTTGCATACCAATCTTCTGCTTCATCTTAGTATTAATCCTATTCGTATTCGAAGTTTTCACTTCGGAGTCTGGGGTCCGCTTTACCGGTCTAACTACGGATCTGGGTGGTTTGAACTTCCAAATCGAAGCATAGCTCTAAATTTTCCGTGAAGCGATCTCTACAATCCAAAGGCGATATGGAAGCATTGCATAAGCAAATTCTAAAATAAAATTAAAAATTTATAAAACCCCTGACACAAAAAACTACCCCCAAAAGGTCGAAAATAAGTCGTGTTAGTAAGCCCTATAACTTTGATATACCTAGTAATACATATTTTGATGCAAGCCTTGTCATGTCGGGGGACCCTAACTGGTAGAGCACTACGTCATATTATCTGAACGATCCAAGGTCTCGCCGACAATGACAAGGCTTGCATAAAAATATGCGCCGCGTGGTTTCCGGCAGAGTAGAATTAGGGCCACCCCACCTCTTCCCATGCGGTGTCATACAAGGCGACTAAGGGATAGGGCTGTTTAACATCAGACAGATATGTACAGCCCAAACTCAGTCCTAGATGCATGGCTCTTGTCAACAATAGTGCCCGGAATACGGCAATAGGCGCACCCCCTATTACGAGGGACCAAATACAATAATTATTGGTGAAATGTGAGTGTTAATTCACCTCTGCCTATCCCTCTAGGGATAAAGGCGTGATTATATGTATATATGTATGTAGGGTTAACTAACACAACTTAATTTCGACTTTTTGTGGGCTGTTTTTGTGACGAGGTTTTTTAAATTATTAATTTAATTTTTATTTTACACTTTTTAAGACTTTGTTTGGTTAAAGTAAAAAAATAAATGAAATGAGTTCCATTACATTTTTTCATTCACTCTGCAAAGACACTTTTAATTGTGGACTTTAACGACATTGCGTTAAAGTCTACATTTAAGTGGTTTTTTTTTCAGTAGATTCGATGCCCAGTTGTTGAACTTTTTTAAGACTGTAACAACCCGTAACGACTGCCATAGGTGTTCATATGACAACCGGGACCGACGGCATAACGTTCTCTCCGAGGCACGATCAAAACAATACAAGTACCCATATTCATACATACCTACATATAATCACGCCTTTATCCCCGGAGGGTTAGGCAGAGGTGAATTAACACCCACATTTCACCAATCATTGAATTCAGTCCCACGTAATAGAGGGTGAGCCTATTGCCGTCTTCCGGGAACTATTGTTGACTCGAGCAATGCATCTAAAGCTGAGTCTGGACTGTATATATCTGTCTGGTGTTAAACAGCCCTATCCCTTAGTCGCCTTGTACGACACCGCATGGGATGTGATGGGGTGGCCCAAATTCTACTCTGCCGGGAACCATGCGGCGGATACCCATATTCACTATTGGAATTTCCATGAGCAAGAAAATAGTAAGTAATTTCCTCACCGTCTGCGGGCCAACTGCCTAACGACGAATTAAACGATTCTTCTATCGCACATCAAGTCGATAATTTGTAGACAATTGACGTGCCCCACGGTTTTATTTTAGTCTAGTCTATGCATATGTTTATAATTCCCACGACTGTATCTATTTTATTATTTTTTGGTTTTTAGTACATTTATCTTAAACATTGCAATGTATGTTTAACATAAAACCGTTTAACTTAAAAAGTTTTTTTACCTATTTTTATTTTCTAGTTTTTAGTTTTTATTTCGCATTATGTTTAATTCATTTAGTGCTTCATTATTGCAAGGTTTCTTGCCCGTTAGTTTATTGCAGTCCAACTCCTCTATACCTAAATTACAGATTCAATTTCTAAATTTATTATTATACGCCATTTAGTGGCTGCGCCCATCTTAAATATTGAGGTTGTATAGTGCACTGTATTCTTCTTGTCAAGCCCTTTTATTTGATACCCATATTGGTGGGATTGATAAAAAATTGTTATCAGCCATTTGGTAGCGGCGGCCATCTTAGATTTCAATTTTGCATAGTAAATTGTATTCTACTTGTTGAGACCTTTCATTTGATACCCATGTTGATGGGATTGATAAAACCTAGGTTATCCGCCATTTTGTAGAGGCCGCCATCTTGGATTTTAATTTTATATGGTACATTGTATTCTACTGGTTGAGCACTTTCATTTTAAACCCATATTGATGGGATTGATAAAACCTACGTTATCCGCCATTTTGTAGCGGCCGCCATCTTGGATTTCAATTTTTTATAGTATATTGTATTCTGCTTGTTGAGCCCTTTCATTTGATACCCATATTGATGGGATTAATAAAACATAAATTATCCGCCATTTTGTAGCGGCGGCCATCTTGAATTTATAATGATAATGAATAAACATAATTGTATTGTCACCAAAATCCAAAGTGTGTATAAAATTTCAGATCAATCGGTTGACAGGAAAAGGGTGAAATTTGAATTACTAAATTTGACCCAAGAATAAATAATAAATAAATAAAAACACAAACGGGGTGAGCTAAATAAAACCGTTTAAAAACAAAAGATATGGTGTAGTTACCGATTAAACTTAAATAGTGTGGTGGCGCGATTCTCATGCCACCTGAGCTAGTGGACTGTATTTCGCGGGGGGTGAAGTTAACATGTTTCATATGACACTTTACACAACAAACAAGATAGGTGATCGGGTTGCCGCGGAGGTGGTTTAGGCATTGAATGCAACCCGAGAAATTAGGAGAGGATGCACTAACCTTTACTATGCCACGTGCTGGCTGGGCCGTTGCACCGGTCTTCTCTTCCTGGCTCAGGAGCTGCTGCCCACATCACTAAATCACTTGAGGGACACAAGAGAGGCACAATCCGATCGGTAAAGGTCTATGAAAGCGGTTAAAATCCAACAAACATTATTAATTTCTGAGAGACGCGCGCGCCGCCGCCATTGCGTGCTAGTTCAAAGCGGAAGTGAATATGCGTCTATTTTGACAATTGAGCGGTGCGAAAACTATTGCTATTGTCCAGACAATGTATATCTAGTTATAAATGTTCGAGTCATTGTCCTAATGTAACTGTCAAGTGGCTCGATAGATGGCGTTAAGATCGAATTAGGTCGCACTATGGTTTGTTCGAGTCATTGCCCTAATGTAACTGTCAAGTGGCTCGATAGATGGCGTTAGGATAGAATTAGGTCGCACTATGGTTTGTTTCACGGCCACCTATAAATAGCTGTAAAAATATTGTTGTTTTTGTGAATCGTCAAGTGATAATAATTACATCAAGTACCTACGAGTAAAAGTGTATCATTTCTTCGTCGTCCCGACCTCGTTCATGGTCCTTCGAGCCGGATTAACCGGGTGAGTCATCGGTAGTCATCGGGGTGGTAGTGGCTATCTACCCTTTCGTCTCAGCTGGACGGCGAGTTGCGGTTCAGAACAAGACCCCCTGCAAGCAAGGCGCTGGGTGCGAAGCGTTGCAGTCTGCAGTGTTGGCGGGTACCGAGTGGCCAGTGGTGCCATTTTCGGAGGTGAGGCGGAAGCGGAGGGAACTACGCTACGGCGGCAGAGTTACGGCATAGTCCCGCTAGGGAACGTCGTTGGAGACAAGCCAGGAACAGGTAGTAGTGAGTGCGTGTGAGTACATTTTCAACCTTATTTCTTTGAAGAAAATTAAATTAAAAATAGTTAAAAAAAGTGCATAGAAGTTTGAACTTTAAATTCAAGATAACTGGAACTTAAGAAAAATTTGAAGAAATTAGTATTAAGTCTTGGACTTAGAAAATATTTAGTTGTTTAGGACTTGTGTTAATTTTAAGTAAAAAGTGGTTTAGACGGGGAATCCATGCCCGATTTCATATAGAATACTGGTCCAAAACACTTGTAAAATTTTACGGATTTTTTAGGACTGAATTTGATGTCATTTGTGACTTAGAATATTTCGTTAAGATTTATTGCCTAAAGCTACATTGTGGTCTAACTGTACTTTATTGTTGGCTGTAAGACTTGGTAATTGAAATTTGTAATCAGTTGGGATTTTTGTTGTATAAAAATGGAATCGTTAAGCAACATCCAGGCGGACATTAAGGCAAAAATGCATAAAGCAAAAACAAATTTTAAGAAGTCCTCAATGGATCGCCTAACGATTACATATCTAGAAACAAGGTTAGAGAACTTAGATAAACAGTGGGCCTTGTTCACAAATACCCATACTACAATCTTAAGCACAGTAAATAAGACTGACCTTAGTAATTCCGATTATGTTAAAACCGACTTGTATGATGAGGTAGAAGAGTTTTATGTACAATATAAAAGCGAATTAAAAGAAGTAATTTTATCAAAATCTAAGGTAACTGCTACTATTGAATCTGCGAACCCAAAGCCGTGTGGTGAACTAGTAGTAAGTAGAGTAAAGTTGCCTGACATTAAAATACCAACATTTTCGGGAAAATACTCGGAGTGGCAAACTTTTAGAGACCTATTTGTAAGTCTAATTCACGAAAACAAAACAATCGATGATGCTCAAAAAATTTACTATTTAAAAGGTCACGTAACTGGGGAGGCAGAGTAACTATTAAGAAATGTTAAAATTGCTTCTGATAATTACGCAACAGCGTGGAATACGTTAAACAAAATGTACAACAACAAAAGGTATTTAGCTAAGGGTATTATAAAGCGATTACTAAGCCAGAAGGTTTTAACTTCAGAGTCAGCCTCAGAAATTAAAGGTCTGGTAAATACTACATCTGAATGTTTGGACTCAATGAGAGCTCTGGGGGTAGATATATCCTCTTGGGACATTTTAATTATTTATATTATTAGTGCCAAACTTGATCCAGAAACTAAAAAGGCTTGGGAACTGATGGTGTCATCAGATCAGACTGATGAATTACCTACCTATACAGAATTCTCAGAGTTTCTAATAGGTCGCTTCAGGGGTCTGGAGAATTTAGACCTGAAACCCCGTGGTGATAAAAAAGTCAACACGAAATCCTTTCATATTGTAAAGGCTAAAGGTCCTAATTCCTGTGCGTTTTGTGCTGCCGATCATAAAATAGTTTCTTGTAAGGCATTCAGTAAAGAATCAAACGAAAAGCGTCGCGAATTTGCTATGGATAAAAAATTATGCTTTGTTTGTCTGCATAGCAACCATTCTGCCAAACAGTGTAAAAACATCACCCGGTGTAAGGCGTGCAAACGCCGCCACCATTCTTTATTACACCCTAGTGGTGTTTCTGGGTCAGTAGACGAGGAGACGGTTCACGAAACAGCCTCATCGACGGGGTCGATGAAGGAGGAATTTGCTTCCGGTAGTCAGAAGCAGGCCGCGCAAGCGGAGGGGTCTAACGAGCCACTGGTATCTTGTCTTGCGACAGGGAACTGTAATAAAACAGTTCTATTAACGACAGCTGTTGTACAAGCTGAGTCGAAAGACGGGACCTTTCGTATGGTTAGGGCTTTATTAGACCAAGGGTCGCAAGGATCTTTTATTACGGAATCTATCGTTCAGTATTTGGGGTTAAAGAAATTTGCGGCTAAACACACTATAAGTGGTGTAGGGGGTGACAAAGGTGTGATCTCAAGGTCCACTGTCAACCTAAACATAAGATCTAGGGTTGATCCCCGTTTTCAAATTATGGTTAATGCCTACGTCTTGAAGTCGATTACGTCCCTTCTACCAGTTACGAAAGTAACTAGAGTGGAACGGATACAATTGACTGTGGGTGAGTTGGCTGATCCCGAATATCACAGGCCCAACAGAATTGACATTTTGTTGGGTGCTGAGATATACAGCCACATTATAAAGGCAGGTATTAACCGGGATTCGAGTGGGTCAATCTTAGTGCAAGATACTGCCTTCGGGTGGATATTGTCTGGCGCCTGTGAAGTGGATAAGCGGGCTAATGTCTCTTCTCATATCACGGTGATGCATTCTTGTCTAAGCGCTGACGAGTTCTTGAAAGGATTCTGGGAATTGGAAGCCGAACCAACTGGAATCAAGAAGATGCTCACGGAAGAAGAGATAAGATGTGAGGAGCTTTTTACAGCTACCACAGAAAGGGATAGTCATGGTCGATATATCGTACGGTTACCATTTCGGGACGCTGACCCGGACTGCAAGTATGGTGAGTCAAGGAAAATAGCTGAAAAAAGATTAAAAGGGTTAGAATTTAAATTAGGAAAGAATATTAAACTAAGAACAGATTACACTAATGTTATAAAGGATTATTTAGAACTTAATCATATGAGAAAGGTCACTAATTTAGAAAAAACCAATAAAGAAGCTGTTTACTTACCCCACCACGCTGTAGTCCGGGAGGATAAGGACACGACCAAGGTAAGGGTTGTGTTTGATGCATCCTGTAAGGGGATGAACGGGATATCCCTTAATGATAACTTGATGATTGGTCCATCTTTGCAAGCCGAACTCCGTCATACTATTATGTGCTGGAGAAAATATAAAATATGTCTAGTTGGAGACATAATCAAAATGTATCGACAAGTTCTAGTACATAAAGAAGATACTCCATTTCAGCGAATACTTTGGCGAGAAAGTCCTGAACGAGATATAGAAGAATTCGAGTTGGTTACGGTAACTTTCGGAACGGCCGCAGCACCATATCTTGCCGTGCGGGCCCTACAACAAGTAGCTAATGACGAGTGCCAAGATAGTCCTGAAATAGCAAAAATAATAAGAAACGACTTCTATATGGATGATCTTATGACTGGGGCTGAGAATGTCGATAACGGTTATAAGATTTACAGGGAACTGACGCGAGTACTGGCTAAAGGCGGGTTTCAAATGCAAAAATGGATTAGTAATAGCAAGGAATTATTGGATAAAATAAAAAATGAGAATGATAGTTCGGACGAAGTGTTGAGAATAAAGTTGGATGAAATAACAAAAATTCTAGGACTTACCTGGTATCCACGGGAGGACGTCTTTCGATACACTGTTAATCTTGCTCCGCTGTGTGAACCTGCTACGAAAAGGAAGGTTATTTCCGATATTTCACGGTTGTTCGATCCTCTGGGATGGTTGGCGCCATGTATAATTGGCGCCAAGGTCTTTATTCAGAAATTATGGCTGGCTGGTATTGATTGGGATCAAGAAGTTCCCATCAATTTATTGACCGAATGGATGACTTACCGTCAAGATTTACCCTCTTTAGAAAATGTGAGAATCCCACGATGGTTACATACCCACCAGACAGGAAGGCTGGAGTTACATGGTTTCGCGGATGCATCGAAACTAGCATATGCCGCTGTTGTATACCTCAGAGTGATAGATGAAAAGGAGAATATTCATGTATCATTAGTGACGTCGAAAACAAAGGTAGCTCCGATAAAACAGGTGTCGATCCCGAGGCTCGAACTATGTGGGGCAGTTCTATTGTCGAAATTGATTGTTGAAGTGGCTGAAGTATTAGAAATATCCAAGGCCAACCTATACGCTTACACGGATAGCGAGGTAGTGCTGGCATGGCTGAATCAGCACCCCAGCCGATGGAAAACTTTCGTTGCAAATAGGGTCTCGGAGATATTAACCACTATAGATACTCACCATTGGTCCCATATTTCGTCCAAGCAAAATCCAGCTGACTGCGCGTCTCGCGGTATCTCTCCAACAGAACTATCAACGACCTCAATCTGGTTTGATGGGCCAGAATTTTTGAGGCACAAAGTGATTGATTTCAAGAAACCAAAACACCTGGTCACAAGTCAAGAACAAACGAAGACGCACACCACTGTCTTGGATGTTACTCTATGGCAAAGGTTCTCTTGCTTATCCAAACTCCTTCGCGTAATTGCTTACTGTCGCAGGTTCTTGAATCTCAGGAAAACTTCAGGGAAAAAGCACTGCACTAAGCATTTGATAGCTCAAGAAATGAATGCAGCTTTGGAAGTGTGTGTGAAGAGATGTCAAGAGGAAGAGTTAGGCGAAGAATTAGAGGAATTGAGGGATGAAGGAAGTTTAAGTACAAAGAGAAGGCGATTGAAGTCCTTGAACTTGTTTTTAGATGCACATGGTGTAATAAGGGTAGATGGTTGCTAGGTAGAATAGAGCAAAAACATCCAGGTCCAGATAACGTTACTAGAGTGGTGACAGTACGCACAAAGGGCACAGTTATTAAGAGGCCTACCTCAAGGTTATGTATCTTACCTTTAAGCACATAAGTGTAACACTTTTGTATTTTTTTGTATGTACTCAGGTTGAGGGACAGAGTGCATTCTGTTCATGATGGGCGGTTGTTTGAAGGACAAGGTGCATTATGTCCTTGATGGGCGGTATGTCCAGACAATGTATATCTAGTTATAAATGTTCGAGTCATTGTCCTAATGTAACTGTCAAGTGGCTCGATAGATGGCGTTAAGATCGAATTAGGTCGCACTATGGTTTGTTCGAGTCATTGCCCTAATGTAACTGTCAAGTGGCTCGATAGATGGCGTTAGGATAGAATTAGGTCGCACTATGGTTTGTTTCACGGCCACCTATAAATAGCTGTAAAAATATTGTTGTTTTTGTGAATCGTCAAGTGATAATAATTACATCAAGTACCTACGAGTAAAAGTGTATCATTTCTTCGTCGTCCCGACCTCGTTCAGCTATCTCACTTTAAAAGGTAGCGCGGGAGGGAGATGGGTACAGGAAGCGTGTGTTTCAGTGTCAATGACTTGAATTAATACTATTGAGCAAAAAAAATACAAATTCTACTATCGGCGCAACCATAGTGTATTAATTAATATTCCACATTTTTATTATAGATTATTATAAATTACACATTATTACACATTATTATAAATTAATACTACTACTACCCAGTCCCATTGAAAAAACACACAATAAATTATTGTTATAAATATAATAATTTCACAAAAACATTATTACAAATGTATCATCATAATTTTATTGGATTTTCCTTATTCCCATTACCCGAGATTCAATTTAGAGTAAAAGAGAATATTAGGCAATTCACTATCCAAAATTACGTATACGTTTACGTTATTATGTCTTGCGGTTAGAGAATACGCCCCGGGCCGCTGACACAGACCTCATTTGTTCAATTTACCGTTGTCTTTTGCCCAATAAACCCACCTCTGTCCTATCTTATGGAGTTTTTCCCTGTGTCCTTTTTGAATTTCGTAAATAACTTAGTAGGGCTGATCAATATGGTTTCGCCTAATGTAGGTACGACAACCAAACAGAATTATATATTTAAAGGGATAGTTTTCCTGTCTGGTGGACAATTTCAGTAAGGAGATTAATGACATTAGATATAAGAAAATTCGGATATAGAACTTCTCTGGATAAAACAGATTCTCTTTTGTTAGGTTTGGTTTGAACTGCAAATTCTTTGCTAACACGTCTTTCCTCAACTCAACAAGTATTCACGCCTTAAAGTCTAAAAGGCGTGAATACTTTAAGGCTAGCGTTCACTCGCCAAAAGACCGTCTCGCCTCTCTAAGTAACGCGATTCACTCACCTCTAACGCAATGTTAGTAAAGATATTTATTCATTCAGCTGTAATAATCTAGCCAAGTATACAGCCCAAGCCAGTACATCAGATCAACCTATACACTCATGATCGTGATAATTTCATTATTCTGTCCTGATTTCTCTCAGTCGTATCGCGAATTCCTGTTCAATGTATTCACAGCCGAAGTATTACTTATTTCGATACAATAAAGCAAAGTAATCATAACTTCACTGTAATGATTCGTAGAATATCCTCCTTTGACTTTTATACTGACGGCACAGAAACTCTTGTGCCTACAGGGTTGGCAGTGCGATTGTGACTCCCTTGGTGTTGCACACGTCCATAGGCCACGGTAACCACTTTCCATCAGGTAGGCCGTGTGCTTGTCTGTCAACCAAGGGTTATAAAAATAAAATAGAACCGTCATGCTGAAATACAAGCAAAATGTTCGGTATAACTCTACCAATGCAAGATCGTGCAACATCTAACTCAGCATTTGTCAACCTCTTTTAACTTGAATGTAAAATAACTGTATATTGCTCTTTCTACTAGGAGCGATTTCATTTTAAGAATAGAGACGACAAACCTAAGCTCATTTGGCCTTAAAAAGTTGTCTACAATATGTGCTATGTCTGAAGTTTGTAAGACCCAGACTTTTGCTGTAATAACATCTGAGAACTTTCTAATATTTCTTGTTATGTGACAGTTTGTGAAGAATTTTGGGCATTTGTTATTCACGTTCATACGATAAAACGGATCTGTCTGTTCTTTTTCAAACATTCTTTTAATAGAAAATATATGTTTTCAAGATTTTTGAACTTAAGTAAAACCGACGGTAGTGGTCCCTCAACTTTGACACGGAATGAAAAATGATAGAGAAGACAAATTTTATCACAATGTTATAGTTTTTTACTTTACCTGTCACTTTTGATCAAAAATGTATGAAACATGGATGAGGTCCTTTGGCCTTAAGGATATTGATAGAGCCTTGAACACGCAAAATATGTAGCTACTAAAAATGACACTAAAAGCTATTTAATGTGTGCAATTAAAGCGCAAATTTCCGTGGTATAACTCATCCAGCGCGGACAGTGCCCGTTCAAAATTAAATTTATCATCAACGAATAATCGCCGCTGTTACAAAACCACAGATGTTCATAAATAAGGAGCACTTGGCACAGATTACTAAAAATCCTCACAGCAACATTTTCAGTCCATTATATTTGTGTATTTCTTTTTTTAATGTTAACGTTTATTCTAGGAAATATAACTGTGAGATATAATATTTGCATTGGTTTGGGTGTTTCTATGTGTAGTATGTATGGACCTATTTACTAAAAAAGAAACTGTATGTTCGCTTACCCGCATAAAATCCATAACACAAGCTAGTTAAGCTTCGGTTACTATGGGTATTGATAGTGTTGTGCAGAATTTTGTACAACATGACTTAATGAACTTATTCGGTTGTCAAGACTTGGGCTCAATTTAGGGACCAAAACTAGGTCTTGACAATTATCCAGTTGCTCGCAGTACGTATCATTGGTGATACCACCTCTAAAAACATAATTTACTCAATCCTCATTAAGTATTTTTCATGGTAATTGCGAGAAATATTACCCAGTAAATTGGCCTTATTTCGAAAAACAAGCATTCATAACCCAACTAGGGAAAGCCTGTAATTCATTTATCAATACCAAACCAAAAACCCCTGTTATATTAAGTTAATTATGTTACCCAATGAGATTAATCTAATTACAATTAAGTTAACAACTTGAATTAAATTTATTTAGGGTATATCGATGTGTCCTCTCTTTGTATGGGACGAAATATACGTGAGTGAAATGTAAGAGGTTGCGTGCAGATGTTTGTAATAACACCCGTCCTTGCTTAGTTTACTTAATTAAATTAAGTTGTCAAGCAAAAGGAGTGTTATGATTTTGACAGGCTATGAATGTATGTACGTAGGTATGTTGTGTATGTATGTATGTATGTAGGTTCATCTGTTCCCTCATAGCTCCTCAACAACTAATTAGAACTGGACAAATGAGGTATCATTAGAAGCAACTTAGTCCGCTGGTTATAGGCTATATAATGTGTCGCTGAATCTAATGTGGCGCCCTCAGACGGTCAAAAAGTACTGCGTTAAAAAATAAATTTCAGATAAATTTGCCGTATTTGGTATCAACTGAAAGGGTTTAATTAGCACCTTCCAAATATATAAATTATGCATATTTCTTGCCCCAAAATAATATAAACATAAATTTAAGTTTAAAACCAAAACCCGGCTACTGAAAATATCACGCTCCAAAAAGTATTAAACAAAAAATATCAAGTTATGCCGCTGTCGTATGCCACCTAATCTAACAAAATAATACATTCTAGGGAAAAATGGCATACAACCACGGCTATCCTTGATATTTTCTTGCTTAATACTTTTAAGCGCTTGATTTTCAGTTAGAAGTAATAAATTTATTTATTAAATGTAGGTAGTAAGGTATTCATAAATTAGATACAATAAAACTAAAATAACTATTATACAACGTATAGCAAAGGATAATTAAAATGCGAATTCCACCGCATCGCATGCTTCTTATTCCACATCTAACTTTTTAGAAATTAGATGTGGAAAAATGCGACGTACAATCTAACAGCATGCAGTTATATTTCAAGGGTTTTATTTACGCCCTTTCAGGGGCCGAGTATCGTGATTAACACGCCCCATACTCAATATAGACGAGCAAGGATCCTTTAATTTATTTTTTAGTTATGTAGGTATATCCCTCACGGGTATAGACATTATTTTACCGGGCTAGCCATGTAGTATCGCTACTAGTAGAGAATGAATAGGATTCTGTAATTCTAATTAAGTTGTCATTTATTTCTGGCCTATCATCACTCCCGTAGTAATTAAGAACAGAGCAAACGATTTAATTTTAAGCAAATTTAAATGATTTTAATTTGTTAAAATGAAATGGTAATTTCTTCACTCAATTTTTTGCAGGAAATGGAAGGTTAGACAAAGATTAATATTGTCATAATTGAGAAGAGGGACAATTATATGAATTAATTATTATAATACCGTACATTTTTCTTTGTAAGATGAGATATGAAATATCTTAGAAATACCTGTCCTATCTTCCATATAATTTCTTAAAATACTCCCATTTTGCAATGCAAGCTTTTCGAAAATGCTGTTATTGAATGAAAATTTTAAAGCATTTAGTATGCTAACTATTCAAGTCGATTAAGATATAGAAACAATTGAAGGTACAAAAGGAAAGATCGCGGATTCGAATCCCGCCTGAAGCGATTAAATTTTTCTATATTTTAATCGAATGTTGTTATTGTTGTAATCAACAAACTTATTTAGTCAATACAAGACAATTTAATCAAATTAAAATAACAACTCTTAACTCATAGCTCACGGCTCATGGCTCACGGCTCATGGCTCACGGCTCACGGCTCACAGCTCACGGTTCACGGTACACGGCTCACGGCTCACGGCACACGGCTCACGTCTCACGGCACACAGCTCACGGCTCACGGCTCACGGCTCACGGCTCACGGCTCATTTATTTATAAGGACAATATTACACGTCAGGTATATCATTCCCATAGGCAAGTAACAATTATGCTGTTTCATTTCAAAGCCGAAAGTGTTTTACGCAAATATGTTTTAATTCAATACATGCACACATAATATTCACGCCTGTAAATCCCGCAATTCACCAACTACGATTTTCGGTTCCACGTAATGGGGGACCTATTGCCGTCAAGCGGGCACTTTGTTTGGCGTTCATTAAATACGGGGAAATATTTGATAGACGGCGCCAACAGCAAATAGAACGCGGAAGGAGTCGACTGGGGCATTTACTGACTGCGTCAGCGCCTGAATCTAGCTACCATTATTCTTATGTTACAGACTTAGAGTCTAAAATCCTTTGTTCTTATAATTGAGAACTTGTCGCACTGTGTCTCAAGATTTATTCAGGAAAAATGGAAATAGACGTATGTTTGTTATATTTTAATATTAATACTTATTGGAAATATGAAGATTTTTAAAATTTCCGAACGACGAAATTCGATGTTGCGTTAGGGAATTATTAAATAACTACAGCATTTACTTGTATTTATCAATCTCAATTTTCTTCAATTTATTAATACGTGTTGAATGAAAAAAAATAACTTTTTCAGATGTGCTAGCTGCATTAAAAATAGAAAAGCTATTCCGAGACGACACGAATTAATCAGCTAATTGCGCGTTTTTACCATTTTGCTGCGTCAGCTGTTTGAAACTGTTCTCTCGCCTGGAAGACACCAGTACCCGTTTTTATAGGAACGTAATAGGTATTAATTATTTTTATTTCATGACTTAAGGCCACGTCAGAGCAGATTCTTTAAATGTCGTGTTTTGAACTGAGTACATATTATTGGACTTTTTCAACTCACTTGACGCTCCAGTCAACTCCACCTGCAAATCAGTGAACATGCAAAACTAACTTTTGAAGCAGGCAGAACACGGCGGTATTCCCGTCCTAATTGAGCAGTCTGACTTGGGAAGTATCTCCACCCTACAGAACTACAGAAACTACTTCATAACCTCGTGTTGTGTTCCCAGCGGTGAGTAGGGTAGCCAAAGCTCACTGGAGAGTTTTTGTACTGTCAGTGGGAAGACTAAAGGCTTGTCCTAATTGTGACTTCTGCACTGATGGCACAGACACTCTCTGTTCTTACAGGGTCGGTAGCATGGGTGACTCTCCTGGTGTTGCACATTTACATAAGTCACGGTAACCACTTTCCATCAGGTGGGTCGTGTGCTTGTCTGCCACCTATGTTGTATAAAAAAAGGTCTTCCACACAGGGTTTGGAGCTGTCACTGGACTTCTGGCTCTGAAGTGAAATTTTAGCAAACGAAAATAAAAATTTTCATCACAATTGATTTAATACTTTACAGTTACTTTCGCATTAATAAAATTAGTATAGATCCAATAGCATCGTTCTATGTTCTAATAAAAACACACCCTATTATTATAATAATTAAAGAATACAAAACTAATTTTTAATAATAATACTAAAAATTAATAAGACGTCTAGCAGGAACGTGATCCAAAATAAACGACGTATGATGTTTAGATTAATTATATAGAGTTCTCGTTTCTGCTTTGAATCACTCAAGCATAAACAATTTTGATTTATTAATTATCTCTCCAAGACCGTGTTGATGAAACCACATGTTTAACTTCGTTTTACACTAATATTTATCCTTTTTAGGGTTCCGTACCTCAAAAAGGAAAAAAGGGAACCCTTTGGTTGTACGTCTGTCCGTCTGTCTGTCTGTTTGTCTGTCTGTCAACACCTTTATCTCAGGAATGCGTGGAGGTATCAAGTTGAAATTCATACCACATACTTAACTCTATAACGACTTAAAAAGGTGCAAAAATCAATCTTCTAAGTGAACGCAATCAAAATATATTACGGTTTTATATAGCTTAAGTTACGGAACCCACTCGAAAATAGCATATAATAAGTTTATGCTTGAAACTATTTCATCAATAAAGAAATGAGAATTCATTAGTGCTTTTTTCAGTGTAGCAATCCCAATGGAACTTGATGAGACTAAAATCGTACGTCTCGGGTCTTCAGATGCCAGAGTGTAACCTATAAATCATAAGGCATTTCTCTCTCATACCGGCTGACCCAGAGTCATCTCCGTTTTCGAAATCGGGTACACCGTCACCGTAAGACGGATATATGTATAGAAGAATTTGGATGGTTTCGGGCGAAGGTTCTGTGGCGTTCCCCCTGTAAGGGAAAGATTGCGGGTTCGAATCCCGCCTGGATCGATTCAATTTTTTCTATATCTTAATCGAATCATTAGTACCAACTTATTTTATACTTATATATGGCTTGGTTATGTACTCATAGCTGTATAAAAGTCATACTTACTCGTTACATACTAATAGGATGGTTTCAAGCGGGTGTGTGATTTGTCCTATTATTTTAGGTCTATAATGATGCCCATGGGGAATACCTATTCTCACCCATTCTATTACCTGCAAAATATGAATCGCAATTATCACAAAATATAAAGTAAATGTAAGCATGAGTTTATCTATGTGTGATACATATACATGAGGATATCCCTAAGGGCCTTTGAGATAGGGAGAGACAAGAGCCCGCAATTTGCTTCTATCCTGAATTCGCCTTTCGAGTTTCCTCATTAAACCTTTTATGCTAGTCTGCTTGTTGATGCCGCAGTAAGATGCTTCTGATCAGGCCTTTATGAACATTACTAATTGGATTGGTGTATGAGATCTATATAGACTCATTTACTCTGGGTATATTTGCCTTATACTGAATCTGTCGTTGACTCAGTGATACTGAGGTGATTGAGACACGTACAACGAAACCAGTGCCCGACTGGTACGTGTGGCGGCGGTGGGGTCCGCAGCTGCTGACCGTACCTGTAGCCAGGAGCGATCTACTGGCTAAAGCACTTCTTATATGTAGTATCCTGGTCAGAAATGAAGTTCATAACTAAAAATATCTTTTCGTGCAATATGAGTGAATTCGTAAGGGTTCTTTTGTGACTACAAAGGTTAAAATGTGTTATAGATTTTGTATATACGAGTAACTTACTATTTGTTTTTCTGTACTTGTTATGTTTGTTTTTGTAAATATTTGTAATAATTTAACTACGCTATCGTATTAAGTGACAACAACCTGTAATGATATTGTAAGGTTAACATAAATAAATAAAAAGAATTGGTTGAAATGAGTTGAATTTTTCAGTCAGTGAATATAAAAGGATTCGACTTCGACTCGGTGCAAAGACGGGCGTTGAGCCTGGTTGACAATCCTACACTCGCAGGTAGTGTGGAACCTCTTAGTCTTAGGCGGGACTTTGCCTCGCTATGTGTGTTGCCTATACAATGGTTTGTGCTCAGATGAATTGTTTGACATGATGCCCACAGCTACATTCTATCATCGCACCTCTAGCCATAGGCAGGGAATTCATCCTCACACATTGTGAACTGAGACGGTGCGCACTGTGCGGTATGAAAGAAACTTCATCCCACACACACTCAAGCTGTGGAATGACCTAACTGCTGCGGTTTTCCCAAGCACCTACAATATGGGGTTCTTCAAGAGGGGCATCAGAAGGTTTCTTCGTGGTCGGCAGTGCGAGTGTAACCTGTGTAATACCCTTGGTGTTGCATACGTCCATAGACCACGGTAACCACTTCAGGTGGGCCGTGTGCTTGTCTGCCACCTAGTAAGAGAGTCCCTGTTTCGAAAAGGTGGCTGGTTGTGCTTTTGTCGGTATGTCTGTATGTTTGTTAGTTCCGATCTGGAGGGCGCATTTCTTAGTCGATTCTCACCAAACTTGGCTCACATAAGAATGTCAAGTTTGGTGAATAGACAAGAATGTGTGCCAAGTTTTGTGAAAATCGGAAAAATTCAAAATGCTACTTTTATCGTGGCCTTATTTGATGAGAGGCAAAATGGGGGAGAAAAGGGGGAAGTTTGTTGTCGCGTTATATATGAACGGATCTTAGCTAGATTGGATCTAGATTTCTAGTTAAAACATCAAGGACATCATTCCTCACAGATTGTGATAAAAAATCATGCTTCGTAAAGGTGCACTTCGTTACATAAAAAAAACAAATGGGGAGAAAAAAATATGGTAGCATTTTTTTAAGAACGAAAGAACTCTTTTTTTTCGTTATACATACCGATAGTTTCAAATAAGTACGCTACGTATTTTTTAGGATAATAGATTTGATTAAGGGTATCTCACCGGCTCCGGTGTGGAGGTATCCGCGGGGATATTGCGCACGTAAAAAAAAAAAAGGGTATCTGAAAAATGTGGTAAAGGGCACTCGCGAGGTCGAACTACTAGTAATATCTGCAACGCACACACCGCCGCCGATGGAGTAGAACAGGGACACCCCATCTCTTCTGGTGGGTGATGTAGAAAGCGATTAGGGTATAGGGCTGTTCTCTATCCGACAGTAAATATACAGTATACAACCCATATCAATATGCGCTTGACGGCCATAGGCTCGTTCCAAATTACGTGGAATCAAAAATTATACTTGGTAAAATAACATAACATAACATAATATAAAATCACGTCTATATCCACGAAGGGGTATGCAGAGGTGCTAGCACCCACATTTCGCCAGTTTATGTTTAGGTCCCAATGTAATAGGTGGCGAGCCTATTGATATTAACCGGGCACTTATAAACCTGCGATAAATACACATATAACTTCGAAAAGTAATTGGTGTGTGCCAAGGTAAAACCTGGGATCGAACCCGAGACCCCGTCTCAGCAGTCCATTACCCATACCACTAGGCTACTGTGGTTAGCTTGGTAGCTTGGTAAAATATTGGTGTTAAAACACCTCTGTATACCGCTTCGGGAATTCACAGGTGTGAATATATGTATAACATCATAAATTCAATCCAGTTAAACAAATTTACATTTATGAAATTTATCCTGAAAGTATAAAACAGTTTAATTTTAAACCTCTTTAAACTAAAAGAATTTTACGGCAGCTCGAAGATGCTCGAAGTCAATAGGTGTTCGAACTAGTTTATCTTCCCATTATCTCCCGATCAGTGTTTTACCGTGTCGTAACATGCAACCACGGGAAGTGAATGGGCCCCCCTTGTCGTAAATAAGTGACTAAAACTCTTAGTTTTTGGAATACTGCCATCTCTATTAGCACTTTTTGGCTTGGCTATAGACCATATAGAAATAATTTTGTACGTTTCTGTACTTTGTGCGCTTAAATTTTTCTAAAAGAAAAATAAGGAGCGGTAAAAATTATGTCTGTTTTTATTTCTGTTTGTCAATCCTGCGGGGTAATATCTAACTGGCCTTTGGGAATTTCGATGTTGGAAATATGAAATTCTCCAACTGTTGAAGACTGGATTATGTACTACTATGTACGTTAAATTGGTCTCAAGAGGTATTAAGTGATGAATAATCGATATCAGTGAGTTATATTTTAAGCAGTCATAATTATTACAAGTATTTTTAATTTAAAAATATAAACATAAAACATAAACTTACGCCTATATCCCCGAAGGGGTAGGCAGAGGTGCTAGCACCCACATTTCGCCAGTTTATGTTTAGGTCCCAACGTAATAGGTGGCGAGCCTATTGCCATTAACCGGGCACTTATAAACCTGCGATAAATACACAGACAACTTCGAAAAGCATCGAAAAGTCATTGGTGTGTGCCATGGTAAAACCTGGGATCGAACCCGAGATCTCGTCTCAGCAGTCCATTACCCATACCACTAGGCTACCGCGGTTATTAAAAATATAAATAAACTGATTATAAGTGTTCGTTACTAATTAACTGCTGTAACAGCGGATATGTAAGTTTAAACTCTAGTTTTTGTGTACTGAGAATCAATTTAAGTAAACTGAACCGTGATAGACAATCATCAATAAAGAAAAGCGAATTAGGGGTAACTGTCTCGAAAATAAAATTCAACTGATGTCTTTGTTAGCGCAAATTTTATTTTTATTACAGTAATCAAAGTTAATGAATCGAAAAAGTTGTTGTTTATAAATATTTGATATAGATAAGTTGTCTACTCGAAAAGTTGATGTTCATAAATACGCCATTTTGGGTAAAGATCCAAGATGGCATGCGGTTTTAGTCGGGTATGAGGTTACCTAAGACATATCCCTAGCACCCTAGCTTCTTGTTCTTCATCTTAGCCGAGTCGCAACCGAAGCTTTATCAACTCTGACTCTGGGGTCCGCTTTACCTCTATAACTACGTATTTGGTTAAACTTCGATATTTTCTTTGAAACGACTTCCATCTAACCTCCACACCTCAAAGGTGATATCAAAACATTGCAGCTAGAGCAGTTGTTGGACTACTTAGTGCTCCAACTACCCGTAACGACTGACTGCCATAGATGTTCGTATCGCAACCAGGGCCGACTGCCGACCGGCTTAACCAGACTGCAAGGCTCGACCAGACCAATGCCAATGATATTCATCCCATTCGGATCCGCGATTCCTGTGTATTGGCCACGTTCACTACCACCACGCCACAGAGGCTGACTGCACAGGGGTATCTTGAAATCGTAGACGGACTCGTGGGCTGACCCAGGCTATCTACGATTTCAAGATACCCCCCACGAGTAGGTATGAAGTACTTCAATCACTGCTCTATCACTGCATGACCCTCTCTGTCTCTTCCCATGCGGTGTCGTACAAGGTGACTAAGGTATAGGGCTGTTTAACATCAGACAGATATATACAGCCCAGACTCAGCCTCAGATTCATGGCTCGAGGCAACAATAGTGCCCGGAAAACGGCAACGGCAAAAAATGAAAGTTCACGAAAAATATAATAAACATTTCGTAGATAGACGATCGTAACTGGAGTCTTACTCCATAATCTAAGCCAGACTCCGATCATCATTCGCTTTCATCGATTTGACAAAATGCCTTATTTCTTTAACATGAGACCAATAATATATTAAGACAAAATTAACATGAATTAGCATCCAGATCAGATAGTGAAGTAACTAAAATTAATATTGAATGCGGGCAAATAGTCTGTTACATTCTGATAGTGGATTAATTTTCTTTGATCATCTGTCGTTTATGTTACATTAATAATCGAAGTTAATGAACTGATTGATGTGCTAATCGAAGTCAGACTTCGTTACCTTAAGCAGTAGCGGGTAAATGTATTTTAATCATTACTATTGGTACATGTTGTATGTATACGTAACCATGATATAATTAACCGACTTCAAAAAGGAGGTTCTCAATTCGATTGTTTTTTTTTACTCTCTGGCTGGCTTTAACCAAAGGGACGTATAAAATAATAATTTCTTTTGCTATCATGATGTTACTGAACAGTTACGTCATAACAAATAAGTACAGGCTTTAATTTATATTAAACTAAATTTCTTTATTACATTAATGTTATTAAATAGATAGGCCTCATGAGTGCAAACGTAATCTTTCGTGAGCCAAAGATACATATACATATTTTTTTACTTTATCATATTTTATGCACATTGTTCCTTTTTATTAAAGTAACCCTAATAAAAATATATATACCCAGTATCCATATATCAAACATCACATATAAAACAGAACTCGATACAAAAAACGTATCTGTAACGTAAAAGATAGCCGCGTGGTTCCCGGCAGTGTAGAATTTGGGCCACCCTATCATCCATGCGGTGTCGTACAAGGCGACTAAGGGCTAGACTAGGGCTGTTTAACATGAGACAGATATATACAGCCCAGACTCAGCCTCAGATGCATGGCTTGAGTCAACAATAATATCCGGAAGACGGCAATAGATTCACCCCCTATTACGTATACCGAATTCAATGATTGGTGAAATGTGGATGTTAATTCCCCTCTGCCTAACCCTCTGGGGAGAAAGGCGTGATTGTATGTATGTATGTATGTATGTAAAGAATGCGTAAACACCCTACTACACATGTTTTTCTTTTTTTTTACGTGCGCAAAATCCCCACGGATACCTCCCCACCGGAGCCGGTGGAGGAGGTTATGTCGGACTCAAACCGACTAAAACGCACGCCGCCTGTGGGTCGCTTTGGTTGCCGAAGGTGAGGTTGACAGGCATATCCCTCGCACCCCGGCCGACCCAGGGCCATCTCTCACGATTTGGCCCTCTTCTCGGGTGTGGAGACTACAGAGTCCCCAACTCGTCCCTGGAAACGGGGAGGCGCGGCAGGCGCGCCACCGCCGCGGCCTGCTTCTGCCAGGGTGACAGGCGACTCCACCTGTCACCCCCAGGCCGGCGCTCATGGAGGCGGAGGTCGTTCATCGACCTCCGACGCCTGAGTTGCCTTCGTACGCGGGCAGCTTGTCTTGCGATCCTTCGTCGCTCCCGCTGCCGCTCCCACCCCGCCTCCTCCTTCACGAGCATTACTTGCTCGCAGAAGGAGGCGCCGGCCGCCCACGCATCCGCGCAGCGGACCATCGCCGCGAGCAAGGTGGAGAGCGTGAGAACTCTCACTCCCAGGGCCGTCACAAGCTCCCGTCTCGGCGTCTCCCACACCGGACACTCGGTGAGCGTGTGCGGCCCTGAGTCCTCACTCGCGTCGCAGTGATGGCACTCGGACGTTGGCTCTTTCTCCATCCGACGCAGATACTTCCCGAAGCACCCGTGCTCGGTGATCATCTGCGTCAGACGGTACAAGAGGCTGCCGTGTGGCCTCTTTAGGCACTCCCCCTTGATGGGTCTTACCGCCGCTACTGCTACACATATTCTTATGTAGGACACAATTACAATAGGAGAATCTGCACAATTTAGAATATTCTACAAAGCGCTATCTAGACATAACATAAACACAACTAAAGTTTGTAGTAGGTTCTAGAATGCGGATAAACATACTTACATAGGTACGTGCACAGAGCAGGAATTGAAACTTCGACTTCCGATGTAGCATTCTAACGCTCTCATAACTTCTGATTTTCCCACAGAAAATAACATTACGTTTTGTGTTTTAACAATAAAAAACGTTATAAACACTCGAGTATGGGGAAACTAAAAATTCCCCTGCACACTTCAGTGGGTGAAGGAACCCCAAATGTAAGCCATAATCCGTTCAAACTATGAAAAAAAGACAGTAACTCATCCGAAGCCTGGCATCGTCTGCGCCCGCAAATGCCGCTGAAGGGGATAAACTAATGGACTACATTAAAAAGTAATCCGCTGACACTTAGCACGCGGTTACGGCTTTACCCTTCCATTTTAAAAAGCGCTTTATTATTTTTTCATAATTGAAACGCTAAATTTATAAAAAAATTAACAATATTTCGAATTAATTAGAACGTTAAGTAAAAAAGCCATAAAAACCTATATCGTCTCTTACACTTTTTAGATGTTACTTCCCGTAGTTCTACTGGAAGAGAGACTTCGTCCAATATATTTTTTTACCCGACTCCGTCGAAGCCAACGGAGGGTTATGATTTTGACAGGCTATGTATGTATGTATGTTAGTATGTATGTATGTAGGTTCATCTGTTCCTCATAGCTCCTGAACTACTTATTAGAACTAGTCAAATGAGGTTTCATTAGAAGCGTCTTGGTAGTCCGCTAGTTGTACGCTATATGACGTATCACTGAATCGAATGTAGCGTCCTCTACCGGTCGTAAAGTAGTGTGTTAAAAATAAACTTGAGATAAATACACCGCGTTTGGTATTGACATTACAAATATGTATAAATTATATGTGTCACTAGCCCCCCAAAAAAAAAAAATTTAGTTAAAATCTAAAACCCAACTGAAAAATCTTGCTTTAAAAAGTATTAAACAAGAAAATTTCAAAGAAAACCGTGGTCGTATGCCACTTAGTCTAACAAAACAATACATTCTAGGAAAAAGTGGCATACGAGTGACGTTTCTTTGTTCGATACAGAAATTGTGACGTCATTCTTCGATGAGGTTCGAGCTTTACGAATGAAATTAACATTATGAAAATATCTTATATTTAAAAATTGAAACTAATTCACACATACTGCAGACCACGGCTATCCTTGAAATTTTCTTGTTCAATGCTTTTTTAAGCGTGAATTTACAGTAGTCGGGTTTTATACAGTGTGGTGTCACACGACCAAGGTAATAGTTATACAATTAGACTATATATACGTACATACATACATATATTCACGCCATTATCCCCGATGGGTTAGGCAGAGGTGAATTAACACCCACTTTTCACCAGACTATAAACTAACTCTATAGATACAGTCACTGGCACTACAAAGCGGCGTAAAAAAGATCTACTACTTTGGTATAAGTTGACATGTTACGTTAGGTTAGACATCCAATAACATGCACATATTGACAGTTCAAAGAACAATATTGTCATTGCATTGTATTTTGTTAGAAACAACAACTAGCCCACCGCAGTCCACTGCTGGACTAGGCCTCTCCCAATATTGGGAGGCTTTGACCTACTGTTCCCACGCTGGCCAGACGTGTTGTTGGTTTGTTAGAAAACTTCGTCTATTTAGAATGTTGTTAAAGAGTATACACCTGTATACTAATTTCCTTGGTCCCGTGTATACAATCATTTATATGTAGTTCATATTAGAAGTGAGAAATATACATCAGGCTTTTGTACGAAACCCAGAGATTTAATAACATTTAAACTATCACGTTCCATGATATTCAATAATGTTAACGGGAGTTAACGCGTTGGGGACTCTGTGGTCCCCACACTCGAGGTCCCCACGCTCTATACCTATATTTACAAATTTTCACTTACATTACTTCTTAAACTTCGATACAGATAAACGGCATCATTGAGAAGCCGTGATGAATTAAAACAATAAACTAAATCGTCATATTCAAGAGTATTTCACGGTGGCCTGGGGGTGACGGCTGGAGCCGCCTGTAACCTTGACAGATGCAGGCCGCAGCGGCGTCGCGCCTCGCGCGTAGTCCCCTTTTACGGAAACGAGTTGGGGACCCTGTGGTCCCCACCCCTGAGGAGAGGGCCAGATCGAGAGAGATGGCCCTGGGCCGGCCGGGGTACGAGGGATATGCCTTTTTTTTTACGTGCGCAAAATCTCCACGGATACCTCTCCATCGGAGCCGGTGAGAGAGGTTATGTCGGACTCGAAACGAGTAAAACGCACGCCACCTGTGGGTCATTTTGGTTGCCGAAGGTGAGGTGGCCCTCTTCTCGGGTGTGGGGACTACAGAGTCTCCAACTCGTCCCCGGAAACGGGGAGGCGCACCAGGTGCGCCACCGCCGCGGCCTGCTTCTGCCAGGGTGACAGGTGGCTCCACTTGTCACCCCCAGGCCGGCGTTCATGGGGGGCGGAGGTCGTTCATCGACGACGCCCGAGTTGCCTTCGTACGCGGGCAGCTTGGCTTGCGAACGAGGGATATGCCTGTTAACCTCACCTTCGGCAACCAAAAATGACCCCTAAGCGGCGTGAGTTTTGGATTTTGCGCACGTAAATAAAAATGGCAAAACAAAGGTATGTATGTAGCTATACCATAATCGCGTTAATTCCCGTTAACATTATTGTATACCCAGAGATTTGTTTTATTCCAACAAGACAACGTAACAAGGGGTGGAACAAATATGTTACATCGTGCAGTCTACGTTTGGGTCCGAAGTATCCCTAAACTTTGTTATGAAACTTTACAAACTTTAATATATTGCTGTTGTAAGTCATCCTGTTATTATTGAAGTATAGCGAAGCGGGAGCTACTTACACTGTGAGTTTTTTTTATTCAACTTATTGGCAGACAAGCACACATTCCACCTGATGGAAAGTGGTTACCGTGGCCTATGGACGTGTGTAACACCAGAGGAGTCACACTCGCGCTGCCGACACTGCAAGCACAGAGTTTTTGTGCCGTCAGTGTAGAAGACAAAGCAGGACAAACCTTTTCCCACTGACGGCACAAACTCTCCAGTGAGCTCTGGCTACTCTACTCGCCGCTGGGAACACAACTCAAAGTTATTATGGCCCCAGTCGTACTGCTCAATTGGACAGAAACACCGCGGTGTCCTACCTCATACAAAAATTAGTTATTAAAGTATTGTATTGTTTATTTTATTGCTGATAATATATTGTGTATTATACTTATTAAAATATAATAGGTGAAATATATTAATTGTACCTTTTTTTGCTGATAATTGAATATTGTCAATAAAGGGCAAAGTGGCGCAATACTTTTTTTTTTTTTTTACGTGCGCAAAATCCCCACGGATACCTCCCCACCGGAGCCGGTGGAGGAGGTTATGTCGGACTCGAACCGACTAAAACGCACGCCGCCTGTGGGTCGTTTCGGTTGCCGAAGGTGAGGTTGACAGGCATATCCCTCGCACCCCGGCCGACCCAGGGCCATCTCTCACGATCTGGCCCTCTTCTCGGGTGTGGGGACCACAGAGTCCCCAACTCGTCCCCGGAAACGGGGAGGCGCGCCACGCGCGCCGCCGCCGCGGCCTGCTTCTGCAAGGGTGACAGGCGGCTTCACCTGTCACCCCCAGGCCGGCGCTCATGGGGGGTGGAGGTCGTTCATCGACCTCCGACGCCCGAGTTGCCTTCGTGCGCGGGCAGCTTGTCTAGCGATCCTTCGTCGCTCCCGCTGCCGCTCCCGCCCCGCCTCCTCCTTCACGAGCATTACTTGCTCGCAGAAGGAGGCGCCGGCCGCCCACGCATCCGCGCAGCGAACCATCGCCGCGAGCAAGGTGGAGAGCGTGAGAACCCTCACTCCCAGGGCCGCCACAAGCTCCCGCCTCGGCGTCTCCCACGCCGGACACTCGGTGAGCGTGTGCGGACCTGAGTCCTCGCTCGCGTCGCAGTGATGGCACTCGGACGTTGGCTCTTTCTGCATCCGACGCAGATACTTTCCGAAGCATCCGTGCTCGGTGATCATCTGCGTCAGACGGTACGAGAGGCTGCCGTGTGGCCTCTCTAGCCACTCCCCCATGATGGGTCTTACCGCCGTTACTACGGCGTGCCCTGCGCTTGGTTGCCCAAGTCGTCTCTCCCATTCTGCCACCATTTCCCTGTGGAGCCGGGATCTCACGGCCCGAATTTCTTCGGGCTCGGGATCGTGACCCCGCTCCCGCGCCGCCCTTCGGAACCTGTATAGCGCCGAAAGGCATCTCGCTTCCAGGATCCATGGTGGCGATCCGGCGAGGAGACTCGCCGCGTTGAATGATATCGTGCGGTACCCCCTTATGATGCGGCACGCCAACTTCCGCTGCGGACGCTGCAGCAGAAGCATGTGCCGATCACTCAGGGTGTCCGCCAACACGGGACACCCGTACAGGGCCATGGACCGCACGACACCCGCGTAGAGTCTCCTGCAGGAGTCATCCGGGCCCCTCAGGTTGGGCAGTAGCCGCGCCAGAGCGTTGGCTGTGCCCGCCAATTTGGGGCCCAGACTTCGGAAGTGCTTCCCGAAGTCCCACCGGCCGTCGAGCACGAGCCCCAGATATTTCATCTGGGGCTTGATGCCGATGAGAGTGCCTCCCACTGTGAGACTGGAACCAGGTGGTGGCGTGCGCCGAGGTCCATGAAAGAACATGGCCTCGGATTTATGCAAAGCCACCTCAAGGCCCAGCCGCCGGATCCGTTCCACGACTTGAGCAACCGCGGTCGTGGCCCTCAGGATCGCTTCGCGGTGTGTAGCTCCGCTCGCCGTCACTAGCGTGTCGTCCGCATAGCACGTGACGGCGGCGCCGTCCGCAAGCTCACCGCGAAGCACCCAGTCGTATCCAATGTTCCACAGTAGCGGCCCGAGAACCGATCCCTGTGGAACACCGCACGACATCTCACGCCGACCGACGCCGGTCGCACTTGGGTAGATGACGGAAGTGGCGCAATACTGATAGTAATAGACATTTTTAAGAAATTAGTATGCATTTCTTGTAAAAATCGGTACAAGTCAACATCTAGAACTGGATTTCAACCCGCGACTTTTAGCTACCAACCAGTTGCTTTCTCCTAATACTCTTACCATGTCATGGATGTTTGAAATTCTCATACATCTTGGTTCGACGCGGTAGCTATCTACCTAAATTCTTACGAACTATATAGTTATACTTATTGTACGATGTTGACTTTTCCGGTTGTAACTTTTTTTATTTATTTATTTATTTATTTATTATAATCATTGCAAATATGGGTTACATATAGTTGTTATAGGTAGCAGGTAGGTTTCACCATATTTTACCATAGTAGGCATGCAATTTTACAAGCTAAATTGGGAAGTGAATTAATTAATATGTTATATTCATGCTTAGAAAATTCAAATTATTAGAGTATCATAACATTATTTTGTCATTTTTATAGATTCTAGGATATAAATCAAAATGTCATATTAGTATTTTAGTACACATACTTAAAAATTTAAAATTAATTAACATTTATTATTTTACTACACATCTACTGTTTTGTCATTTAAATAATCATTTACCGTATAATAACATTTGCTTAACAAAATATTCTTAATTACTTTCTTATATATGTTAAGTTCCCCAATCTCCATAATTCTTTTCGGTAATTTGTTGTAAATTCGTGGAGCCATACATAAAAAACTACTATTCATTAAACCAGTCCTGTTTGATGGTAAGCTTAAAGTTAATTTTTTCCTCTTACTGTTTAATGTTGTAAACAAATGCACATTTTTACGGACAAAGAGTAGGACTTCCAGAATGTAAATACATGGCAGTGTTAATACCTTTAGCTGTGAGAAGTGGGGTTTACAACTGTCCGTCGGTTTTAAATGGCATATCGACCTAATACACCTCTTCTGTGCCACAAATGCTGCTTCATTGTCAGTAGAATTGCCCCAAAACATGATACCATACCTCAAGAGAGGTGCAACATAACCATGATATGCTGTCAGAACGGCTGATTGACTGGCAGATTTCCTCAGCATGTAAAGCGCATATGAAAACGATGCTACTTTTTTGCATAATATTTCTATATGGTTTTTCCAACGTAGGTTATTATCAATATTGAGGCCCAAAAACTTCGATGTCTCTACCTCTGTAATTTTTTTATTTAAGTACTGAATGTCATTTTGTAGTATTATTATTGTTTGGAGTATCCTTTTGTTATTTTTTGAAGTGAAAACTTCTTTAGCGGCGCTGTGTACTTTTTTTGGAATGGGTAAAAATTTCTAAACTCGCGTCAGGACACGTGACGTGATCGAAAATTCGTAAAACGGATGGAGAGAGGACAGGCGGCGCAGGGCGCTTGCGCGAATGTTCGTGTGTGTTAATGTTACAGCGTGCCTTAATATCAAAAATGCACAACGTTAATATTCAAGTTTTCACTTCTGCCGGCACTCCCGGAGTGCAACTCGTCGTTTTTTTTTGTGTTTTATTTTAGTTTGTGTCATTTTGTTTTTGGATAAATTGTAAATTTTAAAATTAATGAATGTGTGGTATTAACAATAATGTAGTATCCTTGTACACTTGTGCACGCGAATATCAGCGCTGCACATCATATTAACATGTGATGTGCAGTATCTATGCTGAGATGGCGACCTTTTGAGGGTCGCACACATAAATATAAATGTACATGCATAATAAAGTTAAATACTGTAAATTATGTCAATGTGTGCGAAATCTTAATAAATGTTTTTTCTTTCTTTCTTTCTAGTAATTGCACTTTTATTTTAGATCATGATTAGTAAATGTAAACTCAATTTTACGTCGTGGTGTGTGTCATTTTAGTAGAATAACTTAATATATGGTTCTATATTTTACAGCATTTTTTTTATACCACTTAGGTGGCAGACAAGCGCACGGCCCACCTGATGGAAAGTAGTTACCGTGGCCTATGAACGTGTCTAACGCCAGAGAAGCCACACTAGCGCTGCCGACCTTGTAAGCACAGAGTTTCTGTGCCGTCAGTGTAGAGGACAAAGCAGGATAAGCCTTTAGTCATCCCACTGACAGCACAAATTTTCCAGAGAGCTCTGGCTACCCTACTCACCGCTGGGAACACAACACGAAGTTATTATAACCGCGGTATTCTGTAGGGCGGAAGTACTTCCCCAGTCGGACTGCTCAATTGGGCGGAAATACTGCCGTGTCCTACCTCCTTTTGAATGGTTTGGTGATTTGATTGTATTGGCCGTAGTACTTGAGTTAGAGATGTAAATACGATCCCTTGATTGAGATGTGATAAGAAGACTAGCGAATATTTTATTTTGTTGTCCATCTTTTATCGTGGAGTATAGAAAAAGCTCTGTCACTTGTTGCGCATATTATTTTGGTACTATTCCAAATAGGTCACGGATGTGCTAAAGTAGAAAATAGAAAACTTCCGAAATATTTTTAGTTTTATTGTACGGATGTAAATAATGTATCGACATTTTGTTCTGTATTATTTAATATTCTAGGACATAATTCAGAATATCGCACAGAGTATTTCCAGGAACAAGGAACATAAGAAAATGTTCAATTCAGACTTTTTTTTATTCTCATCCGCCCTACAGAATACCGCGGCCATAATAACCTCGTGTTGTGTTCCCGGCGGTGAGTAGGGTAGTCAGAGCTCACTGGAGGGTTTTTGTGCTGTCAGCGGTAAGACCAAAAGCTTGTCCTGCTTTGTCTCCGGTTAGCAGCGCGAGTGTGACTCCCTTGGTTTTGCACATGTCCATAGGCCACGGTGACCACTTTCTATCAGGTGCGCCGAATGCTTGTCTGCCACCTAAGTGGTATATAAATATTTAAAAAAAAAAACAATCCCCGTTTTCGAGAATAATTATGTTGCTCTCGATATCCATACCTAAATAAAATATACAGAACGTTTTTTGTTCATAAAGTTACAAAAATGCCTTGTTCTTATAGCAAAACGGGTAAAACGAACAAACAAGTTTACCACTCCGAAACCTTTGATGTTTGATGACAAACCACAATACGGTAACTTTTAGTATTACAGCAGAAGTTTTTGTTCTTTAAGAAAAAAAAACATTTTCTATGATAAAATCAAACCTTAAGGATTATTGAGAGAGAAACCCGATGTTAGAATAAAGCATGTTATGAATACATTAACACTGGAGATCAATTGCGAGTTTATTTTTATGAATATTCAAATCTTTTTGCTTCGTTCTCAAAAGAAGCAACTAAAAAAAGTAGTATTGTCGTACCCTATGTATTAGGCAATATAAACAGCTTCGGATGTAATTTTATATCTATCTAATTTAATTCATTACCAGCCACGTGTTTCCTTCTTCCTACAGTCCCGGGTCCTTTAAGCGGGGGCGTGAAAAAGCATCTGATGAGGCCGCCAAGCTGAGTGCCACCATTGTAACATTACTTAGTGTCTGTAATGGTGACCCTCTTTCCTGAGAGTTTGCCCCTTTAGCTCAGGCGAGGTGAAATCAAGTTGGCGTGTCCTAGATAAAAAAAAAGATCAAGAAGTATTAAAACCCATTAGACGATATTAGGAGTCCTCTTCAAAAAATGTGAAGATACTGTAAGTAGTACCTATTTTTATTCATAGGGGTAAGAAGCAAGAAGTCAAAAATATAATGTTATAAAAATTTAAATAATTCAGTAGACCAATTCAAATATAAATTATTGTTACTTTCAAAAACTTTTGGCATATATTACTGAGAATTATTACTCCATAGTGCAATATTGAGTTTATTACGTAAGAATGACCCGTGATCCATAGAGCGACGTATTATCAGATTGCATTTATGTGTCTCAATTTCAGCCTTGCACGAAAAAGTCTTTTACGAAAATTTTCTGATGTATATTTTCATTATTTACACAAGTTTTCATGTTCATAACCATAAATATGTCAATCCCATACTTTGATTTCTTTTATACCACTTAGGTGGCAGACAAGCACACGGTCCTCCTGACGAAAAGTGGTTACCGTGGCCTATGGACGTGTGTATGTATGTGTGTATGTATCAGAATAGCCACACTCGCGCTGCCGATCCTGTTAGCACAGAGTTTCTGTACCATCAGTGTAGAAGACAAAGTAGGACAAGCCTTTAGTCTTTTCACTGACACCACAAACTCTCCAGTAAGCTCTTGCTACCCTACTCACCCTTGGGAACACAACACGAAGTTATCATGGCCGCGGCATCCTGTAGGGCGGAGGTACCGCTGTGCCACTTGTCTAAGGGGGTTACCCCTATTGCATTTTTGTCAGAGACTAAAATCATAATTAGCGTCTGTACATTGGTGTAATTATATGTTCACAAGCGAAATGCTGTACAAATTTATGTCTTAATATATATTTATAAATGAATCGGCACATGTTGTGGTTGGCCGAGGGCTCTCCAGCATATAAATGTTAGGAACGTGCTGAACAAATGGAAGCGGTGTTTTCGAGATATTTGTGACCCACGTGGGCGCAATTTAGGTAAAAAGTAACGATAAAATTGTGAAAGTGATTTATTTGCTTGCCGTACTAAACATTTGAGATTTTAAATGATGTAGAAAATTGATGCAGTTCCGCAAGATTTTTACTTCTTCTTCAACCTAGAGTTACCGATGCATCCGACGCTTTCACCTCTGAGTCTGAGGTCCTTATTTCCAGTCTAACTACGAGTTGAACTGATCTCCGATATTTTCCTTTCAACAGTTCCGCAATACTCAAAATGATTAAATATATATACTACGAAAAAATATTTTTTAAATGAATATAACCGCGGTAGCCTAGTGGTATGGCTAATGGACTGCTGAGACGAGGTCTCGGGTTCGATACCAGGTTTTACCATGGCACACACCAATGACTTTTGATGCTTTTCGAAGTTATGTGTGTATTTATCGCAGGTTTTTAGTGCCCGGTTAATGGCAATAGACTTGCCACCTATTACGTTGGGACCTAAACATAAACCGGCGAAATGTGGGTGATAGCACCCCTGCCTACCCCTTCGGGGATATAGGCGTGAGTTTATGTTATTTTTAATGATTTATTTATCAGGTCTACCAATAATGTTTCATATTAAAGCATACAATAACAGTAATTAAAACTAACTTATTACAATGCAAACATCACTTAAAGGTAAACACCGCATACAAAGAATGACAAAGAGAAACTTATAGAAATAATATAATAGAGACTTAAAACTGAACAACTTTACATAAATATGAAAAAAGATGGGAGAAGGAAAAGAAACAAGCTTACGTGCACTTAACTAGAGACAAACTAAATATCTATATATCTAACTAAATAACACTAATAATACTTAAAATACGTTTTAGTTTAGGCTGGGTATCGAAGTGAATATGATGTTATGTTATATACTACGACATTCTAAGATTGCCAGTCTCTGTGGCGTGGTGGTAGTGAACGCAGCCGCTACACAGGAGGCGCGGGTTCGATACCCGCATAATTGCAAGTGTTTTTATGCATGAATCTGGGTATTTGCATTGTTCTGGTCGTGCCTCTGAGAGCGCGTTATGCCATCGGTCCCGGTTGCCATAAGAACACCTATGGCAGTCGTTACGGGTATTTGGACCCCTCAAAATTCCGACTAGTCTAACTATATAACTTAGATAAAGAAAACGAAAACGTTCAAACACAATATAAAAATTGTTTATGAATAAATATTTTGAAACACTGATATCGCCAATTGGTTGAAGAGCTTAGAAGACAAACGCTTCACGGAATTTTTTTAGGTTCGGCCGCGTCTTAGGTAGGCTAGAAGGCCGACCACAACTAAGTTGGGAAAAGGATCAGAAAATGATGATGTTGACTACTAAAGTCCTAATCACACGAAAGGAAGTTGAAGTATGTAACGATAGAAGCAAATGGTGGGTTGTTGTCTCTGCCTACCCCATTGGAAAATAAGCTTAAGCTTTATGTATGTATTTTTACATTATTTTACTATGTATTTTTATAAAATAACAGCGTTCGACTTTGAATTTGTATCAATAGGTACAGTATATATATAATACAGTACTTTAAATTCAAAAAACTACACATTACTATATCCACTCAATGTGAGAATTAATTCCCTTAAGGCCTGGAATTCTTTACCAGCTCACGTGTTTCCTTCTTCCTACAGTCCCGGGTCCTTTAAGCGGGGCGTGAAAAAGCATATGATGAGGCCGTCAAGCTGAGTGTCACCATTGTCACACGGTATGTGTAAGTAATGGTGACCCTCTTTTCTGGGACTTTGCCTTCAGCTTACCATCAGGCAAGACGAAGTCCAATTGACGTGTCCTATATAAAAAAAAAAAAATACATAATACAAAAGAGAGTAAAAAACGACAAACAAAAAACTATAGAACCCTCTCTTCAGTTTATTAATATTACAGTAGTAGTGGATCCTAAAACAAGCAGTGGGTATTCCCCAGAGCAATTACCCTGAACCTTACATGTTTAGAATATTATACTGAAATAGTGTAAATTAAGTAAATGTTAAGTTCGCTTTAAAATATCGGGTGATTTGTGAGTTGTTACAATATTATTTAAAATTTTAATTAGTTCATGTTACCTTCTTCATCTTAGTATTAATCCTAGTCGCATCCGCTTTCACCTCAGAGTCTGGGGTCCGCTAACTACAGATTTGGCTAAACTTCGATTTCTTTTGTGAAGTGACTGCCACTTGACTTCCACACACCAAAGGTGTATTTCATCCTCACACATTGCGACCTGAGATTGTGCGCACTGTGCGGTATGAAAGAAACTTCATCCCATGCAAGCTCAAGCTGTAGAATGACCTCTCTGCTGCGGTTTTCCCCAGCGCCTACCAATATACCCCATATTGTAGGCACTTGGGAGAACCGCAGCAGGGACACGAACGACACGGCAACGACACAGCACTTGAAGAGGGACATGAGAATGTTTCTTCATGGCCGTCAGCGCAAGTGTAATGCCCCTGGTGTTGCATACGTCCAAAGGTCATGGTAACCACTTCCCATCAGGTGGGCCGTGTGCTTGTCTGCCACTTAAGTGCTATAAAAAAGGCGATATCGAAGCATTGTAGTTAGGCCAGTTGTTGCATTGTAGTTGACTATTTAGGGCTTCAAATACCCGTAACGACAGCCAATAGATGTTGGTTTGGTGACCGGGACCGACGGTTAAACGTGCTCTCCAAGGCACGACCTTACCAATGCAAATACCTATATTCATGCATACAAATATTTGCACTGAGCGGGGATCGAAGCCGCGCCTCCCGTGTAGCGGCCGCGTTCACTACTGCCACGCTGCGGAGGCTGCCAATTAGTTCATGTTATAATAAAAAAAAAATATAGGTACTGTAGGTAACCGTAATAAATTATCTTATATAATGTTTTACTTGTTTTTTTTAAATAAAAACATGCTTGAAAAAGCAACTGGTGAGGCCGTCTAGGTGATAGCCACCATTGTATCGTTGAAGGTGTCTATAATGATTACCCTCTTTCCTGAGACATTAACTTCATCTTACAACCAAGCGAGATGAAGTCATATTGACTAAACCGAACGAAAATAAAACCAGACTACTGAAAAATCACGCTCTAAAAAGTAAGATGTCAAGGATACCCGTGGTAATATACCACTTTTCTCTAGAATGTATTGTTTTATTAGAATAAGTGGAATAAGTGGCAAAACCATGGCTATTCTTTTTTTGTTTTTTTTTATTTACGTTCGCAATATCCCCACGGATACCTCCCCACCGGAGCCGGAGGGAGAGGTTATGTCGGACTCGAACCGACTAAAACGCACGCCGCCTGCGGGTCGCTTTGGTTGCCGAAGGTGAGGTTGACAGGCATATCCCTCGCACCCCGGCCGACCCAGGGCCATCTCTGACGATCTGGCCCTCTTCTCGGGTGTGTTGGGACTACAGAGTCCCCAACTCGTTCCCGGTAAACGGGGTGGCGCGCCAGGCGCGCCGCCGCCGCGGCCTACTTCTGCTAGGGTGACAGGCGGCTCCACCTGTCACCCCCAGGCCGGCGCTCATGGGGGGCGGAGGTCGTTCATCGACCTCCGACGCCCGAGTTGCCTTCGTACGCGGGCAGCTTGGCTTGCGATCCGTCGTCGCTCCCGCTGCCGCTCCCGCCCCGCCTCCTCCTTCACGAGCATTACTTGCTCGCAGAAGGAGGCGCCGGCCACCCACGCATCCGCGCAGCGGACCATCGCCGCGAGCAAGGTGGAGAGCGTGAGAACCCTCACTCCCAGGGCCGCCACCAGCTCCCGCCTCGGCGTCTCCCACGCCGGACACTCGGTGAGCGTGTGCGGACCTGAGTCCTCGCTCGCGTCGCAGTGATGGCACTCGAACGTTGGCTATTTCTCCATCCGACGCAGATACTTGCCGAAGCATCCGTGCTCGGTGATCATCTGCGTCAGACGGTACGAGAGGCTGCCGTGTGGCCTCTCTAGCCACTCCCCCATGATGGGTCTTACCGCCGCTACTACGGCGCGCCCTGCGCCTGGTCGCCCAAGTCGTAGCTCCCATTCCGCCACCATTTCAATGATTACGTGGCTTGATAATAATAACTTGAGAATTAATTTTGGTAAAACAAAAATTATGCACTTTAGTCAAAAGAAAGTATTGACATCTAATATAAATATTAATTATCATGATAATATAATTGACGAGTGTGAACAAATAAAATTTCTAGGTGTTGTTGTTGATCGTAAGCTTAACTGGAAAGCTCATATCGAAGCGCTACGTAAAAAAATCAGTAGTGCCTCATATGCTCTATACAAACTTGCCCCGACAGTCAGTACAGAAACATTGCTCACTGCTTACCATGGCCTTGTAGCATCCATATTAAGGTACGGGGTAATATTTTGGGGTCACTCTACTGACAGGGAGATCGTATTTTTGGCGCAAAAGAGATGTATAAGGGTAATGTTTGGAATTAAATTCACCGACAGCTGTAGACCGTTCTTCATCAGACATAGAATACTAACACTACCGTCGTTATATATTTTGGAAATGGCTTTATTTGTTAGACAAAGCACTCATTTGTTTCCGCGACTTTCGGATGGTGTCCAACGTAGCAGACGAGAAAATAACAGGCTTCGCATACGGAGTGCCAAAACAGCACTTATGTGGAAAAGTATGTTTTGTTTAGCTCCTAAAATTTATAATAAAATTCCAAATGTACTGAAGGACTTAAGTTATAATTTATTTAGAAAGGAATTAAAGGACTTATTAATTACAAAATGTTATTATGATATTGAGGATTTCCTAAATGATAGTTTATGATGTTTGACATGATGTAGATTTAATGGTATGAATATAATTTGAATTGTAATTTTTAGTATGAATGTGTATAATTGACAAAATATTTTTAATTTTGATTTTGACATTGTTTCTTGACATTAAATAATAAGGATGATTTTTTTTTTTTAAATAATTGGATAATTTAATATGCATGTAACTGATAGGTAATATGTACTTTAATTTGCACTTGACATTCCATTAAATTTGTACGCCACAAATGGCAGAATATGCTGTGCCTGCACATGAGTACCATGTAATTATAACAACTGTAAAAAAAAACCATATTCACAAATAAAGATTATTATTATTATTATTATTATTATTATTATTATTATTTCCCTGTGGAGCCGGGATCTCACGGCCCGAATTTCTTCGGGCTCGGGATCGTGACCCCGCTCCCGCGCCGCCTTTCGGAACCGGTATAGCGCCGAAAGGCATCTCGCTTCCAGGATCCATGGTGGCGATCCGGCGAGGAGACTCGCCGCTTTGAAGGATATCGTGCGGTACCCCCTTATGATGCGGCACGCCAACTTCTGCTGCGGACGCTGCAGCAGGGGCATGTGCCGATCATTCAGGGTGTCCGCCCACACTGGACACCCGTACAGGGCCATGGACCGCACGACACCCGCGTAGAGTCTCCTGCAGGAGTCCTCCGGGCCCCTCAGGTTAGGCAGTAGCCGCGCCAGAGCGTTGGCTGTGCCCACCAATTTGGGGCCCAGACTTCGGAAGTGCTTGCCAAAGTCCCACCGGCCGTCGAGCACGAGCCCCAGATATTTCATCTGGGGCTTGATGCCGATGAGAGTGCCTCCCACTGTGAGACTGGAACCAGGTGGTGGCGTGCGCCGAGGTCCATGAAAGAACATGGCCTCGGATTTATGCAGAGTCACCTCAAGGCCCAGCCGCCGGATCCGTTCCACGACTTGAGCAACCGCGGTCGTGGCCCTCAGGGTCGCTTCGCGGTATGTAGCCCCGCTCGCCGTCACTAGCGTGTCGTCCGCATAGCACGTGATGGCGGCGCCGTCCGCGAGCTCACCGCGAAGCACCCAATCGTATCCGATGTTCCACAGGAGCGGTCCAAGAACCGATCCCTGCGGAACACCGCACGACATCTCACGCACTGTGGCTATCCTTGATGTTTTCTTGTTTAGTAATTTTTAGACCACGATTTATCAGTAGTCGGATTTTAGTTTTAAAGTGTTTTTTTTGCAATAGGTATAATTTATACAGATTTGAAATGTGCTAATTAAGCCTTATCAGTTGATACCAAACACAACATTTTTATCATTTTATTTTTTAACACAGTATTTTATGACCGATAGAGGGCGCCACAATAGATTCAGTGACACATTATATAGCCTATAACTAGCGGACGACTAAGACACTTCTAACGATACCCCATTTGTCTAGTTCTAATAGGTAGTTGAGAAGCTATGAGGGAACAGATGAACCTACATACATACATACATACATATAAAGCCTGTCAAAATCATAATCATAACCCTCCTTTTGTTTCGCCGTAGTCGGGTAATAAAAACAAATCGCGCAGATATTTTTTTTATCAATTTTTTCAGCGCTGTTTTTAGTAAAGATTTAGTTGATATATCACTGTAAATTCTCAAATGAGGTTCAAATTGCACCAACTGCGGCAGCTGGAGTTGGTCCAAGGTGACTAAGAAGGGGCGGTAATTCGTAAATCATTTTAAGCCGACAAGTTAATTGCCAGCAAAGAACCAGCCCCCGGTTAAGATCTATTCATTTTATCTTTCTAATTATGCAAAAGAGTTTTTATCTTTTCAATTTACCATTGTCCCTTTACTTTTTTTTCGTTGAAAAGTTCCTGTGAGAGCGAGCTTTGCTCTCTGTAAGCTTCTGCCATAAGAAGTTAAATGAGTTTTATTAAAGATCTATAAAATAGGTACACGTACATACGGTAAAACAAATATAAAACTTTCTATATAAAGGTGTATGTATACCTACGTATTATACGTGTGTAAATAGTATACACACGTATAATACGTAGGTATACGCCTTTATATAAAAAGTTATATTTCGATGTGTATACTTATCTTTTTTGCTATCTGTACGTGCATAGTCTTGGCTGTCTAGTTAATTATGTTATTTAGTATAAATTTATAATGATGTTTGCGTGTGATTGTGTGTGGGATCAATTCCCGTTCAAGCAAGTTCAAGTGAGGGTCGGTAGATTAGTGGTTAAGGAATCAGGCTTAGGATTGAGAGGTCCCGGGTTCGAATCATTACATTACCATTACACTACAGACGTGAACGCTCTCCTAGCACAAGCAATTTAGCTTAGCTGGAGGGGTTAAACGGAATGTTAGTAATTAAAAAAAAAAAATATTGAACAGTCCGTTTATCGACAAAAATTTTAAGCTATTTATATCATCTCGCTATTACTTAAGGAAGCGGAGCAGTGATCATAAATGTGGCAGATTTCCATACATTATTTGTAGATTAAAAAATTACGAGCTCAAAAGGGTGATATGATGATTCTAAATAAACCACGAGCGAAGTTGGGGCGGGTTAGCTATATGTATGACATAACAACTTAAACTCACGCCTATATCCCCGAAGGGGTAAGCAGAGTTCGCCAGTTTATGTTTAGATCCCAATGTAATAGGTGGCGAGCCTGTTGCCATTAACCGCTCACTTATAAACCTGCGATAAACACACACATAACTTCGAAATGCATCGGAAAGTCATTTGGTGTGTGCCATGGTAAAACCTGGAATCAAACCCGAGATCTCGTCTCAGCAGTCCATTACCAATACCACTAGGCTACCGCGGTTATATATATTCCGTTTCTTACCTACCTAATATTATGTATGTTCTACGAAAAAATGAAAGGAATGAAAGTTTCATTTCTTTTTTATTGCCCGAGGTAATAGACAAACCATAATATTAATATAATAACGCCTTCTATCAGCATAAAAGGATAATTATATTCCTTGAAACGTTATAGGTACTTTCACGTTCATTATAGAGACAGTCGTACCGGATGATAGAACGTTTAGTTGGCGAGAATGTCTGTACATTTTTATACAATATCGTTTTAATTATTTTCAGAAGTAAAAGGGGGAACCGAGAATAACCTGAATATATCTTTACCAATCTACATTCCATACTACTTATTATTAAAATTGAAAATTATTTATTTCAGCAATTGAGGATATTTAAAAAAAATACTTGGGTTTTGTTAAATTAGTGATTCGGAACTGTTCGGAACCTAACTCCTCTGTGACTCCTCTGGTGTTACAAACGTCCATAGGCCACGGTAACCACTTTCCATCAGGTGGGCCGTGTGCTTGTATAAAAAATAATATTTACCTGTTTGTTTATTCGCAAGAGATGCAAAAACTACTGGATGCAGATTTTTATTAGAAAGGTCCTGATCGCAGTTGGTTGAGTACATTTATAATTAAAATTGACAATAATAACAGACATCCAACATTTGCGGGCAAAACAATTAATTGTTACCTATTGTATAAAAACAAAATAAAAAATACTAAAAAAATTGTAAGAAAATATATCCAATTTTTAGTTCGCAGTCGGATAAACAACAGATTTTCAACCGTTGCATGTGAAGGTTTTCAACAGCTATTTAGGATAAATATTAGTTGTCAACCGTTGTTTTACAACTGGTTCTCGATTCTAGTAAAGTAAATCCACTGTCATAGCACAGACACTGCAAAAATAGCATTAAATTTTAGACTTTATCTCTATGAGAATAAAGACCAAAATTAAATCAAAAGAGTTTAATTACAATTTTACATTCACTCTGCAATTTTTATTTTGGACTTAAAACGCGTTACTTTAAAGTCTAAAATTAAATTAACTTTTAGCATTGTCCCAGGTATAACAGTTTTAGCAGAACCGAGACCCTGTACTACAGAGTAACTATTCTCAGACTTTAACTATTTGTTTTTAAATAGCCTGATGCTATACAGTTATTATTCTTATCTCAGGATCAGTAAAAGCTAAAAATGTAACAACTTTATTAAGAAAATTATAAGATACTGGCTTATTATGCAAAATTTGAACAGAATGTGTAGGGAACTTGTAAGTTTTTTAATAAAATCGTAGTGTTCTGTGAACTTTTTTAACTGTGTAAGTTTAATATATTCAAAACTTAAACATTGAATCTTGTTCATTGCTTTTGTTATGAAAAATTAATTCTGCGGGCAGAAGTTGGTGCATCAGAGTAAGAACGAAAAAAAAAAAGAGAAAAAAAGCATAGATAATAACGAGTACTCGTCTATGTCGTTTATATCCTAAAACTATTACTATATTATGTCAGTAGTATCACAATATTAAAAACCTAATAGTTGGAAACTATTCACTATTATGTGAGACCTTCACCATTTTTTTTTACTTATGGTAATATAGCTTGAAAATAATATCACTAAAGTTAGAATTTAATAATAATTTTATGAAAGTTACTCTAATCGGCAAAACAAAGAATTAAACATTTTTATTTAGTACTAGCTGATGTCGGTTATCGGGACAAAACATAGCCTTTTTCAAGGTCTAATCTACTTCTATACCAAATTTCATCAAAATGGTTCAGTGGCTTAGGCGTAGCATATTGATAGTAATTAGTATGAATATTTCATAGACGTGCCTAGTAACAGGGGCGCATTTAACCTACCATGAGAAACACACCTTCTGAATGTCGAGCAGTTAATGTTGATTGATATCGTTGATTTATGATTGATTGTAATTTTTTAAAGAATGTTAGCAACCGCAATTATTAATATTCCCTATAACCCTTCCAACTAATTAAGTTGCTTGTGTCTGTCGGTACTGTCATAACCAGGATTCGAACCTTGGACCTCTCGACCGTAAGACTCTTTTAAGTTAGGTGTATCTGGGGAAAAAAACATGGTTGTAACGGATGGGAAGGCTTAGACTTAGTGGCTGCCCATTAATCATTTTTCTAGCATTTTTTTAACTCGCCTCCCCAAAGGTGATACGTGATGAGGTTTCAGACTACCCCTCCCCCTACCTAAAATCACGTGTACTTTTTTGTACAATATAAAAAAACAGAATATTCACTTTATTCACGCATAATTTAGAAAAACTAAATACACGTGATATATCGCTTTACCCCTACTTCCCCCTGTTTGTCGTGATTTTTTCCGAACCCCCTTTTGAGACCCCTCCCTTTTGATAGCCCCTTAAGGTGGGAATATAATTAATTTATAAAATTATAACAATATAAAAAAATCAAGAAAATAATATATAAATACACAATAAATATTTAAATCTAATTTTCGTAAATCACGCAAACACTTATTCCACAGAACATAGCAACTACTAAAAAATACAGACCTACTACGTCTTGGAACATAAAAAATATATATATTTAGTAAAATCTACAACAGATGTAACATTTTTATGGTTTCAAATAAAATCTACCACGAGTTGTTACCTCAGTAAACATAAAAGTTGCTGATTTGCCTACTGATCTCGCGGAAATCATATTGGATAGAAGCTCAAGAATGAATCATACAAATTTATTGCTTCCGAGATATGTTACGAATAATAAGACGCGAGAATATCAAACAAAAGACGTAGTCTACTTAGAGCACCCAGCCGAATAGCACCTGTGCGAATAGCCCCAATAGCCCCTAATTTAGTCTACATTACATCGCCTGTGTGGTGACGGAGAAAGATTACAAGTATCACCACCCCATCTCGTCCGAAGGGTATCGTAAGAGGCGACTAACGGAAAAATACACAGACGATATCACTGCGAGAGAAGGAAAACTTGAAATAAAACCCTGTGCCAACCCGTCTGGTCAATGTGGAAGCAGTAGGCCAAAGCTTCCCAACATTGGGAGAGGTCTATGCCCAGCAGTGGACTGTGATATACTTGATTGATTGATTGATTGATCTAGTCTACATTGGCACAAGTTTATAGAGCAGGATGGAACTTTAACAGTTACTATTTTGGATACCCACACCCACTCCTCATGATACAAGAAGAATTGAATAACTTGGCGTCGTTAGAATGTTTGCTTTATTATAAGACATACTCTAGAAAATGGGGAGGCCAGAAAGTTTAAGAAATCTTAGAGGAGGGCCATAATTATATACTGAGTGGTTATGTCGGACTCGAACCGAGTAAAACGTACAGTGAGATTGGCAATTTCTCGCACCCTGGCCGACTCATATCTTTAATTTGAAGGCCCTGCCGTGATAGGCGCTTGAGACATAAAATTACTTTTCATTTGCCATAATATTTTTCAATGCAGGTTTGAGCTCTGGCGAAGAAATTTTCAGCTCAGCTTAAAATGAATTTAAACAACCCCAAGTTTACTCTTTAAATTGGCAAAAAGAAATTTAAACAGCCCCAAGTCTGGAGTACTTCTGTCCGTCAAAATATAATTATCGCGGGCCACATACTATTTAAGTCAAAAGATCGTCAAAAGATCCGCCCTGCCGAGGCAGATTAAATGGTTTCACGGGCCGAAGCTGGCTCGCGACCCACACTTTGCTCATAGCTGCTCTAGAATATCATAAATTATCCTTCTACAAGTACCAACTGACTTTTCATTTGCATTCTTAAGCAAATAGGTAGTTTAAAGAGTACAGTAGTTTCAGAGATTCGTACGTTTAGACAAATCGACCCTTCAGCTTTATAATGAATAACTATAGATAGGTATATTAAAAAAAACCTATTATATGTATTATTGTTCATCCTATAACGAGTCTAAACTATTTTGATATTAATTAAAAGGAATTCCCAACACCCGTTACATTGGGTCCCTTCAAAAGGTAATTCCGGGAAATGCTTCCACATTACGTAGTAGGGAGGCAGTTACCTCGAAGAGTTCACCAAATTGCCCAGCCTTGTATCCCAGTAATAAGGGCTGAGATATTACGGTCGAGTACATCCCTGTAACATGTGCCCGTATATGAACTGATTTCGTGTCGAGTAATTTAGTTTGGAGTTTCGCACTAAACTATAAGGATATCGGTGTTAATTAAAGGTGAGCAGTTTGGGAGTTTACTGAAAACAGAAATGGTCGATTCGCTTACAAGGAGGCTTTCGAAAGGTGAGAGTTAAGTTGTAGGCAATGATATAAATTATAAACTATAGATACGCTCTGTCCGCACTCTGAGATGGTGACAAAAAATGAGGATGAATGTCCTGATTTTAAGCACCAATTAATAATTTTATTAATTAATAATAATGATACATGTATTCGTTGTTCACGTGAGTAAGTAGCGATATACTTTTTCATACTTAGTGCTTGTGCCATTTTTGAAAGCCTCCATGTGCCTGAGTAGCCTATACGTGTCATGTCATGCATAGATATACAATTACCTAAGTACTAGTACGATGTAAATAGTATACATACAGTAAACAAAATAAAATACATACGTCTAATAAATTGGTCTTGTTTATACAATAATGTTGGATGGAGCCGCCTGTCACTCTAGCAGAAGCAGGCCGCGGTGGTTTCCGGGGATTAGTTGGGGACTCTGTGGTTCCCACACCCGAGAAGAGGGCCAAATCGATAGAGATGGCCCAGGGTCGGCCGGGGTGCAAGGGATATGCCTGTTAACCTCATCTCCGGCAACCAAAAACGACTCACAGGTGTCGTGCGTTTTAGTCGGTTATAGTCCGACATAACGTCTCCCACCGGCTCCGGTGGTAGGGGTGGGTAACCGTGAGGATTTTTCCCACGTAAAAAAAAAACAATAAAATTAACGCGAGTTAACCCTATCATGGTATAAGCCATTGATATATATTGTTACTAAAGTGTATAGGTATAAGAATAAGAATAAGAATAAGAATAATTTATTTCAAAAAAGGTAGGTACAATATAAATTTCTCCTTATAGCAGTCCTGGAGTGTAGGTAAAAGCTAGATGCTATACAATTAAATTATGCTATAAGGAGTGCTTAGGCATTCGTACTAGGTGAACCCTGTATCACGAATGCCCAATATTACATACCTTTGATTTTCCTGACGTTTCGACCAGGTTATATCGGCCGTGTTCACAGCCTCACAGGCTGACTGGCTCAGTGATGCACGTCCGCCGTCTGCGACTCCATAAGGTAAAAGATTCTTCATCTACCCGCACATTATCGATACTTTAATATTTTTTCTTCGCCATGTACCGTCACATGCCACACTCACTCTAATTTAATTGTAAGTCATGATTACGTTTACCAAAATGGAGTACAGTCTCACTACGGACTGTACATACCAATTTGCTGACACCGCGATCTCCACCAAACTACAACTAACTGCTACTACTAGGTACAAATATTTAAACTATACAGTAGTTCTGTAGTTTGTCTTCATAATTTTAATAACTATTAAGTCAGTATGCATACTCACTATAGTTATTTCCTCGTGCTAAGCAAAATTTGCAAGCGCTACGAGTAGAAGCATGTACAAACCTTCCGGAGTGCATTAATTACAAAGTGCGGCCGTAACCGGCGCATAGTAACTACTCTGGTTGCAAAACTAAGCCACTAAATAGAAACCAAACGCCTTAGTTTAAGTTACGTTTATTTTCGCATTGTGGAATCCTCCGGGTGAATTTCTAACATAAGCGCTTTCACAGATCTACTATATTTTCGAGCAACTGCAGCGTTACTGGGTCGCGCTGACATCGCGTCACAGATTATATTATCTAATTAGTTGGTAGTTTAGTAATGTCATATTATCATAAGCATGTTAGATTCATATTGTAAATTAACAGGAATGAAGCTAATAAGCCATCTTGCGTCAAACAATTTTGAAATATACCCCTGATAAAAAATATTTGACAACATAAAATGATTTTTGATGTTCATTATAGTTTGACTTAGATGATAAATTAATAAGTGTAATATAAATTTCAAATAAAAAAAATCATTAGAAAAATATATTTGACAGGGTTTTTTGTAAATTGTTAATTTTATCTTGGTTTAAATATTTGAATAAATAACTACACACAGTAATAAATAAAACAAAATCAAGGCGATTGTTTAACATTTTATATATCATATAAAAATTTACAAATGTAATGTCTACAAGTTGATCACGACCGTGACCATATGATACAATAATAAATAACGATGCTTTATTACTTATAACTTAGGCAATTGTATATATATTATATTGGTCAATATATCCCTGAATATATTCAACTTCACAAAACACCTACAGCTCTAAAACACACGATTTACAGACAATTTTTTTGAAATGATATTGATGCTTTCATTAGTATTTGTTTTAGTGTTCCAAGTTTTTGTAACTTTGCATATATTCAGCGACTTATATTATATTTGCACCGCCACAGACATTAAGGATTAAATAAACAAAAAATATCACTCGAATAAAGTTAATTTAAAAAAGTTTTTTTTTTTAACATTTCAAAAGAATATTAAAAATACAACATTGTACTTATAATTTTGTTTGGCAATGGTAAAACTGAAGTGGCGGTAGGCAAAATATATATATTTTTTGATGGAAATTATTCTCCATTTTGTACGTATGCAGCTGGTGTATTTAGGCGGATGCTGTAAAGAAATATTGATAAGTAATAAAAAAATGCATAATTACGAAAGTATATGTACAGCTAGTTAGTGAAATAAGTTTGAAATACTTTGTGAACATTTCTAATACTTTGTAAACTGTGAAATACTTTACGTTAGTAGTAGCATACAGTTTAGTGAAATTTTAAAACAGTGTGCTAACTATTCAAATTGATATACAATGTAAAAAGTGTATGGCTTCTACCATCACCCCAAGATGATTTTATAGGAGAATTTCAAATGCTCAAGGCGTAGTAGTAGCTAAGTAGTCAGATCATTAATCCTGGGTCTGTTCGCGGGTTCAATCCCCACCTGAACTTTACCTTTTTCCAAACTAAATCTGTATACAACAGTTCATTTTCAACGATATTTATGTTGTAATCTCAAGTATTTCATGAGTAATCTCAAGCAATAATTTCACTTTTAGCAGGTAATTAAGACCAACCTTCGACTGGCGCGGGAGCGGGTGGTGCGGCAGGGGCTGGTTCGGGGACAGGCGCCGGAGCTAAAACAAAACCGCATACAGATAAATCTCCTACCCAATAAGATATATTGGGTGGAAGGTTTAATTGCAAACATCCTAACATATTCTAGTCAAGTCGTAACCACGGGTGTTGCAAAGCATCCGAAACGTCGGCAAAAATAGTAAGTTCCATAATTTAATCGCGAAAAATCCCGAACTATTATATAATTTATGGACACCTAAAATACTTTCTAGATTCTTCTTCAACATTCGAGTGACAATCATACTCCCGTTCAAAGCTCGTACACTCTAGCTCGGGGTCACTTTCCTATCTTGGTTTGTTTTAACTTTTATGTGAACATCTACCATGTGACCTTCCAATATCGAAAGGAAAACCGGAAGCCGTCAATCAGTAGGTACGGCTTGCAGGCAAGGTTGACTTGGACCTCGAAAATTATGGAACCTCAAACATACAAAAAAAATATTGAATAAATACCAGGCTCAGCCGCTGGCGCTGGGACGGGTTCAGCTGGGGCACCTGCAACAAAGATTAGAAAATTTCTTCAAAACATATTAGGCTAACTTTATCAAGAACTTTTCTCTCCAGTGACGCTCCAACCAACCGTACATTTAGGCAATCTTTAAAAGATATTTCTGCTTATATTATCCTAGAAGAGGTACATAGGTACCTACAGATAAAGGTGTGGGTTTTATTTGGGTTCTAGTAAAAGTTTTAATTTCTAATTATACTAATTTGTTCATAGACATGTATTTGATGTAATGAAACGCCTATATCCCCGAAGAGGTATGCAGAGGTGCTAGCACACACATTTCGCCAGTTTATGTTTAGGTCCCAATGCTATACCTATTGCCATTAACCGGGCACTTATAAACCTGCGATAAATACACACATAACTTCGAAAAGCCTCGAAAAGTCATTGGTGTGTGCCATGGTAAAACCTGGGATTGAACCCGAGACCTCGTCTCAGCAGTCCATTACCCATACTACTAGGCTACCGTGGTGATGTAATGGAAACTACTGATTTTAACAACCATAGATCACGAAACCCTAAACAATGTTCTTTTCTTGCATGCAGTAATTAATTAATATGGTAAAGAAATTAGTATACCACCAGTCTTCTTAGTACACAACCAGTTCGCTTTAAAAGGGAGGATAAAATATCCTCAATTTTTTATTATTTTCATATAATTTTGTATGCAATACTTGTATTATTTTTGTTGCATTTAAGTTAATAATTGGTTATTCACTATCACCAATACCGGTTGCATTCAAAGTCAAATCTTGAATCCTCCTTTCATTTCAGATTGGTTTGTCCTGGTATATCTAATAAATGCCTACCCCAAAGATCTAGCCCTTGAAACCGCCGTTTGCAAAAAAATAATGTTTGGTCTATAATTTGAGTACCAATGGTAGGATAGGAAATATTTTTGTTTTATTTCCTCGTAAGTTGTTATGAAAAGTTACCTTCCGCAGGAGGTGCTGGTGTGCCTTCTGCGGGTGCGGCCGCTGGCGCACCTGCAACAGCAATAGTATGAAGTTAAACAATTATTATATTTACGTAAACGAGATAGAGAACAGACAGTTGAGGGGGGCATTTTAAAACCATGGATGGCCCATGGTCAGCCGGGAGCGCGGGATAAGCTTAATGCATTTTTATACTCCGGCATCTACAGAGAGATGAGATTGAAACGACGCGCGACGTGCGGTTTAAGAATGTCATCTAATGGTTGTGTGGCCTGTAAAAAAGTTTATAGGTTCAAAATTCCATGCGGGCGAAGCCACGGTCAGCAGTTATTATCATATATTTTAATAATCATCCCCGAAGGTCAGAAAATGTAGGTAGTATTCTCGTACAAGCAGGCCTGAAATGGCGTCGATGCGCACCATATTTGAAAAAAACAATGAAGATTTTCAGACCTATAAACCTGTTTATTTATTTTTTTAATTCTCACCATCTGCAGGTGCTGCTGCAGGAGCTCCTTCTGCAGGCGCAGGCGCTCCTTCTGCAGGTGCAGGTGCTCCTTCTGCTGGAGGTGCAGCGGCCCCATCTGCTGGTGGGGCCCCTTCCGCTGGTGGGGCCCCCTCGGCTGGTGGAGCTGCGTCCGCTGGTGGGGCACCGTCTGCTGCTGCTTCACCTTCCTGAAATATTTATAATCACTAACCTTAATTAACTTCATTTATTGGATTATCAAATGAGCGAAGCGAAGCAATCAAATATTTTTGTTCGAAGCATAATTTTAAAACATTGTATGAGTTTAGCCAGATGATGGAATGATTTCAACCAGATGATGGTATTTAGATTTTGATTTTGGTCGTGAGTATGATAATAGTACGTATCCAGTTGCGAGTCTCGAATCTGCATAGCGCCAAAATGTTTTTTGTTAGAAAATTCTCAGGAACAAAAAGGAGATTAATGAACATTTTCAGCTGTATTTGACTTCTTTTGGGTCTAAATATACCAGAAATACGCCAAATAATATCAGCATATAGTAATACTGAAAACGATTGACGAAATATGGACGTTAATATTGAAAACGGATTTACAGCGTATTATTCTTATTACGTACATGTAGACAAGTAATAGATCCAGGAGAGTATCCAAGAAAACCAGAATAAGTTTTGGTGAATTGCGGGAATTATATTGGTATTACCAGCGAACGGAGCCACCGGTAACAGCTAGTATTATATTAAACATAAGTGCGCTGATAACGTAAGTGAATACAGCATATGCATTATAAACACGTCGCAAGCTGAAAGCCCCATTACATCGACGAAAACATCGGAATAGCTGTTTTCAGTAGAATATCTGTTGTGACTAATCTAGAATGCACAGAGCGTGAACAGTGGCAGTTCAATGCGAATTGCACCACTTTGTGCATCGCTTTGTGCACAAAGCTTGGGTCACAAAATAACAGGGACAGACAATCGACTACATACATCAAGCGGAAACTCGTTCTCACTTACATGCAATCATCTGAACCCTGAACGTCTTCAAAATGATACTTGTCGTGGAATTATTTGAAGAGTTTATTACCACTAACCTTATTATTATTTTGAAATGTACGTACTACCAAATTGAGCAGTCAGACCATGGAAGTACCTCCACCCTACAGAATACCACGGCTATAATAACCTCGTGTTGTGTTCCCGGCGGTGAGTTGGGTAGCCAGAGCTCACTGGAGAGTTTTTTTGCTGTCAGTAGGAAGACCAAAGATTTGTCCTGATTTTGTGTTCTACTACCTAAGTTGTATAAAAAAAATCTATTTAATAATTAAAATAGTGTGTGTAATTTAAATATAATAATTTAAAATGTAGTAAATACTAACTACCTATATTAATCATTCTACCTATTTCAGTCCACAGACAGACATTGGCTAATATATAGTACCTACATCTTATTTAATATTAGAAGAAACTTCGTTGCTGATATGGTTAAGTTTATTGATGTTGTAAACCTACTGATAAACAAAGCATCCTGAAATAATAATGAAACATTTTGATTTTCGCGTACCTATATTTTTGTTTCAACTTAATTAACATCCATATTTCGGTCTAATGAATACTTAAATAATGAATTCCGCCATAACCATTATTAAATTTATGAATTTATTAAAGCAATTTGCCGATAAGCTCGTTGCTGTAGTCAAAACCACTTCATATTTCAGTTCAGGTACCATTTTAAATGATAATTTATTAAATATTGTCTGAAAGATGATGAAGCTAAGGTGAAACGAAAAATTGCAACTTTGTACTTACCTATGTACCTACGTATAACCGCTATACTGCATAAACATTAAGCTAAACTATCTAAGACGGTTAGAACAAGGAATGATATTTATTTAATAAAGACTTATTATTATTAATAACACTTTACAGAACAGGCAAGACGCAGAAGGCGTAAGTTGATGCCATAATAAAAAAATAAGTTTAAAACTAAAACCCGACTACTGAAAAATCGCGCTTTAAAAAGTATTAAACAAGAAAATATCAAGGATAGCCGTGGTCGTATGCCACTTTTTCATAGAATGTACTGTGTTGTTAGAGTAAATGGCATACGACTACGGCTATATCCTTGATATTTTCTTGTTTAATAATTTTTAGATCGTGATTTCTCAGTAGGTAGTTGGGCTTTAGTTTTAAATTTAATTTTTTATTTATTTTATTTTGGGGCAAGCAACAACTATAATTGAGAATTGATATATTATGTGTTAATATTAAGTCCTTCCATTTGATACCAAATACGGTATATTTATCTCTAATTTATGACCGCTGGAGGGCGCCATATTAGATTCAGGGACAAGTCATGTAGCCTATAGCCAGTGGACGACCAAGGTGCCTCTAACGATACCTCATTAATTAAGTTCTAATAAGTAGTTGAGGAGCTATGAGGAACAGACGAACTTACACATATACATGCATACATAACCTGACAAAATCATAACACTTATTTATTTTTTATTCAATTCTTTAGCAAAGGGCTAAAGAATTGAATAAAAAATAAATAAGTTGCGATAATGTAACAACTTTATCGAAATAACAATGCATAATATTGTTGAAAGTTTATGCAAATGTTACATATTTAACTAACACTGTTTATGTTATTACAATATGTTTTGTACTATTTCGTTATATGCATTACGCAGACCGAATAAAGTGCAGATTTTAAAAATATTTGCTAGATATTTAAGTGTTACAATAAAATTTCAGATTTTCCGTGTATAACTCATCTATTTATATTAGTTATTGTCTTTCGAACCTTTTCCCAACTCAGTTAATGATATTACCATATTTTCACAGTTTGTATATTTTGAGCAATAACTAAATACAAAAATTAATAATAATTCTCAATATCTGACAATAATGAAATCTCAGATCACCAGTCGTTGAAAACAAACGCTTCATCAAATGTGACATTTCTGTAACGTTTTCACATAAATATTTTATGTTTGAAGATCATAATGCTTTGTCGTTTTATTTTATGTCCCTTTGCACTTTTAGCTAACTCTCGAGGGTATTACGTAATATATTTTTATCATTATTTATGTCCGCGATATAAAACACTCTTATAACGACTCAGCAGAGGGCTTTATAACTTAACGAGCCCCTGCGGTTTCACCCACCGTGCTCAATACTATTCAGTTTTTTTTCTTAATGCCCAACTCCTAATAATTTTCAGCCAGTATCTATATACTGGCTGAAAATTATTAGATTGAGATTCAGGACTCAGTATCTATATACTGAGTCCTGAATCTCGAATTATGACTAGTACTTAGGACAGATTGTTATACACAATTCTTGTTTTTGGAGTGGGTTCACGACACCCATAGTTCGTCGGTACAGCTTATGAAGCAATGTCTTAATTGCAAGTCCAGAGCTTTAGAATTCACTTCACTGTTAAGAGTAACTCACAATGAATTAGAAAAAAAATGCTGACGTCTTAAGGAGGTGACTTTCAATGTAATGCTTATATTTTATCGCTCGCCTTTAAATTACGTGATAACATTTTACTGCTATCTTTTTAAAATTAAAAGTGCTTTGAAGTATTTTAATACAGTGGCTGTTTAGTTGTGGTTCATTGACGGGGTTCTGACAATATTAAGTAAATTAGTTAAAATTAAGTAATAAAAGTAAAAAAGTAGGTAAATAGATAAATAAATATACCAAAACATTCTACACAACGCTATATAAGCATAGTTTAAATAACTTGTGTTATGGAATCCAGAATGCGGAAAAACAATACTTAAATACTTTTTTTTGTAAATATATACATATCATACATAGAAACACCCAGACCAATGCAAATATTCATATCCATGTTTACAAATATTTGCACTGAGTGGGAATCGAACCAAGCCTCCTGCGTAGTAGTCGAATGTTCTACCGCTACGCCACAGAGGCCGCCAAAATAGGATACTGATAATATGTATTAAAGTCTCTGAGGCAAAATGAAAATTGGATTTATCTATTAAATGATTATTAGTATGGATTTCATATGGAATAAGACAAATTTAACTTGGAATTCGCTTTTGCATTATAAAGTCAGTTTTCTTATAAACTGGAGTGCACATTAAACACCCTCCAGCAAGTCTTCTCTATTCTCTAATAAGAAAATAATACTTAGCACTGGTGAATGTACAATATTTTGGGAAAAGGGAAAACCTCAATGATTATTCTGATCAGCTAAATAAAAGGAAAACTGGACACGGTGGTGTTCTATAAACTTGCAAACTAAGATAATCATTCTATTCTTACAATTATCTAGCAATTTCAACAGATTAAAGAGGAAAGACATAGGAGGTAGGACAAGGCGGTATTTCCGCCCAATTGAGCAGTCCGACTGGGGAAGTACCTCCGCCCTACAGAATACCGTGGTTATAATAACTTCGTGTTGTGTTCCCAGCGGTGAGTAAGGCAATCAGAGCTCACTGGAGAATTTGTGCTGTCAGTGGGAAGACTAAAGGCTTGTCCTGCTTTGTCCCCTACACTGACGGCACAGAAACTCTGTGCTTACAGGGTTGGCAACGCGAGTGTTCCATCAGGTGGGCCGTGCGCTTGTCTACTACCTAAGTGGTTTAAAAAAAATTTCAATTTTCATACTTACTTGTCATGCCGATTTGATAACAGCCATCTACATACGCCAAAACCGGACTCAAGGTTCACAGACATTCGATGATCTAATCTACATAAACATAACATTCCAAACAACATAGACTTTACCTTTTTCAAACATAAAATTGTATGTGGGCTCAGGGGATACTAAGGATTGGGAAGGCATATACTCGTATATACCGTATAAATTGGGAGCTGGTTATAAAACAAAACGAACAAAACAATTTTGTTCAGGCTATGCGTTGATGTCACCTTCATTAGTATTACTGTATATTATTACGGTACAGGTATTAAATAGGTATAGGCTGGGCTACAAATAGACATATCTTTTATTGTTACGTGAAAAAGCATCTAATGAGGCCGCCAAAATGAGTGCCACCAACACATACTACTACTACTTTACTTTCATATACATACTACTAACACAACTAACTACTACTAACATAACTACATAACATACTACTTTTTTTATACCACCTAGGTGGCAGACAAGCACACGGCCCACCAGATGGGAGGTGGTTACCGTGGCCTATGAACGTCTGCAACACCAGGGGCGTCACACTCGCGCTGCCGACCTGTACTGTACGTGGCTGTAAAGGTGACTTCACTTAGTTTTTTGCCTTAAGCTTACCATCAGGCGAGATGAAGTCAAATTGGCGTGTCGTAGATAAAAAAAACATCTCATACTAAACCTTGGCCTCGAACCTCCTTCAAAATAAAGGTGTTACGGGCGGTGTCTCCTTTCTTAGGTTATCGAGCGTGTCTGTTTTTTTAGGTTGTCGTGGTCTATAACCACGATAACCTAAACAGGAAAGAATTCCCCTTTTTTCCTTATTGACCTGAATCTCGCACCTCCTAACGAGCAAAAGGTATCTCATTGAGTGAACTATTCAGCAAGTCAGTAACTTAAATAAATTCATTTACTTAAATGAACAATCAAGAGAGCAGGAACAGCTCTTATGTCTGACTGGGAGTCATGTAGTGGTTTTATTAGATAGTCTAGCCAGATAGACTAGATATCTGAGGAATCCATTGGTGATAAATTAACAGATACAGGATAACTTCATAAGATTGTACTGGGATGGTGACTTACCTTACTGGCATACAAAAAAAGGAAATATTTATAAAAGCTGACGGCGAAAGAATACAAGAATCACTACCCTGTCTCATCTGATGGGTGTCGTAAGAGGTGACTAACGGAAAAATACTCAGACGATAACACTGCAAAAGAAGTAAAACTCGAAATATAACTCTCCAACCCGTCTGGCCAGTGTGGTAACAGTAGGTCAATGCCTCCCAACATTGGGAGGGACTTATGTCCAACAGTGGACAGTGATGGGCTTATTGATTGATTAATACGGTGAACAGGCAGTTTTTAATGTTCCCTACCGCAAGAGAAAAATTGATCCAATAAATCCTCAATCTATTAACGCACGGAGGAGACTCTGAATGGATAGAGCTATCAGGCTGAAAGTAAAATTTTAACGAAAAAACAAACCCATACAATGAGATTTGTAAGAATTGACCCAATTGATGAATCGAAGAATATTTTAGAGTACAAAGTATAGTTTGACCTATAATCGGAATTATCTAGATTACCTAGAAGGTTTCGTAATAAAGAAAGTGAATTGAAAGAGCCGAGTGTCAAAAAATATTAATGAAGCTGTCTATAAACATGTAGTATTACTTTACCAATTCTTAATTAAGTTAAAGCTTTCAAAAATACTTCTCCAGAATAACGTTTCTGCTTACTATCGGTCGTGCCGAGTACAGCGGGTGGGAGCTCTCAAAGCAACTCCAGTGCCATTGAAACGCTCGTTTTATAGAAGCTTCGAGAAATCTGTTCAAAAGATTTTCAATGTCCATTTTCAATTCCGATTTAAATTTTATAAATACTTATTTTAGAAGGATGTAAGCTTTTTTTTTATTATTTATTATTAGACTTCGCCTTGCCTGATGGTAAGCTGAAGGCTAGAGTAAAAGGGACATAATAATTGATTTCATCATATAACAGAACTAGCCGAATATAACAAACATTATGACTAAAAGTATGTGTCTACATTTAATAAGAAACAAAAGGTTCACAAACACAATACCGTACAGCAGGAAGTTATGCCAACAGGCAACATTAGTTCAGAAATGGAATCCTACATAATACAAGGTTATTTATAAATTAACTGGCGAAACGTAATATGTTTGCTCAATGGTGTTACTAGATAAAAAAAACTATTTATTAAAAGTTCTATGTTTGTTGCATGCGAAGTTAAAATGAAACTATCCATCGCATATGAGATCTCTTTCATTGGAACGTCTGTTTAGTAACGTCTTTTTAACCTTCATTTACTTTATTTTCACCTTAGTAACGCTATTGAGGACACATATTCAGTTTCAACGGATAATTAAAAGTAACCTTATATCAACGTAGTTTATAATTCTTTACAATACAAAAAAAACATATACTATGGAATCGCTACTGGTCAAACAACACATAAGGAATAAATAGGTCACAAGGATTTTCGGGAAATATAAATGATATTCACAACATGTAATACAATACAGAAAATTAATTTTTATTAACGTATTATCTTACAAAAAATATTTAATAAATAAATAATAAATAAGTATATAAAAATTATTTTGACATGTTCGAAATTATGTTATGTGGCCGTTCAATCGACATACACAGATATTTGTGGAGCAACTATTAGCTAGAAATACCTACGGGATAACCTAATAGGCACGTGGATCCGCCATATAGGGGTAGGTATATCACATGTGTATATAGTTAATAACAATTGTCAACCGACATATAGTACAGGTTTTATGGTAGGTGGGGGTGGTCAACAGTTCATGCCTCAACCTCTTCCTCTTTTACCTTCTGGTCTCCTGGTTTGCCCTTGGACCAGTCTGGCTTTTTCTGTGGAAACAAATAAATTATATTAATAAAAATATCTTTAAGACATAATATGTTGCGGAGTCAACGGCGTATCACGGCTATATACTCAAATACGCTCGCGACAAGCAGAGTATAAAAATTTGTGAAGCAAGTGTCATAAAATATATACAGATGCCACCTTAATAGACGGGGTGTGGGGATGTGGGATGTAAATTTTATTCAAATTATAAAGAAAATGTGAAATTTCAAAATTGTTAAAACAAAATTTACACCTTTTCCCTTGGAAAGCCTTCATTGGTGCTAATTAAAAACAGAATCACCTCACCATACGCCATAATACAACACCCGAACGCTTGTGCTTACGTTGGCATGTGACGTATGGCAAGGTGTAACAATGGGTTCGCCGAATAATAAAAAATAATTCTCTAAAGCACACACTTCGAAGCGTTGAAGTAGGTATATAACACATCTAGGAAAACTGCCATAAAACCGAAGCGCTTTGTGTAGCTACCTAAAATAATTATTTATAATACAACGTGGAACATGGTGTACACCTCACATATATACATAATATAAGCTTTATACAATAAATCTGCTATGTGTCTAAACTCAGCATATGCGCAGGCACTTTCATTACTTTTCCTTTCAGAAAATTCTTCAAAACTGTAGAGGAAAAATAACAAAACGGTGACGCGAAAAATACGCTCTTGAAAACAGGTGGTCAAATGAAATATACAGAACGATTTGATGCCAATCGTCAATGTGTTTGAATTGGCAAAGATCTTCAGCTTCAGTAAAAAATAAACTAAGTAATTGTAGCCACTCTATCAACGGTACATCTCATAGCTGTGCCGAAAATACATCATGCCGCGTGTATGAGCAACGTCTAAATAAAACGTGTCGTTTACGCGTTGTCATTTTACACTTTATTTACCTTGGCTGCAGCGCCACCCTGTGAAACATCGCATCAAGATATTGTAACTATATTATTGTTATCTATTCTACATTGCCTATCTCAATAATCCAGACTTAAAATAGCCCAAAATATATAACCAAACATTTTACACGTTTGTTTACAAAGATATATGCTACAATTTCTAAAGTTTCAATATTTAAGTACAGTGTCAATTTGCAGGTTTGTGATAATTGAGTTGAATACTAGAATTGTATGAATGATTCAAATCATGATATCTCTGAAGTTATGTACGCAGTTATGTATAGACGTGACATTGAAGATCATTGCGTTAATATTGGAAAAATACAAAATGGTTGTCTACTTGCAGATTTATGTGATAATGTTAGTCACTAATAGGTAAATAACTACTTTGAAATATAGTTTTCCCTCTTAGGAATATGTAAAAGATTTGCAGGGGAAACATCGAAAAGTGGAATTAACGCAGTTTTATATAAAAACCTTGCAGCGTAAGGCCGTTTTCACATTATCTGGTCCGATCTCGGTGTCGGACGACGATAGCCGATATCCGATAGCCGACACCACGTGCTGTTTTCACATATATCGTATAAAATCTGTCCGATATGTCAAAGATATGTCCAATTGCTCGATAGCACAGACTAAAAAAAATTAACCATAAGCTCAAGCAGACTCCTTAGAAGGCTCTACCATTAAATATGACACGAAATTTGTTTCTTTCTTATTTATTTGTTTATTTTGCTGTTGTGGTGACTGTTGACATTAATATCCGATATCGGACGAACACAGCGGTGTCAGTTCCGATATCCGATATCATACCGGAAAATGTGAAGGACAGATAGATACATATTTCATACATTTTACTTCCTGTCGGCTATCGGATGTCGGATATCGGAGACAACATCGATATTGGAACAGACAATGGGAAAACGCTCTTAGTCTTTTAACGCGAAGGATTACAAAAGTTAACACTAATGTATCACATCTAAATGAAAAATGAAGCAGTAATCAGCGCGATATCCAAACTCTTTCTCACCTCATTTTGACAGGTTTGGATAGAATGAAATTTAAAGAATTGCCATAGAAAAGAGTGATTTATTTATATTAAATTAACGGTTAATTAAAAATAAGTCAGCATTTATTCGACAGTGAAGAATGATTGTAAGAGTTTGACAGTTAGTGATCTATGGTCTACTTCTTTCCGATAGCCCAATCAGCTTTCTCCGCTTTCTTAGCCTGTTGAAGATGAGTAGGTAATTGATTCTTTAAGTAAAACAATTAACCTCTAGAAGAGAATTTATCAAAGTTAAGTTAATGTTTCTTTAGGAGTCGAACCCAAATTATTACAGAAGAAGCAAAGAATACTTATTTAATATATTGGATAAAAAGTAATTGAAGCGAAAATTTGAAATAATACAGAATACCAGGTTTCCACAAAATTAAAAATGACATTGGTATTGTTTGACGTGTAGGAAGAATAGTGTGACATTGTATAATAATATTATAAAATAAGCCTGACGTGTATAACGACAGGGTGCAATGAAATTATAGACGATTTGCTAATTACATCAACCATTACAATTTTTAAAACTCTGTTCTAATATATCCATTAAAATCTCATTCTCTGAGAGCTTTACCATCAATTTTCTACTGGCCTTCAGCCAATGATCTTTAGTTATGTAAATTATGAAGATTAATACATTTTGAAATTCAGCCTAATTTTTATTGTATCAAAAATAATCCTTACCTCTTTGTCTTCTTCTTCAAGGGTGAACTCCTTCTTTTTGACAACCTTCAACTGGTTACGGAAGTTGAATTCGGCAGCCTTCTTCTGGAGCTTGGCGAATTTGTTCTCATATTTGGACACCTTCTTTAGTGTGGGTTTGACGCTGTGCAAAACAAATTTAATTTTTGATACATATTTTTTTCATCTAAAGCATGTTAAATATATTACGAAGGCAATTATGGTTCACGAAATATGTACCGAATTGTTGGTAATAAAATCAAGAGCAATATTATTCTTACATTTGAATCCAATTTTCAGAATTTATATTTGAGTTTTTACCAATCTTTTCACGAAATGAGGAAGTTAAAATTTGCTCGCTAACAATGTAAAAAGTCTTTTGTATTTTGTGGTATGTGTATTCATATTTAATACCAAAAGCGATACAAAGAGACGGCAACAATGGCAGTAGATTAGTGGTGAAGCCGCGAGGCGGCGAGAGTCTTACCCCGCAGTATATCATTATCTTGCCTCGGTATATCATTTACGTTGCGAAGTAATTTGTGTATACAAATACATCCTGCGCTACCTACTTGCTCCAAACAAAGTCATTTAAGAAAAATTGTACGAAAAATATCAAAAATTGTATCAGGTTTTTCACCTAGTCGCAATTACCAAGAGGGTTAAGTGAGAGGGTTCCCCGGAATACGAGTTTATCATAAGAGAATCACCCCTTCTTATGGTGAATACTCACAATTTGCCTCTGAGGTCGTTGACTTGGGTGTTCAGGTCGGAGATCTGTTAAAATAGAAAAGTCTTAATACTCAGTAATGACAATAGAATAGCGAGTTAATAAAACATTAGAGGAACCATAGGAAGTGTTATATTTCTACTGAAACTGCGCTAATGCTTTTAATATCATTCCATAATATAAGATAAATAATATGTAAATTCTACTGAATGTTGAATGTGAAGTATAAAGGCGAAGAAGTACATATAATAATTATGTAGATTCAAATACGTATTGTGAGTATATAAATAAGTATTAAATATCATTTTGAGTAAATAAATATAGAATATAACAGTTTTACTGACCAGCGATGAAATAACTTTCTAAATTCATTTCACAAGTTTGTTTCATCTATACCACACGATATCTTATGCTTTATTATTTAAAACCAGATTACACACAAAAAACTGAGAGTTCAAACTTGTGCAACGTTTGGTTTCAAGAACTGCTGTAACTACATGCAATGCACATAGAGCATAATGTCACATGTAAAGCTCAACAACTCTAAAATGAAAACAAAACCACCCAGGCAAAAATGATTATGAGAAAAAAAGAACTTGAAATATTAATTCTAGAAAAGCACAGAACAAGATATAGAGCTGAGCATAGATTAGGCAGTGTTATTTGCGAGATGTAGTCAGATTTTTTCTGTGGTCTGTAGGAACATATACTTGACTACCCCGAATTCTGTGACCTCCTGTATATCTTTAACCTGTGCTCTTTGCCTACACACTATAAGGTAACATTGTGGACTCTACGAGTACAAGTTTTCATTGGAAATGCTCGTGCAACATCTACTTATCGTGCCTCGTGATTGGTAGCTGGCCGCCTGCAGCTCCTGTTTCTCAACAATCTAGATTTATTCACAAATTTACATTGAGTAGTGCGGAGTATAATACATGTGCAACATTTGTATATAACACGAGCGCCAAAATATTGTACTGCTTCGAGTGTGAGCGAACCGTGCGTCGGTCGACATACAATTGTGCTTCAATATTAGTCCAGTGATCGAAGTTGTAACATATTGAGCGCTGTCGATACTAGTTAATGTATATATATAATATAAATCAAATGTATGTTTCGATGGAATTTTCTGTATACATCAACGACCAATGTATGAGTACCACGTTGCTTAAAATGTGTATAATGGAATGACGGTGCAAAATCGATCCAGACTTGCAAATGTAGGTATGTCTGTGGATACAGATGTTGGTACTGTGTGTCTTTGGACTCGCAAGTGAGCATAGTATACACCACTCCGTGTCCCGAATAAGTGATGCGAACGGTCCGAGCGGCCGAAGGCGCCACGGGTCGGACACGCAGGAAGGGGTGGGTAACATCGACCAGAGCATGGCACTTTCAATTTAAACACTCGGTGTATACAGGTATTACAAAAGGTTTTGTGGGGTAGATCAGCAACCGAACACGCAAACATGTCGCGCGGAATATAACGGCACATACGTGAAAAGTTGGAGATTTGGAACAAGAAGTTTCACTTACACTATGCACTTGCGTGTGCCAATAGAGGAACCAGTCCAGCGTTCCAATTACACCTCAACGGTTCTCTTTATTGTAATCATAAAAAAGAGAAAATTCAGTAAGGCCACTAAGCTCGCCAACACACATGAAGCGTCACACTGGCAGATGCAGCGATTATGCTTGATTATGTACTGTGACACACTTTATTATTATTCAAGTGCCATACTATTTTAGAAATGATTTAATAAGGTCTTTTAGGGATGGTTGTTACAAAAATTATATATTATAGAATATATTTGTCATGCAACAGGCAAAGCTATATAGCAGGTAAAAGCGATTTGGTGATGAGATGATACTGGTAAGGATGAACATGGAAAGCATTTCGAAAGATGACCGAGATACTTCAATTGATCTATAATAGAATAATTATACTAAAGACATAGAAACGAGGACGCGTCCATAACATATAAGTACAACACATAGATATACGTACATATATATTTGATGAGAGTTACGCGAGCATGCAGCGCCTGCCGCAAGGGCGGGCAGACGCTCGTGTGAGTGCAGTGTTACGCCGGTGGCGGTTACTGTAGTTAGTGTAGTTAATGGTGTAAGCTCCATGTCAGATGACGCGCCACGCCGCGCGCCGGCGCCGGCGGAGATCGATTTTGCACCGCACGCCTTACCGTGTGTGGGACGGAATTGCGCCCGCGTCCGCCCCGTTTCGTCACGCACACACGCGTCTACAACGTACAGCAATAACGAACCGACCTTCCACCGTTATTTACAATTCAACAACAAACAACCGAAAACTTACAAAGCGTTATCAATATATAAACACGAACTGTCACACGCGCACTTTGTTACAGAATCGATGACTGTGGTATTCACAATGGTTATAAAGTATTGGTCAATACCTCATAATCTCTTTTCCTGACTTCATGTTCCAAATCCCACTTCTGGCCCTCACACACATACATGCGGTCATAATACTCCTGTATTATTGTCTTGAGCAATGCTATAGAAAAAGGAAAGACATATTATTGAGCCAGCAGAATGAGCATGGGCATCGGTGTGAGTAACCTGCGTCTGTCCACGTGGAGCGACGTGTGCATGTGTGCGGTGAGCCGTACAACTATCATATCATGTCGTAACAACTAAATCAGAATCAACTCATATCATGTCATATGCATTCCCAATCCTAGTTATGTTGTTTACCTCCATTTTCCTAATTTCGATCGCTCGTTCTAGTTCATATTTATCCCCCTCAAGGTTGTATATTCTGTGCCAGTACATTTGACAAATCGTCTGGAGTTCCGCTAAAGAAAAACATAATCACAATTTAAGTTTTGAATAATTTCGGCGCTTTGATGACTGTTTCACGGGTCTGTGTTCTTGTTGTAGAGTGGACACGATATCTAGGGACCTTTGACTGGTGTAATCAAAGCGTAAGCGAAGCTACATGATCGGTATTGAGGTGGGTGTCAAATGGACATTACTGAAAAATAATCAATGTTGTTATTGACTGAAAACTCGATGAAAATATCTACAAAATCTATTGCAGCTTCGGAATTGCTACAACGGGTCGTTGTTATTTTAGCGTTCAAATTTTATTTGTTATCCACACAGTTAAGAGGTATTTTTATTTTCAGCACCGTAAATCAACAACTAAGAATTTTCTGCGAAAACAAAACATGTTTTAAACTAGTCACATTATCGGCATGAACTACTAAAACGAGAGCGTAATAATTGCGTTGCGGCCAAACCAGGTCAGACCTCGAACGCTCTGCGAGCCACCTCCATCTCGTGATCGTACTTCTCCTCTTCGAGCTTGGTGATACGCTGATGGTAACCGGTTATGATGCTCGTGAGAGCCGCTATAACATCAATAATCGTTACTCGCGCGCTGCACTACCTCGCCGATACGGTCCGCGAAAGATTCACTGCCACGGTGGCATCGCGCAACATCGACCAGCAGTTAGCCAAGGTGTGAGTTCAGAAAGAAGTTTAATGACGAAAATATAGAAGAGAGAAAGTTCGCAATAAGATTAACGAATTCACATGAAGTTTAGAAGAAATAGAGAAACGCGTTAGGCAAACAGTTTGGCCAGAGACACTGGTGGTCTGCTGACAAATCGTTAAGATCTTGTTAAACCAGCTGACCAAATAAATAGAACACGGCACTTGACATATCACAAATTACGTTAGGTATTTTAATATGATAGTAAAGTCTTTTGTAAGTCTTGTGAGTTCGTCAAAAGAGAGCTAAGTCTTCAGCAGCTCATCTCTCTACCTCCATATCTTTTCTTTTAACGATGTATTCCAGATCAAACTTTTCGTCCTCGAGGCGACCGATGCGTTCGTGGTATTCTTTGCAAACCCTCGAAATACTATCTATAATACGATAAAACACATGTACATATATGTAACTAGTAGTGAACCCCTATATGATTACAAAACGAGGATGGATTTGATAAATCACCGTGTTGTAAAGTGTGTGATTCTTATTTTTTGGTGTGATTCACTTTTATAAAAGATTCTTTCATTAAATATTTATACAGGAAGATAACTTGACAACTAAGTAACAATAGAAATAAATGATGCATAGATCGGAAATTGAACAGATATGTACCTTCGTTTGCATCCTCAATGTTCTTGGGTTTACCACACCTTTCTTCAATGATGCGCCTCCTCTCAGCAGCTTTACGTTCCTGCTCCTTCTTCAATTCCTCGGCGGCTTTCTTACGCAGCAGCAACTGTCACCGGAACCCATCATTAGTTAAACACTTATCGATAACATTAATTAGTAAAACAATCTGATAATAACTCACCCTGAGTTTCTTCTTCCTCTCAGGTGTCATGAAACCCTTCTTCGCCTTCTTTGCTTTGGAGGCCTCCTCCATGCGCTTGCGCACTTCAGCACGCTTGCGGTCGATCTCGGCCTGTTTGGCCTTCTTCGCCTGAAGATATCGAATATTGGTAATGGCATGTTTGTTTAGCTACTTAATAGTGTGGGATATGTTTTAGTACAAATTCAAACTCAACAATAGTTGTGAATAGCTATGAAATATGTTACAGGTAAAAAGTAAATTTGTCAAGCTAATTGCAAAGTATTTGGTAAATGTTTTGTTTGTATAACTGTTTGTGCGCACGATGTTATAAGAAACATGTGTCTATGTAAAAGTGTGTGATCTAGTAAATGAAGTGAGAAACCAAAGTGAATATAACAAAATATTTGATACGTATGGTGAGTAAATCGTCCATGAAACGATTGTCGATCCGTTGTTACTTTACCTCCTCGAGACGCTTTTTCTGTAAAGAGAAAACAAATTCCAGTTATAGTAACAGCTTAAAAGTTAATACTTGAAATATTTTCGTTTTTCTCAATTATCTGCACAATATTGCTCATACTTTAAAGTAAATAATTATGGAGACTATTCTCAAGTCAAATACTTCGAGTCTCTTAATTGAAAGATAATATAGAACTAGAAGTTCACGATAACAACTGAACAGTAGGCAATAAATTGCTTAAAGAAATATTCTGCAGATATTTATTCATCCTTTTACAATACCGTGGAATCTAAATGGACAAGGTAACTCAGTAATCATTGATTTGCTACATTCTCTAGATGTCAGAAACAAAAGGTGTACAGTAAACATTCTTGTTATTAAGTAAGGTAAATTCTACAGTAGATAGGTACGGTAAACTTTGGTAGGTAAGGTAAACTCATCCAATTACGTAATAAAACATAATTCTTCTAGAATTACACTTAATTATTAAAATCTTGACTACTTTGGTAATTACGAGACAATCCTTTTAAGTCTGTGATTAACGTGACAAAAATAGGATTATTTCAGAAACAATAGAAAATTAACATATTTTAATTACACCATCACAAGGTTCATAGTATTGACAAAAACTTGACAAATAAGTCAATACGTGCACTATTTCTATTAATGACAATGTCGTACAATAGGAATCAAACCGCACACAACGAGATCAAATCGCACATAATCAAAATTGCGTACCGTCTGACAATTACTATATACTTACCACTCGCTCAATTTATATGAACTTTTGCGAAACAATTTCTTTTTTTTATCTCCTACATTTTTTCTGTTTTTGTGCTTCTGAGCTTTTGATAACCATTACATTGTGTGTATTGTAGTAGGATAAAAATAATTAGTTATTATTGTGCATTTTCAAATTAACATGTGGGTTTTAAACAGTTGTAAAGCTAGCTGGTATTTTTATATTTTAATTGTACTAGGCTTGATAAATTGCTTATTAGATACTGGCTCCGAGTAAGGCATGTTATGTATCGCTGTAATTAGCGAAGATATTATTACGAATATCTGGTTCCTACCTTTTGGTTATTCTGTAGGGCAGTTTAATATATGTGTTATACGCATTTACGTTTAGTTTAATCTGGTTGGTAGATAAAATATTTACTTTTAGATATTCTATAGCAGACAAAAACATTATTATAACATCGAGTATTATGTAAAATGTGCTCTATTTCAAATAAAGGGTGTGTTAGAATATCTACGTTATTAGCTGGTTACATTTTGTAGTCTATTTAATATCTGTGCAATAATTAGTTCTGTATTCTACACATTGGCAGGTATAAATAATCTATACCGACTTACAATTTATATTTACAACTATCTATAAAGATGGCTGTAAAAAACTGTGAAATTAAAAAAATAATGATATGCCCCAAATAAATCACGATGTACAGAGCTTATGTCATGTTTAAAATGTATTTATGAATAGAATGTGCTATAAAATTCACTTTAAATGTGTAAAGTTGTAAAGTTATTGTCTTTAGTTGCTGTTTTCAATCCCACTTATTTACTGAATGAAAATTTAAAAAAAGTACTATTTATTCAACTGATAGAGTATAGTTCATTGTAGAATTTGAAATGATGGTATACCAAACCAAAAAGAATGTGGAATGTGTTATGTACATATTGTTAATACACACAATATTTACCTAAGTGTCTCGAGAAGACATAATATTGAATACTATGTCGAGAAACCGCAAGCACGATGATGTTGATGAAGATGATGATCACGTTGTTTGAAGTCATGTAGCAGGTTCCCAGGTTACAGAAATTTACAATGTAACAGAAGAAAATAACACAAAATATATTAGCCAGGTTAAAGATATTATAGATCTTTAACATGTCAAATTTCAAAAATAGCCATTCGAATTATAACAAAATACACAAGTCACTTGAAAAATTTTAATCAATCTATTTTTTTTTTCTATTCTTTGTATCATAATTATAGCAAGTATGTTGCACTTAGCTCCAAAGTCATTTGGACTAAATTAAATAAAAAGATTAACATAGTTACTCCTATTCCAATTGTATAAGTTTGGAATTTGAAATGTAATCAAATGGTTTCCAATAGATTTTTCTTGACCTTGACCTTCTATAGCTTACCTTACTTCATCATCTGCCATTTTGTATGTGTTGGTCTAGATGTCCTGAAATTAAAAAATAATCTTCAATGAATAATCGTAAACGAAACATGAATTTTATTGAATATCTAAATACTATAATTGAATTTTTAAATTAAGTTTTATTTATTAAATTAAGGATCATACTTGATCTTAAAATCATTATTTATGATAATGGATTTATTAATTTTCAAGTTCAAATTTAAGAAAAAATATCACACTAATACGTAAACTAATGTCTTGACCATTTCAAGATACAGCTCCAATAATTTCTCTCATTTATGTATTATAATACCATATGGTAATACTACTTCTTAATATTCATACTTTATAGTATGGTAATTCACTATAACAATAAAAATAAATGAAACAAATAAATAATGCATATTTGGCTAAAGTCATGAAACAAGTTTGTTATTTAAAAGGATTTGGCCTCAAGCCAACCAGACGTTGACGTGTGAATACCGACACTTGATACTCGAAATCTGGTGACGTACCAGATTTGTTCCATTTTATGCTGTATTACAAAGTATCAAGATCTGTATTCTAATTTTCAAAAACACTATAAATCTATTAACGTGGTATTGGTGTCACATGCCTAAATCAAGATCCGTTTGAGAAAAAAAAGCAATCTTAATTTAGAATTTGAAAATAGTAAAGATGTGGATTGTAAAAGAATCCCTGTAATAAACGGTGCCAGCGTAATGTAAATTCCACAATTAGGTTCGGGCGTGATCGCGGATGTTCGGCAAAGTTCGGAAGGTGCGCGGGCGACTGAAAATACTGAAATAGGTCGGCTCTCGTATAGCGCATCCTAATTTGGTGGCACGAACGCTCAAGTTGCTTACTCGGGTTTCGAACGTTATGCGAAGAGGATTGATGTTGCAGAGGATGTTTCGAGTTTTGTAGTGAAATTTTTAACTCAAGTCTTTCAAAGAATTACATACATAACAATATAGGAACATGGAAAGTCAATGCACTAAAATAAATTAATGTTAGATATGTGTAATATTTTTGAAGTTTCCTTTCCTTCAGTTCAAATTATTTCTTTCCTAATTTTTATAAATAAAAGTAAAATTACTCCTACCAATAAACCCAGATAATTTCCTATATTATTGCTGAAGAAATTGCCTATCTAATATTTCAATAGCTGATAGTCGTCAATATTGGATTGAAAACCTAAGTCACCATATTGAGACGTCACAAATATTTAATCAATGACGTCACGGGGAAAGTTTTGATTTTCAATATATCAATGGAACATCACAAATCTCTTGGACACACAAGGTTGTCGTTTCACATACACTAGCCGCAAGAACGATGCATCATCGTGTTCCGATTACCACAACGACGTTGATGTATCACTTCACTGAACGTTAAAATGCACTTTTCAATATTTTTACGAATTATGTTAGTATTATATATAACTTTCACCAAAACTCACCTACGGCAAAGAAAAGGAAGATGGCCCTATAGATGGTTCAGCCAACACGAGTCACAGTTGCTGACTGGTGCGAAGCGGGCGGCAAGGTGCGGCGGGCAGTGCGTAGGCGCAACTGCCCCCTCGCCGCTGACCCCTCACCGCCCGCCCAGCGAAGCTCTTGCGAATTCACCCCGCGCGCTATCCTCCTTCAGCGCAGACATTTTTAGAGCAGTGTCGTTTTGACACCAGCACCGAAATAACATCAGATGTAAGCTCTAGTTTAAACAAGTCGGATGCCTCGTAAATTTTAACCTTTCGATGCCATGTGTTTCATAAACAGTTTTTGCAGTGTATGAAAGTTTTGTGTTCTGATTTATGTTACATGTTCAGACGTTTCTATTTAATCTGATTTATTTATACCTTTAAGTTTCATTTAAAGTGTATTATCATATCATGAACTATCACAACAATTATAAAACCACTCAAATTACAACAAGCAATTTAGTTTGGCTGGAAGGTTAATATCTACTAATAATTTCGGTTACGAATTATCTCTTAAGCAAAAAAGATGTGGTTTTCCTTTTTAACTTACTACTTAGATAGCAATGGTCAGTAGGTGGATCATGTAAATGGTGTTTACAGTGATCTACCATAACTTTTCAGAATACCAATCCGTGTATCTCTTGCGTCTCCATTTGTAGAGAACGAAGGAGGAGAAAGGACAAAAAGAAAGGAGTTAAGGTTTCTAGCATTGTCACAAACAAAAGGGAACATTTTTTATACCACTTAAGTGGCAGCCAAGCACACGGCACACTTGATGGAAAGTGGTCACCGTGGCCTATGGACGCGTGCAAAACCAAGAGAGTCACACTCGCGCTGCCCACCCTGTAAGCATTGAGAGTTTCTGTGCCGTCAGCATACCGCTAGTCAGCAATGATTCGACTGTTTAGTCTTTACAATTCGGTCAGGAAAGTAAAAATAAGACTAAGAATGGTTAAAGTCCCGGTATGGATGCTGATTTTCTCTTATTTAAATTAATAGCAAAGAAAGTTGAAGTGCAAATGTGAACTCTCAGTAAGAAATAGACATGCTTTATTAACTTAATTTTTTTAGAGTTTAGGTGACTGCCAATGTATTTCATGAAATGAAACATATGTATTATATGAATGGATATGTACCATACGTACGTATGTTTAAGTATAGGATTCGTACAGATATTATCGCAATCCAGGTACTGGAAAAATATATTTTGAGATTAGAAATGCCGTTTATTCCACAGAAGAAAAAGAACCATCTTCTTTTTCTTCTGTGGAATAAACGGCATTAATAAAATTAATGTTTCCTCCGCACATACTCCACATTAATAGCACAGCCAACTTCCAAACTAACTGAAAGCTGAGTAGATACCTGTTCGTTTTGTAAATGCGGACTCACGTCTAACAGATAAGCACGGGAACTTCTATTTCTAATCTTTTGTTTGGATTCATGCTCGCTGATACACTCAACGAGCTCACCGAGGTATTAAATCATCTCTGCCTGTCTGTTGTTGAATATATAAATATGTTTTTGTGTGGTGACGGAGAAAGAATACAAGTATCACCATCTCCTCTCATCCGCAGAGTGTCGTAAGAGGCGACTAACACAAAAGCTGCGCGTGTAAAAGTAATCTTCTTCCCACCCATGAGATTCAGGAATATATTGCTTGCTTAATAAATCTAATACTAGGCTTTTATTTTTCATTATTTTATATTTTATTTTATCAACGAGAGGAAAGTATTGTAGTGTTTCACTAATAGTTCTAGTCTAGTACATTCTTCTTTCCTCGTGCAAGTTTCTTCCTCTGGAAGAAGCATTCCTTTCCAAATTAGTATGACCACCATAGTAGCCCCTGTAGAGCTGACGTACTTTGTATTATATATAATATGAGTATATAAGCCGCGCCAGCCTAGTGGTATGGGTAATGGACTGCTGAGACGAGGTTTCGGGTTCGATCCCAGGTTTTACCATGGCACACACCAATGACTTTTCGATGTTTTTCGAAGTTATGTGTGTATTTATCGCAGGTTTATAAGTGACCGATTAATGGCAATAGGCTCGCCACCTATTAAATTGGGACCTAAACATAAATGTGGGTGCTAGCACCTCTGTCTACCCCTTCGGGGATATAGGCGTGAGTTTATGTTATGTTATGTATATAAGTAATATATGTAAATGTGCATGTATGGATTTCGTATCTATCATAGTGTGTATGTATAATCTATGTGTATATATTATTATTGTACACAAAATAGAATGTTATCCTTATGGTTAGTAGTTCATTCTTCTGCCTGTACCTACCTCAATGCATCTCTGCATCACCCTAAGGTAAACTATCAGATAATGCCTTTGGCATTAAGTCTGCGTTTGTACAATTCACCGAGCATAAAGTTTAAAAATAAAATAATTAAAATAAAATCTGTGCCAAATCCTCGCCCGTCAATCAATTGCTCTTGGTGGGGCCCAAACACTCCTCATTCAGTAAGTATGTATGTTTATACGACATAAAGCCTCATATCCCCCTATTTCTGGTTTACTTACACATACAACCTTTGAAGTATTCTCTTTTACATTGCGGCAAGATATATTACTTTAATATTTGCTACCATTGTTCCATTTCTAACTTATGATATAATGAAAATGAGTTGTCCTCAAACAATGGCTTAGCTACAGAAGTTGTTTACAAAGGAAGCATTAGTCTTCATACCGAGACCTAGAACGTTAGTAAACAGTGAAATATTATAATAGTGTGGTAATAAATATGGGGATATGTGAAATTCAAACTATTAAATTACCTCAAAGCTCCAAACTTGAAATAATTTAATGCCTATTGTACTCCACTGCTGGCATTAGATCTCCCAATATGCTTCTGTTTTAAGTGTATTTCTTTTTCAAATCAATAGTTCATCGGACTGGGCAACGGACTCTCTCCTACGTACATTTTCGTCCAATGTTCAACAATCCAACAGTACTTTAGATTTCTTAGTCTGCGAGAATAAACTTGTCAAATGACTTAGATACTTCATTTATCCTTCCAAGACACATCAAGATTTGTTCCATAATAGCCCACCGTGGTACTATTAGTTTGTGGATTAATGTGATTAATGGCAATTAATAAAAAAGGCGACTAGTTTTCTTACCTGGTATTTTTTCACTATTCTTAAAGTCCTAGCTCTTAGAGCGTTTTTCTATTATCCGATCCGATATCGGTGTTGCCTCCGATATCTGACATCCGATAGTCTACAGAAAGTAAAATGTACGAAATATGTTTCTGTCTTTCACATTCTTATATCGGATATCAATGTCAATCAGTCATCACAACAGCAAAATAAAATAAATGTCAGGTCATGTTCAAAGGTGGAAATTTAGTCTAACAAAACAATATATTCTAGGAAACACTGGCATACGACCATTGTTATTCTTGATATTTTCTTGTTTAATACTTTTTAAAGCGTGAGTTTATAGTAGTCGGGTTTTAGTTTAAAAGTTATTTTTTTATTTGAGTCTGTGCTAACGAACAAATGGACGTATCTTTGACGTATAGGTCCAATATTATCGGATATTTGTGAAAACAACAAATGCTGTTGGCTATTGGATATCGACTATCCTCGTTCGACACCGATATCGTACTGGATTATGTGAACAGCCTTAAGGCATAAGCTGACTTCACAATGTCTTGAATTCGTCACTTCCGAAAGGAAAGAGAATATAGCAAACATACAAATTGTAATTGACAAAATGGATGAGATTCAGATACAGTATGCAACGCAGCTGTAAATTGCAAGAAAAAGATGGCTTGGAGATCAACTCGATAATCTTATTACAACCGTAGACACGTTGGCAACCAGTACTCTTTCTTATGTTGCATAAAAAACACACTGAACATTTGCTACGAAACTAATGACGTCATTATTAATGAACACAATCATGACGTATCGATGTAGGCGGTCTGGCAATTGGTTTGTTTTCACTGTTGGTGTCTGCCTACTAAGAATAGATAGGTATGTCGATATCTTTAACTACTGCGCTAATACTGTAGCTAAAGATATGAGACACAAATAACATTGGAAAAATTAGAATCAATTGTGACATGGCTATATATCGGTAGACTCAGTGATCGTGGGGATTTCCACATATCAAAAAACATAACTATAAAGTTACTCCTAAAAACCTACACGTGCTTTCCTAAACAGGACTACACGTGCAGGGTTTAGATGTCAACCTCACACTGTGCAGAATATACGAGCAAGAACCAAGCGGTTCGAGGACTCTCTTTCTTGCCGCACCACCAAGACTTGGAATTCATTACCAGCACATGTGTTTCCTTCTCCCTACAGTCCCGGGTCCTTTAAGCGGGGCGCGAAAAAGCATCTGATAAGGCTGCCAAGCTGAGTGCCACCATTGTAACATTACTTAGTATCTCTCTGTAATGGTGACCCTCTTTTTGAGACTTTGCCTTTAGCTTACCATCAGGCGAGGTGAAATCAAGTTGGCACGTCGTAGATAAAAAAAAATGCTGACGAAATGTGAATGTTCATACACCAACCCAATGCCTAACCCTTCGGGGTTTATAGTCGTGATTTATCAGGATGTAATATTCAAGTTAGGGAAAATCTATATAAATGTATAAACTGACAGCCATTAGTATTCAAAAAATAACACGAAAATATAGAGTCCAAGTAATAGGTACTTGGATTAATGAAGTATAATTATTGGGTATTAGACCCTGAATTATAGTACCTAGTTCTTATATCAGAACAACTCTTATTGAGTGCCTAAAACCAGAACGCCTGCGTCAATCAGCGGATTGGTGGTTTAAAAGCCTCGGCTATCCCGCACAGATTTCCAATTAAATAGAAATTCTAGTTAAACATTCCGAGTTAAGTGCACAAACTTGTAATGCCTAGGCGTGTTGTCACTGAAGAATGAGATTTATTTATGAGGTTTACTTTAGTTTGCTGTGATCTGTTCGTAACTAAAGTAGAATAAGTGGACATTGTCTAGTTACATTATTTAGTTCTTAAGTTAAAAATAAATTATAAAAAAATAAAAAACCCGACTGCTGTCTAAAAGATCGAAACAACTTTGATAGCAGGCGGTATCCATTATTTGCAAATGTCATCAAAAACCGAAAGAAAATTAATGAATATCGCCGGCTATCAAACTTATTTTGATCTTTTAGACATTACATAACACATAACATAAACTCACGCCTATATCCCCGAAGGGGTAGGCCGAGGTGCTAGCACCCACATTTCGCCAGTTTATGTTTAGGTTCCAATGTAATAGGTGGCGAGCCTATTGCCATTAACCAGGCACTTTTTTTTTACGTGCGCAAAAACCCCACGGATACCTCCCCGCCGAAGCCGGTGAGAAAGGTTATGTCGGACTCGAACCGACTAAAACGCACGCCGCCTGTGGGTCGTTTTGGTTGCCAAAGGTGAGGTTGACAGGCATATAACTCGCACCCCGGCCGACCCAGGGCTATCTCTCACGATCTGGCCCTCTCCTCGGGTGTGTGGGGACTACAGAGACTCCAACTCGTTCCCGGAAAACGGGGAGGCATGCCAGGCGCGCCGCCGCCGTAGCTGCTTCTGCCAGGGTGACAGGCGGCTCCCTCCGACACCCGAGTTGCCTTCGTACGTGAGCAGCTTGGCTTGCGATCCTTCGTCGCTCCCGCTGCCGCTCCCGCCCCGATTAACCGGGCACTTATAAACCTGCGATAAATACACACATGACTTCGAAAAGCATCGAAAAGTCGTTGGTATGTGCCATGGTAAAACCAGGGACCGAACCCGAGACCTCGTCTCAGCAGTCCATTTTCCATAGGTACCACTAGGCTACCGCGGTTCTTTTATGATTTCGTTTCTGATTTGATAAAAAAAAAAAGAAATATGAACTTCAATATGTAATGAGTCTCTGATACTTGAAATAAATTAACTTTGATTTGATTTTGATTTAAACGGCATCTTTTAGACAGCAAGTTTTTTTATTTCTTAATAATTTATTTGAAACTCTTCAATTATGATATCACATATATATTTTGTAAACTCCTTCTAATTCTTTTTAATTTGATACCCTACTCGATAAATTTGAATGAAAATATTTTAGCATCAATATTACACCGCATAGTTTTTGTTAACATTGTATGTACCCTATGACACTTGGTAGATGAATACCTTTCATTCGTCCAGCCGTTTGGCCTATAGAGGGGAACATACATACATACGCGCGAAATACATTACCTTCGCTGGCGCAATCGGATAAAAACAGTTCACCATACATGATAAATATCACGGTATCTTTAATAGTGATTATTGCGTATAACATTTTTGTCCCACTTCATTAAAAGTAAGATTCAACAAAAAATAAATAATCTTTCTCTATACTACTCAATGTATATCTAAACAAATGAAAGTCTTATATCGATATGTTTATTGCAGAGAATTCGATATAAGAGATACGTGCCACCACTTAGTTATCGAGTGGGACCAATAAATGTAGTAATTTAGACACTTGTAACGAGTACCACCAAACGAGATCTCGTACTCGATCCTTTTCTATCCTACCTCCGAAGAAAGAGATAAAATTCCACACTGATAATATAAAACGACGAGGGCAAGTATTTGGGTCGATTGCGTGAAAATTTCTTTTCTCGTGAAATGACAAATATAATTTTATTATCTCTTTCCAGTCAGTGGCTTGTGTACGTGTGCGATAAGGATGTAAAATTCAAAAGACCAAAAAACCCTAATGACGAAAGATAAATCGGTTCAAATTCATGACCCAATCTTATACGTTTGAAATTTAAAAGATAATCTCGATTTTGTCTATCGTTTTTTTTATGAGAGGGTCGGGAACTTTACTTCCTTTTAAATAAATTGGAAACTATTAGGAATATAGAGTAAGTAAGAATAAAACTAGGTATACACGTATTGACCGTATTTTTGATATTGCATGTTCGGGAAGAAGAATGACTGTGATCGACTTGCTTTGGTTTTATAGAGCATTATTTTAATCGCATCCAGTATATCTACAACTTAATATTTTTATAGAGTAGTTAAAACCATTATTAATAATATTTTTATAGAGTAATTAAAACCATAATTGGTTCACATATTTTATTAACAGAAAAAGAAGAGTTTAAGTATATATTTTTTTCATGCAGAGGCTTCCACGGATACCACCCCCAACGGCCATCGGGGATGGTTATATCGGATTCGGAACGATTAAAACCTCACGACGTCACGAGTCTCAATTTTATAAACATGAACAGTTTTAAGTACCTACTACATAATATCAATGTCATCAATCCAAATTGTCAATTTTTTTTTATTATTATTAAGAAACAAACAGTCGTTTATAGTTACATTAATATACACAACATTTTTGCTCATATAGACTCGAGTAAACTCAAGCATACATAAATATATAATTATCTACTTATTGGCTAGTCTCTTGAAATGTCTGAGAGATTCACTAAACAAATCAACTATTATTAACCTATCATTGTGTCCACTGTGCCCCTACACCTGCACAATTGCTGACCTGAATGAAGCGACGGAAGGTGCGGTCAATAACGCCAAATTTTGGGCTGGGTGCATTTAATTTCGATTTATACACACATCAACAAAGTCTAGGGAACAAGGACATTTCTAGTTTTTATTTAAAAACCCTTTCTTGTAATAGTGAGTGTTTTATATCAATAGAAGGGTATTTTTATACCGTTTTTAATTTTAATTTTAATAAAAACATTCTCACATCAAAATTTTTTTTTTTTAAGAAAGTATTGAATAGTGCCAATATTGAGTATTACAACCTTCTATGATTAGGCACAAAAATAACAAGGTAGTAAGAAATACAGTAATTAACCGTACTTTAAACGTTTTTAATAATCTGTAGGACCTCCTAAAGCATTAGCAACGGCTCGACAACGGCGTGGCATACTTAGTATGAGATTGTCAATCATCGTCTGTGGAATATGGCTCCATACACTGCGAAGGTGTAAAAAAAGTTGTTCTTCAGTGTTCAGATTTTCCAAAGAATCACTGAAAGCTCTTCTCCCAAGCAAATCCCAGGCATGCTCTATGGGATTGAGGTCGGCAGACTGAGCAGGCCATTCCAACGTCGTAATATTGTGCTCGCTTAACGCATTGACCACTACCCTCGCGGTGTGTGACCGTGCATTATCTTGCATGAACATAAAATCTTGACCGAACTGCTGTCGATGAGGGATTACCATGGGGTGTATAACCTCCTGAATGTATTGGTTTGCATTCAAATTGCCCCGTATCCAAACGAGGTCGGTCCTTCCACCAAGGCGAATTCCAGCCCATACCATGATTGTTCCACCTTGGTAAGGATGAACTTCTTGCGGATTCTGGAGACTACTCTGACGTCCAGGAACTCGCCATATACGCACTCTTCTCGAATCAGGATGAAAACCGAAGCGAGATTCGTCGAAAAACAGAACCCGTGCCCATTGATGGTCGGTCCACTGTAAATGTGCGTTAGCCCACAATAAGCGACGACCTCGATTTCCACGTCGAAGAGCTGGAACCCTAAGCGGTCTGCGAGCATGAAGATTGGCTTCATGTAGTCTTCTCCTGACAGTTTGATCGCTAATAACCACTTGATGCTGAGACTGGAGGCCTGCGACCAACTGACGAGCAGTAATCGTGGGTTGCCGCCTTGCGGAATTTTGCAAGAAACGATCTTGTCGCGGGGTAGTAACCCTATTTCGTCCCCTGTGACGTTCGGCAACATCCCCTGTAGACCTGTAGCGTGCCCATAATCTGCAAATTACGCTTGGTTGGGTGTTGACAGCATCCGCTACGTCGCGTTGAGTTCGTCCAGCTTGCAGCATACCAACAGCCCTTAACATCTCTTCGCGACTTAAATGACGACGTGACATGATGACTACAGTCACAAAAATGCACAAACCATACGTAAAAGACGTATTATTGATAATAAACGTTATTTACAATCAAAGAAAATAATTTTTATTTTGCCTCAGAGAAACTGCACAATCAAACACTTTTAAAAGTTTTCCCTCCATATTCGAAAATCATTACTTATTTAAATTTATTTTTAAATTTCGAACAACTCTGTAATCTACTTTATTCTATTTTTATTTATTTGCTGCCAGTTATTTGCAAAACAAGATTTACACGAAAAAAAAATTAGGGTCATCTTGTTCCCTAGACTTTGTTGAGGTGTTTATTTTAATTGTTGCCATTGACACGAAGAAGAAGAACCTATCATTGTACAGTCTGTAAGCACGTCTTATAAAAGCATTCTCTGCATGACATGTGCGACTATGGGAATTCGTGAAATCCTAGAATACAGGACACAGGAGTCATGACACCATTTTAGATGCGATTGTTTCTAAAATGGTGGTTAATACGTTAAAGGCCTACAAGGATGTTTTTTCACGCCCCGCACAAAAAGGTACTGCTTAGTTCACCATTCATATCCAATAAACAGTAATAGGGTAGAAAAACAACAACAAGCCGTGCCCTCCCGATTTAGGAATAAAGTAGTAAAACTGACACTTCATAAACATTGATGAATATTGAAATAACCTCGTAGCTAACGAGTATTATAGCTATTTGTTCACTTTTTGGAAACTTATTTTGTTCATTTAATTGATTGAAACCAAAGGAATATTATCAGTAGCGCCAAATATCTTATTTATGAAAGGGACCGTGATATGAATAAATCTTGTTGATGTTTGTTTTCAAAATTATGCTTAATTTAATTAGGGATCGGAATCTTTTGACGTCAATATCTAATTATGTGTGGTTATTAAATGTAAAATTTTGAAGGAATATATTAATATCAGCCGTAATTTCTGGTTGGCTAAGGAATTCTTAGAGGCATTTTCTCTTCTATTGATTATTCAAGAAGGGCGAAAATTTCTTACGGAACGTTTTTACATAGTTGGCAGCATTGTGACACTTCTGGTGTTGCACACGTCCATAGACCACGGTAATCAGAAGTGATTACATCAAATGGGCCATGTGCTTGTCTGCTATAGGTAGCAGACAAGCACATGGTATAATCAAATAAAGCTATGGGTTCTATGTAATGATTAAGTACTTGAATTATTTAGTGTTGAAGTTTGGTAACAACTTGGAACAATTTTATTTATTCTATTAGCTTAAATATCTACGGATATTTCCTCAACGAGGATACGATAATGAGGCTATATCGGGATTACGAACCGAATCTACAAATCGACCACAGAGATCGGGATTAATCGACTAAACTATTAGAAGTAGACTAGACTGAATTAAAGACTAAACGCGCAAGGAGTGGAAATTCACCAGCCCTCGGCAGTACAGCCCCCTTAGAGAAGTGGTAGAGAGAAGACGTATTTCATTCAACAATCGTAACAATCTTTAGTAGACACATGATACATGACTTGCATTAGATTAAAATTTTGAACTCGAACTATAGGCAGGTGTTGATAGCAATTCTAAAATTTGAAGTTCTGTGCACATGGCACCAACTGTAGTCAAGTTATTAAAAAATCTATATTTATCAACCAACGTTGCTCAAATGCACAATTTGTATTGGCGGTGAGCCAAGAAAGAAAATTAATTAAATAGCGGGCGGTGCCGCATGTTACTGCTAGTGTACACGCAATCATTCAAATTCCAGCTTTGTAATAAAATACTAATCTTCTGTATTGCTTAAAGATTACTCTTTGAGAATTTCTAATTTATTACGCATTGTTTCATGAAAAGAATGCTGTTGGCGTAAAAGCAAAAGGGCGGACTTAACCAAAATGAAAAATGGAAATAAATAATGTGTATTTTAAAACGCCATGAACGACACCGCATGGAAAGAGATGAGGTGGCTCTAATTCTACTCTACCAGAAATCACTTTAATTATAAGTAAAGAATATAAATGCTAATATTCCTTTATTACAAAGATTGGCAGATGCGCATTTTTTCTTAGGACGGTAGAATAAGACGCTCAGTGTTTAATTTATGTGTCCAATATCAGGCAGAGGCCTTAGATTAGATATATGAAAAACGACTTTTTTCTAATAACACGTACATATTTGTTTTCTTTAGGGTCTGCGCAGATTAGGGACTACTATCTAGACTGGGGGACTAGAAAAGTATGATATCGAGGAACCATTTGGTAAGTGGTGTACTTGGATACGCACACTGAAATCTATTATTTATTCTGTGATTATATTCTTTTTTATAAATAGAACATGTCAATTAAACTTCGCCTTGCCTGATCGTAAGCTGAAGGCAGTCTCAGAAAACAGCTCTGTCACCATCACTTACATATACCATATGACAATGGTGACACAGCTTGACGGCTTCATCATATGCTTTTTCACGCCCCGCTTAAAGGGGACTGTAGACGGGTGTCCTAGGTCGATGAACGAATTCTGCCCCCCATGAGCGCAAGTCTGGGGGTGACGGGTGGAGCCACCTGTCGCCACCTGTCACCCTGGCAGAAGCAGGCCGCGGCGGCGGCGGGCCTGGCGCGCCTCGCCATTCTCGGTGACGAGTCGTGGACACTGGGCTTCCCACACCCGAGGAGAGGGCCAGATCGAAAGAGATGGCCCTGGGTCGGCTGGGGTGCGAGGGATATGCCTCTTAACCACACTTTCGGCAACCAAAAACGACCCACAGGCGGCTGTCGTTTTGGTCGGTTCGAGTCCGACAAAACCTCTTCCACCGGCTCCGATGAGGGTATCTGAGGGGATATTGCGCGCGTAAAAAAAAAGGGAACGGTAGAAAGAAGGAAACACGTGAGCTGGTAATGAATTCCAGGCCTTAATGGTGCGACAAAAGAAATACAGTGTGCGTATCATATCATCATTATCTGAGCCTTTTTCGTAACTCAGTTAGGGTCGGCTTTCTAGTCTACCTAAGATGCGGCTAAACTTCTATATTTTTCGTGAAGCGACTGCCATCTGATCACAACCAATTGGCGATATTGAAGTACTGTAGTGTGAAAAGTCGGATTTTTAGGGCTCCAACTACCCGAAACTCCAACTACGTGGCAGACCAATATTTGCACTGAGCGAGGATCGAACCCTCGCCTCCTGCGTAGCGGCCGCGCGCACTACCGCCACGTCACAGAGGCTGTCGGCTATTTGGGGTATTATCCATAGAACATTCGGTACTCAACGCGGAGTGGCATTCCCTTGGGTTTAGGCTTATACTTTAGGCACAAAGTAAGCAAAGCTTAACAGACTTGTTTAATTGTATATATGAGTTATGGGTTATAGAATGCAAATGAACATATATACTTTAATAGGAACACAATCCAATGCAAATAGACATATTCATGCACACACACGAATTACGAAGTTTGATTAGACATATTGATAACAAGGAAATTAATTGAAAAAGTACAAGTGAGTTATCAATATGTGTAACAACAAATTCCACCAAGTGCCATCAATCTAAAGTATAAAAAGTTTGATTAGAGTTCAAACTCTCTACCGCTACGTCCCAGAGTCGTTCTTATTTTATAATTTTGGAGAACTCCTGTGCATTTTTCTGTGGTTTAGTCAGTGATCTGAAGTTCTCTTTTCGACTCTTCTCACATACATTTACACCTATATCCCATTGAGTAATCTTTTCACCTACGTATTTATTTTATTTTATTTATTTATTAGGCAATCAACTATTCAACTGATAATACCTATATCTTGTTATTCTCCACCAGATTATCCTTCGCTTGAGATTTCAAATGTTTGTCGAGTTTGTTTGTGAAGATATAACGTCTTCTGGCATTTTGTTCAATGCATTGACAGCTCTATTGCTTAAGAAGTGCTTATGTGGATTGTTTAGTGAAAAACTGGAACTCAGCTGTGTGAGTGTGACCTCTGAGATGCGTATTTTGGTTTCGCAAAAATAAATTGTCAATGCCTTCTATTTCGTAGTGACCATTTAAGATACTTGAATGTCTCAATTAAATCCCCAAGTATTTTTTCTTGAGAGTCAAATACAATTTTCCTACGTTGTCACAGCTCATAGTGTCTAAATCCAAGCCAATAATAATGTAGCTATTGAAGTACATCGCAGCTACACACAAACATATAACTTCATTTCGTAAACAACAGCACACAATATAATCTATTTTCATGGGACATTGATAAGACATATGACGTCATGTTTATTCCTCCTTAAGGGCCTGTACACACGATCACAATAGTTGTTTACGTCAGCCGCGGACCGCGCCAATATTGTCAATGACAGTCTGTATAGCAAATGTTATTTATTTTAATATGCTATCTTGTTTACATTGTGGTGATGACATATGAAGGTCTGTCGCATATATATATGTTGTTGATATACAATACTATAGCGATGGCCATTGTAGCAAACGAGTCCGCGAGAAAGCAAACGAAAGGTGGAACACACCTCCTAACCATATGGACTGACGACCTGAGAAAGGTGGCTGGGACAAACTGCATGCAGAATGTGAAGGATTGGCGCACATTGGGAGCGGCCTATGTCTAGCTATGGACTGCAATAAGCAGATTGATAAAAGCACTATTCATAGCTATACTACTAAATAAGGGTCTTCACACACTTTCGGGGGTTGAAAGGCGTGAATATCGGTAGTTATGTATGTAGCTTTGTTTCGTGAGTAACTTAGCTGGAGGGGCTAGTGTACAGTGCCATTACATGATTTTGTATGTAGGAGGACGGACCAATAGTGGTGGCCGAGGCTGGTTGGACTCTTCGGTATATCCTTTATAAGGCACAAATGGTTCCTCGGACACACAAACCGTGACGTAACACTGTACGAATTCAACATACCTATCTCATCACAAGCTCCAGTGAGGTGCAAAAAAATAAACAGGTAAACGTATGTCTTCGGTCTGACACTGATAGACGAATGCGCCAGTTAATGAAGATTAACTGAGAAACAATATTAATAAGTGTAGAAGTAACTGCTAGTGAGAAACGACCCCATTCTTGTACTGTCGCTATTTTTGTTTCCAGGCCAATTTTAATGATCTTCTAAAACGAGAGATTTTAGTACCTATATCGATCGCAACTTTATTTTTAAAGCAAAGTCGTAAGTAATGCTACGTTTTGAAAACGCGAGATTTCAATTCAAATAGAAAGGAAAATTTTTAAATACTTGGAACTCTCAATCCCGAAAGGAAAGCTTTCACCAGAGCCTCGGCTGTCAATCAACAGGTATACCAGCTTACAGCTTACAGACCAGTGGTGAAATGTCAAGTCAAGTCAAGTCGCAAGGTGCGTGATAAACTAGAGCGAGACAGGAACGATTTCCCACCGACTCCATTTTTGAAAATTTTCACCTTTCGCCACTTATTGATACAGCTATATAGAACATATGCTATAGAGCAGATGCATAGAGATGTTGCTTCTTTGGCTGTATTTTATCGTCTCTACCATGGTGAGTATTCTGATGAGCTCTTCCAACTATTCCCACCCTCTCCTTTCCTACACAGGACAACACGTGCAAGGCTTAGATGTCACCCTCACACTGTGCAAAATATACGATCAAGAACCAAGCGGTTCGAAGACTCTTTTTTTTTGCCGCACCACCAAGACCTGAAATTCATCACCAGCTCACGTGTTTCCTTTTTCCTACAATCCTGGTTTCTTTAAGCGGGGCGGGAAAAAGCATCTGATGAGGCCGCCAAGCTGAGTGCTACCACTGAAAGATTACTTAGTGTCTGCAATGGTGAACCTCAGTATTGAGACTTTGCCTGTAGCTTACCATCAGGCGGGGTGCAGTCAAGATGACGTATCCTAGATTAAAAAAAACATACAAGAAAGCTTACACCTATTTCCCTCTGAGATAGGCAGAGACTACAGATCATCATTTTGTCTTTATTCTTAAGATGAATTTAGACCAAACGAATGAATGTTCATTATATCCCTTCTACGTCAAATTATTTTAGTGTGAACAGTAATACGAGTAGAGCATTCATTCGTTGTTCTTTATTTGAAAACAAGGTTTCCTTTTCACTAAAACATTAAGACCGAATGCTCTTGTTCTAGCTCTGGTTTTATGTTTGTTTGATCTAAATCCACCTTTTCGACAAACATGTTATCTTGGACAAAATTATACTACGAGCAAGAACTGTTTGAGGATCACACAATGTCCAACCTCAACTGTTTTTTAGCTCTGTTAAGGTCGACAAATTCATTTATCATGAGTAAAGGGTGACGACCACATTGTTCTAGCTAGTGTAGTCAGTGGTCATACTTGAGCAGGGTTATTAGTGAACACGTGCAAAAAACACGGCTGCTCTTGATACTCACAAACAAACAAATGCTGACAGACGAGCATTTATGTTCGGATTTATTCGCAATTACCTATTTCTTGAAATTTCACTTGCGTGAAATTCAATTTCATGGAAAATTGATATTTTCAGAAATAACATAACATAACATAAACTCACGCGTATATCCCCGGAGGGGTAGACAGAGGTGCTAGCATCCACATTTCGCAATGTAATAGGTGGCGAGCCTATTGCCATTATCCGAGCACTTATAAACCTGCGATAAATACACACATAACTTCGAAAAGCATCGAATAGTCATTGGTGTGTGCCATGGTAAACATGGGATCCAACCCGAGAGATCTCGTCTCAGCAGTCTACTACCCATATCACTAGGCTACCGCGGTATTTCAGAAATAAAATTCGTCATATTTTGTATTTGTGGTTACAAGCTACCCTATGTTCCTATGTGACCTGGCTAGTTATACTTTAACTTTGTATGTGCTAAACTATTGGTTACCATACCACTTAGCCATGAGCTATTAAGGGCCCATTCTGACATAGTCGAAAAAATTTTTTTAAACCTAAGATAAAACTGTTATGATAAAAATTGGGCCCTCAGCCTCCCTAGACAAGTAGCAATTCGATTTGACCCATTTGACAGACGTCGACGCATTTCATAAACGTCAAATCCCATACATTCAAATTGCCACTTATTTAGAGAGGCAGTTCAGACGCATACCAAGAAAAATGGATGCATTGCATTCTCAAAATCACGCCCAAATGGCTGAAGCTGAACCAATCTGACTGAAACTGACTTCATAGGCTTTTTATTTATGGAGTAAGTAATGGTAGGTTCCAATGGGATTCTGTCACGGAATCAGAATTTCAGGCAGACGGAGTCACGTACAACAACTGACTTATAATAGTCAAAATAAATGTTCGTTTAATGAACAGTGAACATAGTGTGTAGACATAACCCGAGCAGAGATGAAACCTTGTATCGAATTCCAAGATTCTATATGCTCACATAATTGTGTTCATAGTTATGTTAACTATTTTCGTCAGTCTGATTAACTGCATATCTATTTCTGATCACAGCTTCGTTCGTCAGAGAATATTAAATATTCAAGGTGATACACATTATACTTACGATTGCTTTCCTAACTTTTTGTTCCACGTTGTAGAGAGAATGCTTTTAAAGTTGAAAAAAACTAATAATTGGACAATCAAGATTTTAGTTGAACGAGCGATCGGTCACTTTCTAGAGGGACAAACTTCATAACTTGATCTTCTTCTCCTTTTTCTTTCGAATTGACGGCACTTTCCCAGTGTTTGTGCTATTACTTCAATTACTCTCTTGGAGGTGCAAAATAAATTATATAGGTACCTAAAATCCCAATGATGTTACCAAACATATGCTCCATGGACCCGAACGGTAAATGCCTTAACCTTTTTAAAATGCTTTGTTCTCCAGTTTGAGAAAAGCCATACTTAGCGATTTTTTTAAAATATTTACATAAATAATTCCGAGTAAAATTTTAACTTCGCGTTTCCCTACCAACAAGTTTTATAGCCAGCTCTTTAGAAGTACACGCAACTTGATGAACCTTTGTAATATTTAGCATGAAACAACTTTTCCCTTGCCTGACTTATCAGGTATTATCCTAATGACGGAAACCACTTACTTCAGTAAACTGAGAAAGCAAAAGAAAAACAACAACAAATTATTTCTTTGTTTTTAATCAATACTTTTGTAACAGATACTAAGTAAGATTATTAACTTTTGTATACGCCCCCCTCCCGCAACCCTCGTTAAGAGATAGTTCGTGAATTTTAAGACAATCTTTTTTTTATACCACTTAGGTGGCAGACAAGCACACGGCCCACCTGATGGGAAGTGGTTACCGTGGTCTATGGACGTATGCAAAACCAGGGGTGTTACAGTTGCAGTGCCGACCCTGTAAGCACAGAGACTTTCTGTGCCGTCAGAGTAAAAGATAAAGCAGGATAAGCTTTTGGTTTTCCCACTGACAGAATAAAAACTGAGCTCTGGCTACCCTACTCACCGCTGGGAACACAACACGAGGCTATTATGGCCGCGGTATTCTGGAGGGCGGGGGTACTTCCCCAATCGGGGTATCTCTGTTCATATTCTTCGAAACTCTGAATCAAATATCTTTGTTCGTGTAGATCATATAGTAACGCTCATGAACATTAGGATTATTGCCTTTATTTATTGCTAGACTAGCTGTTGTCCGCGACTCCACCCGTTTTGAATTTTAATTCCGTTCCTGCAACTCATACGAACCTATTCCTGTGGTAAAAATCGCCCATGAGTTATTCGCAACAATAACCAAATACTTTATCAAAGTTTCAGCCAGATATGTTCAGCCATTGTTTTTCTTTATACCACTTAGGTGTAAGTTGTTACCGTAGTGCTACACTCGCGCTGAAGACCCTGAAGAAACCTTCTAATGCCAATCTTTAAGAACCCCATATTGTAGGAACTTGGGAAAACCGCAGCAGGGAGTTCATTCCACAGGTATCTTCAAATATCTTCACAAACATGCACCATTGGATCCCCAAGATAAAGACAAAGCCTTTCTTTCTTCTTCTTTTTTTTTTCTCACTGTAATAGAACACTAGAACAGTGGAACGAGACTGTTAGTCTGTCGTTATATTATACCTAAAGTGAAGCCTGTCTGTCTCTATACAGACAAGAACAATTAATTTAATGAAAACAAACGTTCTGATTTAAGTAAGAAAATACTTTCAGTAATTGATTACCAAGGATTGAAGTGGAGTCTGTCTGTCTAAGTACAGCCATGTTTAATTTACTAATTTAACAATAAGGAGAGTATAAATATGTTATGTACAGTCAGTATCAGATCGATGTTGAAGAACACACACACACACACACACACACACACACACACACACACACACACACACACACACACACACACACACACACACACACACACACACAAGTAATCAAAATGATCTTAATGCGTTGGTTTCCTCCCTTCCTGTTGAATTATTGTTCTAATATTTGGTTCATACCTTTAGATCGGACAATAATATATTTACATACATAGTGGTATGGGTAATGAACTGCTGAGACGAGATCTCGGGTTCCAGGTTTTACTATGGCACACACCAATGACTTTTCGACGCTTTTCGAAGTTATGTGTGTATTTATTGCAGGTTTATAAGTGACCGGTTAATGACAATAGGCTCGCTACCTATTATATTGGGATCAAAACATAAGCTAGCGAAATGTGGGTGCTAGCACCTCTGCCTACCCCTTCGGGGATATAAGCGTGAGTTTATGTTTCATGTTTTACGTACATACATATAATCACGCCCTTATCCCCGGAGGGTTAGGCAGAGGTGAACTAACACCATCTCTTCCCATTCGGTGTTGTACAAGGAGACTAAGGGATAGGTCTGTTCAACATCAAACAAATATATACAGCCCAGACTCAGCCTCAGATGCATGGTTTGAGTCAACATTAGTGCCCGGAAGACGGCAATAGGCTCACCCCCTATTACATGGGACCGAATTCAATGATTGGTGAAATGTAGGTGTTAATTCATAATATACTTCAAATGAATACAACAGTATGATTTGCTCTACATACCTTGGTTTTAAGATAATTTCGAGACTTTGTAGTCAAGATTATTGTGACGCTGACTGTACCTACTTGTCCTACATACTGTGCATACAATGTGAAAAATGTAGAATGTGAAGTTTTATTAGGATGGATAGATTTTCAATATTCTTACAGGCAAAACTAAATTCAAATTCATATCAATTTTATTTATTATTAGCTGACCTGCTTCGGTTTCGCTCGTGGCATGTTTTGAAACCTCATATGACCCGGTGAACCAATATTTTTTTAGTCTTCAAAATAATGTATAGAAAATCTGCCGCATTTGTTGACATTTATCAACACTACTTCGTTCCCTTAAGTATTAGCGTGATGATATATAGCCTAAAACCTTCATCGATAAACGGACTATTCAATACAAAAAGAATTTTGCAATTTGAACAAGTAGTTCCTGAGATCAGCGTGTTAAAAAATAAACAAATTCTTCAGTTTTATAATTAATATTAATGTTGCTGCGTGGTTTCCGGCAGATTAGAATTAGGGCCACCCGGTCTCTTCCCATGCGGTGTTGTACAAGGCGACTAAGGGATAGGGTCGTTCAACATCAGACAGATATATAAGCCCAGACTCAACCTCAGATGCATGGCTCCAGTCAACAATAGTGCCCGTAATACGGCAATAGGCTCATCCCCTATTACGTGGAACTACAATTATTTGTGAAATGTGGGTGTTAATTCACCTCTGGCTAACCCTCCAGGAATAAAGGCGTGATTTTGTGTATGTATAATATTAATTTAGATGAAAGCGGGTAACAGTGTGATGTAACAGTAATAAGATATAGTTTCTCTATTCTCCACCTCTCTATTCTCCACCTCTCTATTCTCCACTCTCCATACTGCAATTATATTATGTATTGAACTGATAGATGATATTATAGAAAAGAGTTCTTTATGATCCGATTCCGTTATACCCCTCAATTCAATAACTTCGTAAGAATGAAGTCCAAGGACGGTACGTAACAAAAAGCATATTTAAATTCTAATGAATCCCATACTATTTGATAAACTTTAACAATTATTTTCCCAAACGTGTACTTCTACAAGTTTCAGTACTAAATACTCTGTACTAAATCAAAGCACAGTATATTTATTACACAACTTTAGTTTTTCGAATCGTGTTTCCAAACCAGTAGTAGGAACTCAGTCCAACGTGCTATTTTAGTATATCAGCTATTTTCATAGCCAGCAGTGCGAATGAACGGAGACGAGTTGAGCTGCTGTTGTAACTATATAATCGTGTCTCGATACATAATATTCGTATAGTAAATATGTTTATTGAGGTGTATGGGGTCGTATTAACTTATTCGGGGCTCAAACTAACCTCATCAGATAGTCTACCGATCAATCAATGAAGCGGGGTGTCAAAATCATCTGATGAGGCCGTCAAGCTAAGTGCAAACTACGTGTCTACGTGACCCTCTTTCCTGAGATTTTGTCTTTAGCTTATTATCAGGCGAGGTGAAGTCAAATTCAATCCGGCGGTGAGTAGGGTAGCCAGAACTCACTGGAGACTTAAGAAAAAAATTTGATGTATCCAATATAAAAAAGAAGCATAGATAGATACAAGCATAGATTCGAAAATGAACTAAGTGTTAAATATATTTTTTTTTGTAATTTTTTTTTTGATGTGATACCTGACATGTTAAAATTGTAACATAGGCTACTTGATAATTAATTAACATTATTAGAATATGATGACATCGTGAGCTTTCCACTCGTTACCTGACATTTTTATTTTGTTTAAATTGTGATTATACTTAAACTGATAAGTATTTTATTATAATCACATCGAAAATCGAAAAAAGTACTGACATGTATTATTCTTATGAATAAATGAGTTATGAGTTAAACGCCGATTCTCCTAATTTTCAACCACCTGCCATACATATCACTGATACTGCAAAAAATACAATCATTGTAGACTTTACCAGCATTGCAGTAAAGTCTAAAACCAAATGATATTTTTGCAGCATGTTTGGAATTTTTATACCACAGACACTGCAAAAAATGCCATTTACTTTATAGTTAGACAACTAGCACAATTAGGGCCCCGTTGTCGCTAAAATATCTATTCGTGCGTACAACAACATGCTAAACTCTATAAAAGAATCCCATGAAAAATGCTTGGTTGACGGCAGTGACGGTAATAAACTCGCCCCTGAGACGTGGAAAAGCTAGACGTTACTGGTGAAATATGTTTGTGAAAACATACACGGATATGTCTGCCCTTTGGGAATGTACAGGCATCAGTATGTAATGTATATTTAATTATACCTTCCTTCCTTGTTTGTGATGCCCGCAAAATCGCAAAACGCCTGTCATACTCACACACACCCCGCGTAAATTCCCACGAGCCGTGAAGATATTCTTTCAGAATATATTTTTCATAATTTGAAATAACGCTCCTATACCCCAAGGCAAAATATGATTTCATATTTTTCACCAGAATCAGGCAGATCTAAAATAATTTATAATATTTGTAAATGTACTGTCTACCGACTTCAGGTACACGGATTTTCGTAACGTATTTTGTAAAATCAAGGCTTTCCTTAAATCGTAACGGATTTACCATTTACTACCGAAGTTCCGTACTATAGTAGCAAATAGCCTACAGCAAATAGCTAGTATAGAGACGAAACTCATTTGCACGAAATGATATTGAAGGTTCGGAGGCATTAACGCCTGCACCTTCTCAATATCCGCTCTAACATTATGTAGGTGCTCACTTATGTGTATGTTCACGTTTGTATATCTCCGAACTCAACAATTTGCTGACTATAAGTATATTAAGTCTCGTATTCCAGGGAAAGATCTCCGATTCTATTAAGTTGCCATAAAAATTTATACTTTATAGATATACCATACCGTAATAGTCCAAAATTAAATGAAAAAGTTCATAACATACCAAAACAAGTGGAATTTCGTTGGCGTATTGTTCGAGTAAATGATTGTAGTATCGTTATGGAATACGGACATTAGACTTCTAAAATAAAGTTTTAAATTTTTTTCACAGGCATAGAATCCCCTCGGAACCCCACCCACCGGAGCCAGCGAGAGAGGTTGGATTCGAACCGACTAAAAAGCACGACGCCTGTGAGTCGTTTTTGGTGGTCGAAGGTGAGGTTGACAGGCATATCCCTCGCACCCCAGTCGACCCAGGGCCCTCTCTCTCGATCTAGCCCTCCTCAGGTGATTATTTTTACTATAACGACTCACAGAGTTCCAATCGTTCTTAGGGGGCCGTCATAACGATGTACATTCATACATATAATCACGCCTTTATAACATATGTAAAGATATATATTGTCACTTAACGCACTTGGCTAGAGTGGTCCCCTGAAATGTTCTGTTCACGGGTTCATGTCCTGTCTTGAATGCTAACTTTCTTTGGTCTATATCTAAATGAAAATTACAGTCGAAAACTGTTCAAAACCTTCTACTGCACCCTTTGAAGAACTCCATATTGTAGACACATGGGAAAAGCGCAGTTCGTTCCACAGCTTGAGTGTATATACCACACAGTGCGCACTGTATCAGGTTACAATGTGTGGGGATGAATTCCCTGCCTATTGCGAGTGGTGCAATGATAGAATGTCGCTGTGGTCATCATGTGAAACAATTCATCTGAGCACAAACCGTTGTATAGGCGGTAGAACACACACAGCGAAGCAAAGTCCCTCCTAAAGCGGAGAGGTTGTCGGACCAACCTCAATGCGCGTCTTTGCACCGAATCGAAGGAGGCAAGCTGGTATGCAGGCGTTCCAGCAAAAAGGTGACAGCAGTACTCCATTATTAAACTCGCACGTTTTAGTGGCAAATAGGATCCAACTTGTCGTGACCCTAGTGCCTCGTCACTACAAACTGTAATAAATACATCATAAAACGTGAATAAAAGTACTCTTACACTAAAATGTTTATATTCTAGTCACGAGTAAACAAAACTGAACTAGAAATCGAATTCCCCGCAATACAATGACCTAACAAAACGCAATAAGGGACAAATAAGGTACATTTCCCCGGGGTAGAGCGCTACCGCCGCGATGAAAGAGATATACCATGATCAAATGGATATGACATTGATTGGATAAATAAAAGCTACCAGATAACATAGGGATTCCAATATTAGTTGTATATGAGTTCTGTAAGCCAGTATCAATAGCCTGCAGTGCTCCATAAAAATACTGAATATGACTGTGAAAAGTTTGATTTAGCCAGGAAGAAAACGATCATCAAGAAATCAGAAGGAACAAACATGGCGTCTATCGCCGTTCGAAAGTAATGTAGCTTAGCTGAGGAGTATTTTTTTATTTTTTTATACCACTTAGTTGGCAGACAAGCACACGGCCCACCTGATGGAAAGTAGTTACCGTGGCCTATGGACGTCTGTAACACCAGAGGAGTCACAGTCGCGCTGCCAACCCTGTAAGTACAGAGTTTCTGTGCTGTCAGTAGAAGACAAAGCAGGACAAGCCTTTAGTCTTCCCACTGACAGCACAAATTCTCCAGTGAGCTCTGGCTACCCTACTCACCACTGGGAACACAACACGAAGTTATTATAGCCGCGGTATTCTGTACTTCTTCTTCTTCTGCTACGGTGCTACTAGTCTTAAATTTTGGGGAGGTATGCGTGGGGATTTTGCGGACGAAAAAAAAAAAGCTTCTCTTAAATTCTATTTTCCCAATATGCTGCTGGATTACGTTCTCGAAAGCACTCATAAGTTCCGCCGGTGTACAAGTAGTTGGGCATGCATGAGAATACTAATAGTATGTGATACTACTCTTTAAAAAAATGATACTTAACAAGGTGATCTAAAAATAATCAACCAAGATCACTCTCTCTTTTCCTACATAGGACAACACGTGCAGGGCTTAGATGTCACCCTCACACTGTGCAGAATATACGATCAAGAATCAAGCGGTTCGGAGACTCTTTTCTTTGCCGCACCACCAAGACCTGGAATTAATTACCAGCACACGTGTTTCTTTCTTCCTACAGTCCCGGGTCCTTTAAGCGGGGCGTGAAAAAGCATCTGATGAGGTCGCCAAACTGAGTGCCACCATTATAACATTACTTAGTGTCTGTAATGGTGACTCTCTTGCCTGAGTCTTTACCTTTAGCTTACCATCAGGCGAGGTGAAGTCAAGTTGGCGTGACCTAGTTAAAAAAAATCATTTACTTACGCACAAACAATATGTAGACAAAATTTATAATTCGCGTCGGACTTATCCTTCTTCGTAATATTAATAACCAAAAACGAACAAGAGAAAACGAAAAGGGATAATATAAGCATGGCATTAAGAAAGATTGATGGATATATTATACGAGTCCAGAAATAAACCTGTAACCATACGTATAATTTTCCTTGTGTTTAGTCAACCTTCAATATGTCGTGCGGCATAATTTATATGTAAGTGTATGTGTATATTGTTAGCAAACGGATGTATTTATTTGAATGTCGCAAGCAATTACTGTTAAGTGGAGATGGGAATCAGAAGGCATACTCAATGTATTATATGTAAGGCCAAAGAAATAGCTGTACAGATTTACATGTTTATTTGTCAGTAACATTGAAAAAATCGCTTAAAGGGGATAATCTGGTGGCCTGCTGTCATCTCTTGAGGCATACATATTTTTTATACCACTTAGGTGGCAGATAAGCACACGGTCCAGCTGATGGGAAGTGGTTATCGTGGCCTGTGGACGCATGCAACACCAGTGGCGTCACACTTGCGCTGCCGACCCTGAAGAAACTTTCTTATGCCCTTCTTGAAGAACCACATATTGTAGGCGCTTGAGAAAACCGCAGGTCATTGCACAACTTGAGTGTGCGAGGGATGAAGTTTCTTTCATACTGCATAGTACGCATCGTCTTAGGTCGCAATGTGTGAGGATGAATTCCCTGCCAATGGCCGAGCGGTGCGATAATAGCATGTAGCTGTGCGCATCATGTCAAAAATTTCTTCTGAGCATAAACCATTGTATAGGAGGTAGAACACGCACAGCGAGGCAAAGTCCCTCCTAAAGCTGAGAGATTCCACATCGCCTGCGAGTATGGGATTGTTGACGAGCCTTAACGCCCGTCTTTGAACCGAGTCAAAGGGGTCAAGCTGGTATACAGGCGCTCCGGCAAAAAGGCATATATTATTGTCATTATTTCTTTTGATTGTCGTAGTGTGCCCCACCAATCGGAGTTGTAGCCAACCACTAAGAGAATTGTTTAGGTCGCCCATATATTCCTTTGTCTTGACCTAACGACTATGGATAGCCAGGACCGACTTTGAACATGCCCTCAGAAGTGCTCACGACTAATCGGTCACCCATGCAAATGGAAACCACGCTTAAATAACCTAACCCACCGATGAATGCTACGAGCGCCTCAGTGTTGAAACAACGGCCTTTAATACATGACATAATACATTATTAATTGTACAACAATATCAATCAATACAGAGACTATGTTTCTGGCAGAGTAGAATTTGGGCCGGCCCATCATTCCATGCGGTGTCAAACAAGGTGACTAAGGGATAGGACTGTCTAACATCAGACAGATATATACAGCCTAGACTCAGTCTCAGATGCATGGCTTGAGTCAACAATAGTGCCCGGAATACAGCAATAAGATCACCCCCTGTTACGTGGGAACAAATACAATGATTAGTGATATGTGAGTGGTGAATTACTTCTGCCTAACCCTCCGGAGATAAAGCGTGATTATATATATATGTACATCTTTAAAAAACTGAATGATTCGTTTTTATGGCCTACTTATTTTTGCAGTAAACCCTCCATCCTTTCACGAATATTTTCTAAACAAAACATTTTCAATTTTCACTAACAGACGAGTTCACTTTTTTACTCAAAGTTCGTTTATGTAAACAACAATGAAATAAATCATGTATACTTTGTTTCAATTTTACCCCACTTTAGTTAGAAAGTAAAGTCAACATTACAAAAATTAAATTTGAATGTTCTCCGAGAGCGGTTTGAGTTTACGAGTAAAACGCTTGCGGCCACACTCGTATTGCAGTTTCAAATGTACCGTATTTTGAGATGAAATACTTATACAATTTCTCGGAAATCAGGAACAGAGAACCTATCGAGAATGAATATTATTATTTTCATAACAAAATGTAGGTACTAACGTCTGTACTGTGACGTCGCGTCGCCGTCGGGGTGTATTGTCATACGAACACCACTGGAGTCGATTACCAGAAGAGACTCTGGCATAGGCTGTCCTTTCGTGGTTGGAGAGTCCAACGGCAGTCACTTGCCGTTTGGTTTTTGTTTTTTATTGTTTTATTACTATCGCTCGATTTTAAAAGCTGAATCCAATCAGGAAACTAATAAACTTAATCGATAAAGATAGAAAAAATTGAAACGGTCCAGACGAGATTCGAACCCGCGATCATTCCCTTACAGGATCAAGGACAAAGGACAAAGATCGTGGGTTCGAATCTCTGCTGGACCGTTTCAATTTTTTTTTCTTAATCGATTCGGAATATTTAGCGCACTAAAAGCTTAAAATGTCATTCAATAACAAACTTAATTTTCAAAACATAATTAAAAATTGAAGCACATTTTTACAATCATGTTACTTTTTCTTTACGTGCAAAAACCCCTTGAGCAACAAATTTTCAGTGAGATAGTCTATTGAACCCTCGCATCCCATGTGGTAAGAAGGTCTAGTGTTTAGTTCCGTATTATCTTGGAATAAATCAATCATGTTACTTGATATACAGCAGAATTTTGCTTCATCCATAATTAATCAAATTAATTACACTGGAATTTATGTTACTCGTCATAATTTGATGTTCTTCAGCTTCGAGTTATTAGATATTAATTCGATGACGCAAATAATCGCGATATTCCTGCCTCACTCAAAACAGTAAATTTTCAAGATATCAATTCGCAGTATTAGGTATAGGCTTTCCCTGTATAAGGCCGCTTACCACGATCGGAAATTTTACAGACAAGTGTGCGATTTCGCGAACTCACTGTGAAAAGTGGCTCGTCCTCGTCCATAATACTATAAGAATTATATTATATTATCTGTGGTAATACTGCAGACGCGATATGTCATAATATATACATCAGTGTCTGCGTTCACGTCCAAGAAACATTGCACCGTGGATTATAAATGGTTTCGTCATCTATTTTCTGTATGATGTGATTTAAATTATAACTTCGTTTTTCAAAATACATTGTAAAATTACTTAAAGCGTGTTTATAGGCAATTGAATTGGACGTTAGCTAAACCATTCTTATATAAGCATATCAAGCAATAATTAAATATCAGCCACGTAAGTAATAGATCATTTGATTTTGCCATCTATTGATGAGAAGATGTGATGGTGAAGGGCTTCAAAATCTATTAATATATTTTCTTTTCATCTTCTTGAAATATCAATACAGTTTAGCTGACAACGTTTAAGTTCGGGTTTAAAAATACAAAATAAAGCAGATTTTTTTTAGTATTCCGTAAAATAATCGTGTTAGACCGAAAAACGCCATCTGGCAGAACATTGAAGAACTCGTAGTACATAATAAGCTTTCAACATTCGGGGCTTTTCCCAGTTATCCGTTTCGGAAAAGTTTCAATAGATGGCGCTTAACAAAGAAAACTCATATAAATCAATACGAAACTTTAGTACGAAAGTTGGGTACCCATACATTTGATTTACAAGCTCATAAAACCCTTTAGTAGATGGCTCCTCTAGCGTATTTAATAATATTGCCATGAAATTAAGACATTGTTACATGAGACATAGATTAGAATGACCAGGCTTATATGGGAAATTGGCAAAATCTTTGAGGTCGAAACCAACCTTACCTGCTAGTCGGTATATCTACTGTCTTTTCTCCTGAGATTGGGTGGTAGATCGTATCTAGTTGGTCTCGTAAAAGCCAAAATAATTAAAAAAGATGAAAAGAAATAAGTGGACCCCAGCCGAGAACAAAGCTGTGATGATGATTTATTTTTATACCACTTAGGTATCAGACAAGCGCACGGCCCACCTGATGGAAAGTGGTTACCGTGGCCTATGAACATGTGTAACACCAGAGAAGCCACACTCGCGCTGCCGACCCTGTAAGCACAGAGTTTCTGTGCTGTCAGTGTAGAGGACAAACCTTAGTAATCCCACTGACAGCACAAATTCTCCAGGGAGCTCAGGCTACCCACTCACCGCCGGGAACACAACACGAAGTTATTATAGCCACGGTATTCTGTTGGGCGGAGGTACTTCCCCAGTCGGACTGCTCAATTGGGCGGAAATACCGCCGTGTCCTACCTCCTTCTAAATGATAAATGATTTACAAAATCTGAGCTTCAGATAAAATGAACAAATAGAAGGAGGGGTACGTTCACATGATTGCCACTTTAGTTTGCTTTTCAATGTAAGTAATATTATTTCAACGCCCACCTGCCTCAACCTACGTGTACTCTTTACTTATAAGGTCAAACTTTAAATAAACTCCAACAGATTTAATCAATTACTTTATAACGGTACTACTTAACAGAAGTCTTTTTTGTGATCCGACTTCTAAGACTTCACTTCTTAACTTCTAACATAATGTAACACTATTAAATACCCCTTTTTAATAGAACATAATATCATGTAAATTAAATAAGTATGCAGCAATAAATAAAGTCTTTTATGATGACACGTTATTTTTTTTAACAATAGAATAGAATATACGAGTAAGAACCAAGCGGTTTGAATACTCTTTCCTTTGCCGCTCCACCAAGACCTGGAATTCATTACCAGCTCATGTGTTTCCTTCTCACTACAGTCCCGGGTCCTTTAAGCGGAGCGTGAATAAGCATCTCATGAGGCCAACCAGCTGAGTGCCACTATTGTCACATACTACGTGTCTTTAATGGTGAGCCTCTTTCACTTTAGCTTACCATTAGGCGAGGTCATTGAAGTCATTTTTTTTAAGTTTATTAGAACCGAAATTATTTATATTATTTCTAACCCCTCTAGGTAAGCGAAATCACTTGTGTTAGCAGTGGATTCTCGTCGGTAGTGTAATGACCAGGAATCGAACCCGGGTCCTCTCGATCGAGAGGCCGACTCCTTAACCACTAAGCTGCCGACGCTTCTAAATTGAAACAACTGTTTTTTATATGCGACATTTCAATATTACATCACCTCGCCTCATGGTAAGCTGGTTGGCAAAGTCTCATGAAAAAGGATCACCTGAACAGACTCGAACAATGTTACAATGGTGGCCCTCACCTTGACGACCCCGCCAGATGCTTTTAATTCCATGCTTAAAGCACAAAGCCCGCTAACTGAAAGTGGTTACCGTAATGGACGTGTGCAACATCAGGGAAGTCCCACTCGCGTTGCTGACCCAGTAAGCACAGAGAGTTTATGTGCCGTCAGCGTAGAAGGCAAAGCAGGATATGCCTTTGGTCTTCCCACTGACAGCATAAAAACTCTCCAGTGAGCTCTGGCTACCCTACTCACCTCCGGGAACACTACACGAGGTTATTATGGCCGCGATATTCTGTAGGGCAGAGGTACTTCCCCAGTCGGACTGCTCAATTTAACGGAAATATTGTCATATCCTACCTCCTTCAATGACTCTATTGCGAATTGACGTCAGAAATTGCTGCTCCAAAGGATCTCTCCCGGAAAGGGTAAATATTAAATTACTTTTACTATATAAAATTATTCTATATGAGGATCCATTACTCCAGTACTAAACATCGAGTACACTAGATGCTTTAGTAATGCCAACCATATCTTAAACCACTTCAATCACTGCAGTATGTGTGAATTAGTTTCAATTTTTAAATATAAAATATTTTCATACTGTTAATTTCATTCGTAAAGTTCGAACCTCATCGAACAATGACGTCACAATTTCTGTATCGAACAAAGAAACGTCACTCAGTATTTGGGTCACCTATTTTAGATATAGCAGCTGACGTCACAGTTTTATATGCAATTTGTTAAAATATGGGATGTAAAGCACATGACGTCATTGGCGCATCAGTATGAGACCGACTACTGTACATGGGAACCCAGGGATCTACCACTGCTGGTATTGTTACGCACTTCACAGATCGATTAACGAAATTTCTTTTAGACATAAGAACTACATACCATTTTTCCATAATCCTACCTTTGTAATCTTTTTTGTGTGCTAAATTATTATTTTTATACTTCTTAGGTGGCGGACAAGCATACGGCACACCTAATGGAAAGTGGTTACCGTGGCTTATGGACATGTGTGTCGAGTCACACATGCGCTGCCAACCATAACTTACAACAATATCATGGAAGCAGTATTTTTCTTACACGAATATAACCTAATCTAATTCTGTAGACAAATACTAGCTTTCATAATGCCATATTCTAAAAATAGACCCATTAAGAGATCTTGTTTATACAAGTATTATCTACCTTCAATCACTACATTAATGCCACACAATGACCTCAGGAGCTAATGGAACTATTCATATCATAGACATTGATGTCATCTACAGCCCACAATGTTACCTATTTCTAGTTTATACAGAGTGTGTATAAAGAAGGCTATACAAAAGGATGGTTGACGTATCAAGTACATGATTTCATATTGAAAATACCTAATGCTCACGGAGCCACCTGGATGTCGGTTAACGTTTTCAGTCATCTCTCTGACATTCTAGAAAGTATCAATATGTTTGTATATTATACATTATTACATTATATTGCTACTTTCTAGAATGTAATGGAATGATAAAATGTTAGAGATTGACATACTTGTAACACCTATCAGAAACGTGAAAACTTTAAAAACGAGAAATTCTATGAACAGCTATATGCATCACGGATAAGTAAACCGACGAGACACAGCGACGAAGACCACAGAGCCCCACTCACGCGCCATTGCACAGAGGAGATTCCCGATGTCGAGCAGTGCGAGATTGAGGCGGCTCTCATGCAACGGGAGAACAACAGGTGTCCTGGGGATGACGGAATTACTACTGAGCTCCTGAAACCAGACGGTGCTCCAATCCTGAAAGAGCTAACAAACCTCTTTAATTTAGACATCCAACAAGGTCTTACACTAGAGCATGGAGCGGGAGTGCGGTGATACTGTTCTTCAAAAAAGGGAATAAGACTACTTACAAAAGATGACTAACGGTGGCAAAACGTGGATACTGACGGTAGGGCTACTTTTTTTTTTTTTTTTTTTTACGTGCGCAAAATCCCCACGGATACCTCCCCACCGGAGCCGGTGGAGGAGGTTATGTCGGACTCGAACCGACTAAAACGCACGCCGCCTGTGGGTCGTTTCGGTTGCCGAAGGTGAGGTTGACAGGCATATCCCTCGCACCCCGGCCGACCCAGGGCCATCTCTCACGATCTGGCCCTCTTCTCGGGTGTGGGGACCACAGAGTCCCCAACTCGTCCCCGAAAACGGGGAGGCGCGCCACGCGCGCCGCCGCCGTGGCCTGCTTCTGCCAGGGTGACAGGCGGCTTCACCTGTCACCCCCAGGCCGGCGCTCATGGGGGGCGGAGGTCGTTCATCGACCTCCGACGCCCGAGTTGCCTTCGTGCGCGGGCAGCTTGTCTAGCGATCCTTCGTCGCTCCCGCTGCCGCTCCCGCCCCGCCTCCTCCTTCACGAGCATTACTTGCTCGCAGAAGGAGGCGCCGGCCGCCCACGCATCCGCGCAGCGAACCATCGCCGCGAGCAAGGTGGAGAGCGTGAGAACCCTCACTCCCAGGGCCGCTACAAGCTCCCGCCTCGGCGTCTCCCACGCCGGACACTCGGTGAGCGTGTGCGGACCTGAGTCCTCGCTCGCGTCGCAGTGATGGCACTCGGACGTTGGCTCTTTCTGCATCCGACGCAGATACTTTCCGAAGCATCCGTGCTCGGTGATCATCTGCGTCAGACGGTACGAGAGGCTGCCGTGTGGCCTCTCTAGCCACTCCCCCAACGGTAGGGCTACTTCATAACCTAAAAGTCGCGGCTATAGAGCAAGCTATGGTTGAAGTTTCTCTGAAGGATAGAATTTGAAATTAGGTTATCCGACAAAGAACTAAAGTTACCGATATAGCTTGCAGAATGAGCAAGCTGAAGTGGCAGTGGCCTGGCCACGTCTGTCGAAGGACCGATGGCCGTTGGAGCAAACGAGTCCTAGAGTGGAGACCGTGAGAAGACAAACGGAAGGAAGGACACCGCCTGGCCAGATGGACTGATGACCAAAACCTAGAAATGTTTGGAGTTTCTCTGAAGGACAGAATTCGAAACTAGATTATCCAACAAAGAACTAAAGTTACCGACATAGCTTGCAGAATAAGCAAGTTGAAGTGGCAGTGGGCTGGCCACGTCTGTCGAAGGACCGATGGCCGTTGGAGCAAACGAGTCCTAGAGTGGAGACCGTGAGAAGACAAACGGAAGGTAGAACACCCCCTGACCAGATGGACTGATGTCCTAAAACAGGTAGTTGGGACATACTGGAAGCGGAAGATAGAGGATTGGGAGGAAGGTGGAGGAGCAAGTTGCTAGTAGCGATGGTTTGCTGTGCGGAAACGTGGGCGGCCGGCGGCGCTTCCTTCTGCGAACAAGTAATACTCGTGAAGGAGGAGGTGGGGCGGGAGTGGCTGTACTGAGGCAACTCGAGCATCGAAGGTCGATGAATGACCTCCGCCAACCATAGGCGCAGGCCTGGAGGTGACGGGAAAAGCCGCCTGTCAGCCTGCCTGCCACGGCGGCGGCGCACGTTGCGCGCTTCTCCGTTTCCAAGAAGAAGTTGGGGACTCCGGGCTCACACCTGAGGAGAACTAGATCACCCGAGGAGAGAGATGGCTCTGGGTCAGCCGGAGTACGAGGGATATGCCTGCCAACCTCACCTCTGGAAACTAATAACGACCCCCAGAAATCGTGCGTTTTAGTCGGTTACCTCTCAACTGGCACCGGCGGGGAGGGGTATCCGTGGGGATTATCCTACATTTAAAAAGGGGGGACTGGTTTCCCTAAACAAATTATAATCAAACACACGTCTAACATAGGTACGGTACATGCATCTAAGTAAGACCTTTATAATAAACTAGCTGACCTACCCCAGCTTCGCCCGTGCCATATTTTGAAACCTTATACAACCTATTTGAGCATGCATTTCTTTAGTTTATTCAATACGAGGTTATTATAGCCGTGGTATTCTGTAGGAGTAGTATTAGATTTACAGATAGATAATTCTTTATTGAACACCAATAGATTTACAGTAGAACTAGTAGGTATCATGTATACAGTTTAATGTACAATGGGTGGCCTTATCTCTTCCAGGCAACCTTGGAATGTAAAGTAATTTGATAAAAGCAAAAGATTTGGTGTAGTTAGCATATAAATATAATATTATATAAAATATACATTTTTACTCCATAAATAGATATACAAAGTAAATAGTACATACTAATAAGAAAGGATAAAAGAAAAGGATAGTAAGTAAGTATATAAATTGTGAGCTATCACAGTGTTTAAGATTGTAGGTAGAGGTCCACCATTATTTTAAAAACGTTTAGAGATTTTGCTCGTTTGATTTTCATTGGCAATGCATTCCATTAGTTCCCCAAATATTCCATTATCATTTTCTTCTTCACCCTAGCGTTAATCTTAGTTGCTTCCGAAGCTGTCTCAGGTCTAGGGTCCGCTTTAGCAGTCTAACTGCAGATTTGGCTAAACTTCGATATTTCCCGTAAAGTGACTGCCATCTGACATTCACAATCCAAAGGCGGTATCGAAGCATTGCATCTAGATCAGTTGTTGGACTTTTTAGGGCTATAACTACCCGTAACAACTGCCATAGATGTTCGCATGGCAACCGGGATAGACTAGACGATAGACTCCGAGGCACTACCAAACCAATGCAAATACCCATATTCATGCATTAAAATATTTGAACTGAGCGGGAATCGACCCCGCACCTCCTTCGTAGCGGCCATGTTCACTACAGCCATGCCACGGAGGCTCATTCTCATCACTCATTATAATATAGGATCATTGTAGAAATTTCGAGAATGGTTATATCGAATATAAAGCTACTTTTTTTTAGTATACCACTTAATTGGCAGACAAGCACACGGCCCACCTGATGGAAAGTGGTTACCGTGGCCTATGGACGTTTGTAACACCAGAGGAGTCACAGTCGCGCTGCCAACCCTGTAAGTACAGAGTTTCTGTGCCGTCAGTGTAGAAGACAAAGCAGGACAAGCCTTCAGTCTTCCCACTGACAGCACAAATTCTCCAGTGATACTTAAATACAGGTTGCATATTTGTAATAATTTTGTTACAACTAAATTGATTTGATGTCCTAAATTATTTGTAGGTAAATTAATAGGAGCTAAATTGACGATTGAACTAGTAGTGTCGCACCCCTCGTCCTTGCCTCACCCCTAGCCACCAACCCTGTGTCAGAATGAAACTGACCTAATTCCATCGCTGCAGTCCCCCTCCGCACCGACTGACGTCATACGATACCTTCAAACACAACAAGTGTATATTGCAATTTATTACACAAGGAATAATCATAGCAAAACTTTGTGAAATAAGGATGAGAATTGCACATCAGTGCAAGTTGTATTTACGTCGTTTTGGTTGTGAGCTTTTATGGTATAGAGTCAAAAACTGGGTCATCCCGGGTTGCAAGCCTCTATTCATGAATCGAAGTAGGTACGCAGGGTGACGCGCACTCGTTCATTCTTGCCGGGGTCTGTTAATCGAACACGGTTCCACCTGCGTTCGACTGACGCATGAATGATCTGTACGAGGCTATAAATAAAGTACCATTTAAAAATAAATCCTATTGAAGGTAAATCCTCAAATGTTTATTTTTGAATCAATATGCTGAAACCGATTACAGAGAAAATAAACTTTCGAAGAGGTAATCTGTGTAACCTATCTGCTATTTTTGTACTTTATGTTAAAAATAAAAGCGAAAATATATTCAATTTATGACTTTCTCATCCTATTTTTAGGAAATAATAAGCTTTGTAATTTGTTACAAAGCCATATGATTGGTAGTTGAAATACAGTTATAGTTGATCGGATACAGTTTGGGTACTCTTCAAGTTACTTCTAACAGAGTTTGAGTAAACTAAGAGTATTAACACAAATATAATAGAAATGATATTTGGGAAATAGTCATGGGTGGATCTCCATCCGAAATCAACTATTTTTTTATACTACTTAGGTGGCAGACAAGCACACGGCAAACCTGATGGGAAGTGGTTACCGTGGCCTATGGACGTGTGCAATACCAGGGGCGTTATACTCGCGCTGCCGACCCTTACGAAACCTTCTAATGCCCCTTGAAAAACCCCATATTGTAGGCGCTTGGGAAAATCGCAATAAGTTCATTCCAAAGCTTGAGTGTGCGGAGGATGAAGTTTGTTTCATACCGCAATATTCATAAGCTTATATACCGCTTGACGGCAATAGGCTCACCCGCAATAGGTCTCACGTAATAACGTGGGATCGTTAATACACCACTTCGGGGATTTACAGGCTTTAATATCTATGAATCTATGAATTTTGAAATGCATTTATTGATATTGGGCAGTTTTTGGAGGCCGAGGTTTACTTTCGTGCACTTTCTCCCATTAATATACCACATTAATGGGAGAAAGTGCACGAAAGTAAACCTCGGCCTCGAAAGTGTGCACGAAAGTAAATCTTGACGTTTATGGGACAGGCTCTGTGACGTATGGGTAGTGAACGCGCTCGCTACGCAGCAGGCATGGGTTTGATACCCGATCAGTGCAAATATTTGTATGCATGAGTATGGGTATTTGCATTGATCTGCTCGTGCCTCAGAGAGCACGTAAAGCCGTCGGTCCCAGTCGCCATACGAACATTTGTGATAGTCGCTATGGGTAGTTAGAGCTCTAAATAGTTCAATTACTAGTCTAATTGCAATGCATCGATATTGCCTTTGGGTTGTGAAGGCCAAATCCGGTGACCCTCTCCTGAGACTTTGCCTTTAGCTTACCATCAGGCGAGGTGAAGTCAAGTTGGCGTGTCCTATATTAAAAAAAACCAAAGTTAGCCTGGTAAAGAGGGGCCCCAGAGGCCGCGGTGAAAGCTTCGAATGCGACTGGGATTAACGCAAAGGTAAAGAAGATCTTGACTTTTAAGGGAGTAGCTGCCATTGTCCAAAAACTTCGAGAAGAAACCCTTCATCCTAACCTCACCAATTATTCAGCGGGAGTCGGGCCAGGAGGTGAAGCCAGGAGATTATAACAATATATAATCTAGATTTAGTTCACAGGATTGTCATATCGATTTGCGTTACCTTCATATACTCGCCGAGGGATGCCGTGAGCTTGCTTTAATTTTATTTTAATATAACCTTAAAATGCATTGGTGATGTAGGATCATATTGACATAGTTTCTAAATCTTTAATTTTAATTTAAGGCTAATTACATATTAGGTATGTATCCTTAAATCTATTTCTTAATGCACACTGGAGTGGACAATAAAACCTTAAACCTCACAGTTTGGTTTCATTTAGCTCACCACCGGAAGATTAAAAGTTTCCAATATCCGCTGATTATCCTAGGCATGTGTATCTCCACGAGCTTTTATGGTAATGTACTTACAAACCAATTTTGTTTCTTTTTTATTTCTTTTAAATAGGAGATTACACACTTACTTTGTCTTGCTCCATTCAAGAGCAATCTAATGATAAAAATACACACATTCAATATGTAATACATATATTTTTATTATTACAATTGGCACGTTGCACACGTCCATAGGCCACGGTAACCACTTTCCAACAGGTGGACCGTGTGCTTGTCTGCCAACCAAGTGGTATAAAAAAATTAAAAATCGAAGACAGCATTAGCGTAATGGCAGTGCATTCGACTGCTACGTTGGGTTCGATTTCCGTTCAGTGTCAAAATAGGTATAAGGTATTCATGCATACCTTTATTGGCACTTGTACATACATACATACAATCACGCCTGTCTCCCATAGGGGTAGGCAGAGATCACGGATCTCCATTTGCTACGATCCTGACATACTACTCTCGCTTCATTCACTCTCATTACATTCTTCATGCATGCTCGTCGGTTTAGAGTACTCTCTTGGCACTTGTATTGGGCTTTTTATTTCAATTATGAATATATTTACAAAATAAAAATAAGTTATCCACTTTTTATCCCATATTACGACTGTGCTTTGTTTAGGGACTTCAATCAATCAATCAATCTATTAGCACAAAGTAGTCCACTGCTGGACATAGGCCTCTCCCAATGTGCGCCATTTTCTCCGATCCTCCGCCTTCCAAATCCGTACAATGTTTATGTGTGCATATGATTATGGGTTTCGACAATGAACTTATTGCCAAAAGCCTCAACCAACACCTAAAGAGGCCTACGTAAGGCAATTGGGTCAAGGCCGCGATGTAAAGAACAGCTCCCTTCAACACACCATGTACTGCGAGAAGATTCTGGAACTCTTATTACTTGAGACTCGTGGTTAATTTTTCTTTTAATGTTTAATATAAAACAATATTTTAAATTGATATAATAAACAGAAAATTATAATATAATATAATCATAACTGCTATTATTTAATGCGGGTGTATCAATATTATTTAATAAATGTCAATAGCGCCGAATTTTGGGCTGGGCGCATTTAGCTTCCATTTTTTTTTATTGTTGCTATTGACACAAAGAAGAAGATTTAATAAATTTTATAAATATTTTAGTAATTTACTTTTAAACGTTTGCGTTAGTCGCTAACTATTATAACGTGTAAGATATGAAGTTATGATAAGTGCATCGGTACTATTATCATCAATAGCCAAAGCTCAAATAGATTCGGCTCTAGCAATGTACTCGACGTGATTCTCTAGTCTTTAACACAGAGGCGGTTTCACCATGACAAAAAGACGGTGTTGATCATTGAAACTTTTTTAATAAATAAATAATAATAAATATTCTACCACATTTTGCACAATACTATCTGGATCCAAGGTAAGCATAGCTTAACTAGCTTGTGTTATGGAATCTAGAATGCGGATAAACATATATAGATACTTTTTTTGTAAATACATACATATTATATATAGGAATACGTCCATAGGCCACGGTAACCGCTTCCCATCAGGTGGGCCGTGTGCTTGTCTGCCAACTAAGTGGTATAAAAAAAAAACCAATGCAAATATAAATATTTGTGCATACAATTATTTGCACTGAACGGGAATCGAACCCGCGCCTCCTGCGTAGCAGTCGCGTTCACTACCGCAGCCAGAGAGACTATCATATCACACACAAAGGATATAACTAGTTTGACGGATGAACATGACTTTTTAAAAATACGTACGTAAATAATATAAGGAGAAAACATTTCCATCTATTTATATATAATAAATAAAAAATATTTACTGTCGCATGGTTTCCGGCAGCATAGAATTAGGACTACCCCATCCCTTCCCATGTGGTGTCGTACAAGGCGACTAAGGGATAGGGCTGTTTAACAACAGACAGATATATACAACCCAGACTCAGTCTCAGATGCATGGTTCGAATCAACAATAGTGCCCGGAATACGACAATAGGCTCACCCCCTATTACGTAGGACTGAATTCAATGATTGATGAAATGTGGGTGTTGATTCACCTCTACCTAACCCTCCGGGGATAAAGGCGTGATTATATGTATGTATGTATGTAAAAAATATTTTACCTTCAAACAACTTCATTTAAGTTGCATAGCAAAGATTTATCTAGAAAATTCCATGGAATTGGGATACAATCACATGTGAAACGGCGATGCGATACTAATACATCTACTAAACTCGTATTACGCAGAACTAGCATCTGCGGTATAACAACTAAAACATACCCAAAACCTTCCCAAAAATAATCACAACTTAATTCCAACTTAATCTACCTACATCAAACAAATCTGTCACCAACCTCAAACTATTTAGACTTAAAATAGAATGAGAATAGCTAACACCATTATGGACAAAATTCAGGTTGTACAAATATCGAGGCTCATGGTTAGACGCAAGGGAAGGCCATGTCCTTGCCGCCTGTGACGCACTCGCCTGCCTTGGCGCTCAATGGACTCGCCCTGGAACGACAATGTGAAAATCCCCGTGTTGTTTGAAACATAGATTGTAGTATGGCGTTTAGGACTTTACTATTGCTAGTTACTGATCATCTTTGCGATGAAACCTTTTAAGAGTGGAAGAGTTCGAGGAATTGATTGACGAATAAGAATTAATAATAGGGTTAACAAATCAAAATGTATTGACCAAATAGTACTACTAACAGTCTTACCAAGTTAGTACTATTTAAATCAAAATGGATGTTAAAGATCGATTGATGAATTGAGACCCTTTTGAAATTTGACCTATCTGAAAAATCTAATTGTAAAATAAAAAGCTAGTAGAACTTGTCCACTGATAAGATGGCAGCCATCGGACAAGGGTTGCAACCCCACAAACTTGGATTTAACTTAAAACTGAACCCCCCCTCCCTCCCTCCTTTTATATCTAAAAAAATTGCATTCTCAGACAAATGTACGCTAAGCCCAAAAAATTTAAGACTTCAATAAACTAATGAATTTTCTGTGGACAATACAGAAATGTCACTTTTACCAAACCGAAGTTACCAATATAAATTGCAGCAAAAGTGACAATAACATGGTCATATCTGATATCCCATACCTAAATAAAAAATAAACACATTACTATATGTGCATATAAACTTAATATGTTACTTAATTACATAAGCCAGCTGAAAGCGAAATATTACTATTTCGCTTTCAAATAAAATGTCTACAATTAAAACTTGCCTCCCCATAAACAGCCACTGGCCTAGTTTCGTACTCTGATTTTTACCACCTTCAGAAATGTATAAAAATATACCTACAGAATATAACTGAAGCTCTTATTGGTCACCTATATTTAGTTAGCACAATTTCGACCAAATATATCAGCTGATATCAATATTTGATTATTTTAGAATCTAGATAGATCTTGTAACAATATTATCTTTCAAGTCACACTACTCTATATTGAGCGAAACGCTTTCGAATGGTGTTGTTACTTTCCACCGCTCTTGATGTTCAATCTTCTTTTCTTTTTTTTTTACGTGCGCAAAATCCCCACGGATACCTCCCCACCGGAGCCGGTGGAAGAGGTTATGTCGGACTCGAACCGACTAAAACGCACGCCGCCTATGGGTCGTTTTGATTTGACAGGGTTCGTGAGGTTGACAGGCATATCCCTCGCACCCCGGCTAACCCAGGGCCATCTCTCACGATCTGGCCCTCTCCTCGGGTGTGTGGGAACTACAGAGTCCCCAAGTCGTCCCCGGGAACGGGGAGGTGCGCCGGGCGCACCGCTGCCACGGCCTGCTTCTTCCAGGGTAACCTAAGGCTCCACCAGTCACCCCTGATGTTCAATCTTGAGCTCAAGCGAGCTTCTGTCAGCTCGAGCAATCTATCGTGAACCTGTGAATATTGTTTCACAACTTCCAAATAAAAAAAATATATAGATATATTGATATACTTTCTTTTGCCGCGGTAGCCTAGTGGTATGGGTAATGGACTGCTGAGACGAGGTCTAGGATTCGAACCCAGGTTTACCATGGCACACACCAATGACTTTTCGATGCTTTTCGAAGTTATGTGTGTATTTATCGCAGGTTTATGAGTGCCCGGTTAATGGCAATAGGCTCGCCACCTATTACATTGGGACCTAAACATAAACTGGTGAAATGTGGATTGGCACCTTCGGGGATGTAGACGTGAGTTTATGTTATGTTTATATGTTTTTTTTACTTTCGGCGACCTCCTAAAGTACGATACAGTGTACTTTTTTAAATTATATTACTGGACTAAGTACATACATAGGCAAAGTGTTAGAATGTGTGAGCCCAAATTCTGAAACCAACTCGAAATCACTATACCGATAATCCAGCCACAAAACTCGTCAAAAATATTTATCAATACATTCGAGTTTTTGCTATAAACATCTAAAGTGCATCTAGCAGGAATACATCCAGTTCAAAGTGTTCTAGATCCACAAAGCATCCTATTCTATATTATATTCCATACTGAATACTACATTTTTTTACGTGCGCAAAATCCCCACGGATACCTCCCCACCGGAGCCGGTGGAAGCGGTTATGTTGGACTCGAATCGACTAAAATGCACGTCGCCTGTGGGTCGTTTTGTTTGCCGAAGGTGAAGTTGACAGGCATATCCCTCGCATCCCGGCCGACCTAGGGCCATCTCTCACGATCTGGCCCTCTCCATACTGAATACTACTGGCAGACAGTCACAGAAACGTAGCTCTTGCAAACGCGACTGGGATGCTCAAGACTGCGCTGTGCATACAGGAGAAGGATCCTAGGTGGAAATATTATCTATGGTTAATTTTTAGGTCGACCAAAGTAGAATTTTATACTCCTGATTAAAAAGAATGTTCAGTCAGCAATAATATTTCCTAGCCTTTTGTATGAAATTTTAAAGCATTTAATATGCTAACTATTCAAGTTGATTAATATAAGATTAGTAGTCAGGACGTTCCCCCTGTAAAGGAAAGATCGCGGGTTTGAATCTCGCCTGAACCGATTTTTTTTTTCTATATATTAATCGATTTGAATAATAAGCTTTGTCATATATTTAAATGCCACGTGGTTTCCGGCAGAGTAGAATTAGGGCCACCCCATCTCTTCCCATACGGTGTCGTACAAGGTGACTAAGGGATAGGGCTGTTTAACATCAGACAGATATATACAGCCCAGACTCAGCCTAAGATGCATGGCTCGAGTCAACAATAGTGCACGCAATATGGTAATAGTCTCACCCCCTATTACGTGGGACCGAATACAATTATTGGTGAAATGTGGGTGTTAATTCACTTCTGCTTATCCCTCCAGGGCTAAAGGCGTGACTATATTTAAAAATTGCTGCTTACCCTACAGAAATATATTGCCATGAATATATTTATAAACGAAGGTTCTTTCCATCAATCATTACTCAAACCTTCAAGTCCTAGATCTCATTTCCTGTTGTACCTGTAGTCCACCGGCCCTGAAGTTTCCTCCTAAATGTCAAACGGGCAGAGTCGATACACTTCTACTTGTTGCACCGCGCACCGTGACCGGGTCAGTGCGGGGACGGGGCGGGCGCGGGCGGCGGGGGAGACCAGCCTCCGGCACCGGTCAACGACCGTGTGGACGCACCCTGTCGCATCCAACCTATTTTAAGAACAACCTGTATAGGCAAAGTTCGAAGGTCAAATTGCACTTCGCTAGAATTAAATGAGGTTTTAATTTTGATTTTGAATTTTAACTTTAAGTTATATATTAGACTATATAGCGCTATGGTATTTCGTAAAAAAAAATCAAATAAAAAATAAGTACCTAACGTAGTATTGCAATCACATTCATACATGCATGTCTCACGCATGTAAATCTCCGAAGGGGTAGGCAGAGGTTCATTAACACCCATATTTCATCAACTATGATTTTCGGTCTCACGGAATAGGGGGAGAGCCTATTGCCGTCAAGAATATTGTCATCATGTATCATAATTAAAATAATAAAATTATTATTATTTTAACTATTTATTCATTACCCATGAATATGTTTTCTTAATGGGGCTCTTACGATATATACAATGGATTTTATTCAGTAAAATGCAGAAACTCGGTTTAGTTGAAATAGAAAACTGGTGAAACCCAACCAAAGCTTTCAATTAAGTTGTACGTATCATAAGCGCTCGACTGCTACGTGGGTTCGATTCCCGCTAAATCTACCCACTTTAGTTGCTTTTTATTTTTACATACATTAAATCACGCCTTCATCCCCGGAGGGTAAGGCATAGGTGAATTAACACCCACATTTCACCATTCATTGAATTTGGTCCTGCGTAAGGGGTTGAACCTATTGCTGTCATCCGGGCACTACGAGTATTGTTGACTCAAGTCATGCACCTGAGGCTGAGTCTGGGCTGTATATCTGTCTGGTGTTAAACAGCCCTATCCCTAAGTGGCCTTGTGCGACACCGCATGGGAAGAGATGGGGTGGTCCAAATTCTACTCTGCCGGGGACCATGCGGCTTACCAGGCTGAAAATTCACAACATTGTCTCCATCCTGAGACCCAGAACTCAGTTTAAAAAGAGAGAGAAGAAGCACTTATTTGAACAATATTAGTTTTCTATAATTAAAAAAAAATTGTTATGCTTTGTTTGGTTGGTAGATTTTTTTCTAAACAATAGGGATGAGACTTGGGTGTACGAGGCTCGCCCCTATTCTAAATTCTTCCTAGGAACCCAAACCAACCGCTCCTGTAAGTTGGCACATTGGCAGTTGTTCCTGTAAAAGCCAAGATAAACTGATGTATAAAGGAAGGAAGAATAGGAGAGCAAACTCCGGTTTTCAAAGCATTGGATGTAACCGGGAGAGCGCCCGAATGACCATTAATGAGCATCTAGGGACGAGGCTAATTCATCTGGGCAATAAACTAGACGCCATACGTAGACATATTACAGAGAATGTTGTAACAAGAAAATCTAGTAGCACTTTACCCACCCGAGGATCGAACTTTACTATTCATAATTGCACACAACTTTAAGCGAATGAGCTTGTACCTGACCCTTTCTTACCTATTTAACATCCTTCAAACAGTGTCAAGAATTTAATCTTATCTTTACTTAAACATAATCGCCTCATGAAAGAAACTTAAAAGATAGGTTCCCATGCAAGTAGTCGGTACACTCAAATTTATTAATAACATTTGCTTCTATTTCAGATGTGGGGTTGCATAATGGAGGCTGGCCTGTGACGTCAGAGCAGAGGCGCGCCGCGGGCGCGGCAGCAAGCGTCCATTCATAGGTCCCTGCTCACCCACACACGCACACTACCACCACACGTCCACGAGGTCATATCATTCTGATTTTCAATATGACGTCACACCGTTCTGACCAATCAGAGCGCAGATCCATTCAAGCCTAACTCTTGAAGGGAATTTCGTCGCGCGGGATGAAATAGCAGTCGTTGAACGAACGCCGCGGCGGTAGTACCGATCTTGGTTGTACATTGAGACTGTCATACGGAACTCTGAATTAACTGTCAAAAAAAAGTTTGATAAAGTTTTTTTTAATTTCAATGTTACTTAATAGAAATAAAATTAACTTTGAATATAGAATCTTGATGTAATTTTCCGGTAAAAGAAACTCATCATTGAAAACTTCGTGGTTGGTAAGTTTTAAAATTTAAAAAAATGCTGTAAAAGTTAGTTCAACACTTTAAGATTTCAAGCACGTGTAGCTCTACGAGCGTCTACGATACGGTGCTACGCCGCCTACACGCTGTCTGGTTCGTAGCTTTGTAGACTCGCCCACGCCTTGGAAGTTCCCTAGCACTAAAACGTGGGCTAAACGTACGCCGAGTTGTAAATTTTGGGTAACAATAATAACTACTATTTTCAAATATTACATTTTTTACATACTTTGTACTGAATATTTATATGTATTTGTATGTATAAATGTACAGCGTAAAAAGCGCTTACTGTGTACATTTTCATAAACGTCTTATTTTTGATCAACCTACCTCTTATAGAAAACTTTTAGAGTAAATCTCGGAGTCTAACGTACTACAGATTAAATTTAGAGTCGGTGCCATTTAAATCTTTTAAAAACTCTTAATTATTTCATTGACATAAAAATGCATCTAGAACCTAATAATATCATTTAAAAGTAGATATGAAGGTAGAAAGTCCGATATGACTTATATTTGGTTGTTTAATGACCATTATTTGAACGACAAACCTCTCTATCGTAGAGGGGCTCATTAACTACAACTTACATGAACTTACATATTTTACGTAATTAGTTAAGTAAAGAAACATTAAGTTAGTAACCTTCTGCATCCGAGAGCCTGTATCAATCGCAATCTAAGCTCTCACTTTAGAGCCCGAAGTCCGCACTCCTGCTATTTCTTTATATTTGATTATTTTGACTTTTATGGGACCGACTGCCACCTGGCAACTCAACCGCAAAAGGATAATTTGCACTAGAACGCCATCCGTCATTGAGTAGATATACTGACTAGGAAGTGAGATTGGTTTGGACCCTGAATCTAGAAACTAGAGTTACCATAAATAGAGTGATCTTTGAAATATAAGCTAACATATCTAACCTGACTGTCAGAAACTAGTTAGTGGTTTAGCAAGCGCCCAACAACATACGAGACTGCAGCGCACACGGCTGTCACTTCTAGAAAAGTCAACGTACCATTAAAAAATAATTAACAAACGTTGGGCTTATAAGACCTGACCTTCAATAAAGTTAATTTGAAAATTCTGAATAGGATATTATTTTTTATAAAGACACGTAGTAACCGAAATTTCTAATATTCCCTCTAACACGTCCAGCTGAGCTAAATTGCTTGTGTTAAGAGTGGGTTCACGTCTGTAGTGTAATGGCCAGGGTTTGAACCCGAGACTTTCTGCTGCATATAGAAGTTTCAAGAATCTTCAACGCGGCTTAGTTGCTATGGTAATGAACCCCCTACAACTATTAGATAGCAAATCTGTCAGTCAGTAAACAAACCTAATTAGCACCATGTTAAGGCAGTTATCTTGTCAATAAGTCAGTTTCTTTAAATCTAATAATATGATATATACAACAAAAATATGTTAAGAAAAGATCAAAGACTCTATTATTTTGTAGCTAGTGAAAAAGTTAACATTTTATTTATTTACAGTACGTGTCAGCACATGTATACTTTTGATGTTATTATAAATTTAATTTTATTAATAGGCGCAAGGTCAAAGAACAAAGGTGCTCAGACCTAGAAACTTGAACTAGTTAGTACAGTAAAGTTATAGATTTTATATTCGAATTTCTCAAGATCTTTAGCGTAGCTGCATTGAATATAAAGTAGTCAAGGGGTCGAAAAATTGTCTGCCAATCTCACCTCCGGCAAACGGTAACGACCCATAGACAACATGAGTTTTAGTAGGTTCAAGCCCGAAGACCGGTGGAGATTTTGCCGCACAATAAAAAAGGAGGTCGAAGAATTAAGGCTGTCATATTCTTTGACCTTCATTTTGTCAAACTCTCATATTTGTCGAAGTTGTCCGTATCTACTTTCAAGGTCAAAGATTTATTATTTTATAACCTTGAAATTAAATCAATTACATAACTTCCAGGAATTTCAGTGTAGGTCAGGTCCAATAATACTGAGGAAAAGTACAATTGTGTTCTCAATATGTATAATTTCAGTGCAATTTAAATAATAACAAAGTTTGTAGTATCGTAGTTAAGTCAAGACTGGATGACTTTTTCTGATTGATCTAGGATACTGAACGTCAAATAAATCGTATAATTTCCTTTGTCCACTATACAGCAACAGCACAATAATATTAACCAACACTTCCAGTATACTATTAAGAACTTACGTCACAAGCAGGTAACGTAGGTACGTTCGTACTAGTCAACAAGTGCCAACAAGTGGGCCATACATTTGCTACGTAAAGATGTAAAAAATATTACCCGTCTTACGGTCATCATCATCATAATAGATAATACTTTATTGTACACCAATAGATTTACAGCAGAGACAAGTATGTAGCACGTACATTCAACTATATAAGTTGAATTTTAGAAGTTAAATAAATATGTTAACCTCACGCAAACGGTTTTTTATGACAAAAATCGTACATGATTTTCCTTTGCTTTCTAATCTAATTGTAATTCCACATTTTTTTATACTACTTAGGTGGCAGACAAGCGCACAGCCCACCTGATGGAAAGTGGTTACCGTGGCCTATGGACGTGTGTAACATCAGAGAAGGCACACTCGCGCTGCCGACCCTGTCAATATAGAGGACAAAGCAGGACAAGCCTTTTGTCATCTCACTGACAGCACAAATTCTCCAGTGAGCTCTGACTACCCTACTACAACAACCCGAAGTTATTATAGCTGCGGTATTCTGTAGGGCGGAGGTACTTCCCCAGTCGGACTGCTCAACATTTTGAAAACACGACGTCACTGAATCAGATCCAAGCTAGTATACAAAGTCCACTCAATCTTTGTCAATAGGGATAAAATATGCCCTTTAACGAATGCCCGATTGATGGCAAAAATAGCATCACTCCCTATTGAGTGTATGAGTGTGAACATGCTTTTACGAACTTCATCAATGACATAGGCACCGAGTTTATTAAATAAATTATAAAATCTGTGCGAAAGAAAGGAAATAAGAACATGAAAATATGGGATGAGACCAAGATTTTCAGAGCCAAGCAAACCTAACCTGCAAGCCGATTGATTGATTGATTCACTTAGTGATTGACGGAGGTTCCGGCTCAGGATTTCCTCTCGGGGTCAGGAAAAGACAGCTATCGCTTTCATGAAAACCGTATAATCTAAATCAAAGTAAGTTTGAAGGAGCTAGCAGGACATGGGTTTCGAAGTGGAAGCCTTGGATGCAACTTGGAAATACACTAAATTGATAGTGGAAGAGCAAAAACTTTTTTGAAAATATCATTACGGTTTTGAGACTTTTAACTATGGTTCGTACCACTGAGGCCACAGTACGAAGTATTCGTACTTGTTCAGTTGTTCAAATTACTTGTTCGATCGCGTACTAGTAAATTGTGCATTGAATTTGATTATTTGTATTGTAATGATGGCATTTCACATAGCTATTCGTATTTGCGTATTTGACATACTTGACAAACAATTACCATGTGTTGACAATATATTTGACAAAGCTCTTGCCTTGATTTGCGAAATTCTTTTTTTGTTCGGAAATATTCGGAAATGGTCCTATTTACGTTTTGGGAAGATCTGATGAGGGGTTTCAGAGACAGAACACAGAATTCTTCAATAAATACCAGGAAATCAGATGCGATTTCTGCAATCGCATATTATTGCATTATTTATGCAAAATCACATCATAACATCACGCCTGTGTCGTTTGAATGGGTACGCAGAAGTGTGCATAATATTTAGCTTTTTTTTTTCATGTTTATGAACCAATTGTAAAATTCTTTATATTCGTTTAAGTTTAGCTTTGAGATAGGTATAGGTATTGTATCTTGCATACCGGATATTTACAAGGAAACTCCTCAAAATTACAAAGAAAGTGTGAAATTAGGGAAGTATTGTTATATTTACGATAATCCTGTACCACGGTAGTGTACAGTACTGTAGACTTACTTGGATTTGTTGTTGTTGTTTACTTTCGAAATAATTTACATTACAAATTAAATTACAAATTAAATTTCACTGAAAATGAAAAATTATATAAGTCCCTAGACTTGATTTTATACATCCTATATAGGCTTGGCACCGACTTCAAGAAAAGTTTTACCCGCATTTTCAATATCTGCAATAATTTTTTACTTTTCGGTGCATTTTTGTCTAGAATCTGGTACATTTTTTGTTGATAAATACTTATTAATTTTCATGAGTACCAGATTGATCATTTCAATGATTCCAAATGATTTTTAATAGACAGAGGGCATATCAGGGACGGGGTTGATGTCAAATTAATTCTGTAGTGCAATAGGTTGAGATCTGATGATTGAAATAATTACTTAACTTAACTTCTGTAAAATCTGTAAGTTTTTGGTTTTAGTTTTATTTAACATTGTATGCAGCGCCTGAGTTGTTTATGGACAGAAGCAAAATGTTATTTGATGTCCCTGTCTAGAAAGAAAAAATTAAGAGTGAATGAAGAGTCTATTGCTTTGAGTTTTATGTATTCCTATTGCCTGGGGTATACATCTTGTATGCCTCTTACATTAAAATCTCCACTTTCATGTACACTAGACTTTGCCTCTCGTATTGCAATTATCTGTGCACTCCCGGGTTTGCTGGAAGAAAACTCAATTTTGAGTTAAGCTCGCCTTTGTACATTACTTCTACTTTTTCTGTATAAATGTAATTTTGTGTATGTGTACAATAAAGTATAAATAAATGAAAAAACTGCTAGAAAAGTTGCTGCACACTCAGGAACAGTGATTTAATTTTTATTTCAAACGACTTGTCTTAATAGCAATGAATGGTTCATTCTTTATTTTAAAAAAGATATACTATTGGGTCCTCAAAATTCTTCTTCGTTATTGTGTTCATCTCAGTCGTATCCGAAGCATTCACCTCGGAGTCCGCATCTCCCTTTTTTCAGTCTAACTGGGTGTTTAATTGAACTCTGATATTTTCCGTGAAGTGACTGCCATCTAGCCTCCACAACTCACTAGCGATATAGAAGTACTGCAACTTTTTAGGGCTCAAACTACCCATAACGAATGTCATAGATGTTCGTATGGCAACTGAGACTGACGGCTTAACGTGCTTTTCGAGACACGGGGTTTGGTCTGCAAAAGTTAAATTATAAAATATCAAATATTATAAATACTTATGTACTTTTTTATGAATGTTTTATTGGTTATGTTAATTCTTTGTGCTAGAATAAAGTGCATTACTGGTTACAAAGAAAAGTGATCAACCACTTTGTAATTCCAAATTCAAATTATTATGATCAGTAATCTGTTTACTCTATTTTGGTATAAGCACAGATATGTGCCCGCAAAGGTCCCATAGAAACAATACCCATAAAACTGTGCAAGTAATTTATGTTTGGGGGGCGTGAGACTGCTTCAGCCGCGGGAGGCGAGGAGAGGGGCTCGGTTTGACGTCAGAGCTTCCTCATGACGTCATAGGTCTCTGCCACACCCGCGTTTGACGTCACTACTGACGTTTTATCTATTTTTGGGCTGAATTCTGCACACAAAGCCCTTTATATTCAATGAGAAATTGGATAATTTATGTCTAATATATTGATATTATAAAATTTTATCTGTAAGTAAACACTTTTGTGCTACTAATATAAATTTACGACCTCAATATTTTATTTTAAATCGAAAAAACACATTTTCTGTTAGTAATAAATAAATAATAGGTACTTAGTCCACATCAAAAAGCAGACATTTAAATTACAAAATATCTAAAAATTATGCATCCAAGCCGAACGTCTCGGTCGCCTGTAAATTTCAATGAACGAGCTTGCCTACGTCACAGGCGCTGCAGGTTCTATCTCCGTCCTTGTTACTCGCGCGGCTTAGCGTCTGTGCAAAGGAGATGGGTGCTCCAGTGACCCAATTTCCCGACCTCGGTCGGGAGGGATCGGCGTCTATTTTTAATCTGAAGGTCGATTATTTATAGAGACGGTTTGTGGCAGGTGGCAATAAGGGTATCAACCGCGAACCTACCAAGATATTTTGGAAGTATTGTCTTGTTGCTTTACTTAGTGTTGAGTTTGGTACGGATTAGAATAGAGTAGAATACAATTGTTTACTTTTAAGAATATGGTAAATCGAGGTCATACAGTGGTCATACATATTCTACCATGTTTGGTGTAGACATATTTTTTTTATAAACTCACGCCTATATCCCCGAAAAGGTAGGCAGAGGTGCTAGCACCCACATTTCGCCAGTTTATATTTAGGTCCCAATGTAATAGGTGGCGAGCCTATTGCCATTAACCAGGCACTTATAAACCTGCGATAAATACACACATAACTTCGAAAAGTCATTGGTGTGTGCCATGGTAAACCTACCTGGGATCGAGCCCGAGACCTCTTCTCAGCAGTCCATTACCCATACCACCGGTATATTTTGTTTTACAATAATAATGAAAATTATAATGTGAAATACTAATACAGCTTATATAACACATGCAATTAATTAATTAATTCATTAGTCATTTAATTGTTTTACATCAGTCAATATAAAATCTGTAACATTATATTTGCCATCCATAAATTCCTCACCAAATATTAAACATATTATTGCACTTAAATTTTGTCATAGGTAGCGCTCTCATACCAACTGGTAATTTATTGTATATTTTAATAGTCATACAGTATGCATTTAAGGAATATACGTGTAGCCTTTGATGGGGTACAAATTTTTTTTAAGGATCTCTTCTATTTGTTTTTCCTAATGTTTTGTTATGTAGCGGAAACATTTGTGAATTTTTTTTTTAATGAGCTGTATGTATGGGTCCTTTACTATTGGGACCGGTTCAATTTAACCTGTAAGTCGGTAGACTTGCTGATTGATAAATGTCATTAAAAATAATTCCAAATAGTAAAGTTCCAAATCCAGAATAGTATTTCAATTGTTAGAGTGCAGCCGTCTCTAACAAATGTGCTACCTTGACCTATCCTGCATATTTGAAATTCCATCTTCTAAGGATTTTCGGGATTGAAGTGAGTCTACAAGTAGCGACACCTGCTGATTTTCGCTGGTGTCGATTTCCTCTTGGAATTACGACATCAGTGATGGTAGTCGCATTCATAAAAGTCATAAAAACTGCACCAAAATGATGTGAGATGTAAAGGAGTTAATGAACTTCGGGTTCTGAGGCGAATGACTTAGATGCAATCGAGAACCAGACTGATCTTAATTAACATTTTCCGAATTAGCTAGTGCCTAACACATACGCAATTGCAGTGAATGCTTTTTATGTTGTAAACTTTCACTGAGGAAAGAATTTTGATCATGTCATCCCAAGTGAGTAAATATACGCTTTATTCCCGCGCAAAGCCAGGATAGGCCGTTAGTCTTAACATAATATGTAAGCCATTAATGTTAGAGGGCAGCACTGTGACTAAATACAAATACGATAAATACAGTTCTCAGAATTACACGATTCGTAAAATTTCTGACTGTTTATTACCTTGAATAAAGGTTAAAAAAATGTCTGAGAAAATACTTAAAATTCCTGTTTGTCATGAACTAAAAGTCCATCTATCGTGTCTTACCGCAGTTGTCCAGTTACGGCCGGCTACGATAGATGGCGTTCCAAGTCGAGAACCACAAGTTCATTATTTCACAGTTAATATAACTACCTAAATAATTGCTAAATAGGTGAAACTTACTATCATTTTGACACATTTTTGTTGACTCGACATTATAGTATATAGTTATTTTTTTATGGTAACATACATTTATTATGAACAACATTTTTTTAAACGTTAAAGATTTTATTTTTGGGGACGCGCTGTTAGGCGGTGGCGACTCTCTTGGTGTTGCACACGTCATAGGCCACGGTAACCACTTTCCATCAGGTGGACCGTGTGCTTGTCTGCCACTAAAGTGGTATAAATAAAAATTTATAATGCTATTATAAAACTGAAAAAGTTGTTTCTTTGAACGCGCTGATCACAGGAACTACTAGTTCGATTTGAAAAATCTTTTTGTATTTAATAGTCTGTTTATCGACAAAGATATAGATCATTACGCTACTACTTAAGGAAGAGGAGCAGTGATTATAAACATCTACAAATTCGGCAGATTTCCATGCATTATTTATAGCCTATTACGAGCTTACAGGAGGAGGATATATGAGGTTTCTAAATATGTCATAGGTGAAGCCAGGGCAGGTCAGCTAGTTTTATAAATATATGCGTATATTAGTACGTACTAATATTTAGTTATGTCACCTTCCATAATGCAATGGCAGATGTAGCATTAAGACCTCAAGTGTGTATGAACCTTAAATAAATAAAAAAATATCAAAATTCAACCGCGTCAAAAGTGACTCCAAAAAAAAAGTGGACTCCGATGGCCCGGATGCGACCTAAACTATAATATAACAAGAATAATTATGATGACCTTAGACCCAAAATACCTTTACCATAGATAAGATAACGTTCTATAAATACATAACCACCGATACGACCTTCAATCCATAAATAAACACGATAGTAGTGTCATTAATTGACCATATTGTCAATGGACAATACATTAGGTTCTAACGAACTTTCAATAGACAGTAGTAGTATAAAAAAAGCGTAGGATGTTTGGCATCAGTCAATGTACTCATAAATAAGAAGCTATAAATAAATAGATTATTGATTTTTATATCATGATAGATCTATTAATAGTTTAACTATACAACTTCTAAATCGCCAAATTGGTTGTAAAGGTCATTTCACTTAACTGCGGTAGCCTAGTGGTATGGGTAATGGACTGCTGAGACGAGGTCTCGGTTTCGATCCCAGGGTTTACCATGGCACACACCAATGACTTTTCGATATTTTTCAAAGTTATGTGTGTATTTATCGCAGGTTTGCTCTGCCTAACCCTCCGGGGATAAATGCGTGGTTATATGTATGTGTATGTATAAGTTCAAATGTCAGTAATACAACAAAACACAACACACCACCAACTAGGTATGTCCGAATAATATAATAGCTGACTCGCCCCGGCTTCGCTCATCGGAAATCCCAAATCACCCCTTTAAGCCGCTTTAACTTTTCAAATACCTAACGCATGGAAATTTACCATATTGGTCGACATTTATTATTACTAGAGGTGAGACACGACGTCATTTGAGCAGGCCGAATGGGGAAGCACCTCCGCCTTACAGAATACCGCGGCGATAATAACCTCGTGTTGTATTCCCGGCGGTGAGAATGGTAGCCAGAGTTCACAGAAGAGTCTTTGTGTTGTCAGTAAGAAGACCAGAAGCTTGTCCTGCTTTGTCTTCTATACTAACGGCACAAATACTCTTTGTGCTTACAGGGTCGGCAGCAGGACTGTAATTCCCCTGGTGTTGTACACGTCCATGGGCCACGGTAACCACTTTCCATCAGGTTGGCCGTGTGCTTCTTTGCCACCTAAGAGGTATAAAAAAACAGACAGATTATTCAACACAAAAATACTTACTTTCGAATCAGTAGTTCGTGAGATTAGCGATTTCAACCAAATAAGCTCTTCAGTTTTATAATATTTATGGTATTGATAGTCTCACATTAGGGGCCTAGTCTCGATATTGTCAATACGATGAGCCTACACGATAGATATACCATCACGCGTGGCCGGCTGGTGTCCGATGACAGGATATAACTTCCGCACTGCATGGCTTCAGGCTCCGGTATCTAAGCACCGGGCTTTTTTTATAAGAGAGATTATAAAATACCACTGACTACTGGTGGAAGTTTCCGCTTATTTGTGTGTGAAGATCGATGCCTGTTATAGGCTATGAATTGAGGTTTTTCTCAGGAATAGCTTGCAACATAACATAAACTTCACGCCTATATCCCCGAAGGGGTAGGCAGAGGTGCTAGCACCCACATTTCGCCAGTTTATGTTTAGGTCCCAATCTAATAGGTGGCTAGCCTATTGCAATTAACCGGGCACTTATAAACCTGTGATAAATACACACATAACTTCGAATAGCATCGAAAAGTTATTGGTGTGTGCCATGGTAAAACCTGGGATCGAACCCGAGACCTCGTCTCAGCAGTCCATACCAAATCATAGCTTGTAGTCTGATAAAATGTCCAGTTGAGGTTAATATAGGCTCCTATGATACCGAAAACAAGTGAAAAACAGGATCGAAAACTGTGGCTGTTTGATTTATTATAAAAAGAATGACAAAAATAGTTAGGTATTTACTTAAAATCTAATGAGTTAGCCTCAAAAAAAACACTACAATAAATTGTTCATCTTCTATACAAAGGACGAACCAAACATCCAAAAAAAAATCGATTACGCTCTTTTCCTAAACTATAGCAGCAAGTAACCTTTTTCGAAAGAGGCAATCAAAAACATACTTCATTTTTTAATCATTGACATAAACACGTAAAAATTATAATATTCTCTTTGATTAAAATGTCAAAACACTGATATTTGCAATAATACAAAACAACGTATGAATCCTGTTTATTTAAATGAATGAAAACAATTTTTCAGGTTTTATCATATTTATCCATCGTTTTTAGGCGTCCTATAATCTCGTGTTTTTTATGTCTTTTTGTTGTTTGTAGTAATTGTCACAGTCGGTCGTGTCATGTAGATCTCGATAGGTTATGTTTTGATAATTTCTCAGTACATAAGTCTTTGTATACATTAGTAAAATAAAATGTAGGCCTTAGCATCAATTCTTCAGATCTGTGTTGAAGTATACGTTCTCGTCGAAGTCTAGTACAAAATGGAACGTCACACAGAATGGCTTACTTTGCCTGATGGTACCGTTCTACCCCATGTTGTGGTACCGATGCCTGAAGACGGGTCCTGTCTATTCCACGCTTTAACATATTTAATGACTGATCTCACTGACACCATTGCAGCTTATCAGATCAGATCTTCAATCGTTTCCTACGTTGTATCTCACTGGGAAGATATGGAGGTATACACTTGTAATGAAGAAGGATCTACTTATCCCAATGCTGAGGTTTACTCTTGCGCAATGTTGGACACTAACACATACGGGTCTATATCTGAGTTGATCGCCGCTGGTGCTATATATCCATTCACTTTCGAGGTTTATGAATGTACCACTCTGCGCGGTTCTTTTGGTAACAGTCCTGAGGTGAAACGGTTGCGGTTTCGCGGAAGTTTTTTGAACGGTCACTTCGATGCTCTGCTTCGTCTTGATGGCCTCCATTTTGTAGGCGATGATTACGATGATTGACAAGTCTTAGTGATGTGTAGCTGAATAATATTGACTAGTGTATCGTCAAAGTGCAGTGTTCTGTTGTCGCAGCCTAACTTTGTTGTACTAATCAAATGTTGTCAGGAAAATAACACAAATGCATAATAAACATTACAACCGATGCAAGGAGCCATTTAAATAAAATAAGAAGAAGAAGAAGAATAAACATTACAACACAAAAAAGGTTATCATAATAAATAGGTTGTTATAATAAAAAAGAAAATATTTTTTTATTGGTGTATTGGGTACATATACTAACTCTTAAACCACATTTATTTGCATTAATGAAGCACTGTTCCTTATGATAGAGCCATTGTGGTGATAGGATTGGTCAACCTAGACCCTGTGTTACCGTATCTAGCTGCTTCCAGTTGTGCCGTGGGGAGGCTCCTTCTTGCAACCGTATATCGCAAATGTCAGACCTAGCTATTGACTCGAAGAACAAGAATTGTTCCTTAAATGTGAGATGATTGATGTTCATTATTCTGTGAATTCTGACACTGACTTTATTTGTGTGATGTTCATTATCCTGTGAATTATGACACAGTCACCAGCCAGACCACCAGACTTTACAGACCACTAGCTTTAAGCTTACAGTCCTTGCTATCTACTATGGACAGGAACGGGTGCTCTTCGTGGCTGTGAGAGAGAAAACCTCTGTAATAATAGTTTGCTTACTGGTAATGTTGGTTACTAATACTTTTTGAAAAGACTAACACCCTCGTACCACAGGTAATTATATAACCGACAACTATTGAACTATCATTATTGGCTTCCGTGTCAATAAGGCACACAACTTCAGCATTAAAGTGTCAGGGTATAGGCTGATAGGCTCCTGGTATAAATCTTTGTGGCGGTTAGTTCATAATCCTGTAATGAGGGAGGCGCCGACCTCGTTTGCAGGGCTTCGGACCGGCCTCGCCGAAGCATTCCTAGCCCTACTTAGTATAATGTCACATTACAAAACATATACACCTATATTTAGTAAGCTAGTACTTAATAGGTATATGATGAGTGTAGCTAGTAATATGACAAGTTATGTTAGGTAAATTCTTAATCACTATTTCAACTGTTAACTGCAGTTCTGACCAGCCCTTTTAGACAATTCATTGGCATTGTATTGTAGAATAGAAGGACACTCGTGTGAGATATGACGTTTATGACATACGTTGTTGACTGTCATACTTATATTTTATTATTATTTTATTAAAAACTTTATTGTACACCATTCAATCAACTAGTCCATCGCAGTCCACTACTGGACTAGGCCTCTCCCAATGTTGGGAGGCTTTGGCCTACTGTTTCCACGCTGGCCAGACGGGTTGGTACAGGGTATTATTTCGAGTTTTCCTTCTCTCGCAGTGATATCGTCTGCGTATGTTTCCATTTGTCGCCTCTTACGACACCCTTCGGATGAGATGGGGTGGTGATACTTGTATTCTTTCTCCGTCACCACACAGCTGAGCAGTTTAAATATTGTATTATATGCCACTGTTAATTTAGGGTATTAAAATGTAATCAATACATATTTAAACTATTAGTAAGTAACTCTGTGGCCAAGAAATTAAGAACCATAATTGCATTAGTTGTGACAGCACAAGAAACAGCTGGTATTATCAAATAAAAACACATACATACATAAATATAATCACGCCTTTATCCCTGTAGGGTTAGGCAGAGGTGAACCTCCCTGCTGCGGTTTTCCCAAGCGCCTACAATATGGGGTTCTTCAAGAGGGGCATCAGAAGGTTTCTTCATGGTCGGCAGCGCGAGTGTGACACCCCTGGTGTTGCATACGTCCATAGGCCACGGTAACCGCTTCCCATCAGGTGGGCTATGTCCTTATCTGCCAATTAAGTGGTATAAAAAAATAAAAAAAAATTTGAAAAAAATATAATAAGCCAAAATTAACCATGAAATGTTGATTCATATATTAGTAAATACAAAGAGGACGTGACTAACATAAAAAACTAAAGTCGATATAGGTAATATCCCGTTGGTCCAAGCCATAAGCGCCAATGGTAGTCGCCCAGTAAGGTACGGTGGTACCTACTGATTTTATTTCTAATAAGGAAAACGATCGAAATTATTTAGAATATCAATTCATTCATAATCAATGAAAAGGAGTAGCTCCAACAGCTCTTCAAATGTTATTGTTATAAATAAGATTAGTTTCTTTGCAAAAAAAATTAGAAGTTTATTGGTCCATAATCTTTTGTTTCTTTTCGACCACGCGTCTTTACCGCTATACAAAAACTGTTCGTAGCAACTACCACTCTTTATTTACGTTAAAATTTAAAAAAAAATTAATAGCGGGTGGCGTGCAAAGTATATTAAATTAATATTATATTTCTTGTCATACTTAAAAGTACAGTTCAAAGCATTAATCCATGAATATAAAAAAGCACTTATTATAGCTTCGTAGCTAGCACATTTTAACTACGCCATCTAAGTCTTCCTACCTATTCATTAAGCACTTAATACTCAATCTCTTCTGACATGCGCCAAACGGACAAGGGGTGGAGAAACAGGACATATTAGCTCTGTGCTACAACTTGTACTGTAGTCTGCTTCAGAGCTCACTTGCACCCCGGACTACCCCGTGAACACACGTATCCTCTGAAACACAGTTTAGCTTTTTATTTTATTTTTTAAATTAATTTTAATATGAGTGACAGTCAAGTTTTAATTTAAATTTTGTAATTTTTTTTGAGTGTTTTAACTACATCCCTTGTAAGTATTTCCACATTTTAGGATATTTTTAAAATGCCTTAATATAGACCTATTATAGGCATAATGCCATGATATCGTAACTTTAAATTAAATTAAAAATATTGTTATTTTAGTTATGTTTACAAAAGTAGATAGTTATTTTTTAATATAATTTCTATGCCCCAGTAGCATTTATAAGTTTTAATTGAATTATTATTTTTGTAAAAGATCTATCATAAAATGTAACAATTATCTATCTAAAGAAATTTAGATCTAAACCGGTAGTTGAACTCGTATTCGTACTATTGTGACTATATCCAGTATTTTCGAAATATTTTATTGAATGTGTTCCAATAAAAAAACTTGGAATTAATTCATCGCCTGATAATATGGTATTAGTATCGAATGTTCTGTGCGTGCTCGAAGCTAAGCCGGTAGTATGGTTTCCTTACTCGCTTCACGGGGCTTCCTTCGGCAACACGATACCTTCATTTTTTGCATCCAATTCTACCAACCTGTCGTACGAAATAACTTTTTTGAACGAAATTTTATATTTTAAGAAACAATGTTAACGGTCAAACAATTTTTTTTTCGACAACCGTTTTTATTTTTTGTGTTCCTTGTTTAAAAATAATTTCTTTGTTTAAAAGAGCTTTGTTTTGTTTTAAGAGCACAGTGTTATACTTTAATTCGTTCATATAGATATTTTATTTGGTTACTGCACATTTCTGCCATCTTGAAGATATCTACGTAATACCAAGCCTTCGATATGTTGTTTTAATGAAGCCCAAAGCAGCTGCTGGCCACTGTACAAGATTAGTTTAAGCAATACTCTTGTGCGTGTGACAGCGGCTATTGCGGGCGTTTCATTATCTACGAGAGTAGAAGATCAATTTACAGAAGATTTATGTGCCGGCACTTCAAGGAAAAATAATTATTCTTTGAGATTTTTTTAGCCATAAGAAAAACATAATTAAATATTCTGTCGATACAAAATATTGTCCTGGAGCGTCCCGAATGCCATATATTCTGGTAGCTAATGGTGAATCCAATACTAAAAATTCAAGAACACGAGACGTGATTCGTGTTTTTGAATTTTTGAATCACTTTGAATCAAATTTTTGAATCATTTTTGAATCAAAGCTGCTGATCCGATTCAGCAATTCACGCAGTGTTTATTTAACTGTCATTTTTTATAAAGCGTAAGATGATGTTTGCGTTAATGCAAGTACTTAATTGATAATAATGTTATTAAGTAAGTAAAAAAAAATACGAATATGCGGAAACTGAATAGTTTTAAAGGAGGGAGAAAACAACATACATACATTAATTTGTTTAATGATTTGTGTGTACGTTTCTATAACGTTACTTGTAACAGTTGAACTAACTAAAATTATGTTTAAAAAAAAATTCTAGATATATAATATAATACAACCAAATGACGACTAACTACGAAATATTTAAAAAATATTTATGTATGAAGATTTCATCTTCCTCTAAAATGCAGCAATAAATAAAGCACAGAATATAATATAATAGCTATAACTAACAAAACTATATAGTATATGTTTGTAGAATTGTTAACAAGTTATGCATTTATTCAAAGTTATTTAGTTTTAAAATAATTCAGTTATTCAATAAGGCATAGTTACATTTATAAATAATTATTTTAGCCAATAATCTATCACATTGGGTCAGTTCACATAAGTTGAATGATTAAGATTCTATTTTTTTAAAACAACATAAGTATTTCATATCATAACTTTTAAACTGCGAGAGTTTAAATTCATAATTATACAAGGTATCGGAACTTCTCGCGAATTAAATCATGGAAGTTACTATTTCTGCCGACGTTTCGGGTGCTTTTCAAGTCAGTCAAGTCATGACCACGGGTGCTGTAACGCATCCGAAACGTCGGCAGAAATAGTAAGTTCCATGATTTAATTCGCGAGAAGTTCCGATACCTTGTATAATTATGAACATAAGTAAGTATTAGTTTTCTTATTCTATAATTGTTCGTGTTGAACACAAGCATTATAAAAGTATTTTTGTAGATATTAATCGACTTTTATTAATTAATTCTCATATGTATAGAGTAAAACTTAATAAAATTCGATTACGTTTCAAGGACATAATCTATTATTTTACCTAATCTAAAATAACTGTGAATATAAAAACATAATTTAGAATAAAACACTTTATAAAAATGAAACTTTCAGCGATATTTTAATCAACGGAAAGAAATAAAGACTTTATAAAATCTAAGAATTACAGTTTTATCAAAACAAACTTATCTATGTTATCGTTATTAAATGTTCTTGATCAATCTAGTAGTATTTTTATAAATTCACTGAAAATTTCTCCTTAAAAAATGCAGGTTCTACGCTCGATCACGCCGACTAGTCTGTCAAGGCACTCTCTTGCGTTTTTTATCGCCCTTCGCCTTAAATAAATAAGCATTGAAAAGTGCTAGTAGTATCGTTTCAGATACCTAGGTATATTGAAAGTAATGTATTCACATCACAGTGACCCACTGTCAGTCTCTGTACCGCCGCAGAGCAGATAACCTATAGGTAAGTTATTTTAGCTCTCGAAATAGTATTTCAAATAAAGAATTGTACAGAACAATAAGCATGATGAGAGTCGCTTATGATTAATGAAATTATGATTTTAAATAATTATATAGGATAGAGAGATTCAAAAAAATCACTTATTTTTAAATTACCTGTGCTGTTATATTTATTTTAATATAAATTAAATTATAAATCCTAACAATGCCCCATTTTAGGTCAAACACTAATTAAAAGCACGTGACATCACGCTTTTGTAAATATTGTTCTGACATTTTGTATATGGTTGATAACATTTGAACGTCATCAGCCAGTGTTAGCAACCTTACAATAATTGTCGTACGTGTACTTACGATTATTTACGAAAGTGTGACGTCATAGACATTCAAATGTATTTAAAAAAATATTTTTTCCTTGTTAACTTTATTTACTTGCAAAAATGAGATATATTTTGGATACAGTTCATACGAAATAACATCGTAGAGTAGTTTATCAAAATCTATCATCATGTCTATTGTGTTAAAATTTAAGTTCCAAATAATTCATATATTTTAAAAGACAATTAATTAGTAAAAACTGTCATGAAATTAAGATCAAAAAGTATTTAAGTTCAATAATTTATTATATGAAGTCTGAGACGTACTTATTTATCAATGTTGCTATTAATCGACTGCTTTGTGAGTACTCTCCCACTTATTCACCTATTTGTGGAAATTAGTCAAAACCGAATAATTTGTATAGTTTTGAAAATTGGTAGTTATTCCCTAATAATAATGTAGAAGTAACTAAAGAGATATTATAATAATTAAAGAGAATATACAAACAAGAAAGTTAAGAAAGAGACCTGCAATAACCCGAATCTAAAACTATTTCTGTACTTATAAAATCCTTTTTTTTACGTACTAAAATTCATCTTGGGTACCTCCCCCATCTTCCTCCGCTGGAGTCGGTGGGAGAAATTATGTCGGACTCGAAACGACTAAAACGCACGGCGCCTGTGGGTCGTTATTGGTTACCGAAGGTGACGTTGAAAGGCACATTCCTCGCACCCCGGTCGACTTAGGGCCACCTCTCTCGATCTGGCCTTCCTCGGGAGAACATCCTTAATTTTTATAGGCAAATATGAGCCAATTGTTGTATATATAATATACCTACCACAAAAAAAAATTAAAAGCCTATCCCAACTTATAGGGCAGACTTTGTAGTGTCAACCTAATTAACACGTGAGTTTTAGTTCTGGAGTATACCTAGTATTGATGATCAATTCCCTCTATTTCACAATATAGTACCTATAACTTATTGACGTCAATTCCACTTCACCTAAGTTTACCACCACTTCTTGGACGCTGATGGCGTAGCAAACTCGACTGCGGCAATTTTTCCAAGACGTCTAGTTTAGTTGTTGATGATGATGATGTTAAAAAAATATGATAATATGTTGTACAGACTTATATAACATAACATAAACTCACGCCTATATCCCCGAAGGGGTAGGCAAAGGTGCTGGTACCCACATTTCGCCAGTTTATGTTTAGGTCCCAATGTAATAGGTGGCGAGCCTATTGCCATTAACCGGGCACTTATAAACCTGCGATAAATACACACATAACTTCGAAAGGCATCGAAATGTAAGGGTATGATCCCATGGCACATACCAATGTGTGTGCCATGGGATCGAACCCGAGACCTCGTCTCAGCAGTCCAGTACCCATACCACTGGGCTACCGTTTAGACTTATACATTATAATAACAAATAAGGTAGGTATACCTCTTTATCCCTACATACGAGTACAGTTGATATAAGTAAGTAGTTACTTATACCAAGGACATGTGGCCAAAGTGACGTGTTCCTAGTCTAGACGTTTGTATAATCAAAGAGTTTAACTTCATATTCTACATTTATTTATTTGAATAATATGTTACGTGTTACGATCCACAGGCGGCGTGCGTTTTGGTCGGTTCGAATTCGACATAACGTCTTCCATCGGCTCCGGTGGGGGTATACGTGGGGATATTGCGCACATAAAAAGAAAAGTATTGGCAAAGTGATCGCAAAGGCATAAAACCCTTCAGTAAATAAAAAACTAAATAAGAATTAAAAATGTTTATAAACGTTAATCTAGTTTTATAGGCCACGGTAACCACTTTCCATCAGGTAGGCCGTGTGCTTGTCTGCCACCTAAGTGGTATAAAAATGGTATATCCAATGGCCACAGTCCCAGTCCCGAACTTTTTATTTGGGTACCAAAGTATTAAGTTCATCTTTTAATTGGACAGACGCAAATTAATATTATAGGTACGTATCGGATGTTACTTATATCTCACTTAGATAACAACACATAGGTAAATTAAGTTAATAATCCGACATTCATGAAAATTTGTATTCGAGAGTTCATGTTTTTATATTCACAAGTTTAGAAAAAATCTTTACTTGTTATAAGGATCTATTGTTAGTACTTAGGTACAGAGTCATACCTATGTATATTTTATAATGTTTAAAAATGATGTTTGACAAACTATTTAGTAAATATTATTGGTGCACATCGTGACCAGGTGAGTACTAACCTTCCTACTTACTATCATAAGTATTGTGTTATTTTATATAGTATTTTATTGTAATATTGAAATATCTATTTTCTATCATAATGTGCTAAATATTTCTGTCAGTAGGATAGTCATAACGTATCTAGATTAACAAACGTAAGTGCTCTGTATGTTAACGTAACTGCTATATGTAAGGCTTAGGAGGGATTGTAAAGGTTTTAAAATAATAATATATTATAGATGTACCTAAATAGTATAAAAACTAATCTGTGCTTTCTAGGTGTAGGTACTATAGTTTACTTAACTAAGTTATTGGGACTACTGAAAATTATTACATAATATGTGATAGTTTTCAGTTTCTTATTTTTATATTTTTACATTATACCTACCAATGATATTTCATTACTTATATTATTTATTTTAAATATTACGTTGTAGGTACACAAAAAATATTACATAATATATAATAATTTTCAGTCGTCCAAATGATGCAAAGGTTATCACATTAAATTTAATGTTTATACATCGGCTAACATGAAGGAAATAAATAAAAAAATTAATAATATTTTTTTATAATAATAAATATCCTAAAAATTTAAATTAGCATTTTTTTTTTAATAAAAATCGTAAAAAATGTTCTTTGTACCTAACACAAAGAATTTTTTTACAACTTTGCTTTGCCTACAAATGAAAATAAGTTACAAATAATGTTATGCATTATGGAAATTTTATAACTTTCGCACCGCAATAGGTATATTATACCTACCATCCTACATAAGTGAATGTTTTAATGGCTAACATAATGGCTAATACTTATAGTTAGGATAAGTACCTATTGATTTATTAATTATAGTGTGTCTATTGCTAAAATTAACTTGTTGTTAGTTGGAGTTGTCGCTAGTTTTTCAGCCAATTAACATCTGATCAAAAGCAAAAGCATCACTGTTTAGCGTGATAAATAGATAGCTGGAGCTCCTCGCTGGAGGCCAGGGTTTAGTACCTAATGGTTCAAATTGGACGTAAGTTTATCCAATAGAAACATAACCATTGCATTACTGCGATAAATTTAAAAACTGATTTACAGTTCCATGTTTTAACTTGTTAATTACTCCAGTAGGTATGATATTCCTTTTAACCCCCACCGGTCCACAGTCTTATACTATAATTCTGTCGAATCTTACTGTAGATTACCTTATTATGCGTATGAAGCTATGGAAACTGGATTAGATAAATTCATAATTTTTTTGACAAAACTAATTTTTAGAGCAAGTATTTAAAACACAATAAATTGCACAATACCTTGCTCTATTAAAATAGTAAGTATCATATAATTGGAATATTTTATTTACCTAATGAATCTGAACGATAATAAATATGAACGTAGGACTTTACTTTTGACATTAAAATGTAGGCTTACTAAAATTTTACATCAAGTTGATAATTAGGTAGGTCCTACCTACACAATAATAATTTCATAAAAATGTTAGTGCCATCAAAACACACAGTATAAGTTCTTATAGTTAATGTGTAATGTTAGGCATACGTCAGGACACGTATTTTGGACCTAAATTGCGAGAGAAACGAGACGACACGCACGCGATTTGTTTTGTAACAATTAGTAATCGAGATTTATATCATGTTGTATTGTTTTGTGTTTCCAATATTTCGTCACTTTTCAAACACCATGATCACGGAGGAACTTTCGTGGTTCAGATCATGGTGCTTGCAACATGTGACCATGATAATTTAAATACCTATGTTTTGTAAACTAAGTACCTATGCTTGGTGAATTTGAGCCTGTCCACCGCCGCAGAGACACTTAAGAATGTGTACTCTACTACACTTTTTAGGTCCAAGATATATATCCAAAGCAATATAGGTGAACATTCCTAACAATATTCTTTTCCAGCTCAAGTTTAAGAAGACAAGAGAAGAGATAAAATATGATTTCCAAAACAACTATTGGGCACTGCACAGGACTAGTGACACGATAATACTCTTGTGCGTGTTCTAATAGTTGTTGTCGGAGTTTCACAATCAACGGTCGCCACTGCTCTCTCCACCTTGTCGGGGCTCACCGGATGTCTCGGAAACTGTGACGTCATATAAACCGAAAAGTCTTCTCTGAACATATCTGGCTTGTCTCCAAACAAAATTGACATTAGGTCATTGCATTTTTGTGCTATTTCATTCATGCATAGGTACATACTGAAGAATTTTTATTTCTTCACACTTTATTTTTTAGCATTCTATTTTTTTTCTTTTATTTTGTTCGATTTCTGTTCAGTTTGAACACTTCCGATTATTACTCAGCAATGAAACTATTGTAGGTGATACTACATTGATGCTATACCTACCTTTGTACCTACTTACATTACGAATAATAACTTTTCCGGAGACTCCTGACTGATTCACCAACGAAGATCCGACAATGCTGATAGGTAGGTACTTCAAACTTATTTGCAGGCGTATTGCAGAATAGAATGACAAACATGGTCACAATTTATCTCAATGTATCACTAGAAAAATGCTTGAGTAGGTAAATCGAAATAAATTGATGTGCAAAACTAATGAATTGCTTCCAACTCCACCACCTTTCATAATAAATACAGGGCTGAGGTTGCAGCACCATAAGGCCAAAGTAGAGACAGTAAAAGAATATACGAATTAAAGAATATCCGATTAGCGTAAGCATAGTCAGCGTCAGATCGATGTAGACTACAAAGTCTCAAAATTTCCAAACTGCTTTATTGATTTAAATTGTATTATTATCCGAACTAAATATGTGTACATAATATCAGAACCATCAGCCAACTGGAAGAGGGAAAAACCAAAGCATTGAAATCATCATCACCCCCTATTACGTTGGGCCGAAAACAGGGATTGGTGAAATGTGGGCGTTAATTCACCTCTGTCTAACCATTCGGGGATAAAGGTGGGATTATATGTATGTATGTATTAATATAATTTTGAGTACTTTACTCGCCAAGATAGATCTGATGCTGACTGTATCGGGGTCCGATATAAGTATATATTGAAAAGACATGGCGAGGTGAAAATAAAACAATGTAATGGAAACTAAAAACAGTTTATTGGAACCGATTATCACTTCAGTCTTAACATATAATTAACAATAATTACGTACTATGTTGCCAAATCAAACCCTTAGTAAACTTAGACCTTTCGAAGAATGTGAGTTTCCTCAGCTAAGCCCGTACAAGAATTTATTCTGTCAGACTCAGTTCACGTAGGTCTTTGCGATCAAACTAAGGGTACAAAAAAAAAGAAAAATGAAAGATTTGTAAAGTAACATCTTTAAATAAAATCTTGACATTTATTTTGGTCATGTTACATTTTGTAATACAGTGTACTCTTTGTTATAATAAAAAAAAATACAAATAGAGCCAAAAATTTTACGAAGTAGAGTATGAATAAAAATAAATTCGAAAGAGTTTTTCAAGATCACATTAATATCGCAACGTATTTTTTTTGTTGTTGTAATGAATATAAAAAAAATAATGTAACCACGTTTTAAACTAATGCGTAAAAAGTAATTGATTTAAAGTAATTAACTATTATAATTAAAACCATACCAGGGTTATATATTTGAAATGTATCAATACCTTACGGTATTATTTTAATCGACTTAATTAGTCGATTTAAATCGACTAACGCTGTAATAATGGTATCGGTTTAAATTGGATGTTACTACAAAGGGTCTTAAAGAGCCTAAGGATCTGGCCCTTCGAAGACCTGGCCTCTTTTCAAAATGCAAGTTACCTCCCACCGAATATGTAAAGGAACTGCCATCTTCAAGTGAGAAAAGGCAGATGCCCTTGTAACTACGTCACATCTATTTTTGATTATCGAATTTCAAAACAAGCACACGGTATGCATAATGGTAACCAAGATATACTAGATTTGAAAGGCGAAGGCCCGGGTACTGTGGCGCACATTGAGAGGCCTATGTCCTGTAGTAGATAGCAATTAGGATAGCAATAAGGCTACGGTTGGCCACATAAAAAGCGGTCCCTGTATGTTTCTTGTGGTGTTGGCAATTCGTTGCTAATTTTGTAAAAACTTAAACTGACATAAAACTCTTTGTATTTATTTTTATTATCATCGTTGACAATGTGTAAACTTTTAAATGTAATACGTAATTATGACTACGAATACTCATTAAAATTAGTTTCGTACTGAGCTGTTAGGGTCGCCACACATCTGACGGGCAATGCGCTGCGTAACTTCAACCGATCATACGTTAATGCAACGAGTGATACACCTACCACACCCACCATATATCTTCCGCCAGATCTGCGTTGAACTTTAATGTGCTTCCACACAGGGTTTAAAAATGTTAGTGGAGTTTTGTTAGTGAACAATTCATCGTAAAAGAATAAAAAAAAATATGGAAAAGATTGCAAAAAATCATAAACTAAATCATTTTGAAAACATTTCACTGATAGTTCAAAAAAAAATCTTATTAGGTAATAAGTTTTGTATCTACTTTTAACTACATTTTTAACCCGTTTACATGCATCTTCTAGGCTAATAAAAAAAGGTGTTTTATAAAAATATCGTTGCAAAAATGTTAACTATGACTAGGGTTGTAAAAACCAAAAAAGGTTTTAATAATAATTACAACAAAATACGCGCACACACACACTTCTTATGAGCTTAACAGGGAATGGATCCAATATTTGTTCGTATAGGCGGAAATAAGCTTATTAACAATAAAACAAACAGACCTATTTTACTTCTTTTTCGACAATCGTAAGGCTGACCACACATACTCAATAATATTGACAATAAAGTAGTTAAAAATGTTATGTATGGGATAGTCGATTATATTGTACCAATTTAGACTTCGACTCGGATATTTAGCTTATAAAAGGACATATTATAAAGATCAATAGACATGAAAAATAAAGATTAATGTCTTGATTACCATATAACAAAAGAACAATGTTTTGCCTGTACGTCAGGTTAGATAAAATGTAGTTATTGTGGAGATCTGACACCGGTACAATTTAGGAGATTAGTCGTTAATATTGTACCATAGGCATTTAAATCGTACCAAACAATAAAATACTACAATAAAACCTTTCGGATCAGTCTTGGTGCGTTTAAGTTCCTTTCCTTTTTTTTAGTGAATAAAAATATTTTTTTTTTATAAGTTTTTTAAATTTTGTTATATTATTAGATAATTTGTAAGTAAAACTAATAAAACCAGTTAGGTAACAAACTGTGGATGGTACGTGGTTGCGCCGATGTGGAAACTGTATTTTTTGACATGGAAACACACTCCTTTTAGATCCGTCTCCCCCTCCGCACTAACCATAGAGTAGGGCTAGCTGTAGCTTCCGTCCGCCATTGTGTGAGATGTGGACGGGCACTCCCGCTTTGAACTAGCCAGCGTAGGGACGGATCGCGAGCGCGTCTCTCAGAAATGAATAATATTTGTTGTATTTTAACCGCCTCATAGACCTTTACCGATCGGATGGTGCCTCTCGTGTGTTCCTCAAGGGATCTAGTGACGCTGACGGCAGCTCCTGAGCAAGGAAGAGAAGATCCGTGTACCGGCTGCGATGAAAAACACGTGGGTCGTGAAGGTTAGTGCATCCTCTCCTAATTTCTCGGGCTGCATTCACTGCCTGGATCGAATCCGCGGCAGCCCGGCCACCTGTCTTGTTTTGTGTGTAAAGTGTCAATAGAACAGTTATCTGCTTCTCCGCAATACAGTCCACTCGCGCACGTTGGCCCAAGCGACACCATTTTTTGGTCCGGATCGAGCCGGATTCTTAGCCGTAGTTCGTATTTTGTTATTATTCTAATGGGAATGAGCGCACCGCACCTAAGTGCCTGGTTATTTTAGTAGAAAACCCCGCATCCAGACACTTAGGCTTAGAATTTGTTGTCCGTTCGCCGCTGGCTCGCATTGTACCTACCTAATACATAAATAGGTTAGGTATCATATCAACACTTAATCGTAGTTCGCAATTTTCGCATCGCACCTAAGTGCCTGGTTATTTTAGTAGAAAACCCCGCATCCAGACATTTAGGCTTAGATCTTAGGTATACTCAGACACCCTAGTGCATAGGCACAGTGTAATACCTAACGCATTTGGCTTTGTTTTGTTTTTTTCAATTACGTTGTTCTCGGCTCACGTCGTATTTGCCTAGTACCTGCGTGGGTAGACACGTGGCTGTGCCTACCTCGCTCGCATCTCATCCCAATTCATACGAAAGTATTTTAATTTGAATAGATATTACGCAATACTTAATCTCGGAAATAATAGTTGAATCTAGACAGCGACCATCGCGTAGGTACGACCTTGTTGCTATGCGCGTTTGTTCAAGCGTGCATTCACAGTTGTAAGCACCTACCTACCTACATAGTTAACGCTCGCGCCGCCTCGCTGCTCTGTACCGCTAGGATTAAGTCATTTCATATTTATTGTTTACCGCACTTTAGTTTGAGATTTAATTGTAAACATGTCCCCAAAGGTTGATAAGACCGGTAAGGTTCAATTGAAACTTTTATACGCTAAAAAAGAAATGATTTACTCTCGCGTACAATCGATTTATGATAGTGCACTTAAAACCTCTGATTTGGTCATCAGAGATTCGTTCTTGTGTTCTATAGAAAACTTAGATAGTCTACGCGCGGATTTCGAAACCTTAGTGCATGACATCAACGTTTTAGAGTTGAATTTGGATCCCGATTACTCAGTGAGTTATCAAGCCTTGTCGTCGTTTGACGATTTGTATTGTCGTATCAAGCGCGTCGCGAGGAGTTTGGAGAAGCCGTCTGACCGACCCAACCCCACTCGCGACCGACCTAAGTTGCCACCAATTCAAATACCCGAATTTGATGGTAACATTCGCAATTGGTGTCGATTTATAGATAGTTTTGAGAATACAATAGATAAGAACGATTCGTTGACAGATCACGAAAAATTGCATTATCTTGTTGAAAAATTGACTGGTAAAGCTATAACCGTTTGCGCTGGAATTACGTTTAGTGCCGGGAATTATAATTTAATTTTAAATACTTTGAAAGCTAAGTATGAGGATAAAAGATCGGTAGCTAACGCCTATTTGGATCAGATGTTTGATTTGAAATCTATTACGGCATGTAACGATCAAAACTTAGAGAAATTTCTAGACACTTTCGCGTCAGCTGTTCGCGCTGTAAAGAACCTAAAGATTGATGACCTCTGCGACTTCGTATTTTTGTATATGGGTTTAAGGAAATTAGATTCCGAAACCATTCGTTTGTTTGAGTCGGATCATCGCGGCAATAAAATTCCTAAGTTCGAAGACTTAGAAGGTTTTGTTCGCGAGCATATAAAAATATTACAACGCTCTTCATCGAAACATGAAGGCGCGAAGACAGTTGTTAGTCCCGCGCGCAAAATAGATGCGTCATCGAGGTCACTGAGGTCAACCCATACTTATGTTAATACCGCACCAGCACGTGTACAATCACCTGTTTGCTCTTTGTGTAGTACTCATCACTCGCAACTGTACAAGTGTCCTGGTTTCCTAAAATTGTCGCCTAGTGATCGTTATAAATTTGTTCGCGCTAATAATCTTTGTTTTAATTGTCTCGGTACTAAACACCGCGTGGGTTTATGTAATAGTGGAAATGGTTGTCGCAAATGTCAAGCGAGACACCACACTTTGCTTCATTTTGAAAATAGTAATGCCGCATCCAAGGTGAGCACAGTTGGTTCGTCGAGCGGTGACGCGCGGCAGCCTGCGCCGCAGCCGCAGCCCGAGCTCGCACGCGCTCCGGCCTGCCCGGGGACCGCTACGAATGACGTCACCTTGTGTTCGTTCTCCGCTAGTGCTGCCCTCACTACGGTTTGTCTTGCGACCGCTCGCGTGGTTATTGTTGATGCATTAGGTAAACCGCACATTGTTCGAGCGCTATTAGATGGCGCTTCGCAAAGTAATTTTATTACTCAAGATTGTTGTCAACGTCTTGGTTTCAATGTTGATAGGCGTTCAACCTACTCAGTGGTGACGGGTTTTGGAGGTTTACGGTCAGCTGTTCATGGCACAGTTAAAACAAGGTTTGGATCTCGTTTTAATAATAAAATTTGGTTTGACATGGATTCGTTCGTTACGGATAAAATAACTGAACAGTTGCCTACCGTCCCAGTTGACACGTCTTTATTAACGAAATTTAAAGACTTACCTTTAGCTGATGAGACTTACGCTGTTCCTGGAGTCGTCGATATATTGATCGGCGCTTCGATTCTCCCGCACCTCCAGTTATCACGTAAGGTTCAAGGGGGTCCGACGTACCCCGCTCCGCACGCCCTGGAAACAGTTCTGGGTTTTGTTATAATTGGTTCTGCACCCGCTTCTATGGATAGTTTTAGTCACTCGACTGCCTCGTTCTGTAGCACCGTCGAGCCGCCACTGGAGTCTACCATCCGCAAGTTTTGGGAGATTGAGGAGGTCAATGTCCCACCAATCCTAAGCCCCGATGACAAGATGGCTGAGGAGATTTATTGTCGCACGACTACTCGTGATGAGCAGGGTCGTTATGTGGTCGCGCTCCCTTTCAAGGGAGATATTTTTTCGCTCGGGGACTCCCGTGCATCCGCTGAAAGACGCTTTCTTTGTTTAGAACGAAAGATGCAGGCGTCTCCAAAGTTAAAGCAAGCCTATGATGAGGTTGTTAACGAATATTTAGATAAAGGTTACATCTCACCTGCGCCTGCGGACACTGACGAGACCCAGCCTTCGTACGTTATCCCGCACCACGGAGTTATTAGAGAAGATAAGCTTACTACTAAACTCCGCGTAGTTTTAGATGGCAGTGCTAAGACTAGCACTTCCGTGTCGCTTAATGACATTTTGTATTGTGGTCAAAATCTTCAAGGTAATTTATTTGACATAATTGTAAATTTTCGCTTATTCGCTGTTGCACTCTCTGCAGATATTCGACAAATGTTTTTGTGCCTTGAAGTGCGCAAACCCGATCGTAGGTTTCAACGATTTTTGTATAGATTTTCACCGCAAGAACCTTTAATGGTTTACGAGTTTAATCGTGTTTGCTTCGGGCTTAAATCTAGCCCTTTTCACGCACTTCGCACCGTCAAGCAGCTGGCCGCTGACGAGGGCGATGCATTTCCGAAAGCGAGAGCCACCATTGAGACTGGCTTATACATGGATGACTTCGTGTATAGTGTAGATGGCGAGGCAGAGGCTGTCGAGACGGCCGCTCAAGTTATAAGTCTCATGAAGGCTGGTCAATTTGATCTCGTGAAATGGACGAGCAACTCGCAAACTGCGTTAGAGTCGATTCCACCGTCGCACCGATTGTCTTCGGTTAAGGAATTCGATGAAAGTGATACGCACAAGGTGCTTGGTTTAAGCTGGTCGCCCGCATCTGATACGTTTAGTTTGAAAATTAGTTCGACCCCGCAAACTTGTACTAAACGCATTATCCTGTCGTGTGTGGCACGGATATGGGACGTAATGGGATTCGTAGCTCCTGTCGTTTTGTACGCCAAACTACTTATAAAGGAGCTTTGGCTTTCCAATTGTGATTGGGACGACACCGCGCCCGACAACATTGCTAAGTTGTGGGCTCGCTTTAGAAAAGAACTTTCTGTGCTTGACCAAATACAAATTCCGCGTCATGTAGGTATATCGCAACATAGTGTTGTTACGGTAGTAGGCTTCGCGGACGCTAGTGAGAGGGCGTATGGAGGAGTAGTCTACTTTCATGTCTCGAATGTAGGTAAGGTTTCAATTAGCCTTATAAGCGCGAAATCAAAGGTCTCTCCCCGTAAGGTCGTCTCTCTGGCACGCCTCGAGCTATGCGCTTTACTATTGTTAGTTAGATTGATCACCTCTATCGCCAATGCTTGTAGTAGTCGCATTAATATTAGTAGAATTTTAGCTTTTTCGGACTCAACAGTCGCTTTGTGTTGGGCCCACTCTTCGCCCCATCGTTGGGACACATTCGTCGCTAATAGAGTGGCAAAAATTCAATCTGAATTGGCGCCACATAATCTCTTTCACGTTGCTGGCACCGACAACCCAGCCGATTGTCTCTCTCGTGGATTGCTTCCTTCGCAAATTTTGGATCACCCGTTGTGGTTTGGTGGACCGTCCTGGATTCATGCCGCGTTGGATGGGTGGCCAGTTATTCAATTCAATCCCACTACGGTTTCCGAACCACCCGAGGAAAAGAAGCACTCGCTTGTTGTATCGGTCCCGCGTGAAGAGTCCCTTATTTTGTTGTTGGCTAGTCGCGTCTCGTCTTGGTCGAGACTGTTGCGTTGTGTTGTTTATGTGGGCCGATTTTTGAGAATTCTATCTACACGCGGTCATATAACCGCCGCTGATTTAGATAAGGCTGAATTGGTCATACTTCGCGAGTTGCAGAAAGGTTATTTTGCTTCTGAATTTAAAAATTTAGAATTTAACAAACCTTGTAGTCGTTCTTTCCGACACTTGAAACCATTTTTGGAGGATGGACTCATTCGAGTAGGTGGTCGTTTGAGAAATTCAGGTTTAGGATTTGAACAAAGGCACCCAGTAATTCTCCCGCGTAAGGACCACGTATTAGATTTGTTAGTAGATTATCATCACAAGGTGAATTGTCACGCTGGTCCCGATTTGTTAATGTCTATTTTGAGACAGAAATACTGGATAATTTCCGCTCGTAATTTGATTCGCGCTAGAGTACACAGATGTGTACCTTGTTTTAAACTCCGCCCGCGTTTTATCGCGCCTGAAATGGCCGATCATCGCTCTTGTCGTGTTGTTCAATCCGCAAAACCTTTCGTACACACCGGCACAGACTTTGCTGGGCCTTTCAAGGTCACCATTGCTCGTGGTCGTGGCATTCGCTCCACGAAAGCTTATGTTTGTTTGTTCATTTGTATGACAACTCGCGCGGTTCATATAGAGTTGACCGGTGATTTAAGTACGCCAAATTTTATGTCCGCTTTTAAACGTTTTTTGTCGCGTCGGGGTCCGGTTAAGCGCATGTATTCGGACAACGGTACAAACTATGTAGGGGCCCGACGTAGTATTTCGGAATTGCACACATTCTTACGGTCTAAGTACTACCAAAGTGAATTCGCTCACATCTTAGCCGAAAATCGCATTGAATGGTACTTTAACACGCCTGCAGCTAGTCATTTTGGTGGTAATTGGGAAGCGAATATTAAAAGCCTTAAGTCGCATCTGTTTCGCGTCATAGGCGAACAGATTCTCTCGTTCGAGGAGTTGAGTACCGTACTCGCGCAAGTAGAGGCGGTGATGAACACGCGTCCGCTGTGTCGGACTCTATCTAGCGATCCGTCAGAGCCGTTAGCGCTGACGCCAGCTCACTTCTTAAATATGACTCCTTTAAAATATTTGCCCGCAATAGATGTTGATGACGATAGAATACACCTCCTAACTCGTCACGCTCTTTTAGATAAGATGGTCCAATCGTTTTGGAATCGTTGGAGAACCGATTATTTGCACACGCTGCAGTCACGTCAAAAATGGAATACTCCATCCAACCCAATTACTGTAGGTACGGTGGTAGTCCTTATGACTGAGAATGCGCCTCCTTTACATTGGCCTCTAGGAGTAGTAGAGGAAATTTTTCCCGATGCCCGCGGGATAACTCGTGTTGTACGGGTTAAAACTGCAACCGGATCGTATCTGCGCCCGGTTGTTCGCCTCTGCCCTCTGCCTAGCCAGCAGTAGGCACGAGTTCCAATCTATGTTTATATTTTAGTTGTTATTTCGCAAACCTAGATTTAGATTAGACATTAGTTTTGTTCCACATTTTTCGTTTCGAAGGTAACCCTTCAAGCCGGGGGGAATGGTTGCGCCGATGTGGAAACTGTATTTTTTGACATGGAAACACACTCCTTTTAGATCCGTCTCCCCCTCCGCACTAACCATAGAGTAGGGCTAGCTGTAGCTTCCGTCCGCCATTGTGTGAGATGTGGACGGGCACTCCCGCTTTGAACTAGCCAGCGTAGGGACGGATCGCGAGCGCGTCTCTCAGAAATGAATAATATTTGTTGTATTTTAACCGCCTCATAGACCTTTACCGATCGGATGGTGCCTCTCGTGTGTTCCTCAAGGGATCTAGTGACGCTGACGGCAGCTCCTGAGCAAGGAAGAGAAGATCCGTGTACCGGCTGCGATGAAAAACACGTGGGTCGTGAAGGTTAGTGCATCCTCTCCTAATTTCTCGGGCTGCATTCACTGCCTGGATCGAATCCGCGGCAGCCCGGCCACCTGTCTTGTTTTGTGTGTAAAGTGTCAATAGAACAGTTATCTGCTTCTCCGCAATACAGTCCACTCGCGCACGTTGGGCCAAGCGCCACCAGTACGATTTATACGATCAGGAAAATTTTGAATTAAACAAATGCGACATAACTTCAAAACCTTATCACTCCACGCAAATGCACAGATTGGAAGTTGTATTTCATTGTCAATAATATTGCATATATGCATTGTCCTTACACGTTTTATAAGTATTAAGTACTTTATACATTCACATAATTGTACTAATTTGCGGAATGTGTATATATGTACCTATACGGATTTAACCAACGAAACACAAGAGGAGATAAGACTCAAAATGACGCATGTTTTTTAGGAAAAATCAATTGGATTTCCAAATAAAATAACATTGCGCTTTCTAATATAACAAACATTTAGTTGATAGCAAAGTAATAATGAACTAAAATAAAAATATGACGATAAAGTAAATTTTGTTTTGTTTAGCAATGTTTATGACGAGATTTGCTTGCAGATCTTCTGTCATTAAGTTATTAAACAATAACAAATTATTTATTATTTAAAATAAAAAGAATACTTCTGCATGTTATCTTTCGCCTAAATATTTCTTGCAGACATTTAAGTGAAATTTTATCATTTAAGCAGTATTCATGTAATTAAAAAAATGTACTTACATTATTTATGCAGTCAAATGAGTCTTGTAGATGCAGTCAATTGTTCTTATAAAGAGAAAACTTTTATAACTTAATATAAAATATACTTAATATTTTGGACAATACTATGAACAAATAAATTGTCTCAAAAAAGTTCTAATAACCGTGAAGTCCGGATTGGTCCTAAAATAGCATTAAAATGCACTGCAGTCCTTACATATGATAACTCTTTCATCTAGGTAGGTATAACAATGGGATAAAAAATATTATGTTACAAACTACCAACATTTATAAAACAATATTTTAACTGGCAACACTTCACTATTGATATAAACAAAAGCATAAGATACAACCGCGTTCAGTTTTAATATAAAAAAATATTTGAACGATTTATTGTACTATAACTATGTACTAAGTGTTTTAACAATATGAAATAATGTTTCGCTTACAAATAAATGCATAATATAATTAATTTGTTCCTAATGAAATTATACATCTGAAAAAAAAATGTAGATAACAGAAAATTGGCAGCTTATATTAAGAAAAAAAATCGTTGTACTTAGTAAAAACATAGCTTTTTTGTCCTGAGTCAGTCGTCCAATAGCCGGCCCTAATAATCTGTCCGTCTATGATATTAAAGATTACATTATATTATCATAATTGATTACTATCAGACATACAACATACATAGTTATTAAAAATTACCCATATTTGTGTGTTGCCATTGATATTTTTTATGAATTTGGGTGCATTTTGCATAAATCACTAATATCTTTATAATAAACTGGCGAAACTCGACTGGGGTGTTCAGTATCGTTACTTCAAAATATTCAAAATAAAAAACCCGACTGCTGCTGGCAAGATCGAAATAATTTTGATATTCGTTGCAGGCGGAAACCATTAATTTAATAATATGCTATCAAGCTGGCACAGTCGGGTAAAAATAGATATTTTTCTTAACTCGTCATCTAAACAATGGCGCCAATTTTGCTGTCACTTATTAAATCAAATAACATAGAATAAAAAATCTCTCTTCAATAACCCTGTCAAAAAAAACAGACAATATATTAAGTTGATATACTAATAAGCACTTTTAATGCTATTTATTTAAAGTTTAAATTTAATCCAGTGGATACCATATAAAATAAACACTCGGAATTCCAAATAACGACAAAGTTTAGCGGTAGTTTAGATTTTTAAGTACCTGGTCTGCATAGGTAAATGCGAAAAACTTATTTCCGAAAAAAAACGATTAATAATCGGTGTTAGTATTTCGAAATTTTTGAGTATTATCAGATTGGCAACAAAATCGGCAACAATGTTTTAGTTAAAAGGTTTCGAATAACTCCGTAATATCTTCTATAGTAGTAGTTCACTTATTAGAATTTTTACTCGACTAATGCTAATTACCCCTTCGAGTTTCGTTAGATAATAAAATACAACTCTATATAGACAAATATTTTATGAGACACGTAAAACATTACAACATTGAGCAAAAATTTATGAGATTATGATTTGGCTACGATATACGGATACATATTATCACCAATCAAGTCCTGCGTATAGATAGGTTATAAGGACTGGTAATAAATCGAACAATACTGCTATTATATAGTAAATAAATTGGATTTCGAATCTCACTTGGACGAATTATCTCACTTCGACAATATTTGGAATGCTCGCTATTGGCCAATCAAGATATTAGCCTTGGTGGGATTGGACATTGGTAATCAATAGCTTATAGCTTGTCTAAACTAAAATGACGCGACCCACAACAATCACTTCATCTGTGTAAAAACATTGATTATTTCTTAAACTATAACATGTATGCGAACTTTACGGACGACTGGTTGTGTGATAAATCCGAATACGTTCTGTGTATAGCGCTGACATTCGCTTTCTCGCGCGTTCTATCGAATTATAACTACTTGACTAACAAATCCGAAGAAAATGGTCGTCATTTTGCTTGTATACGTAATGGAGGTGGTGAATTGCGTCATTTGGACTTAGACAAGCTCTACCCAAAGTGAGATATTATGTCATACGAGTGAATCCCGATACCGAATTTTATATATCACAGCATTTAAAACTAGTTACTAATTCAGTTTTCTTTAGGTTTTGTTTTAGCGGTATCGCCGAATAGCATCAGACACATAGTGGCATGGAGGCAGGCTTTCGCGGGTAGAAACTTGTCATCGAAGGTGAGAGCGTAGCGGTACATCCAGACAGCCGGTTCGTATTCTTTCTGTGGATAAATCACAAATATTCAAGGGTGAACGTCTGCAGTACCAGAGGAGTCACACCCGTGCTTCTGACCCTATAAGAGACTCTAAGATTCTGTGCAGTCAGTGCAGAAAACACAATCAGGACAACACTTTAGTCTTTAGGCTACCCTACTCACCACCGGGAACACAACACGAGGTTATTATAGTCGTGGTATCCTATAAGGTGGAGATACTTCCCCAGTCGGACTGCTCAATTGGGACGGGAATACCGTCGTGTCCTATCTCCTGGTGTGTGGTTTTGCCTTGGTTATTTAGCCCTTTTATGAACAGTTGTAAGAGCTGCATGGAAGAGTGGAAGTGAACTCAATTATCATAATCCAAATGAGTATTCTTTCAGATATCATAGCTGCTTGGGTGGTCAGGCCCAACCAACACCTTCGGGAATCAACTCAACCTCACTGCTAGTCAGGACAAAACAATGGACGGGGCTCAGGTGCATGCTATTCTCTCGGGGTTAAGAGATAAGAAGTCACGTCAGTCAGTCCATAAAAGCTAAATGAAAATGATGAGCAAGCAGAACCTGGGCTACGAGATGGAAGACGAGAATCCAACGGGAAAAAATTGCAAGATGATGGTGATGATGAGTCTGTATTTTTACACAAATATATATCAACTTACCATATAGGTATGGGATACTCCAACCAAGAATGCTTCTATTTTACTCTTTGGTTGTGCGTAGAAAGATAAATAAGCCATTTCTTTAGCATCTTGCGGTTTTGATTGTCTGTGAAAGAATATGAGTTTTTAACTAACTTCAAAAAGGAGGATGTTTCTCTATGTTTTTTAATGTATGCTTTGCGATGTAACACATAGACAGGTTTCTAAACCTATTTGTTAATAATTATTTTATGTATATACACAGATGACGCAAGAACACAGAGACGATCAACCCGTTATCGAACCCCAGAAATATCTGCAGCTAAGAAAACAACTGCTGCTTAGCTCCCGTGAAGGACCCTCAGCTATTTGCGTGTGACGATATCAAATACATTTATCATTGCAGATTTTAAAAGGTAAGTTTTTTTTTACAAAATTAGGTGTCTTAATTATCACAAATACAGAATTCTCGCCTTGAATTTATATATTACGTATTATTAAAGATATTATTAAAGATTCGGATTACAAGCAGGTAGTTTGCAGGTACTCACACGGGTGATCAATATCAAGTCTGATTTGGGCCACGCGTAAGCCTATTTGGGTCGGCAATGGATCAGGTAGTAAGGAAAGTGTTCTGTTACATGTGGAGATATAGTTTTTTTTTATATAGGTCACGTTAATATAACTTTACCTGACCAGATGGTGAATTAAAAAAGGGGTCATCATTATAGCTACCGGTAAATGGTGACTCTTATTATCTTGGAGACTATGCCATGTTTGGTAATCAATTTCAAATAAGAAAAGTAGAAGTAAATACCAATTACGTTAACCAATATTTCGTGCGGATCGCGTTAAACATTATGCCCCGCTGGTCAGCAGAGGCATAACATCAGCTTCGAACTGACTAAAACACGACGTTGCCGCCGTTTCGGATTTCAGTTTCCGGGGTGTAAGGTACCTCGTACCCAGCAATCGAGTCACCCTGTGTATACAGGGGCCGTTCAAGTATTACTTAAACAGATTTATTACAATTATTTAACCTCCCCTCCCCCTTATCAGCAAAGTAATCAAAACTCTAACCCCCGGCCCTCCCCTCTCCATGGTTACGTACACATTGGTTTCTTTTTGAATTTGTTTTTTTAGGGTAATGTATGCTATACTTTGTGTGAAAAAGTAAATAACTACTGCTTAAGTAATCATTATCTAGAAATCCTCCCCCACACACACACACACCCATGTAATAAACGTATCCAATGTATAGACCCCCTCCCTGCGGTGGTGCTTACGTAATACTTAAACGGCCCCACATAGTGTGAGTATAATAAGAAATAATGTATGTTCTGCTTACATGTGCAGGAGTGCCGAGAGTGCTCGAGCGGCGAGAGGTGCGACCTGGGGCGGCGCGAGCGCGTGCGCCACTCCGAAGCACCGAGCTGCGCACGCGCCGCGCCCGCTCGCGCCGCACCACCAGCCCGCCGCCGCCGCGCCCGCCCAGCACGAAGGCCGCTGTGCACACGAATAGATCATATTTTACTACTCAATCGAAATATACCTGGGGACACGTACTTGGACCTAAATCGCGAGACAAACAAGGCCCTGGCGTGCCATATGCTTGTTGGATTTGAGCTCATTCGTTGCGCGGACGTTTTTGATCGTGCATTGCCTCGTATGCGGGTGCCGTATCGTGCAAATAATATTGAGCTAATTTCGTGCAAAAAATACACATGATTTGCACGAGTGCTTGCATACGCATAAAGGGGCGAGCGCTATTAGTTCCGTCTTAAAAAACGAATTATAAAATGGTAGGCAGTGTTATAATGTTCACAAAACTGCGTTTTCTGTGAACTTAAATAAAATCCTCACTTATATTCAAGATTATCTAATGTTGTAAATCGTAGTAATTAAAATAAAGATTATAAAAATAAATATAGGTATTTATTTCATGTAATTTCTGCCTTTAAAGTAGCTCTTAGTAGATATTAGCAAATGAAGTCATTTTTTCACTAACTGTATTTGAACATGTCTTCAATTAAACAATATAGATACACAAAGTATATAAAGATTTTAAAAAAAGTAAAGAATTTAAAATTAGCCACTGCTTTATTTCATTCAATGCTGACACTCTCCACGTATATGGCGATCTTAGCCCCAAGCGTGACATAGGTACCTACTCCTAGTAATTGAACATCTCGGCCAAGTGATGCATCAGCCTGAGGACTAGCTCCCATCCCTCTGTGTCGACATTAGTAAAACAGCCGACATAAAAATACTCACAGTCTCCACGTATTTAGCGATCTTAGCTCCGAGCGTGACATACTCGTAGTAATTGAACATCTCGGCCAAGTGATACATCAGCCTGAGGACTAGCTCCCATCCCTCTGTGTAGACGTTAGTAAAACAGCCGACATAAAAATACTCACAGTCTCCACGTATTTAGCGATCTTAGCTCCGAGCGTGACATACTCGTAGTAATTGAACATCTCGGCCAAGTGATGCATCAGCCTGAGGACTGGCTCCCATCCCTCTGTGTCGACTTTAGTAAAACAGGCGACATAAAAATACTCAGTCTCCACGTATTTAGCGATCTTAGCTCCGAGCGTGACATACTCGTAGTAATTGAACATCTCGGCCGACTGATGCATCAGACTGAGGACTGGCTCACATCCCTCTGTGTCGACTTTAGTAAAACAGCCGACATAAAAATACTCACAGTCTCCACGTATTTAGCGATCTTAGCTCCGAGCGTGACATACTCTTAGTAATTGAACATCTCGGCCGACTGATGCATCAGATTGAGGACTGGCTCCCATCCCTCTGTGTCGACTTTAGTAAAACAGCCGACATAAAGATACTCACAGTCTCCACGTATTTAGCGATTTTAGCTCCGAGCGTGACATACTCGTAGTAATTGAACATCTCGGCCAAGTGATGCATCAGACTGAGGACTGGCTCCCATCCCTTTGTGTCGACTTTAGTAAAACAGTCGACATAAAAATACTCACATTCTCCGCGTATTTAGCGATCTTAGCTCCGACCGTGACATACTCGTAGTAATTGAACATCTCGGTCAACTGATGCATCAGATCGAGGACAGGCTCCCATCCCCCTGGGTCGACCTTAGTAAAACAGCCGGCATAAAAATACTCACAGTCTCCACGTATTTAGCGATCTTAGCTCCGAGCGTGACATACTCGTAGTAATTGAACATCTCGGCCAAGTGATGCATCAGCCTGTGGACTGGTTCCCATCCCTCTGTGTCGACATTATTAAAACAGCCGACATAAAAATACTCACAGTCTCCACGTATTTAGCGATCTTAGCTCCGAGCGTGACATACTCGTAGTAATTGAACATCTCGGCCAACTGATGCATCAGCCTGAGGACTGGCTCCCATCACTCTGTGTAGACGTTAGTAAAACAGCCGACATAAAAATACTCACAGTCTCCACGTATTTAGCGATCTTAGCTCCGAGCGTGACATACTCGTAGTAATTGAACATCTCGGCCAACTGATGCATCAGATTGAGGACTGGCTCCCATCCCTCTGTGTCGACTTTAGTAAAACGGTCAACAAAGAAATCTTGTGATGGATCTGTGTCTAGACGACATTCCGGGATCTTCTTTTGCGATACAGTCATTGAGAGTACGTCTGCCGGTAGTCTGAAATGAATGTGATTACTATCTCAGGATTGAATGATGCATCTCCACAGTCGTCTTTATCGAGATATAGTCGAGTTGTATTATCCAAACTTTTCTATTATACTAATTTGTTGGCAGACTAGCACACGGCCCACCTGATGAAAAGTGGTTACCGTGGCCTATGGACGTGTGCAACACCAAGGGCTGCCAACTCTGTAAGCACAAGTTTCTGTGTGGCCAGTGTAAATAACTAAGCAGGACAAGCTTTTGGTCTTCCCACTGACAGTACAAAAGCTCTCCAGTGAGCTCTGGCTACCCTAATCACCGCCGGGAACACAACACGAGGTTATTATGGCCGCGGTATTTTGTAGAGTGAAGGTACTTCCTCAGTCGGACTGCTCAATTGGACGGAAATACCGTTGTGTCCTACATCTTCGTCTATTTAGTATTTTGTTTGGGAAGATATCTAATCACAATCGTAACGTGAATAATTCAATAGATTTGAATTGGTTAACGTGGGCAAGTATAATTTTGTGTATATTTGAGAAAAAAGGAAACTAGACCACTTTGTCGGGTAGTATGAAGTTGAAATAGTATGAAATCAAATCCACCATCGGTAGGTAAGTGTTTAAAGAGTCGGTATTACACACGAGAGGTCCTAGGTTCGAATCCTGACCATTACAAAAGGGAGCATTTTAGCTTAGCTGAAGAATTCAGGAGAATTTTTTTAAAAGAATAAAGTAACTGAAGCTACTACATTTTTGTTACTAATATTTAATAAAAAAATTAGACGTATTACTAAGTTTGCCATAATTATCTTACCTTGATGAATCCGAGTCACTAAGTAGCTGCCTAAAGCTGATTATATGCAACCAATAACCTAGTTCTAAATGTTGGTAAGTACAATCCTCTTCAGTTAACGCTAAATCTTCGGGTTGTATACCTGAAAATGCAGCATCAGCTTTACATATCAGAAAAGTTAGAAATTACTAATAAATTAATTCTGGATAGTTTTAATGAGATTTATGACGTGTACCGAAATAAACGCAAAACCTCTTACATATCAGTCAACATTTAAAATTAAAAAAGTTAAATAAATCAATCTGTAATTTAATTTAGTTAACGAAACTAAGTACTAACTTATATGCTGACTAGAAGTAAAAATAAATGGGTGAATTATGAATTTGTTAGTGTGTTTAATACAATTTTATTTTCTTGAAAAAGGTTTCTCGTTTCTTAATGGTCGTACATTAAAATGTTATGTCAAAGATGTCCTCACGATGTAGTAAGAAGTACATAATACATTGATTTTTACTCGCTCGCTCTCACTGATAAGTGCATTTTATAAATCAATCTGTAATTTAATTTAGTTAACGAAACTAAGTACTAACTTATATGCTGACTAAAAGTAAAATAAATGGGTGAATTATAAATTTAGTTGTGTGTTTAATTCAATTTTATTTTTTTGATAAAATGTTTCTCTTTTCTTTAATGGTCTTACATTAAAATGTTATCTCATTACTATCGCGGTGTCAAAAATGACCCCACGATGTAGTACAGAAGTAATACTTTGTTTTATAATCGCTCGCTCTCACCGATTAGTGCATCTTTTGTTGCACTTAACATATTTCTTAGTTTGTTGGGTACAAGTGTGTAATTTTTAATAACTAAAATCTATACTTTAGCCAAATCAGATGTAGAATGTTCACTAACATAAAATTAGTAGAAAAATATCGACATTTGCCTCTAAATGGGATTGCAGTTTTGAATAAAGTTAATGATAAATGTAATGGTAAATGTAATGATAAATGTAATGATAATGTTAAACTTACATAAATGAATAGTATTAAGCCCTAGTAGGGCTAAGAGGTAAAGGGTGTGTGATTGTCACGCGTCCTCGCATCTTTACTGAGAGTCGTCGCGCCTTTGAATTTTTACCCGAGTCCAAATGGTGAGCGGTGATTTGCGCAACCCCCTGCAGTAGCTCGCTGCCGAATGTGTTTCTGAGTGCTATAATATTGTTGATTGTATTTAAAACAATATATTCAAGGTTTTTTTTTAAGATACATCGTCATAAACCTTGGGTTAATCCCTACCGTATTCGAGGCCTTGATCTTTGAGTCCTGGGTCAAATATATGGATTGGTCTTTTCGGCTATATTGAAAGTAAGTATCTTCTAACATGCCGGGACTGACTTCTAACATACCCTCCGAAGTAAGGTACGGTCCAGATGAAAAACCACTAAGCGGTTACCCATCTATCCCCATGGCACTAGGTAGTTTAACTTACTGATCGTTTACCCAACTCGCACAATATAAATCGTAAACAAAACCATTTTAAAAATATATATAATTTAAAATAAAAAGTATCTATGTATGTTTATCCGCATTCTAGATTCCATAACACAAGCTAGTTAAGCTATGCTTACCATGGGTCTAGATAGCGTTGTTGTAGAATGTTGTGGAATATTTATTTATTTTATTATTTAATTTTAATATAGTTCTCTGAGTTGACTGTTTCTTGCTGGTATCTTCTCAGTAGAACCAACCCACCGAACCAAGGGAAGAATAATTTTCCGATGGTTATTTAATATTTTTATAAGACATATTTGTAAAACTTTGACGTTCATCTGTGCTTTTTATGTGCCAGAACTGAATAAAGAAAATTGATTTTTGATTCTTTGAGTACCTCGGACACTGAGATGAGAAGCTGTACCATTTTGGCAAGTATACTTAACAGTGAAATTAAAGATATGATTCCGGATTCTGCATTAGGCAGCAGTGTGGCTCAGCAGCAAGCGTATCATGAAATAGACTGAAATATATTTATTTATTTATTTAAGCTTTTTGCACAAACAGACAGAATGAACAAAGGCGGACTTAATGCCACAGGCATTTTCTACCAGTCAACATTAGGGTGATGCAGAGATATTAAAAGTAGGTGCTCGAAGTGTTGTGGTGATAGTTTTCTCAGTTAGGTACTAAATAATAATTTTATATAATAAAAATTTAATTAAATAATTAAAAATAAATAAATAATAATATATCCATATATAAATATATACAAACATAATATAATGATTTTGTTGATTATTTTATTTCATTATTATATTCATTATCAAATTATCATATTCAAATCTATTTTCTTTGTACACTCTGCGCCTGCTGCTGCTGTCTGCGGTCGTCCAGAATCATACCTTAAACCTAATATTATTTGCACATATATCATGCAAGGCAGTACAAAAAGGGGCATTATTCTGAGTGCCATCGAGTTTCTAACGCAATCGCAACGTGAGAAGACGGTGGTTTACAATCGGTTAACATTGAAGAAAGAACTGGCGTAAAACTAGGCCAACATCGATTTTGTCACTCAGAATAATGAGCCAGTACCATTTATAAGCTGTACGGCTTTTAAGAAGTATGTTTAGTTAGTAAACACTGTACAACATATTTGGCTTAAGTATAATAGCAATGCAGGTAATACACATAATATTATGTTGGCATTACGTTTTCTATACATACATACATAGATATGATCACGCCTTTATCCAGTTAGGCAGAGGTGAATTAACACCTACATTGCACCAATCATTGAATTCGGTCCCACGTAATAGGAGGTGAGCCTAGTGCCGTCTTCCGGGCACTATTATTGACTCAAGCCCTGAGCACCAGAGTCTGGGCTGTATTTATCTGTCTGAAGTTAAACAGCCCTATCCCTTAGTCGCCTTGTACGACACCGCATAGGAAGAGATGGGGTGGCCCAAATTCTACTCTGCCAGGAACCACGTCTTCTATGGCAGTTATAACTGCGTAATTTTTTCTTCACGACCAGAATCTTATGTTTATTATAGCTTATTAGTGACCAACGTATAATTGACAAGCAACATTTATTTTCTAACGCGAACAATTAACCATAAAATAGATTTACGATTTAGAACCATACTTTTGTAGAATAGAATAGAATGACCAGTGTAATTAAAATTGGCATACGCAGCTGACAATAGTCATAAACGTCAAAATACGTATAAATCCCATACATATATCATTCTGTTCTACAATACGGCCAACGCATTGCCACTTGTACAGAGGGCCTCTTGAGATTTAAATAAATAACACACAATTACGAAACATAATAGCGATGGTGTAAAAGACAGGTACATGCAATAATTTTTTTGCACTTAGTATATTCGTCTTCTGTAACATTTATATAGCGTTCTTATTTGAACGTACAAAATTTTGCACTTAGCACGTTTGTCTTCTAGACCATCGGTAGGTAGGTAGGTAGGTAGGTAGGTAAGTAAAGCAAAATTATTCATATTTAGACATGTTTTTGGACAAGTAGATATTCAATATAGATTATTCCACACGTCCAAAAATGGTAAAGTGATTCAAAATGAAAAGTTCGAATTAAAATAAAACTTTTTTTAACGGGTCCTATAGCTATACTATTTATTTATTTGGCGTGACAACACTTTAGAGACGACGACCAAATTTAGTATCCCTTTGTCCATGGCTTTTTTTATAAACTTAGGTGGCAGACACGGCCCATCTGATGAAAAGTGGTTACCGTGACCAATGAACGTGTGCTACACCAGAGGAGTCACACCCATGCTACCGAACCTGTAGGAACGGAGAATTTCTGTGCCTGCTGAAAAGCAACTGAAACGTCGGGATCACTGTAAACAATAAACTAACCACAAATAAATGGGTCTGTCGCCGTCCTCTCATTCTAGATTCCCTTGAAAGTTTTATCAAGCTATTATCAAACTAAAAGATTCGGGTGCATCGCGACTAACCCAAATAATTAGTGATAAAACCCGTTAAAAATAGTTTTATTTCAATATGCAATTTCTGCGTAAACTTCTGACCATATAATTAAAAATTTAAAAAAAATCGAAGTAGTGTTAAGGGAAAATCTAAGTCAATAAAATACATACTGCCAATAATATTTTGTAGTACGACCCATATTATTGAGATTAAAAACACAATCGCCGATATGTACTTTATTGACAATATTATTGAACGTGTGTTAGTCTAAAGATCAAACGAATAAAATTTACTTGAGCATCCTTTAGACCCGCAGCCCTTAAGCGCCTTGTCGACAGTCTTCATCATTGCGTCATAGCTTGCCTTGTGGGCCTTCTTGTCAGTCCGATCAGCCTCAAAGTTGACCACAAAGTGATCGAAAACGTGCTCGTTGACGTCATCAACGTCCGCGCCCTGGATGTTATCATCTTTTAGCTCTAGCATTCTGACTAGTGTGCTGCTTTCTGCTGTGACAATTGTGAAGGAATTTATGATTAGCTCCAGCATTCTGACTAGTGTGCTGCTTCGTCTCCAAAAACTAGACAGAACAAGTCTAAGAACAATAAACATAAACTAACATAACATAAACTCACGCCTATATCCCCGAAGGGGTAGGCAGAGGTGCTAGCACCCACATTTCGCCAGTTTATTAAGAACAATAATGGGGACAATAACGGGCCACCGCCCCCTCCACAAGCACCTTTTTGTTTTTTTTTATACAACTTAGGTGGCAGACAAGCACACGGCCCACCTGATGGAAAGTGGTTACCGTGACCTATGAACGTGTGTGACAACAGTGGTATACACTATCGGTGTTACGGACAGTCCTCTTTGCAGGGGATGTTTTTATGCCGAGGATACGGCCGCCCACGTAATACTGGAATGCGAGGCAGTAGCCTATCAACGATCACAAATCCTCGGTACAGTGAGGTCGCTCCGCGAAGCCTGTGAAGCCCCCAGTAAGCTTATGCGCTTCTGGGCGGAACTAGGCTGGCTACTCTAGCCAGTACTCTGGACGCACAAAGGCCTAAAAGGAGGCTAAGTGCGGACAAGGGAGTCTCTTTCCATAGTGTGCTGCTTTATGTTATGACAATTGTGAAGGAATTTATGATTTGAGATTGATAAGGTCATTTACATTACTATAATCAGCTCGGCGAACCTTGATCCCTATGACACTGACAGTTATTCCCACGACACAACCTTGTAGTAGCGTCACCGTTATATTATAATCGAATTGGCGGTGTCTAAAAATGATATTTATTAATTTTAGGCAGATATATGCAATTACAATAATATCCCGTTGGAATTATAATAATTATTAACACTTACAAGAAATTATCTCAATCAGACTTTACGTTGACGTCCTGCAAAAGTTACTCCGTTTGGAAGATATCGACTAGTGCGGAAAAGTATCGATAAACAAATATCGAAAATGGAAACGAGTGTACAAAATACATCAATAGAGCACCTACGCTCTTAGTGTCAGATTTATAATCATTTAAGTTGTTTGCGATAATAAAATAAAGGAGATTTAACAAATTTATTGTATATACCTACTCAAATAAAACAAAAGCGGTTTATTTATGATTTTTTAATATACATTAATCTGAATCTGACAATGCACAGTATATTATTTTGCCTCAGTAGCGGTCATCCCCTTCTTTTTATGTTTTATGATGGACAACAACCAAACTAAATATGTAGTAAAACTCCTAAATTTTTATCTCGCATGGTTTCAGAGAAATTGGGAAAATCGAGAAAAGTCCATAGAAACCATAGAAACCATTAATCTCCGTTGTTATTCGTTATTTTTCATAGATTTTTTATTATATGGTACTGTTATAATTTAGGCATTGATTTATAAAAAAAAAGTGAAATAAGCTTTTCTAATTTAGGGAGAATATTTTTTTTTTCAATTTTTTAAATTATTTTTTTAAAGAAGTATCCTTGGATTGTCGCATGTTTTTTTAATACCAAATTGTTAACTGCAGTTATTACTACTACCACAAAAAAAATTAGACACTACGAGCTTAGGACAGCTGCGATATTCAGTTTTCAAGTTTTTAGTTAGGGTTGTCTCTTAAGTCTATGGTATAGTTCAGTTGTCATTATATTATTTTTTATTTGTTATTATTTTGAATCAAAACTGATAGCCTCTGAGACGTGGCGTGGTAGTGAACGCGGCTGCTATGCAGGAGACGCGGGTTCGATCCCCGCTTGGTGCAAATATTTATATGCACAAACATTGGGTATTTTCATTGGTCTGGTCCCGGTTTCCAAACGAACATCTACGTTACGGGTAGTTGGAGCCCTAATAAGTCCTCAACTAGTGAATTGGCAGTCGCTTCACGGAAAATATCGAAGTTATCGAGGCATAGTACATTATTTTGCCTCAGTAGCGGCCATCCTTTTCTTTTTATGTTTTAGGATGGATAACAACCAAACTAAATTTGTAGTAAAACTCCTGAATTTATACCTCAGTGACTTTGTGTTTCAGAGAAATTGTGGAAATCGAAAAAAAAACCATAAAAACCATTAATCTCCGTTGTTATTCGTTCTTATTCATGGATTTTTTTTATATGATACTGTTATAATTTAGGTACCGATTTATAAAAAGAATGTGAAATAATTTTGTCTAATTTTGGGAGACTATTTTTTTTTTCAATTATTTCATTTATTTTTTAAAGACGTTTGTCTGTCGCGTGTTTTTTTAAAACCAAATTGTTAACTGCAGTTATAACTACTACCACAAAAAAAATTTAATGCTACGAGCTTAGGACAGCTGCGATATTCAGTTATTAAGTGTTTAGTAAGGGTTGTCTCTCAAGTCTATGGTATAGTTCAGCAAAGAAACATCAAAATCACGTAATAATTAGTTGAATTATGACATAAAAACAAATAAAAGCACAAATTTTAACGAAGAACCTTTTTAAAACCGGTTAGGAAGCTTCTTTTTAGTATTAATTTTTTACAGACTGGATGATGAAAGTATCAAAATATAGCGAAAACCTGCCGCCAACCTTGGTTATCTGGCTCAAGATTTATGAAATTTATGTTGATCTGAGAATGCAGCTTATGTGCCCTCGTTGTCGGAAATTATTAATAGTTCATTTGTGGTCAACTCCACTCTTCAAATTGGACATCTTGCTCAGAGGGGTAATACTGAACATTATCAGTTGTCACTTCTAATAAAGAAAGAACTTTAGGGGGTAAAGGCATCTTCTGTTTGCGACGTTTGTTGTGGGATAATGAATATGGGTCGGATGATTCGAGTCCACGGTGAAATAAATCAGTGATAGTGGTTTTCCGATCTAACTTGCGCGTATGATGCTCACGATCTTAACGCCAAAATTTATTTCTAGATTCCCCGGCTTGCTCTGACAACATACCTATTGGTAAAGAGCTGGAATCAATTATTTGTCTACCGTGAATTAATATTTTGTGTAATGTAACAGACATATAATACCAATTATATATTTGCACAGAAGTAATACTACTAATATATATATATATAATAATAGTACTAAGTACATAAAGTAATATGTACCTACATACTATGTAGTTTTAGCCAGTAAAAACTGTTACCGCCTTCATCGCGTGGAGGTACTCCCAGCTTATGTGATTATTAACACGTTGCCATCCGCGACTGACAAACATACATATTATGTCTGAAACGTCTTATAAACTTTAAACGAAAATTAAAGAGTTCCGCAATACCTTAGGTTCAAAATAGGGCTGTATCAATAAATCATGCTAAAAATTTAAGCCAGTCTAACTCTATCTCAAACGTTCCGTCAATTTAAATATTATAAATTTCGGATCTCTATAATTTTTTTGTGACAACCCTATTTCCATAGAAAAATTAAAAAAACTTAGAAACGTCATACCTCAGCTGTCCTACAACAAAAATAAACGAAAGTTTGTATAAAGGAAGCCACATTACTGGAGTATATTTTGCCAGCAAAAAAGCATGCGACAATCTTCTAGAAAATTTATTATTTATATTTTTCTGAAATTTGAAAAAAATTTTTTTTTTCTTATTTCTGGACAGTTACAGACTTGTGGTTTTTACACTCAATTACTTATATATTACTCCATTATTTGGTAATTTTAACTAATATAAATTTTCATTATATCGCGCTAAATTTGTAAAAATCTTTTTGTCAAAGTTCAATGACCTTTCAGAAGAAGCTATATATTTAAAAAACCAACCAATATTTTCATTCTGGTGTATCATATTATGCTGTAATACGATTATATCTATCGAAATTGGCTATAAAAGGAGGATGTCCGCTACTGAGGCAAAATAATACACTGTGCAATGGTGTCACCGATTGCGTCTCAGACTCGGAATCCGAACTGCAGCTGCTTTCTCCTATGTTTATGAAAAACGGCTGGTCTACTATATTGTCGTATCGCACGTCTCGATTCCAATCATCTAAGCATAGCTTTTTCGTCTTTTCAACCACTTTCCTCCAATTGTCCGGAGTCACTTGACTACATGCCTCTTGTAGCAACGTAAGCATTTTATTAGCTGTGAATGGTGGAGTGGTGTTAAGCCTGGCTGCACAACCTGAAACAATAATGGTTTAGATTGAAAATGATGCAAAGTCAAAGAGCGAGATCGGGGTAAGTACATTATAAGTACATAATTTTGTACGTTAAAAGTGTGTAATTGATATAAGCACATGGATAAAAATAAAAATGCAATTTGCTAGTGAAATAAAATAGCTTTAAATAGTACTAGCCGACTAGACAGTCACCAGTGACCTAAATAAAAACATGTTAAAATAAATACAAATCAACCCACCTTTGATCTGCGCCCATATCATTTCGATTGCATTATATTGGCAGTGGTAGGGCGGTAGCCGAATCACGGTGTGCCCTTTTGATTTTGCCATCTCATCCAAGAAATATTTCTTCTTTGTTTGCTGTTTATGAAGGTTCAACAATCTAACTAATTCCTTTTTCAGTATTTGAGTATTAGCTGCCACACCATTGTTTTGCAGCCACTCTATTATTTCGCCTTTATTGTTGTTCGCGGTAGGCGCTTTATTAATTTGCACAGAGTGGTATGGGGCGTTGTCCATTAAAATGTAGTGGGGCTCGTTTAAATTGTCTAATAGTTTTGTGAACCATTTCTTGAAATTCTCAAAATTCATCTCTTCGTGATAATCACTTGTTTTCACGGATTTGAAGGCCCACAAGCAGTTAGGTACAAAACCTTTGGCTGTGCCAGCGTGGCAGATAATCAAACGCTGGCCCTTGCCTTCTGGTGCTTTGGTACAGGATTTCTCTGTGTCGTCTGTCCATGTTTTGGAGACTGAGTGATTGGCGTTGAGCCACGTTTCGTCCAGATAAACCACCTTGTCCCAGTTCTCGATGTTTTTTATTTGTCGTAGAAAATCACACCTCATCAATCCAATGTCCTTCCGCTCCATTATCACTTTTCTTTTGTCACACTTCCCATAACGAAATCCACATTTTTTTATAACTTGTCTGAGAGAAGTGAATCCACCTTTAAATAAATCAGCCGATTTCAGCGACGCTAATAATTTTGTGCAAGTCGGCAGTTCACCTCGAAAATAATAGCCGTAAATATGGTTTCGTATCGCTGCCATGTCGAAATCATCGGGGTTAGTTACGGGTCGTGCCCTATTATGTTTTTTCTTCTTTGGAGTTGATAATTTGTTCTCCTCCATCGACGATTCGCCGAACTTCTCCTTTGTAATTCGGGAAACGGTAGCTTTGCCAATTCCCAAAGCATCAGCAACACGGTCGCGTACGTTGTCAAGTGGCAACAAAGGTCCGCCATTTTGTAGTTCGCGAGCAAAATAGTCACGCAAGCGTACAACAAACTCCCGCGTTTCACTGTTGAGTACAGTTTTTCTCAGTCTTTTCGGCATTTTGAAACACCAACAAACACAAAACAGCAACAATAACAAAAACAGAAAACAACAATAGTAACAAACAAAGGATTCCGTTGACACAAGAAAACACGTGGCGCATACAAGGCGTTAGCACTCGTACTGGCGTAGCGAACTGACAGTACTAGCGTAGTGACAGATCAGATAGTGTTGCTATAACTAAAATTTTAATTCACATTAAAATTATACAGTCCGACCATGTTACCTCTGCATCGGAATATTGGCAACCCCATATACAAATACACGGATACTTGTAAATATAACAAGCATTATAATTATAGTAATGTAGATTATATTTTAAAAACATGTTTATCGATGTGGCTGAATGCAAGTCACGCCTTTGCCTATAAAAAGTTGCGATATATCGACACGACCCGTCACTAGTATGAACTGTCATAGGGATCAAGGTTCGCCGAGCTGATTATAGTGGAAGTTAATGTCTTATGTGCACAACAAGCGCAACATCGCAACGCGTTGTCCCGATGCTTAAATATTAAATAGTAGTTGTTCTTTATTGTGTCCTACGTTGTGTCGCGTGAATATGTCACGTGAAGTATGGAAGATTATGTCACGCATCGCGATGTGTTGCCGTGCTGTCGTACTTGTCGCTCACGTATGGTAACGGGTAAGTCACCTGGATATTTACCGATCGTAATTCGTTTCGAGTAACCGATATTTCGGCACTGTTACAAGCGCCATGATTATGATGTACTAGAATTATCAGTTACTAGAAACAAATAAAAAACATGAAAAATCTCCCGGTGAATGTTACACTATTAATTGGTTATTTTTCTTTAGTTGCAATATATGACTAGTCAGTCAATTCTGTGCCGTCAGTGTACAGGACAAAGCAGGACAAGCCTTTAGTCATCTCACTGACAGCACAAATCCACTCCAATCTCCAGTGAGCTCTGGCTACCCTACTCACCGCTGAGAACACAACACGAAGTTATTATAAGCACGGTATTCTGTAGGGCGGAGGTACTTCCCAAGTCAGACTGCTTAATTGGGCGGAAATACCGCCGTGTCCTACCTCCTAGAAATTGCTTATTGCTATAAACTGCTTATCGGTAGGTCAAATTTAATAATTGAAATTTTACTCCCTTCCTGCTGACTGATTGATCTGTATTTCGTATACACCTTTAGCACAGATGATAATATAATTTCAATCAATACAAATGTTTAACTGAAAATAACTTAGTACCTATGTACTAATTACCTGAATATCTGACATCTGTTTATATTATATAAAAGGGCTATGATGGTGTTGTAAATTAAATAAAATACTTTTTTTTATACAACTTAGGTGGTAGACAAGGACACGGCCCATCTGATGGAATGAGGTTACCTTGATCTATAAACGTGTCCAACACCAGGGGTCACACCCGTGCTACCAACCCTGTACAGAAAAGAGAGTTCCTGTGCCGTCAGTGCAGATGCAGCAATCAGGACAAGTCTTTAGGAAGACTAAAGGCTTGACAGTACACTGACAGTACAAAACTCTCCAGTGAGCTCTGGCTACCCTACTCACCGCCGGGAACACAACACGAGATTATTATAGCCGTGGTTTTCTGTAGGGCGGAGGTACTTCCCCAGTCGGACTGCTCAATTGAGAATACAGTCGTGTCCTACCTCGTTCAATTAAAAAACCAACTCAGTTCAATGAGAAAATATATATGGCAACAAACTATAGTGCGAGGCCAAGGACAGCGGCGTATAATGTCGAAGTAATGTATTAGATATCAATTTGAGATGTTGCCACATATTTTAATTTTGGGGAGATTGTGGGTAATTGAAACTAGAAGTGCCATTTTAAATAGTAGTATTTTGTTTATTTAATTTTTTCGTTCAAATTCATATATTTTCATATGTTTACGATACTTATTGGCCCCTTTCTGATTGACAGGGTTTTTATTTTTACTTATTATACACTTACCATGCTCTTGTGAACTGAAACACTGCATATTGGTTAAGTGGCAGTTATTGCCATCCTTTTCGCACACCATGCTCATCCCCGGTTCTACTTGCGTACAAATGTCACTGTCACTGAGTTCTGGAAAGGAAATAAAAAAGGTCTTAACACATCTTAATATGATATACGCATCTTGCGGTCGATTAGTCGCGTGATAAATCGGAGTATGCTCTGTGAATGGAATAGCGCTGGCATATTAAATAGAACAAGACATCCGCTCATTCACGCGTTCATTCAAATTATGACAAATCGAGCCACAAATCCGAACAGTCGTGTCATTTGGGCTTAGTCAAGCTCTAATTACAAATTCTCAACTGTTCATAGTTAATTCATTATATTATGTATACTTATATGTATTATACAAGTACCTGATACCATCTTTTGGTTGTCTGTAAAAGAGATAGACAGTTAGATAATAAAGTTTATCCAACCGTACAAGGCAATAATAAATGCATGCAATGTACGGCGCGTGATCAGCAGTTTACGCCGATCGGCGCTATTTCACCATTACATTCATTTAGTATCATTACGACAATCAATCAGTTTGGGTGTACTCACTATTCTATCATTATCAATCATAGTATATCATTTTGGATTGAGTCAATGTACAGTTGATCGTAACTTCATCTTTTTATTTATCACCCCGGTACGAGTAGTAGCTCGTACACCAACATGCTGGGACTTGTTATTAGAAGTCTTTATGGGAAACAATTCAGCCATATCTTGTATGCCAATACATTCCACTGACTTTGTTGACAAGTCTTTCATTCAGTCTTTTGTTGACAAAGCGGTGCGCTTATGGAACGCATTGCCACTGAATATCAGAAGGGCAAAATCCCTAAATGTGTTTAAATTAATGGTTAAGAACCACTACCTATCATATTGTGCACAGTAGGTATTAGCTCACTCACTATGTTCCCTTTATATTAGTATGAACTATCTAGTTTATATATCTATTTGTGTGTTATAGTATATGTATATCAGTATTTATGTTGATAATGCTTTGTGTAAAGCCGTATATTAATTTTATTTTACTGATACTTTTCTTATATAATACCGTGATAGCCTACAATATTTTTCACGTAGCATGGGTACGGTGACGTTTGGAATTTGAAGTTACTAGAAATGTAGTCAAGATAAAATCGCATGAAATAAAATCGATTATATATCTTATCGAGATCATTTATTAATGAAGAAGAAATCGATTATAATAACTAATAATTTTGAAGAAAAAAAGTAAAACAAAATTGATAACCTGTTTAATTATTTATTAAAAATCAAACATGTTCATCATCTTCATCATCATCATCATCATCATCATCGTCATCTGACTCGTCGACGTGAATAATTATTTGGGAATCAATTATGCAGTCTATTCTAATGTCTCGCTCCCAGTCATGTAAGATTAGATTTTTGGTTTTCTCCACTACTTTCTTCCAGTCATCGCCAGTGACATTTTTGCATCCCTCTTTCAATAACCCCATCATTTTTGTGGCTGTAAAAGGCGGAGCTGTATTTTTTCGTGCAGCGTATCCTGAAACAAGATAAAAAACAAATTGAGTCATAGAATTCAAGTAATAAACATAATCATATTTTTGTCAGTATGTAAATAGACTATGGTTAAACATGTTACCTTTGATTTGGGCCCAAATTAATTCAATGGCATTGTACTGACAGTGGTACGGTGGAAGCCTCAGGACTTCGTGACCATATTCGTTTGCCATCATATCTAATTTGTATGTCGTTTGGGGCTTGTGCATTTTTACGAGCTTCACTAGCTCCACCATTAATTTAGTCTCATCGGCTTCCACATTATTGGCTTGGAGCCACTCGATCAACTCGCTCTTCTTATTGGAAGAAGTCGGCGGTTTGTTCAATTGCACGGAGTGATATGGGGCATTGTCCATAATAATTGTGCTGGGTTCTTCTAAATTGCTAAGCATATTTTGAAACCACTCCGTGAATACTTCCGCATTCATATCTTCGTGATATTCTCCCGTCTTTTTCGATTTAAAAGCAAGTAGCCCATTTTCTACAAATCCTTTCGATGTGCCTGCGTGACAAATAATCAATCTCTCCCCTTTTCCTTCTGGCACTTTGGTCGAGGCATGAGGTGTATCGTCAGTCCACATTTTACCGACCGTATGATTGGCATTCAGCCAAGTTTCATCCAGGAAGACGACATTGCTCCAATCGGTAATCGCTTTAGCCTTTTTCAAAAAGGTAACCCGCGCAAGTGCTATATCGCCCCTCTCCATGACAATTTTTCTTTTGTTTACTTTTTTGAATTGGAAACCAATGTCCTTCAATACGCGCCACAAGGATGTAGGACTTCCAGTAAACAAATCAGCATCTTTTAAAGACTTGACCAGCTTTAGAAGCGTCGGTAATTCTTTATTCTGGTAATAGTTATAAATGTGGCTCCGTATAGCATCGGCCGCAAAACTGTCTACATCTGTTACAGATGCCTTTTTGGTTCGCTTTTTATTAGGGGTGGACAACTTATTTTCTTCTGTATCGTGAGCACCATATTTTTCTCGAGTGATTCGAGAAACCGAGTTCCGCCCAATGTCTAACGCATCTGCCACTCGATCCAAAACGTTGGACACAGGCAATAGCGTTCCGCCATTCTCACGTTCCCGCTCAAAGTAATCCCGCAATCGAACTACAAATTCACGGGCTTGACTACCAAGCACAGTCTTTTTCGTTCTTTTTGGCATTTTGCCAAAAAAAACAACAAAACAAAAGTCAATAGTCAACAAAAAACGGTAACGAAAACAACAAAGCACAACGATAGTCAATAACAAAAACAAGTAACAAAAACACCACGCAAGCTCAAAACAAAGAAAACAGACCGCATACAAGGCAGACGCACTCGTACTGAGTTGATATAACAAGATGGCTGCCAGCTCATGCTTAAGCAGTGTTGCTATATTATAATAAAGCTCCACAAAGACAAAAATGCTTTGTTTAAAGTTTATTATTACATAATTATATTTTATAATCGTATTTTAGTTAAAAATACAACTAACGATTTATGATACTTTATTCGACAATTTATCGATTATAACGATTTTACTATGCCAATCTCTAACGCAACCTGTTCCGATTCACGCATCAAGAATTATGTATTTGGAATGTTTATATTTAAAGTTTAAATAATTACGGAGAAATAAAAATAGTTTTAAGTTAAAAATGCAAAATAAAACAGTTTTCTTTTTATCTTCGTATTAAGTGTTGTTTCCTGTATTCCGCGTTAGGTAAATTGTTTCGAAATGAATCATGCATGAAATGGAATTAGTCAAATGTCACCGTACCCATGCTACGTGAAAAATATTATAGTGGTATAGGTTATGGACTGCTGAAACAAGATCTCAGGTTCGATCCCAGGTTTTACCATGGCACACACCAATAACTTTTCAATGCTTTTCGAAGTTATGTGTGTATTTATCACAGGTTTATAAGTGCCCGGTTAATGGCAATAGGCTCGCATTGGGACCTAAACATAAACTGGCGAAATGTGGGTGCTAGCACCTCTGCCTACCCCTTCGGGGATATAGGCGTGAGTTTATGTTATGTTATGTTGTGTAATACTTTTCTCTCTTTCTTTTGCTTTTAATACACTCTCTCTAATCTATTTAAGTTTAGCCGATAACTACACCACATCTTTTGTTTTTATAACATTACTGTCCATCCCAAGGTTGCCTGGAAGAAATCGCTTAGAGCAATAAGGCCGTTGATTGTACATTGAACTGTATACATGCTACCTACTTGTCCTACTGTAAATCTGTTTGTGTACAATAAAGAATTATCTATCTATTTTTAACATGTTTTACGTTACACGAAAAGAATATATGAACATGTAAGTTCATGCAGCACACGCCGCGTCCTAAGCTCTAATGATAAAACTTCCTTAAAGCCTATAATCCTGTCGAATACGACAGATTTTATTTCTTCAGACCAGCCCCTCTAGACGAGTGGTAACTGGTAATTCGATGACCGGCGTATTATAGAATAGAATGACGAATGTACGGGATTTGCCGTTTATGACATGCGTTGACGACTGTCAAATATGTCAAATCCCATACATTTGATTTTTATGACATGCGTTGACGACTGTCAAATATGTCAAATCCCATACATTTGACGTTTATGACATGCGTTGACGACTGTCAAATACGTCAAATCCCATACATTTGATGTATATGACATGCGTTGACGACTGTCAAATATGTCAAATCCCATACATTTGATGTATATGACATGCGTTGACGACTATCAAATATGTCAAATCCCATACATTTGACGTTTATGACATGCGTTGACGACTGTCAAATACGTCAAATCCCATACATTTGATGTATATGACATGCGTTGACGACTGTCAAATATGTCAAATCCCATACATTTGATGTATATGACATGCGTTGACGACTATCAAATATGTCAAATCCCATACATTTGACGTTTATTACATGCGTTGACGACTGTCAAATACGTCAAATCCCATACATTTGTCATTATATTCTACAATACGCCGGTCATCGCATTGTCACTTGTCTAGGAGGGCAGAAGTAGTATTCGAAACGCACAGAGTCACATGTAACAGCTAGTGTATAAATTATTTATTAAAGATAATTTACCTAATTCGTGCAGTACATTGACTTGTTTGAACAGACAGGACCAGCCCAGCAGCAGGGCGCGCGGGAACCCCTCCATAAAGTTGGGCTCCACTCGCACCACTTGCTTGAGGTGGAATATGTGCGTGTTGCGGTACTTCTTTATCATGTTCAGTTCCGCTAGAAGGAAGTTGGTTGATGGCTGGAGAGGAAAATAATTCATGATAAGAAAAATTCTTTGAAATAGAAGATTTTCAATTCGGTTGTGATTTTTTGGTTTAGGGCAGAATATGGCTCATGTTCTGACCTCTTTGAAATGTTTTACCCCAATGACTAGAGTTGTTCAAAGAGAATATGAAATAATTTCTTTTTTTTTTTATAATAGACACGTCAAATAGACTTCGTCTCGCCAGATGGTAAGCTGAAGGCAAAGTCTCAGAAAAGAGGGTCACCATTACATACATATAACATAACATAAACTCACGCCTATATCCCCAAAGGGGTAGGCAGAGGTGCTAGCACCCACATTTCGCCAGTTTATGTTTAGGTCCCAATGTAATAGCCTATTGCCATTAACCAGGCACTTATAAACCTGCCATGGTAAAACCTGGGATCGAACCCGACACCTCGTTTCAGCAGTCCATTACACATACCTCTAGGCTATAATGTTACAATGGTGACACTCACCTTGACAGCCTCATCATATGCTTTTTCACGCCCCGCTTATAGACAGTTCCAACTGTAGGAAGATTCTTTCTTCCTACAGTCCCGGGTCCTTTAAGCGGTAATGAACTACATATGAGACAATGCTATCATTATTGAACAAACAGGGTGATACTTATTTATCGGTTCCATCATAAAAATAAAAAGCTTCAAAATATAATACATAGTCACGCATGTTTCTCAATGAGGGAAGGCAGAGACCAAATTTTTCTACTTGCAACGACCTTGGTATACTCCTTTCGTGAATTGCAAATATTCTCAATCTGGCCTTTCTATAACATGTATCTATTTCATGATTCATATATCTAGGTCGACCCTTTCTGGGTTGCACATTCTCCCTAGCTTTTTTTTATACCACTTGGTTGGCAGACAAGCACACGACCCTCCTAATGGAAAGTGGTAACCGTGGCCTATGGACGTGTGCAACACCTAGTCTAGGAGTCACACTCGCGTTGCCTACCCTGTGAGCACAAGAGTTTCCGTGCCGTCAGTGTAAAAGACAAAGCAGGACATGCTTTTGGTCTTCCCACTGAGAGTACAAAAACTCTCTAGCTACCCTACTCACCATGATGAACACGACACGAGGTTATTACGGCCTCGGTATTCTGTAGTCATGTATTCTGGAGCTTCACAGTCTAATTCGATTTTTATCTTACCTCATAAAGACTCAATTTGAATGCCTCTTCAGCGGCTGCTAAGGCCTCATCGTAGTACCCCATCTCTAAGTACGTGGACGCCAGAGACACGAGCACAATGTCTCTGAACTTGGGCTCCACTGTGCGGCTGGCTGTCATAATACAATGTAACGCGTTGACATTGTTCCCTCGCACACGCCAGTACAGAGATGATAAAGTGTACAGCAGCCATTTTGGAGCAAGTTTCTGAAATAAAAAGTTATAATATAATATGTGAGAGAATATATGAGAGAGATTAATGTTGTCTTTTTAAACTTCCACAAATTCCTCCCTTCAGATTAGGAACAACACACCATTTCGATTAAGATAGAAAAAATTTAAACGGTCCAGGCGGGATTCGAACCCGCGACCTTTCACTTACATGGAACGTTCTGTAAAGTCTCCCGCGGGTTTTAAGGTTCATTTTTTTCCATTTTAATCAATTTTGTATTTTATTTTGTATATTTGTAATAGTTAGCATACTAAATGCTTAAAATTTCATTCAACACACCATTTATTTATTCTTAACCCTCTCGTTTTCACCTAAATATAAAACATGTATTTGACAAGTTGCAATATGTCACAGGCCTCGCTGGCGCTTCGCAGGCTGTGAATGCAAATGTGTTTTAAACTTGTTTACAACTTGTTGGCTATACATACTATTTGAACGAAAACGTATCTGAGACAGTCTCAATACATGTATAAAACAAGTATTGTGATGTGACTAGTCTTCAACAAGTTTTGTATCATACATTTTCTTGGTGAATACGAGGGGTTATAGTTGCGGCACCTAATGATGGCCGTTTTGATACGACCGGTTTTGGTCGTTTTCTCTATTTTGGTACACTTAATATTGGACAACACACTGTTAGACGAATAACTCAAGAAAAATATGGCGAGAAAGGCACAGAAGAAAATAAACTTCACACACCAAAAAAGAGAACACGAGCAAAACCAGTCGTGTCAAAACGGTAAGTACATTACGAGTTTACTTACTACCCTGTTTTTTTTTCCAAAATAAGGTAAATTACCTCCACACTGTATTTTAAGGAATACTAGTAAACGAATCAAATTAGGAAAATAATAGTTACATCGGTTAAATCTACTTGATTTATTTGAGTGTACAAACACCCAAACATCTTCATAATTTTCTAAACATACATAACATACATATATATAAACTCACGCCTATATCCCCGAAGGCCAGCCGAAAGCCAGTTTATGTTTAGGTCCCAATGTAATAGGTGGCAAGCCTATTGTCATTAACCGGGCACTTATAAACCTGCGATAAATACACACATAACTTCGAAAAGTCATTGGTGTGTGCCATGGTAAAACATGGGATCGAACCCGAGACCTCGTCTCAGCAGTCCATTACCGTTACCATTTTTTTTTTAATTTATAATTTTCTACTTTTATAATATTAGTGGGATATTATAATATTACCATTTGCATAGCAGCGTATATTCTTTGTCCGATCTCTGCATCCTGCATGTTCTTCACGCTATTTGCGTCGCCATCGCCCACGTACTCAAGTAGTTTATCTCGCATATGATGTGTTGTTATTACTTCAAATACGAACTGCGGCCTGCGAAGTTGGAACTGTACTTTAAGAATATATTTTTTTGTTGCTCAAAACAATAAAATGAAGATTGTTAGGACTTGGATTGTTAGGATTGTGATGACCTAAGACTGCCTGAGAGATTTCGAGAAGGGATTTGTCAAGTTTCACGAATATTACACGCACATACTTCTATACCAGTGGGTAGGCAGAGATCACATGTTTCCACCTGCTCTACGATCCTGGCATACATCTTTTGCTTCTTCTACTTTCTTAATCACATACACCCGCCAGTTTCGTGTACTCTTCACATGACCTTTCTTACATACATACCAGTACAATAAAATAAAATTTACAGCAGTAAAATAAAGTAAAAGAAATGTTAGATATATGATCCAGTAATCGTAGTTAAAAATTGTAAACGCCTGATTTTATGAAAACTAAGAATAGATTGATTAAAAATTTATTGTTGAAGCATACGATTCGTCGACTGAAGGATGCGAATTGGTAAACGGAATGTGAGATGCCCTTCAATGAGACGAATCAACATTACTCAAAAGTAATAAAAATAAATATAAATATTCTACAACATTCTACACAACGCTACCTAGACCCATGGTAAACATAGCTTAACTAGCCTGTGTTATGGAATTTAGAATGCGGATAAACATACTTTTTTTTTTTACGTGCGCAAAATCCCCACGGACTCGAACCGACTAAAACGCACGCCGCTTGCGGGTCGTTTTGGTTGCCGAAGGTGAGGTTGACAGGCATATCCCTCGCACCCCGGCCGACCCAGGGCCATCTCTCACGATCTGGCCCTCTTCTCGGGTGTGGGGACTACAGAGTCCCCAACTCGTCCCCGGATACGGGGAGGCGCGCTAGGCGCGCCACTGTCGCGGCCTGCTTCTACCAGGGTGACAGGCGGCTCCACCTGTCACCCCCAGGCCGGCGCTCATGGGGGGCGGAGGTCGTTCATCGACCTCCGACGCCCGAGTTGCCTTCGTACGCGGGCAGCTTGGCGTGCGATCCTTCGTCGCTCCCGCTGCCGCTCCCGCCCCGCCTCCTCCTTCACGAGCATTACTTGCTCGCAGAAGGAGGCGCCGGCCGCCCACGCATCCGCGCAGCGAACCATCGCCGCTCGGTGCGGTGGAGAGCGTGAGAACCCTCACTCCCAGGGCCGCCACAAGCTCCCGCCTCGGCGTCTCCCACGCCGGACACTCGGTGAGCGTGTGCGGCCCTGAGTCCTCGCTCGCGTCGCAGTGATCGGATAAACATACTTAGATACACACAAATATTGAAAGAGGCCTAAGTCCAGGAACGGACTGCGGTGGGCTAATTGACAGACCAATGCACATATACAAATATTTGCACTGAGCGGGAATCGAATCCGTGCTTCCTGCGTAGCAGTCAAACGACTATTTTCATGTGTGATAAAAAGATTTAAAACTTCGCATAAATAAATAAATAAATAAATATTCCACGACATTCTACACAACGCTATCTAGATCCATGGTAAGCATAGCTTAACTAGCTTGTGTTATGGCATCTAGAATGCGGATAAACATACTTAGATACTTTTTTTTTTGTAAATACATACATATTATACATAGAATATATTAATAATTAATAGAATGGAATATATTTATATTATAATAATAAGACTTACTTCTGTGGTTTCTTCTGTGTAAAGGCGGTGGCGTCCTTATCATTCGGACATGTGGGCGGGTGCCACGGCAACTCATGTTCAACGCTAATAGGCACGCCTATTTTGTCGCTCAGCAGCGCCCTCAGTCTGAAAGACGATATATCTTTTAGATATTGGTTTCAAATTTAGATATTATATAATGCCAATAGGAATCAATGTGATTTTGGTAAGTATGCGTATTGCTCGAGCTTTCAAGTTCCACTGGACTATTTTTTTTTATACCACTTAGGTGGCAGACAAGCACACGGCCCACCTGATGGGAAGTGGTTACCGTGGCCTATGGACGTATCCAACACCAGAGGTGTTACACTCGCGCTGCCGACCACGAAGAAAATTTCTGATGCCCTTCTTGAAGAACCCCATATTGTAGATGCTACCTGCTCGACAGTTTTCGATGAGTGGGGTCTCAAATCAAAGGTGTCCTGAGACTCCCGAGTACCGTTGTGTACATAAAATGTCAACAAAAACTATACTTTGGATTTTTGGTGACAAAATTTTGGGAAGGCAATTTAAATGAGATTACAAAAACATATACATGTGATATCATAACGTAACTATCAATTTTCGTTCAGTTTATGATTGGTAAATAGGTACCGCCTGCTATCAAACTTGTATCGATTTTTTAGACAGCAGTCGGGTTTTTTATTTTTCAATATTCTTTTTTACATAAGGAATCGTATGTTTGTAAGCAAAAAACTCATTAAGTACAATCATTTTTAGGTGACTAAGGGATAGGGCTGTTTAACATCAGACAGATATATACAGCCCAGAATCAGCCTCAGATGTATGGCTCGAATCAACAATAGTGCCCGGAATACGGCAATAGGCTCACTCCCTATTACATGGGGTCGAATACAATTATTGGATAAAGGCGTGATTGTATGTATGTACGTATTTTTTACCTTTGTAATTGTACACACATACATAAAATCACGCCTGTTTCCCATAGGGGTAGGCAGAGATCACGGATCTCCTTCTGCTACGATCCTGGCATACTACTCTCGCTTCAATCACTCTCATTACATTCCTCATGCATGCTCGTCGGTTTAGAGTACTCCTGACCTGCCCCTTTTCTAACACTTCCCCAATTTGGTCCAGGTATGTGCGCCTAAGTCTTCCCCTTCCGACGGTACCATCCACACTCGCCTCATTCCACCTGTTTCGTTAGTCTTCTTTCATTCATTCTCTCAACATGACCAAACCATCTCAACATTCCTCTCTCAATTCTCATCACTACATCTTCTATCACTCCACATCGTTCTCTTATCACGCTATTTCTCACTCTTGTAATTGTAATTGGTTGTTGGTTGTATTCGGTTGAATAGTACAGCAAAGCAGAGAGGGCAAACGTACAGTTGCCTTCACAAGTTGCTTTACATTAACAAATTCAAGAGACAAACAAAGTTACCTTATGCCCTTATTTTCGAAAGGTAAAAATATTTGATATATTGCTTCTAAATTTTCTGGAATCATTGGCGTACTCTCCTTGCACAGTCTATTTGAAGGCCATTCAGGATCATTATCAAAGTCTTCAGAAGTCCTGCTTACTTTTATTGTTGACGGATATCTGCAAATAAAACAACCGTTTTTGTTACAAAATTATGCTACATGAGAGAAATTTATTGCTACGAATCGAACCGAAACTGAATTCGTCTGTCTTACCACTTGTTTTCACTAAGAAACAAGTTGTAAACTCGTAGAAGACTAGTCAAAACACAATACATGTTTAAGACATGTATTGAGACTGTCTCATACACTTTGTCGTTTACATAGTATGTACAGTCAACAAGTTGTAAACAAGCATAAAACACAATTGCAGTCACACTGAAGCCTATGACATATTGCAACTTGTCAAATCTATTCAAGTTCTAAGATATAATTTGCGAGAAGTCTCGATACCTAGTATAATTATGAATTCACACCGCGAAAGTTTAAAAATAACAAATAAACACCTCAACAAAGTCTAGGGAACAAGATCACCGAAATATTTTTTTTCGTGTAAATCTTGTTTTGCAAATAACTGGCAGCAAATAAATAAAAATAGAATAAAGTAGATTACAGAGAAGTTCGAAATTTAAAAATAAATTCAAATAAGTAATGACTTTCGAATACTGAGGGAAAACTTTTAAAAGTGTTTGATTGTGCAGTTTCTCTGAGGCAAAATAAAAATTATTTTCTTTGATTGTAAATAACGTTTATTATCAATAATACGTCTTTTACGTATGGTTTGTGCATTTTTGTGACTGTAGTCATCATGTCACGTCGTCATTTAAGTCGCGAAGAGATGTTAAGGGCTGTTGGTATGCTGCAAGCTGGACGAACTCAACGCGACGTAGCGGATGCTGTCAACACCCAACCAAGCGTAATTTGCAGATTATGGGTACGCTACAGGTCTACAGGGGATGTTGCCGAACGTCACAGGGGACGAAATAGGGTTACTACCCCGCGACAAGATCGTTTCTTGCAAAATTCCGCAAGGCGGCAACCCACGATTACTGCTCGTCAGTTGGTCGCAGGCCTCCAGTCTCAGCATCAAGTGGTTATTAGCGATCAAACTGTCAGGAGAAGACTACACGAAGCCAATCTTCATGCTCGCAGACCGCTTAGGGTTCCAGCTCTTCGATGTGGAAATCGAGGTCGTCGCTTATTGTGGGACGTTTCGATGTGTAACGCACATTTACAGTGGACCGACCATCAATGGGCACGGGTTCTGTTTTCCGACGAATCTCGCTTCGGTTTTCATCCTGATTCGAGAAGAGTGCGTATATGGCGAGTTCCTGGACGTCGGAGTCGTCTCCAGAATCCGCAAGAAGTTCATCCTTACCAAGGTGGAACAATCATGGTATGGGCTGGAATTCGCCTTGGTGGAAGGACCGACCTCGTTTGGATACGGGGCAATTTGAATGCAAACCAATACATTCAGGAGGTTATACACCCCATGGTAATCCCTCATCGACAGCAGTTCGGTCAAGATTTTATGTTCATGCAAGATAATGCACGGTCACACACCGCGAGGGTAGTGGTCAATGCGTTAAGCGAGCACAATATTACGACGTTGGAATGGCCTGCTCAGTCTGCCGACCTCAATCCCATAGAGCATTTGCTTGGGAGAAGAGCTTTCAGTGATTCTTTGGAAAATCTGAACACTGAAGAACAACTTTTTTTACACCTTCGCAGTGTATGGACCCATATTCCACAGACGATGATTGACAATCTCATACTAAGTATGCCACGCCGTTGTCGAGCTGTTGCTATTGCTTTAGGAGGTCCTACAGATTATTAAAAACGTTTAAAGTACGGTTAATTACTGTATTTCTTACTACCTCGTTATTTTTGTGCCTAATCTTAGAAGGTTGTAATACTCAATATTGGCACTATTAAATTCTTTCTAAAAAAAAAAAATTATATGAGAATGTTTTTATAAAAATTAAAATTAAAAACGGTATAAAAATACCCTTCTATTGATATAAAACACTCACTATTACAAGAAAGGGTTTTTAAATAAAAACTAGAAATGTCCTTGTTCCCTAGACTTTGTTGATGTGTGTATATTCAAATCCATTAGAAATATAGATATAGAAAAAATTTCATCGGTTCAGGCGCGATTCGAACACGCGATCTTTCCCTTACAGGGGGAACGCTCTGACCACTAAGCCACAGAACCTTCGCCCGAAACCATCCAAATTCTTCTATACATATATCTATGTTACGGCGACAGTGGAAACTATCTACCGATATTTGTACGAACTAACGGAACCAATGAATGATGTTGCAATCATTTTTAAACATTGACTTCTGATGACTCCGCTCAAACTATTGAGGGATTCGAACACGCGATATTTCCCTTACAAGGGGAACGCACTGACTACTAAACCACAGAACCTTAGCCCGAAACCATCCAAATTCTTCTATACATAAATCCGTCTTACGGCGACAGTGGGAGCCATCTACCGATGTCCGTATATAATTTGTATCTATATCTTAATTGATTTGTAGATCAGACAGATTTATACAGCCCAGTCTGAGCCTCAGATGCATGGCTCGGGACAACAATAGTGCCCGGAATACGGCAATAGGCTCACCCCTATTTCGTGGGACCAAATTCAATTATTAGTAAAAATTCACCTCAGTCTAACCCTCCAGGTATAAAGATGTATGTTGTAAAAGACTAGTCAAAACACAATACATGTTTTATATATAAAAAAACTGTATTTGCATGTTACCTACTTGTCACAGCTGTAAATGTATTGGTATACAATAAAATATAACCTATGTATACATGGCTATGTATATAGCCAACAAGTTGTAAACAAGTATAAAACACAATTGCGTTCACACTGAAGCCTGTGACATATTGCAACTTGTCAAATACATGTTTTATATTTAAGTGAAAACGAGGGGTTAATATGGTGAATTTTATGGAGGTATATCTTAAGAAAGGAAGGAAAGGAATTCCTCTGAATCCCTATCAAGCATTGGCTGCCTAGTGTCTATCATGAACAGACAACCTTTTCCGGCGCCTCTTACGCGTTCATTATCTCCCATACAGAAACTAGCGGAAGAATCGTACGCGCTCTCGCTTGAGACCATATTCAAGAAATTGGTTTCTCAATGGCTTTATCGAGATCGAGACGCTGCTGACTGTTGCCTGGCATCATAAATAAAATAAAAATACCCTTTATTTACTTACAACTAACATCAATATTTAACACTTTTTCTTTTCCATCAGTATTACAATTTCTATTCTATTTTTCAGTTCTTAATCTTACCTCATGCTTAACTTTGAGATGAACTATATGCATATAGTATATTGTATCCACCTAGGTGTCTACCTACCCTACCTCTCTCTATATGGCATCGTAACCCTACAGAATATTATGTATCTGCCTGTTTTAATCTAGACAATATCTTAGAAAGGTAAAGAGTATACTCACAATATAATCCCTGTATCATATTCAGATATATCTTCTTCACTATCAATAGGTGCTTTTTTAGCGTTACGCTTTGGTTCAGACTTAGTTTCTTTTTGTTCAACAGTATTAGCTGAAAAAAAAAATTGTTAAATGCGGATTTTTTTCTTGCGTCCGAAAATTATCATTAAATCTTGGCCATTTGTAAAAGTATATTATGTAGATACACGTGTGAGCCAGAGACAATACTATAGTCGTGTAATTGGAAGGAGAAGGAAGTCAGTGTGCAACACATAAGTAGCTTTAATACAAAAAAAATATGTTATTGTATTTATTATTATTTTGGGGCAAGCAATAATTATAATGTATATTTAGCTCTTTCACAACCAAATAATATTATTCACAAATTTATTTTTTAACACAAGTACAGTGTTAAAAAATAAATTTGTATATATAAATTAAATATTTATGACCGCTAGAGGGCGCCATAGTAGATTCAGGGGCAGGGGGAAGTTTCTGTAGACCAGTCCATCATATGTTCAAAACGTCCGCTCTACTTATAAAATATTGTTAGTAAATAAGTGCTATGAGGATAATTGACGCACTAAATGTACTACTACTAAATGTACTACTATATGTATGTATGGCAATAACACAATATGCGGTTAGCAACTATTATGACAACTAGATAATTAACTAAATTAGTGTAGGCAGATAAAAGAAGTATGTTTAACAGAATTACGAGTAGTACGAGAGCTCCTTTAATAGCTTCGCGGCCTAAAAATTATGCCCTTTCCAGCACCCATATTAAAAACTATGGTTAGTTTGAGTGTAGATAGTTTTTTTTACCACTTAGGTGGCTAAAAAGCACACGGCCCGCCCGATGGGAAGTGGTTACCATGGCTTATGGACGTATGCAACACCATGGGCGTTATACTCGTGCTGCCGACCCTGAAGAAAGCTTCTAATGCCCTTATTGAAGAAACCCATATTGTAATGAGCCTCTGATACTTGAAATAAATGAACTTTGATTTCATTATAATCGCTTGGGACAGATAGATATAGCTGTTCATTCCACAGCGTGAGATCAAATACCTTTCATCGGTATGAAAGGTATTTGATCTCACGCTGTGGAATGAACAGCCTGTAGTACACAGTGCGCACTGCGCACCCTTTTCGGTCGCAATGTGTGAGGATGAATTCCATGCCTATGGCGAGCGGTGCGATGATAGCTGGTTTACACTTTATTATTCTCATTCCATTTTTTTATTGTTTAATAAGAAATATTAGTTGCCGAAATTACAAGGTAATTTCCCTGTTTAGAGTCTAACCCCTCCAGCTAAGCCAAATTGATTGTGTTAGGAGTGGGTTCGCGTCGGTGGTGTAATTGGCCAGGATTCGAACCCTGGATCTCTTGATTGTAAAGCCGATTCCTTAACCGCTAAGCTACCGACTCTTGTACCACACGACTATTCCATAACCAGTATTAAAAGCAATAGCTAGTTGAAGTATATCGGACGATATTTAGTATAACTGTTGTCCGCATTTTCAACCGAGTGGTAAAATTCTTTCCGACCCTGTTCGTGCACCCCATCGAAACCTATTCCATGGATAAAAGTGAGCGACTTTTTGATTTTTTACAACACAGGTGTCAGACTGGCAGACAAGCACACGGTCCACCTGATGGAAAGTTGTTACCGTGACCTATGAACGTGTGAAACATGATTAAATAACAAACATCCAAGCATCTAAATATACAAACATCTTCACAAACTTTCACATTAGTACTCGCAGAATTATATATTTTGATATTTTTGATCATGTCATAATGTATTAATTGATTTATTATTGCGTATTGATTATCATTATTGTATTAATTATTTATTAGTGTCAATTTAATTCTATATTTTTACTTAATTAATTAAATTACTGGATCTAAATTTTTATAACACCAAATTAATCCCAGTTTTCATGTGACATACTATGGACCTACATCGCTACTTATATGGGTGAAATTTACCTGAAATAAATTTATTTTATTTTTATTTTTTATTATTATTAGTTCTACCACCAACGGTTAGTAAGAATAATGAAAGTCCACATACCTTTAATATTCGTAAACATGTCCGGGAACGTGGGTGTAGGTCCGATCTCCTTCAATATCTCCGCATCTTTCAATTTTAATAAATCTCCTTGTACAACGAGCATACTTGTATGTCTGCCAATATGCCTGACTAACGTCTCCAAACTGTATACTGAGTCAATAGCATGGACACCCTTTTCTTTGTGCCAATTCTCTTTATAAGTTGGTCCATTCAAAAAGTATTCGATCAAAGAGAATTTGTCACCTTCCTTTTTCAAATCTTTTATACTCAAACCGGTGAGTTCAGTTATTTTTTCAATTTTTTTTTCTGTGTCCAAGTATTCTAGAATTCAATAACAATTTTTTTATTGTCATATAATTAGTATCGTATTTTTTTACACACATACATGAGAATTAACACCCACATTTCACCATTGGTGTCTGCCGGGCACTACTGTTGACTAAAGCCGTGCATCTGAGGCTGAGTCTAGGCTGTATATATCTGTCTGATGTTAAATAACGCTATCCCTTAGTCGCCTTGTCCAAATTCTATTCTGCCGGGAGCCACGAGGCTACTTCTACTTTTTATATGTATAATAATAAATAGAGGAAGGAAATAACGTTTTATGTCGTCAAATAATTATTAAAATATAGCCAAAATTTTTATATTTAGTTTTTAATTAAAAATAAAATAGAATGATCAGTTGTTGTAATGGTGGAGGAAAATATGGTGACGAAATGAAAGGACATCGCCAATGGTAAGACCCGAGATCCGTTAAAGTTACACTGCCTTATGTCTTTTCAAAACTGGTTCGCGTTTAAATGTGAGAATCCAGTTTATTTTTTTAATTTTTCAAGGGAGAAATCTAGAGTAAGTAAATTTACACTCGAGCGTAGTTTCCTCTACTACCAAGAGAGTGTGGCAGGTGGGATAAGTAAAACAGGGCTGGCACATACATATACACGAATACGCAAATACATGCGCACGCGCACGCAAGCACACACACACATACATACATACCCTCACACTTTGACACACACACACGCGTACAATGGACGATTTACTGGCTGACATTCTCTACACAGTTCTAAAACTACACTAAAACTAAATTTTTAAGTATATCAAATAAATTACGTCCGTAAAACTTACCATACTCCTCACTCTGTATCATAGTCTGTAAAAATGCAGACTGTGCTTTCAACCAATACATCTCTCTCTGAGTATACTCTCGTATCTCTGTGCGAAGTTTCTCTATAGTACTGTAACAAAAAGGGCATATATTGGGACACACAACACAGCATTTATCTTAAAGTAGGGTCCTTTAAGAGAGGCGTGAAAAAGCATATGATGAGGCCGTTGTAGCGGCGTCGCGTCACAGACGCAACGTCAACAAATTCCTTCCCGGCCCGCGGAGTAGTGCCCGCGCTTTGTGAGCCAGTTCGTACGTAAGGCTTGCCACAGTCAGCCACATATGAACTCGCTCACTTATAGATGTTCCTAGTAATATCAAGTGTTCTAATTAATCGATTGTAAGTCCTACATATAGAGAGACAGTTGTGTGATCGGCAATAAACGTAATAAGTGTACGCCATCTTTTATTGAGACACTCCCACGTAAACCTATAGGCATAGCCTCCAAAGCCGTCAAGCTGAGTGTCCACCATTGTTATTAGTAAGAATATTAGCAACCGCAATTACTAATATTCCCTATGACCCCTCCAACTAAGCTAAATTGCTTGTGCTAGGAGTGGGTTAACGTCGGTAGTGTAATGGCCAGGATTCGAACCCGGGACCTCTCGAGGCCAACTAATAGAGTCAGCTTTCTTTTCTTTTTTTTTATATAGGACACGTCAATTGGACTTCGCCTTACCTGATGGTAAGCTGAAGGCAAAGTCCCAGAAAAGAGGGTCACCATTACTTACACATACCGTGTGACAATGGTGACACTCAGCTTGACGGCCTCATCATATGCTTTTTCACGCCCCGCTTAAAGGACCCGGGACTGTAGGAAGAAGGAAACACGTGAGCTGGTAATGAATTCCAGGCCTTAATGGTGCGACAGAGGAAAGAGTCTCCGAACCGCTTGGTTCTTGATCGTATGTTCTGCACCGTGTGTGGACAAGCCTTTGGACATCCCACTGACAGCACAAAAACTCTCCAGTGAGCTCTGGCTACCCTACTCACCGCCGGGAACACAACACGAAGTTATTATAACAGCGGTATTCTGTAGGGCGAAGGTACTTCCCCAGTCGGACTGCTCAATTAGGCGGAAATACCGCCGTGTCCTACCTCCTCAAAAACTACATTAAAATGCCTGAGGCGGCGTTTTGTGGTTGTGTTCCGTATGCGGCGATCCTAAAAGTAAGTAATTAACAAAATTGACTTACTGTCCAGCACTTTGCATCCTTTGCGACAAGTACTTATGACACAGAGCTCCAATCTTGTAGAACTCCGCAAGTTCATACGTAGGATTTATCTTCATGCATAAATCATAGTGTTTTACAGAACTATTGAAGTCTCCTAGTACTGCGTATGCGTTAGCGAGCATAAAATTATGTATAGGAACCGTTGTGTCATGATCTGCAGCGGCTCCTAACACTATGGCGGCATCCGCGGGCATCTTACTGCGGTGTAGTATCATTCCCATGCTTAAAAGAGCGATGTCTTTGTATTCTCTGAAATTAGAATAATTCTACATTGTCGTAAGTTTAAAGGGTTATACTCAGGAAGTACAAGGGGAAAATTAATAAATAGAACGTTTAGTCGCATAATGCCTAATTCGCGAAATGGCACCCGAGTCTGAAAAGGACTAATTCGCGAATGGACTAATTCTTAAAAAGACTAATTCGCGAAATGGCTAATTCTGAAAAGGGCTAATTCGGGGCTCCTATTTCTTCTTGTTTTAACACAAGAAACCTAACACGAAGGGTAAATGGCGGAGGTTTCTGCGAGACCTCCGCCATTACCCTTCTAACCTATATCTACCTTTGTCGGGGCGCGCGGTTTAAGGATAATTGAAAGATTTGATAAGTTGTAGATAGTTGACCATTTCGCGAATAAGTCTTTTTAAGAATTAGCCCTTCGACGAATTAGTCATTTCCCGATTTAGTCTTTTTAAGAATTAGTCCATTCGCGAATTAGTCCTTTTCAGACTCGGGTGCCATTTCGCGAATTAGGCATTATGCGACTAAACCAAATAGAATAATGAATAACTTATTTTACTACATTAGAAAAAAAAATAAATAAGAAAATATAACGGATTGCCTGGAAGAAATCGCTTCAGCGATAAGGCCGCCCATTGTACATTGAACTGTATACATGCTACCTACTTGTCCTACTGTAAATCTGTCGGTGTACAATAAAGAATTATCTATCTATCTATCTATCTCCGAGCGCAGGCATGTAGTTGATCTAACGATATCGCCGACCCTTTCTGGGGTTCAATCGAGATTATTGGAGATTTCGTGCTTCCCACAGCCTGAGGGAGCCATGGATTGCCTAAGGTCAGCCAGGACGCAAGGGAAAGAACCATAGATTGCCTAATTGGGTTACCTCAAGCTCAGGTAATTGACAGACGAAGCGACATGCGGTTTTCGTCGGTAAGAATCCGATATAACCCACTAGAAAAAAAAGAAAGATGCTCGCCTACTCTTTGTCTTATCATGGCTGTTGCGGCAGCAAATTGTACGTGAGATTGGCTTGAGCCTCCAAGAGCTTTCACTAATCTCTACATCTCTATAGCTATTTATGCAATCACTAGTTAATGCCCACGGCTTTACCCGCGAGAAATTTACATCACGTTCCCGCTACTAATAGATTCTACCATCTTTTTTTTTATATCACTTAGGTAGCAGACAAGCGCACGGCCCACTTGATGGAAAGTGGTTACCGTGGCCTATGGGCGTGTGTAACACCAGAGAAGCCACACTCGCGCTGCCGACCCTGTTTCTGTGCCGTTAGTGTAGAGGACAAAGCAGGGCAAGCCTTTAGTCATTCCACTGACAGCACAAATTCTCCAGTGAGCGGTAGCGGGAACGTCATAAAAATTACACGCGGGTCAAACCACGAGCAGAATCTATTCCCAGGGTAAAAAGTGATATAGCCTATGAATACATAGGTTATATCAGATTGCCTATAATCTCTCCCTGTACAAAATGTTAGCCAGATACGTTTAATAGTTGAAGCGAGATTGAATTACAAACAACTAAACATTTTAACAAACTTGCATATTTATTTTTTTATACCACTTAGGTGGCAGACAAGCACACGGCCCACCTGATGGGAAGTGGTTACCGTGGCCTATGGACGTATGCAACACCAAGGGTGTTCCACTCGCGCTGTTAATAATATTTATAATATTATTAGGATACAGGCACGCGGATGCATGGGCTGCCTCTCCACACCCACAGAGGGCCAGCTCGACAGAGATGGCCTAGGGTCAGCCGGGGCTGTGCCAGGGGATATGCCTGTCAACCTCACCTTCGGTAACCAAAACGACCCATAGGCGGCGTGCGTTTTAGTCGGTTCGAGTCCGACATAACCTCTTCCACCGGCTCTGGTGGGGAGATATCCGTGGGGATTTTGCGCACGTAAAAAAAACAAAAAAGGGTCAGCAGGGGCCGGGGTACGAGGGATATGCCTCCGGCAACATACGACCCACCGAAGGCGTGCGTTTTAGTCGGTTCAAGTTCAATATAACTCCCCCAACACTTCTCACACCACTCCGCCCACGTACATGTCTGTTATAGCGACCAAACAAGCATATCACTGTTCTGCTCCTATAAATAGTAGCGTGATGATATATAGCCGAAAACCTTCGTCGATAAACGGACTATTCAACACAAAAAGAAGTTTTCAATTCAAACCAGTAGTTCCTGAGATTAGTGCGTTCAAACAAACAAACTCTTCATCTTTATAATATTAACTAGCTGACCCACCCCAGCTTCACCCGGGGTATATTTTGAAGCTTCATATCCCTTTGAGCCCGTATGTTTTAGTCTTCAAAATATATATCAAAAATTGCCGGATTTGTTAACATTTATTATCAATGCTCCGCTCCCTTAAGTAGTAGCGTAGCGTGATGATATGTAGCCTAAAACCTTCCTCGATAAATGGACTACCCAACACTGAAAGAAGCATTCAAATCGGACCAGTAGTTCCAGAGATTAGCGCGTTCAAACAAACAAACAAACAAAGTCTGCAGCTTTATAATATTAGTATAGATAATTATACTAGGTATCGGAACTTCTCGCGAATTATATCTTGGAACTTGGAAGCCATTGAAATCAAAAAATTTAAAAATTTCAATAGGGAAGATGGATTCAAGCTATCTGGAACGTGGAATCCAGTGATTAAGATACTAAAACCAAAAAACACAGTGCCGTTAAAAACTGACATAGTGAGTGTGGTGTGTCGCCAGCCTAACCGTTCATAATAAGTGTAATGGTGGGTAGGCGCTCAAAAAATGTTCCCCGCATACATCTCGACGCTCGAAGACTAGTCAAGTAGTCGTGACCACGGGTGCTGCAACGCATCCGAAACGTTGGCAGAAATAGTAAGTTCCAAGATATAATTCGCGAGAAGTCCCGATACCTAGTATAATTATGAATTCACACCGCGAAAGTTTATAATATTAGTATAGTATGGATAATAAACAGATTCACCTTACCTTATTGCATAATGAACAGCTCGACGGCTGCACTCCATGGCCTTCGGCGCATTTCCTTTGTACCTCCAATATAACGAGGCCATATTATAGTGAAACCAAGAAGTACTATTCTGTTTCAGTGCTACGACAAGCCAGTCACCAAACTGTTCCACTGTCATTACAGTCGATATGTCCAACGGTAGGACAGTTTCAGGTTTGGCGCTTAAATTCTCTCTTTGTTTCATACCCTGAAAATAAATTTATTTATACCACTTGGGTGTCAGACAAGCACACGGTCCACCTAATGGGAAGTGGTTACCGTGGCCTATGGACGTATGCAACACCAGGAGTGTTACACTCGCGCTGCCAACCACGAAGAAACCTTCTGATGCCCCTCTTGAAGAATCCCATATTAATATATAAAATAGTAAAAACCATAAGCCATGGAGCGCCGGTAGCTTAGTGGTTTCAGGACCGTTACGATCGAGAGCTCCTGGATTTTAGATTAACTGGAATTTGGATTTATGAGACTACGTACCTATAGTACTTGAAAATTTGAACTTTATTTGTAAACTAGCACCGCGCCGCGGTTTCACGATTTCAACAATTTCAAGAGTCTTTAGCGTCAGTATCTATCATTTCAATAAAAGATTGTTGAATATTTACCTCTAAATGTTCAAAGATGCCCATACTAAATGTCATTGAAGAAATCTTCTTGCAATCAGGCACACCACCATCTCCATAACTTGATCCACAAGCAGTGAATCCTGAAACACCAATCTTGGTTTTACCATCTTCCAGATAGGAAGTATACCAATCTATTGTTTTCAATTGGGGGACTTTCCGACAATTGCTATCTCGATTAAGTAATCTGGTAAGATTGGCCTCTTTTTCAAGTACTGACCACAATTTCTTTATATGCTGCTGTCTATTCTTGAGGTCGTGATGCAAGTTTATTATGTTGTCCCATCGAGTGTCTTGGTTTAAAAATGCTAGTAGATCATAGGGTCGGGCCATTTGGAAGGGTGAATCCAGCTAAAACAAATTACATTAATTTTATTTCAGTGTTATCCGCGGTAGCCTAGTGGACTGACTAATGGACTGCTGAGACGAGGTCTCGTTGTCGATCTCAGGTTTTACCACGGCACACACCAATGACTTTTCGATGCTTTTCGAAGTAATGTGTGTATTTATCGCAGGTTTATAAGTGCCCGGTTAATAGCAATAGACTCGCCACCTATTACATTGGGACCTAAACATAAAGTGGCGAAATGTGGGTGCTAGCACCTCTGCCTACCCCTTCGGGGATATAGGCGTGAGTTTATATTTATGTAATGTTAGAAGATGAACCTGTTAACTACCGTTGTGACGCGAACCACCAACGATCACAAATCCTCGGCAAGGCTGGCTACTCTAGCCAGTAACTCTGAATACACAATGGCCCAAAAAGGGAGTTTCAATCCAATACAATCAAACTGTTGTGACGGTAAGTGGTTACTAATACATATGAATACACATAACATTCTAAAGGTCATCAGTGAGAAGCCGTGTTACGCTATCATGGCGCATTGGGTGCGTATACATATGCATGTCCCCTGTGCGTCAGGCAGGCGGAGACGGTATATGAACTGATTTTTGGAATTTTGTGTTATTTTGTTAGTAACATAGTTTTTAAGTGTGTACTACTAACATTGTTTATGGATCAAGGTCTGAAATAAAGATTTTATTATTATTATTATTATAACATCGTATTCCGTGGAAGTGGAAGAAAATATGCCGGAAGGTAGCCCTTGAGCTCCAGGCTCACCACAGTCTCGTAAGTTTTGACATTCCTTAAGTTTGGATAGTTAGGTAGGTACCTAAAGCATAGATGTAATATATTAACCTATTCTTTAGATACCTACTAAATGCATAAAAAATTACAATTTACATATTATTACATATTATACAACATACATTTTATCATTTTGTTCTGTTGAACCCACAAGCTGTACTTGTACAAACCAAATTTAATAGGCAGAAGCTAATCAAAAGTGGTAGCTATAGGCAAGTAATGGTGTTTGATTGTAGAAGTTTAAGAAGTAATGTAAGTGAAAATTAGTAAATGTAGGTATAGTTATAGACGAATGAGCGGATTGCGGGACTGATATTCTTTTATTTCAATGGACTATTTTTGTGCGGACGAATGACGTGTCGTCTCTTCGCATACATTACTTGTTAAACATCGATACAGATAAACGGCACTATTGAGAAGCCGCAATGAATTAAAACCATAAAGAAAATTGTCATGTCAAGTCTATTTCAAGGTACCTACGCTCCGCGTCTGCAGTTGTCGTATGCGGTTGCCTTCGAAATAATACCTTTAAGGTTATTGGCGATTGGTTACGGTTTTTAATATAAAACTAGTATAATCAGTCTTAAAGTACAGTCAGCAACGAGATACGCTAGCACCTTTACATACAACCTTATATATAAAGTTGCTACAATAGGACAATGTTGCGTGTATGTTAGGGCGGATGTTTGCTGTCGCTGTTAGCGCTGTCCAGAGGACCCATCCTTCTCTATCATATGGATACACGTAGACCATGGCCCTACGAGTCAGACTCTTTCAATATCTGAGTCAGGCGGCAGATGATGCGCAGGAGTGATTTCCGAACGCCGAAATGGTATTTTTGGAGGATTTTAACGACCACCACGAGATCTGGTTGGGTTCCGCCAAAATAGAGAATGCGGGAAGAGCCGCCCGCGCATTTGCTCTGGCGCACGGCCTGATCCAATTGATGCACGAGGTCACTAGGATACCAAGAAGGTCGGGCCTAGCATCCTCTCTGCTAGATCTTCTGCTGAGGAATAAGCCGGGCCAGTACAGTGTGTCGGTGCGAGCCGCTTTAGGCAACTCCGACCACTGCCTGGTCTGTTCCACGGATTCACCATTCGACCTATTATAGCGCCCCCACGACCCATGCAGGGGAAGCGGCGTCTCTGGCACTACTCGTCAGCGGACTGGGATGAACTTCGTGACTATTTTGCGTCAATCCCGTGAGTTGAGTGCTGCTTTGAAGGGTAAGAACCCATTGGCTTGTGCTACTGCTGTCACCGATGAGATCAGTCGGGGTATGGAATACTATATCTCATATACTGATATCACCGGTGTCCGCCCTTGGTTCGGGCACGAGTGCGCGGAAGCTGTTGAACAAAAACAGTCTGCGTATCGCGCTTGGATAAGGGTGCGCACCACGCGCCATCCCAATCTGGGCCACTTCAAGGCGGCGTACAATAGAGCCACAAGGGTCTGTAAAAGGGCCTACGTCAGAGCGGATGCCCTGCGCATAGCGCAGCTTGGTCAAAACCTAGTAATGCATCCCACGGGCAGCCGTGGCTACTGGCGACTGGCTAAAGCCGTGCAATTCAACTTCTGCCAGCCTTCGCTGCCTCCGCTGCGTAACCCTGATGGATCCTTGGCCCATGAGTCGCAAGAGAAGGCAAATCTGCTGGTTAATCTCTTTGCGGCCAACTCCCGAATCGATGATTGTGGTACGCAGCCACCGACACTACCCGACAGTGACCACGCAATGCCTGATATCCATATCAGGCAACGCGATGTCCGTGCAGTGCAGCAAACACGATGTCCGGAAAGCCTTTGGTCCGGATGGTATTCCAGCGGTGGTTTTACAAAAGTTTGCAGCGGATTTGAAAAATGTCCAATGCTTGCGCGGCTGTACCGGCTGTCCTACAGTTCGGGTACAGTGCCTTTGGCTTGGAAAGAGGCGAATGTTCAGCCGATCCCCAAGAAGGGGGATCGCTCAGAGCCAGCCAACTATCGACCCATAGCCGTCACCTCAGTGCTGTGCAAAGTCTTCAAGCATATAATTAACAAACAGCTCATGCGTCACCTAGAGGATCACTCTTTAATTAATGACCGGCAATATGGCTTCAGACCGAAACGGTCAACGAGTGATCTTCTAGCACATGTTACCCATCTTTGGGGTGAGGCTATGGACATGCACGGCGAGTCTTGATATCGCCAAAGCTTTCGATAGAGTCTGGCACAAATTGCTTCTTTCCAAGATACCAGCCTATGGTCTGCCTCCTAGGCTGTGCAACGGGGTTGCTAGATTCTTGCGGGGGCGCCGTATTCGCGTCCTTTGTGACGGACGAGCTTCGGAGTTTCTGCAGGTAAATGGTGGCGTGCCTCAGGAGTCCGTTTTATCACCCACTCTCTTTCTTCTGCATATCAACGACATGCTGTCCACCGACAGTGTTCATTGTTATGCAGACGTTAGCGCCTTACATTGTAGTTATCATGGACACCCTGCGGCCAAGCAGTCAGATATCGCAGAGAAAAGGCAGCTTCTTGTCACTGAGTTTGATGGGATCCTGAATCACATTTCTCAATGGGGCTCTGAGAACCTGGTCGAGTTCAATGCCTAGAAGACGCAGGCATATGCGTTTACAGCAAAAGTGTCTTCTTTCCTTCCCCTCCCCACTCTTCAGACGCCACTGCCACTGCAGGACAATCTCAATGTTAAACCACCTGGTAACCAGGCTGTATTTTACCGTCTGTACCATGGTGAGTGTTCTGATGAGCTTTTCCAATTAGTTCCACCCTCCCCTTTCCTACACAGGACAACACGTGCAGGTCTTAGATGTCACCCGCACACGGTGCAAAACATCCGATCAAGAACCAAGCGGTTCGGTGACTCTTTCCTCTGTCGCACCATTAAGGCGTGGAATTCATTACCAGCTCACGTGTTTCCTTCTTCCTATAGTCCCGGGTCCTTTAAGGAAAAAGCATATGATGAGGCCGTCAAGCTGAGTGTCAGCATTGTCACATGGTATGTGTAAGTATTGATGGCCGTCCTTTCTGAGCATCAGCTTACCATCAGGCATTCAATTTCAATTCAATAGACTGGTGGGATATGACTTAAACAAAGATTTACTGCTGATTTGTGACTCATCAGAATATGGAGTTGGAGCAATAATAGCTCATGTAATGGATGATGGTTCAGAGAGACCTATCATGATGGCGTCACGTACCCTGCAGACACATGAGAGGAAGTATGGGCAAATTGACAAAGAAGCCCTTGCAATCATGTTTGGGTTGTTGAAATTCCATTAATTTTTGTTAGGACGCAAATTTTGCATAATAACAGATCATAAGCCTTTGGTGGGCTTATTTAATCCAGCAAAACCAATTCCAGATCAGATTTCGCCTAGAATGCTGCGTTGGTCGATAAAATTGTCATGTTATGAATATACCATCAAATACAGACCTGGAAAATCTATTGGAAATGCTGATGCGTTGAGTAGATGGACCGCACCAACAATTGGATCATTGGCTGAAAAGAAGCTTAAAGAAGTACTGTTATTGGAAGAGCAACCAAGGGGCTGGGAGGTCAGTCCGGAAAAGATAGCTAGAGAAACCAAAAATGATGCTTTACTACAAAGAGTTCTATTCAAAGTACTGCATGGCTGGCCAAATAAAAATACGGATCCAGAGTTGCAGCCGTTTTGGACCAGAAGGGAGGCTCTTTCACACACTAAAGATTGTTTATTGTGGAGTAACAGAGTCATTGTACCTGCGAAGTTACAAGAACAGGTACTGAAAATATTACATACCCCTCATGCGGGTATAGTCCAAACTAAGGCATATGCAAGGGGCTATGTGTGGTGGCCTCAGATGGATAGTGAAATTGAACAGATGGTGGCCAGCTGTCAGCATTGTCAGTTGGTAAGAAACAGTCCACCAAAGGATCCACAGACATGGATTATGTCTGAGAAACCATGGCAGAGGGTTCATATAGATTTTGCAGGGCCATTCTTAGGTAAGACTTTCTTTGTGATGTGTAACGACGCGCTCTGCGAACGTCGTCACACCGGTTTTAATTCTATTTTTGAACGAAAGGTTTCGGAACGCGGAGTGAATGACATTTTGACGTATGGCTGTCATAGGACCTTTCTTCCTAGCGTTGAGGCTGGATGGTCGATATTCATGGCTTCGTAACTTAATTTCAATAAATCTCATAAAAATGAGAGTATTTTTGCCTAAAGGATAATAGTTTGTGTCTTCACAACTATCCTCTTGTGGAATTATAGTTTATTTCTGGTGAGTTGTCATTTTTTAATAAGATTCACTTTCTTGGAATCGTCACGCTCCTGATTTGAAAAATAATTGTTAAAATTCTATTGTTTCAGCTCTTAATCGGAAAATATTATGATTTCTTTTGCTATTGGCATTGTTCCAGCAAATTAAGGCGGTAAGTTGCACAAATTTATAAAAAATTGGGACCTCGTGCCCATATGGGAGTTTGTTCTAATGACATGCAATTTTGTTACAGGTTTCCAATTGGAACCGCCTTTGTCTTTGCCTTTTCTCTTTTCTTTGGACCTTTTTCGGCGTTTCTTTGTCTTCGGTCAACTGCATTTCCTTATGGAGGGTTTGGGCTTTTCACCTCAAACATGGATGTACCGCATGGGCTTAAACTGAAAACTTCGCCTGCTACGAGCTTTCCCGCTGCTGTGTTTACATATACTCGCCGAGGGATGCCGTGAGCTTACTTTAATTATATTTTAAATCTAAACTTCAGAATAACCTAAAAGTGCATTGGTGACATAGAATCATATTGACATAAGATCATTTTGACCTAGCTTATAAAACTCTAATTTTAAATTTAAGGTTAGATATACATTAGGAATGTATCCTTGCAACTATTTCTAAATGCACACTGGAGTGGACAATAAAACCTTAAACCTCACAGTTTGGTTTCATTTAGCTCACCTCCGGAAGATTAAAAGTTTCCAATATCCGCTGATTATCTTAGGCATGTGTATCTCCAAGGCGCCCGAACTTTTATGGTAATGTACTTACAAACCAATTTTATTTATATTTCTTTTAAATAGGAGATTACACACTTACTTCTTTCATTGTCATATGACACATATTTTTTTATTATTACATCTGACGCTTGCGAACCAATTTTTTTTACTTTGTAATAACACATATTATTTAATTATTACAATTGGCACTCGCGAACAGGGACATGACAGTGTGCATATATCTTTATTCCTTGTCACCTTTGCATTATTTTTTACTTTATCATGTTAAGAACAGTGTTTTCTTCATGTTTTTTACTGTTACATAACTGTGTATTACAGTAAATCTTTGTTATTGTTTACTTTGCAAAACTAATCATACTACAAGTTAGTACTATTGTTTGTATCTCTCAATTACAGGTGAATGTTTCAATTTGTATAACATGGTTATTGTTATAACTGTTTTATCTTATATAGCTTTTGTTTATTACAGGTAAGATTTTCCACTTAGTAATATTATATAATTACTAGTTCTTAACCTTTATTCACATGTGTGAAAACATAGTAATATTTGAATATTTGCTGTTTACCTTAAGTAGACATAAATAATTTATTTTGTGAATCACTAATGCATTTTTATCTTTATAGGCATTTGACCTAAATAATTTTTGCAACAATAACATTCCATTCTATGAGTTTGTTTGACTTTTGAGTTTAGCTTTTTGCTATCAATGCAATTAACTTCATTCATAATTTAATTAACTTTAATTAGAAACTTTAATTGATACTTTAATTAGAAACTTATAGTGTATTTAATACAACTTTTTATTAGATTTTCACATCCTTTTATAAATCAAACATGGATAAGGAAATACAGGTCCCGCCTTTGTTTGAGAATATTGTTGGTGATGTTCCAGTTGGTACTTTTACTCATGTCATGGCTGATTTATCTGAAGTTGTTGATCCATTTTCGAATAGTCGAGGAGCTGGTGATCATAGTCTGAGAGCCGCATCTTCATTTAATATGATGAATGTTTTATTGAATGATAATTTGAAGAAAAACTTGCCTTCTGTTACTAAGTTGCCTGATTTAAAACGAAGTAAGCTTTTGTATGATGGTAAATCGTGCGTTAGGGAATTTATTACTCAAGTGGAAGAATATTTCTTGTTTAAAAATTTTAATGAATATTTTTTGGTTAGTTCATTCTCTGATCTTTTGTCAGGCACTGCGCTTAAATGGTTTCGTAGTGTTCGTATTCGTATTGCTTCTTGGCAGGATTTGAAGGCTGCGTTGTTGAAACGTTTTGATAGAGTTGAATTTGATTATCATTTGGAACATGAACTCCGTACTCGTAAACAAAAGATAACTGAGTCATTACCAGATTTTATTACAGACATAATGGATATGGCTAGCCGTTTGTCTATGCCTGTTTTTGATGCTACCCTCATAACTATTATTAAACATAATATGTTAAATATTTACACACCTTTTGTGTTTGGTAGAACTATTTCTTCTATCGACGAATTTATTAACCTCAGCAGAGAATTAGAGAATTTTGTGTCAAGAAAGAACTTGAGTGAGAATAAAAGTATTAAAAAAGAAAAATATTCTGCTCAAATTAGTGCTGTTAAATCAGATGATTTAACTTGTTTAAAATGTAAGTCCTCTGGACATTCTTATAAAAATTGCCCTACATTTCCAGGTGTAATTTGTTTTAAATGTCACAAGCTTGGCGTCACTACGAGGAATTGCGAAGTTTGTAATTCAAATACTGTTCAGTCAAAAAACGTATCAGGTCCCATCGAGCCCTAGTTTTTGATAAAACCTCTGGTGACTCGATGTTGAAAAAATTTAGCAATGCTCCGAATGAAGCCACTTGTAAGAAAGAATTTAATGAATGGTTGGATTATTTGAAAGTTTTCTTTAATAATATCAGGGCTGCTCCTGTTTTGTTTGTTAAACATAAAGACACTAGACCTTATTTAAATTTTAATATTAATAATAAATTTTATTCAGGTTTGTTAGATAGTGGAGCTTGTAGTTGTGTACTCGGTTCTAATATTCATCAAACATTTTTGCAATTAGGTTATAAATTTAAACCTTATAAAGGTAACGCTGTTACTGCTGATGGTTCTGCACACAATGTTATTGGAACTATGGTTTTACCTATCACTTGTGATAACTTAACTAAAAATGTAGATTTTTTGATAATACCTTCTTTTAAACCTTCAATTATTTTGGGATTTGACTTTTGGTTGAAATTTAATCTTGCTAAAGACTTAGGGAATAATATTACTTTTGAATATGAATCCACTACTTGTGTAAATGCAGTTACTTCTGTTTCTGAACTTTCTCCTTCTGAGAAACACGAGTTAAATAAAATTATTTCACTTTTTGAAAATATTTCTTATGAAAAGAGAGGCTTAGGTCTTACTCATTTAGTTAAACATAAAATTAATGTTACTAGTGCTACCACTAAAGTAATTTGTAGGATACTTGAAAAAGAAATATTTCTTAAGTTTGGAACGCCTAAAGTTTTTGTTTGTGATAATGGAAGCCAATTTACAGCTAAGCAATTTGTAGATTTTCTAAAAAGTTATAATATTAGTAAAATATTTTATAATACTTTATATACACCTCAAAATAATCCTGTAGAGAGATATAACAAAACAGTCGAAACATGTATTTCTTGTTTTGTTAAAGATGATCATAGAACTTGGTCAAAATATTTGCCTCATGTTCAATTAGCTTTAAATAGTAGTGTGAATCTAGCTACAGATTTCACTCCTAATTTTCTCATGTTCGGTAGAGAACTTATTTTTGATGCTTCATTGCACCGTTTTAGTAATTCTTTTGATAACCTCAGTCAACTTGATGTTGTTGATAGGTCTTCATTTGCTTTTTCACTTAAATCACTTAGTGATATTTTTATAAAAGTTCAAGCTTCATTGCTTAAAGCTTATAAGCGTAATGCGCGTTATTATAATATAGGAAGGAGGGTCATTTCTTTTGAGGTGGGAGATATAGTGTGGAGGAGAAGTTTTGTGCAGTCTAATGCTCCTGCATTCTTTTCGGCTAAGTTAGCACCTAAGTTTGTTAAGTGTGAAATAATAGATAAAATTTCCTCTAATGTTTATGTTTTAAAAGACCTTAATAAAAACTATACTGGTCGTTATCATATTAAAGACATAATTAAATATTAAAATTATTCTTGTTTTGACAATGTCTATCTTTGTCTTTGGTACTTTGTTTGAAGTATAATCCCATTGTAAGGTGATGTTTGTGAGGCTAAGGGATTTTGAAAGGAGATGTATGTTAGGAACTTCACAACAATTTATTAATTTCAATTTTAGTTTCCTTCAAAAATAACTTAGGTCATTTTAGGACTTATTTTTATGTAACTCTACTCCATATTAACAAATAGTTCCACATCAAAAGATCTTATAATTTTTATTTATCTTTGTTGTATAGGATTATTTTCCTGTATATATTTTTATACACTTGTATATTTAATATTGTATATTTTGTACAAATTTAGGAATTTAGTTTCTACTCTAATATAGGAGTGAAATTTAATATTCATTTTCTACATTAAATTCACTTGACTTATTTCCACTCACTTAGGGAATGGAAAATTAAGTTTCTTGAACTTTATTTTTGTACAGTTCTGGGTTATTTTCTTAGTATTAAGATTCTCGGATTGGACGCATTTTATGCATTTTTTACACACCTTGTTATACCATTTTTTGGGAAACTTGTGTCTTACTGGACTTTACAATTTTTTGTGCTATTGTGTTTCATACACATAGTCACACCTTACGCTTTGCGCACGGGAAGCTGGTGGTGTTGAGCCGGTCGTAATTGTCGTTTTTCTCTTTTTGTACGATTGTGTTTTTATACACATTGTTACATTTTTTATGCTTTGCGCACGGGATGTCGGTGGTGTTGTGCCGGTCGCAAATGTCATACTTTTCTTATGCGGTTGTGCTCAGAAAGTCAGTGGTGTTGTACTGGTCACAATTGTCATATTTTCTTTATATTTTGCTTGTGCTCGGAAAGTTGGTGGTGTTATACCGATCACAATGCATATAAATATATTATTGCGACACTTTTGTTGTGATTTTGTTTCGACGTTTTGGATGTTGGAATAGGAATTTGAAGTCGGCGGCTTTTCAACCTAACCGACAGTGGGAAAACTTCATTGTTTTTACCGATTTTCTTTCAGATTCGGCAGCGTTGGTGCTTAACCGATATCTTGTTAGTTTCATATTTTTGTTTCAGGAATAGCTGGTATAGAGTCGGTGGCGGAGGAGCTCAACCGCACTTTTGTATTGATGCTAGAAGGCTGGTTAAGATCAAGGATTAGATTCGACGGCGTTGGTTGCCTAATCGATATCTGGAATGGAATTGAGTAGGGATTGTTTAATTTGTTTTATTGAAGGATTTATTTTCACTTTTGTGTTGAAATAAGTTTTTACTCTTTTCTGAGTTTGGTTCTTTACTTTTCGAGTGTTTTCACATTCTTTGATTTTTAGGAATGCTTTCCCATTCTTTAATTTATAATTATTTCTGCAATACCCAATGCAAGATGCTTTCGCATTGCCTTTTTTGTTTATTGAAAAATGTTGCAAGACATTTTGTCTTTTGAGGTTTTCTGGAATTTTGTTCTGGATTCTCATAATTTTCATTAGAAAAGGAAGTTTCCTTCTTTCTTTTTTTCTTTTTGGGGAGGGATGTAATGTAACGACGCGCTCTGCGAACGTCGTCACACCGGTTTTAATTCTATTTTTGAACGAAAGGTTTCGGAACGCGGAGTGAATGACATTTTGACGTATGGCTGTCATAGGACCTTTCTTCCTAGCGTTGAGGCTGGATGGTCGATATTCATGGCTTCGTAACTTAATTTCAATAAATCTCATAAAAATGAGAGTATTTTTGCCTAAAGGATAATAGTTTGTGTCTTCACAACTATCCTCTTGTGGAATTATAGTTTATTTCTGGTGAGTTGTCATTTTTTAATAAGATTCACTTTCTTGGAATCGTCACGCTCCTGATTTGAAAAATAATTGTTAAAATTCTATTGTTTCAGCTCTTAATCTGAAAATATTATGATTTCTTTTGCTATTGGCATTGTTCCAGCAAATTAAGGCGGTAAGTTGCACAAATTTATAAAAAATTGGGACCTCGTGCCCATATGGGAGTTTGTTCTAATGACATGCAATTTTGTTACAGGTTTCCAATTGGAACCGCCTTTGTCTTTGCCTTTTCTCTTTTCTTTGGACCTTTTTCGGCGTTTCTTTGTCTTCGGTCAACTGCATTTCCTTATGGAGGGTTTGGGCTTTTCACCTCAAACATGGATGTACCGCATGGGCTTAAACTGAAAACTTCGCCTGCTACGAGCTTTCCCGCTGCTGTGTTTACATATACTCGCCGAGGGATGCCGTGAGCTTACTTTAATTATATTTTAAATCTAAACTTCAGAATAACCTAAAAGTGCATTGGTGACATAGAATCATATTGACATAAGATCATTTTGACCTAGCTTATAAAACTCTAATTTTAAATTTAAGGTTAGATATACATTAGGAATGTATCCTTGCAACTATTTCTAAATGCACACTGGAGTGGACAATAAAACCTTAAACCTCACAGTTTGGTTTCATTTAGCTCACCTCCGGAAGATTAAAAGTTTCCAATATCCGCTGATTATCTTAGGCATGTGTATCTCCAAGGCGCCCGAACTTTTATGGTAATGTACTTACAAACCAATTTTATTTATATTTCTTTTAAATAGGAGATTACACACTTACTTCTTTCATTGTCATATGACACATATTTTTTTATTATTACATCTGACGCTTGCGAACCAATTTTTTTTACTTTGTAATAACACATATTATTTAATTATTACAGATGATAGATAGTCACAGTAAATGGATGGAGGCAGAGATTGTGAATAGTATGAGTAGTGGAGCTGTCATAACATTGATGAGAAGAATATTTGCATCTCACTTTACTTACTTCTGATGAATTCAGTAAGTTTTTACAGAAGAATAGAATTAGACACCTTCTTTCTCCTCCATATCACCCAGCTTCAAATGGACAGATAGAGAGAGCGATACAGACTTTTAAGAATAAAATCAAGAAGATGACTCATTTAAATCTGCCATGGAGTGAAATGATAAGCAAAACTCTTTTCCACATGCGAACAGTACCTAATAGTGTAACAAATAAAACGCCCGCTGAGATCCTTAATGGCCGTAAGTATAGAACAGCCATTTCTTCTCTCCATCCTGACAGTATGCCGAGCCAGGGCGAGGTGCAGCAGGAGACCGCGGCACAGCGTACGCCCAGCAGAGCCTTCGCGGTGGGCCAACCTGTGCTGATCCATATGTATGGAGTCCGGAGTAAGTGGCAGAGGGCTATTGTAGAGATGGTGGAGGGACCGAGCTCATATAAGGTGAGAACGGAAGATGGAGAGTTACACCGGCGACATGCGGATCAGTTGTTAGCTAGAACTGTGAGAACAGACGCTACATTAGGTGGTAATGAAAAACCAGATTTGTCAGTGGCGGATTCGCAAACAACGAGTGAACCGCCTATTGAAATACCACCACCAGAAAGTTGGCCAGATATTATTGGTGTACCTACCTAATGTATCATATTAATTTTGTGTAATTAATTTCTATGACCATTTTAAAGAGGAAAGATATGTTGTGTATTTGACAGTTTTGATTGTTAATTCCTAAATGTGGGTATTGAAATAAAGGTTTAGTTTTTGTGACAAACTCGAAATGGCGTGTATCTTTTACTTACGTACTGCTACATCACATTTAATGCATAATTAAGAAACAGTTAAAGTCTATGAGAAAAATAACTGATCTTAAAAACCTAACAGGAACTGACTTCATCTCATCCTTAATCCCAGTCGCATCAAAAGTTTTTGTCTCGGAGTGTGGGGTTCTGCTATACCAGTCTAACTATAGATTTGGCTGTTGGGAATTTTTAGGGCTCTAACTACCATAACAACTGTTATGGAATTTCATATGGGAACCAGGACTGACGGCTTAACATGCTCTCCGAGGCACACCCAGAACAATGCAAATATTCATGCATACAAATATTTGTATGAAATAATACGACACTTGAGGGTCATAGAGAATTCATGAAAAGCTCAGATTTTAGCTCATTCATTGTACTTTATTATCCTCACAGCAATTAGCCCAATTGTGTTAAAATTTTTCATTTTGGTGCCATGGGACCCCCATGTTTTTCACTACATATCTAAGATTTCCAGGGGGTGACTGCTGTTTGATCGTCTGTTCTGACTCGAAAGAAGGACCTTAAAAGTCTGGTCTAACAGCTGGCAGTCTCTTTATGGTAAATACCGAAGTCATGCTAAATCCGCAGTTGGTCTGGTAAAGTGGACTTCAGACACCGAGGTGGAAGCTTCAGATGTGACTGGGATTAACACTAGGATGAAGAAGAACATCATAACGATCCAAAAACACACAAATAACTGCGGTAGCCTAGTGGTATGGGTAATGGACTGCTGAGAGGAGATCTCGGGATCTATCCCAGGTTTACCATGGCACACACCAATGACTTTTCAGTCCTTTTCGAAGTTATGTGTGTATTTATCGCAGGTTTATAAGTGCCCGGTTAATGGCAATAGGTTCGCCACCTATTACATTGGGATCTAAACATAAACTAGCGAAATGTGGGTGCTCTGCCTACCCCTTCGGGGATTTTGGCGTCGATTTATGTTTATATTATGTTATGTTTTTAATTGTCTTATGATATTCGTTTAGCATTGTACTTATATTTTAATTTGTTTAAGTGGAATTACCTTTAATTATGTTAAGATTTCATAAGGATTTTTTGGATTGAAATTCATTCATATGTTTGTTTTTATAAGTAGTAGTCTAACAAAACTTTTTTTATACAACTTAGGTGGCATACAAGCACACAGCCAACCTGATAGAAAGTGGTTACCGTGAACCTGTGCAAGACCAGAGGAGTCGGGTCCGTACTTCCAACCCTGTAAGTACAGAGTAGGGAGGAGGTACTTCCCCAGTCGGACTGCTCAATTAAATGCTGACTGTTGTGCCCTACCTCTACCTTAGAAAAAATTGAAGTCAATTTGGGCATTTTATCTATTGTTTCTGGGAAAAAAATGACAGTATAAAAGCATCATTGTTATAACAATCAGTAATAATTTAGGAATACATTTTTATATTCAGATAAATGCATACTATTTCATTGTCTCTCAATGAAATCATTGACAAATTGAAACCATTAGATGACGATTCTCCATTTCCAAGAAATGTAACTATTTTACCACTTGATAACACTAAATGCTGATCTCATCGGTGAAGATTTTGGTGATGAAGAGTTTGTAATGATGTACAATCATCCAGATTTATATATGTGTACTATAATAATAATATAATAATAAGCCTTTATTCTCAGATGTGTCTACATGTACTGTTTCAAACTAAGTCTAAATATATAATTTAGTTGTTGATATCTGTTTGCCAGTTGGCAAAGGCCTCCTCCTACAACGCCTTCCACCCCTCTCTATCTCTTGCCAGCCTGGTCCAAGTGGGGCCTGCTGTGGCTTTCACCTCGTCCTCCCACCTCTTGAACTGGTGGCCTATATTCCTTTTTCCATCCCTTGGGTACCAATACATAATCTCTTTGCTCCATTTATCTATTCCTTGAATTGTGTGACCTGTCCGTCTCCACTTCAATTTTTTAGTTTTAAATAATACACATTCTAGTTTAGTTTTTGCTCTTGTGTGTGTACCATATGGGTACATAAATATTCTAGTATATCTTGTATGCCGAGTTGTTAGATATGTTTATATTTTTAAATTGTGGTTCTCAACTGCAAGTTCCAGAAGAAGGAAAACTCATGAGTTCCAACAAAAAATTCTCTATCCTTCTGTAGCAAAAAAAAGGAGAGAATCACTGAACATTCCCAGATTGAGGAAATATATCAACCGGAGTCTCATTTATCTCTAATACAGGTCCAGTTATAAGTAGCATACCACCTTACTTTTGGTTTTAAGTATGACATTTGTCGAAGAGCTGCTATAAAATACCTTTATTAAATAAGGCCAGTATGAATGTATATCCATTGATAACTCACTTATTAAATTGAAACGGCTGGCATTGACATACAATTTAGTTCCAAGTAACATTTTAAAAATTAACATTGTATGGAATTATTTTCTTTCCTTGAAAGTAGCTAAAACAGACGCAATATTTGTGTCGATATTATTTTTATAAGCTGCCTGTTTTGCAACAAATAATGCACAGCTGTTATTATTTGGTTTAAATATTTCCCATAATAAGCAATACACTAGATACTCTATTAATAAATAATCAACATACCTTAGGCTGAATTAATCCACCTTCTGTAACCATCCAGTGAGTTGAGCCATGTATTTCAATAGTATAAATGCTAATTAACAACCAAAGATTTATGTACTTCATCGTAAAATTGATCAAAAACATTCCGCCGCTAGATAGTCATAATATTCGGAGTTAAACAGCGATGTCTCTTAGATCAAAACAATAACTTGGGGCAGGAGAGCAATACAATTTTTACGACTGGATCAGTCCGCAAAAACTACGTGACTTCAAGTTAACTGACATAACTGACAGTACCTACTGCATTGACACTAAGTTGACGGCTTGACGTTCCGTTTAGTAATAAGAAGTGTGGCGTAACTCAGTACTTTTTAGTAATAAAAAATTAACATTATACAAATTCCCTCCCTGCTGCGGTTTTCCCAAGTGCCAACAATATGGGGTTCTTCAAGAGGGACATCAGAAGGTTTCTTCATGGTCGGCAGCGCGAGTGTGACACCCCTGGTGTTGCATACGTCCATGAGCCACGGTAACCGCTTCCCATCAGGTGGGCCGTGTGCTTGTCTGCCAACTTTTAGTGGTATAAAAAAAAAATTCTTATTCTAACAAAATAAACAAATAAAATAAAATTATGATACGTTTGCTGTAGTAAACGCGGCTGCCACACAGGTGGTATGGTATCGATTCCCCCTGAGTGGAAAATATTTATTTCCACGAAGTCTACTTGCCTTCATTGATCTGGGTATTTATAGTTAAAATAAATCTGAAAGGTCTGGTCGTATCTTGGAGAGTACGTTAAGCCATCGGTTCCACTTTCCAGTTGCCATGCCAACGTCTCATCAACGCTTAGTTCTAATTCTCTCAAAAGTCCGACTGATTTAATTGCAGAATTTCAAAATCGTTAACTGGTTGTGGAAGTTAGATTAGATGGCAGTTGCTTTTTTGGCAAAATATCACGGGTCACCCCAGAACAGTTAGATTAGAAAACTAACCCGAACTGAGTTGGGACAAGGTGCAGAGAATGATGTTGACCAATATATCCAATACCATTTAAACACTAAAGTATCTAACAAGAAAAAAATTACCCAAATAAACCTAATGATGTTTAGTTTACAAGTGCCCATAGTTACCTCTCTATTCCATCGTCAGACGGTATACAGCTTCATAATTCCTTATTCAAGCATCATTATCAATGTAAACGTGTGTGGGAAAATCCAGTATCTTTCCTGTATACAAACCATACAAAATGCAATATAAAATTATAAACGACGAATTTTAGTCGATTATTTTAGTTGAATTTATGTTAAAGGCACATGCTTAAACGAGCAACTACTGCTTAAAAGTCACGGTGACTGTTAAACGTTACGTTCAAAAATTATTTTAAATTTATAATAAAATTCTGTGTAATTTTCGTGGATACTATTCAAACAATAATGTAAATACCTACAATTTTAATATATTTAGTATACCTAATTATATCTGTTTTACAATTTTTAATAAATAACATCTAAATCCGCTGACTGAACTGGAAACCTGATTACCGAAACTTGGAGTTGTCCGTATGTTTTCTTGCTTAGTCTTTCTGCTTATAGCTATTGAAATTTCCAAAATACCTCAAATATACCTACAGCTAGAAATTTATAGGATAGGCATGCGAAGGGTGCGTGTAAACCTTCTACCAACACGACGCATTGCGCATGTCCAAATAACCTCTTACAATCCACGCCTTAATTTATCCCCATAAATTTAACATTGTGCTTTTTATTATTAACAGCACTTGTGATTAAACACAGAAGAACTGTACATTGTTGAATTTAATCATATTTAATCCGTACATCTCCTGAAAGTGCTTTATTTTATATTTTTTATTCATGAAACGCTTGATTTGCCATTTCACTATGTACCAGCCTAAAGAACTGAAATAGAGTTTTAATAGGTGCGTGGACGGTCTTGTGGCAGCAGTAAAAACTATGTGATCGCGGTGTTTTTAAGGTTTTGGGTGAGTGAAAGATAAAATGGTAAATGACGCACAAGTACAGTCGTCGCGAAACTCGGATGGTGGAGGTGACGGTCGCACAAAAGAAAAGTGTGATGTAAACAGGAATGTTCAATTATTGGAATTCAAGGTTTGGACCTAATTGCTGGAATAAATATGTTTGTAATCGTTTCTACTTGGATATAATGTGTTGTTTCCTTTTAAAGGGAATCCTCTGGACATGTGGTCTGAGAGAAATATGTTTAACAGCGCTCTGGCTTCCATTAGGTGCTTTAATATTTTGTTATGTGACAGCGGCTATATTTCAAGCAGATGACGTGCACGAAACACATTGTAGGGTGAGTATTTAGTCCAGAATAGTATTCCGATACAATTGATGGAATATTCGCAAAAAAATAAAAACACTTCTGTTAGGTAACTGACAGTATTAGTTACCTAACAGAGGTTTACTCTATCAGTGTGAAGTATGTGAATCTATGTATGGTATTATGAATATTATGATACATACTGAGTACGAATTTCAGGCTATTTAGGTAAGTACCTACCTACTAAGTTATTATTTCAGTTAATTATTACCACCTACTAATATAATAAAACTATTAGGTAGTCTAATTAGTTTTGATTCCCACAGGTTTTTATTCTCGTTATAAGTATATACTTAGCACTATTAAATTTAACTAGCATTCAGACCAAAATTTCATTAGGTTATCTATGAACTCTAGACAAACTTTAGCAATGCCCGCATGCTTTACTATTAAGTCTAGTATTTTAAAGCTTTTAATAAAAGGTTCTCAATCAACATTATGGCAATCCACTCCTACTGCCACAGCATGGCAAAATAGATAGCTATATCTCTTAGTTTTATCTTCAACCAATGGAGTTCAAAAGAAACGAAGTGAAGTACAAGAGAGTGCAGAATGTATACTTTGGCTTTGCCATTATCTATTAACACCGGGTTTACTCCATCAGTTGGATTTCTCATCGAGTTTATCCCACCTACCTGTTCTGTCCGTGTAGCCGTTTACCGATTTGGAGTATCCATTGCGGCTCATTTGCCAAATCCAACGTCCGCTGGTCCTTCGGTATGTGTGTCAGGTTCAGATAATTGCCGTAACTTTATTTCTTTGTCGGAATATCTCATGATAAGATAAACCAGACAAAATAAAGATTTGAGCTTGCACAAGTTCGCATGGAGCTGAAAATTGGTGAGGGTCTTAAATACACCATAATAAAAGAAGTATTAAAAGTCCCCATCGATTGAACTCGTGCGTTTTTTTTTATTCAAGGTCATATGTCAAATATATTGCATTCTCGCATTTTTCTCGTAACAGTAGGTAAATGTTATCGCAAAAGTAGGTTGGACATAGTTTTAGATCATGTAATTACCTACATAATTGGTCTGAAACTTTTTTGTACATATACTATTTCAGAGACATCGCGATTTCAAAATTGGAAGAATTTATATAATATAGGTTAAGCTACCTATGCGCGATTGCTATTCGTATGGGTGACAGCTTGGTAGTATCTCATCTGAGCGCTTCTGTCCTTCGAAGAGTACGTTAAAAGTCTGCTAAATAGTCGTTAGGTCATAATGGGTAATCTGAACAACTATGTCAGTGGTTGACCACTAACCAAAACTAAGGCTGGAAGGAAAGACCCAATATAGCCCTAAAAAGGACCATTAATACAAGCAAATGAACTGACCCTACTCCTGTACGGAGTCCGTTAAAAGAGGCTCGTGCGAACTCAAATTTTTTACGCTATCATAAAATCAATCTTACGACCTCGTCTAAAGATCCATTTATTGAAGTCCAAATTTTGAAGTCTTACGGGTACGTAGCCAAAAATGAAAATAGCTACGACACCTACATTCGTTGTATAAGTTATACTTCTACCATATTTGTATTTTGAGATACTTTCCTGAGTATATCAGTCTGTTAATTTTTTTGCGATCCTGGTACATTCCGAATTCGAGAGAACAATCGTCACTTTGCATTGACAGACATGTCAGTCTCACCACAACCAGTTATCGCGACCAATCATAGCATGTATTCTTACCTAAGTTCTGGTCTATTTCTGTACCAAATTTCATTAAAATCGTTTCAGTAGATACAGTTCATACCGCCAAGAAACTGTGCCTCTTTATTACATTAGTATTGGACTAGCTGTAGATCCCGTTTATATGACCCACTCCACACTCCCTCACATGACTACCGGGATAAAAAAATAACTAGTTATACATAGATGGTATCTTCTACAATTAAATATCTTCTTGTTTGCAGGTCTACAATGTAGTGCCATCGATAAGTGCGATTACTGGTGTCAGCCCTCAGAGATACATTTGGAGGATATGCATCGCGTTTCATTTAGGACCAAGGTTGTTAATAGGATCTATATATTACAACTATCATAAAGTACGTACTGCTTACATCACTGAGGAGAAGGTGAGAATATTTATATTTATTTATTTAGTGCTGAAATATGTCTCAATACACAATGGAGGTAGGACACGGCGGTATTACCGCCCGATTGAGCAGTCCGACTGGGGTAGTACCTCCGTCCTACAGAATACCGCGGCTATAATAACTTCGTGTTGTGTTCCCAGCGGTGAGTAGGGTAGCCCGAGCTCACTGGAGAATTTGTGCTGTCAGTGGGAAGACTAAAGGCTTGTGCTGCATTGTCTTCTACTGACGGCACAGAAACTCTGTACTTACAGGGTTGGCAGCGCGACTGTGACTCCTCTGGTGTTACAGACGTCCATAGGTCACGGTAACCACTGTCCATCAGGTGGGCCGTGTGCTTGTCTGCCAACTAAGTGGTATATAAAAATAAAAAAAATTGTCCAGTACGTTTCGCCATTTTAGCAGCATGTATATTTATAGCATTTTCATTGGCGGTTTGGTGTTATAGGTAATAGTGTCCCTGGTAAAGCTTAAAAAATCTATACAAAGGATAATGAGTAGGTAACCAATTGCATTGTGAATTAAGCTGAACATACACACACAATAAACACAAGCGATATTTACCATTTCACACATTTTACTTTCTCTATATCGCGGTTTTGTGAAATATCTATGGCATGGCTATGGCGATAAGTATTATACAAAGCGAGCTCTTACCTATTACCTATATGATGTCTATATTTGTCGAGACAACCTTCGTGCAGCTCAAGGATCGATACGACAGTTTTGGGACAGTCGCGAGTTCGTCTTTTTCCGAATTGAGGTCGCGAGCGCAAGAAAGGGCGAGGGAATATTATATCAATAAGTTTTTGGACGACAACATTATACATTACTGTCATTTGGATAACCATATCATACTAGTATCAAAGTAATCGGGATATTTACCATGTTGTATTGTTTTGAGTTGCCGATATTTCGGCGCTGTTGCAAGCGCCATCGTATCTGCACTAGCACTGGTTAACGAGTTCGCGAGTGGATACATTAAGCATCGTGTGTCGTGAACGTATTCGAGTTTGTAGTGAGAGTGAAACCAGTGGTAGTGCAGATACGCGTAGTAAAAGAACTCGGAAGAGGGTAGATTGATATATTTGGTCCTAAAAACTTTTTTCACTGTTCACCGCCGATACTCCAGTTGCTACGTGAGGTGCTTGCAACAACGCCGAAATATCGGAAACTCAAAACACGACGACCTCGGTGGCGTAGCGGTAGAGCATTCGACTGCTATGCAGGGGGCGCGGGTTCGATTCCCGCTCAGTGCAAATATTTGTATGCATGAATATGTATATTTGCATTGGTCTGGGTGTTTCTATGTATAATATGTATGTATTTACAAAAAAATGTATCTAAGTATGTTTATCCGCATTGTAGATCCCATAACACAAGCTAGTTAAGCTATGCTTACCATGGGTCTGAATAGCGTTGTGTAGAATGACGTGGAATATTTATTTATTTATTTTATTTAATACAACATGGTAAATATCCCGATTACTTTGATATTATTGTGAGTGACCATGATAGTTTAAATACCCATATCATACTATCATTTATCGAATCGGATGTTTTTAGGAACACAGTAACGGGTACTTGGAAACCTCAAATGGATCGTAAGATATCGCCAATTAGTTGTAAAAGTCACTTCACGTAAAATATCGAAGGTCGCCGCATCACAGCTTCCCTGTCTAGGAAAGCCGACCCCAACTGATTTAAGAAAAGGCTCGGACAATGATACATACATACATTTAACCCCGGAGATGTAGGCAGAGGTGAAACAACCACATTTCACCAATCATTGAATTCGGTCCCACGTAATGTGAGCCTATAGCCGTAGTCCGCACTATTGTGGACTCGAGCCATGCATTTGAGGCTGAGTCTTGGCTTTATATATCTGTCTGATATTAAACAGCACTATCCTTTAGTCGCCTTGTACGACACCGCAAGAGAAGTGTTGGGGTGGCCCAAATTCTACTCTACCGGGAACCACACGGCTATGATGAGTGACGCAGATACTTAAACCAAACATTTAATATACTCTGTGCCCAACACTCATTCATTATTGTTCCTTTTTGGTTTACCGTAATCGAATAAAAAAATATGAATGACAGCTTACCAGTGTTAGGCAAATTTTAATAGTAATTAAAAATATAAAAAAATAAAAATCCCGACTTGCTGTCTAAAATATCGAAATAAGTAGGTAAATCCAACTGCTGTCTAAAAGATCACAATTAGTTTGACAGCAGGCGGTATCCTATTGCCAATCATAAACCAAAAGAAAAAATACCTAATGGATACCGCCTGCTGTCAAACTTGTGTCGATCTTTTAGACAGCAGTCGGGTTAATTGCAAGTATAATTAATTGGGTATTTGACAACTATTACAAAACAATATCAATTGTATTGGATATCACGAAAAGATTAATTTTAAATATTTTATTTGTAAAAATAAAATATTTAATTTAAACGCTAAAAATCTGTTGCCGGTTCGCGTGACGTATCTATAAATATTTCACTGAGCGTAACAGAAACTTTCGTTGGTTGATCTCTTCGTAGATATTATTCAATGCCGTCACGCTTAGAATGTCACGTGACCGACAGTTTTTCGCGCACTTTTTGAGCTAACGAAGTGAAAAAGTCTTTTTTCTAATTAATAATTGTAGCAGGTATTAAATAAATTTCTACATCTTTTATGATAGATTTCCGAAATTTATCAAATACCCAAACATTGCAGCTTACCACCTTAACATCTATTTAGTTCCTGGCATATATCATCCTGACCCCAGGTCACGAGAGAAATTTGTACGGATTTGTTTGATATATAATTGAACTCCTCCACCAGTGGTGGCACTTGGCATTGCACAGGTACTGCTCAGGAAGAGTACATTTTGTGATGTAATAGGTACATACTAGTCTACGATACTGTTTTTCTATGTCTTTATCGTGACATCCCGTTGGTGGGTTGCAAACATTCATTAAAACAATGGGTCACGATTTGGCTAACATTGCCTATTCAATGGCTTCTCAGTAGAAAAATGTCATAGACGTATTACTTAACCGGTAAGGGAGGGGCAAAGCATGTGTTATATTGCAGTAGGTAAATAAGTTTATAATCATCATCACTTGTGTTAAACATGATCCCCGTTATGTCTGAGTCCGCGGTCTGTTTTCGACTTATATATTCCTAGTTACCTGCACCTGCTTCGCCCGTAGCATACTTTCAAACCTCATATCATCCTTTTAAACCCAGTTATTTAGTCTTCAAATAATGTATGGAAATTTGCCGGTTTTGTTAACATTTATGATCACTGCTCCATTCCCCTGAGCAGTAGCGTGATGGTATATAGCCTAAAACCTTCGTCGATAAACGCACTATTCAAAACATGATTATTTTTTCTATCCGATCCAGTAGTTTCTAAGATTAGCGCGTTCTAACAAACAAACAGACTCTTTAGCTTTATAATTATTATTTTTTTATACCATTTAGTTGGCAGACAAGCACTAGTAATATTAGAATAGATTAGGTTCCTACCTCCTTGGTATGTTTTTGAGGGTAGGTATGTTATACACGTACGAGGTTCTGGCGAAGGATTTTCACTCGAGGTTGGGATGTCAGATAGCTACTTCATATATATAAATAGACATTATAGATAGAAACTTCATCCCTCACACGCTCAAGCTGTGGAATGAACTCCCTGCTGCGGTTTTCCCAAGCGCCTATAATATGGGGGTCTTCAAGAGAGGCATCAGAATTTTTCTTTAGTGTCGGCAGCGCGAGTATAACGCCCCTGGTGTTGCATACGTCCATAGGCTACGGTAACCACTTCCCATCAATTGGGCCGTGTACTTGTTTACCACCTAAATGGTATAAAAAAGCCGTCGTTGTTGCTCCCGTAAAAATCAAAATATCCTAACCAATATCCAAGCATTAGGAGAGCGGACTCTGGGATGCAAAGGGTAAATTTTCGATGAAACCGAGATTGGCGCTCAAATTATGAACACGTCTAAGTAAATAGTAACTTAAAGGTGGATGTGGTGAAGTTTTTGGGATTCCGTACCTCAAAAGGAATAAAACGGATCCCTTATAGGATAATTTCGTTGTACGTCTGACTGTCAGTTTGTCTGTCAAGACTTTTCTCATTAATACATAGAAGTATCAAGTTCTAATTTACGAAACAAACTCAGGTCGTTTACGTCTCGAAACTGTGCAAAAACCAAACTTCTAAATCAACGCACTTCTAACTTAAGCTACATAAACCCACAGTTTATGTAGCTTAAGTTACGAAAACTTTGGTGTGCGAGTCCGACTCGCACTTGACTTGCTTTATTTTTTTATAAAACTCCATTTCATTACCAACTACCTTAGGCTATTTTAGAACTTGTGGGCTAAGCTGCGTGATAGTGAGCCGCCTTAAATCTTTAAAACTTTACATGAAATAAAAAGCTAAACAATATTATATTTGTCTACTGAAGATCATCATTATTTGAGCATTTTCCCAACTCAGTTGGGGTCGGCTTTCTCTAAGATGCGGCTGAACCTCGATATTTTTCATATATACTGCTATATGACCGCCACTACCAATTAGCAATATCGAAATTCTATAGTCTGTTAGATTGAAGAAAACCAAAATGAATTACAAGTAGGTACAAGATTTACTTATTTCACAATACTTTGACATTTGACTTTACGGTTCAGCGTCCGTGTGGCACTGGCAAATCAGGTTCCAGTTGAAAACCAGCGTCAGGTTTTTACCTGGCACATGCTGAACTGGACATCTATTTGGTGTATCTGTGAGCCACTCTGTTTTATTCGTTTTTCTTACTTTTTTTATATTGTTTGTTATTGTTATCTCTGTGACCACCTTGCACCAAATAAATATTTCTTTCTTTCTTTTCATTATTTATTTTAAGATGTTATATATTTTTAGTTATATGTATATTGTTAGTGTTCAAGAACTTCAGAAACTGTAGGTATATCTTACCCTGGATTTTACGTGTAATTTAAATATATAGGATATTACTAATTAATAATTGTTTTCATTCCAGGCCCGAATTCTCGCGACCAAGTTAGGAGATGCTTGTTACTGGCTCAATTTTATAGAGCTGTTCGCACTCACGGGCGTCACCTACATCTCCAATAGGGAAAACTATTGTAAGTAATCATCTTTTTATCAATCCTTATACTAATATTCCTTTTAGCTCAACAGATTTCTTTTTCTCTTTTTATTTTACATGCGATAATCCCCACGGATAACCCACCCACCGGAGCCGGTGTGAGAGGGTTTGTTTTTTGTTGCCGAGGGTGAAGTTGACAGGCATATCCCTCACAACCCGAGCAACTGAGGGCCATCTCTCTTGATGTGGGCCTCCTCAGACGTGGGGACCGCAAAGTCCCAACTCGTCCCCGGTAACAGGGAAGCGCGCAGACAGACTTAAACTTAAAAGTTCGGCAGCGCGAGTGAGTGTACGAGATGATACCTGCTACCGATCTTTGAAAAAAATAAGTTTAAAACCGAAACCCGACTATTGAAAAATCACGCTTTATAAAGTATTAAACAAGAAAATATCAAGGCATACGACCACCGCTTGTGGTCGTATGCCTCTTTTCCCTAGAATGTATTGTTTTGTTAGAGTAAGTGGCATACGACCACGGCTATCCTTGAAATATCCTTGTTTATTTTTTTTTATAAACTGATGTCAAAGGAGGGTTATGATTTTGACAGGCTATTTATGTACGTATGTAGGTTCATCGGTTCCCTAGCTCCTGAACCACTTATTAGAACCAGACAAATGAGGTTTTTTTATACCACTCAGGTGGCATAAAAGCACACGGCCCACCTGATGGAAAGTGGTTACTATGGACGTGTGTAACACCATAGATGCCACACTCGCGCTGCCGACTCTGTAAGCACAGAGTCTCTGTGCCGTCAGTGTAGATGACAAAGCAGGACAAGTTTTAGTCATTCCACTGACAGCACAAATTCTCCAGTGAGCTCTGTTCACCGCTGGAAACACAACACGAAGTTATTATAACCGCGGTATTCTGTAAGGCGGAGGTACTTCCCCTTTGGACTGTTCAATTGTGCGGAAATACCGCCGTGTCCTACCTCCTTTGATTGCATACATTAAATTCCAATCCCAAATTTCTTATTTCAGTTATTCACGAGAAGATTTTTATAGTGTTCATGATTGCGGCCCTAGTGCACATGCTATGTCGTGCGCGAGTCGGCTGCATCGCTAGCGACATCGTTGAGCCAGTGAGAACCAACAAGCTCGTGTGGATACTGTTCTACGTGGCTATAGCCGCTACCGTCGGCCTGATCATATTCTTCTTGAGACATAGACTGCTGTGTCGGCCTTTGGGTAAGAGTTTTTCTGAATATTAATTCCTGTTCAATCATTCTCCTGTTTTCAAGATCATCGTGGGCTAAGCCAACTATCAGCAATTGTACTGATACTAACTGTGGAATGAACTCCCTGCTGCGGTTTTCTCAAGCGCCTATAATATGGGGTTCTTCAAGAGGGGCTTCAGAAGGTTTCTTCAGGGTCGGCAGCACGAGAGTATCGCCCCTGTTGTCGTACACGTCTATAGGCCCGGTCCTTTGGGCGGGCGTCAAAAAGCATATGATGAAGCCGTCAAGATGAGTGTCAACATTGTCACATGTTATGTGTAAGTAATGATGACCCTCTTTTCTGAGACTTTGCCTTCAGCTTACCATCAGGCGAGGCGAAGTCTAATTGACGTGTCCACTATAAAAAAGCCTCGTGCTTGTCTGCCACCTAATTGGTATAAAAAAACTATTAATAAACGAACGAAGCTCTGGTATGGGCTTTCCTCCTGAGGTTTGGGGGATCGACACAGCAGTCGCTCCTGCCAAAGCCGATATACCAATTTCGAACAACATTTCGTGCAAAATAACACAGATTCGTCAGTTCTTTTAAGAACTGATGAATCTGCTCAATATTCCTCAAAATAATAGACTGCCGGATTTCAAACATTACCGATAGATCCATGCTAAGATTATAAATGCGAAAGTAACTGTCTGTCTGTATGTTATGCTTTCACGTCTAAACTGCTAAACGTCTAAATTTATAGGGGTTGATTAGACCTCAAGAGAAAAGACATAGGCTATGTTCGATCGCGACGGCCCTATACCTGGTTATGTAGGTATAGTGTTAATCTGTTAAATGTTACTCGCTATAATGCACCTACTAGTTTATCTCTGCACCACCACTGGTTGACTGGAAGACAATGTATTAAGTCCGCCTATGTATGTACTTGTGCATAAAGTTCAATAAATAAAATAACATATACGCGAGCGGAGCCGCGGGCAACAGCTAGTAGATAAAAATAGCTTATCATTAATAGTGTAATACTCACCGGGATATTTACATACATACATATAATCACGCCTTTATCCCCGGGAGGTTAGGCAGAGGTGAATTATCACCCACATTTCACCAATAATTGTATTCAGTCCCACGTAATAGGGAGTGAGCCTATTGCCGTATTTCGGGCACTATTGTTGACTCGAGCCATGCATCTGAGACTGAGTCTGGGCTGTATATATCTGTCCGATGTTAAACAGCCCTATCCCTTAGTCGCCTTGTACGACACCATGGGAAGAGATGGGGTGGTCCAAATTCTACTCTGCCGGGAACCACGCGGCATTGCCGGGATATTTACCATCAATATAAATAAAAAATGTGGTAAATTTCCAGTGTTACACTATTAATGTGACTGACCATGTCAATCTCTAATCATACATACCTAATTACACCTACCTACATGATTTATTGGTATCTCGGTGGAGTAGCAGCGGTAGAAACTACGACTGTCGTGTGTCAAGTCCAAGGTTTCATTCCCAAGTCGAGCAAAATATCTTTTCGAAACTTGTATGTTAGCAAATCTACATGAAGTAATTAGAAAAATTGCCTGTTTGACGATCAATATACCTTTGGTAGTGCCTACAAGTTACTTTTTTTTTTACGTGCGCAAAATCCTTACGGATACCTCCCCACCGGAGCCGGTGGAGGAGGCTATGTCGGACTCGAACCGACTAAAACGCACGCCGCCTGTGGGTCCTTTTGGTTGTCGAAGGTGAGGTTGACAGGCATATCCCTCGCACCTCGGCCGACCCAGGGCCATCTCTCACGATCTGGCCCTCTTCTCGGGAACTTTATTGAACGATAGATAAAAATCGAATCTACAATAGCTATTGAATTACGACTTCTTGTCATAATAACTTAGTTAAATAGATATCTATAAAGGTTATCAGGTTTAACCATAAATCTTATACGACCTACATAACATACAGAGCCCTTCCATCCACGGTGGCTTTAGGTCATAGGTTCAATTCACAAGTCTTACAAGGACCTATCTTCTAAACAAAAAGCAGTTGGTATATTTTTTTACTGTCATATATCTTGACTCCAAACACGCCACAAAATGTACTTTTTTTTTTAAACCACTTAGGTGGCAAACAAGCACACGGCCCACCTGATGGAAAGTGGTCATCGTGGCCTATGGACGTGTGCAAAACCAAGAGAGTCACACTCGTGCTAGGAGGTAGAACATGGCGGTATTTCCGCCCAATTGAGCAGTCCGACTGGGGAAGTACCTCCGCCCTACAGAATACCGCTGTTATAATAACTCCGTGTTGTATTCCCAGTGGTGAGTAGGGTAGCCAGAGCTCACTGGAGAATTTGTGCTGTCAGTGGAAGTAATGGCAATAGGCTCGCCACCTATTACATTGGGACTTAAACATAAACTGGCGAAATGTGAGTACTATAGCACCTCTGCCTACCTAGGCGTGAGTTTATGTGATGTTATGTTCTTTTGAAGTTAGCACCCCGTGTGGCGACGGAAGATCTCAAATGCTTAAAATCATATATTAGATATATTAAACCAATTAACGTGCGCCAAGACCTCATTTCTCTGGTCTTGAGAGTCAAGATATATACCGGTAATTATAGTTATTATAAGTAAACTCAACGTTATTGTAAGATAGTCGATATAATGGCCAATATACAGAAAGGGATTTTTTATGTTGTTATGTAGTAAGGATGCATGTGTTCTACCGTCTATACCTACAATGGTTTGTGTTCTCATGAATTTTTTGATATGATAACCATAACTACATTCTGTCTTTGCACTACTCACCATAGATAGGGAATTCATCCTCACACATTGCGACCTGAGACGGTGCGCACTGTGCGGTATGAAACGAACTTCATTCCACACACACTCAAGCTGCGGAATGAACTCTCTATTCCCACTTGTTCAGTTTTGTTTAGTTGACTGAACTAATGAGATTGTTTTTCTCACTTGTTCAGTTGAAAATAAAACAAGGTTTTGCACCTGGTGCCACACGTTAGTACAGTCCACTGAACTTGACAACTGAACTAGTGATAACTCCCTGCTGCGGTTTTCCCTAGCGCATACAATATGGGGTTCTTCAAAAGGGGCAAACAAGGTTTCTTTAGGGTCAGCAGTGCGAGATTAACGCCTCTGGTGTTGTATACGTCCTTAGGCCACGGTAACCACTTCCCATCAGGTGATCCGTGTGCTTGTCTGCCACGTAAGTGGTATAAAAAAAGGATGGACGACAGGAGATTGAATGCACTCGCTAAAGGTCGACGTACGCGCACGTATATCAATCAGCTCGAGGATGGGAACGACTTGAGCAAAGGCCTGGTAAAATCAAGATCAGCAGCCGGCGTGTATGTATAAAATTAATTTTGACAGTAAAAGAAATGAAAGGTATATACCACGATCATAGGTAGTGGAAAGGTTATGTCTCTATCAACCGGTAGGCGTGACTTGCCCGGCTCTTATAATAGATAGGTATACTACCTGTACATAGAAGTAATGGCTATCAAATCGTTAATTAGAGCCTTTCCCACACATCGTTTCCATTTGAAATATGGCATTCCAATGAACGAGTATGAATGCCAGTAATGGTTCAATAAAATCTATAATAGTTTGCACGCTTATTACTTCTGTAAACATGAACTGATGCCCATTATATCTGTACCAGGCATCTATCACTCGCCTAAACTACAGAGATAAGTACCTACGATGGGCTAAAGCCCCGGGCTGCAAGAGCTATCGAGGCTTTTGCGCGCACTTGCGAGCAAGCGTTACGCGACTTGAGCAAACATTATATTAGTAGTTGGTCTTGTGACTTCTAATTATCGCCATTATTTTTTTTTTATCTTTATTACACCATGTCCATACATGATTTTCGTTGAAATATTTATTTAAATTATTTGTGAGATTCAGAAATTTTTCAACACTAAAATTTAATAATTTTAGTGTTGAAAAAAATAGGTAATTTAGAAAAGGTAAAAAATTAATCAGACATTAAATAAAAGTTAAAACACATGTATTGAATACTAAACGTTTAGGTGGATTATTTTATTTTAATTTTCCGATAAAGTGCTAGACAAAATCCTAACGCTCGAGCTGGTGGCATAGTATGTACGGAACAAAGGCCGATACCTATGAAATTTTGTAGGTTATTAAACCGGCGACTTTCTTTAATATCTAAGGAGTGCAACTTCTGTACGTAGTACTAAGTATTATTTATTCTGTGTCTGTACCAAGTATTAAATTTTATGTACCTACTTACAGTTGTCCTCGATCTGACATTGTTTAAAGTTAGTTGGTTTATGTACTTGAAAGATTAAAAATAGTGATCATTCCTTTTTACCCGACTAAGCCAGCGAGGGTAATGTGTTACGCGCGATGTATGTGGTTTTCTTTTTTCCCTTCTACAGGCCTAATACCATCAAACTTAGACAGCAGTCGGGGTTTTTTTTTTTAAATAATTTATTTTAATTTAATTTTGGTACATCGGTATCTAATTGCAATAATTATAAATAGGTATGTCTAGTAAGATGTCAAAATTACTTGCTGTCAGTTGGCCATCATCTGACCGAATTTGTAAGGATACATGCCAGAAAACAAAATTAAAATTAATTAAGTAATTTTTAGCATCTGTGGCATGGCAATAGTCAACGCGGCCACTAAGCGAGTTCGATTCCCGCTTAGTTAAAATGTATGCATGCATGAATATGGCTATTTGCATTAGTCTGGCTGTGTCTCGGAGTTCAGCCTCGTTAAGCCAGACGGCTTACCCTCCTTTTGCTTCGCCGTACTCATGTAAAAATAAAGTAATTCCGAATCTACTCAATCTTTACCAACTAACTACCAATAAACCATTTCTTTTCCAGCGTTCACATGGTTCTCCATCTGCGAATACATCTTGGCGACATCGAACATGGCCTTCCACGCCATAGTGGTCCGCGACTTGCCCCTACACGAAGTCCAAGTGGTGTGCCCCACTAGCAGTAAGACGAACTGAACGTGTACATACATAATCTGATCGTCAATGGGTTCGGTCAGCGACGTGTAACGGAATATGGATATTTGATGTTGGGTTTAAGGCTGTCCGCTGTTTTGAGCGGGACTTAGCGCGGGCGTCCTTCGCAAGCATCTGCAGTGGGCGAAGTTTCGAACAAATCGTGTGACAGTTGATCCACTTAAGGGTCAATTGTAATAAACAGAGCTGAAGCGAAGCGCTTGATCTAATTGTTAAGGTAACTAACTCATAAATTTAATGCTCATAAAATTATCTCTTCTGTGATAAGACGCACGAATTCGTGGTATTTCCCCGGAATATGCGTATCTCTGAACGACCAAAGATGATTGGTTGTTTGTTAGAACTCCACTTCGCTGCGCTTCGACAACACTGCTCTAGTATGGATTGAAACTAATGTAGCATTGATCTATGTATTTGCATAAAACAGCAGACCGCGCGTATGTCAGCGCGATGATGGTCGCCTGCACCGTTTCCCGCTCAACTCGGCGGACGGCCCAAGAAAGTTATAAAGAGCAGGTAGATGTACTGTTACCTATGTCATTACTTATTGGTAATCATATTGAGTAATAAAAGATAGCACATTGTTAACGAGGCATTTGGTAAGATTGTTTTGACTGGCACACATGTTTCCTTCGAATATCATCGAATGACAACTTAATAACTGAAATAGAAACGATTATTACCGTTAATACGATGTTTTTATTTTTTTTTAATCGAACAAAACATCTAAAGCTTTAATATCCCAGTTTTAAATCATTTGAAGAATACTTACTCTTCAGTCTTCAGACTTGCTTCAATCAACGATCCTATTGCAGTCCACTGCTGGACACAGGTCTCACGCAATGTGCGTTTATTGTCCTTCTGCAGTCTATTCCAGCTGGCCTTTACCCGCCCGGAACATGATTTTATACCCAAACGTTCCAAAACTACACTTAAAGCTATCTATTAACTTTTTCTTACTATTCAAAGTATCGGGACTTCTCGCGAATCAAATCGTGGAACTTACTATTTCTGCCGACGCGGTTTCGGATGCGTTGCAGCACCCGTGGTCACGACTTGACTCATTGAATAATTATAAATTCACACCGCGATAGTTTAAAAATAACATTTTTCTTACTATTTATTCAAATTACAAGTTTTTATCATAACGCAGATATTAAAGATTTAGGTGTTTCACTATTTTTTTCACAACGTTTGCAAATTACTAAACTATTAAAGATATGAAAATATATTAGTACCACTGAGCACTGGCTTCAACAGACAGTTGTAACGAATTAGGTTTCGAATAATAACTAAATAGTTATATACACTGTACAGCGTTATACGTGACGTATTATTAAAATAATCGTAAAAAAAATTGATTGGTAAATTGCACAAGTATGTGTAATTCTAGATTTCATCGAATAACAGATAATTACAGAAACTAATGGACCCTCCACACACACAAGTTTTACCACAAGCAGTTTGGCTTGTACACGGAACACCGTGCGTGTAGTTGGTAAAACTGGTACAGTTACGCACACTGTTCCATGTTACAAAGCACTTACAGAGGTAAAACTGTGGTGAAACTTGTGCGTGTGGTAGGCCTTTAAAGGAGATCTGTGAACTTACTACGACGTGCAATAGTGATTCAGTAGAAATTCAGTTTTGGGCAGCGGTTCATCATTCAGAGGGAGAGAGACTTCTGAACCATTGCCAAATCTAAACCACTTATGCACGTCATTTTAAGCTTACAGAGTATAAACTAAATCTATAGGCCTACTATGAAACACCCGTAGTAGCGGATCGAAGTTTCGCACTAGTAGTTCCTTTCATGGAATACATTTATCCCGAAATCGCAGCCAAAGATGTCACGTGACACTTCAGTTCAACATAAACCCTACCATAAGAAAACTGAAGCGATTTCATAGAACCAACGTAGCTAAATGCTGCGTCTTTAGTTCGTGTTTCGTGCGGGTCCTAAGCTTCAGATGTTTCATGGTAGCTCTCTGTTAAAAAGCTATCATGTTACTTGCTGGTTAAGATGTCGAATTATTAGCATCTAGCAGACAGAGGAATTATACTGAGCACGTATCACATGAGATTCGCTAAAGAATTGAAATGTTTTAAAAACGCATTTCAAATAATTATTTGACACGCCTATAACAAAGGTCCTTGACCCTGTTAAGGGTTAGGTCCAAGCCTTATTGAAGCCAGTTCATTGTTTTTAGGCTAGCACTTAACACTGGAATGTAAGTAGCTGTAGACATTCCATAAGACGAGAATATTACAATTAAAATATAGTGTATGATAGGTTAGATAAAGTAATTTATTCTTCCATCTATTAAGCCCCTTGGAGCAATTTGTAGTGATAATTTTAGTCGGCGATTAATGTTGAAACGTTGGGAAATGATAGGTGCATTTCTAATTATATTACTAGACTGATTGTACGAAAAAAAACCCAAGTACCATCTACCAACCGTTTAATATGTAGAGTACGCGCCACAAAATGAGTCCCTTGACCGCGGCATGGCAGTCGCAACGTGTAATGTTGCCAGTATCAATATTTTAGTTTTACCAGATCTTTTATTGTTCAGATTTGAATATAATAGTACTTAGTAGAACTGTGCTGAACTTAAGAAGCTAAAGGAGTGAAAACTTTAGCCAAAGTGTATCAAGAGATAGACTTAGATAATGTTGTGAAACCTCTCAACAATATACTTATATAAGTGGATTTTAGCTCCTCCGCCGACGTAGCAGCCTCATGCTATCTTCCAAAATAACGCGTACCTACTGTGCATGTTATAGAGTACATGTTGTGACGAGATTGGGATTAATATATATGACAAGAACTATAATTCGCACTAGCCCATCATAAAAAAAAAGTGCTGGCAACTCTAAGCCGTACTATCATGGCATGAACCAACCAACACACAGTATGACTGATATGATGCCGATGTCATTTTTACAGATGACATTATAAAAAAGCTACGCCTAAACCGAAAGGCGCACAAAATTCATCAGTGCGAAAGCGTCCTGTGTTCCTTATCATAAATATAGAAGTTTATCCGCTTTTTAGAACCTATATTACAGACAATGCTAAGTTTGAGTTTGGACCTATCTAGTTTGTGCTATATAAAACGTCCTATAATGTTTATTTCATTATAATATTATATTAACTTACTCCCGCTTCACGCAACGTGGCACAATTTTTGAACAAACAGCCAGTCTAGTAATATGAAATAGAAGTCATGGGATAGAGGAGATATAAAGCACACGCACGTTAATTCTACGTAAGAGTGCATAGAACAGCCCGTACGAACTTGTATGTATGTGTGCGTAGAACAGCCCGTACAAACTCCTAAGTATGAGTGCGTAGAACAGCCCGTACAAACTTCTAAGTATGAGTGCGTAGAACAGCCCGTACAAACTCCTAAGTATGAGTGCGTAGAACAGCCCGTACAAACTTCTAAGTATGAGTGCGTAGAACAGCCCGTACAAACTCCTAAGTATGAGTGCGTAGAACAGCCCGTACAAACTTCTAAGTATGAGTGCGTAGAACAGCCCGCACGTACTTCTACGTATGAGTGCATAGAACAGCCCGTACAAACTTCTATGTATGAGTACGTAGAACAGCCCGTACAAACTTTACGTATGAGTGCATAAAACAGCCCGTACAAACTTCTACGTATGAGTGCGTTGAACAGCCCGTACGTACTTCTACGTATGAGTGCATAAAACAGCCTGTACAAACTTCTATGTATGAGTGCTTAGAACAGCCCGTACGAACTTCTATGTATGAGTACGTAGAACAGCCCGTACGAAATTGAATGTATGAGTGCGTATAACAGCCCGTACGAACTTCTACGAATGAGTACGTAGAACAGCCCGTACGTACTTCTATGTATGATTGCGTAGAACAGCCCGTACGAACTTCTACGAATGAGTACGTAGAACAGCCCGTACGTACTTCTATGTATGATTGCGTAGAACAGCCCGTACGAACTTCTACGTATGAGTACGTAGAGGTTCTAAGCGCGTTCGCGGTTTGCTAAATTCTGGTAAAACGAAGTTGTGAAATTTAAAGCTACACTTTAAAGTTTAAAATTAAGGCAGATGACTTAAAATAATTATGATAATCTAAAAACGCCAAAAGTGTATAAAAAATACGATTATTTGAGAATAGTATAGTATAAATCGGGGACAGATTGACCCAGCACTTGTTAACTATATTAACATTTGCCAAAAAATAACAGATTATTTTATTTTTAATTTAAATGAAAATTGTTAGTGAAATCTCACGAAAGGTTGTAAGTACTGTATGTATTAATTTAATATTATGTGTATTTCAACATTTATATGATCCGCCTTAGTTTTTTTATTTCCGTAATAATAACTAACGACCTTTCTCCTAATGAGTACCTACTCGTCAAAGTTACACAAAATTGAAATAAAAAAAGTGTGACTATTTTTTGAAAAATTAAATTTCAATTATTTAGCATCTGTCATAATGTTTGGACTGATCGATGACAATGTTTTTTCTTCGCCGCTAATCATTAATACTTCCATGTATGTCAAATAAATTAGAATAGGTATTATAAAAAAACGTTATAATATAAATAACAAATGAGGAATAAAAATTATGAAAGTATATAAATCTAGGAACGTGATAGATTGAGGACCGGTGAACTATAGACGAACGTCGCATTGGTGATTGTACGTTAACCCTTCAATCGTCTACGTATAAATGGCAATCGCCATTCACTATTATTATGTGTAGGTATTGCAATAAGGAAAGGGCATGGCAAATTTAATTCGTATTTAGAACCTCGTTTTGAGTACTATAATATTAGTAAATAGAATTAGAAACCATTGGGCTTTCCTTCCAGTTCACTTAACTTTTATGAAAAGTATTTTATTTAGTTCGTAATTATTTATTAAATTGTTATGTCTATTAGTAATAATATGCTTCCAATTTCTTATGTTCCTAATATTACGCCGAGAGCTGTAGTAAATAGTTACCTAATTGTATTTATCTGTTTGGGTATGTATTAAATTAATTTATTAATATCTGATTTAAGGTACCTCCCTAGATAGATAGAATCACATTTGAAGTTAAAAAATACGAAAATATTGTAGATCATGCTATAAATATTTCAATCGCTACGATTTTACGTTTTTACGAAAATAACACGGCGAATTATAAATATAATTTTGTAATAATTTATTAATAAGTTACGAGTGAAAATTAAAGTATTATTTATTCTTGAGTAAATATAAAGGACCAAAATTATTATTATTACTAAACTGTGTATTCAAATAAAACATATCTTAACTAAAACTAATCAACCTAAAGTTATTTTTATTTGAGAGTACGTACCTAACCTGCCTTCGTGTTTACAAAGTACCTCATTGTTACACTACGTGGTAAAAATACCCCTACAATATATTGTGGTCAATTATGAGAAGGGGTTTAATTAGGACCTACATTCTAATTTAGTTAATATCATTCATTTGTTACTTAATTTTTTTGTGTGTAAGGATTACATGTAGTACCAAATATCAATTCCAACAACAAAAACTAAACGTTAATGTTTAATAAATGCTATTATGTATTTAAATCATAAATAAAATGATAGTCTATATAAATATATTTTTAGTTTTGACCATAGAGGCATTTAATCAACATGGAACTTTAACAAGGCGTTGTGTATAAAATGAATATAATGATTAAAAGTAAAAAAGAAACATACAATTATGCCACAATGACAATAACAATATGGTACCCAATAGACCAGTCTGGAAAAAGAGGTCAATGTATGATAAAAAGCCAAATCGAAAAACATAACAAAGATGAATATTAATACACATATGCCTACCCATAGGTTTGAATGTGGAAGACGTTTAGGCCCTTTCTCATTTTCATAGATCTGTAATTTACCACAACACATATTTAAATATATATTTTTGAGTAATTATCGACTGTAGTAAGTTATTTGGGAATAGATGTTTAGTAGATACACGAAATTCTCAAATAACAGCTATGCAATAGATACACATTTGATGCTTAGACTGCGTAGAACCTGCCCCAAGTAAGCTAGTGCATAAAAAAATGCATCATTATCTATTTTTCTTAAAATATGTACAAGTGTACAAAATATTTATATTAAGCTATTTATATAATTAATTCTAACGATTCATACAACTAACGAAAAAGAGCCTTTGGCAAATTATAAGTATTTAAACAATTTTTAAAAATTAAATGTAACGCAGAGAATTGATTATTGATATGATTATAATATTACTTAATTATTATGTAATTGTTGAATTTTAAATTTTGTTGTTAAAAATTTTAGTCTAGTGGTTTGTAACTTGCTTTATACACTATAGTAAGTATTTAAAATGCTTTAAAATTATCCCTTAGGATTATGTATTCTAGTTATGTAATAGTGGAAATCCTATAATTAAGGATATAAAGCACAGAAACAAGTACATACATAGGTACATAGATGAAAATGATAATTCTCCACTAAAATTTAATATATTGAAATCACTTTTACATTAACATAGATAATAATTATTTATTTTCATTCAATTAAAATTTGAAGTAAACAAGATTGTGAAATTATAATTGATGTCATGTCCATATGATGACTGAATATCCTTTCTGTAATTAATTTGTCGTTGATAATGGTTAAATTAGAGTTGTCTAATTTAAATCAAAGTTCTACTGATACATTGGTCTGATCTGTGGACATAACATATTTGTTTAAAACAATAAATAAATCATAATAAATGGACTTTTATTTTGTCAAGTTTCCTCTACAGGAGTAAAAGATAAGTGCATAACATTAAGTTACATACACAGAAATTTAAAAAAAGACCAGGAAGACACTAATGTAGAACTACTAAAAGTGTAGTTTCTACCAGCTATTACTGCCCTGTCTAATAGCCAGATTTATAACAGATATATTCTAGAAAAATAATCATAAGCTCAACTTATAAAAACTAAATAAGGCTAAAAGAAATGCGGATTAAATTAAAATTGTTTTAATGAAAAACTATAAAATAACATCAATTTATACATCATATACACTACTTATATTACTAACAAAAATATAAATAGACATGTAGTTGACTCATAGGTTACACATTACAGCGCCATCTAACAATCAATTCGGTTTTAATGTATATCCCTTAGATGACGCTACCTGTCATGACAACATGAGCTGAATATATCTTGCATCTCTTTCAAATTTAAAATGGCGGCATTTGGAAGCTCGAGCAGGTACAAAACGTGCATGTAGTTGTGTATACGTGTATAAAATTTCACGTTTGACCACTCTAGCTACACACACATGCAAAGAAAACCGGGTGAGCGCGGGGCAAGGGGAGTAACGTCCGTGAAGTTGTGTCAGCATATGCGCAAACGAGGTGCGCATTCGTCGCGTGCGTTGTCGGGATTCTTTGTGCCATTCTTCGCATACCAATAAGAGTATATTCTTTAAATTTACGCCTAAATTGACATCTAATCAAAATTCGTCCCATTACTTCATCTTCGAACGCCGTAATAGGTAAGTAAAAATTATTTTTGAGACAATTTTCATACAATCAACTCAAGATATAAGTGATTTTTATTAGGGAATGTCAACAATGCGATCGCGATCCTGCAATATTTTACATAGTTGTCGTGTTTGCTTCGCTGCGACTTCCGGTCGTTCGGGTGTCGGCATTTCGCGATGTAAACATTATCTAGTTTTAGGATTCAGCTGCATTTAGGCAAGCTGTCGGGAATGAAGTGTGCTCAAGGTGCTTTTGTGTTGTTAAATTCGCTTGAGTGTGCCTACTGGGATGGCGCAATTTTCGAAAGACGCGGTATGGTATCGTTCGCCTGCGATACACTTCAGTCGCGTTTGTGGCTGCATGCGATTTGACGTATTCTGCGCGCAGTGATGTCACTTGTCAGCTTATTTTATGAAATGTCAAACGTTTTACATGTAACGCGCGAGTGAATGGTAAACAAATTGACAGTGAAATTAATATCGATGCTGTGAAATTATTTACGAGTGACATGGACTGTTATTATTCCAAATTTTACCCAAGGCGTGAGTACATATTTTAATAATATTGTAAATAAACAAATAAAATTCTTCGCATAGTTTAGGACATACCTAACATTGTTGAATAAATTTCATGTAAAATAATAAAAAATACGGATAAATAAACAATGTGCAATATTTAGTACACATTCAAATGTATACATGAATTCAAAATCAGAATATTAATGAATTTGAGCGTTGCAAACACTTAAAATGTATGCATCCTCATGCATACGCAGGCGGTTGAAGGGTTAAAGCGGCTTTAAGTGCAAAGTATAACTAATATTAAATATTCGTTTGAATTTCTTTAATTACGTGTATAATTATTTAAAACTGTAGTTTTAAATATTATTAATTATTTATAAATGAAATTAATTACTACATTTTATTAATCAGTTAAATGATAATGTTAGTATAGTTGTTTAGTATTCATGCATTGTGCATACATGACCAATGACCATTGACCACCCTCCGAACTGTGTGCGCGATTTTATCTCTGTCGTAAAATCAACATTGTATAGTTTCGTATTGTATTAAAATGTATGCTTACATTTATATTAATTTATATTATATTATACCTTTTGTCATTTTAAATAAGTATCTACTACAATTATCTATTTCCGCAGTTATTTGCCACTTTTGCCGTTAATTTGGTATCTTTTTTACTTTCCCGCCAACACAATTAAACTCGATTATCACATATAATATATATAATTTCTAATAAAAAATTTATGATTAAGTACAGTGTATGCTCCAGTGTAGGTACAAAATTACTAGAAACTTTTTCCTACTTCATTTAAGGGCATTCAAACCCGGTTGCATGCACTATGGAGCCTCGAGTCCCGGGTCCGCTCGCAGCTCTTCCACACTTTCCTTCCATGAATTGGTTATTTTATATATTTATATATTTAATTACTTAATTTGAATTTAGACATTCATTTTATTCCATTTTTACTCTGTTACTTCTAAATAACTAAGTAAGCAAATAACATAACATAACATAAACTCACGCACCCAAATTTCGCCAGTTTATGTTTAGGTCCCAATGTAATAGGTGGCGAGCCTATTGCCATTAACCGGGTACTTATGAACCTACGATAAATACACAAATAATTTCAAAAAAATCATTTATAACTAACATATTTTATGATAATTAGGTCCCGATCTAATCATCTAATGCTTCTCTTTATGAAGAAAAAACTATCTAACTAGGTACGCAAAAAGGCGTAAAACTGTGATAGTTATCTCCTCAGTGATCATTTCTCAAACTCTATTTCCCGCGTCCGATACATCAAAGTGCGGCGAAAGTATATAGTTTTGTAGCGATCGCTTCACTTACAGTATCTGTGGGACTCGAATGGGTGCCAAGAGTTATTTTGGTCAATACAGTTGATGTTTTTATTGCGCGTCGCGACGCGAATGGCGCTGACAACTTGCGAGCTGCACGACAAGCAATAAGACGTGTAAAGTGCTGACGCTTCAGGCCCTCCCGCGGCATCGCATCTAATAGTCGATTCACAACGATTTATCACGTATTCCATCTTAGGGAAATTGAATTTGGAATCGTTTGCTCCTCTCACAGATGGTTATTATGTCCCTTGATTAAACTTTTTCTTAACACCATCTTTGCAACACTTGACATTTATTATAATTGAACTCTTTTGTATAATATTGGCATGTCATGTTATATTACTAATAAATTACTAATAATAATTTCTAATGCTAATGCATATTCATATTAGAATAATTTACCAGCCAGTTCAATAAAACTGAATAAATTAGCATAATTGTGTATAATATTACTTTAGTTATACAAACAATAATAAAAAACATCACTTGCATAAAAAAGTTAGAAATGTTATTATAAAATTTAATCTGTGAGTGCGAGCAACTGTTGCTGAGTGATGTTACATTAATGCAGAGCTAATTGGTGTTCAGTTGATGCGCACTCCGGATGCTGTAATCGTAGAACCTGCCCATTCACTTACACACTCATATCGTATAACAATGTTCAGAGAATAAAGAACTGAATATTAATTGAGTTGAAGACGATGGTAACACCCTCCGGTAATATTCATATACCACTTATTGATTTTACTAGCATACCAATATTATTGATTTTACTAGGTAATTAAATGATATCAAAAATGGATCAGATTAAAATCTATTATTGTCCGATTCGATACAATTCTGCGAAATGATGCACATATTTCATTCGTACCATAATTGCATTGCATGTAGATATCCGACGGCAAAACGAACCCCGATACCTGAATATCAATTGTAATGCACCAGCTAGAAAGTAAAAAAAATATTGAAAAATAATACTGGAATTAACTTAGATTATTAATAGTAATTATTGTTATTAATGCAAGTTAATAATGTACGTTTATTATAGGGTTACATACATTTATGTGATAACGTTAAATTTTATGTTATCTATATTTTTACTGACAGTAATCGAAATAATAATCTTATTTACCTAAATAATCGTATTTTGCATTAGTATAGGTATATGTATTCTAATTATTTATTCAAGTATCACGTTTTATAGGTAATATTGCCAATCAACTATATCTATGAATTCTGCTAATGTGCAAATTAATATTATTACAATGATACACATCTTATTTATTATATTACAAACTGTCAATGAATGGCTAGATCGTTAATTACTTTAAATAATAGTTTCCTTTAACATGCATAATATATTTCGTCAAGTAAATTTATCTCTCTCTATTTTCGACCTAAATTTCGAAATCGAAATCGGTAATATTCCGATAATTATTGTGAAAGTATTAAATCAATAACGGTTACGTATTATTATTATTAATTAACGTTTTTTTATTAGTTATATTAAAAAATATTACTTAACAATTGTAATTTGTTAACGTAATACATATAACTAACTCGCTATTTACTGAATACATAAATAGGTAAACTTCAATCTTGATTCTACGGATAACAAGTTATTTGTCTGTATTTACTTATAAATACGTATCTAGGTAAATATGTACATGTTATAATCTGGTAACTGCTTTTGTGAAGATAAAATTGAACACAATTTTATTCAATAAAATAGAACACAATTTTATTCAATAAAATAGAGTAGATGCCATAATGATAATATTACATAAGTATAATTGTCTTAAACTATAATTTTCACTATTCAAATATTTACAGTTAATAAAACACCATTGTGATAATTATAATCGTTATTAATAACGATTACATCAATTACGCTATTTCCTTTCAAAACAATAATTAATATTGTGTAGTCGGGATGGAGCCAATAAGGAGCCAGGTGTAATTGTCACATTCCTTTTAATGATTAATTTCACAATTTTAGGAACAAATAAACTTAATTATTAAGACAATGATTATAATTCGTGTAGTACGTTGGCGTTCGTTTCTCCGACTCACCGAGCCGGTCGCGCGGGCCTGTGATTGGCTAGCGCTATGGGCGCGTTCGTAAATTAGTAGACGGAGAATAACGTCTCGGCGCCCTACCGCGTGTATTACGGAGAGGGAGTTTAGGATTATCCGCTACATACTCCCCCTCGGGTTCGATAAAGCGTCCTCGCTCAAGAACCCGTTCGTTTGAGATAGAAACAGGCTCTGGAACCCGTTCAGGTGAAATGGAAACAGGCTTAATCTGACGAGGGCGGCCTCGGTTACGTTTGGGCATGACCGGTAGAGAAACCTCGTTCCTTTTAACAAATGACGTAAGTTGTGACGCGTGAAATTTACCTATGATGTCGTTAGGATTATCAAGTTTAGAAAGAATGTAAGTAGTAGGACTCGCTACCTTAATTATTGTATAAGGACCATCTCTTTTTGGTACAAATTTAGCTGAAATCCCTTTTGCAGCGTTACTTAATACGTGCGATTTAACTAACACTTGGTCATTGACATGAAACTCTTCAATTTTACGATTTTTATCCGCGTATTCTTTACGTCTATCCTGTTCCTTCTCTACTCTATCTCGAATTGAAATTAAAGAATTCAAGAAACTCTTTAAATAAGGAGTAATCTGGGGTACAAAATTATCTTTCTCTAGGACTGTCCTGATGTCAAGATTGACTTCGATAGGTGAACGGAGATCCCTAGCAAAGGTGAGAAATGCGGGCGAGACACCAGTTGTATTACACATAGCTGAGTTCATAGCGAAACGAACCGACGGTAGGTGTTTGGGCCATGAGTTATGCTTGGTGTCAACTATCTGAGCCAGCTGTACCTTAAGGTCTCTATTTTTACGTTCAGCCGGATTTGCTTCCGGGTGGTATAAGGGTAACAGATCCTGTTGAATCCCCAGGATAAACATGCATTGTTGCATAACAGATGAGACGAACTGTACTCCATTATCGGAGACGACACGACGCGGTAGGCCATACCTGAGGAAATATTCCTCTATCAGTGTTCGGGCACAGACTTCTGCCGTGGCGTCAACAAGAGCAAAGAGTTCGACCCACCGAGTAGCTGTGTCCTCAACCAACAATATGTATTTCTCCCCCTTTTCTCCAGATGGGAGCGGGCCAAATAAGTCAACTGCTATAACCTCACCTCTTTGTTGCAAAACTGGTGTTTGCAAGAGGCCTGATGGCTTTACATTTGACGACTTATACCGCTGGCATGTAGGGCAAGACTTAATAAAATCAGCCACAAGACGTCTCATACCAGTGAAAAAAAATCGTTGTGAAAGTCTATGTAACGTTCTATCGATGCCTTGATGACCAGCAATAGGAGTGTCATGGCATTCCTGCAGGACATCGAGTCTTAAACTCACAGGAAGTACGAGCTGTGGTTCTTCAACATCGACGTCAGGATTATACCTATAAAGAACTCCTTGTTGCATGAAGTAACCTCGCTCAGACCAGCGTTTGTCTTCAAGAGCATCATTACTTTCAAGACTACTAATAATTTTCCTCAGTTCCGAGTCATCTAACTGAGCTTGGCGAAGATCAGCAGGACTTCTCGAAGGTAAGTCTACAATGACTGAGCAAATCCCGCACTGATCCTTACTATCTTCTTCGCAGGTAGGACGACTCAAAGTGTCAGCGACAACATTGGCTTTACCAGGAGTGTATTCAAAGCGAATATTAAACTCTTGCAACTTTAAAGCCCATCGCACGAGTCTACCTGAAGGCGATTTTAAACTTAATAACCACTTAAGAGGTTGATGGTCACTACTAACAACAATTTCATGACCCTCAATGTAACCTCTGAAGCGTTCAACAGACCAGACTACTGCTAGAGCTTCTCTTTCAGTAGTACTGTAGTTGCGTTCGGCGGGGTTAAGGAGACGGCTCGCATACTCAATTGGCCGTTCATTGTTTCCTTCGCCCTGCAGCAAGACGGCACCTAAGGCGTAATTGCTAGCATCCGTACGTAATACAAATGGTTTGCTGTAATCAGCTTGGATTAAAATGGGAGCAGACGTTAAACTCTTTTTGAGCTCTTGAAACGACTGTTTCTGCTCATTACCCCATTTCCAAGGTTGATTCTTTTTCAGAAGACGTGTTAGTGGTTCAGCGACTTTCGAAAAGTTCAAAATGAACTTTCGGAACCACGAGCACGTTTGAAGAAAAGTTTTGAGATGGCGTACCGAACTTGGTTCTTTCATATCCACGATAGCGCGTACTTTACCAGGATCAGGGAGGATCCCTTCCTGTGTGATGACGTGGCCAAGATATTTAACCTCTTTGCGTGCGAAAACACATTTTTCGCGGTTGGCGCGAAGATTGAATAGGCGTAGTCTATCAAAAACTATACGTAAATCTGCGATATGCTGGTCGAATCCATCTGATATAATTAGCAGGTCATCTTGGTATGCTAAAATGTTTATGTTTTTCAGTGATGTACCGGAGCGCAACCTGTCTATTAGCCTAGCAAACGTCATTGGCGAATTTTTAAGACCAAAAGGCATGCGTTTAAAACGAAACGTTCCTAAATGTGTCTGAAAGGCCGTTTTATCCCTATCACACTCGCGTACGCTTACATTCCAAAACCCACTTCTCATATCTAACGTAGTCATGATGCAATTGCGTTTTGTTGACTGTACAAGTTCGTCAATAAGCGGCATTGGATACGCGTCAGACTTAGTAATTGCGTTAAGCTTACGATAGTCGACACAAAAACGTACCTGACCATTTTTTTTTGGAACTAATAACGCCGGAGCGGCCCATGCCGACTCGCATTCCTCTATGATGTCCTCGGCTAACATCTTTTCTATTTCAGTCTGCATAACAGCCTTTTTCGCGGGCGTTAACCTATACGGAGGTACCGCGATAGGAGCGTGGTCACCGGTATCTGTTACATGTTCCGCGAAACTAGTTGGTTCACCTGTCAACTTAAAAATGTCCTCATTTTCCGTGAGAACTTGAGCAAGAACCTCGCGTTGTTGATCGGTAAGACCTGATGCTTCATCATCCCTAAATATGCTGTTAACATAGACATGTTCATAAAATAAATCTTTTTCGAAAAGAAGATCAAACTTTTTATCATTATCGTTAAAGTACCATTTAGCGTTACCAAAATCCACACTGATATCAAAATTTATCAAAAAATCTATACCTAACAAAGTATGATTACTATCCGCGTCTGGAAAAATTAAAAAACTTATGAGCCTGGTTCTACCTTCAAGACATACATACACTTCCGTAGTAAGTACATTCATTAATCTAGTAACACCATCAGCTAAGCTTACATTTTTCACACAAGACAACATACGATGATTTCTCATTTTAAAAAGATTGTACAATGTATAGCCAGCCACACAACATTTGGCTGCTGAATCAATCATTGCTGTACCATTCTCACCTAAAATATTAATTTTTATTACTGGACGTAGAGAAGATTTATTTTCACAATTAACTTTAAAAAAACTTTGAGATTCATTAGCAAAACATGTTTGAGAATCATTAGCAAAACATGTTTGAGCACCATTTACCAAATATGTTTGAGCACCACTGACTTTCCCATGAAACTGTTTAGAGCTACTTGACATTTCCAATAAAGATTGTGAGCCACCAACTTTGTCAGATAATGGTACAGCAATACTGGTGTGCGGCCTAAAATCATTATTAACATGAGATTTTGATCCGACAAAATTACCAGAAACACATTGAAAACCATTTGACAACATAAAGCGGGGATTACAATTGTTACAAATACAAGTTGAAGTCTCAGTCTTTGAACTAAGGGAATAAAATGCAGTGTGCTCACCATATGAGCTTAATTTAGGGTTACAATTAGGACATTTAGATTTTATAACATTTTCTGTACCGCAACCATAACATTTAATATCTTTGTACTTTGAAGTATCACTATCACTAGACTTATTATCATTAGATTTATTAATATTAAGCTTTTCACACTTGTCTTTAGTGTGACCACTACGCTTGCAATACACACAGAACAACCTGGGTTTCCCACGTCTTGCATCTTGACCATCAACAGCTGTGCCAGTGGAATACGCAGGTGCTGCAGAGGCACGTGCGGGGACTGCAGTGGCACGCATAGGGTTAGAAGCGGGGCGCGCAGATTCCGAAGTCGTCGCGACGGATGTGTTGCAGCTCTCGGACTTGTGGTTTTCCTTTAACGAGTCCTCAATAGCGCGAGCTTTAATTAATATTTCGGAGTAAATCCTGAATGGCGGACGACGCTCGCCGAAGGCACTGCGCAATCTGTTTAGGGCCTCTTCCCAAGTTTTCGTTGAGTTTTTGACGCCTTGCCACCATGTTCCCGCCGATGAACCCAGTAACATAGAAAGTCCTAACATGGCGTTCTCGTCGCTTATGTTTAGGCACGCCTTGTATACTGAGATGGCATCAATAAAATTGTCAACAGACTCACCAGTATTTCCGTTGAAACGCGATGCACATTTCGCAAAATTATTTTTCATAATGGCGGAGACATTAACCTCGTTTGGTGTGGACGAACGTACCTCTCTCATTATTTGAGAATATAACTCAGCTTGAGACTGCTGCATACTCGTAATAAGCGTTGTAAGTGCTTCTTGTGTAAACACAACGTTATTATTTGTTGAGTTATTGCTATTTCCCTCCTGTACAGAACTATTTTGATCTAGCGATTGTCGTTTGCGCGGCATCTTGTTGGACGAACTTTATGCTCCTTATATACACGTTGGGCGCCAGTTGTAGTCGGGATGGAGCCAATAAGGAGCCAGGTGTAATTGTCACATTCCTTTTAATGATTAATTTCACAATTTTAGGAACAAATAAACTTAATTATTAAGACAATGATTATAATTCGTGTAGTACGTTGGCGTTCGTTTCTCCGACTCACCGAGCCGGTCGCGCGGGCCTGTGATTGGCTAGCGCTATGGGCGCGTTCGTAAATTAGTAGACGGAGAATAACGTCTCGGCGCCCTACCGCGTGTATTACGGAGAGGGAGTTTAGGATTATCCGCTACAATTGTAATTATATTGTAAGTAAATAAAAATATATTGTAAATAATAATTAGTGTTATGCAATCGGCCATATATTAAAAGAGGCAGTAAGGTCGGAAGACCGTGGCAGCGGGTGCTGCTACCTGCTATTATTGACCGGCGGCGGCGGAGGGTTGACTCCTTTAATCCCCGAACAATCACGGACACCACGAAACGTTTCATTCAATAACGTGTCACACGCCACCGATACAGGTGCGGCTTTCTGTAGGCACAATAATATTGTTGGTTCTAAACTTTTATTTCCAACCCTGTTAACGTTACCGTTTAAATAAATAAGTGTAAGAGGTACAAAACGTGTTTAATTTTAATGACGTATTAAAATTAGTTTTATGACATGTTACTTGTAGCTGTTCAATTTATTCCTTGTCGTCTATTTAATATGCACTTGTAGCTATAAAAAGCTTTTCAAGATTTATCAAGCTCTTGTTACGTGTCAGTATTTTAAGTTAGGGTATTTTCTCGTATCTTACGTAATCTTTTAATTGACAAGTAATTTATTCTTTCTGCCATGATATTCTAAATACTGCAATACGTATGCGTACGATACAAATAGCCTAATCTACAATAAAATCATATTTAATTCCAAAAATAAATAATACATAGCCTTAACTTCTAAGGTTACTAATTATTAAATAATTTGAGTTCTCATAGGTGTATAAAATTACGTGTAATTTTCCATCTGTTTTTAATAGGCCTACTGGTTATGTTTTTTAATTAAATTACACTAAATATTAATAATATAACAGCGATATTTAATTAAAATGTTATGTGTTTTGTTGAGTTTCCGTATGTTGTTGAGTCCCGATTCTAATAATAATAGTAATTACCATAGTTGACATGTCAATCTAAAATAATTTTATTTCAAGTATCTACTCGTATATTCTTACGTAAAATCACAGCGGAATAAAAGTATCTTTGTCTTGTTTTATTTCATTCAATGACACCAAGTTACTGAATGAAAAACTTCGAAAGAAAGTGTCAAAAACATTCCAGTTCTCAGACTTACTTCCGTCGTTCTCAAAAGTCTGTGTTAGTGTGTATATAGGTCAGTGGGGTGCTGTAGACCACTCATACACTAAAGAGTCAGCATCTGAAGGATGGTGATGGATCTAATTTACAAACAAGCTTGGTTTTGTTACAAAAACGATTGAAAATAAATTACAAGTCTGACTATTGTCATGAGTGATTTATTTAGATTGGAATAAGTGATTGAAATTGGGAAGAGACTAGTCGCGAGCTCAAATCCCGTTTCAGTATTCACTTTATCTTGTACCTATATATCGATTGAATAGTTAACATACTACTTCATTCCCGTTTCTGGGGAAGAGTTGGGGACTCCGTGGTTCCCACACCTGAGGAGGGCACGATCGGGAGAGATGGCCTTGGGTCGGCCGGGGTACAAGGGATATGCCTGTCAATCTCACCTTCGGCAATCAACAACGACCCACAGGCGCCGTGCGTTTTAATCGGTTCGAGTCCGACATGACCTCTCCCACCGGAACTTCGGCCGTGGGAGTATCTATGGGGATTTATTGCACGTAAAAAAGCATACTAAGTACTTAATTGTTTTAAAATATCATTAAATGTCATCATTATTGGATTTCACCCGTACGTCATAATTTCATGAAAATAATGTCATTTTATAAACAAAAACTGTAAAAGACACAAACAGAGATATACACTAATGTTAACGTTTTTACAACATCGCCTGGAGATATGATTGCGACGAGTGTCCAGTAGCCTCGCTCTATTCTCGTACTCCTATTTGTGGATTACTCTCGCGTGAAACTACTTAAGTCTGTTCCTCTATAACATGCTGTATTTCTGAATGCATAAAGTTCAATTTCAGTCACAACTACGCGTTTCATCCGACCTTCTTACGCGGCCAGAGGATTGAAGCGAAAGGACCCACTCCTTGCCTCTTATTTATCTTAATTTCGCTCACCAAAGAAGTGACAAATGAGGATTATGGCTGTGTGAAATCGGTGTCACTTGTACTTTTGTATAACACTTTCCAGAAAGGTTTGTTTGTAATTAATATAACGTTATTAACGACATACAACTACGCTACTTAGTTCTTTTCCTGTTGTCACGTTGCTATTGCTATATAGTATAAATTATAAAAGTATGAATGTCACGTTTGACGTAAGAAATAAAATTATTTGTGTTCCAGTTGTTTAGCAAATGAAAAGGTTTATTTATTTCACGAAACGGGTGATTGTCGTAGACTTTAGAGACAACTTGATTGTTGCTAACCAGATAAACCAGTTTCACATATTTAATTCCCTTGATTTGAAGCTGTCTATGGTGTACCATAGTGTTCGTTGCTGAAACTAATATAGTGAATTATGAGTTAATTTAAAAGTAGGTACCTACTTATTTTTTTTTTTTTTTTATTTATTTATCACCTTAAAAACATCATATATACATAATTATTTACAGTGCATTTAGAAACCACTGAGGTTTGTAGCAAATGCAACGAGTTATTACTTAACGAGTTAACTTACACTACTTAAGTATTATAATTAACACATTAGATAATGTAGCTTTTATATTTCTAAACTAGTAATTTACAGATATCTTCTTATAGATATATCTATGTAGACATTTTTTTCTCGTGTCTTTTTAGAAAGCACTTTACTCTCGCTCTTTTACGCGTATATACCTACCTAATTTGAAAGCTGTAGGTCCCTATGAGAAATTAAACATCTATCTCTTCCTAGAGCCTACCTTAGGCAGTAGGTATTATTATTCTGTAGCGTAAAAGAAAAATTATAAAATTCCGGTGGCATAGTTTATTTTAAGCAAAATATGAATTTCGATAAACGTTCAACTTTATTGAAATATAACTTTTTTAACTGATTCTCTCGTGACTTATTTGGTGTTATAGAAATACACTCAATTATTTGCACTAACGATTTTTAATTTATCTGCACCACAAATCTTATGTTTAAAAAACGAAATTGTCAGATTTCACATTAGTTTTTGAGTCTTATCCATATATAATAATAATAATATAATTAAAAATGAAGTAGTGACGTTAATTTCTTTGACAAATCTTCATTCGAGCTTTACTCATTATGTATCGGTAATCTTATATTTATATCACTAGATAATGGATAACGATAATCCATTTTAAAATCGTCAAACACGGCATCAGACCTAACTGGCGCCGGCGGCGACGGGCGGCAACACTGCCGTGCTAAACTTGCCAGTAGAAGGGGAAATGCAGAATGTTAATTAATTAAAATTTTAAAAAAGAAACTAAAGTTGTATGAGAATAATTAAAATAAAAGATGAATGAATATTTATAGTAGCTTTAGCTAACTTATGCTCTACTTGCCTAAAGTCTGTTCCTATTTAACATTTTAATAAAATTAAGTTGCGGTATGAAAGAAACTTCATCCCCCGCACAATCAAGCTGTGGAATGAACTCCCTGCTACGATTTTTCCAAAAGCCTACAATATGGGATTCTTCAAAAGGGGCATTAAAAAGTTCCCTCAGGGTCGGCAGCGCGAGTGTAACGCTCCTGGTGTTGCACACGTCCACTTCCCACTTCCCATCAGCTGGGCCGTGTGCTTGTCTGCCACCTAAGTGCTATGAAAAGATAAACAAAACGTATACAAGAAATTGCATGCAATTTGCTTGATATTTCAATATTTCTAAATTACTACTTACGTATGGCATTGATATATTATCTATGACATCCGTAGCAATAAGATTTCACTGGTCGGGGATGCTGCAAATTGTACGAAGTGGAGAAGGGAAGACAAAGTAGAAAAACGGCCCGAGGTGTGGAAACCTCAGATGCAATCGGCAAGCACTCTAGAAACATGACGAAGATGTTTAATTTCTTAATTGACTTTTACGCGTATAGTAAATTATGAAGCTAATACTAGCTACCTACGTATAAAAAATAAAAATATAAGTTATTAGACAAAATAATGTCCAAGTGAAAAAATATGAATACCACCCACCCATCGGTGGATATTTAGAACTTTTGGCAGGCGAATAGTATAGGTACTCAAACTACGTCCAAATTTTATTGTAGCGATGTGTCTCTGTCATAATTTACATTATAAAATATAATGAAAAGTGATAACTGCTCTAATTTATATGTTTTTTAACTGAGACATTTTTATAAAATGATAGACATTTTTCCCAGCCATAAATGAGTTTGCGTGTCTGAAATAAGTAAATAACTTAATTTTTCTCTTTTTTTTATTCTAACCTTCTCTTGCGATGAGATTGAAATGAAAATCCAGTTATTTTAACCAGTTAATCCTAAACATTCTTCTGTTATTTTTTCTCTCCATCCTATGGTTGCCTATAAGAAATTGCCGCAGAGCGATTAGACCGTCGACAGTGATGCATACAAATGGATCTGTATGCACTCACATAACTTGTATCTCTCATATTATATTGTTATATACTTGGTGTACGTACATTAAAGATGTATGTAACATAACATAACATAAACTCACGTCTATTTCCCCAAAGGGGTAGGCAGAGGTGCTAGCACACACATTTCGCCAGTTTATGTTTAGGTCCCAATGTAATAGGTGCGAGCCTATTGTTATTAACCGGTCACTTATAAACCAGCGATAAATACACACATAACTTCGAAAAGTATCGAAAAGTCATTGGTGTGTGCCATGGTAAAACCTGGGATCGAACCCGAGACTTGGTCTCAGCAGTCCATTACCCATACCACTAGGCTACCGCGGTTAAAGATGTATGTATATTATTATTATTCATTTTATTCATAAAAATACCAAACAAATTACTTTTTAAATACATCCAATTTTTCAAAAATATATTTAACAATATAAAAAATAGTGTCTACCGGCATCAGGTTCAAGCGACCGGTGGTTAGGACTCCATTGAGAGGAACCTCTTCACCATGCGTGCCGTGCCTAGCAGAACAGCCCTCTGCAACAAGCCTTTAAAGCAGCTGTGAACGAGAGCCTCATAAGATATTGATCGAGGCTCTTGGTGATAAGTCTGTGAACTTATATTCATTATTATTATTTATCAACCATAATGATATACTCATTCAGAGACCTGCAACATTAAAGGAAAACCGATTAAACTTCCTCAATGACTAACGTAACAGGTACTAAAATTGCGTATAAAAATATAAGTAGTAATAATAAGGAAGTAAGGCACCTCTCGCCAATAGTCAAGCGAAGTGTAGCTTATTACTAGCTAACGTTCACATGAAGTGAGAAAGCAGTACGCCCCCTTGTGCGCAACTCAAGCTCGTTCATCCGTGCTGAAACAATCATGACTCTACCTATGGAGAACTTACGTAGAGAGCTTCTAAAACTGTCTACTGTGAGATTATTTTCGTTCGAACGATTATGGTGTGCAGTAATGTCTCACAACATTATGTTTTCTGCATAGAGTGTGTTGGAAATCATATAGGATATTAGTCTAATCTCTAGCTTTTTCAATGCTGTTCTTGTTAAACACGTAGTGGACTTAGTCATGATAACTGATGCACTAAGTCCTTTCTTTAGGTTTCTGCTGTTAAATTATGGTCTAACTGAAGTATTCTAGTTACTGTTTTACCCAATATACCCACTCTCACAGGGTGTGTGAATTCAAAAATTGAAACTTCTAAATATAAAACTTTTATAATTATTTTTTATTTACTCCCCTGTAAGAGCCCTGTATTAGCCCTGTATTAGTTGGTGGAATTGCTGGAATCGCCATAGAACAAAAAATAACCTATTATTGCCGTCTATCAGACACATTAATATCTTCTTTGGTGTTACTGAGAATTCTCATCAAACATAAACATCTAATTAAAGAACCGATCCAAAACTTTCCAATCACACGCAAACAGAAATGAAAACCGAAATATTAAGGAGATGAACTATCACTGACAATATAAGCGTCTGACTAAATTTTATTTCTTGGTTCTTTGCTGACATTATTGATCTATCTATCACTATATGTATATCTACTGACACAATAAACATATCGTGTACCGTGCTACTGATATTCAAATTATTAAATTGCAAACCTGGTTAAGTGAGACTTAAAGGACTTGTAAATTTGTTTCACTTTAGAGGTTACCACTTACCCGTGTCTCAGATATCCAGGTATAAATAAATTTTCGTCTCATTTATCCAGGGTGGGTTTCATTAATAGAGGCCAGAATACAGGTTATATTTCAGTTACAGAATTGCGATTATTGATTAAAATAATGTATAATGAATGTCTTTTTAAATAAACATGACAGTAAATAAAACTATAACTGAAGGGTATTGAAGATCAAAATTAGTTATGTGCGGAATTAGTAAACGAACAAAAAGATTACAGTTCACACAGTTACAGAGGTTAATCCTCGTATAAAATTATCTGGGATTAATTCTTTCGATACTATCACTATACAATCGAAAGAATTAATCCCAGATATAGAGCTTAGCTTTGTGTCTCTAATAGAAGTAATTTAGTGTCAAAAGGTTGGGACCTCAGCATGAGTTCCAGTTATAAAGGTTTCTCACTTATCCAAGTCCCACTTAACCAAGTTTCACTGTAGTACTCAATAGTATTCAATACAGAGATAACTACATTCACTAAATATATTGAATGTTGGAATGTAGTTGGAAATATGTTACAGGTAATAGAATTTTATTAATAATTTTCAGCAATATATGCACACGTTGGTACTCAGATGATTGAATTTATACAGTATTGGATTGCTTCGAAACAAAATCACAGTACACTGAACAAATAATTCTCTCGATCGAGTGCACTACATATTGCAGGTAGAATTCGATATGAAGCCCACTTTGAGTTCACTTGTTAAACTATCGTTATAGTTGGAATTGTTCCCGGAGCTCGCTCCCGTCGGTCTTGGCGATTTAATTAAACTTGTTATTTGTACGTTTTATTTCACAATTGGGCCCAGTTTGCTTTGATTGTCTGTCGGGTTGCGAGTGAACCTACCTTTGTATCTTACCAATGTAGCTACTAGCTTTAACGTTGTTTCCGATTGATGTTGTTCTTTACTCCATAGTGAACGACATACGTACGTCAATTTGTTTTCCATTGGACGCAAGCTCTGTTCGTTGTAGATTCATCTTTCACTGTTCAAGCTCATTATTATGTATTATGTGTTTCCTCGTTAAATTCTAAGAAGTTGTGCGTACATTATTAATAGTATTCACATCGATTAAACATGGCATGAGCCATCATATTATTTACAACCTAATATAATTTTGGAATAGCGTTATAAGACAATTTTTTTGGATGCATATTAGTTTGTAGTTGCAGCTGTGAATAGGTTGAATTCGATATTTGAAATTATATATATATTATTACGAAGGTAACTTTGAAATCATGAAACTATGAAGATCATATTCACTCGTTCAAAAATAGCAGACTAAAATGTAGTGAGCCGTTTGAAATTTTACACAACTTTTAATAAAAAGAGAACTTTTTGGAACAAAAACAAGTGTTCGTTTGCAAATAGCGCCGGTCCAATAGATACATCGGATCGGGTCAGATGTCGGAGCGAATAATTAGGACTTTTAAGTATTGCTTCATTAGAGTTTATTTTTTTTATTAGTACTTATTTGAAATTGTTTAGAATAGGTAGAAATCCTTTTTTTAAATTTAACTGTTTATAAATATGAATTGAAAGATTGAAGTAGAAGAAAAGTACCGTACCATAAGGGTATCAGTTCTTTTTTTAATCCGCGTTAATTGATATAATATATTTTATCTGATACTGTAATATGATATACAACTAATCAGGTGATAGTGATGATAATAAGTATAGTAATAAAGTTATTATCGATATAGGGAGAAGTGAGTTGAATCATCAGTTCTTAGAAATCAGACCGAGGTTCGGTTCTCACTTAGAGCAAGTTGATGAAATGTAAGTATTTAAAAATTTGACAGGCGAGAGTTTCTAACTAACTATGTTTTATTTAAGGAATGATAGATTAGAAAAAAAAATGTCGTGGCACACTGACTAACGGAAGTGGTAACATCTCCTTTCCTTCGTCTTTGGAGGAGGCGTTACTGCTTTCGACCAATATTTTTTGCTACAGTGCTAAAGTAACTAAGCGTTCATATTCTCCTAATGTGTTTTCATATAGGTTCGCCGTGATAGTGGCTTGTCTGAGCTTTAGTTTAGATTGTTATATTAATAGTGAGTGCCTTGCTTCAAAAGATTATCCATTACTGATGACAATCGAAATTTAAAATTTGAATTTGGTCATTTTACTCTCGTTGTGAATCCATAAACAATCCATTCCTTTTTTAATTTTATGAGAAGCTATTATGGTAAAAGTAACCGATACTGCTAGTAAGGCACAGATTAGATAAAAAATATGTTTAGAAAAGGTATGTAACGTTTTAGAACATAAAGATTATTCTGTATTATATTAAAAGGAAAAGGATATTAGCAATGAGTATACAAAATATTAAAAATTAAAAAAAAAACAACTTAAAATCAATCTTTAACAAGCTAATCACTTATCTGAGTCACATTTTTAATTTCCCTTTAATTATTCTTCTTTGGCTAACTCTATTTTGAATTTGGTTAGATTCAAAAATAGAATGAATTTGTTAGTTTGAGGTTTTAAACTAACAAATTCAATTTTGGAAGCCATTCTCACAATTTTGTTGGTATTTTACTACATTCATCTCAAGAATCTTAGGTAACAGACGATAGTTCAGCAAGTTCAAGTCTATCTAGTTTTATTATCTCCTAACCTTAATCTTTCTTCAGACTGGCTATTATGCTTTACAAATAGGAATATTTTTGTCAATCCGCTACCGGATATGCGAAACGCAAAGCGTGCATCTTCGGAAAAAAATCGAAGCTCAGAAAAACGGTTCTTCTTCATTCATGCTCTACATGTGATCGAAATGCTATTATTATTTAAGTAGATAAATAATAAGCCATTACTAAATGTTAATTAAGACATTAAATTTAAATATATGACAATACCTAACTAAATAAATAAATTAATAAAAACTTTATTTTGATAGGTCTGTCAGATTTCAGTCAGGTCATACTGACAGAAATTAATGTGACCATATCGTAAAATGTATGTTTAAAACTAATTATTTAGTCATATTCATTGGCCACGGTAACCCCTTGCCTGCCGACTAGACGGTGAGCTTGTTAGCTAGCTTAGTAGATTTAAATAATTTATAAATATCTACCAGTGCCACACACGAAACACCCATTCGGTGAAGCCATTAGATACATACAAATTAATATTTAGATCAAAGTTATAAATCACAGTAAAAAATGTCATTAAGTAAATACCTACTACTTCTTTCTAACATTACCATACTTACGGCTCCACCTACTTACGTATTCCACCTCAAAATACCGACATTTCAAAATATTTCACTCGTAATAACCATTCAAAGTTAGTAATTCTCTAAATCAGATATTTTATTAACCAACTATATGATTTGTATTCAACGTAGAGTTGAGTGTTTAGCCCCTGCTCTCCACTCACAAGATTGATGTAGCGCCGCTACTGCCGGACCAGTGCGGCTGTCGCACGATAAATTAAAACCAACTCGCATTAGCAGTCGTATATTAAAACTCACTAACATCCTGCTCGTTCCTAAGCCGAGATCCTTTGCGTGAAGAGGATAGAAACACCGGCGATACTACAGGACCGCTTTTTTTGTTATTCCACGACGAAGCTAACCGTTAACAGTAACTTTGTTCCTATAATGACGGTCTAAGTAAAGATGTCCCGTCCCGTCCACAATGGACGGAGAAAACTTTGTTTAGTAACTGACTCATAGAGAAGTTAAAGGACTTGAAAACCTCATTATTGGCTACTGAATTATTATTATAAATCAATAATAAATAGTTAACATGTTGGGTATTTTAAAGGGTAATTATTGAAAGTCGTAAATTGACTCAGTTGAAGTAGTTCTCGCAACCTCATTGAAACGCCATGGAAACAAGTATTTCTTACTTATTTAGGTTAAAAATTATGTGTACCTACAAGTATGCAGTGAAGCGATCTGACCAGATTACTTGGTCGGCCATCGCGTATCTGCAATCGGTAAATGGTTGCTTTAAGTCTCGATATGTGAAGTATTCCCCGTGGAATGTCACCTTCGCGATGCAGCACTTATATGTGCTCGGCGGACTGAATTTTTTCTTATCGCAAATGCATTTTGTGCAAGTTTTCAATGCGTGCTACGTGGCCTCGCGACTAAACGCAGCCATGTCGCCAGCTTCTTTTGACTTGAAACCGTACAGTTACGAGTCGCCGACTAATTAATTTCGTGGTATTTTCGGAGAATTTCAATCATTCTTATTTATTACAAAGGTTATAATAAATTTTCCACTTCGTTGATATAAAACCTGTTGTTTTGATTTAAATATCTAGGTATTCGGTTCGTGTATGCCGAAATACATGGTGCATGACCGAGCTGGACGCGTATTAGCCGCTCGGTTATTTAGTTTTTTATAACGCGAAGAGTTTGCGAGTCCAGGCGAGTGGTTATTAAGGAGCGGCGGTAATAACCCGGCCGGCTCTCGTAATCCATCACGGGCGCTGCAATCGTCCCCCTGTCAGTCTATTCCGGGATGCTCCGTTTTCGCTAATGATTCCTCGCCGCTGTGCGATCACGCGACATTTACAAAGGCCGACTGCGGCGAGACGGCGACGATTTGTATCACAAAACGCTACAGTTGCTGCGTTTGCGTCTTACGGCGGTGTTTTTATTTCCACCGCACATAGTTGCAGTTTTAACAAAGCCAACTTTATGCGTTTCGCATAAAACGCTACCCACATATGCGACATCGCGTTCCTGACGAAAGAGTTTATAATTTATTTGTGTCGCAGTTTTCTGGCGACAATTTTCCCACAGGGGCGGTGTCTCAAACGAGCCGCGCCCGCCCTTTATGTGGTTTTTTGTAGCGGCACAAAATGCCCGGTGGAAAACATTCAGTGATAACTGGTAACAATCGCAGCCGCCCGGATGCTCCCTTCATTCCGCGCATACCTCGCTGGACTCCACTGATGCTTTTTCATCTAGCAGGGCTCGATGGCCCCGCTTTCTGAACGACCGCTCTCGACACTTGCTCTGACTGCAAATGAATCGCAACATGATCAACTTGTTGTGTATGTTATCATTAGCTGTGATAACTGATAAGTTACAGACAACATTACTCTATTGAATGAATTTTATTGACTGCTTCGTACTGTAATCTCATGCAGGACTTGTTTTTAAGTAGTAATAGACCCACGAAGCGGCGTTTTGAGTGCCTACTATAAATAAATTAACAATTAAACATTCCAATTACAGCCACTGATAGAATCGGTATTGTACCATTGAAACCAGAAGCTATTTCATTCCCATTTCACGTATCTGATGTAACATTTGTTGGACATTGGATAAAACGGTAGAAAATGAATGAAAGATATGAACATAAACTAATGATAGTCTAATACCAAGACCGTTCGGTGTCGGCGCGGCAGTTCATTAGTAGAGGCGCGCTTTAGTCTCGCGTATTTCATTGTTCCATTGTTTTATTTGCCTCTGTCCGATGCTTACCGAGAGATATACTGCCCGAGTACAGCTTTGACACCTGTAACCGCTACTATTTGTTTTTTCTGTGATTCACTAAAACCTTATATCGTTTTTGCATCTTCGCTAAAATCCCACTACAAATATAGTGTGAAAACATAAGTATTATAATATGATATGGTAATAGTTGCTTCACGAAATTCATAGAATCGTAACGTTTCATGCTCTGCTCCAGTACAAGTTTTTATTAATGTCCTATTGTTTCTTAATCGCCGCTCCAGATTTGATATCGCGATAAGTATATGTTAAAAGCATGAAGTTAAGTAAGTCGGTAAGGTCGCTGCCGGTAGTTTTTCTCGACCAAAAAGCGTAGCCGTCAGATCTGAAACCAGATTTATGTTATCTTTCTGTTCGATCGCCGTCCGGCTGACATTACTGCGTTGTTGAGAGCCAAAGATGTCGATCTTTCAAACCATAAACTAGCTTTATTGATACGCGTCTGTGGACAAAAATTTTGTCCGCTTACTTGATTCATTATGATCCTAGTTAGGAAGGTAGGAATATTACCAAATTGAAATAAGTGAATGTTATGTTTTGGAAAGATTTCTTTTTTTTTTTTTTGGAATGGAATGACATACCTATTGTGTAGTTTGTGTATAGTTTGAAAAGAAAGGGAAAGAAATAAATGCGTATATTACGAAAACCGCAGCAAATAGTTTTGGGCGTATTTCGCTAATCTCAGCACAGAAGGGACACATTATGAGTTGATGCAAATGTAACAAGAAATATATTACAAATAAGCGTGATGACGTAGAAAAAGTACAAGGATCACCACCCCATCTCATCCGACTAACGGAACTAACGGAAAGATATGCAGACAATATCACTGCGAAAGAAAGAAAACCCGAAATAAAACCCTGTATTAACACGTCTGGCCAGCGTGAAAACAGTAGGCCAAATCCTCTCAATATTAAGAGAGTCCAGTAATGAACTGTGATAGGCCAATTGATTGATTGCTTGAAAAGCAAGTATAATACATTGCATTAAACAATAGGTTTGAGAAGCCAATTTCCTCAAATGCACTGACAGAGAAAGAAAGAGTGTCATCCCATCACGACTTATGACTCCAAACCAAATTCACCTGGAAGCTCGCAAAGTCTGCTGGTTGACAGAAGTGGCTATAGCGATGGTTGTACTTTCAAGATTGCAAAGTCATTCAGTCGCTTTAAAAAAATTAAAATAAGTCAAATTAAGAGAAACAGCAGGAGAGTGTAACCTAGGCTCTAAAGTACAGGCTCAAGATACAACTCCGATTGATGCAAACTCACGCCTTTATCCCCGAAGGGGTAGGCAGAGGTGCTAGTACCCATATTTCGTCAGTTTAATTTTAGGTCCCAATGTGGCGGCGAGCCTATTGCCACTAACCAGGCACTTATAAACCTGCTATAAATACACACATAACTTCGAAAAGCATCGAAAAGTCATTGGTGTCTGCCATGGTAAACCTCGTCTCAGCAGTCCATTACTCTTACCACTAGGCTACCACTGATATTAGTAGGCTAAACGCAAACGAATTAAGAATGATCAACTATAACAAAGTTAATGATCAAAATTATTATAATTTACAGTGCAACCTAATAAACACACAAGTCTTTGCGTTTTGGAAAGTTAATCTCTAAACAGATGACATCTTTCGTGTAACAACTAGACTACAGCAATTAGTGGTAATTTTTCAATGTTTTCAAGTATTGAACGAAGGCGGGTGTTGGTTTAGTGGCTCACAAATCTCACGCTACCCGCTAGATGTATAGCTGTTCCAGTTAGCTGACAATAAATCGTATGTTTAGCGACGCGGTGACTTGTATAATTAACAATAGCAGCATTATACGCGATTTCCAAACTAAGCGACGCAACTCAGATCGTTTGTCACGACATAAATTGCTATTTATGAGGATTATCTATACTTAAATGGCGTAAATCGCTGTATTTGTATTACATTAGTAAAATTACTCCTTATTACATTTCATTGTTTAAGTTTGGTTAATACGACACGTATAGTTTTCAAGTGTTTGCTAAGTAACTGCCAATTTTTTTTTTCTGTTTGATATTTGAAATTAATTTGTCAACATAATATTATGCGTAGCCTAGTGGTATGGGAAATGGACTGCTGAGACGAAGTCTTGTGTTCGATCCTAGGTTTTACCATGGCAGACACCAATGACTTTTCGATGCTTTACGAAGTTATGTGTGTATTTTTCGCAAGTTTAAAAGTGCCCGGTTAATGGCAATAGGCTCGCCGCCACACTGGGACCTAAAATTAAACTGGTGAAACGTGGGTGCTAGCACCTCTGCCTACCCCTTCGGGGATATAGGTGTGAGTTTATGTTATGTTATGTTTGTCAACATAATATTATAATATTATATTAATACGTGGCAGCCTCTGTGGCGTGGCGGTAGTGAACACGACTGCTACGCAGGAGGCGCGGGTTCGATCCCCGCTCAGTGCAAATATTTGTATGCATGAATATGGGTATTTGCATTGGTCTGGGTGTTTCTATGTATAATATGTATGTATTTACAAAAAAAAAAAGTATTTAAGTATGTTTATCCGTATTCTAGATTCCATAACACAAGCTAGTTAAACTATGCTTACCATGGGTCTAGATAGCGTTGTGTAGAATGTTGTAGAATATTTATATTCATATTTATATTTATACGTTTTCAATTAAAAACAACATCTTATTCTTCTTTATCCAAAGTTTTTGTCTCGGAGTTTGGTGTTCGCTTTACCAGTCAAACTGTTTTGGCTAACCTTCGATATTTTCTGTGAAGTGACTACCATATGACCCCCATAACCCAAAGGTTATATCAAAGCCTTGCAGCTACATATACCAGTTGTTGAACTTTTTAGGGTTCCAATTACCCGTAACGACTGCCATAGATACAGGTCCCAGTTGCCCTTGGTACGGCAACCGGGACTGACGGCTTAACGTACTCTCCGAGGCACGACCAGACCAATTCAAATACCTATATTCATGCATACAATAACTTGCACTGAGCGGGGATCGAACCCGCACCTCCTTTGTAGCGGCCGCGTTCAATACCGGCATGCCACAGAGGTTCTTTCTCATCACTCATTTTAATATAGGATCATTGTATCAATTTCGAGAGTGATTGTATCAAATTGATAACTGATGGAATGTATCATTGTATTGAAATGGTAAGATTTGTGGAAACTTTTATGAAATTGATGTGTATTTTACCGCTTGTACGATGTACTGTACGATGGTGTGTGTTTAGAGGTTTGTTTGACATGATGCCCACGGCTACATTCTTCAACCACATGTTAAACTGAAATATTTTACACTTGGCTTTAAATTTGGCATCTTTGGAAACAGAGAATGAGTAGTACTCTCGGCGACTGTCCTATGTCGGTTTAGTAAAATGTTATCTCTATCGAACTATCAGTACCTATGATAACTTTATATAGTAGTTAAAACCGTTTTAGATTAGTAAAACTGACACTATAGTGTTTTAGTTTTAATCACACTACAAATATGAACCTGTACATATGCGCAACAGAGGGGAAAGACTAATCGATGCTAGCCGACCTTATCCGACTCTTATTTATCTAACCGCGAAGAACCAAATCAAATGCCGTGTACTGAACAATGTCTATTAAAAGTTAATCCTGAGATTCCTGAGACAGTCAAAGAAAATAGCTTCTAATGATTCTGCTTAAAATAGACAGTACCGACGCATTCCTTATAAATATTTATTTGGAATGCATTGTCAAGCAAGCTAGATCGCATTGTGTGAACGCGCTAGTCAATATTGTGAACGCTTTTGGTTCGCATTACTAATATTAAATTTATTTTATCTTCGATTGCTCCCGTTCCGATGTTATTAACTCTTAATTATTGTTATAAGGAACTTAAAACTAATCGAAAATCTTTAGATTATTGATATCATGTTCGTTAGTTACAGATGTGAAGATATGATTTATATTCCGTTTATCATCAATCATGGGATAAACTTATGAAGCAATACTTTTGATAGTCGCATTTGTAATACAGATTACTTAATATATTGTAATCATTTTTGTCATGATTAAACTCGTCAGTACTCAACCCGGACTCAGCCTCAGATGCATGGCTTGAGTGAAAAAAGTGCCCGGAAGGCGGCAATAGACTCACCCCCTATTACGTGGGACCTAATTTAATGATTGGTGAAATGTGGGTGTTAATTCACCTCTGCCGAACGCTTGTATGTATGTAAACTTTTTGACAGTAGTGTTCTGAACTCTCTATCAGCTCCATACATACGTACATACTGTCACACCTTTTTCCCAGTGGGGTAGGCAGAGAGCACAGTTTTCCACTTCCCACGATCCTGGCATACATCTTTCGCTTCTTCTTTCATAATTGTTTTCATACATGCTCGCCTGTTTCGGGTACTCTTGACATGTCCTTTCTTTAAAATGCCTTTGATCTGATTGACATATGTATGTAATCGCAAATCGCGCGCGCAAATTGTTCAAATCCTCTCATCTGTTGTTATTATGGAAGAGGCTTGACGTATTTGATTGGTTTTTGTTTAGTAAAAAAAATTACGTTTGTGTTCGCAAACCGCTTCCGTACTTTTCGCTGATGTTTTCTAATTTTTAAGGTGATCAACGCATAAACTTAATATATACGGGTCAACATATGTCAACATAACTGAATACAAACTTTTTTTAGAAAATAAAATTCAATTTAACAAAACATTGTTGTAACCCTCAACAAAACATTGTTGTAACCCTCAACAAAACATTGTTGAAACTCTCAACGATTGTTGAGTCCTGACATATCAGCTACAAAGTGCGTGGGTTTCAGAAATTACTTATATGAATTCTAATTCGCAAACATCCTTCTTAATGGACTGGAATAGTTTTATTATTTCAATTTTAAGAATATCATTTGATGATGATGAAAAATGCATTAATTTGAAACGTGAATTTCTTTCGAATTTAATTTATCTCATTACGCCGTACTCCAACAGAATATTTTATCTGTGCAAACCATCATTTTATATTGTCGTGGGGTATTTAAAAACAAATCTATTATAGTTGTACCTCATATTAAAAGGTAATGCTAAAATTCCTGCAAACACAGGTACATAAACGAACCACCACAAACAGTAAAGCTCATAAATAAGCCAATGCTATTCAGCTAACAATCGAGCTCCGATGGGCATTTGGTCAGATTCCGAGGCAGGCAGCCGTGGCAGCCACGTGTGCTCGCCTCTGCATGCCTCGCCTCGAATATGCAGCCCTTGCAACATGAATTTTGGCCCCTATGTCGAATATTCCATGCACAATGGACGCAAATAATGCAGAGAATAATGTGATACAGGTGAAATCAATTGTCGATAACCATTTGGCACTGACGTTGTTATGTGTGGTTAATGAATATTGTTAATAATTAAATTGTTGTATGTACACTTGTCGACAAAAATGGTTTAAATCAGAAATGGTACCTATAAAAAATTATAGATCTGGACGGGGTGTCTAACAGAAGAGAATTTCCTGTATTCAGGAGCTCAGTAGGTCAGAGAGTATAGACGTTCGAGGTAATTTCAAGCGTGAGTCTTTTTATTCTTTCTTCTCCTTTAGATTTAGTTTATGCGGCTTTTATGAGAGTGACTGCCATCTGACCTCCTAACCCTGAGAGGAAAGCCTGTGTCACAGCCTCGTCCGTCAGTCAACATGTGTACCGGTTTTCAGATGAGGTTGCTTCTATGAAATTGAGCTCCGAAGATCATTACATTTTTTTTAATCTTAACTGCGATAATTTGTTCACATAGACTGACATAGAACATTATCCTCATAGCAAATATTTCAATCTTCAGCCTGCGCCTACCTCAATGTATCTCTGGATGATCCTAAGGTAGACTGTCAGATAATGCCTTTGGTATTAAGTCCGCCGTACAATTTATTGTGTATAAAGTTTGAAAATAAATACGTAGGACACGACGGTATTTCCGTCCCAATTAAGCAGTTCGACTGCGAAAGTACCTCCACCCTACATAATATCACAGCTATAATAACCTCGCGTGGTGTTCCCGGCGATGAGTAGGGTAGCCAGATCTCACTGGAGAGTTTTTCTGTTCTCAGTGGGAAGACCAAAGGCTTGTCCTGATTTTGTGTTCGGCACTGACGGCACAGAAACTCTCTATCCTTACAGGTATGGGTGTGACTCCTCTGTTGTTACACACGTTCATAGGTCACGATAACCACTTTCCAACAGGTGGGCCGTGTGCTTGTCTACCTCCTAAGTTGTATAAATGAACATGAAGTTAATACATTACTTTTAACTTATAAAAATATCAAGTAGTGCAAAGCTGTGAACAGTGTACTGCGCTAGATTGTAATGGCGCCTAACCTGTCTCGTTTGTAAACTGTGTTGTGGCCTGTGGTTGTACGTTGCTGTGTTTATGTAGCCGTTGCTGGCCGTAGCTGACTCGCTAAGGTTTAATATTGTGCTGAAGTAAACTGACAGGGCCTAGGACAAGTTTATTAGCTGTAACTGACGTGCTATTGTGACATAGAATTTGAATATTGATTTTAATAGACCTATTAGGCCACTGTTATATACTAGTATCTCTATATAGATGGAACCAAAACGTCGTATTAGTATAATGGGCTATTTGACTATTTTTCTTATTATCTAAATATGACCAGTCTAAAATAACATAATCAACTGCTCAAGTTAAATATTCTTACGACAAATAGTTTAAAAAATATTTATTTTATAATAACTAATAATATTATTTTAATAATTAATTAATTTAGATAATATTTTCGCGTTCAATAAAAATACTGATTGTGCATCTAATTAAGTTCAGAATGATCACCACCCACCCCGAAATGGATAGGTTAGGTTAGAAGACTTATGTCTTTGTGGTAATTTTTTTTATAATTGGTTGCTAACTAACTACTTACTAGCAGTAGTTTGTTGGTGCTCAATCAGTATTTTTGATGTGAATTTGGATTATTTTTCGTACAAAATGTACCTACTCTTTTTGATATACGTTTAAATACCATCCTTTTAATTTTACGTTGCGTATACAAGTATAGAGCTCTTATTAAAAGTAATTTGTAATTAAATGAGGAATCAAAAATGTTACAATTTGGGACTGAATTTGATTGCTTATGTTTTGACTTACTTTGGGAATTAAAGATATTGAAAAGTCATAGTTAGAGTTTATATCTTATTTAGCAATATCTTATTTAGGAAGGCATATTTTTTCAGAACAAAATAACATATTAAGCAGTATTGGAAAGAATCGGACGACCTCGTCGTCTAATAGCCTATTATATTCAACATGCCTAGAATAAAATGTAACCTTTGTATAACATTAGATTATAATCTATCCCTTTGCCTTTCTGCCAGATTTCTTCAGCCGTTAGTTATAGCGTTATTGAATAACAAACATCTTAAAAAATCGATAAAGATGTGACAAATTGAATCAGTTCAAGTGGGATTCAATTTTTTATTATTTTTGGAACGGTTATATAGGACTATTTGGATGATTTAAGGCGTGGTTCTGTGGCTCAGTAGTCAGATCATAACCCCTGTATGGGAAAGATCGCGGGTTCGAATCTCGCCTGAACCGATCTATTTTTCCTATTTTAATCGTTGAAATAGTTAGCATACTAAATGCTTTGAAATTTCATGAATAATCACAAATTTTTACATTTATAACATTGGTTTTATTATTATAAGATTACTTACTATATCAAAGAAAAGGAGAAGCAAGAGAAGAACCACTTTCCATCAGGTGGGCCGTATGCTTGTCTGCCACCTAAGTGGTATAAAAAAATCGTCTCCTGTTACCACCGACATGTCACGAATCATTTGTCTGATTTCATGACCACAAGACTTAAAGGCTTCATGACTAGGTACAGGACGTAAAGGCTAAAATTCATGACAGCAGGACTTAAAGGCTAAAATTGGAGCGAACACTGTGTCTGTGTAGTGTCGTGACTCGTGAGGCGCTAATTATGACACAACGTAATTGCATCTTGCAAAACGTAAGCAATTTGTGTTAGCATTTACCTGCTCTAGGAGCACAGCAGCTGCTTTCCAACTAACTGCCATTCACAGATGCATGTACATTTGTTGGTAAAAAAACTACGTTTATAAAAACCGACTTCAAAAACTAAAAACTTAAGTTTAAAACCAAAATCCGACTATTAAAAAACCGACCACATTAGATATAGTGACATTAACATGTCACAATCACCAACGGACGACCAAGACGTTTCTAATGATATCTCATTTGTCAAGTTCTAATAAGTAGTTGAGGAGCTATGAAGGAACAGATGAAACTACATACATACATAGCCTGTCAAAATCATAACCCTCCTTTACCTTCGCCGTAGTGGGGTAATAAAATAACATACTCAATAAAGATAAGAGAACAATTATCTACTGAATTTACAGATCTGTTAGAACCCGCTGCTAGGCCGAGAGGCTAAATTATTTCAATTGATTGCATTCAAATAGTTCAGGCACAACAGACAATGTGCGCATGAAGGGTTCCGTACCGTTCTGTTGTTAGTATTTGTTCTTATAGCGGCTATTAATATATAAATATTTGTGGTTATAGTGGTGTGTATATCATCTGTATCAAAATAAACGAGATATTTACCATGTTTCATTGTTTCGAGTTTCCGATATTTCGGCGCTGTTGCAAGCACCATGATCACGGAGGAACTGGAGTAGAGGCAGTGACCATGATAGTTTAAATACCTATATCATCTGTGGAAATTTCAACTGCCTAGCTGTCACTGTCACTGTGTTATTGAGGTACAGCCTCGTGACAGACAAATAGTGAAGTCTTAGTAATGGGTATCCTTTTCCCTAAAAATATTCGTTTTTTTTTACGTGCGCATAATCCCCACGGATACCTCCCCACCGGAGCCGGTGGGAGAGGTTATGTCGGACTCGAACCGACTAAAACGCACGCCGCCTGTGGGTCATTTTGGTTGCCGAAGGTTAGGTTGACAGGCATATCCCTTGCACCCCGGCTGACGCAGGTCCATCTCTCACGATCTGGCCATCTCCTCGGGTGTGTGGGGACTACAGAGTCCCCAGCCCTAAAAATATACTTATGCATGTTGATCTGCATTCTACAAAATATGTTCGATATGTGATATGTTTTGATATGTGATATGTTTTGATATTTGATATGTTGTGATATGTTTGCAGCAAGCTGCAAATATATCACAATGATCCTACATACATATAATCACGCCTTTATCCCCGGAGGGTTAGGCAGAGGTGAATTAACACCCCATTTCACCAACCATTGTATTCGGTCCCACCTAATAGAGGGTGAGCCATTGTAGTATTCCGCTCACTACAGTTGACTCGAGCCATGCATCTGAGGCTGAGTCTAGGCTGTATATATCTATCTGATGTTTAACATCCCTTAGTCGCCTTGTAAGACACCGCATGGGAAGAGATGGACTGGCCCAAATTCCACTCTACCTGAAACCACGCGGCTATGATTCTTTTGTAACATTATTATCTTCATATAATAAACTGTTTATAAGGACTAAAACCTAGTGGTATGGGTAATGGACTGCTGAGACGAGGTCTCGGATTCGATCCCAGATTTACCATGGCACACACCAATGACTTTTCGATGCTTTTCGAAGTTAAGTGTGTATTTATCGCAGGTTTATAAGTGCCTGGTTAATGGCAATAGGCTCGCCACCTATTACATTGGGACCTAAACATAAACTGGCGAAATGTGGGTGCTAGCACCTCTGCCTACCCCTTCGGGGATATAGGCGTGAGTTTATGTTATGTAATAAGGACTTATTTTTGACCAAAGGAGAAGGAGGTTCTTAATTCGTCGGTTTTTTTGTTCATATATTACTCTATCACTTATATTATTCAATATAAATCTATTTATATATATAGAGAAACTTAATCTATACTAATATTATAAAGCTGTAGAATTTGTTTGTTTGAACGCGCTAATCTCTGGAACTAATGGTCCGATTTGAATGATTCTTTCAGTGTTGGGTAGTCCATTTATCGAGAAAGGTTTTAGGCTATGTATCATCACGCTTCTACTTAAGGTTCCGCTCCATTGATAATAAATGTTGACAAATCCGGCAATTTTACATACATATTTTGAAGACTAAAACGTACGGGCTCAAAGGGATATGAAGCTTCAAAATATACCCCGCGCGAAGCTGGGGTGGGTCAGCTAGTCGTTATTATAAGTAATATTAATATTTGTGTTGCGAGAAACAGTAGTTCCGCGACGTTACCAATTTGCTGCACGCATGGTAGTTGATATTAGGTACATTCTGCGGTCTATATAATCCGTAATATCTGTAATTAACTAGCCTACTTGTTATGAAGTTAATTATCCGATCCACGTGTATGTTCTGTGTACATATGAAGACATTTACCCTGACAAATTATCAATACCGAGAATCACTAAGAAAGTTTTAAATACAGGGAATTTATTGAAAAACTGCAACAGTGAACATTTAAGAAATGATATCACATTGAATTCTACCATTTTGTACTTCGATTATAACGAAAAAATATATTTTTTAAATTAAGAATTAGAATTTATTTTAGTAAAAATATTTGTCAAAGAGAACTTTTTTCACATTAAAAAATATATGTCTTATTTGCAATAATTTAAGTCTCTAAACATTATCAACGGTAATGGAGCTAATATCGCGTACTCTAAAAAAAAATGTTAGACTATCTAAAAATTACGAACGCTATGAAGAGTAGGAATTAATTAAACAATATTTTTATGAGAGTAGCTATACCACACTGAACCAGTGAGGTGGACAGTGGTATCTGTACTATTATACCCCTCTAACATTGAGATTAGGCTTGGGCACAGTGATGGGACAATTGACAAAAACAGGGCTGATTTGCATGATTGAGCAGCTCCACTGATCCGAGCTGGTTCAAAAAAGAAAAGGACCGATCAAGTACGAAAAAATTGAAGGAGGCTTAGTAAAAAAGTATTTAATAAACTCTTTTTGAAAGAGGTTACATCCTAAATAGCCTAAACAAAAAATAAGAAGCGAAAAAGTAATATATTTTATATATTTTGTTTTAGTTATTTTGTTATGTATGATTACGTTTTTATATGATAAACTGGAAGCCTAATAATAAAAGTGTCGCATCTGAACGTCCACCATTAAATTGTGTCCGCCATTATTGATATATTTTTTATCTACTAGATTTTTTTTAAGAAGGACTATAATGTATGATTAAGAAAATTTATTGTACATACTTCTTTCTCCACTACCTTCTGCTATATGCTACTATTTTTTATTATGTTTGATTGTATGAAAATTGATAGTTCTAAGTCACTAAAGTGTCATCAACCCATATCGAGAGTTATTTAAACTTCTAATTTTGTATTATTCAGCTCTCATGTAAATACTATTGTGTTATTATACGTTAATTGTATTCGTTTTAGGTAAGTGACAAATGGAAAGTATACCGCGGTGATCTGTTGTCACGATGCATCCAGCAGGGTACTACGCTAATCTTGGTAAGATAGTTCAAAATTACGACATATCAAAACCTTAATTCTGCGGCCACTGACAAACTATATGTGTAATTTGTTACTACGTTTGATCATTACGTCTCATAGACCGGATAGACTCATTGGTGTTGTAGAAGAGGAAATGCGAAACGTAGATCTCGCTACCGTAGATGCCCAAAACCGTGTGGAGAAGTAAAAGCTGGAAGGCGGTCCCCGAATTCTGAGGTGAAATCCTCTGATGGGATCAGGACTAACGCGAAAATTATGTGATTGATGATTTTTTATACTTTTTATACGACTTAGGTGGCAGACAAGCCTACGGCCTACCTGATGGAAAGTGTTTACAGACGTGTGCAACACTAAGGGAGTCACACTCACGCTGCCAACCCTGTAAGCACAGAGAGTATCTGTGCTGTCAGTGTATATCAATGAATGATTATGATTATCTTAGCGTTCTTCCGCCGTTTTCGATAGCTTCAATGTTTTCGCCTAGGAGTCTTGGGTCTGCATACTCTTCCTCCTTCTGCTTTAGTTTACATGACTTTTATGAAAGTGACTGCCTCTGACACTCTGACCTCCCTCCTAAGATGAAAGAGCCTCATCTGTCAATCAGTAAGTGTACCGACTGCAGATAAGGTTGGCTTATTCTAAAGCATGATTCTGTTGGTGCCTCGTAGACTCTCATTAAATAGTTAGGACTTTAGAATTTCTTTCAAGATACGACATACTTATGTTATCTTCACTATCGGACAATTGGTTATATGAGTCGGAAAGCGAGAGCCATATAAATCTTTATGAATGCTATACGCAAACCTACGCGTCGAATATTATATTTCTATTTAAATAACAATCAATACATTGTTACATGAATACTTAATCCGTGACTTAACGGGTTTGGTGTATTATAAACGTGTTATTCCTTCTAGGTATTTTCATTTGTGATTGATTTTTTTTTAAATTCTCACTGGAGAATTTGTGCTGTCAGTGGGAAGACTAAAGGCTTGTCCTGCTTTGTCTTCTACACGGACGGCACAGAAACTCTGTACTTACAGGGTTGGCAGCGCGAGTGTGGCTTCTCTGGTGTTACACATGTCCAAAGGCCACGGTAACCACTTTCCGGTGCGCCGTGTGCTTGTCTGCCACCTAAGTGGTATAAAAAAAAACGAAATTCTAGGAATTAGGTACTACACAACGCTATTTATATTCAAATTTTCTATAGAATAAGAGGTCTAGAAAGCGTATAAATGACGAATATGTGTAACAACAAATTCCACCAAGTGTCATTAATCTACAGTATAAATAATCGTCCATTTGATTTCAATTTATTTATAAGTTGAAACTTGGGGTTTAGTTTTCGATGCTACTTGTAGATAGTAAATATTAAAAAAAACACATATGATTAATATTAGTGTCCACGAAAGCATCGTGATAAAATATTGTTGTTTATGATATGGCAAAAAATATATATTTTTTTTTATATAATTAAATCATTTCCCTTACCAATGTAGAGCATAGTTCACACTAAAAAAAATAACATCACTAAGCCCAAACCGGCTATTGAACTCGGGACCTCACGACTAAACGCAAACATAAGTACAAGAAATCTGTTTTAAGATGCGTTTCAGAAACTGAAAGCCAAATTGCTGGTGATACTGAAATTTTAGATAACACGCGTTATCAGCTTTGTGAAAACGCAAAAACGTGTAAAATAAAATATTTATATTGATAAAGTTATTAAAAACAAAGCTCTTGTTTAGTGACCTTTTGTACCAGTAATGGAAACGGTAGCAAAGTTTACTTAATATGAGTAATAATTTTACGACGGCTGATAAGCGACCTGATAAGGCAGAGACATAATAATATATAAAACATAACATCACTATTAAATCATCTGTGGCAACATGTGCGCATCTGTTTATCGGGACGCTTTTACTTAAATAATGACTATTCAAGATATATTTTTTTTGTACCACTTAGGTGGCAGACAAGCACACGGCCCACCTGATGGGAAGTGGTTACCGTGGCCTATGGACATGTGTAACACCAGAGAAGCCACACTCGCGCTGCCGACCCTTTAAGCACGGAGTCTCTGTGCCGTCAGTGTAGAGGACAAAGCAGGACAAGTCTTTAGTCATCCCACTGACAGCACAAATTCTCCAGTGAGCTCTGGCTACCCTACTCACCGCTGGGAACACAATACGAAGTTATAATAACCGCGGTATTCTGAAAGGCGGAGGTACCTACTTTCAATTGGGCGGAAATACCGCCGTGTCCTACCTCCTATAATTTTTTTCTTACCCGTAGATTTACACATACAGGCGACATGTTACCTTTTCTGTTACAATATTTTTCAAGTGGTTAGAAACTTTTAAAATTTTCAGCATACCTACCACTAAGGACTGATTCTCTTACCTGAGTCTATGTTACCCGAAAACTATAACGTGTAACAAATGAATTCACGTAACTTTGTGTGAATATTTAGTACCTATTGAACAATATGCGATAGATTTTTTTTTAAATGTTGGGTGACCCATTTCTCTAGAACTCAATTGATAATTTTACAAAAATTGACAGCATCGCCTCTGCTAACCGTACTATATATTTCATGAAAAGACGCGCGCGCATCACAACTCGAGAGGCCCCAAATGCGGCTCCGTGGTAGTGTTAGCATGCAAACACGGGCGTAATATTAAATTATAAGTAAAAAATTAATATATCATTTTTTTATTGCTTTCGGGCATAGTTACCGATACTGATCAACCCCCCAAAGTACTGAGAATTAATTTTCTTACACCTCATATAAACAGTTAATCTTCATGTCATGAATAAATACGTTGACTTCTAGAGGTAAGCGTGTGCCATTGACGAAGACAATATCATCAATTACAGTCAAGTGAGATGGTGGTCAACGCGTCACAATGTTTACGAATCCGTCGATTCGTCAGAAGAATAAGAGTGTTTACGAAAGAAATATAATATTAAAAAAGTCTTCGGCCGATGGCAAATTTCAGTCACATTAGATGTGTCTAGCCAGTCCCAAACTCGGGGACACTGACGGTCTCCGCAATAGTCTTGTTGAGGTCCTCCATTATGCCGGTTTTGGGGTACAGCGGATACAATAGCAGGCGGGCCATTAGTTTTAGAGGTGGGCCATTAGTTGTAGAGGTGGGCCACAGTCACACACAACCCCCACTGCATCAATATTGTGTTATAGGTACTTACGTTAAACAAAAATAAATAAACGGTAAACATGCAAAATTTTATGAAACAACACTCAATTTAATAAATTACGCTTATTACCGAGAAATTTTATACATATGCTGTTCTACTGCCGTGTATATAGGTATACAAACGATGTGGAAAAATGCAGTAATTGTTAATAATCAAGAATGGAACAGCGGTCGATAGCACGAGGAGCCATTTTCAACCATTTACGCATTAATTCTATTATACAGGATGATTTTATGGATTACTCGTGTTTTGTTATTCCCCCGTTTTCGATTCACCCCGCAATTGTTTGTTTCACAATAGCGTGACACTATTTTAAAAATAAAAAGAAGTCAGAGGCAATCGCGACTAAACCGAATTTTTGCTAATGGGTTTGGATGCCCAAATCAAATCAAAAGTATGAGGATTAGCGAAAAGTTCTCAAAAGAGACTCGGGCACGATTTAATAGGATTGATTTTACACCTTTGCGTAGTTTTATTAAATATTCTCATAGTGGCGGATTTAGCCATCAACGTTCAGAAAAGCTCACCCTGTAGTCAGGTACGTTACTTTCAACTTTTTAAACGGTTTACTTTGTATTTAATTGTATAATAGGACTTAGTGCATTTAACTTGCAACAAAAAAGAACAGGCTGTGTGTGTGTATGTATGTGTGTGTGTGTGTATTTGCGTATGTGTGTGTATTATGATTTAAGGCATAATCCACAGAATATCCGCTCCAGAATTAAGAATAAGTTAAATTTATCTGCGTGTGAAAGTTAATTCTTGTATAATGCACAAAAAGTGATTGAATTGAGATTTTCAGTCAATATTCAATCACTTTAATTCATGCTTTATACGAGAATTGACCTTCAGACTTCTACACGTGGATAACAATTACAAGTTACCGTTACATTCACAATTACAAGTGAAGACATAAAACGTTGTGAAGATAAATTTCCTCACAAGCAATGCTCACGTGTGTGCACCATCACATCAGACCTAATATGGTCAAATGTACGCCCATCATCCTCTATTACAAGGGTGACGGACGATAGGTACTGTCCGTGTTTGTAAAGGGCTCTCTTCACGCATTCTCGCCATTGTCCTTACCTACAATGGTCATTTCATTCCTCTGTGTTTTCAATGTACACCACATTCTGTTTATGACTGAAAGATAGCTTGTATTTACGCGCAGTTTTATCTATGTTATTATAAGTTTACAAGATTTGGTTGGTTGGTCTGTTTGCTACTTTTCCGAGGATTATAAAAAATGTAGGTAACAACATTATGGAACCTATAATACAAGCTAGTTAAGCTATGTTTATTTTAGATTTAGGTGGTTATTATAGAATGGCACAAAATTTTAATAAATTAAGATCATCCTTAGAGGTTGTATGTATTTTACTTCACTAGAATGACGGTATTATAAAATGTAAAAATAATATTATAAATGTGTTAGTTACTATCTGTTTGTTACACTTTCACGTCTAAAACACTGAATCACTTTGATGAAATGTGGTACAGATATAAGTTAGATCTAACGCAAGGACATAGGCTATGTTTGCGATAACCGACAGCATCTGATGAGGCCGCTAAGCTGAGTGCCATCATTGTAACATTACTTAGTATCTGTAATAGTGACCCTCTCTCCTGAGACTTTGCCTTTAGCTTACCATCAGGCGAGGTGAAGTCAAGTTGGCGTGTCCTAGATAAAAAACAAAAAACTTCGATATTTTCCATGAAGTGAATACCATCTGACCTCCCCAACCCTAATCACCTTAGGGTTGTGAAGGTCAGATGGTATTCATCGAAGCATTGCAGTTACCAGTTATTAGACTTTTTAGGGCTCCGACTCTCCATAGCTACTGACAACCGGGACCAACAGCTTCCGAGTCACGACCAAACAAATATCCAAATTTATGCATACAAATATTTGCACTGAGCGGGCATCGAACCCGCGCTTACTGCATAGTGGCCGCTTTCAATAACGCCACACCAAGGAGGTAAATAAATATTCTACAACATTGTACACAACGCTATCTAGACCCATGGTAAGCATAGTTTAACTAGCTTGTGTTATGGAATCTAGAATACGGATAAACATACTTAAATACTTTTTTTGTTGTAAATACATACATATTATACATAGAAACACCCAGACCAATGCAAATACCCATATTCATGCATACAAATATTTGCACTGAGCGGGGATCGAACCCGCGCCTCCTGCGTAGCAGTCGTGTTCACTACCGCCACGCCACAGAGGCTGCTAAAATGAGTTTTGCCTTATATGAAACCTATCGTTCCATAACCGCGTCCTCGAATGACTAACAGTACGTTTAACATGTAGGTTTTATATAGATATTAAAGAATTACTTTATAGTTGTAATTTTTTTTTCCTTCTATGGCGATAGTTGTAATTTGTCATGACACTTAACTTATGTAGTACAAATTATTATCAAATGTCAATTATTATAAAATAACTTGAACTATCATCTGATTTTATTTGTCTCATCTAACATATGTGAATGTAGCATACAATGAAAAGAGATCACTATTGATCTTCGCTTTATTCGATAAAATGTCTAACAGTGTTTTAAATATTTTTTTAAATGTGATAAGTTGGAGGGACTAAGCGTTTGGGGGTTAAGTTAATTACTGATTTGTTGTTATAAATATTAAGATAATACCATCTCTTTTTGGATTACTACGCTATAATAAATAAATATTCCACGACATTCTACACAACGCTATCTAGACCCATGGTAGGTAAGCATAGCTTAACTAGCTTGTGTTATGGGATCTAGAATACGGATAAACATACTTAGATAGATAGATAGATAGATAATTCTTTATTGTACACCAATAGATTACAGAAAAACTTGTAGTTAGCATGCATACAGTTTAATGTACAATGGGCGGCCTTATCGCTGGATACTTTTTTTTTTTGTAAATACATACATATTATACATAGAAACACCCAGACCAATGCAAATATACATATTCATGCATATCAATTTGATATGTGAAGTAGAAAATACATTGGTCCAGGTTGCCAGACGAATATTATTCATTCTGCAGCATACGTCACGGGTAGTTGCAGTACTAAAGATCCGTCAACGTATGACTATAGAACTGCGATATCCTCAGTAGATTGTGGAGGTTAGATGACATATTTATAATCTAAGGTTATATGGTAGTCGCTTCACGACAAATATCGAAGTACGGGCCTTTCGTAGACTGGAAAACCGACCCAACTTAGTCGGGAAAACGGTCTAAGTACAGATAAACAAGAATAATAAGTTTTACTACCTACTTGTATATTATGAATGACTATTAATATCTAATGGTATCATTCAATGTAATTGTATTGTTTTATTATCTATCATATTATGTCATTTACTTCACACTCAACTCGACTTACTGGAGTATGTAATTACATTTTTTAATTTGCGTGTTAACAAGGCAATAAAGTAAGCACCTATTATCAATACAGTCGTAATCTTATTAAACTTAAACTTTTTTATTTCTTCACATAAATAGGTATACATCATACATAAATATTCTTCACTTCATGTAAACTTACGTTTTATAGCCTTTATTTTTTACGTGCGCAAAATCCCCACGGATACCTCCCCACCGGAGCCGGTGGAAGAGGTTATGTCGGACTCGAACCGACTAAAACGCACGCCGCCGGTGGGTCGTTTTGGTTGCTGAAGGTGAGGTTGACAGGCATATTCCTCGCACCCCGGCCGACCCAGGGTCATCTCTCACGATCTGGCCCTCTCGTCGGGGGGCGTTTTATAGCCTTAGTTTTATAATATTCTAAACTAAACGGCCCTACCCAGGGTGAGACCCTTGGGATACTTCGAAACTCTGTCTCTTTACGCTTGCAATTTATCAAATTTATAATAATTAGTGATAATTTCCGAATTTGTTGACATTTATGTTTCTGTTCCTCTCATTTGAGTAGTAGCGTAATGAAATAAAGCCATATATAGCCATCCTCGATAAACGGACTATTCAACAGAATAAGAATTTTTCAATTCTAACCACAAGTTCCTGAGATTAGCGCGTCTAGCCTAACAAACTTTTCATCTTTATAATATTAGTATAGATTTAAAATTGATAATACATACATACATACATATAATAACGCCTTTATTCCCGGCGGGTCAGGCAAAGGTGAATTAACACCCACATTTCACCAATCATCGAATTCGACCCACGTATTAGGGAGTAAGCCTATTGCTGTCTTTCGGGCATTATTAACTCGAGACATACATCTGAGGCTAAGTCTGGGCCGTACATATCTATCTGATGTTAAACCGCCCTTAGTAGCCTTGTACGACATCGCATGGGGTAGTCCAAATTCTACTCTGCCGGGAACCACGCGGCGGATTATTATATAATTAACAATAACATACCCTATAAAGCGATGTAGTAAATTTTGTTTCAATGTTGATAATAAGTAGGGTACAACGGATCTTGGCTTGGCGCCGCCGCGGTCTCGACTTGTGACGGTCAAACCTTTCAATGTTTTGTAACATTTAGTTTTATTATTATTTACATTAGACCTTTACTTTACCCTGTAGAAAATAACTAGGCTTTTGCCTGCCACTTCGCCCGCGTGGATCTCTTATCTGCGATTCTACTCAATCGATTGCAATCAAACAAATAAAGTGAGATTTATGTCTGACGTATTGATCAGACTTAAAACAAATCAAAAACATAGACTTTTTAGTAAAACAAATCGCATCAAAATCCGTTCAGTAGTTTTTGCGTCCATCACGAACAAACATTTCCAATTTCTATACAAATATAAATTCAAGGAATTCAATTTTACCCCATTAATCAAATCTTATTCTGATTTCTAGTTATAATAATTATTTTTTTAACGTGAATCGGAGCATGACTTGTAGAAAATCCTTATATTTTAACAGGACATTTATTAACTATTATTTATTTCTCTTATTATATTATAATAGTATTGATAGATTATTTACTGTAAATTATTAAACAATTTATAGGAAAATTACAGAATGAGTAATGTGGCTTAGCGTCATAGAATGAAACAACGATATCACAATTCTGGGGTTCTCAACATCTGGAATGGTCTTCATTGTTGGATTTTACCCTAGTTTCTTACCATCCGGCAGGGTGTAATCAATTGACAGCTCACTTGTTTCCTTCTTCCTACAGTCCCGGGTCCTTTAAGCGGAGCTTCAAAAAGCATCTGATTAGGCCGTCAAGCTGAGTGCTAACATTGTAACATTACTTAGTGTCTGTAATGGTGACCCTCTTTCCTGAAACTTTGCCTTTAGCTTACCACCAGGCAAGGTGAAGTCAAATTGGCGTGCCCTAGATAAAAAAAAAGTTTCAAACAAAGTGTGTACATATTTTAATAGAATAACATATATTTATCAATTAAATTTATCAATAACATACAATATAGTTATCACAGACCGATATCCATTAAACAAATGTGAAAACTCCCCGAATCACTTAAGTTAACCTATTCCAATCCCCCTTTGTAACTGGTACAAATGAGTGGAAATACAAACAGGCCCTTCTAATTGCCGTAGTCAGGTTGCCTGTAATGAACCGGGAGTCTCGAGCCTCGATTGATTGGCCAATTTATACGCCACTAACAGCCCCGCAGCCCCACAGCCCCGCCGAAACTGTTTGCTAGTGGAAGCGGTTCTTATTCATTCAATTTGCAATTACAAACACCATTTGACTACTGACTTGAAGGGATTGTTTTAGAAGTGGAAATCTTTTGAACTATGGCACTTGAAATCTGTTGAAATTTAATGAAATGAAAATTTGAATGAGATAACTCGTAATTGATATTTTTATTCAATACGTCTTTAGATGGAGGCCTATCATAGGCGATCTGAACAACTCTCTCAGTGGTTGCCATAACTATAACTCAGGCTGGTAGGTCAGATGACAGACATTTTCTAAATAGCCGATAATACCAGACCACATCATATTTAAGTGGACCCCGGAACCCGATCGCTTGAGATACGACCGAGACTTGGCAGTCTAACTGCAGATTTGGCTGAATTTCGATATTTTTCGAGAAACGACTGCCATCTGACCTCCACAACTTAAAGGTGACATCGAAGCATTGCAGTTAGACCAGTTCTTGAACTTTTTAGGGCTTCAGCCGTAACGACTACCATAGATGTTAACGGATTAACGTGCTCTCCGAATCATGATAAGACTCACGCAAATACCCATATTCATGCATACAAATATTTGCAATGAGCGGGGATCAAACCCGCGCCTCCTGCTTAACGGCTGCGGTCATTACTGCCACGCTACAGAGGTAGTCAATTACCTAAATATGGACTTTTAAATACACCTCTACCTACCCATGAAAGGGTTATACAGGTGTGAATATATACAATCTTTCACTATCAGCGGATGCGGGCTGTGTGATGGTAAAAGGTTGATGGCTTGTTTTCCAACTAAACTCAAACTCCATCCAATTATTCAGAGTAAAACTTTTTTACGAAGACACTTTTTTACTTTTTTCGGCCGATGTTGACAAAAAGAACAAACAGAATTAACTGTTTACGTCATTGTTGTGGTGTTTCGAATTTTTCTTGGTCCATCCAAGTAGTTTTTAACTGTGGATATTCCGTGGAGACAACTTTAAAGAAAGAAAGAAAAATGCGTTTATTTTTCATAACTGCAACACATAAAAACGGTTCATTACAATATATCTTAACTTATAATATAAAATTTAAATGAGTAATAAAATAAATAAATAAATAATAAAAAGTTGTAACGGCAACACTATCTTACTGATACTGTCACTTTAACTTAGTTTTATTTAATATTATTTCTTTATTTGGCTGCTTAACATTAGACAGATATATCAACCCAGACTCAGCCTCAGTTACACAGCTCGAGGTAACAATAGTGCCCGGAAAACGGCAATAGGCTCACCCCCTATTACGCGGGACCAAATACAATGATGGTGAAATGTGGGTGTTAATTCACCTCTGCCTAACCCTCCGGGGATGACGGCGTGATTATATGTATTTCTTTATTGGAGTATTCTAGGATATGTATTTACTGTATGCTGTATGGAATTTTTAGTGAGATACCTACTGATGATACTACTGATGATACCTACCGTATTTATATATAGTTTTAATATGGCTTTAAATTTTACAAGGGTAAAAACTTGCACCATTTTGCAACAGTCGCGGCATTTCACCACCAGTAATGTAAAAAAATCTAACGATATTTTCCAGTCATTCGTATTTGAAAACCCTATAAGGAAGTAACAATACTGTATAACTATAAAACTTGATTGTTGTCACTTAGTAGGTTTAGAAATTGATTATCTAGCCGGGCACAAACCTGTAATTCCCTGTAAACCTTTAAAAGAAATCTTTAAACCGTAAAATCGTATTTCCAATTGAAAATTGCAATTTGAAAAGTTCTAACTTTAGAATAGATAGGTACTTCAACAGTAAGCGTTTTTAATTGAACATATTTCTTTATCGACTTTCATTTAAAATATGCCAGCAGGTAGAATAATGTCTAAAGACTAACTATGACAATAAATGTAGTTACTACGTAATGACTAATTGATTTCCTGTAAATGGTAAAAAGATGTAGTTTCCCTTAGTTTTATTGGTAGTTTTAAACTAATTGCATACCTTAAAAGAAAGCCGAAGCTATTAAAACTGCTTGCTTTATCTTCACTTCTTCATTCCTGTATCAAGCAAAGTAAATTTAGCTTTTTGAAAACGTAAAAGGTGTTTACGAGCCTGGTAGATAACTGGATCCAAAATATAAAACTGATCAAATTTAATTCCCGCAAAGCGGCTTTAAAAAAGTCAAAAGACATTACAGTTAGGGCTTAGATTATGGTAGTCTGAGAGTTAGGCTTTGTTACCCACAATGTAACATATTTTTGTTGTGCAGATTTAAATCTGATATTGTTACCTAGATTTCACCTACCTGATGTATAGAATTAGTATTATATAGACTCGACGACGAACGTAGTGTACGGACAAACCTTTCTGGTTTTTGTTACACTACTAAGGCATTAGACCCAATGTATGTATTTCTGGTTAAATAAATAATTAAAAATATATAAGGGATGGAGATGAAATACTTGGCGAAGTTCTTGGGGTGTTGCAAACCTTTGCTAGCCCCAGCGAGGTGAGGTGGTAGGGCGAAAGGATAGTATTCAAAATAGTTACAAATAAATATCTATATTTGTAATAACGTTGAACTTGGAATTCTGTGAATTAGTAATGGATACTATAAAATAGCGCATTTGACATTTTGCAAGAGTTTTTTCCTACGCACCGTTATTATAAATGTAGGATGTACAGGGACCCACCAACATCCTTAAAGCATCAACCTCACCTCCAAATCGATACACCTGCTAAATAACAGACGAGGCTCTAGCGCAGACTTTCTTCTCAAACTAGGAAGATCAGACGTCAGTAACTGCCAAAAAATCCAAAAAAACATAAGCAACCCTTAGGCTCCAAAGTTGTTGCGTCCAATCCTTGGACGTAACTGGAAGCTATAAGAATAATCGGCGAACCGATGTTAGCAACATCGCAGCTCACTTCGGGGTTTAGGCGCTAGGCGCTAGACTCAGGCGCATGAACATTCTCGCAACAAACACCGAGTTTATCGTGCGCTCATAAAACCATGATTTATAAGCATCGCCTCACCATGGGCTCGTGCAATAAAACTGTCGCATTGTGCCATGTGGTTGAGTCGTGCCGTTTCTATCGCATGCGTCTTATTTATGCGCTAAAATGTGTTTCGTTCACCTGTAATTTGTGCATAAATGTTTTAGCAATCTGTTGGAAGTTCTAGTGATGAAGAATAGTAAGGGTGTTATTAGGAGATCTTCGGGGCCCAAGCCCACTGCACCTGCAGCTTGGTACACATGCTCGCTTACATGCCGATGGTCAATTACCAATCGCTCTCGTAAAAATCAAGATAAACCAATGATGGAGAAGTATAAGAATGAATTCTAGCTCCAAAGTGCAAGTTAATTGAAATTCACAATGTTGATCACAAGACAGCAATAAGATCATCCCTATGAAATCTGTAGTACCGTAAATGCAGTTGCATCCCCCTTTAGTGATACCAGATATCCACCATTTTATAGTTTACACCCCTGACCAAAACAAAACTCACTGTTACGACAATGCCACAAAAAAATAAACAATACGTTTACCGACCGTTGTCGAAGTTATTGACAAACGCGGCCACCTGATTTTATCACAGACTGACCTCCGCTCTTTTAACGAGCCTTAATAATGAAAAGTCGGGAAGTGTAGCGGATGCAGTGAGTGTGCAGCGTGCAAGCGGCGCACTCCGGACGCCTTCACCGCCCGCGACGTGACATAACACGCTTCGCCCCGCCCACGCGCTCTCGCTCACTCGTCCACCGTGCGAGCGGGACGCGAACACACCCTCCGTCGAAGCCTCCGCGCGGCAGTGTTTCTAAGAAAACCCAACTGTTATTATCGCCCGCGGTTTGTTCTCGACCTCTCGCCACTTTATTTTGCTCCACTCATGAATGAATCTCGCCCGCAGGTGCGCTCCCTCGGGCGCTAAATTTCGTCAGCAATTATTCATTTCTAAAATGGTATGTATGGTTGCACGCCAATTTTCAGCACGCCATTTCCAGTGGCTGATGCTGCTACGCTTTTGTTCAAATTGAGGACTTCACAGGAAGTTGTGATTTGGAAGCGCTTTCTCATTATGCTGATTAGCCTTTTCTTAAGGTGCTGTCAATCCGCCAGATTCGTTTCACGAATGGATAAATGCCCGCCAGAGCAAATTCAATCAGATTGCTATTGGCACTGATGCATGCGATAATTTCAGTGTGCGAGGAGATTTAGTGATGGTTGCCAATGATTGTATAATCGTAATGGATTTGTGATAATGTACCTAATGTCAACATTTCTACAATATTAAAGCAATTCTACTAGAACGTCTGGTTGATGACAGAATAGCTCAGCAAATTGACATAAAAACACACTTGGCAACAGTTAACGAACTGATTTACGTTGACACAACAAAATATATTCTAAAATATTAAAATTAAGAACGCCCATCGCAATTTTGAAGGAAAATTTACAACTATATTATCTATTTGTATTATCATACCAAGAAAAACCAGGTCCGGTTACTATAAGGCCAATTTACATTTTGTTATCGGAGCTATAAGCAGCTATTGAGAACTTACATCGCCTTTGACCTACAATTTAAAAAACTCATAAGTCCTCCTCCTTTACAAAATAAGTTATTCTTATTCGCCTTTTGAGATACATCTAATAAACCGTCTTTATTTCTTCCCATAATCTATAAATTGTCAATTTATAAATGTGCCATCGATTGATATAAAGTAAGGAAGCAATCCTATCTCGGACAGAGATGTTTCTGTTCTGTTCAATCATAAAAGGCTCTGTTACTGTGGTGTTAAGGCTATGATTGGCGTCGTTTCGGCACTGGAAGTGGACAAACCGGTTGCCGCACAAGCTTCGGTAACAGTAGCCTTAACGATTGTTGGACCACGATCGAATTATACCTTGTTCCGATTTGTATGCAACTGAAACAAGCCGGGTAACCACGCCGGTACACACGTTACTTCTTTGACACTTTCTCAATGAACACTTAACTGAGTGTTCATATTGTGTGACAGAGTTTTCAATAAATATTCATAATTTTGTGTACAATGAATAAAATTAGGACCACATGTCAGCTTTGCGATAAATATTTGAGGCCGTTAATGTCTATCTTATTCCGCTATAACTTATTTTTATATTAAAGTGATAACGAAGCTAATTTATTTTATTTGGAAGTTGGGAAACAGAAATCTTTTTAGACATTATCAGCAATTTTAAATACATTATACATTTTTACCGCTATAGTAATAAAATTGAGGATTAGTGCGAGATCATACGATTGTTGTGTGTCGTAATTGATTTGTCACATTTGAGACAAGAATCAAAAATGAATAACAAGACCTAAAATAGACGAGTTCGAAGATATTGGAACTAGCCAAAAAATTTGCATGTCTTCCTATAGAATACTATTGCCAACTGTATAGCTGTGATGTCAACACTACAACAGAGTTATCGACAACCTATTATCTTTAAAAATAGACCCATTAACGCTAAAGGCACGCTTGTACTTTTTTGACATACATAAAACACTGATGTAAGTGATTGAGATTTAAAGCTAATATTTTAAACGACTGCTTGTACACAATAAATTGAACAAACAATTAACGAGACAGCCGTGCAGAACATTATGACGGCGCGGTGGTCCCATTTTTGCACTACTTACAAGCTTTATAATTTGTTCTAACGATTCACAGAAACACCCGCAAAATTAAAAATACAAATTTTAAACGTCAACTTTGATGTTCAATTTTATTAACGTGTAAGAGGCGTGCGTTTTCTCTGCGGACAAGTCGAGGCAAAAACACGTAATGATTCACTGAGACGCGATCATTTCCACCGAGTTGGAAAATTCCTGTAATCGTATGTAGACTTTCTTCAGCAATCTTTGCACTCATAGATAATCACACACGGCACGTGTTGATATTTTACCGCGTATAATACAAAAATAGGTATCGGTGCAAATAATATCTGTATATATTGTGCAGTTTTATACAAGTCTGTCAAATCAGCAAATGAACGGCTCATAATCTTTTCATTTGATGAGATAAGTACAGTGATGACAGTTCGCTTGGTAGGTACGCATTTTATTAGTTAACTTACGTCTGTAGAACATTCCTAACTAACGTTTTATCGTCGGTAAGATAAGGAGACCGAAGCAGTGGTGACATCACCACGACTCAGGCCGTGTCTTGATAAAGAAAGTGTTCAGTGGGTAACCTTTACGTGATAAGATAAAAATAAAATCTGCTAATTCACAATAGTAGCTGTCGTTTTAGCAGACTGGGAAAGTTATCACTGCCGTTCTATGACTAATTACGATAGAAACTTTAACACCCGTTAATCAAGTAGTCTAACGAAGGCCAGTAAACTAAATCCTAATTGTTAACAGTATCAGTCCAAACAAAAATAAAAAGTTGTAATGTATGACTTCCCTGAGTTTTGTGAACGGCTGCTTTGCTGAGGCGATGTCTACTTGGCACAGACAAGAGAATATCGGATCGAAACTCGAAATCTCAAACCTGTTTTCTTAAATCTCTTGTCCTTATCTGGAACACGACAGTGCATATTCTTGTTCTCTGTCTGTGAGTCACAGTTTCTACGTATCACATCGGCCAGTCGCTCTACGCACTTCATGGCCACTCGTTCAACTTCGTCACGCTTTGGCTGCTATGACTGGTCAGTTAATGCGACAATAAATTAATGTTCAATGTAATAAGTAAATAGATTTAAAAAAAATCTTGTATCGTTGAGATCCGTTCATACAATTCGAAACCAAAGTCCGGTGTTGTTATGGACATTTATTGACTCAATTGACACATAGTTTATTAGTTGCAATTCAGTATTGGGAGCAGTAGAAATTCTAAATATACATAGGTATAAAATAAACAGTATGCAGTTGTTTCTAAACTAACGTTAAAATATAGCGTCAATTAAATTAGCAACTGTTACTGTACCGATAATATAATTGACGATAAAACCGAGTGGCGTGTGATACTCCAAAATGTTAAATTTTGGATCGTCATCGCTTCCAAAAGCGTCGTCCGTCCCAGGTGAAAGGACGTTTTATTTGTCATCATACCGTTGAGATTAAGAGAAAATTTACAACACTTTAAACGTTTATGTGCCATTTGGCTTGTTTTCATATAAACATTCTGCATTCGCCTGTACGGACTTTATTTTAAAACTTTCTTAAGCGGATACTGAATGTACATTACTTTACAGTGTTATTATATAAATAAACACTTCTATGAAAACGAAGTTTATACAATACGAGTGAAGAACAAATATTTGTTGATCTATGTATGGCGCTAGTTTGGTTAGTGCGACATTGACTGAGCCCATGGTCAAAGTCAATTTGTTAGATATTGATAATGATTCATTTTTTGTTTATTGATATAGCGAGTGGCGCCGACCATGGTACACGCTCGGAGGTGTAGAAAGAGAAAGGAAACTTATTCAAAAGTAGGTAATGTTTTTGCTGTTCTTGTTGCGTTGCGGCACAAGCGGCCCGGGCGCATGCGCGTGATTCATCAGCGCGTGGGCGGAGCTTATTGTGTTCACTTCTATCTATTCACACTAGATAAGTTTGACTTTTTCTTTTGGCTTGATCCTCTGACAAACTTACTATCGTTTTTGTTGCGCGAGCATAATAAATTGCGTTGCGCACAATGTACGTACATTCTATACATTTTATAATGATTTCATTTTCATTTAATTATTGTCAAGCTGAATAGCTGAACTATTTCCAAATAAACACAATAGCGGAAAAGTCAACTGAATAGAATTTGAAACAGTGGTTCATTAAAACCTCATTGTTGTTCTATCTCATAGTGTTATTTACCTTTCACTGCGTCGCTGGGGTCTTCTACGAGGACCGGTCGCCTTTTTATATTAAAATAGTTCCTTTTACACTACCTGCTTTGTTTACAAAGGTGTTTTTTAAAACAGTTTATTTTACTTTTCTTGAGGATTTTATTTCTTTATCTCATCTTAAGCTTTTTGATTTTTTTACTTCCAACTGTCATCCAGATTGAACTCCTTAGTTCCTTGTAGTATGCAAATTGCAAACGCTTACCTTGATACTTATTTCAAAGATTTTATCCGACTGTTCTTTAAACATTTTAAAGCTACTGTGTTATAAAACTTACAAAGTATTTATTTTATTTTATAATGTGTGTACAAGGAAACATTTATCAGAATGTAACTTTAAAGTTAAATGGCCAGTTATGTGTCCATAGCTATAATAATTAACGGTAATTATAGTTGAATGATATAAAAAATGTGGGGAATTGTAACTGCAAGTGAATTAACTGGTTGCTATTTCAGCTGACCTTTTATAGTTCGATACACATAGCGCTGACGATGTCGATTGCGATGTCGTAAATGCGCACATTGTGCGGCGCCTGCGTCGGTAAGCACACAACACCGTGAGCTTTCTCACTGTGGCATTGTAATAGATTCGTTCATTTGAGACCTCTACGTAAATACAATATTTTACACGGCTTAAATATCATAATAATATACTTTACTTATGTTCTTGATAATGTAAGTGCTTATTATGCTACCATTTTTTTTTGCTTTGTCATTTAACAGCTTCTTTACGCGGCTCGTGCCGAGTTTAAAATGATGAACTGTGGTAATTTTATGAAACTATTGTTTTTTTGTTGTTATTTCTTTCACATCTCTGGAGGGGTAAATTTATTGTTGTTCACCGACTACGTTTTCAGGCTAGGTGCTAGTTCTGAAATTCAATCATATTTCGTTCATAAATCGATGTCAGAATCAAAAAAAAATTAAACTCAAAGTCTTGATTCTTATATTTGGGTACATAACGAAGATGTCGATAAAATGAGTCAAAGGCTAATTGATTAGAATCTCGAAAATAGACCATAAGGTGTAGTTAATAAAATCCAAAGTCTAGGATCTGAAGTTGAATGCGTGGATTCCTTCTTTAGTCCAGTGTAGTAATATCAAGGCACCCAGTCTTCATCGCTAAACAGTTTTTAGATAGTACTGCATAAACAATAAATATAATCGAAATTGTAAAGACCTTGGAGATAACACATGCCAGATAGGTTAAGATGACAAGGTTGATAAGATGTAGTATATTGTAAATAAATACAGATCAAAGGCTGGTAATAAATTGGATTTTTGATGTTGAAGGTAATACGATTGTTAACGATTAAGCGATGTTTCCAAAAGTATACAGAAGTCTGGCAGAAAACAGAAAAATATGTCTCTGGGTACCAATAAAGCGATGGATTAAGCTACAATCATAGTTCACAGTAAAATCGTTTAGCAATAAAGTGATGAAGATGTCTTTTGTGATCTTTTTTCTTTAAACTTTTGATATCGCTTACACCCATTTGCCTTTCATCAACCGTCGATGTAATTCGTATTAAGGGATTTTCCCGTATAAATAATTCGGATCTTAGTGGCGTGGGCTAAGAAAAAGTTTCTGGGTGCCACAGGGAACAACGCAAATGATGACTGCTTCATAAGTATTGCAGAGATGCATGTAGCTTTAGAGTTCTTTTTTCTATCTATGCTTATCATCATTTTTCCTATTATGTCTGTCGTTAACAAACCTATATCCGCCACTTATTCTTATATTATCATATCTGAAGGTAATCCGCTTGATCGTAACCAAGTTTTTTACGAGTATTGTGTTATTGCGCATAAATTTTAACTTTTATTACGCTTTCAAGCCCAATTAATAAAGCGTTCGACAATACATGAGAAACGTATTGTTAGACGACTTTCATGAAATATATAAAAGTTTGTATAACTTTAGTCTATCTCTTCAAGTCTTGATATTTATTTTAGCTTCAACATGTATGATTTACCTCTTTAAACAAATAAGGCAGAGAAAATGACTAAACATTCGAATTCTTTGATATATAATAGGTATATACTTATGGAACCGTGGTAGCCTAGTGGTATGGGCAATGAACTGCTAAGACGAGGTATCGGGTTCGAACCCAGGATTCACCATGGCGCACACCAATGACTTTTCGAAGTTATGTGTGTATTTATCGCAGGTAAGTGCCCGGTTAATGACAATAAGCTCGCCACCTATTACATTGGGACCTAAACATAAACTGGCGAAATGTGGGTGCTATGCTCCGGGGATATAGGTGTGATTTTATGTTATATATTTATGGCAATTGCATACATATTCACATATCATTTGCACTAAATGCGAATCGTACCCGCTACCTTTGACTATCTAATCGAATGCTCAACCACTACGAAACAGTCCTCATCGTATTAAAGATATTTTTTAAAGAGAAGTTAAAGTTTAATAGCTTTTGATGGTAAAGGCATCATTAGATATTCCTTTTTATACCGTAAGAGGCTTATTTAAGCACGATTATAGGCGGGAAAAATCTATTTTTTGAAGTCGAAATGGATGAATGAATGAAAACATTATTTTTCAAACTATTCAATTAAAATTTGGAAGACATCAGGTCATTTAGCTCAGCGTTTCTCGAATGGTGGGTCATATCCTGGCACTGGGCCACGAAAATACAACCACTAAGCCAAAATTTACAATCAATTATCGCTTTCGTTCATGATCAAGAGATATTGTTATTATGACTTAATTTTCTCTTGCACTGGGTCTAGAATGGTTAAAAAGTTTTACTTATCACGATGATAAAATATTAACATAAGTTGGTCAATTCATAATAAAGTTTGGGGAACCCAAACAGCTTTTTGAGCAAAAAAATTGGTGTGAATACACGTTTTGAAGATTAATCGATCACCTTCTAATAAAACGATTGTGGTCAGCTATAAATCCTTATAGGGAGACTATTATATATTCTGTGGTAACACTCTGATAAGCAACACGATTTTCCTGTTGTACAAATTTTAAAAAAGGAATTAAAAAATATTGTTTCTGTTGCTACGCAATGATGCCTTATTACTAGCAACATCTTATTTCTTGATGCATTATGTGAACTGTGAACAAAAATATAGTGACGTCGCGTCGCGATATATGTATAGAAGAATTTAGATGGTTTCACATGAAGGTTAGATGGCTCAGTGATCAGAGCGTTCCCCCTGTAAGGAAAGATCGTGGGTTCGAATCCTGGACTGTTTAATTTTTTTCTATTTTGATCGATTTCAATAGTAAGCATACTAAATGCTTTAAAATTTCATTAGGAATATCTTGTGATTACTGGCGTCTAGACAAGAGTGACCTTCCCTCTAAACAAGTGGTAATACGTTGTAGAATAGAATAAATTGATCAATGTTTAGAATAGACAGAAACTAAACATGTCAATCCCATACATTTTTCATTCTATGCTACAAGTACACCGATGGCCACGTGTCTAGAGGGACTTGGTATTGCTTTATAAGTATTGTCAGGTTCTTTTCTTACATAACATAACATAAACTCACGACTATATCCCCGAAGGGGTAGGCAGAGGTGCTAGCACCCACATTTCGCCAGTTTATGTTTACGTCCTAATGTAATAGGTGGCGAGCCTATTGCCATTAACCTTATAAACCTGCGATAAATACACACATAACTTCAAAAAGCATCGAAAAGTCATTGGTGGGTGTGGTAAAAACTGGGATCGAACCCGAGACCTCGTTTCAGCAGTCCATTACCCATACCACTAGGCTACTTTTCTTTTCTTACATGCTTTAAATATTCCCTTGCTGGCTGTCAATATAGAAGCAATATCTTAAGTAACACACACAAAGTAACACTTATGGACAGTTTCATATTGACACAAATATCTGATTTGGTGATCAGAAGTCGGCAGTCTCAAAGCATCTGACCGTTCTGAATTGCGCCTGGGATTAAGAATAAAGGATGAAGAAGTCTAGACATACATACATATAATCACGCCTTTATCACTGGAGGGTTAGACAGACGTGAATTAACACCCACATTTCACCCAAGTTTAGAAAGTTTACTAAAGACTCATAAAAACTGAATTGGCGCAAGGTACTGTCCGGAGTTAATGCGATTATCACATTAAAACAAAATTACAATATTTAATGAATTCTATCGCATGGCAACCGAAAAGCTATTAAAACGTGAAAAGTCTGAATAATAAAAAAAAACATAAAAGAAATCGCAACAGAAACATATTTATTTTTCGTCTCGTATCAATGATTCACTGTTGGCACTTAATGGTACCTACCCGAATAATAATTGTTTCAACAAGACAATTTACATTAAAGATCAAATAAAGGTATGTACACAAAAATATTGACTGCCTGTCTTTACGAGTTATAGCTGTAAGCTGTAACACTGTTAACAGCTCACAGCTATAACTTGCAATACCACCGGCTAACAAGAACTTATGCTACAAATGGCTCCACTCATCCTCGCTTTAAGACCAGCTTGTTAAGTATACCGTTCCTTTTATGTAAGTACTAGTAATCTCTGCACGCCCATTTCACAGTCAGTAGCTTGAGTTTACGTAGGATTAAGCACCTATTTCATCACACGGAAATATAACTGGCCTTTGCTGCAATCTGCACATGCAACCAATAGAATCAGCTACTGTGACTATAAGTCGAAATCACTATAAGCAAAGACTACCTAACACTGTTTACTGTATATGCAGTTTAAATAGTCTAACAATATGAATGATCACGGAGAAATGTAGACAACAATGTATGCATTGTAGAGACTACTCTTTTCATGTTCTAAGTAATTATATGTTTGCATAAATTGGCACTTAATAATTATAAAACAAGTATTATAAAGAGCAAATTGTTGATTGCAACCGCATCAACGGTTTTAAGACAGAGGAAGTGAAACCCGGCTCGAGGCGCTCGACCAGATATCTGGGTTTCGCAAGCTCACATACAGCAAACCTACGCTTCAATGTAAAGCTCTGTGTTCAATTATTTCGATTAGCTGTTAATCGCAACATTTACAATTAGTACTAATAGTCTGTTTTAATAGTTTGCCACTAGTTTTGTTTGGCGATAGTTGACACACCGCTGTACTGGACGACTTGTTACGCAATCGCTCCGTGACTCACTATACGCATGTGTCTATCTGTATTCAGTAGTTGCCATAGGGCATAATGTCTTAGTATTAATAGAACAAGTTTATAAAATCCAAAGGTAGTTTTCTCAGTGTTGAATCGTGAACAAATATCACATAACGTGTTGTCAGCATGTGGGTTAAACACATGGGTGGATAAAACGTAAACACCTGTGTATGAGCGTGTTCACTTCGGTTGTTGCAATGTCAGTGCAACAAATCAGTTTGGTTGAAGAGGTGCAGAGTGCGGGGTGCGGCACATGCATTATTCAAGACTCATTTCTATTCAACGCCGACAGCCGCCCGATAAAAACTTCTCGTTTGACAACTGGGACGCTTGCACCCTTTGTACTTACGTCATGTCCCCTGCGCTGATACGAGGCGTTTAAGTGTCTTAAACATTATTTGTCATTGCAAGTATTTATGAGTTAATAATTACCTTTTTCTACAGTAATACTACGCTTTGTTTGAGCTTTATCTTATATGATTTTAGATTAACATGGTCATTTACATTATCATTTATTATCGTCACATTTTTTATTTCCAATATATTTAGATAGCTGCTTATAGTTTTTGGAAAACTTACTCGAAAAGGTTTTTGAACACTCATGGTAATAAAAAATATGCATAATTTTGAGCTTTAAAATCCTCTCAACCATATAACAATAACATACGGTATACAGTTTAGTGAATACAGTAGTCAGAGGTGAAAGATCAATGAGTAGTTCTGACGACGCTTTGTGTCAGAGCATAGCAAAAGCTCAACACTCCAATCGATACGTGATCGTTTCGGCCTACTTACAATATGTCTTATAATAAAACAGATAGCTCTCGGAACGTTCCCAATTATTTATATAACGAAACTTAGATATCTAAATTGATTTATTCTGTCACAAAAAACTAGCAGTAAAATCGATAGTTGATTAACTCCAAGTTTGCTCAACAAAATAATAATTAGACTCAGCGTCTGGTGGCTCACCTTTTGCATAAATCGAAATCTTTTAATTTTAATTAAGATTGCCGTAAAGTGAGCAATTATCAGCAGTGTGTTGAATGGCAAGTAGTTGAGTGTCAAGTGACAGTTGAGTCGGAAGCGCCAGATTCACCGGTGACTCTGGCACAGTGCCCATGACCGGCAGGCGCCTTTACAGTTACCTATATCTAAGGGTGTGGATTGACTCTGCGTGGTTGCACGATTATAAAAATGGAAATGTGTGAAATAAAATCTTTCTTAGAAGCGTCTAGAATGTTACATTAAAACTAACCGATTTTAATTGTTAAGCTAGGTAGGTACTTATAAAACAAAAAGTCCCAATTAAAATTCTTAAACTGGAAACGGATTGTAATTTAAATTCTTTATGTAATAAAATGTACATATTTGTGTATATAAACGATAAGTGAGCACAAGTCCTCGGACAGGAGTGCGATCAACGCTGAGATTAATAAGTTCTGTCGGATACTTCAGTTTAAAGAATTCTTAATCGATTAAAAAAATTCAAGCACTGTGGGATTGTCTAAATGTTTGTTTAAAACATGCCTACCTCTAAGGACTTGAACATTTAGATTGGAGCGGCGTTGTCCTCCGCTCTAATCCAAATGTTATGATTGAACGAAAATTAATATCATTTAAAGTTCAACGCCTTCGCCTTGCCTGTATTGAATATTTAAATATTTTTATTATGATATTGCTACAGTCCTAACATTATAAAATTACTAAAGACTTGTGTTTGTCTTTATTATCCTAAGCCCACAGACGAGACGGTGGAAGAGATACCTGTTTTCTTACTTCTATCATCACGATAGGCCTGTCAATGAAGACTGCGTTTAGATATCCATCATACTTAAACATTTATGGGAAGACGAGGAAGTCTAATTATAATTTCTAATGAAAGTATTAATACTTCTAGTCTATGGGGTCGGCAGTGCGAGTGTGACACATATGGTGTTGCACACGTCGATGGGCCACGGTAACCACTTTCCATCAGGTAGGCCGTGCGCTTATTTGCCACTTAAACGGTATAAAAAAATAGTATCTGGTTCAGATAAATTATCTTTATTAAGTATTACTTACTGGCTACCTACATGACGGAAAAGTATCATTGAAGGCCTTTTTATCAGCCTATAGCAGATGTGACCAAATATTGGCACCAAACTGGCCTAGTAAACTGGTAAATGGATATCATTAATCCAACAGTAATACGTCTCATGAATCAAAATAACATTAAATGTAATTAAAACAAGAACTGGTCAAGCAAGTGACCAGTAGAAATTCATCAACTCCTGTTTTTATACGGTATTTGTATTTACTATAAAAATACTGCTTAACACAAAATATTATTTTAGTAATTTTAAATAATATATCGGTGATAAGGTGATAATAAATGAGAAGGCAGGCTTTAACGGGATTTCCTGTTTAAATTTAAAGCGCATCCGATGGAGTAGGACATAAACTCTATAAAAAATCGTGATGAAATATCTGATGGTGAGTGCAGTTTACAGAGCTCCTTAGTTTTTATCATCTGTACTTGCCAGAGTCAAAAAATTATTATTAGTTTCTTCATTATAGACCATGAAACCAGAATTTACAAAATGTCAAAATAAAAAAGCCTTTTTTGGCAAATAGATTATGTTTGGTTTGTTAACATCTCTGGTAGATACCGGTAACCAATCCCTATCAGACACAAACTGTAATGTTTTACCAACTTCACAGTATAAGAAAACATGCAATCTTTGTAGTGGATCGCTCGCATGAGGTAAACAAGTTGAAATACTTTTTTGTAGCGGAAAAAAAAAGTAGAAAGGCCAGCGTGTAAGTTACCGTAATTATAGTCTTCTGTAGAGTATCAGCCTACTTACAAACTTTGGTTACGATACCAACAACCCTGATTTGACTTGGATGTAAAAATAGGAAAATTGCCTCTCTTTTCTGAGACTTTGCCTTCAGCTTACCATCAGGCAAGGCGAAGTCTAAGTGACGTAAAAACAAAATTAATTGCCTCCTTTTCGTTACATTTCAGCAAACATGAAGTCAATAAATAACATTTTGAGACTTCATTTAAAAAAAAATACTCATGCAGTCCATATTCTTTCTTTTTACAGAAATACTACATAGGTAATACTCGTACAAGATATTAAGGTACTCTTAGTTTATTTGCCAGTTATGTCATTTAGAAGTAGGAAATATTTAGACGTATATTTACCGCAAATAATGTGCCATTCTTGCAGACAGTACCCTCGTCCGTAGCTAAGAACATACACAACAAAGCATTATATATCTTTGTAAACCTTTATATTCCTGTCTCTCGCACGTAAATCTTTATAGAAAAGTATAGTTTTACTAAAATATACTTGAGATTTGAAACTTGATTTGTGCCAGCAGTCCTTCTTGTTTGTGGTAAGACTGAATTTAAATTAAGTGTTGTCTCATCAATGTTACCTCATCAAAATAGAGTTTACGAGCGTTTAAATAATAGATGTACAAATATGGTGTCTTTCACGAAAGAGTCATTCGGGACACAAACCGTATCGGTACGTTTATGACGCTCTTTACTATAAACTTGTCTCTAAGCTTGTGAACGTTATTTAACAGCCAAACTTAAGAGTTACCGGTAATAATACGGTTTAATCACGTATTCATTTCTTAAATTAACGGTTTTTATCGCCCCTATTCGTGTTTACATGAAGTTATAATGTCGAGCTGTTAATTTTTATAGAAATACCTCTGCTACCGTAAAGAAAATGTAACAACGATCTGAAATCTGTAAATCAATAACAATATAGTATTTCAGACCTGTATGTCTATTCGTTAACCAGAACTCTTGAATACGTAACGTAGCAGTCTAGTTAACAAAGATTTCAGCCACACCTAGACAAGTAGCAATTCATTACTAGACTAGAAACGTCTGTCATAGACGTCATAAAAATTAAAACACGCGTCAATCCCTTATATTGGTTACATTCATTTATTCTCTTTACAGAAACTTACTTACGTTTTTGCAGGCCGCGGCTGCGGAAACGGGGAGGCGCATAGCCGCGTTTTTGCAGCCGCGGCGCGCAAAAACGCGGCTTTGCGCCTCCCCGTGTCCCGGGACGAGTTGGGGACTATGTGGTCCCCACACCCGAGGAGATTGTCAGATCGAAAGAGAATTCCCTGGGTCGGTCGGGGTGCGAGGGATATGCCTGTTAACCTCACCTTCGGCAACCAAAAACGACCCACAGGCGTCGTGCGTTTTAGTCGGTTCGAGTCCGACATAACCTCTCTCACCGGACCCGGTGGGAGAGGAGGGTATTCGTGGGGATATTTCGCACGTAAAAATAACCTACGTTCTTGCAACATTCACAGGTCTAAAATACTCTAAAATATAACACTTAAAATTGCTATCCTACATAGATTACGTTAAACTCCTGCTGCAACAAGGAGCTCTCGAGCTCTTGACATTTCCAGTAAAAAAGAGATACATATTACGTCAGATTTATTTTTTAAATAGGGACAAGTGAAACTAGTTTGCACTAAAATATACAACGCGGGTGTTTAAGATAAAAACAGAAGTCAATAGCTGCTGAATGCAACAATTGCACTTTATAATAACCCGCATAGTAGATATACGCGCCAGTGATTGTCTGTGTCGAAACTCCGCGGATCGTGCAACGCCGCCTGGCGTCTGTCGCAGCCGTTCATTCTCTAATAATTACTACCATCAATTCCATTAGCGAACTTGTATTGTGAGGAACAAACTGCAAATAAACACGCGTTTATCCCTCTCTAAACTAAGTTAGTCATTGTTTTCTTTTAACAAGCTGGGCAATTAGGTTTTGTGACTCCACCTAGATGTTCGGGGCCTAATAAACCCGTTGATTAAGATGAGACTGACACAAGCTTACCTGTCGGCTTTGGAGTACCATACGGTAGTCACACTCGTGGTCGAAAATATTGGTTTATTTTCGACCACGAGTGTGACTGCCGTATGGCCCTTTGTTCAAAGGGGATAAAGAGAACAACTAGGTTTGTTAATCGGATGATGAAGAAGAAACGAGTTGGTAAATTTTCGTGCTTAGCTTAGAAATACAACAGAAGTGAGCATCAGTCTTTTGTAGGATGTCCATAGTTTTCAAGAAATATTGATAATATAGTATGAACAGATTCATATTGATGTTGATACAAATTATTTAACTATGTACCTACCAGAAAATGGTAACCATAATCTAATCACAATTCCTAAGAAGCCGTGATAATTAATACCGATGAAGTGGAAGGACGTGAAATAGAAATGAGGTACACAACCCTAAATGAGAATTAAGGTCCTGATTTTTTTTTAATCCACCTAACTACCAACTGTCAGCAGAATATTCAATGGTTCTAAGAATTTTCCTAGATGCTCACGAAATGGACTAATCTACCTGTATGGAGTATGACAGGAGGGTCGGCAGCGCGAATGTGGCTCCTCTGGTGTTACACACGTCCATTGGCCACGGTAACTACTTTTCCGTATGCTTGTCTGCCACCTAAGTGGTATAAAAAAAGATTAAATAAAAAAGCATTTATTAACGGAATAAAACGCTATTTCCTCAAAAGTCCGTCAACAATTTACTTCTCTTACCACGTACCTATATCTTTCACCAATGCCTATTTGCTGCCTATATATATATATACTTTACTTACTATATCTACCTTTGCCATACAGGTACTTCTATAATTATTATATAAGACAGTATAAAACAACTACCAGGGCATTATCTCGGTAGGTGGCAAATACATCTGACAAGGGAATGACAAACGTAAATGGCGAATCAACAAAACAACTAACCTATCCAGTCATTAAGTACATATGTGTGTCGCAAGGGCCTTGTTTTTTACCATTTATATGTTCTATTGCAAGTCAGGAATTTTGCTAATCGTCGTTGGCAACATTTTACACATGCCACGGACGTTGTTGCTGCGGTAAATGAGTGTAATTTAGCCACAAGCAGACTTCTGTCGTTCCATACGCTACAAACCGTGCTACTTAAGATATGACTTTCCATTGTTTCTTCTCATATATGTATAGTATACCACTTTTTGTCGTCACTCGGTCCCCTTATTTGGGTTTCTTTAACGTTTCTTAATGTATAGCTTTTGTTAAAAGGATTATACTACTTAAAACTTATTTGTTTTCCTGTATACTCGTTTGAGTGGTTACATTTGTGCGTTGTTACCTCATAGTGTCAATTGTATATAATTTAGACGCAGTCGTGGTGGTTTGTATTTATGTTTACGTGCGATCGTGACGTCCTGGATTTGATTCTTGGATCCAGTAAATGTTGTTGGTTTTTCTGTTAAGAAATTCTCGGTAGCGGCTCATCTTACGTCTGCGTACGAATGCTTTCTAGAGAAAAGGTCTGATGCCCTCACTGTTTCTGAAGAGGACAGTTTTTAATACGGTTGAGTTATTCCTACTTAATTGAACCTTCAACTTAGTTACTAAGGAATCCTGGCAATTCCTTTCACAATTAAGATACACCTTTATGCATATACTCATAGCTAAAATTGACTGTAAAATTGAAACCCTTTTTTTTTTCTTTCCCCTCGGATACCGTTCCCCGTTGAGGCCGGTGGGAGAGGTTATGTTGGACTCGAACCGACTAAAACGCACGACGTTGAATAAGTCGTTGTTGGTAGGTGAGGTTGGTAGGCATATCCCTCGCACCGTGGCCGACCCAGAGACACTTTCTTAACTTGAGATCGTAAAACTGCAAGTGTTTATTCACATCTACCTACCCCCAAGTACACAAATATCCCGTTCACGTGTAAGGTTCAATTTCATTGTTCCAAGTGTCATCATAATAGCGGCTAGTGCAGGTATTATCTACCCGCGCGTGTCGCCTGCGAGGTGTATATCACCGAACGCGCCCGCGCCGACGACGCCGCAACACCGCCGTCGCTCGTACCGCCACAATCTATGCAAATCGCGGGCTCAAAACTTATTGCTCTCGCCTCGACTCCTTTCCAAATGCATACTAAATAGCTCAACGACCACGCCAGCCTTTGTTCCATGTTTTTCACTTAACCTCGTACCTATATGTTCGTTTGAACAGGGTTATTCTGTGAAACTGTTGTCAATTTTTTTTATGCTATGTATGTATGTAATTTGACTTTTTCAAATTAGCTTTTGAAGTGAATACGCGCTGAGCAGTTTTCAATTATTTTTTTGGATCAACATCATAGTCATCGTTGCGCAGGTACCGCGAGTCTCATCCTATAGATGTCAGAATGTTCAGAATAATATTGGTATTACGAAACGTACACTGACGGACTCATAAACTGCATCAAAGTAATAGACGACTTTGAAATAAATATTTTAACCAAGTATGCATACTTTCTATGCAGATTTAAATTGAAACCTCTAGATTGGTTCGTGAACTTTAAAACAGCGTAGGGTCATATCTTTAAGTTTAAGTTTATGTACTGGAAAGGACCTTAAGACTTTTATTGAAGAAAAAACAGAAATTTAAGAAAAATTGGTTTAATAAAAAAATTGGTTTTAACAATAGACACAAACTTTATGCAAGGGTTTATTTGTGTTTTAATAAGGTGTATTACCCCCACGTGCCCTTATTACGGATTCTAATCGGTTCCGCATAGATTTTATAAGGGTTTTTAAAAGATCTTGCGGAATATTGTCCCATTCTTCTGAAAGTGCTGTTCTTAGTGCTGCCACTGTCGTGGGCGAAGGGTTTCTCGCATATACAGCTCTTTTTAAATTGTCCCAAACATGCTCGATGGGATTAAGATCCGGGCTGCGTGCTGGCCAATTCATTGTACGTATCCCAACCTCTTCGCAATAATGTTGAACTTGTGCAGCTGCATGCGGCCGGGCATTATCCTGCATTAAAGTAAAATTTTCGCCTATGAATCCCATGTAAGGCACCACGTGATCTTCTAATATCTCTGTTATGTAGCGATGTGCTGTCAAACCCCCTCTATTACCGTTTTGACGGACCATGTCTATGAACACAAGTTCGGTTCGCCCGTTCATCGATATGCCACCCCAGACCATACATGAACCGCCTCCAAAAGGAACACGCTCCTCAATGCAACTTTGAGCATATCGCTCCCCACGTCGACGATAGACTCTTCTGCGACCATCTGCACCATATAAACATGTCCTACACTCGTCCGTGAACAATACAGAGGCCCACTGCTCTTCTGTCCAATTCAGGTGATGACGCGCAAATCTTAAGCGAGCTTGTCTGTGAGCTGTAGACAACTTTGGACCATTTGCTGGTCTAAAAGGGGTGATATCCGCTTCCTTTAACCTTCTTCTTATTGTTCGTGCACACACGTTTACTCCACGCACTTCATTAAGCTCGGTTTTGATGTTAACTGACGTGAGGAAACGATTTCGCAGGGAAGTTATAACAATAAATCGGTCATCACGACCTGTGGTTGCTCGAGTTCTGCTGTACCACGTCTCCTCCTGTAAGAACCTGTCTCTACAAACCTTCTGTATATTCTAGAAACCGTAGACTGGTTTAAATTTAAATTTCTACCAATCGTTCGTTGATCCAAGCCCTCCCGCACCAATGCTACAATTTGTGCCGCTTGTTCGGACGAAGTATCCATATTATGGTTCAAAAACTCTCGATGTGTTAAAAAACTAACCCAACAATTATGCTGGTAACAATAATTCAATTGACAAAACAAAAAAAATCAATGAGAATCAATTTAAAACTTTGCTATAAATAACACGCAAATCTGATACTACAAGTAAATTTTCTTTCCCGGCTATATTCATTTGTTTTACTGCAGTTCTATTTTTAAATTTAATTTTTTTTTAAGATTAAGAGCCAGTCTTTCCATATTTATATAATTTAATCTAAAAAGTTTGCATACTTATTATAAAAAATCCTTTTAGAGTAAACCTGAACTTTGATGCAGTTTATGAGTCCGTCAGTGTATATTTTTTCTAAATTTTACACGGCCAATAGTACCTATTTGACATATTGTGACAAACATGTGAGACCTCTTTTAAGTGAAAACTTTAGGCAGTTTTTTGTGTGTTTAGTAGCCAATGTGCTTGATAACTTTTGTATTAAGCTAATACCAGTGGTGGCTATACTACAAATTATAACTACATTGCACCCTTCCAAGCGATCATCGTACTTACCTATGGTTTTTAAAACTGTAAAAAATCTTGAAAGGCTCGTTGTCCTAATTCCTAATACATAAATATTTCTCAAATATAGTTGAAAACAGTTATGAAACTCGTACTTGACCACTTTCATTGCATGCCTTGTGTGTCTCGTTACGAATGCGTATGTGAAAATATTTCAAATATTCCTATTTAATTTTATTTTTCATTCTCAGACTAATTAGGCAGGTTGTTAAGACATTTTGGTATCAAATTGTTAAGACATAAATTTTAGAGACAGTTGAGAGCCATGAACAATGATTACACGAGCTGTTTGCTATTTATTTCGCCCAGAGTACACCAAAGTATTCCCATGGTGTTCTCAGAACAAGGCACAGAATGTAACGAGAGATGTCGCTCCGATCTTCCGCATAGATGCTACTCGCATTGCGATCCAATTATACTTGATACCGTCGAGAAATATTATTGTGCTGATTCTGATTTACTATCGCAACTAGGTATAATTACTGTGAGAAACGTAAACGGACCACAATACTGCCCGTCTGCGCTTATATGAACATATAACACACAAGCATGTGATTTATTCTATATAAATTCAGTTTCCTGTTATTGCTTTTTATAACTAAGTTTCATTTCTTATAGTCACAATAAATAATCAGCATGACGTAGATCCAACTATGTGATTCACAATTAAACGAACAAAGAGCCGACATGACATGTTGAAGCTGTTTACTAAATCACATCACCGCACGAAAAAACCAAAATGTGATTTCCCGCTTATCAGAGGGGCTAAAATGTAGATGTTTCGCGTCGCCAGCGCTAAAACTTTCTAGAAGAAAATGGTCTTGATTGAGCGCGTCTTGCTAACATCGTCCGAATGGTCATTGAACCTTTGCGAATTGGCGGCAGCAATTGTCTCTCGGCATCACAAGCCAGCTGTATAGTACACCACAACCGTTAGTACTAATTGCAAGCGCTATAATCACTTTATGGCCCTATAAAGCATAAGTTAGAGAAACAATGTCTAACAAGATACTCTACTACCAATATGGTGTACAAGTAATGAAAAGCGAAACTATTGAACATAACATAACAGCTGCACGGTCCTATATGGCTTAACCGATTTCAAAGCACTCAAGATGTTCCTCAACAAACTTGTTGCACGCTAAGAGCGTACCTAGCATACTCATAAACTTAGTTAAACCCTCTGTCGGCGATATAGCTGGCTTCAATGCAGTTCAAATTAATTCGATTATCAGAGCACCTTGATCTAGCTAAAGCTCTCAGATTCCCTTCATTAGTTACTCGCACATATGTGGAACTACGGACTGAAATAAATACGATCTAACCCAGTAATGTTAGAAGGTAGATAAATGTTTATTTCATAAAATTACACAGTTATTTTCTTTAGTTCCTTTAATTATATGTATATCATAGAATCACTGTGTCCTAAAATGTCACAAATAGTTAAAAGAACACTGTTTCTCAAGGTTTATGCCTAGTTTGAGAAATTTCGACATAAATTGTAAAAATATGATAGCACAGTATTATTTGTAAACACACTGTAAATAACCATTGGTCAAATAAATATATTTTTTATTTTTTTATTACATTCTAGAGTTGTTAAAGTTGTACTTGTGTGATTAACATGTGAATCACTTATTGACCTTCGTGGCGTAGCGGTAGAGCATTCGACTGCTATGCAGGGTGTGCGGGTTCGATTCCCGCTCAGTGCAAATATTTGTATGCATGATTAAGTATATTTGCATTGGTCTGGGAGTTTCAATGTTTAATATGCATGTATTTACAAAAAAAAGTATCTAAGTATGTTTATCCGCATTCTAGATCCCATAACACAAGCCAGTTAAACTATACTTACCATGGGTCTAGATAGCATTGTGTAGAATGTCGTGGAATATTTATTTATTTGTTTATTTATTGGATTTGAATTTCTTAAATTTGTGGATTTGCAAAATCGTAGTTTGAGTAGGTAACCGTTGCCTGAAGGCCTGAGAGGGACTTTATGGTTTAGAGTAGACTAAACAAAAAAAAATACTTTCAGTGCTATCAACTAATAGTCTACTATTTGCCACTCACACCTACATGAAAGCATAAATAAATTACATCATAACATAACATAAACTCACGCCTATATCCACGAAAGGGTAGGCCGAGGTACTAGCACCCACATTTCGCCAGTTTATGTCTAGATCCCAAGGTAATTGGTGGCGAGCCTATTGCCATTAACCGGGCACTTATTAACCTGCGATAAATACACACATAACTTCGAAAAACATCGAAAATTACACTACAATAAATAGGCTATTAATCGTCTAAAATTTCCTATAGATGATAATATGAAGCCTGAACTATCCGTCAGTACCATGTTAGTACACACCCACTCAAGTACTCGTTTATAGCGACTTAAAAGTTCCAATAAGTACATTATAAATACTATTACTCAATATTCAGATGGCGCTCGTTCCAAACTCACGCTCTGCTGGAACTTGGTCATGAATTCATTGTTTTTGACGTGGTCGTGTGGTATTGAACCACTATAGGAAAGAGTTCAGGTCACGTCTGGAGAATGTACGGACAATGAATATTAAGGATCAAAAATATATTGAATGGGTTGAGTTTTTAGAATTCTTCGCGTACGTACCCGTCATCGAATAATAACGATTTTATAATCTACATTAGTGGCGTCAGTATTACTTTAGCACCGATCACTAGTTCTCAAACTTTACATGAAATCATAAAAAAAAAATAATGTGAAATTTCTCCTCTGAAGATTACAAAAATTATTAGGTAGAGTACAGTTGACAAAGGTGCAACCGTATTTCTTTTGTTGCCTGTTATTATTTTCTGATGGTGATTATACCGATAGACCATAAAAAGTGAAAAAGTAGTACTTCAATAATACATAACAAGAATGATTATAATTGGTTTTAGAAATATGATAGTTAACAGTTAAGCCAAATGAGGTGTCTATTTATAATTGAATTTCAGAATAGCAGCTATATAAACTTGCATAAAATAGATAATAAGATATTATAACGTCAAACCGTTCATTGATAAATACTTTAGAAGTACTTTAGAGTATGATTAGGTTGATGAATGAATAAGTAGTAACCGCGGTAGCCTAGTGGTATGGGGAATGGACTGCTGAGACGAGGTCTCGTTTTACATGGCACACACCAATGACTTTTCGATGCTTTTCGAAGTTATACTCCTTCGGAGATATAGGCATGAGTTTATGTTATGTCATGTTAAGTTATAACATCAAACCTTTGATTGATAAATGAATTTTATGAATGAAACAAATTAATAAAATATGAGAGATATTTCTCGTTTTTTTTTTAAATCTATTTTATTATTCTGTATTTAATAAGCACAGTTAAACAATTTAAAATTGACGATTGGAAACTATTCTATAAGCACTTCTGTACCCATGAATAGACAGTAATTAAAAACAATTCTGTTTGTGCATGAATGTCAATTGGTTGGCAAATCTAAGTAGATATAAAAGTATTCTATCATAAGAATTCCTATCATTATATAAATCTAATTGGCATGCTTATGACTAATAATGTATGTAATAACAAATAACAGTACAAATACTGAAATAACAATAGGAATAGAAATATATCCAGAATGTTGTGTACCTACTTATGTAATCATCATCATCTTACCTTTAATCCCAGTTGCATCAGAGGCTCTCGTCTAGGAGCTTGGGAGCCGTTTCCCCCTTTTCTCAATTTTTTGGGTTACATACATACATATAATCACGCCTTTATCCCCGGATGGTTAGGCAGATGTGAATTAACACCCACATTTCACCAATCATTGAATTCAGTCCCACGTAATAGGGGGTGAGCCTATTGCCGTCTTCCGGGCACTATTGTTGACTCAACCCATGCATCTGAGGCTGAAACTGGATTCTATATATGTCTGATGTTAAACAGCCCTATCCCTTAGTCGCCTTGTACTACACCGCATGGGAAGAGATGGCGTGGTCCAAATTCTAATCTGCGGGGAAACTCATAAGGAACCTTATAGGACCACTTGTTTGTCCGTCTGTCATGACTTTTTTCTCAGGAATGTGTGGACGTATTATAAAGTTGAGATTTATACCACATACTCAGGTCTATAAAGTCTTGAAACTTTATTTTTTATACCACTTAGGTGGTAGACAAGCACACGGCCCACCTGATGTAAAGTGGTTACCGTGGCCTATGGGCGTGTGTAACACCAGAGAAGCCACGCTCGCGCTGCCGACCCTGTAAGCACAGAGTCTCTGTGCCGTCAGTGTAGAGGACAAAGCAGGACAAGCCTTTAGTCATCCCACTGACAGCACAAATTCTCCAGTGAGCTCTGGCTACCCTACTCACCGCTGGGAACACAACACGAAGTTATTATAACCGCGGTATTCTGTAGGGCGGAGGTACTACCCCAGTCGGACTGCTCAATTGGGCGGAAATACCGCCGTGTCCTACCTCCTTAGTGCAATAATCACACTTCTAAGTCAACGCATTCAAAATATGTTACGGTTTACGTAGCTTAAGTTACGGAACCCTCTTAGCGCGAGTCCGACTCGCACATGACCGGTCTTTTTTGACTTATCAACCCTTATAAGGAGCGAGTGCCGTTTAGCCCCCGTTTCTGTGAAGAAACGCTTCGCTAAGGCTTCACCTTTTAGAAAAGGCTGAAAATAGTATGCAAAATTAAATCTTATCCGATAATTATCACTTAAAACTATCGAATGGTTTTCCGCCTGATTTGAATTTCTACTGAGTAAGCTGAGGTTCGACTAGCCAACCTCACCTGGTTGGCTTGGGCACCAAAGAACCGTGGTGGGACCCATACAACCATGGGACCCATACGATATCCATAAAAATAAAAAAGTCAGTTTTCATTTAGGCTGTAAGCAATACAGAATATATCTAAATAATCTCGCAGGTTCAGCCATCAAAGAATTCCACCCCATCGATGTCAACTGGGAGGGTGGCCAGAAGGCTAGCGACATTGCCTAGTTGAATGGCAATACCAATCCTTTGCGTTAGGAATCAACCAGCCCTATGGTCACGGGTAGCGCCAGTTAAACGTTTAGAAATGTAAACAAAAAGACGGGCACTTGGACCCCATGATCCCAGCGTCTCGACCTCAAACGGCTCATATATGTAATTACCACTTAAATTGCTATACTTGCGCCGTTTGAGGATTTGTAAGTCGATTAACCAACGAGAGTTGGATGTTCAAATATTTGCATTACCACGACTAAATAGTGTTTTTTTTTACGTGCGCAAAATCCCCCCGGACACCCCCCACCGGAGCCGGTAGAAGAGGTAATGTCGGACTCGAATCGACTAAAACGTACGCCGCCTGTGGGTCGCTTTGGTTGCCGAAGGTGAGGTTGACAGGCATATCCCTCGCACCTGGCCGACCCAGGGCCATCTATCACGATCTGGCCCTCTCCTCGGGTGTGGTGACTACAGAGTCCCCAACTCGTCCCCGACAACGACTAAATAGTGTATATTATTCGCATTAGTATACCATTCGATATTAGCTGTTTATTGATGTAAGCAAGACCACGCACCAACCTACATAGCCGCTGTAGTGTGGCGCGTACCTCAGGTAGCTGATTGTCTATTAAGTAGGAAAACAAACTCATTATAATATTATCTAGTGGGAAATTTTATTTCTTAAACATTTACTTTACAATCACTGTTTTATTTTATAGTTTTATTGTCTTTGTTATACGCTGTTTCATTATAAGTAGATGGATAATTCTAGATCGTGTCTACACTAAGGGAAATACATACCATGTAAGATTTATGATTGAAGAAAAATATTTGTAAAATATCTTTTCTTACTGAAAGTAAGATCATCAAAATCGTTGAGGAATTATTACTTGTTATGATAAGGATGGCTACGCAAAATAGATTGCTTCAGTTTTTTAGAGCGTATCATCTCATACATAATCTATAATGTTGTTATTTGCTAAGACCCCATAGATATTGATTACATCCTATAAATAATATATTTAACTACGTACAGGATGTAAGTAAACAACAATGGGATTACGAGAAACAGTTCTCCCTCGTGGTCCTGAGACTACGAGAAAACAGTCCTTCTATTTGGTTATGTGGCAGGTATATTTAACTATCTTACGTTAAAACAAAGAAAGAACATAAAAATAAAGGATGCCGAATCGTTTGAGCTGGTGAAAGTAAAATGCAATATTATTTCCATTAGGCTATTGTAATCATTACACCATTTGGGCAACAGTTCACGGTCTTCAAACGGGTTTCCATTAACTCGACGATAACGATAGTTAAAAACTGAGTATTCTAGTTATCAATAAGTATTGAAGTACTTTCATCTGTATCAGCTAAACTGATTAGTGAATACTCAAGACCTCAAACAAATATCACTATCACTATCGTCTCTGAAACTGCAAAGCAGTTGTAGATAGTAAATCATGAATACTATTTTATGTAATCTCCCATTTCACTCGAGAAGCAATAATGTTGTCAAATCGTGTAAAGACTTAATGTGTATTTCATAGTGAAGGTATACATTTATCGCTTAACGCTTCTGTGGTTGCATACAGCCTGTTATCTTACAGTTGCGCGGCACGTTCCGCGCTGTCGCCTCTCTTTTACGCCATACGAAAACTAATTTGCACGTCCGTTTTGCAAAACCAATCTTCCTACAAACCACTCACATTTTATACCTGAACATGGTATTTAACATCAAGTTTCTGAATAAAAGTAAAAATATTATTCGAATTGTAAATCGTAAATCAAAATGCGGGACGTGTAAATTTATTGGCTATTTTGTACCACAATAACTTCTTTAAGACTGTCTTATAAAGTGAAAAGCAAAAATAGCAAAACTGAAAGAAAATGCTATTCAGTAAATGGTGAACATTTTGAAAAAAAACCTATTGAAGATTACGCGCCACCGGCAAGCATATACTTAAATAATTTTATTAAGTATACAAGTTGAAGTATCGCGACATTTGAAAACATGTGGTCTTTGTCTCCCCTAAAGGGAAAGTGGTGGAAAAGTGTCTGTGATAACCCCGATATGTGATGAAAATAGCAGGAATTCAGATCAAGCATCGGACAGTATAAGTGTAAAAATTAATAACTTTTTAACGTCTAAACAGATTTGGGTATATGGTATATTATTAGATTCATTAACACTGCACTGTGTGATACTGGCTCTATTTTATTAAATATAAAGAGAATTTAGACAGGGCAGTCACTATTATCGTAGCTTAAACAATAACAATTAGGTATACTGATCAGTTGATAACTACCACACTAATAAGGATGAATCATAATGATAGTGCGTACGTAGGATGAGGCTTTTCATTGATAGTCTCTAAAACTATTAACACTATATAATGACATGTAATGTCCCCTGACATATTGCTTTATATTCAGGGTAGCAGCGTTCGGCCGTCGACGGAGCGCGGGTTGGGCTACGCCGTATGACATTATTTACATATAAGTCAGTGTTCCTGTGCTCATTCATGGCCCGCCTCGCTCCACCATCTGATTTATCGCCTTAATTTCATAAGTATCTCTTTGTTACCACTATTTGAGTAATATCCCGCTCGCTTTATTGGTTATGTTGAAGTAAGGTCAAATTCGGAGTACCAAAAAGCTATTAGATTACATAGGTACGTACATATGTTTATCACTTAGCGATTAGTTTTTGGTAAGTGTTATTGGTATACAATTATCTACATGTTTATGCCTGTTTTCTTGTTTCTGACCCTAAATTTAGAATATTATACGAATTGTTAGTAGAGCTTAGAGTCATGCTTTTTATCCTCATACCAGAGTTACTCCCAGTTGTACCCAAAGCTTGCACTTCGAAACTCACTCTCTTACTCCTCTATTTCTGTATGGGGTTATCTTTGCTTTTACTTGAGTGACTGCTCTCTATACCCCGTGTGCCAAGAGTTGACTTTACTCTCCGGAGCTTCGTCTATCAATCAGCTTGAGTACCAGTTCGGAGGTGAAGTTGACTTGAGCCCCGTAGATCTTAGACGTTCTTTATAAACCAATCAATTTTATTAGCCCACCACTGTCCACTGCTGGACGTAGAGCTCTCCCAATGTGTCTTAGTCACGATTTTCAGGTCGTCAATCTATCTGGCTAAGGGGTGTCCACCTTCCGTTTATTTTCTCGCGGTCTCCGTATATGCCTCGTAGAGCCATGCTTACCTAAGCGCTAAAGAGCGGATCGAACAGGAAGGTAAAAATAATTGTAATATTACATTTGTAGGTTACTACCTAAAAATCCTAAGGTATCTTTTCTGAAAAACTGCATAACAGGACTAAAGACAAGCTTTATTTATGAAGTTGGTAAACGCAATACCTACGTCCTTAAAAATGAGCGAAAAGATCAATTCACTACATTCGTATCTACTCAAGCTCCTCAAAAAGTTTCTTATCTACGAAGTGAAATTTTGAATTCATGATTCTATTAATTTTTGCACTGGCTGACACCGCAAAACGTCTAGTCAGGTTTATTCATTACACACGCGTGTTGCAGAATTGTATTATGTAAATAATTTGCTAATATAATTATCTGGATACCAGTTTATATAATTATAATAACAACATTATACTTTACGACATAAAACAGACGTCGGCTAGCAGAAAAAGCATAACATTGAACGACTGTATTATCTGCGCATAGAACTCTTTTAATCTAACAGGAAAATGTTCTAAGTCAAATTCGAGCAGTGAACTCAAATGAGGTAACGTGTGATTTCACTGTAACATCTTATGGGCTCCAAAAACACCTACAATAGGTGGATGTTTTTGGAGCCCTATCAAGATCCCGCAGATTTTTGTCTAGTAATTGGGAAGTCACACGAAAATGGCCAATAAGTAAAAAAAAGAAAGAGTACCTTTACAACCAGGACATTATCAGAGATAAGGTTTATTTTTCTTTGTAGATATTAGAACCCTGTTTCTATAATACGGGCCTTTTTTTTTCAGTGTATCTTCACCATGGTCATAACGCAGCTCTTAGCTAAGGAAAGCTGGTACAGTTCACCAGCTTGGTGATATATTGTGACTTATAGGCTTCTAGGCTAATCTCAATCTATAGTTAGGAAGTAGGTTGATATTTTATTTTGGCGCCTTAACCAAATCTAAATATTTAGATTAGTTATCTGTAACAAAAAATAATCGATTTTTAAGCATCACATCATTTGGTTGTTCTTGGATAGTAGGCTCTAACGACAGTTATACAATAATGTTTACGAGATTTGCCTGACGTTTCGACCATACCATGATCGCGTTAATTCCCGTTAACATTATTGTATATCATGGAACGCGAAAGTTTAAAAGTTAGTATATCGACAGTTATCTTGGAATCTAACGATAATAGTTTGCAATAATGCATCATAATGGGTGATGAAGTGTAAGATCCCCAATAGCCTTTACTGCGAACCGGTACACCTGCTGACTAGGCTCGAAACGATTTTGGTATGGAACAGATTCTGGCAAATACTTCCTTTTAAAATTGGGTCAATCAGTATTTCCAATAAAAGTCTGTGTCAGAGTCTCTTCTGTCAATCGGCAGGTATAACGAGTAAGACAATTGAAGGTTAGTTTAGTTTAGATACATACATACGTATAATCACGCCTCATCCCCGCAGAATTAGGCAGAGGTGGATTAACACCAACATTTCACCAATCAATAAATTCGGTCTCACGTATTAAGAGATGAGCCTATTGCAGTCTTCCAGGTACTATTGTTGACTCGAGCCATGTATTTGAGGCTGAGTCTGGGCTGTATATATATACAGATGTTTAACATCAGATAGATATGTCTGATGTTAAACAGCCATATCTCTTAGTCGCCTTGTACGACACGTCGACATCGCATGGCAAGAGATGGAGTGGTCCAAATTCTACTCTGCCGAGAACCACGCGGCTAAAGAGTTTAGTTTGGGCCTTGATATTAAGATATTTGGTTTAGCAATATATAAATATATAATACAGAACCTGCAGTAAGAGTCTGGTAGATTGCAATACACTCGTTCCTCTCTACATAAAGACCATAGGACCGAAAAGCATTATAATCGGTTAAATATAGGTATTTAAACTATCATGGTCACTGAAATCAGTATCAGAATAAACGGGACATTTACCATGTTTCATTATTTTGAGTTTCCGATATTTCGGCGCTGTTGCAAGCACCATGATCACGGAGGAACTGGAGTAGTGGCGGTGAACAAAGGCGGTTAAATATTTATGTACAATATACTTCTATCTACCTCCTCCAGTATTAAGAAAACAGTTGCGTGGAAAAAGAATTCGGTGGGTAATGATAAATAGAATGATTCATTTTCGTGAATTTCCACGTTGCGTGAGTTTTTATCTCGTGATAACTTATGCAGATTTGTCGACGACACGAGACATTGTGCTATGTATACGGCAGGCGTAATATTTTAATATCCATTGCTAATGCCACATTATTATGGGTAAAATGATTTTTGACAACACGCGTGGCGTAAAAATAGATTGTTCCGCTGCTACTTGAGAGGTTGCGTTTCGATTTCATCGATGCAAATATTTTATTTTTTTAATTTCTAGGTATAATATCAATGTAGTTAGGTATATATTTACAAACAAAATATATAAAAGTTAGTTTATCTGAATTCTAGAATCGTTACTATAAGCTATTGGAGCATATTTACTTTGGCTGTAGATAACGATGTTATATGTCGTATATTATACCTGTATACCTGATTGATATAGGATCGGAGAAAATGGCGCACATTAGGAGAGGTATATGTCCAGCAGTGGAGTGCGGTGGGCTAATTTATTGATTGATACCTGATTGAATTTTTACACCATAAACCCACGTTTTATTTCTATACACTCGTGTCCATCCAAAGGTTGCCGGGAAGAGATTGTTGTTTGCAATAAGGCCTAAAATTCATGTACATTTGTGTATTTTGGTATACAATGAAGAATATTTATTATTATTATTATTAATCTTTTTGTTACCGTGTTTATGTGATAAAATTTATTCTAGGTTATATAATATAATATAAACTCACGCCTATATCCCCGAAGGGATAGGCAGAGATGCTAGCACCCTACCTATTCTGGCTATTTAAGGTCGTGTTATGAAGTGATTTGCTGATTGATTGAATAATAAAGATCATAAAATATATATAAATAAGTGAGCCATATTTAGTTTAAGTCTACATGGATAGAGTTGTTAAACATGTCTAAAAGGACCATCACCTTCGCGTTAGTTCCGGTCACATTCGAGGCTCTCAACTCTGAGTCTGTGGTACGCCCAGTCCTATTAATGTACTGTATGGTAACTACCAACACATAGGCTACCTAATGATTAGAAGTTACCGTGACCAACACTTAAGGTAGCCTCTGATCTGACGAAGGATGCCTCGGGTGTATCATTAGACGCACTAACGCATGATCGGATGAGTGTGCAAGGTTGAGTGCTTTATTATGTACAATCATCTTCAGAAGTAATGTGTGTAATGAAGTCGGTAGCCAGGAATGTGTTAAGCAAATACTGATGGGAATTGTATTGTACTTGTTCGTCTTGCCCCTGTAGACAAGTGGCAATACATTTGTGGAATAGAATGATCAAGGTTTTTCTTTATTTATTATCAAAACAAAACATTATAAATTGAATTTATATAGCACAAAAAAGCCGCGTAGGTTTGTATTACTCTTCATATTACTCCTCTGATGTTACACACGTCCATAGGTCACGGTAACCATTTTCCATCAGGTGGGCCGTGTGCTTGTCTACCACCTAAGTGGTATAAAAAATATTAATATTAGGATTTAAAAAAAAATACCTTACACTTTTACTCAAACAAGGGAGACCAAAACACTACCACCCACAAGGCATTAAAAAAAACTGTATTATAACTGTTAACTTTGTAAAACAATCATAAAAATAAAATAACAAACAAAATTTTTATATCTACTATGAACTCACAAAGTATCCTTTGAGTTTTCGTGTGAATCCAAACATACTGTTCGATATCACCGGGTTAAACTTGCCGGGATATTTACGGGGAGTTTTACACGTTTTTTTTTACGTGCGCAAAATCCCCACGGATACCTCCCCACCGGAGCCGGTGGAGTAGGTTATGTCGGACTCGAACCGACTAAAACGCACGCCGCCTGTGGGTCGCTTTGGTTGCCGAAGGTGAGGTTAACAGGCATATCCCTCGCACCCCGGCCGACCCAGGGCCATCTCTCACGATCTGGCCCTCTCCTCGGGTGTGTGGGGACCACAGAGTCCCCAACTCGTTCCCGGAAAACGGGGAGGCGCGCCAGGCTGTTCGATATCACCGGGGTAAACTTGCCGGGATATTTACCGGGAGTTTTGTTATTATGAATGACCAAGTCAATCTCAAATTATACTGTTCAATAATTTAATGTATGAGGGTATACATATTTGAGCTAATGATGAAGATGATATATTTGGTAAAATATGGAAAAAATGGGCAATTTAATGTTAGGGATTGGCATACGTAGACGTTTGCCAAAAACGTCATTAACGTCAAAATACGTGTCAACCTTATTGAATATATTGTAGGTATTATACATAACGAAGATCAACGAATTGACACTTAACTAGAAGGTTTAACAACTGCCCCCTTAGTGTAGCGCATTATGTCCCAGACGCACAGCGACGCACAGCATATGGAGTACTGCTGTCATCTTTTTGGTGGAGCGCCTGCATACCAGCTTGACCCCTTCGACTCGGTGCAAAGACGGACGTTGAGGCTGGTTGACAATTCTATACTCGCAGGTAGTGTGGAACCTCTTAGCCTTAGGAGCGACTTTGCCTCGCTATGTGTGTTCTACCGCCTATACAATGATTTGTGCTCTTGCCATAGGCAGGGAATTCATCCTCACACATTGCGAACTGAGACGGTGCGCACTGTGCGGTTTAAAAGAACTTCATCCCACGCAGACTTAAGCTGTGGAATGACCTACCTGCTGCGGGAAAACTCAAGCACCTACAATATAGGGTTCTTCAAGAGGGGCGTCAGAAGGTTTCTTCATGGTTGGCAGCGCGAGTGTAACACCCCTGGCCACGGTAACTACTTCCCATCACGTGGGCCATGTGCTTGTCTGACACCTAAGTGGTATAAGAAAATAATAAATACAGGTATATAATTACTATATTATTGTTGAGAAACCTTACAGCACTCCAGTGGAAAAGGCAGACGGAAAAACTCTAACTACTCCGAGTCCTTACTGCTACCTCTATCCGGCAATATGAGCACAAACAGCTGGTGGACCGACCGATGATTCACTGGTCAAGAGGCTCATGTGTTCATTCAAAGTCTAAATTAGCATAACATTACATACAAATACCTACTGTTTGTATCATTCGATGTTGGCAGGCGACTTTGTGACTCAGAGATCACTCGATCATCTTCGCCGATTCGGTTACATTAGGCACTAAAAAAATTGGCACTGTTCCCATCAAACATCTTCTCGATTAAACGTACAATCATTCAAATTTTAATATATTTAACAGCTGAAGTAGATTGCTTACTGTATTTTCTTTTTTTTTAATTACAGTGAATTTCACCAGTAAGAATTATTTTAACTAACCTTATTTACTTATAGATTTAATTAATGAAATCCATTTATAAATATGTGATAACGATAATTACTAAATACTTACTAGATAGTTACCTACTATTATTTTAACACAAGACACTGGGAGGGAATACATTTCTAATTGACTGTAGTAGCCTTTGAATCTCCTAGCTGAGATATCGCAGTGGGATAGCTATTCCATTAGCATGTCATAAGAGTGTACTAATACAATTATACATAGCTACATATAATCACGCCTTTATTTTCGGAGAGTTAGGCAGAGGTGAATTAACACCCACATTTTATCATTGAATTCGGTTCCACGTAATTGGAGGTGAACCTATTGCCGTCTACTCGTAAGAGTGAACACCCCTCTAAATTAACCTTGCCTTGACTAGGCTTGTCCAGTGAAGCTTAAACTTAAGAATTGCGTGCTGCGAAAATTGCCTCTCTATCACCCGCCAAAAACGTTACAAAAGTTTAATAATTATTATAATAAACAGTTAGTTCATTATGATTAATTTGATGAAGGTGAACATTATGTGCGTACAAATAAATTGGGACACAAAAGGAGCTCCAAAATTAACCATTCAATGATTTTGCATTCAGTTACATAATAGTTTTCCCGTATGTGACGATATTATCCAATTTTATCCGCCCGAAGCATTGCCGTCGGCTGCCGTTTCTATGACAGCAATGGACACGACACTGCATTCTGCGACACGGCCTGACGTGACATGTAGGGAGAGTACACATGTTACACGATACGAGTTTTGACGTAGTATGTAGGTAGTGCGTGCGTACAAGCCACGTGTCCGAAGCGAAGAAGCCTTTGTCACTTGTGTCGTACTACACAGTGTACACACATTTGTAAACATTCACAATAAGAGGTAAACATCTTTGTCAGCGACTTGATTGTACCACCGCCACCGCACGCGCAGTTTTCAATAAACACAATAGTTTTAAACCATTAATCACCGTACTTAAATATTCCGAACAGAATTAATAAAAACCCCTTGCCCCATTTCAACCCGTAACGGCTTATGCTTTTGAATTATTAATCAATTTGAGGGCGTAAATCGAATATTATTTAGTATTTTCGCTTTTCACGTTTGTTGCGCAGTTTTAATCATTTGACTGTGTAATAGAATCATTTAAATTCTTTGCCTCTCTATATCTATATCTCTATCATAGAATTCTTTACTAACATACATGTTTTCTACTTCCTAATTCATGAAACTTCACTTTTCGCTCAACATCAAGTGAGGTGAACCAATTTTCACCTTATCTTTCGAAAAGTTTAGCTTCACAGCAATCGTGTTATATATCCTCGACACAATCAATATTATATTAAATCCAGTTCATTCATAACCATAATACAAATGATTAAGGAAAACGTCGCCACAAATACGCGATCTATTATCATTCAGTTGATTGTAAATTCTACCCGTATGTATAGATTACACGACTGACCTTTTATGTCGAAAACAAAATATACGAAAACCGCACGGTGGGCCGATTTGAGCAAACCCGTAGAGCACTGGACGGTCAACCGAAAATTAATTAACATACTTTGGTGTGCAACCCTCCAACGCTGCGCGGACGCGGCGCACAGGTGGCCGCCGCCCACCCCGACACCCGGCCACGGCCAGCACCCCAACAACTAGGGCTACCTTTGTAAACGTTTTTTGTTCTCATAACGATTCATGATTTTATTTTTTATTATTTTCGGAGGTTCCAATAAGCGAGCAGGAATTAAAACTGCCTATAAGTGGAATGCGAATTGATGCCTGCAAATTATATTGATTTTAACTTCGTTGAATGAAAATTTTTCTGTGGCTGTATGATTTTTAAAATACGGTTTATTTTAATGGATTTTAAGTACATAACTTAATGATATTACGATGGATTAACGATTAAATATCGTTGCTTGTTTACCTGACAACCCTAGTAGAACTGATGCATGAAATTTAATATAATTAATGTTTCAAATGTATATGGCCCCAGGCTGATAATTAATTGTTTAAATATAATTTTGTACGAGAATGTGAATATGGCATGCAGTATTGAAGTTTAATATTTTTTATCTAAACTTTTACTAGATATTACCTACCAGTGACAAAGGGTAAAAGACCTTGATCAGATTCATCATGCACGATGCAACCCATAAGTAGGAATCGTGTTATAGAGATGTATATATATATAGCTGTGGAATGAACTCCCTACTGTGGTTTGTCCAAGCAACTACAATATGGGGTTCTTCAAGAACATTAATTAGAAGGTTCTTGCAGTTTCACACGTCCATAGGCCACGGTAATCACTTTCCATCAGCTGGGCCATGTGCTTATCTACCACCTAAGTTGGACCCGCCGCCACTGCTAGATAATCATTTTGATAATGTACCTGATATCTAACTCAGTAATACATTTTTATATCATGCATTTTATTACCAGCATAGATAGTCACGTCTGTGCTTCCTTTAGGGTCAGGCACAGATGAATTAACACACACATTTCTACGATACCTGTAGGCATTCAATCTCACGAATTTGATTTGACGGTCAAAAGAAAAACATCATTTAGGCACTACTTACCACTTTATTTTTAAACGACTCACGATACTATTATCATTATGAAACTATTAAAGACTTTAGTTCTTTCTTTCGCATTACATTGTAAATATAATAAAAAAGGACTAAACCGTCAATTACAAAAGCAATCTATATTTTTAGTAGGATTTCGTAAGGGTAATACAATCATAATATTATTTTCTCATCAAATCAAAAGGAAGGTATTAAGGTCGATATTATTCCATCATTACTAAAGTATTTAGTATATCTAGGTTGGCATAATGATTTTCATCTTCTTTGCACTAGACCTTGTCCAATCATTCCTCAATCTCCATTAACCACGGCCTGGTGCTTCGTCTGTGTTGAACTGAGCATCCTCCTGTCTTGTAGTCAAAAAAATAATTACATCATAAGAACATAAATTATGATATTGCTCAATTTTTCAGCTAAATCTTTTTTTTATAGCACTTAGATGGCAGACAAGCACACGGCCCATCTGATGGAAAGTGGTTACCGTGGCCTATGGACGTATGTAACAACAGAAGAGTCATATTGGCGCTGCCGACCTTGTAAGCACAGAGTTTCAGTGCCATCAGTGTAGAAGACAACGCAGGACAAGCCAGTCTTCCCACTGACAGCACGAATTCTCCAGTGAGCTCTGGCTACCCTACTCACCCACCGCTGGGAACACAACACAAAGTTATTATGGCTGGCGGTATTCTGTAGGGAGGAGGTACTTCCCCAGTCGGACTACTCAATTGGGCGGAAATACCGCCGTGTCCTACCTCCTAGAGAATTTTTTAATGAATGAACATCATACCTACAAAACAATGAAAAAGTGCGTGATTAAATAATTTGAGATATGAATAGATCTAATCGTTCAGAATCTCAAAGAGAACCTAAAAATATATGTATATAAATAAATCATAAATAAAAACTTCCAAAAAAATTCATGATCATAATATAGGTTGTTTTATTCGATGGTTTTAAAAGACACGCGATTTGGAAGAGCTTATACAGCATTAAATTACCGAAAATTGTTTCGTTTGTGATGTTATATGCATTCCTGTTTTAGGAATCGCGTGCAACACACATGTATTTTCAAGGGTTGATTAAAATATCTATAATTGATGTATTTATTAGTTAAGGTACAACTAATAAATACCATTGTACCATCTTGCTTACCGATATAATTGGTTGATAGTCGTTGTAATGATTGGCGATCGATAATAACGATTGAAAAAGAATTGCAGTGAGCATTGATTGCCTGTTTCTTCTAATAGGCATTACTTTGTTATCTAACTAAAACTATTACTTGTCAAAGCTTTACGTAGGGTAAGACTGGGCATTTATCACTGCTTCGTGGGCGCTAGTGGAGAAGAAACGGCGTAACATACTACACTGAGGCAGTTTCCGAAACGTCAATTTTCATACATACGTAGCCACGTGGTTTCCGGCAGAGTAGAATTTGGACCACCCCATCTCTTCCCATGCGATGTAGTACAAGACGACTAAGGGATAGGGCTCTTTAACATCAGACAGATATATACTGCCCAGACTCAGCCTCAGATGCATAGCTTGAGTCAACAATAGTGCCCGGAAGACGGCAATAGACTCACCCCCTGTAACGTGAGACGGACTTTAATGATTGGTGAAATTTGAGTGTCAATTCACCTCTGCCTAACCCTCCGGGGATAAAATCGTGAATATGTGTATGTATGTAGTCCATTCCTTGACATTACAGCGTACGCACGATAAAGAGCCGGAATGCTCTGCCCGCGCACGTATTTCCCTCTTCTTACAGTCTGAGGTTCTTCAAGCGGGGCGTGAAAAATAATCTATCTAGACCTTCAAGGAAGGGATTTGAAGTTCAATAGTATGGGAAGTAGTCCGTATCTTTTGGACTGCACCTCAGCTTTCTACCATCTAGCGGGCTGTCAACCATTGACGGACCAAATATTAAAAGAGATGAGGTGGTCCAAATTCTACTCTGCCGGGAACCACGCGGCACTCTCTTCACTATGCCTCAAATATCGTCACCATATGAAAAAGGTTCACTATATCATACCTACATAATTATCATAAACGTCCACGTGAAGAGTTTGATAAAACTATGTATGAAGTATAAACATCTGCTACACAAAGGTTTTCTGTACACGTAACTATTACGCGCTGGGTCCCAACGGTTTTGTCTTTTACCTCGAAGTGACTAATATTCCGGCCTGGTTTTGCGTAGTTTGTGGGTATTGTCTATAAATACGGTGAACCATTTGTGCCGTCCACTTGTGCGTATGTTCTGAAGTTTACACTAGTTCTATTCTTGATATGCATCACGCTAATAGGTATAGGTTGTTATACGTCTAGGTGTCTAGGGTTCAAAAGAGAATTTTCAATAATACAATAATGTAGTAACAGTTAGCGAAAATGAACTTTTTTTTTTTTTTTTAGATAAATGCATATAGATTCCGACGAAACCGCAGTAGCCTAGTGTTATGGGTAATGTACTGCTGGCACGAGGTCTTGGGTTCGTACCAATGACTTTTCGGTGCTTTTCGAAGTTATGTGTGTATTTATCGCAGGTTTAAGTGCCCGGCTAATGGCAATAGGCTCGCCACCTATTACTTTGTGACCTAAACATGAACTGGCGAAATGTGGGTGTTCGCCTATACCCCCTTCGGGGATATAGGCGTGAGTTTATGTTATGTATGTTATGTTTATATAGAATCAAATTAATCCAACGTGTTGAAATGCTCTAAAATCTAAATTCAAATTCAAATTTATTTATTGCAGAAATATGGTTAAGTACAAAGGTTTTATAATTAATGTTTGTCCAGCACGTTTCGCCGTTTTTAGCAGCATACAAAATTCCATTTAATACACAGTTAGGTAAGTACGTAATTAAATACAAAAAAGTAGATTATTCAAAGATTCAGCTACATGTATCAACCGAAACTGAGTTTGGAAAAAGGCTTGATAATGATTGGTAGACGATTAATAATGATGAAACAAACAAAATTACAAACATTCACATCATTTTAATAAAAATGTGTTAAGAAGATTAACAAAATACTAAATCGACAACCCAAATCTACCACTAGTCTTTTCCAATAACGGAATTACAATGTTTGTGTTTACAAACAGTCTCGAGAAGTAAAGTACTGATATACGTCGGAACACGCTCAAATAACATAATATTAACACAAAGTACCACATTACAGTAGAAACAACAAACAAACACAATATTACTTGTAATGAAAAGTAGGTCGCACATAATGCAAATACAGAATACAGAATCAGACATAATACGTGTGCGGTATAGATAGTCCCCGTTTATATGATCATTGATCAACAGCCGACTGGGGTCTCTCGCGAGGGTTCCGTAGTCCCACTCATTGCGTACACTTGTCATATCAGCACAATGAGTGCGGCCTCGCTACGATGCTTTATTATTTTAATTATTGCACGTTCCCTCCGCGTATATGCGCCCTTTGTCAGCCAGCGGGACCACTTGAATTAGTCATCGCTGTGTAATAACTGCCGTAATTGAAGATCCTTGATACAAATTATACAATTAATGTGTGTAACTTTATTGATGTTTGATAGTGTGTGTTTTTTGTCGATCTCGGTATATAAAATCTAGATGTCAATAAGATATGATAGAGATATGGATAGATGAAGGGATACTAAGATTTGCATATGTTTCTTCACTTTAAGCGAAAGGGACTGTAGGAAGAAGGAAACACGTGAACTGGTAATGAATTGGTGCGACAAAAAAAGAGTCTCCGAACCGCTTGGTTCTTGATCGGATATTTTGCACTGTGTGCAGGTGACATCTGAGCCCTGCACGTGTTGTCCTGTGTATTAAAGGGGAGGGTGGGACTAATTGGAAGAGCTCATAATTGTCCAAACCAGGATAAATGACACAGTAAAGATTTGAGAGTATTTAATTATACTGAGAATGTTGTAGGTATCATTTGTAAAGATTTCTCAATAACCGTATAAGAGACAATGTGAATTCGTTGCGTCAATGTAGGACGTATGCATTGGCATCACAATATACTGAGTTGCAAGTTTTTGCCTGCGCCCGTGTCATTGTTATTTAGTAATCATATTTCTACATACGTTATTATTTAATTAAACGCGATGATTTTTATTAGCATTGCTTATAGTTTCTCTACTGTTGGAATGTTGTTTCTACTCAAACTTTAGTTGTTGTAATGCACTATAATTAATTAGCCGTATGGGTCCCGGCAGAGTAGAATTTGGACCACCCCATTTTTTCCCATGCGATGTCGTACAAGGTGACTAAAGGATAGGCCTGTTTAACATCAGACAGATATACAGCCCAGAGAACTATAGTGTCCGGAATACGTCAATAGGCTCACCCCCTATTACATGGAACCGAATACAGTTATTGGTGAAATGTGGGTGTTAATTCACCTCTGCCTAAACCTCCGGACACTATTTTTGAGTCAAGACATTCATCTGAGGCTGAGTTTTGTTGTATCAATCTGTCTAATGTCATAATTTTTTTTAATGTTTTTCTTCTCTTAGTGAGAATAATTCTAACATTATGAATATTAAAGGAAGCTGGTATATTTGGCTTGTTTGTTACGTTTTTACGTCCTAAGTTTTTAAAGATAACGAAACTTAAATACACGAGCGAAAATTCGAGGAAAAGCGAGTTTATAAAATAAAACAGAAAGATGAGTGTAAAGGAAAATAGTCAATATAAGTATGCACAAGCACAAGGAATGTAGGTAGCTAAAGATAGGATTTATAAAGTAACAAGGAGGACAGCTCGTCGCGAAGGCGGGGGGCGCATTCTTCACTCTCTCGATCCGATCTTCATAAAGAAATTCTCCGTTTTGATATTATATTTATATTATGAATGTTTCGTACCTGCATATTTGTAACAGTAAATATGAAAATTTCCGGAATGCCTACGAGCTCGCCTCTCCGATCTTGAGGGAACAGGGATTATTTTATTTATTTATTATTATGAACATTGAAATTCGTTAGATACTTGATTTCTTTTTCTGTTTCATTTTTGATGTTAAGGTAAAGTTCCTTTGTTTTAGATAATTTATTTTGTTAACTTACTTATTGTTAAAATTAGGTGTTTTGACATCGTCATCAAACTGCTTTCATTGATGAAAATTATATTATCAGATCTCATGTAGTTTCCGGCAGAGTAGAATTTGGACCACCCCATCTCTTACCGCGGTGTCGTACAAGGCGACCAAGGGTGTTTAGCATCAGTCAGATATATACAGCCCAGACAGCCTCAGATGCACGGCTTGAGTCAACAAAAGTGCCCGGAAGACGGCAATAGGATCACTCCCTATTACGTGGGACCGAATTCAATAATTAGTGCAATGTGGGTGTCAATTCACCTCTGCCTAAACCTCTGGAGATAGAGGCATCATTACGTATATGTATGTAGAATCAAGTCTTAACTCTACAAAATCACATTCTACAACTCTACACGACATATTGAATGAAATTTTAAAGCATTTAATATGTTAACTATTCAAATCGATTAAAATCGATCTACACGATGTTTCTCTACACCGCTACATCTTAGTACCTACTAAAAAAACTCTAGTAGGCACATCTACAAATGCAAATGTAAAGCTAGACAACATTACTATTAGAGTTGATAACTTAGTTTTTATAGTTTTAACCAAAACGAGACTATCATTAATTTGACAAAAGACTTCTAGAAAAAATAATTGGGGCTCTTTAACCTGATAGGGGGGCAATAGTGCCCTCATAATTCACTTGAACTTTTCTGGTATACCTACACCAGTACAAAAAAGTCCAAAACACGCCTAGCGTGTCCTCACTATGATGATGATAAAGAGTCACCAGAACACGCTAAGCGTGTCGGTACCAATAGACAAATTACATTTACGTTAAATAGTAGTATGTACCCAACTAACACGAACTGTTGCTCCATGTAGACATTATTGTATAGAACCACAGAATACAATTGGAAGTTTACAAGACACGCATCCGACACGGTAAACAAACAAGTGATGACGTCAGACACACTCGAGACCCGCTCGCGCGTCTACTAACAATATACTAAACAATACAAATCTATCCATTATTAATAAAAAATAATTCACTATATTATGGCTCCGGCACTAACGGGTTAGATCGTTTAATTTGAAATGATGCCAAATAGTATACCGAACACTGTTTGTGACTGATTTAGAAAGGCTAGTTAATAGTTTTTTTTTTCTGTTAGTACCATTGATTTAGGTGTAGTTTCTAGAATTATGAGGCTTAACTTTATGTTACTCGTGGTTTGTCTGGATTATTTTCACACTAATGACTGTCTTACGCCTCTAACATATGTGTAGTGGTTTTTAAATAAGATACCATGCGGCATGCTACCGTGTAGTAAAATCATCTGAAAATAATCACTGGAGAGTTTTTGTGCTGTCAGTGGGAAGACCAAAGGTTTGTTCTGATTGTTTCTTCTACACTGACGCAGAAACTGTTCTTACAGGGTTGGTAGCACGGGTGTAACTCCTCTGGTGTTGCACGCGTTTATTGGTCACGGTAACCATTTTCCGCCAGGTGAGCCGTGTGCTTGTCTGGTACCTAAGTTGTATAAAAAAAAGTAAACAAATACAAAGATAAAAATCATCATCTCAGTAGCACCCAAAGCGTTCAATTTGGAACCATTTTAAAAAATACTAGTGACGAAAATCATTCGAACACTTTTTGGCACCTCCAACTGAGTTAAATTGCTGGTGTTGATAGGGGTAATGTAATGACCACCACTATGATAATTTCCACCAGAACTTATCCCAATCGTGACTTACTAGTTACTCATACCCGTAGGCGTATAGAGACCAGTAATACTATGGCAGTACCAAACTAAAATACTTACTTTGTATCTGATCGTATCTTATATTTATAATAACACAATCTCAACATTTAACTGCACAGCTTACTATAAAAACGAAATTGTAAATAAAATCGAAAGGGGCAATTACGCTGTGCTGCCAAAGTCGATTATGAGTTTTCTCGAGCATTACTCATGTCGATGGTGCGTCATACAATTCACGGTCACACACTCCAATATTATCTACACACGAGTACGCTGTACCACGAGCCGTAAACTATTATGTAATCAATTACTGCATGTTAAAAAAAATATATTATCTCTTTTGGAATTAAAGTGTGATAATTTCAACTGTACCGCAGCGCCGGTAGAGCGTTTGTATGTTTGCAGTTGCGGGTTAAATGCCCACTCCGTGCAGCTATTTGGATAAATGAGTATATCTATTTGTTTTAGTAGCTGTGTGTGTTCTACCACCTATACAATGGTTTGTGCTCAGATGAATCGTTTGATATGATGCCCACAGCTACAGTCTATCATCGCACCGCTCGCCATAGTTCTGCACACACGTTGCGACCTAAGACGGTGCGGTATGAAAGAAACTTCATCTACCGCACACATAAGCTGTGGAATGAACTCCCTGCTGCGATTCTCCCAAGCACCCACAATATGGGGTGCTTCAAGAGGGTATTAAAAGGTTTCTTCAGGGTCGGCACCGTGAATGTAACGCCCCTGGTGTTGCACAGGTCCATAGGCCCCGGTAACCACTTCTGCCACCTAAGTGGTATAAAAATATTTTAGAAAAATATATGAAGGTACATAAATATGTTTATCTGTTTAGTCTAGGTCTAGATGGCACTGTGTAAATTAACGACATAATATATGTCATTAATTCACACTGTGCAATACAATACACAACATCTAATACACAAAGTATTAGATGTTGTGTTCCGACACCGCAGATCCGGCTCGGAACATCCATCAAGGGTGGCTTATATCTAGATGTCAAGTTCGGCGGGATAACTTAGTGGATCACAATAGCACACGGGTGTTGCTTGTTTACAGAATTCACAGTAGTAACAAGTATAATAGTAGTAAAGTTAATAATAGTTAATAATGGTGATGTACAGAAATATACCTACCCAAAGTACACTATAAAATGCGTTTTCGAACGAACGCGTGACATTCTTTTTTTGAACGGGATCAGTGATCCTTTACTTAAACGTTTTTTGTAGTTATTTATAGGCGAGCGATCTTAATTAACAGCAAAAAGTTCTCGCTTTCGAATAGTTTTCAATAATAAATGACTTGAATAAACACCTTTCGATTTCACTTGATAGTCTGCACTATGAAGTCGACAATCTTCGGTTTCAGTGTTAATTTTAAAAAGTATTACCTAAATATCCACAACGCCTTCTAGATTTAAACTAGAAGTAAAACTTATAACATGGGTTTTTATTCTTTTTGTAAAAATATGCTCACCCGAATAAATTTAAGGTAACACCATTAGTGATGATATTAGGTCGAAAAATCACCTAAAAAGTGGCATATTTAATCCCAAAAGCAACTATAATTTTGAATTTATAAAGGAGTAGATAAATGTATTGCCTAAATTGCCTACTGAAACCTAAGAACACTATAAGTTTACCGTTGTTATTATTCTTGTGCTCGACTAAATTCTGACTAGTTGCCATTTTATTAAGAAATAATTAGCGGAAATTGCTTAAAAACCGTTAATTAGATAATTAATCTTACTTTTTTAAAACATTTTCTTTAGCCGTCCTCACCAATCAGCCCCATCGCTATGCGAAATGTTGCCAATGTGTACATTAAAGACATAATAAATACCATTTGTTGAACATTAAAAATGGCCAAAAATGTTAACAAATATAAATATTGTCATTTAATTAGTGTGTTAAACGGCTGAACATATTAAGGTGAAATTTAGATTTAGTCGAACTGTGCCACATCACAGATAAAGACTCGGCATTCTTTACCAGCCCACATGTATCCATCTTCTAGTCTTTTAAACGGAACATAAAATAGCATCCAATTATAGTACTTACCTAACAACAACCTGAAGACCACAATTTTATCATTTACAATAATGGTTGCTTTCTATAATGACTTCATTCTTTAGACTTCACTTCAGCTTACCCTTGCGTGTAGTGAAGTCATAATGCGCAAAATCCCCACGAATACTTCTACGGGGAGGCGTGGATTTCTCCGCAGCACGGCCTGCTACTGCTTGGGTGTCAGAAGGCTCCATCCGTCATCCCCAGGCCCGCGCTCATGGAAGACGAAGGTCGTTTTTCGGCATAGCAGAATATGGTTCTATAGACGTGCCTCTACACAAGAAATTGGATTACTGTTAATCAATCTTACCAAAAACTGAAAAATGCACAGACGATATCACAGCGAGAGTAGGAGAACTCGAAATAAAACCCTGTACCAACCCGTCTCGCCAGCGTGGAAACAGTAGGACAAAGCCTCCCAATATGGGGATAGGCATAGGCTTATCCCAATATTGGGACATAGATCTAGCAGTGAACTGCGATAGGTTTGATTGATTGATCGAATTTAACCAAAATATTTGTTTGTTTGCAGCGAGCGGCGCGCTCGCAGCCGGCACCATTGCGTCTCCGTGGAGCACGGCGGCCGGCGCGCCCGACACAAATGGATCGGGCGGCCCCGATGCTAAGCACCTCGATGTCGGCGACGCCAGCGACGATGAGAAGGTAAGCAAGCAAATAATATAGTTACTGCCATGTTTTAACCACAATTCACGAGAGAAACGAGGCCTTAGCATACGGACTGATTTGATATAATCTATGATTGGAACATTACATTTTGTGACGTGATTAGTATCAAGTTACTTATTTGTCGGTAGCTATAATTAAGAGGGAGTCCTCCACATATCCTCAGTTTCAAAGTCCTACGATAACGACAGCTAAAGATACAAAAACTCTGTTGGTCAGTTTCCAAGATAACAATATGCAAGAGATAAATTTTTCATACTTCCATACTAAATTTACAAAACGGAAGTATGCTCTAGTGTGTCTATTACGTCGATTCAGGTCTAAACTACTGCGCTGATTTTGATGAAATTTGGTACAGAGATTGATAATATCTTCGGACATAGGCACCGACATAGACGCGGGCGGGGTCACGGGCAACAGCTAGTATTAGTTTCTTCCCCATAGGAAAGTTAAAATTTATATATCCATAATTCTTCTAGGCATGAGTATTACATAAAAATATCAGAATACATTGTTACGATTAGATGAAATAGACAGCAGACCATCAATCTTAAAAGAAGTTCAATCAATCAGAACACATTCTTTGTTTATTGAAGCTAGTGTTTGTTAGTTAAAAATGTTTTGCTCAGTTTATGTTAGACATACCACACATTCCTTTGTCCGACTGCACTTATATGGATAGTAGTTGATTAGTAACAGATGTAGGGGATAGGCATAGATGTATTAACTCCCAGATTTACCTGAATATTGGTGTAGGTATTCCACTCGTACTAAGTGCTAGAGGCACTGTAGTTCATAATGAACTCTCCAATAGCTCTTGATTAGCCACAGCGACCACAGGTTATGCTAACCAACTGTCGGTAAGTAGACTCTGATTTTATCACCTAAGTGTTAGACAGTAAAAGATTTTGTTACTCGTAAAGGCTTCACATTTAGCACCTTCTAACCAGTCCAGAGATTATTGAGTAATACAATTACTATATTTCTGAAAGATTCACGTGGACTTTTCTCACTGAAAAAAAAAACTGATTTCAAAGCATTCAGTTTTGAGTGGTGGTATTTGTGTCCACATTATTTTCGTGTAGCTTTTCAGCAGCCATGGTAGTTTCCTCAAAACAAATAAATTTAGTCGCTATAGAATACGTTAAAATTGGTTTTATTTCAATAAGTACATTGCTATATTTAGGTCCATTAAGATCCCATGGGGATCGTAGTGGAATAGCTACTCCATTAAGAATCCCTGGGGAAGCAAGTTAGGGAATTCAAGGGCAATGCACCGCTTAGTATCAATAGAATTTACAAAAAAACTTCGTTACTGTCTAAATACCATACGTAGGTAGTACCTACGTATGGTATTTAGACAGTAACGAAGTTTTTTTGTAAATTCTTACAAATTACGAAGGTAAATGTAGAAACAAGCAAACTACTGATGAAAGGCTTCATCATCATTATTTTAGATCAGTCCCATTTGCTTCCAAAGCCTTTCGTGATACATTAAGCAGAAAGGGCTATATAATCCGTAAAAAGGTATAATCATTGCACAAATCTAGAATCAATGTCGGTATGCCGACGTTGCAGCCAAACGTAAACACCACACCAAATAGACAGTCCATATACGAAGGAAACAGAAAAAAGTCTTCTCCTTAAACTATAAACTAACACTACAAATTCCACTGATCTAAAATATCCAAAGCTGATTGATAACAAAACAAATCTGTACGTGAAACAAAAACAGAACAATATTAATAATACTCACTTGTGAGAAATTATAAGTAAATATTGACTGTTGGTTGGTAGTTAACAAATCCAGAAACAGCCACGTTTCAAGTTGTTTCGTTCAAGGAATAGTGATTCACAGTGTTTTCGTACATCGGTATCGTCGGCTGTTGGACCACGTCGAGGGCATTACGTTATTTTTATTTGCTTTTGAGAATAGAAGCGAGTCTATTAATTACAATGACGCACTCTAGGCTTGTAACAAACTTGTGTTTCAATGTACAGGATGAATTCTTGTAACAGTTCAATACTTCGCGTGTCTCTGTATTTTCCTTTTAACAATATTTTTGTTAATGAAAATATTGCTATACACTCGTCAAGGATAATCGCCGATTTTATTAGCACAAATGGGTTTATCCAACCCAAGGAGTGTCACTTTCCCGTAAAATATCGACTTATGTCAATGCCAGAAGCCTTACCTCCGCTATTTCCTTATTCAACTATTTTCTTTCCTCTCCTCCTATAGAGGGCAGTGCGCGGGTGACACCTCTATTGTTGCTTCCGTTTCAGTATCTTGCTAAAAATATTCAAATCCAAAGTAAACAGGTCACTTCTAGGGAAGCATATGATCAACAGGTGGGGGTATTCAAACGCAAGCCTTTAAAAAAGAAAATTGCTCAAAACGAATCCACCCTCTATAACTCCAGTGTTACATCTGTTCAATGTCGCTACTTAGTTTCCAAAGGGTCTTTGATTTGTATCGACAGTTCACTGGAAGTTGACTAACCTAGATCTGCTTCTATCTCAACAAAATAAATACTAGCTGATTTATAAACATGTTTAGTATATATTTTAAGTAGATAACGATCGCTAAAAAGCTAATAGGTACTTATAATTAGGCAGGTTGGCGGGGCTTGATCTTGGAATATACAGGATAAATGCAATAGTCTAGAAATAAACTTTACTGTAATAAAATAATACCACTGGGAAGTACCTAGATCAAAGGTCTACTACAAATTTGAAGTTAAAATAGGGCCATTCTCAGAATTATCCTGAATGGTTCTTTGCGCTTGTAAAATAGATTGACAAATTGAATATATTCTTCGTGAAAATGTTAGGGAACAACTAAACTGATGGAGTAAATATAAATATATCGTTTATAACGGATGTTTTGAATCATCTGACCAAAGAAAGCTTTCAACACAATGTGTTACATTATTGCAATATTGAAGATAACATTATATAGCAACCGAGAGGACAGATATACCTCTTTAATAGTTACGTTATGAATACGCGATAAACTTGTCAGCGTGTCATCTATTTATTGCAACTTAATAAGATAAGAATGAAAGATGGTGCGCATATCAAGTTCCAAACTCAAATTTAGAAGAATCAATACAATTTACTTATTTAGGTTACAAAGTAACGCATATGAATGTCAAATCTAGTTATCCAGATTCATAAAGTAATAAATTAATTGCTGTGAAGCAATACTGGGGCTTGAGTGAAACGTACAGAAGCTCCGTGTTACAGAGATGAATATTCTGCAGTAGTTGCGCGTAGATTCGCCTGAAGAACAGAGTTTTGGAGATACTTTGGAGTATGGATGCTTATTGGGTTATCGTTGAGATGCCGAGGTCCAAGACCTGTAAGAAATACAAATTGACACTCAGCACATTGAACCTACTAGCTAAAATTATTATCTACACATCAGGGGACGCGGAGCGGAGAAGTCACGAATTTTGGAGAGTTTCGATATACTGACAATACACTCTGTAAAATGAAATCGTCCGCCCCGAAATGTGTATGTGTATAGTATACTTTTTAAGGCAGACCAAACGACTAGAATTCAAATTTCAAATTGCCGTTTGCCTGTCGATCATTCTGTGACATTTGTAGCTGCGTTCATATCCTTATTATGTGAATGTTGATATATCTATCTATGACCAACCACCCCTTAGATGTAATTTGAGTCGCCCGTTACTAACTTGTAAGCTTGTCCACCTCACAAACTAAGCTTAATGTTTTAAGAGAGGATCCTAATCGGTTACCCGTTGGACCTTTTACGTAACGACACCGGCACTTTCATAGATTTTATTTGAATTGCAAACCGTCGCTTTACATGTTACGTAATACGAGGTCAAAAGATTATTATTGTGTTGTGTATTTAGTAGTTTTAAACCTTTTCTATTGTTATTATCTTTCCTTTTCATCATCATCTTAATTTTACCGTTAGTCCCAGTCGCATCCGAGTCTGGGGTTCGCTTTACCAGACTAACTACGGATTTGGCTGAACTGCGATATTTTCCGTGAAGCGACTGCCATCTGACCTCCACCACCCAAAGGCGATATCGAAGCATTGCTACAAGACCAGTTGTTAGACATGTTTTAGGGCTGCTACTACCCGTAATGAATACCATAGATGTTCGTATGATAACCGGGACCGACGGCTTAACGTACTCTCCGAAGCACGACCAGACCAATGCAAATATTTGTGCTGTCAGTGGGAAGACTAAAGGCTTGTCCTGCTTTGTCTTCTACTGACGGTACAAAAACTCTGTACTTACAGGGTTGGCAGCGCGACTGTGACTCCTCTGGTGTTACAAACGTCCATAGGCCACGGTAACCAATTTCCATCAGGTGGGCCGTGTGCTTGTCTGCCAACTAAGTGTTATAAAAAAATAAAAACATATTTATGCCTGAGCGGGGATTGAACCCGTGCCTTTTGCGTAGCGGCCGCTTTCACAACCGCCACGCCACAGAAGCTATCGTTGTTATTATCTTTATAGGGAACATAACGTATATTAAATGATAATTCATTACCCGAATGTTTAGTACTTCACTTTTATTTTATAGATCTTATGTACTTACTACATTGGCCTATGTCCAGCAGTGGGCTAATAGATTGACTGTTTGACGTACTTACTCGTAGAACTTCTCCCAATGCGAATGATTCTGATTGACCGGAAAACACCGTGATCTCTTTTTTTTTTTATAACACTTAATTGGCAGACAAGCACACGGCCCACCTGATGGGAAGCGGCTACCGTGGCCTATGGACGTATGCAACACCAGGGGTGTCACACTCGCGCTGCCGACCATGAAGAAACCTTCTGATGCCCCTCTTGAAGAACCCCATATTGTATGCGCTTGGGAAAACCGCAGCAGGGAGGTCATTTCACAGCTTGAGTGTGCGTGGGATGAAGTTTCTTTCATACCGCACAGTGCGCACCGTCACAGGTCGCAACGTGTGAGGATGAATTCCCTGTCTATGGCGAGAGGTGCGATGATAGAATGTAGCTACGGGCATCATGTCAATCAATTCTCCACCAGCCTCAATGCCCTCTCTCTTGATATCTACGTTAAATAGCAGTAGGCAGTAAACAAAATCTAATACTAATAATATAATACTACTTAAATGTAGGACTGCTTTTTCAGAACTACCTCTTCTTGCTTCCTGTCTAGTACAATAACAGTTATTCGCAATAGACTTCCACTGTGGAACACTGTATTGATTCTTGTTGGTTAAATTTACCCAACATATTAATAAAGCATACCTACGTGGCGAAATGAGGATGTCAATACACTTCTGCCTATCTCTTCGGGGATTCAAAAACTTGAATATATGCTTTACAGAAATACACGTTTGCATACTAGAAGGTCGACCCCAACTAAATTGGGATAAGGCTCAGAGAGAGTACGGAAAACTGCCGGATTTGTTGACATTTACGATCACTACTCCGGTCCCTTTTGTAGTAGCGTGATGTTATATAGCCTATAATCTTACGCGATATATGGTCTATTCAACAGAAAAAGAATGTTTCAATTCGAACTGATAGTTTCTGAGATTAGAACGTTTAAACAAACTAACTCTAAAGCTTTATAATATTAAGTATTGATGAAGAAGATCCGCGACGGCATATCCGTCGAATGTAAAAGAAAAAGAAAGAAAACATTTTTTATTTTACTTAGCATTTTAAAACAGATATACACAGTACACCAATATGTGACAAAAGCCAAGTAGAAATAAAGGCCGCCTCTCAGCTTAATGCTGTCCGCGTGGTATAGGCCTAATTGATTCTCTTGAATGCGTTATGAACTTATCTGTTTTTATATAAAAGGGTGTTTGCAGGATATGTCGGCGGCGGATGCGGAAGGAGTATGGAGCCCCGACATCGAGCAGAGCTTCCAAGAGGCGTTGGCCATCTACCCCCCGTGTGGCAGACGCAAGATTATACTCTCCGACGAGGGCAAGATGTACGGTGAGTCCAAACGTGCTGGAACATCTTTACAGTTCTAGAAAGACAAGTTTACACTATCAAAACAATGGCATAGACCCAAAATTTTATGTACACTCGACAAAGGAGATACGGTTACACCTTTACATACAACCTTATATGAAAATGTGTGTATTTATCGCAGGTTTATAAGTGCCCGGTTAATGGCAATAGGCTCGCCACCTATTACATTGGGACCTAAACATAAACTGGCGATATGTGGGTGCTAGCACCTCTGCCTACCCCTTCGGGGATATAGGCGTGAGTTTATGTGATGTTATAAGAAAACCAGCTTCACCCGTGGCTTATTTTGAGACCTCATTTCATCCTTTTGAGCCTGTAATTATTTAGTCTTCAAAAAAATTATGGAAATGTGCCGGATTTGTTGACATTTATGATCACTGCTCCTCTCCGTTAAGTTCGTCGATAAACGGACTATTCAATACAATGATATTTTCTCAATTCGAACTAGGAGTTCCTGAGATTAGCGCTTCAAACAAACAAACAAACTTCAGCTTTATAATATTAGTAAAGAATAGAATATTTTTTATTCTTCCAAATATTAGTCTTTCTACAATAACAATATAATAATGAAATAAAAAAATAAATAGAATAGATGGGTACATTAATTAAGAATAGATACACTTTGTCATTTAAGTTGTACGGAAAGGTGTTTAAGTACCAATGGTTTTTTAAACAATCGCGGTGTTAATTTATAATTGTATAAAGACTCAAATGAGTTCACAGATAAACTGTTTAAAACAGTTTTGTGAACCAAGAGTAGCCACAATTGTTATAAATTGTATGTATAATAAATAAATGAATAATAATAACGTGTATCTAACTATAGTAATTATTAGTATAAATTTTAATACTAATTAAGTATGCTTTATCATTTAAGTTGTATAGTAAAAATGCAACCGTATCTCATTTGTCGACTGTACATTGTACAAACGGCCAAAGAAATAAGTATACACCTTTTCATATGAAGGTGTATGTAAGCCGCGTGGTTTCCGGCAGAGTAGAATTTGAACCACCTCATCTCTTCCCATGCGGTGTCGTACAAGGCGACTAAGGGATAGGGCTGTTTAACATCAGACAGATATATACAGCCCACACTCAGCCTCATATGCATGGCTTGAGTTAACAATAGTGCCCGGAAGACAACATGGGCTCACCCCTTATTACGTAGAACCTAATTCAATGATTAGAGAAATATGGGTGCTCATTCACCTCTGTCAAACTCTCCGGGGATAAAGGCGTGATTATATGTATGTATGTTAAGATGCACAGGTGCACGGTTTTTTTTTATCAACTTTAGCACCTAAACTTTTTGTTCAATGTTTATAACGAACCTACGACTGTATGACGACAATAGAATTTTAAAGCGTTTAACATAGGTACATAATTTAATTAATTCTCACCAAAATTGACCTAAAATTGGCTTCCCTTTTGGAATTTCGCCCCTCGTCATTGCACAACGATATATTCTGCCAACGACAAGCCAAATTCAGCCCCAATGTGCCCGTTAGGGGTAGTGTGTCTTTGATAAAAAAATATTGAACAAATTTCAGTCAATTTGAGTGTATTTGGATACTATTTTTGTTGCTTCCTGTTCATTACATTTTGGCCGCGTGTGACATATTGTTAGGTACAATTTCAACTTCTTTAAACGTAGGTTAAAAAAAATACAGAAATGGATAGAAAAAAGTAAAAATCATTAATTGTGTTTATAGCAGTAGGTAAACAATTCACGGTAGTTATACGTTTAGCAGTGTAGTTATACGTTTCTGGGGACGAGTTGGAGACTCTGTGATCCCCACACCGGCCGGGGTACGAGTTATATGCCTGTCAACCTTACCTTTGGCAACCAACGATGATCTACAGGCATTTGAGTCGGTTCGAGTCCGATAATAACCTCTCCCACCGGCTCCTGGGGATGACCGTGGGGCTTTTTCGCATGTAAAAAAGTAGTCATAAAATTTGCAGCCTTATCGCTATCAGCAATGGACACTTGTTTAATACTTTTAAATACAAAATTTTATTAGTTTTGTACGTAAACTAACTTTTTTATCAACTCATCGACTGTTGTGATATGCAGTCGTGTAGACTTATTTCTTAAAAGGTTAAATAGTATCATATACTGTTTTCTATTCTACATAATAAGTTCTCTAGACTAAGTGAGAGTGCATTTCCTAACACAAAAATATCCTGTAATACTTTTTGGAAATCGAACCCGAGACGCCACGCACAAACGTCGCATTTATTACCACTGCACCAACGAGTCTCTACCTACAAGTTACGTTAATGAAAAACGTGTTATTAAATAGATCTCAATCATACTGTTTAAATCAATATCTCAATATTTCAACACCAATAATTCACATGATACACGCTCTCTTCATACAAAACAGCTGTTACATGAAAATATATAGTAGCCAAACATGCGAACTTACTTATATACGTCAGTTTAGTTAAATAATGGAGAGATATCAAGGCCACTCGAACCGAAAATGAACAATGGATGTATCACGAGACAAAAGCCACTACAGATACTTATTGAAGAGAGCCGACAAAGCAGCTTGCGCAATAGGATTCCATGGAAAGACGTGAAGCGACAATTATTATCACGTTTGATCAAACCATGTCGCGAATTCGCAGAAGGCGGGTGTCGTCTGCTTTTGTTTTCTACTGTTAAATACCTTCATTATGGGTTTGAGAACCTTGGTGATGTGTAATGAACACGTTTGTAGCGATGGGAGAGTTGGGCTTACGATCGAAAGCTCCTGGATTTGGAATCATGGTCACTCTTAACATAAAAAGATAAAAAATTTACTTAGCTGTTGAAATACTAGTCGCTTGCTTTAAAAAAAAACGTTTATTCATTTTCAATATGGTGACATAAAACTATTTCAGTTGGAATTGCCATATAAGCTATAATAATGCTTGTTTGGAAATTCCCTCTTCCACAATGATATCTTCTTATTCTAGGTTTTGTATGGTTTTGCTATACTCTATTAAAAATGCGGTTGTTGTAATGGCAACTTCAAATCCCGTGTTTAATTATATTTGTTGAAATTTATTTAGCATGAGAAGTCTTTTAACATGACTGTTAGATGCAATAGATTTTAAGAATAAGAATAATTGCCGCGTGGTTTCCAGCAGAGTAGAATTAGGGCCACCCCATCTCTTCCCATGCGGAGTCGTACAAGGTGACTAAGGGATAGGGCTGTTTAACATAAGACAGATATATACAGCCCGGACTCGGCCTCGGATGCATGGCTCTGAGTCAACAACAGTGCCCGGAATACGGCAATGGGATCACCTCCTATTACGTGGGACCGAATACAATTATTGGTGAAATGTGGGTGTTAATTCACCTCTGCCTAACCCTCCAGGGATAAAAACGTGATTATATGTAGGTATGTATGTAAGAATAATTTTTCGCAACAGTTCAGTATATATACACACATCAACAAAGTCTAGGGAACAAGGACATTTCTAGTTTTTATTTAAAAACCCTTTCTTGTAATAGTGAGTGTTTTACATCAATAGAAGGGTATTTTTATACCGTTTTTAATTTTAATCTTAATAAAAACATTCTCATATCAATTTCTTTTTTTTTTTAAGAAAGAATTGAATAGTGCCAATGTTGAGTATTACAACCTTCTATGATTAGGCACAAAAATAACGAGGTAGTAAGAAATACAGTAATTAACCGTACTTTAAACGTTTTTAATAATCTGTAGGACCTCCTAAAGCATTAGCAACAGCTCGACAACGGCGTGGCATACTTAGTTTGAGATTGTCAAACATCGTCTGTGGAATATGGCTCCATACACTGCGAAGGTGTAAAAAAAGTTGTTCTTCAGTGTTCAGATTTTCCAAAGAATCACTGAAAGCTCTTCTCCCAAGCAATTCCCAGGCATGCTCTATGGGATTGAGGTCGGCAGACTGAGCAGGCCATTCCAACGTCGCAATATTGTGCTCGCTTAACGCATTGACCACTACCCGTGCGGTGTGTGACCGTGCATTATCTTGCATGAACATAAAATCTTGACCGAACTGCTGTCGATGAGATATAACCTCCTGAATGTATTGGTTTGCATTTAAATTGGCCCGTATCCAAACGAGGTCGGTCCTTCCACCAAGGCGAATTCCAGCCCATACCATGATAAGTAAAAAAAAGTATCTAAGTATGTTTATCCGCATTCTAGATCCCATAACACAAGCTAGTTAAGCTATGCTTACCATGGGTCTAGATAGCGTTGTGTAGAATGTCGTGGAATATTTATTTATTGTCGTGGAATATTTTATATATACTCACGCCTATGTGTATCTGAAGGTATAGGCAGAGCTGCGTTAAAGAGGGTGTAATGTTTTTCCTGTCTATGTTTTTCGATGTCACGTAACGGGCGAGCACTTAGACTGGCACTTTTTCATGTTATATATGTTTTCCGTCGAATAGTAAACAACTCTTATCTATTGGCCCTACATGGCTGGTATGGCCTACATGATGGTAGGCTAATAGTCACCTTATCCAACGCTACCGGGAAGAAAATTCACGATTGTATTCTTCCTCAGCGACCACACATATGAAAAACTATCGGTATAAAATAAAATCACCTCATTGCCTCCCATCAAGGATAAATAAAGCATGATTATACAAATATGTATTACAATAATTCAGCAATGAATGGCAATACGGCTAATATATTATCGTAACACGAAATATTTGTAAATTAACTCAGAACTGTTCTAAATAAGTCTTGATTATGAAAGTTCCGTTCATGAAGGAGGGAAGGGAAGGCGAGAGCAAATTTTTTCACGTTACATTGTTAACTAAGAAAGCTCGTTTGCGCGAACGTGACGATTGCTGCAAAAAGCAATGTTGTGCCTCTTGTAAATTAACTGCTGAAGGAAAACTGTTTTATTTCGCTTAATACTGTAATTATTAAATACTAGCTACTGTTTGTGGCTCCGTCTGAACCTTGAAATTTGCAATTTTACATAATATATACTAGTCACGCCTTTATGATGAGATATCAGTTTTCCACTTACCTCGATCCTGGCGTACATCTTTCGCTTCTGCTACTTTCATAATACATGCTCGCCGGTTTCGGGTATTCTTGACATGTCCTTTCTTTAAAATGCCTTCAACCTGATTGACATTCGTATGCCTACGTCGACCCCTACCGTATTTTACATTCACCCTCGCTTCATAAATTTGTTTCATCAGTCTTCTTTCGTCCATCCTCTCCACATGTCCGAACCATCTAAGCATCCCTTTCTCTATCTACTACTACATCTTCAAATACACCACTACGTTGTTCCTCATTCGATCCGTCAACTTCACCCTTCTCAGACTTCTCATTTCCACAGTATTCAATTTACTTCCACAGTATTCAATTTCTTCTTCATTTTTTTTGTAATAGTATTCTGTTTTCAGCTTAGGCAATAAGATCTTTGTGTGTACATACATAACATAACATAACATAAACTCACGCCTATATCCCCGAAGGGGTAGGCAGAGGTGCTAACATCCACATTTCGCTAGTTTATGTTTAGGTCCCAATGTAATAGGTGGCGAGCCTATTGCCATTAACCGGGCACTTATAAACCTGCAGTAAATACACACATAACTTCGAAAAGCATCGAAAAGTCATTGGTGTGTGCCATGGCAAACCTGGGATCGAATCATGGCAAACATGGGTAATGGACTGAATTACTCATACCACTAGGCTACCGCGGTAGGCGGTCTCTGTGTGTCAAATTTTAATAAAATCGGTTCTGTAGTCTAGGTTTGTAAAGGTGACAGAACTGTATTTTTTTCATAGCAAGCTGTTTAGGTCATCCGGATTATGATACGCAGAGATTTTGACCTCTTTCCACTTGTCACTATCCTGAAATACACCTTTCGTTTCGCTTCTTCTACTTTTTTTTTTATTGGTTCGCAAAACTGAATAAAACCAGTAATGTATCTTAATTTCATTTATCATGCTCGCCGATTGCGAATATTCTTGTCTTAACCTGACCTTCAGGTTTGCAAGTCGTCTCTGCCTACCTCTATATGAAAGAGATATGACTATATGTATGGCATCATCATCAATCAATTAGCCCACCGCAGTCCACTGTTGGACATAGGCCTCTCCCAATGTGCGCCATTTTCTCCGATCCTCCGCCTTCCGCATCCAGTCTGTCCCAGCCACCTTTTTCAGGTCGTCCGTCCATCTGGCTAGGGGGCGTCCTACCTTTTGTTTACCTTCTCGTGGTCTCCACTCTTGGACTCGCTTGCTCCAACGGCCATCGGTCAAACGTGGCTAGCCCACTGCCACTTCAATTAATTAAATATTTATGTAAGCAGAAACAATTATAAAAATAAAACAGTTTGTAAAATAGGTTTGTTTTGTAAGCTCGGACCGCTCGTAATAGTTCCATAACGTCCTTTCCGAAAAGTAATATTATGGGTGCTATGGACCAGAATTGACATAGGACAATTATCTGAGGGTGAGTGTGCCATTACAGTCGCCGGACGCACATTAAGTTTGCGTCAAGCGCTAACATTATACGTCCCGGTTTTAATTAAAGGACTGCCCGCTCAGCCCTGCGCGGTGCCAAATGAAATTGCCAAACAAATTTACCACAGGCGATGTGTCCACCTTAAGTGATTTAATAGGCGTGAAGAAATGCGATGTTTAAATTACTTCAAAATCTTATGGTTGGAAATTGTTGCGGAAACGGAAATTAGGAAAATTCTCAACATATTTAGGACTATGATATGTAAGTCTTCTTTGATGTTATGAATGTTTTTAAAGGGTTTTTTTATTAGGGTAGGGTTAACGGTGTTTATATTTTATAAATTTGATATATGACGCTCTATTTTGGCCGTGAATTAGACTAATGTCCGACATGATTTTAAAATAAATAAAGACTTTTAAAACTTAATGGAAGTGTAGATGTAAAGCATACATAAAGGAAGCTAGTTTGTTGCTGTCAACCAGGCTGTTACTAAAAAATTCCGAACTGCAAAAAATACTTTGATTTTGTTCCACCGAGAATTCGAAAGATCTAACGCAAAGCAGCAGCTCTATATCTAACTAAAAATCCATGATTACGTATTCTATTGTATTAGCTTTACTCTATGACAGCAGTCATCAATAAATATGAGTGACAGTTTAGGCTCACAAATGTCAAAATGACAGCTATATTATTTTAGAACTAAGTAATCCTGAAGATCAAAAACTACCTATAATAGTAGCAATACCAAAGTTTAGTAAAACGTTGAAATAAGCAAAATATGTAGTTAAATATTAATCTATTAAGACCATTGAGTTCCATGTATAGGTATTACTAGGCAAGCTATTTAGAACGAAAATTGTGTCGGGTGGCGCGAGATTGAATTTTAAATTTGGAACAGAACATAGAAAACATATAAATAAGTCAATGAAGTTTTATACCGTTCGCGCCTTTTTGTAAAATCATTATGTATGACAGCTTATAAAAGTTTCTGTTCCAGTCTAGAAGTACATAAATAGAAGTGATTGTCTGTAAGCAAACTGTTTCACTTGTTAAACCGTAAAAAAGTAAATTAAATAAGGAATTCATTGTCCACATCATATTGACAAATTAAATGCTATCTTTAACTGTTATTACAATGTCTACGAGATCCTATAGTTGTTGTATATGTTGTATATAGTTGATAATAATTGCGGACACGCGTCGCGTCGTCGGACAATATATGAGCACATTACTCGAGTACGTGTCGTCCCCGCTTAATCTAACGCTGTAAAAGTGCGTCACCCTTGTCCGTCCGCACACCCTCACCCTTACGTCGTGTTCCGTACTCCGTGACGCTCCAAGACCCACTGTTTTGCTTGATCCTCATAAAGCAATAATATCTCTAACATTATTGTCTGCTTCTATTTTATTTGCTCACTTCATATCTCTCGTATTTAAACGAAAATTGGGGGAAAGCGTTGGCAATTGTGTGAATTTTATTTAGGCCTGGTATTGACAAGAGAAGCTGTTTTGATTATTTTATATTCATTGACGGCTGTATACTCTTTTTCAACTCGTTTTATCAATTTAGGACAAGCTAAAGTCCTTAAAACTTCAACGGAATACTCAAACGTAATTCAATTAACGTCGTTAAGTCTCATACTGTCACTGTCATTTTCGTATGAATAGTACTGACACTGACAATTATATAGAATGTTTGACAGTTTTATAAATGACAGGTACACATCAAAAAAAATAGACTTTTCGGGCATAGTATTTGTCCACGAGGGGTTGACAAACAAAATATAACAGATTGTACTGTCACATACAGATGTAGCTAAAGATGAGAATCGTGTGTATATTCGAATGTTTGTCAGTTAATAAGTAGGTACGCGTTCTGCCTGATAGGGAGCTGTTATAACTTTTTTTTTTTAATAAGCGTCCATTTGCATACAGGGTCGGCAGCGCGAGTGTGGCTCCTCTAGTGTTACATACGTCCATAGGCCACGGTAATCACTTTCCATCAGGGCCGTGTGCTTGTCTGCCACCTAAGTGGTATAAAAAAAAATTGCGCTTGGTTTACTATCCAAACCCTCTCTAGAAGGTACAGTAGTGACCTGTGGCCTTTCTGAGCACAATACAATATTATCTGTTGCATGGAGCTACTTGCCCTGGCTCAAGAGCCAAGATGAATAAATCTTTTCAAATTAATTGAGGAATTGGATAGAAGATGAGGTCTAAACTAGTGACCGCTTATCAGCAAGTTTCCCGCCTTAAAAGTAATAAGGCACTAAAAGGATGTAATATGTTATAAGTATTATGCTGTAGTTTTATTATTTTTGGTCGATTATAACCTCATAATTTGTGCTCAATCTTTGTAAATTTATCCCTACTTCAACAACTTTGGCACTAATGACTTAACGTGATTGATTGGACGTACTTAGTGTTTATATACTCGGTTATAATTAGATAGCCTAGATATTGAAAGCTAGTAAAGCGCCCAGATGGGTAATACCAAACTTCTACGAACTTTGATTAATCAACTAAAGGCTTGATTTCACCAAACAGAGCAACTGCGGTTAAGACGAACAGATTTCTGTTCGTCTTAACCGCAGTTGCTCTGTTTGTGAGCACATTTGTGAGCCTAAACTGTCACTCATATTTATTGATGACTGCTGTCATAGAGTAAAGCTAATACAATAGAATACGTAATCATGGATTTTTAGTTAGATATAGAGCTGCTGCTTTGCGTTAGATCTTTCGAATTCTCGGTGGAACAAAATCAAAGTATTTTTTGCAAACTTCTACGAACTTTGATTAATCAACTAAAGGCTTGATTTCACCAAACAGAGCAACTGCGGTTAAGACGAACAGAAATCTGTTCGTCTTAACCGCTTACTGGTAAAATCCGACCTAAGAGTCGTTTAGAAACAGGACAAAGCGTTTAATAAAAGTTGAAACTAATTATGTTAAATTGACGGGTCATATAAAATTAAAGGTTATGACATAACATAAACTCACGCCTATATCCCCGAAGGGGTAGGCAGAGGTGCTAGCACCCACATTTCGCCAGTTTATGTTTAGGTCCCAATGTAATAGGTGGCGAGCCGGTAATTATACCACCATACCACCAGGCTACCGCGGTTATAAACTACAAAAAGTACTGAAGTCCAGCGTTCTTATGTCTAAAATGTGCTACAGTAGTTCAGTAGTTTATTAGCAGTCCAATAATGGGCTTCGCCACATTCGCCGCACTCCGCACTGACCGTTTGTATTGACCTCTGCTTCAATCAGTTATTAACTACACCGATGAATTGAGCGGTGCGGTGCGGACGGCACGTGTGAGCGCGGTTTGTTTGCGTGTTGTCGCTAGTTGCAGCTTCGGAACAGTTTGCCAACACAAGTAGTGCTCCCAGTACTGCTGGCGCACGTTCGTGAGTTAAGACATTCAAAACCGCTCAATATCCTGGGAGTATGAAAGTTTCATCGGCGCACGGCTTCACGTGGTCCGGGGGGTGGCGGGCGAGGGGTTCGTCGGGAGGGCTAAACTATGCGAAGAATGCGCAATTAGTGAGCGAGCGAGCGTGTAAGGGGCCCGGCCGCGCCGCTAGGCGGCGAACGCAGTAAGAAAATATAAAGAAGGGGCGGGCCGCCCGCGCCCGTTGTTTAGCGCCCCGCCCGCCTTCGGGCATAACTCTCGATTGTCTCCCGAGAAATCCTCCTTAGACCTGTCGCAACTCAACCCTTTCCGCGAGGATTTGCTCCGCATAGCTTCTGTTTGGGTCAGCGTGAAATTCTACTACGACGCCCATGTTACTGAACAAAGTCGAATAATATATTTTGTTCTGCCTTTGACATTCAAAGTTCCTAACTTTTTGACGAATAGTTCTCGTTACGGTAACTTTATTCATAAGCATTTTTTCGAGTTATTAAAATACTTAGCTCACTATTAATACATAGCTCGGGCCAGCGCACCCTAATGTTTTAGATATTATCTACGATTTCGAAAGCACGGTGTTGATCAATGGGGCACAGTTTGAGGTAATTAGCTTAAATCATTGGCTGCTTAATGTATAAATATGGAACTTTAGACTTGAATTATGGGCCGTGTTAGATTTAATCAAACGGTCATTCATTGGCCAGTTAATTGGGCGGCTAAGGAGTAGAGTATGATAACATAATTATATTAAAATGTAATCAAATTACTTGTATAATGTAATCGGAGTCGATATAACTCATGAATGACAGGGAGTGGGTAGCTATATTTCGTGTGTATAAAACGAAAACAATCGCGAAGTCATGCCTCAGGTACCTACGACGTTAATGTATTTCTGATGGATCTCCAATATCTCCCCAGTTGTCGAATAAATTACTTTCCAAGCCGCCGCGAGGTATAAGAAGCGGCTCGGAAAAAATATTACTCTCGCTTTTAACCTAGTACTTAATGCCCAATAATTAACCCAATTCCGAGTAACAGCCACTGCGATAAGGTGATGAATGATATAAATAGATATAAGAAAATGTATCTGCAAAGTGTAATCACGACAAAAAGAAAATAGTAAATATTCATAGTGTAACTGAAGCGTGCACGCACAATTTCCTCGACGGTGTATGCGCGTGCGCGAGAGCGTGGCCGCGTCGCGCGTCTCGTCGCGCTGGCAATGGACCAAATTAGCCAACTAACGAACTAATAAATAATGATCTCTTGTTTTTCTATTCAGTGAGGAATAGAAACGTTTCGAGCGTGATCCTTGTGTGCATCGCGCTATTAATAGAAGGATGCACTCGACGTTTCGGGTGAAAGCACTCTTAATGCTCAATTCGCGGGCAGCGGTGTCACCAGTAGAAGCTACGTTCGCTACGAATAACATACGGCGTGTATGTTCACTTCACTAATTCGTGCTAACAGCAATTTGTTAGAGTGGTCGCACTTACTAATTTTAGCTTAACACCCGCCGTGAAAAGTTTACGACGGTGCCATAATTTCGAAGTAATTTCAAGAATGTTTGACTTAAGAGTCTTGAAGAGTTTGCTTCCCGAGATCTCTGCTTTTATTCTAGTTTAATATAAAAATAACTGGATATTACTGGAATTATGCAAAGGAATTTGCGTTCAATTTTTACGTATAATTTAAAACATAATAGCGCTAAGTAACATTCAAACTAAATATAACTTATACTTACCATTGTTTTTGAAACATGAATAAACATTAATTTCAGTTTTACATAGGTACACATTTAAAACAAATTAGAATGATCTGGAAAACATTATAGAATTCCCATAAGTAGGTAGTTAGTACAGATTTTGTGTATAATTTATACTATAATTTTTTTTATACCACTTTGGTGGCAGACAAGCACAGGGCCCACCGGATGGAAAGTGGTTACCGTGGCCTATGGACGTGTGCAAGGGAGTCAAACTCGCGCTGCTAACCCTACAGGGCATAGAAACTCTGTGCTTATAAGCACAGAGAGTTTCTGTGCCGTCAGTATAAAAGACGAAGCAGGACATGCTTTAGTACTTTGGTCTTCCCACTGACAGCACAAAAACTTTCTAGTGAGCACTGACTACCCTACCCACTGGGAACACAACACAAGGTTATAATGGCCGCGGTATTCTATAGGGTATTCTAAAATAAATAAAATAATATAAAAAAATGACGTATTATAAGTAATAAATAAATAAATAAATATTTCAAGACATTCTACACAACGCTATCTAGACCCATGGTAAGCATAGCTTAACTAGCAACATACTTAGATACTTTTTTTTTGTAAGTACATACATATTATACATAGAAACACCCAGACCAATGCAAATATACATATTCATGCATACAAATATTTGCACTGAGCGGATATCGAACCCGCGCCCCCTGCATAGCAGTCAAATGCTCTACCGCTACGCCACGGAGGTCGTCAATAATTCAAGAATAAGTGACATTAGTGATTAAATTGTATTAGTGATTAAATTGTAGATCTGTGTTAACCAGTAAAAACAATTGCATTCAAATTTAACTAAACTAGGTTCTCACGATTTGCTCAACAGAATATCCATTAAGTAAATGTGATAACATATTAACTTAATTCTAATTGATCACAGTTAAACTTTTTTTTCTACCTAGGACACGCCAACTTGACTTCACTTCGCCTGATGGTAAGCTAAAGGCAAAGTCTCAGGAAAGAGGGTCACCATTACAGACACTAAGTAATGTTACAATGTTGGCACTCTGCACATTTGTAAAATCCGACATTAACATAGTAATGCGTACTTTTTCGGGCACGAGTGCCGTCTGATCCCCTAATTCTTAGAAAAAAGCCTGTGCCAGAATGCCGCCAATTCGTCAGTCAGCAGGTGTACCAGTTAGCAAGTGAGATTGACTTGGTCCCTCAATATTTAATGGGGTTACCAAACACAATGACATTGATTTTACCGTTTTTAATTATTAAATATACCTACTAATTCATTACCAGGAAAATATAAAACAAAAAATTATAAGTAAAAAGTTATAGGTTGTAGAAAAGCTTTCGATTAATACCTAAATACCTGCATTTCAGGGTTATGAATTAAACATAAATAAAAAATCACAGATATCCGTGTAAAAAACAATATGACGTTGTTAACCCGTCTGTTAATCAATATAGGCGCAGATAGTCCACTATACATATACGTACGCATTTGCCTCAACGAGCAAGCAAGGGGTTAATTAAATTCGCACCAGCCGCCTCTCGTCGCCATCGCATTCCCCGAATTCAATGAGATTTCAATTTACTTTGCTCTGACCGGCTGTTCGTATCTGCCCAATAATTAACACATTCTGTATATTAAAATTTACAAAACAAATTTTAACAGTTAGTTTTTCACATGACTGTACAGTCGACGATACCTTTTCAAAATTTGATAGGTAGTGTATTTTTTACTTGACTGTATTTTGACTGTAGGTACAGTCAAGCCAAAAATATCTATACAGTCAAATAAAAATCAATTGTCACAAACTTGAAGATTCCTTTTTGTTGTAATTGCGTTTACAGAAGTTGTTTATACGAGGCCTCACCAATATTTTCGTGGCGCCAAGCCATTTACACTTGCAAGCCGGTAAGCTGATTGATTAACGGACAAGGTGCAGCACAGGCTTTCACCTCGGAGGGTCATGGGGCAGTCACTTCGCTATACAATTCATATCTTCATTCATCAACAAACTAAACATTTCTGAAATTGGAATGGCATTCCTTTTTATCGTTTTTTTTTATAACATAAACTCAACACAAGCTCACGCCTATATCCCCGAAGGGTTAGGCAGAGGTGCTAGCACCCACATTTCGCCAGTTTATGTTTAGGTCCCAATGTAATAGGTGGCGAGCCTATTGCTATTAACCGGGCACTTATAAACCGGCGATAAATACACACATAACTTCGAAAAGCATCGAAAAGTCATTGGTGTGTGTCTGGGATCGAACCCGAGACCTTGTCTCAGCAGTCCATTACCCATACCACTCCCGTGGTTGTTTTTTTTTTTACTATTTGTTAATTGTTAATAAATTCGGTTATCTTTGATTAGTTGTTTCTTCATTGTTTCTTGCCAATACGGGTTACTTCTCGATATACCAAGCGCAAGCTAGTAGTCTCGCTCGTGGGTAACTAGTTTCTCTATATTTAAGTCCGTCCTAGTTCTAAGCGTTGCAAACTCGAAACATGGCTATATTATGAGATAAGTTTGCAAGTGATTTCTAAAGTGCATAGTAGTTCGTTCATGTTAGGTAAATAACATAAACATGATATAATATGTATATAATTAATTGAAGGTCGTCTGTGATATTAATGTAACGTATATTTTAAAAATCGAAATTAGAGCAATCATCAACCTTTTTGGTAGGTAGCTTATTTTTCTATTTATGGTAATATACCAGTAGTGGGATGGTATGAGTATATCTGTTGATTGTTATAACCACCTTAATATTATGTCTGTCTTTTTTAATAAATTGGAGGAAACCCAATTTTCAGTACTAACATTTTTGTATTTTTTTAGGAATGACAAATCCAAATTTTATTATTTATTTTTGTGTATGAATGAGACAACATTAAGCTAACAAACACTTTTATTAAATTTTTGAAAAGTGATAGCTATAAAAAAGTATACGAAATTTATCATCAAAATTGATACCATTTAGGAAGAGTACTATTTTTGAAGATCGAATTTAATTTTATCAAGCGGCCGATAAAAACAAAATTTGAGAACAGAGTTGTAAAATTTCTTTCAACTTTCAAACAAAATATATATAATGGCAATAGCTATTAAATTACAGGAATAACGAACTCATGAATCTGTAAGAAAATTTCGGCAATTTCATATGTAAGGACACCTATTATAAAGACGCGCACGGGACACACTCACTCATACCTTTATTTTTAACGGACTTCAACAAAGGAGGTTCTCAAGTCGATGGGTATTATATTTGATTCATAAAAGTAGTAACCAAGCGAAGTATTATGTATTATGTGTGAATGACGCGTAGTTCAGAAGATTTTAGTACCCATTTATTTTGTTTATTATTCTGATAATGTATTGTTTATACTAATATACTACTACATGCTACGCCGAATGTGGATAGCAAAAGTATTTGTAAACACAACATACCAGTTTAAACGGATAAAACTATGGATAATAAATATAATTTCTATCAAATAAATTCATTTCAAATATTTATCAACAACGTTATTCAGTGAAATAATTTTACAATAGCTTGCACCGACTACGGCGATCCGACCCCGCATTCCTGCTCCACTGCAGTTTCAATGATTGAAAATAGCTATTCAAAATATTTTGAAAATTGTTTCATAACAGCGGAGGCGTAGTACTGCACCGTGGAGCATCACTGAAACAACTATGCCAAATATTTCGCGGACAATCGACACATGTTTTCGTTCCATCATGGAGCACGAAGGGGTTGAATTTTTTTGTTTTGTTGTAGAGGGTTAAAAATGTAGCCTTTTCGGAACAATTTATGCTTTGTTTTGACGATTGGGGTAGACCGCATCTTTCCGTTGATGTGCTGATGGCCTATTATTTAACACGTTTTCGAGATGGTCTAAATACAGTCAACGACAAAAGTTGTTTACAACAATATTAAAAAAACTTTCTTTACATTTGAATATTATTTGCCAATATTGATGTAAGTACTGTACAATCCTCAAAGGACAATGTTTCTTGCTTGAGATTTATAATAGAATTTTTTAAGCTTCTTTTGTCGATGATTGCGCATAAGTTCGCCTATATTCCATTCGGTTAGCTACTTAACTGTGGGTAAACAAAATTATAGTGAGTTTTTATAACAACAACATATATTAAATAAATTAAGTAGGCTAAGGTAAGGCTGACTGACTAATGTATGGATTTCGGTTATTAGTCTTTAAAATGAGTTTTTCAACAGAAAAATATCAATAAAGTGAGTTTATCAAGATTGTTCACGTTTAGTTAAGTACTTAACCAAATAGAGTATATATAGTCGATCCTTACAACTTACCAACTTATTGTACACGCGGCCAATGTAATAGGTACACACCTTTATATAGACCTTAACATTTAAACTGTAAACTTGAATCTTTTTCATAGTGTGTCCATCAAGTTTTCTCCATCTTCTTTTATCTGTTCTCTTTTACCGGGGCCTGTAACAATATAATATACATATATCGAATTGTCGTCTAACTGCGGTATTTTCTAGAGTAATAGTACTTCAATTTTATAACCAATTACTCATTATTTGATAACATTATAAAGTAGATATAAAGTATAACTTGATATCTGTTTAAACTGTGATAACTCTATCTAGAGATACGGATTAGATTTGTGATTTATACTTAAATGTATTTCCTAAAATACATAACTATACATGAGTATAAGATACCGTGATACGATAAGCCTTAATTTTTTCAAATATATCCTACGAAGATACCTAAGAGATACTTTTTAGAAACGGTCACCAAGTATTGCCTTAAATGAAGTGCATTAATATCAGATTGCTATCGCAAAGTGTTATTCTAGTTTACTAGTGTACAGCGCGATACTTAATTAGTATCTACTATTAATTACCCCACGGCACCGTACTAATGATAGACCCACATAAATAATTTCCGTTCACTAGTGGATTGCACCTGGGTAAGGTATTGATACTTTCCTGGACAGCTTGTTATACACAATGACTTTTGTACATACTTGTACTCGAAAAACTGTTAAGAACAAGAGTTGTGTCACGGTTTCTAGGCATGGCTGGAATTAATTTTGAATTTCGAATTTGGAATGGGACGCAGAAACTAAGGCCCGGTACGATTCAAAATCTCGATTTAATAAATCGAGATTTTCATCTAAAATACAATCTTTGTTCAGATCTAGTCATAATATGACTAGATCTGAACAAAGATTGTATTTTAGATGCAGTTCTATACTAATATCATTGTGAGAGACGATTCACAGCTGAGCGTTGCTCTGGAATTAAGGGCCTTAATATTATTATTAATATCAAAATGAACGAAAATGAGGAATGTTGAGATGGTTTGGTCATGTTCAGAGAATGAATGAAAGAAGACTAACGAAACAGGTGTATGAGGCGAGTGTGAATGGTACCGTCGGAAGGGGAAAACCTAGGCGCACATACTTGGACCAAATCGGGGAAGTTTTAGAAAAGGGGCAGGTCAGGAGTACCCTGAACCGACGAGCATGCGTGAAGAATGTAACGAGAGTGAATGAAGCGAGAGTAGTATGTCAGGATCGTAGCAAATGGAGATCCGTAATCTCTGCCTACCCCTATGGGAATCAGGCGTGATTTTATATATGTATGTATGTATGTAGATCGCTCGCAGCCCTCTTCATAGATCTCTTGAGAGTCCCAACTTTCTATACGTTACTCAATCCCATTTAAGTGCAATCTTTGAAATCAAGCAATCAATCTTTCAAAAAGTTATAGCTACTTTCGCAGTAAATTTATTCAAAATTTGGTGTCATATAGCTCCCTAGAAAACTGAACTCTATAGAATTTCTAATAAGACGTGTAATATTACATTTCAGGACGGAACGAGCTGATAGCAAGGTATATAAAGTTGAGGACAGGCAAAACGCGAACGAGAAAACAAGTCTCGTCTCACATACAGGTGCTAGCTAGACGGAAACTACGAGAAATACAGGCCAAACTAAAAGTGGTGAGTACATATTATATTCCATAAGTTATAAAAAGAAAGTAAAAAAGAAGTATTGTACCTACCTGTGCAAATACAATCAACATCCGAACTTGACCAGCAACCCTACCAGTGTGGATCGAACTGATGCTTACTGTACCTTTATATTATTTATCCCATTATTTTGTTAATGAACCATTATGAAAATTAAAGTTTAAAAAAATCAAAAGATTAGGGTAAAAAACGCTTCATAAGTTATCACGATGCTAATTTATTTTGGTGATACCTGTTAAAACAAAACCAATGGTTGCTTTTACCATCGATGGTACATATTCTCTATCAATAATATCAATATGGCTACCGTTCAGGATGGTGGAATGATGAAAGAGAAGGCCCTGCAGTCGATGAGCACTCTGTCTAGCGCTCAGATAGTTGCGGGATTACCGCATCCGGCGTACCACCACACGGTACTCAACTTGCAGAAGGCATGCCTTTGTGTTGCTAGTTACTTAAAAACAAACTAAACGGGCTATCAGTTGTGTTGCTTCGCTACTATCAGGCATGTAGCCGAGTGCACGAATTACGGATGTATATACATAGTCATGATTATACGATGGTTTGGGACTTTTAGAGATTAAGTCATGGAACTTACTAGTCAAGTCGTGAGCACGGGTGCTGTAACGTATCCGAAACGTCGGCACAAATAGTAAGTTCCATGATTTAATCGCGAAAGGAAACTCAAACCGCGATAGTTTAGAAATATATATTGTTGCGTAATTGACGAGAAGAGATGAAATAAGTATATGTACCAAATTGAGAATATAGAATTATAATATATTATTATCTTGTTCCACGTAGTTTTAAAACTCGATCGGTTTCAATTCAAGAATTTACTGAGAAATGTCGAACAATAAATACAAATAACTATCTCGTTTGACTCAAGAAATCGAACCTGAAACTACAGTTATATTAGTATTACGTATTTGTGCTCTCCGAGTTCTTCCGAACATAGAGGATTTTAATTGCATCGTATTGCTCTAACATTTCGTAGACTCCAAATATCACTTACAAGAATCCAAATACGTATGCAATTGATCAAAAAATCACTCTTTTAGCTACCGGTACTACGAAATCAAAACTATTTCATCTTTTTTTGTCAAATCTGTATTCGTAATAAATTCTTCATTAAGAACAGGCAACAATAACCAATGACAAATTAAATCGCTTCACTCACATTTTGTTTCGTTGTCTCATATTACTATTACAGCATTATTGTACTAGATTTTTCTTCTTCATCCGAACGTCAATCCTGGTCAACGTCAATTACATCTAAAAAATACACTAATTTGATTCATTCTTCATTAGACAAAATCTGTTCGACGAAACTTCATTTATTCTTTATCATAGAAATTAACACAAAATATATATGATCATCCACTCAGCCTTATTGTTCTCAGATAGATTAAGATCGCCTACAAATCTAGACACAGCCTTATTTGCTATTAAGTATAAGAAATGTGGCTAGACATGCGTGTATCTATTATTTATTTTTCTACAAATCTTTACTCTACAATTCTCATGGTTTTCGGTGTGAATGATAGTAACATTTAAGTAAAATTGTTATTTAATTTATGCATAGGATCCGATCAACCTACGTCGAAAAAACACCGATTCCCAAGGACTTCTTTTTTTACGTGCGAAAATTCCCCATGGATACCCCCGCCTCCGGAGCCGGTGGGAGAGGTTATGTCGGACTCGAACCCACCAAAACGCACGACGCCTGTGGGTCGTTTTTGGTTGCCGAAGGTGAGGGTAACAGCCATATCCCTCTCATCCCGGCCGACCCAGGACCATCTCTCTCGGTCTTGCCCTTTCCTCAGGTGTGGGGACGAGTCCCCAAGTCGTTCCAAATGGGGTAGCGCCGCCACCGCAGCCTGCTTCTGCCAGGGTGACAGGCGGCTCCACCCGTCACCCCCAGGCCTGCGCTCATGAGGGGTGGAGGTCTTTTATTGACCTCCGGATTTTAAAGACTTACGAACGTTTTGACTAAATACCATAAGACCAACGTAGCGTAGCTAGATATTTGTTGGATCCTACCATATGAGTATATAACTAATGTAAATAACTGACATCTTAATTAAATTAAATATGTGCAATTAATGTACAAATACTAATATGAAAATGTATCGTATGGTCCAAAATGATTACATAACAAAGTGCTGACTGAGTCATCTATAGACAAGATACAGATTTACGTTTTATAGAGAAAAAAAAACCGCTAAACGACTTACGGAAACTTCTAAAAAAATATATAATTAACCAGTTTAAAAGTCAAGGCGACATCATAAAAAAACTGGTCCATTTTGACCACTGTGCCGTCGCCGGATATATTGGTGACGTCCAGACATTTTCCGAGGTCAGAATGGTGAATTGGAACAAAGTTATCCTCCATATATTTAGGTACATCAACGTACAAACAAACATTACTTAGTAAGTACATTACGCACATCATATTAACGTATAAAATCCAATGACGTGTTAATGACGTCGTTGATTAAATAAAAGAAAATATTACAACTGTAGTAAATGTTGTCATAATATTGAGTTACAGTTTACAGTGTTAAATAATTACGAAAGAAAAAAATAGGCTACCCTTCGATTTCTTGTAAATTTGGTAATCTCATATCATCTTCATCCTCACACATTGCGAACTGAGACTGTGTGCACTGTGCGGTATGAAAGAAATTTCATCCCACGCATACTCAAGCTGTGGAATGACCTCCCTGCTGCGGTTGTCCCAAGCACCTACAATATGGGGTTCTTTAAGAGGGGCATCAGAAAGTGTTTTCATGGTCGGCAGCGCAAGTGTAACATCCCTGGTGTTGCATACGTCCATAGACCACGGTAACCACTTCCCATCAGGTGGGTCGTGTACTTGTCTGCCAACTAAGTGGTAAAAAAAACCTTAATACGCTAAAGCTGGACGTCACCGATAAATGCTATTAATTAAAATGAAAATACCACATTTCCCTCAATACTCAATAGTAAAGACTAGACTAAGGCCAATATTCTAGAACAACCTTCAATCCTGAATCTCAATATATCTGAGGAAAAATTGTATTTGACATAACCTCCTCCACCGGCTTCGGTGGGGAGGTATCCGTGGGGATTTTGCGCACGTAAAAAAAAAAGGACAAATTGTAGTTCATACATAATATGCATTTATACTTAAAGGCTACTTTAATTTTTAAAATACGTCTGTACTTACAAAAATCGAGATCCCGAAGTTAATACTAATAATTCTCGAACACTAGTCGAGTATTTTATATTTAATAGGTATTATTCATGATATTAGTGCGGTGTAGGAATTTCGCTTAAGTCACGCTAATTACCCACAATAATAGATATAAGCATAACCTGACACTACTTCCTCATACCCAATAGCGAATGAAGGCCCTTATACATCGGAAAATCCGACATTCGAAAGATCGGTTTAGAAAATTCTTACACTTTACATTGCGTGCTAATACGTCAAAATTTTTCAACTTACATCATTTTAACAAGTAATGTATTGCATAATACATATAATAATTATAGGTTTTGAAAGATGATTGTAGGTAAATTTATTTACACAGAGCTACTAAAACTGAAGAATAGATTTAAAGTTATATATAGCGAGAGCGTGCACGGAGCGTGGATAGAATAAAAAAAAAATTAAACAATGTTTTTTTTTTAAATAATGCTTCAAGTGACTGTGTGTACATTTTAACAACTTGAGCAATAACAACAGTAAATAAGCTTATTTAAAGTTTTATATTATAATTCAAAATACTAATAGAAACTTTATTTTTACAGCAATTCTGGCAACCGGGTCTACAAGCAGGGCCTTCACAAGAGTAAGTTTTATTTTACATACATACGTATAATTACGCCTTTATCCACAGAGGGTTAGACAAAGGTGAATTAACACCCATATTTCACCAATCATTAAATTATTTTAACATGTAGATAATCACTTCTGTATATCCCTGACGAGTTATTAAGCTCCTTTAACAGAGACGTATAATAGAAACTCACTATAATTTTTTTTAGTCACACAATTATACTTTTACATTACAATTTGATAAAAGTAAGTTGTTAAGTAACTTGTATAAAAGTAAAATCGTTCAAAAAACCCGTCATATTAGTCAACGTACAGCTACAGTAACGACAATGAGGTTGATTCATAATATACATAAATCCCGGCCTGGGGGTGACAGGTGGAGCCGCCTGTCACCCTGGCAGAAGCAGGCCGCGGCGGTGGCGCGCGTGGTGCGCCTCCCCGTTTCCGGGGACGAGTTGGGGACTCTGTAGTCCCCACACCCGAGAAGAGGGCCAGATCGTGAGAGATGGCCCTGGGTCGGCCGGGGTGCGAGGGATATGCCTGTCAACCTCACCTTCGGCAACCAAAGCGACCCACAGGCGGCGTGCGTTTTAGTCGGTTCGAGTCCGACATAACCTCCTCCACCGGCTCCGGTGGGGAGGTATCCGTGGGGATTTTGCGCACGTAAAAAAAAAAAATATATACATAAATTTGTGTTAACAAACTCCATTAAGTAAATACAATTAAACTCCCGCGTGGTACCCGGCAGAGTACAATTTTGAACCAGCTCATCTCTTCCCATGCGGTGTCGTACAAGACGACTAAGGGATAGGGCTGTTAGGCTGGCTGATATATACAGCCCAGACTCAGCCTCAGATGCATGGCTCGAAAACGGCAATGAGCCTATTGCCGTGGAACCAAATACAATGATTAGTGAAATGTGGTTGTTAATTCACCTCTGCCTAACCCTCCAGGGATAAAGGCGTGATTATATGTATGTACCTACCTACTTGGCATATGATTAATTTGATAATAGAACGACTTTACATCGCTCTCCGTTCTTTCAATATTTAATCGTTTTAATATTTATGAAGGAAACTGATTTGACTCCATCTGCGTCCGCTGCAGTTGTGCCAATGTCAAATAAAATACAAACTCTAACATATTTTGTTGATATATAATCCATATCTAAAATGTGATCAAATCTTTACCACTTAAGAAGAAGAATATGAATGCGTAAAACGTACCAGAGACATGAGTTTTTTTATTGCACTGTTATTGCACTGAAATAGCGTGAGATTTTGGTCACAACCAAGCGTAGTATTATTTGACTCTCTTCTTCAACTTCTTTCTTCTTCAAGAGGAATAGAAATAAATTATAAAAAAAAAGAAACGTACATCATTCAACTTGGCTACATGAGTCCCGTTCTAAATTTGAAACTTCTAAACTCATTCCCGCCTCACGCAGGAGTCTCAAAATATACCAATCGTGACTTGAAAGTGATACAATTTTTATTTGAACCTACTTATAGACATAATTTACGAAACGATTTTGGGTATTTTCCTGTAGTTATTTTTTTTAACTTAGGTAAAATATTTTTTTTAACTTAGCTTATTAAAATTAAGAATAATAATAAACATTAAGAATAGTAAAAGAGCGGTAAAAGTTGCGTCGGTTCTTATTTTGTCGTTTTTATTTATTTTTAATTATCATTTGACTATTGAATATTATGACGTCACAATAAATAATTTCATACAAGTTTCCTTATAACTTACCGTTTTGACGTTTAGTAAAAAGTAACTAATAGTCAGTCAAATAGCCAACTTAAAAAAAAGTCATCGCATCTACCCAATGAAATGTCAAAAAAAATCTTAATTAATTTTTCTTTCTTTACAGCGTAAAACCTTTTCCTGGCGGCGGCTACAAGGGCGTCCCTGGTGTCGGAGGTGTAGGAGTAGCGACCGGGACAGACGTGGCACCCCCACCGCCCTGGGAAGGGCGCGCTATAGCCACGCACAAACTGCGCCTCGTTGAGTTCTCGGCCTTCGTGGAGCATCCGCGAGACCCTGACACGGTGGGTACAAATGACTTCAAAATTGGAATACGTATTGCCATTTGTTTAGAAAACTAGACCCTTACTTACGTGCGATAAATCTCTTAGGATACACCCACGCCGGAGTCCGTGGGAGAAGTTATGTCGGACTCGAACCAACTAAAACGCACGTCGCCTGTGGGTCGTTTTTAGTTGCCGAATATGAGGTTGATAGGCATAATTATTATTCGGCGGTGGCGCGACTGGCGGCGGTGGCGCGACTGACGGCGGTGGCGCGACTGGCGCGCCTCCCCGTTTCCGGGGACGAGTTGGGACTCTGCAGTCCCCACACCCGAGAAGAGGGCCAGATCGTTAGAGATGGCCCTGGGACGGCTGGGGTGCGAGGGATATGCCTGTCAACCTCACCTTCGGCAACCAAAACGACCCACAGGCGGCGTGCGTTTTAGTCGGTTCGAGTCCGACATAACCCCCACCACCAGGCAACCTTTTACATATGGCATAGCCTATAAGGGCTATGCCATATGTAAAAGGTTGCTAGGAAGCCAGGCCCTCTATGCAAGTGGCAATAGTTGTAGAATAGAATTAAATCATGAATGCATGAGATGCTTGTCTGCCACCTAAGTTGTATAAAAGAAGAAAAAAATACATTATAAACGTCAATGTCATACAATGATCATCGTTGGGAAGCCAGCTGGAATTGAGTTATAGGGTTATATATATATATATATACCCCTATAACACAATTCCAGCTGGCTTCCCAATGGTTCGTATGGTACGCGATCAAACTAGATAGAGGTTAGTTTTTTATCTCAACCGGCTTAACTTTTGAAATTTTTACCCGCTACTATTGGTCATTCTATTCTATTCTACATTATTCTAGAGAGACAGTTATAGTTATTTGTCATGGACTGCTTTGTTTGTTTAGTGGTTTATTTATTTCATTTATACTTTATTGTACACATAAATGACATTTATACAAAAAGATGAGATGTAATGTACAAAGTCGAGCTTAACTCAAAGTTGAGTTCTCTTCCAGTAGGTTTTACTGGACGAGAACTCAACTTTGAGTTAAGCAGTTAAGTTTAAGTTTTGGGATTGCACAGAGGAATTTCAATACGAGAAGCAGTCTAGTGTACATGAAACTGTAGATTTAATATAAAAAGGTATACAATATTGGGGTATACATATTGTATACCTTTTTATATTAAATCTACAGTTTCAACAATATTGACAATAGGCACAAATATAAATACACATATAATACATACATTCACAGATCTGAAATTTTTGCTGTGCCGTTTATTTGCACGGTATACCACATGACTCAACCGCGGTAGCCTAGTGGTATGGGTAATGGACTGCTGAGACGAGGTCTCGGGTTCGATCCCAGGTTTTACCATGGCACATACCAATGACTTTCCGATGCTTTCGAAGTTATGTGTGTATTTATCGCAGGTTTATAAGTGCCCGGTTAATGGCAATAGGCTCGCTACCAACATTGGGACCTAAACATAAACTGGCGAAATGTGGGTGCTAGCACCTCTGCCTACCTCTTCGGGGATATAGGCGTGAGTTTATGTTATGTTATGTGGTAAAACATTAGCAAGTCACCCGCGGTTCCTCCCATCTCTGAACATCGTGACAGCGCTTTGTCGTGATCTTCATCACACCCTTTATAAAACCAATGCTGACTGTTGTTATATACCAAGGCTTGCAAAACAAATTGAAAGTGAAGCACCTTGAACTTTTAATGCCGTGATATTGAATTGAACTACAACACATTTTAATGTTATTCGACATTATTTTATCTTATAATGGTATACCATATACCATGATCGCGTTAATTCCCGTTAACATTATTGTATATCATGGAATGTGATAGTTTAAAAGATTTTTTTTTTTTGCATTAAAATAGATTTTCCAATTTAATTGATTACATTAAATAAAATATGCTATTATAATATACAATTACTGAAATATAATTAATACAATTATTTATTTTATTTATACTTTATTGTACACATAAATTACATTTATAAAAAAATGAGATGTAATGTACAAAGGCGAGCTTAACTCAAAGTTGAGTTCTCTTCCAGCAAACCCGGGAGTGCACAGAGGAATTGCAATACGATATAGATATATTAAATAAATAAGATAAGTTTAAAAGTTATTACTTTTATCTTATTCTGTAAGTATAATAAGACTTTTTTATTATTTCCAGTACCCCAGTGCAGCGCCGGCGCAGCATCTCTTCGTTCATATAGGTGGTACTGTTACATACGCGGATTCTTTATTAGAGGTGAGTTCAATTTATTTTTTTATAACCAAACATTCATTTCGATGGTGTAACTCCGAAACGGTTCCAAGTCTTACTTTATTTTTGCGTAAAATGTGTTTTTTCAACTCCCAACGATACATTTAACTGAATAAAAATTGGTAAACCAGTTATTGTTCAAACATGTTTGCGTTACAATCATTTATGAAGAGATTTTTGCTAACTAATAATTTGAAAAATATTTTTTTTATACCACTTAGGTGGCAGACAAGCACTCGGCCCACCTGATGGAAAGTGGTCACCGTGGCCTATGGACGCGTGCAAAACCTAGAGAGTCACACTCGCACTGTCAACCCTGCCAGCACTGAGAGTTTCTGTGCCGTCAGTGTAAAGACAAAGCAGGACAAGCTTTTGGTCTTTCCACTGACCGCATAAAACCCTCCAGTGAGCTCTGGCTACCCTACTCAACACAACACGGAGTTATTATAGCCGTGGTATTCTGTAGGGTGGAGGTACTTCCCCAGTCGGACTGCTCAATTCGGAAGGTAATACCGTCGTGTCCTACCTCCTCCAATTCCTGTCGTGTCCCGAGATGTAGGAATAGCAGGAATGCAAACTTGAGATGCAATCGAATCTAACGCAGTGACGATATTCATAACATCCTTAACTCATTATTATTTTTGTCCGCAGTCGGTAGATGTACAACAGATAAACGATAAGTTCCCAGAGAAGAAGGGCGGGCTCAAAGAGCTATACGAGAAGGGACCTAGAAACGCGTTCTTCCTCGTCAAGTTCTGGGCGGACCTTAACACAAATAACCTGGATGACCCAGGGGCCTTCTATGGAGTTACTAGTGTGTAAGTATTCATGATATAATGTACTTGCATGTACTAATATCTACGTTTCCTATAATATTAAGTTAGAAAAAGTCAATATTCAGTACGAGGACTGAACCCGCGACTTTATAGTCCCTTTCTAAAGAGAAATACTCAGAGTCAGTCAGAGTTCAGTTGGAGGTCTACTTGGAAACTTCCCGGAAGGTTGAAATCCTCTTATATAGATATCTTCTATACAAATTTTAAATAAGTATAGAATTTGTTTTAGAATTTGTATATTGTACTCGTTCTATCTTAAAGTAAGCAGTTACCCCCGAGGAGGGCCAGATCGAAAGAGATGGTTCTGGGTCGGCCGGTGTGAGAGGGATATGCCTGCCAATCTCACCTTTTTAGTCGGTTCGAGTCCGACACAATCTCTCCTAAGGGCTTCGGCAGGGGGTACCCGTGGGGATTTTTCGCACGTAAAAAAAGTAAGCAGTTACCATGGTCTCTAAGCGTTTGCTACAGTACAGGCACACAACGCCTTTTTTTTTTTTTTTTTACGTGCGCAAAATCCCCACGGATACCTCCCCACCGGACCCGGTGGAGGAGGTTATGTCGGACTCGAACCGACTAAAACGCACGCCGCCTGTGGGTCGTTTCGGTTGCCGAAGGTGAGGTTGACAGGCATATCCCTCGCACCCCGGCCGACCCAGGGCCATCTCTCACGATCTGGCCCTCTTCTCGGGTGTGGGGACCACAGAGTCCCCAACTCGTCCCCGGAAACGGGGAGGCGCGCCACGCGCGCCGCCGCCGCGGCCTGCTTCTGCAAGGGTGACAGGCGGCTTCACCTGTCACCCCCAGGCCGGGCACACAACGCCTATGAAAAGCAGCATTCTCTTATTTAAAGTGAATTGGAAATGAAAGAAAATACTTTTCATAGTAAACTTCCACCTTAATTACATTAAAAAAGTGCCGAACACAAGTACCTATATTATAATGTAAAAATAATTCGCGTCCACTAATTTTATCCGGTCCCATTCTCTTGAGAAGTTCTATTCTCTAAATTCTCAGTAATGTCTACAAAATCCGAACATGTCGTAAAAAAAATAAAGAGCTATTACAATGAAGGCCAATACCACTGAATAGTTTTTTTTTAAACTATTGTTATGCTCTTTACTCTATGAATCACTTGTGACAGTAAATTTGAACAGTTTGAAATCGAATGGCGCCAACTCTTCCCAGAATCGAATGATTCATCTTCAACAACGTGATATTTTTAGCTCAGTTTTGTGACATTATCGTAGCAACTGTGGCAAGTGTTTGATATGTTAATCTTCTATGATTCATATAAAACACAAATATTCTGATCAATGTTATTTTATAAATTAAGAAATTTAATAAACAGGCCCCTCCAAGTGAAAATGTCCCCGCGAACCCAGAAACATCAGATCCTCAGTCACATACTAACTGTCAAATACAGTCCATTTTTCTAAGAGCGGGTAAAGTGAAGGAGGATAAGTCGGAAGGTAGACTTGAGCACCAAGTTAACCTCTGCCTCAGATGTAATCGTAAAATCCTCGGGAAACTTTAAAATACGTATCCATGATGATAATGATTCATTCCAAACAGATTTTTCTCCCTCCAATTGCCTTTTACATTCAGGTCATTATGTGTGGTATGAGTAATGGACTGCTGATACGAGGTCTCGGGTTCAATCCCAGGTTTTACCATGGCACACACCAATGACTTTGCGATGCTTTTCGAAGTTATGAGTGTATTTATCGCAGGTTTATTGGTGCCCGGTTAATGGCAATAGGCTCGCCACCTATTACATTGGGACCTAAACATAAACTGGCGAAATGTGGGTGCAAGCACCTCTGCCTACACCTTAAGGGATATAGGCGTGAGTTATGTTATGTTATGTAGATTACAATTTGAAATGTCTGATGTTCCGCCACGTTACGATAACTTTGGTCACAGACTACATCTTTATTCAATACATAATATTTCAGGTATGAAAGCAACGAAAACATGACCATAACATGTAGCACAAAAGTGTGTTCATTCGGGAAGCAAGTCGTGGAGAAGGTGGAGACGGAGTATGCGCGGTTCGAGGGCGGGCGCTTCGTGTACCGCATCCACCGGTCGCCCATGTGCGAGTACATGGTCAACTTCATCCACAAGCTCAAGCACCTCCCCGAGAAGTACATGATGAACAGCGTCTTAGAAAACTTCACCATATTACAGGTTAGTGCGAACTTTTAATAAGTTTGAGGTTAAATCAGAGGACAAGACGGTATTTCCGTTCAATTGAGCAGTCCGACTGGGGAAGTACCTCTGCCCTACAGAATACCGCGGCCATAATAACCTCGTATTGTGTTCCCGGCGGGTAGCCAGAGCTCACTGGAGGGTTTTTGTGCTTTCAGTGGAAAGACCAAAAGCTTGTCCAGCTTTGTCCTTTACACTGACGGCACAGAAACTCTCAATGCTTGCAGGGTTGGCAGCGCGAGTGTGACTCTTTTTTTTTTTTTTTTTTTTTTTTTTTATATATATAGGACACGTCAATTGGACTTCGCCTTGCCTGATGGTAAGCTGAAGGCAAAATCCCAGAAAAGAGGGTCACCATTACTTACACATACCGTGTGACAATGGTGACACTCAGCTTGACGGCCTTATCATATGCTTTTTCACGCCCCGCTTAAAGGACCCGGGACTGTAGGAAGAAGGAAACACGTGAGCTGGTAATGAATTCCAGGCCTTAATGGTGCGACAGAGGAAAGAGTCTCCGAACCGCTTGGTTCTTGATCGGATGTTTTGCACCGTGTGCGGATGACATCTAAGACCTGCACGCGTTGTCCTGTGTAGGAAAGGGGAGGGTGGGACTAATTGGAAGAGCTCATCAGAACACTCCCCATGGTACAGACGGTAAAATACAGCCATGGACGCAACATCTCTACGCAGCTGTAAAGGTTCTAGGGTGTTCGTGATCTCGGGATTCCCAATGATGCGGACCGCACGTCGCTGCAACCTGTCGAGAGCATCTAGTAAGTACTTTGCTGAACCATCCCAGAGATGCGAGCAGTACTCCACACAGGAGCGAATTTGTGTCTTGTATAGAAGACACCGCTGCTCCGGCGTGAAAAATCGTCTCACTCTGTTCAGGACTCCGAGTTTTCGTGACGCTGTTTTGATGATGCTTTCGATGTAGTTTTTGTTATTCAGGTTGCAGCGAACATCCATACCTAGGATATTGAGATTGTCCTGCAGTGGCAGTGGCGTGCTCTGAAGAGTGGGGAGGGGAAGGAAAGAAGATACTTTTGCTGTAAACGCACATGCCTGCGTCTTCTTGGCATTGAACTCAACCAGGTTCTCAGAGCCCCATTGAGAAATGTGATTCAGGACCCCGTCAAGCTCAGTGACAAGAAGCTGCCTTTTCTCTGCGATATCTGACTGCTTGGCCGCTGGATGTCCATGATAACTCCCATGTAAAGTGCTATCGTCTGCATAACAATGAACATTGCCGGTAGACAGCATGTCGTTGATATGCAGAAGAAAGAGAGTGGGTGATAAGACGGACCCCTGGGGCACGCCAGCATTAACCTGCAGAAACTCCGAAGCTCGTCCGTCACAAAGGACGCGAATACGGCGCCCCTGCAGAAAGCTAGCAACCCAGTTGCACAGCCTAGAAGGCAGACCAAAGGCAGGTAGCTTAGAAAGAAGCGATTTGTGCCAGACTCTATCGAAAGCTTTGGCGATGTCAAGACTAATTGCCAGTGACTCACCGTGCTTGTCCATAGCCTCACCCCAAAGATGGGTAACGTATGCCAGAAGATCACCCGTTGACCGTTTCGGTCTGAAGCCATATTGCCGGTCATTAATTAAGGAGTGATCCTCTAGGTGCCGCATGAGCTGTTTGTTAATTATGTGCTCGAACACTTTGCACAGCACTGAGGTGACGGCTATGGGTCGATAGTTGGCTGGCTCCGAGCGATCCCCCTTCTTGGGAATCGGCTGAACATTCGCCTCTTTCCAAGGCAAAGGCACTGTACCCGAACTGTAGGATAGCCGGTACAGGCGCGTAAGCATTGGAGACAACTCCGCCGCACATTTTTTCAAAACTACCGCTGGAATACCATCCGGACCACTGGCTTTCCGGACATCGAGTGATTGCAGCACTGCACGGACATCGCGTTGCCTGATATGGATATCAGGCATCGCGTGGTCACTGTCGGGTAGTGTTGGTGGCTGCGTACCACAATCATCGATTCGGGAGTTGGCCGCAAAGAGATTAGCCAGCAGATTTGCCTTCTCTTGCGGCTCATGGGCCAGGGATCCACCAGAGTTACGCAGCGGAGGCAGCGAAGGCTGACAGAAGTTGGCTTGCACGGCTTTAGCCAGTCGCCAGTAGCCACGGCTTCCCGTGGGATGCATCACTAGCTCTTGACCAAGCCGCGCTATGCGCAGGGCATCCGCTCTGACATAGGCCCTTCTACAGACCTTTGTGGCTCTGTTGTACGCTGCCTTGAAGTGGCCCAGATTGGGATGGCGCGTGGCGCGCGCCCTTACCCAAGTGCGGTACGCAGACTGTTTTTGTTCAACAGCTTCCGCGCACTCGCGCCCGAACCAAGGGCGCACCCCGCGGTCACCGGTGACATCGGTGTATGAGATATAGTATTCCATACCCAGACCGATCTCACCGGCGACAGCAGTAGCACAATCCGATGGGTTTTTACCTTCAAAGCAGCGCTCAACCCACGGGATGGACGCAAAATAGTCACGAAGTCCATCCCAGTCCGCTGACGAGTAGTGCCAGAGACGCCGCTTCCCCTGCATGGGTCGTGGGGGCGCTATAATAGGCACTGTGGAACAGACCAGGCAGTGGTCAGAGTTGCCTAAAGCGGCTCGCACCGATACACTGTACCGGTCCGGATCACTCGTCAGCAGAAGGTCTAGCAGAGAAGGTGCTTGGCCCGACCTTCTTGGTATCCTAGTGACCTCGTGCACCAATTGGGTCAGGCCGTGCGCCAGAGCAAATGCGTGGGCGGCTCTTCCCGCATGGTCTGTTTTGGAGGAGCCCAACCAGATCTCGTGGTGAGCGTTAAAATCCCCCAAAAATACCATTTCGGCATTCGGAAATCGCTCCTGCGCATCATCTGCCGCCTGACTCAGATATTCAAAGAGTCGAGTTGTCTCAGCATCTCCTGTATGGGAACGGTAGAGGCACACATAGATCTGACTCGTAGGGCCATGGTCTACGTGTACCCAAAGGACGGAGAAGGATGGGTCCTCTAGGCAGCGCAAACGGCGACAGCAAACATCCGCCCTAACAAACACGCACACCCCGGCTTTTGCACGAAAACTTTCCTCAAGAACATAGCCAGGGTAGAGCAAGTAGGTCGTGTCATCAGGGCGGTGTATTTGCGTCTCCGTTAGAAAAAACATGGCAGGTTTCGCCGTCTCTAGGTGTTGGTGGACGGCGTTGAGGTTTGCATGGAGCCCACAGCTGTTAGTGGACTCCACCTCAAATAGCAAGCTTTTGGGAGTGTGACGAGCCGCTGTGTTGCCTTTTTCTGTAAATTGCGCTGCCATGAGTTTGGGTGGGAGAAGGCGTGAAAAAAGAAGTGATTGCCGCCGCAGCACCGTGTGACAAAGCGCGGGATATTGGTTTTATCTATGAATGTGAGGCATGGCGAGAGCCGACGCGCCGAACGGAAGGGCCCCCGTACCCCCCCGAGTATGGTCGCCGGGCTCCCAATTCCGGTCACCAACCGGCACGACGAACCATATCGGGATTATGCGCGGCCTGGTGAGGCAGCCTCCCAAGGTGGTTAACCCCAGTTGGGCCTCTGTACTATACCGCGGGCGGCCAGCGGCACCACCGTTTCTACAGGTCTCCCTGTTCGGCGCATCGCCCCGCGCCATCCCCACTAGACTACGCCAAGACCCACTGGTCCCACTAGTGCTGCGACAACCACCACCTCTGCCCGGCTATGCACTTGCTGACCCCTGAACACAATCCAACCGAGATTGAATTGCTATGGAGGGTTTTTCGCAATAGTGCACGGTGGTACCTACCCGGTCGAAACTTGAGACAAATTTGTGCCACCAAGTTTCTACCACCAGTAATTTTGGTTTTGCACGCATCCATAGGCCACGGGTGACTACTTTCCATCAGGTGGGCCGTGTGCTTGTCTGCCACCTAAATGGTATAAAAAAAGAGTAAATTTCTGCGGGACTCTGAGGTTCTTTTGTAGTCTCATTGATATTACTCGTGAGTACTATGCGTGCGATTCTGGATTCGATATCCGGGTAAGAAGTAACAGACTGTAAAATAGATAGGTTCAAGTGTAATTAGGTTCAATTACCAGATGGAATGTGGCGTGCTTTTGTTTGTCTTATAAGTACTAAGTGTTAATGCATCATGCTTAGATAATGTGCAAAATTTGTCTGAAGAATATTTTTACGAGCAAAATGTTTGCGGTAAATACATAGTTTTGCTGTATATATAAAATTCTCCAACCTTCCCTTAATCTCCCTTAATCCTTAGACATTTTAATCACTTGCAATATTATCCAAGTGGCGCCATAATTACTTCATACCTTTCGAAACTCCTACCTGCTTCTATCCATTATTATGTTCCATAAAAAGCACAGTTAGGTCATCAATCGACCATTTAGATGTCTCTTAAAGATAAGCGACGCCAACCTGACTATGAACAGCATCCGGGCGGTAGTCACTACTATTGTTACGCACACATTGACAACCTTTTTTACGTCAACCACAGAACACATAATAGCATTGAAACAAGTATATTTAGACAATTTAATGCTGGAAAAGTACCTACTATCCCTCGGTAGTAGACAAATGCCCATCGAGCGGATAGACACAAACGAATGATAAATTTAAGTGCCTTTGAGTGTTGGGGACTCTGTGGTCCCCATAACCGAGGAGAGGGCCAGTTCAAGAGAGATGGCCCTGGGTCGGCCGGGGTGCCAGGGACATGCCTGTTAACCTCACCTTCGGCAACCAAAAACGATCCACAGGCGTTGTGCGTTTTGGTCGGTTCGAGTCCGACATAACCTCTCCCACCGGCTCCGGTGGGGAGGGGCGGGGGTTATCCGTAGGGATGTTATGTTATGTAAAAAAAGAAATGCCGTTGAGTGCCTTTATACAACTTAGGTGGCAGATTAGCACACGGCCTACCTGATGGAAAGCGGGCATCGTGGCCTATGGACATCACATGGGTCATCACAAGGGGTGTTCTACTCATGCTACCAACCTTAAAGAAATCTTCTAAGCCCCTTCTTGACGAACGCCTTTGATATTAGATTGTATTGCCCCGATAGGATGTCAGGGTCGGACCAACTTCACATAAAAAGTACTGATTGTCAGACGAGACTTAAGCGCGGGTTTTTCTCTGAGGTTTGGAAGGGTATTTAGTAGTCTTGGGCTTGTCTGCCACCTAAGTGATATAAAAAAACATAACATAACATATAAACTCACGCCTATACCCCGAAGAGGTACGCAGAGGTGCTAGCACCCACATTTCGCCATAAAAAAAGTCCTACAAAAGCCAAAACAGCCAAATATGATTAGAGTCCATGTTAAGAAGTCCCGGAGATTGCGTTCCAGCACTCAAACTTCGGGAAGCGACTAGGACTAACGCAAGGATAATGATGTTGAGTTTAAAGAAATATAGCAGACCCTAACAAAACGATTATTTGTTCCAGGTGGTATCAAACAGAGACACGCAAGAGACATTGTTATGTGCCGCGTTTGTGTTTGAAGTGTCGAACAGTGAGCACGGCGCCCAGCACCACATCTACAGGCTCGTGAAAGACTGAGCCCCCCCCCCCCCCCACAACCATTCCTTGCTCTCGCCGAGTGAAGCCGCGCGAAGGCACAAGCCGACCGACAGTGACGTCACGCCAGTGGCTGCCGTCACCGGCTTCCCGCACATCTAACGAGTGCTGTCCTTATTTCACTCCACCTCGTAGACACTTTCTCTTAGATTCGGAAATAAAAATATAAGTTATGAACATATAGCAAAATGTGATCTGAAAAATTACGATACAAGTATTTTTGTAACTCAGTGTTTATTATACATAGCTCAATTTTTTATATTTTCTCTCGTAGCTCTGATCCGGGAATCGAATCGGCAATCGATCGATGGTGTTGACAAATTGTAAAGATATTTCTACTCCCTATTTTGTTTTTTAACATTTTCGATTTTAAAATTATTTCTATGATCTAGGAACAGAGAGTAACAATAATATTTTAAATAATTCTTAAAATATGAAAATATCGGTATACTTCGCGTGTAAAAATATCAAATAAAATATAGATTGAATACACACAGTGCCTCTATAATTATGTTACATTAACATAAATTACTTGAGCGTCTTTAATCTTTTCACTGCATTGAATATTTGAAGAGATTTTAGTACATAATGCATCTGTGAAAAGATTAAATCTTAGTGTAGTGTACCATGAAAATAGATAGATTTAATAAGTATAATATACAGAATACACCACCATTCTATTTGCTCGTGGTTTAATTTTACTGTTGCTTTGTTTAGTTTCTATAAACCAGTCCGAGTCTATCTGTCCAAGGTACCATCCATATAATGCGTCACGCTAAATCTTGCCTTCCCTTGTCTTTCTACGTCACAAAAGCTAGAACTTCACTCTTCCCTCGCTGTAAAAACCTTTCTTTCTACATCAATTTATAAAATATTTCACACTAATCAAACTCCAACTCTCTGCGAGCGTATTATATGAATGGTATCTAATATTAATCTTAAAATTTGATAATTTGGCATCTATTGTTTCCCTTCGAGTATTCTAACTATGCTTTAATTATTATTTCATTTTGCCTTGTTATTTTTAGGTCTTTTTGAGACATAGCATTTTATATAGTTTCTATGTACGTTTGCCAGATTTGACTTACTATTGCAGTCTTTGCCACACTAAATACTAGGTACTTCGGGTACGGTGTCGTACCTATATTGTACATATTATTGTTATGTACCTAAAGTTAACAGCGTCCATGTGTTCACACGGTCTGCTAGATGTAAGGACGTGTAATAATATTGTATCATATAAGAGAATTATGTCAAATCTAGTACGATCGTGTATGCGTTGTGTACATATCTGAGACCCTCGAACAGTTTTCTTTAGTATCGGGAGCTTTCCGTTTCTCTAGGCAGCTGTATCTTTAAGACCCTTTAAAATTTAGTTTTCCGTTTCTATATTTCGACAACTTCTATTTTTATGGAACTAATGTAAAGCAATAATAATAGTTTCCGCTTCGATTTCAAAGTACAAAGAGTGTCCACACTACTCAAAAACCTACATGATACGTGTTTACGTGGCAATGATTTGATCTCTCTTTTAGTCAAATATTTTTAGGGCCCTCCCGTCGCGTGCTTACGCGCGCTCATTTAATTTTACACAGAGTTAAGTTTATGTGCATTAAATAGTTTTTAGTCTCAAGACATGATGTAGGCAAATATTATCTTAGATAATAAAAATAAGAGATTTTTGTATTTATTTGATAGAGTTATATTAGATAAATTGTAAAGTGATTAGCTTTAAGGTTCTTTTTTTTATATGGCGATAGTCGTTCAGAAACTTATCCGTGAAATTGTCACATACCTAGTACTTAAGGAAAACAACTTAATTTTTTTGTTGCGACCGCAAATTTGTTCTGTCCAAAATATGGTTCTAAATTTTGTTCAAAATTTCTTCCTTATATCGTTCTTATCCGATGAATGACACGAATGACAATACGATTTGTTTGCAATACGACGCGGCCATGGTGTGTCCAATTAAAAAATGAGATCTGCCCTGTTGTGATTTTATATTTTTAATGTTATATTATGTACTCAATGAAATGAGATTAACTCAATATTATTCGACTATTGTTTGTGCAACAGGTCGAATGTAGTTTAACTTAATAAACATGGAATTGTTCGATGCCGATGGCAATATTCAATATAGACGATAGCTCGTGTTGTGTAAATAAAAATAATTTTAGCGCATTTCTTTCAGTTAGTATTTGTAAGCGGTTTTTGCTTCTATACAAGTCTTTCATATCGACAATCAGCCATATCAATATGAAAATATTAAAAGAATTAGTCGGCGGATTTGGGGATAATCATTTGCTCTCGGCTGCGTGTTCCACTGTTTCGTATAGACTTATTGGTTCTGTAAAACATTTCTTTGTTGGTTTTATTTTAATCGACATAGCAAATGATTTCTTACAATACTAGCCGACAGTGTACAGTATTTTAAAGATAATACTACGTTAAAGATTTGTATGAAAATTTAATTATATTGTCTTCATAAAATCATGTGTATTATTATTTGAAAATTCACAACTGGCCCAAAAGCCCCGTAGTTCCCGGCAAAGTAGAATTTGGGCCATCCCATCTCGTCCCATGCGGTGTCGTACAAGGCGAATAAGGGATAGGGCTGTTTAACATCATACAGATATTACAGCCCAGACTCAGCCTCAGATGCATGGCTTGAGTTAACAATAGTGCCCGGAAGACGCCAATAGGCTCACCCCCTATTACGTGGGACCGAATTCAATGATTGTTCAAACATGGGTGTCAATTCGCCTCTGCCTAACTCTCCAGGGATAAAGGCCTGATTATATGTATGTATGTATGTACAACTGGCCAACCTAATTGACCTTGGCAGAAATACTAATTAAGTACTAAAATCTGTCCTTTACGATAAACACAAGCATGTTTTATCATTGTTGATTAATGTAATTATCAGGAGATGACGTCATTCTAAACAGATTTAGGTTTGTAGATGCATGCATCCTATCAGCAGGTGTTACAAGAACTACCAATAATTCATGTTCTTCGGTCAACTGCTACAGCGTCTCCAGATAACCAACAGATAAAAGAAACCCGAGAGATGAAACAGCTTCACGGTTCCTAACATCTCTAAGACTTTTATGTTTAATCCATCAATTAGACTGCCTCCTGATAGTAAGTCGAAGTCGAAGAAGTCGTAGGTGAAGTTAAAAATTAATGGCCTCCAATCCTGTTAAAGTCTTTGGAATGGTGGATCCTTCCTTCACGGCCTCGTCTTGACAGATGCTTTCACCGTGCACAAAATATCCGGAATTACAGGAACTTCCGCACTTTCAGCTTCACTAAATGTAGATACTTCCCAGAAAGCAATCAGGACACAAGGTTAAGATTGATGATGGAAATATATATTTGTGTGAAGTATTTGTGAAAAGAAGCGTGAATGTCGGACAGGGCCCTGATACATACTTTCATCATGAGCGTGGACGGCAGTCGCAACCATAAAGGTCAAGATAAACCAAATTAAAAGGAGCAGGAGAGCAGACAAATCCTGGGGTTTTTTACCGTTGCCCTTGGGAAAACTGGGAAGCTCAAACAGCTGTGCACAGCATTCAATGCTGAGATGGGGCCTTATTTGGGCTCGCATAGTGTGAAGTGTTGCACCCGTAGTTTAATTTTAATGTGCCTACTGTTTTTGATTTGATGTACCTGCTAACTGTTGTACTGCCTACCTGTTTGTATTTGGTGGGGTGCCCGCTGTGTGGGGCCTGAATAAAATAGTTTCTTTCTGTATCTCCCGTGGAAGTCGAGCTCCGCGGTGATGGAACCAGTGCCCCGATTCTGCTAATTTTATGTCATAATAAGCAAAGCATTGTCATTCCACTGCCACTGCAAATAATGTCATTAAATTTAGACCTTACTGCTATGCAGTTAGAGTCTAAACTTTGACTATGACAGCCTCTGTGGCGTGGGTCGTGCGGTAGTGAACGCGACTGCTACGCAGGAGGCGCGGGTTCGATCCCCGCTCAGTGCAAATATTTGTATGCATGAATATGGGTATTTACATTTGTCTGGGTGTTTCTATGTATAATATGTATGTATTTACAAAAAAAAGTATTTAAGTATGTTTATCCGTATTCTAGACTCCATAACACAAGCTAATTAAACTATGCTTACCATGGGTCTAGATAGCGTTGTGTAGAATGTTGTAGAATATTTAATATTTAAGACTTTGTCAATAAAGTCTTAGATTTCATATCATTTTTTGCAGTGTCGGGATAACTAAATCGGGAGCCAGGAACCATGCCACAGATAACATAATACTAAAGTAACCATGCTAAAATAATGATGACCATATCTACTACGTCAACAGCGTAAAGTAAGTAGGCTCATCAATCCGAACCAATAACACATTGATTTTTGTGTGCTGTTAAATAAGTACAGATAATTACAGATACTATTATCATATGACTAAGCTGGTTGACAGTTATAATCCTTTCCGATAATACTCTAATGCCCGCCTATGTGATAAGATTAAAATCTGACTTTGATTAGTGTGGACATTAGTTATTTCTTGGTGGAATTCATCAAGGTAAGTACCCTGATATTTTTATACCCTAAAAAATAAGCTAGCACAAAATACGGTTACTTTAGCAGACTAATCCTTGTTAGTAACCAGTTTCGAAAAAGGAGGTTATCAATTAGTATTATTTAACCTCAATTTTTAGTGATAATAATATATTTGTGTGATTTGGTACTAGTGGGCTAAGCTATTGATTCAAATAAAACTGATTTTGTGGCGAAAGTCTTGAGTTCGATACCCGGGTTTGGTAAACCTATTAAAATATTCCACAATATTCCACAATATTCCACAACATTCTACACAACGCTATCTAGACCCATGGTAAGCATAGCTTAACTAGCTTGTGTTATGGGATCTAGAATGCGGATAAACATACTTAGATACTTTTTTTTTTTTTTTTTTGTAAATACATACATATTATACCTACATAGAAACACCCAGACCAGTGCAAATATACATATTCATGCATACAAATATTTGCACTGAGCGGGAATCGAACCCGCGCCCCCTGCATAGCAGTCGAATGCTCTACCGCTACGCCACGGAGGTCGTTCGTAGAAGCACGATGGGAAGAAGTGACTTAGATAGCAGTAAACTCGCTCAATAATAGGTTCAATGGATTGAAATTTGCTTGAAAGCCTCTCTTTCCGATTGCACTGAGCGGGGATCGAACCCGCGCCTCCTGTGTAGCAGTCGCGTTCACTACCGCCATAGAGGTTGTCGGTGTCAAAATCTTGATTCTACTTTATTTTTTTTATTTAGTTATTATTATTGACCATAATTTAGAACACACCAATTAGGACGCGCTTATATATACTTAAAATAACAAAAACTGAAACAGATATATCTAATTTAATCTAAGTGGCTACCTACACGAATTCGGACTGATAGGTACCTAATATCTACTCGCGTAGGTAGTAGGTACCATACTAATATAATAAGTGATAATTATAAAGTTAAAAGGCAATTTAGGTCACAATTTCACTAGACTAAGATATTTCACTTACCTGTTAAATGTGCCTTTTGAATAGTTAATAATCAATCAATAAGCAACCAATCTCGTAATAAAATATCGAAACTTATTTTTCGATATTTTTACATAAATACATGCATATACTCGTAATCACGCCTTTATCCCGGGATGGTTAGGCAGACGGTTAGTCTTCCGGGCACTATTGTTGACTTAAGCCTTGCATTTGAGGCTGAATCTGGGCTGTATATATATATATGTCTGATGTTAAACAGCTCGATCCCTTAGTCGCCTTGCACCACATGGTAAGAGATGGGGTGATCCAAATTCTACTGTGCCGGGAACAACGCGATTAGGTCTAGTTGTAACCTATTGATGTCCTAAAACTTAGAACTTACAATTTCTAAGGAATGGGTTCAATACTTTAGCTTCTCAGTTAAAAGAAATGTAAAGATATGGTAAAGCCACCAAGACCTTCGAAACAAAACTTACGTCACCTGCAAGCCAGTTCTCCTTCTGATCTACGGACGTGGCTATGGTGCAGATTTGGAGTAAATCGCTTTCATAAAAACTGTAGAAAATAATGACGTAGTGGAGCCTATTGAAAAGGGGTTTAACATAGTATTTAATAATGTACATACATACATATAATCACGCCATTATCCCCGGAGGGTTAGACAGAGGTGAATTAACACCCACATTTTACCAATCACTGAATTCGGTCTCAAGTGATAGAGGGTGCGCCTATTACCATCTTGTCGTGCCTGAATCTGAGCTGTATATATCTGTCTGATGTTAAACAGCCCTATCCCTCAGTCGCCTTGTACGACACTGCATGACACCATCATTGTATTCGGTCCCACGTAATTGGGGGTGAGCCTATTGCCGTTTTCCGGGCACTATTGTTGCCTCGAGCCGTGCATCGATGATTATGATGATGATACGAGATTTAATAATATGTGAAAGTATAATGGTACTTACAAAATATATGCATAAAATTTTGCATTTAATGTGCGTAAAATTCCCTCGGAGCTGGCGTGGGTCTCCGGTTGCCAAAGGTGGGGGGGTAGTTGGCACCATATCTCTCGACAAAATATATGTACCCTAGCATTATAAATAATAGCAATACATTTTACATTAGTTAAACAATCAGTGACAGCTTAAGCAGATAACAACTATCTTTAAAAATAATGTTACGAGATTAGGTGATTAGAGTAGTATTTAATAAAAAAATAATTTAAATGAATCACAGATGGCGACCAAGGGATGGATGCGGGGGATCGCCACATTGGCGATTTTCTGTTCACTCTTAGCGCTAGGACTGAGTGGTAAGTTTAAAATTTAACATAAAAACACACTGACGGCACAGGGACTTTGTGCTTACAGGGTCGGCAGCGCGAGTGTGGCTTCTCTTTTGTTACACACGTCCATAGGCCACGGTAACCACTTTCCATCAGGTGGGCCGTGCGATTGTCTGCCACCTAAGTGGTATTAAAAAAAAGTAGGTAGCTATTATAACTTGCGTGGACTAGAAACTACCTATGCAACTACACTCTGTAAGTGCGTACTACTGCATACATACTATTTTCAGCCTTGTCTAAATAGAATAAAGTTCACATTAACTCATTACCTACTTTTTTTATACAACTTAGGTGACAGACAAGCACATGGCCCACCTGATGGAAAGTGATTACCTTGACCTCTGAACGTGTGTAACACCAGTGAATCACATCCGTGCTGTCGACCCTGTAAGAACAGAGATTTTATGTGCCGTCAGTGCAGAACACATAATCAGGACAAGCCTTTGGTCTTCCCATTGACAGCACAAAACTCTCCAGTGAGCTCGAAAACTTTTCCACTTGGTCTGAATTGGCGTATTGTGCAGCTTCACTCTTAGTGCAAATCGTTAGCATGTTTTCCTGAAACTAGTGCTCGTATACTAACGTGCATAAGCACCAGGCAGCGTACAGCTTAAAGTTATGCTGTGATCATTTTGATCTCACCTGCACTGCTGACTACAATCATGCTAATATCAATTTTTACTTGTACAGTCAACGACAAAAGTAGTTTAACCCTAAATCTCACACAAAATAATGAACAAAATATTAATTATATTAACTTTGACCTTACATAATTGATGCTGGTATTCCAGTTTATAAAAAGGTTTGTTAATATTTTAATAAACACCTCAACAAAGTCTAGGGAACAAGATGACCCCAATTTTTTTTTTTCGTGTAAATCTTGTTTTGCAAATAACTGGCAGCAAATAAATAAAAATAGAATCAAGTAGATTACAGAGTTGTTCGAAATTTAAAAATAAATTTAAATAAGTAATGATTTTTGAATATGGAGGGAAAACTTTTGAAAGTGTTTGATTGTGCAGTTTTTTTTTTTTTTTTTTTTTTTTTTTTTTTTATATAGGACACGTCAATTGGACCTCGCCTTGCCTGATGGTAAGCTGAAGGCAAAATCCCAGAAAAGAGGGTCACCATTACTTACACATACCGTGTGACAATGGTGACACTCAGCTTGACGGCCTTATCATATGCTTTTTCACGCCCCGCTTAAAGGACCCGGGACTGTAGGAAGAAGGAAACACGTGAGCTGGTAATGAATTCCAGGCCTTAATGGTGCGACAGAGGAAAGAGTCTCCGAACCGCTTGGTTCTTGATCGGATGTTTTGCACCGTGTGCGGATGACATCTAAGACCTGCACGCGTTGTCCCGTGTAGGAAAGGGGAGGGTGGGACTAATTGGAAGAGCTCATCAGAACACTCCCCATGGTACAGACGGTAAAATACAGCCATGGACGCAACATCTCTACGCAGCTGTAAAGGTTCTTGGGTGTTCGTGATCTCGGGATTCCCAATGATGCGGATCGCACGTCGCTGCAACCTGTCGAGAGCATCTAGTAAGTACTTTGCTGAACCGTCCCAGAGATGCGAGCAGTACTCCACACAGGAGCGAATTTGTGTCTTGTATAGAAGACACCGCTGCTCCGGCGTGAAAAATCGTCTCACTCTGTTCAGGACTCCGAGTTTTCGTGAGGCTGTTTTGATGATGCTTTCGATGTAGTTTTTGTTATTCAGGTTGCAGCGAACATCCATACCTAGGATATTGAGATTGTCCTGCAGCGGCAGTGGCGTGCTCTGAAGAGAGTTTCTCTGAGGCAAAATAAAAATTATTTTCTTTGATTGTTAATAACGTTTATTATCAATAATACGTCTTTTACGTATGGTTTGCGCATTTTTGTGACTGTAGTCATCATGTCACGTCGTCATTTAAGTCGCGAAGAGATGTTAAGGGCTGTTGGTATGCTGCAAGCTGGACGAACTCAACGCGACGTAGCGGATGCTGTCAACACCCAACCAAGCGTAATTTGCAGATTATGGGCATGCTACAGGTCTACAGGGGATGTTGCCGAACGTCACAGGGGACGAAATAGGGTTACTACCCCGCGACAAGATCGTTTCTTGCAAAATTCCGCAAGGCGGCAACCCACGATTACTGCTCGTCAGTTGGTCGCAGGCCTCCAGTCTCAGCATCAAGTGGTTATTAGCGATCAAACTGTCAGGAGAAGACTACACGAAGCCAATCTTCATGCTCGCAGACCGCTTAGGGTTCCAGCTCTTCGACGTGGAAATCGAGGTCGTCGCTTATTGTGGGCTAACGCACATTTACAGTGGACGTCGGTCCATCAATGGGCACGGGTTCTGTTTTCCGACGAATCTCGCTTCGGTTTTCATCCTGATTCGAGAAGAGTGCGTATATGGCGAGTTCCTGGACGTCGGAATCGTCTCCAGAATCCTCAAGAAGTTCATCCTTACCAAGGTGGAACAATCATGGTAAGGGCTGGAATTCGCCTTGGTGGAAGGACCGACCTCGTTTGGATACAGGGCAATTTGAATGCAATCCAATACATTCAGGAGGTTATACACCCCATGGTAATCCCTCATCGACAGCAGTTCGGTCAAGATTTTATGTTCATGCAAGATAATACACGGACACACACCGCGAGGGTAGTGGTCTATGCGTTAAGCGAGCACAATATTACGACGTTGGAATGGCCTGCTCAGTCTGCCGACCTCAATCCCATAGAGCATGCCTGGGATTTGCTTGGGAGAAGAGCTTTCAGTGATTCTTTGGAAAATCTAAACACTGAAGAACAACTTTTTTTACACCTTCGCAGTGTATGGAGCCATATTCCACATTCGATGATTGACAATCTCATACTAAGTATGCCACGCCGTTGTCGAGCTGTTGCTAATGCTTTAGGAGGTCCTACAGATTATTAAAAACGTTTAAAGTACGGTTAATTACTGTATTTCTTACTACCTCGTTATTTTTGTGCCTAATCATAGAAGGTTGTAATACTCAATATTAGCACTATTCAATTCTTTCTTAAAAAAAAATAATTTGATATGAGAATGTTTTTATTAAAATTAAAAACGGTATAAAAATACCCTTCTATTGATATAAAACACTCACTATTACAAGAAAGGGTTTTTAGATAAAAACTAGAAATGTCCTTGTTCCCTAGACTTTGTTGATGTGTGTATTTTTAAAGCTAATCAACTAATGTCGTTGACTGTATCTGCCGCCACCTAGTCTGATAGGTACGAAAAGCAAAGGAAACAGAGACGGCAACAGTAATTTTAATATCATTATCAACTACTTACTTACAGATCCAATCGATGTAGAATGTAAACCCAGGGTTATAGATGCTGAAGGCCCTTCGATTGTATGCGTATGCGACGAAAACCATTGCGACAATGTGAGAAGAGTGAACCCACAGCGAGACGGTTACGTTATGTACACTACCAGCAGGGTAAGTCAATCTATGTTTGGTAAGGTGTTTTGGGTCTACCAAATCTTCAGGGACTAAGTTATCCTCACCTGAAAACCTATCGGCTTATTGGTGTTGGGCGGATCAGGGATGTATAAACTAAGTACAAATAAATTATACTAAAAACTTCATCCCACGCACACTCAAGTTGTGGAATGAACTCCCTGCTGCGGTCTTCCCATGCGCCTACAATATGGGGTTCTTCAAAAGGGGCATTAGGAGGTTTCTTAAGGGTTGGCAGCGCGTGTGTGCCCCTGGTGTTGCACGGGTCCATAGGCCACGGTAACCACTTCCCATCAGGTGGGCCGTGTGCTTTTCTGCCACCTAAGTGGTATAAAAAAAACATATAGTTATCTTCAATTAACAGTTTTACTTCAGTTATACACAAAGAGATACAATAAATCAGCCATCTTGACAACACGTCGAAAACCACAGAGTAAGTGATGTGATACCACAAACAATGATCACTCATAACATATTGGTAGACGGACCAGACTCCTGAACAGACAGTCAAAATCATATCCCTCCTTTTGCTTCGCTGTAGGCGTGTAAAAAAGAAGATATGAAATCCAATAGACACAATTGCTCTCACGGCGGTATTCCCGCCCAATTGAGCAGTCCGACTGCGCCCTACAGAATACCGCGGCTATAATAACGCCTTGTGTTGAGTCAGCGGTGAGTAGGGTAGCCAGAGCTCACTAGAGAATTTGAACTGACAGTGGGAAGACTAAAGGCTTGTCCTGCTTTGTCTTCTACACTGACGGCACAGAAACTCTGTACTTACAGGGTTGGCAGCGCGACTGTGACTCCTCTGGTGTTACAAACGTTCATACCACTTTCCATCAGGTGTGTGCTTGTCTGCCACCTAAGTGGTATAAAAAAAAATATATATGTCCCAATTTATTTACTATTCCGTCTATTCCAGGCTGGACAACGGTTCGAAATGACCAGAGGGCGAATAAGAGATTCGAGAGACGAACGTACGTCAGCATTTGAAGCTCCTACAGAGACTGAGGAAGATGTCGATACTGCGTTTGGTATACCGCCATATCTCGATGAAGACAGCGTGCCTGATTACGAAAATCCTGAAGGTTTCAACCTCCTTCCTGATCCGGATGTACCATCAGATCTCGACGCAAGTATCTTATCAACGCTGGTGAAAAATCACGTTCAGCATGAGAAACCAGACCCTTACGACGATGTCGAAGATAGAGACCGTCCTTCATTACGTAAGTACAATATAAGTTCTATATATCGTGGTAACACTGGTAACTATGGAGTTAGGGCATAAAGAGCCTTCCTAATATGCAAGTCAATGAAGTTGGCTTGCATATTACAGCTGAACAAAGGACGAGGCTCTGGTGCAAGCTTTACTAGGGTTTAGAGATAAGACAGAAAGCGCTCCTGGAAAAGTCGATATGCCAATCAAAAACTATAAATGTACCCCAGGCATACAAAGTATAAACTTTGTATGCAGCTGGGAAATTGCTGTGAGGATGATCAATAGGATCTTCAAAAGTACCGTAGCAAGTGGAAACATGTGGTGTCTGCCAACCCCATTGGGAAAGAGGCGTGACTGTAATAAATGTATGAAATCAGTGTTAGTTCAAAGCCCAGTTAAATTTGAGGTTGTTCATAGGAAATACTAGTAATGACATACTATCTGTAGATTACAATATCGCTGATCTATATTTACAGATTTAGAATATTCTTCGTCTTATCAGTAACAGGTGCTAATAATATGTCCTTAAACAAATTATTGAATAGTATCTTTATATCTTACAAATAACATCTAATAGCTGAATATGTCACTAAATTCTGACTTGGTCAGGTATTAAGTATTATTTACGGTTTTAAAACAATTGCATGAGTGTCGTCCCAAATACCTGCCTACTAAATTTTGGGCATAGTTCTGATGTCGCTTTTAGTTTTTAGTCAAATTTCCGTTTCCTAATCAAACTAACTATATTACAGATTTTAAGTCTGACCAATAACTTTTTAATAAAAAATAACCGAATCATAATTTATTCAGCGATTTGTGCGTCCATCGCGAATAAGAGGCTGATAAAACGAACAAAGACGAATTAAGAAAAAGACGCACAAAACAAAAGACTTTACATATACACATACATACATACATATAATCACGCTTTCATCCCCGGAGGATTAGGCAGAGGTGAATTAACACCCACATTTCACCAATCATTGAATTCGGTCCCACGTAATAGGGGGTGAGCCTATTGCCACCTTCCGGGCACTATTGTTGACTCGAGCCCTGCATTTGAGGCTGAGTCTGGGCTGTATATATTTGTCTGATGTTAAACAGCCCTATCCCTTAGTCGCCTTGTAAGACACCGCATGGGAAGAGATGGGGTGACCCTAATTCTACTTATCCGGGATAACTTTACAGAACAACGAAAATTTTGAAACTCTTATACCTACTTATATCCAATTTGAAAACCTACTCTGAAGCTTGACAGCGTCAGTTACTTGAGATCGTCGAGATGCTCTTATCCACTTAGCATCGGAAATTTTATATAACTTCGCTCATCATTTTATTGCAGCAGCATTATTAATTTTAGTTACCTACTTATGTTTCAGCTTTCACCATTCCAGATCTTCCAAACTTCACCCTTCCAGATTTAGGAAATTTCTCCTTCCCGGATCTTGGAGATTTGAATTTTCCAAACCTGCCAACCATTCAAAGAAGGAATGAAACTACCATACAGGTATTCCCGTCGACGCGACACCAGTTCATTGAGGGATTCGGAGGATCCGTCACTGATGCAGCTGCTATTAACTGGCGCAAGCTATCACCTAAGGTCCAACAGCATTTAATTGAGTAAGAATAATGTTTATGTGTATCCTTATCATCTTCCATCACTTTTCTCAATCCAGTTGGGATGGGCTTTTCTCCTTTCAGTCTACCTCATCTTATCGTTAATTCCAGTCGCATCCGAAACTATTACCTCAGAGTCTAGGGACTGTCTCGGAGTCCGCTTTACCAGTTTACCAGCGGATTTGGCTGAACTTCGATATTTTCCGTGAAGCGACTGCCATCTGACCTCCACGATCAAAGGCGATATCGAAACATTGCAGTTAGACCAGCTGTTGGACTTTTTACGGCTCCAACTGCCCGTAACAAAAATGCCGCAGATATTTACACGACAACCTGGACTGACGCGTTGGCTTAATGTGCTCTCTGAGGCACGGATGAAACTTAATCTGCTTAACCTTGCAATATGCTAAGCTAACCTACTCGGTTACCAAAGGAGTCATAATAATAAGTACTTATCGATTACGATGGGAAAAAAAATTGAATCAGCTCAAGCGGGGTTCGAACCGTCACCGTAAGTCGGATATATATACAAAGATTTGGATGATTTCAGGCGAGGTTCGGTGGATTAGTGATCAGAGCATTCCCCCTGTAAGGGAAAGATCGCAGGTTCGAACCCCGTCTGAACTGATTCAATTATTTTCCTATCTTTATTGATTTGAATAATTAACATACCAAATACTTTAAAATTTCATTCAATTACTTATGCTACACAGCTTCAATTTAATAATTATAATATTTACACATCGTTAAAGCACATGCTCATTTTAATTACCAGATCTAATTATTAGAAAGTTTAAATAATTATTTATTTATTAAATTAAAACATAAATACACAAAACAAATTCGCGATTATGTAGCGTCAAACAATACATTCCGCATTGTTCCCGGCTCAAAGGTGCCCATGATGCTGGCTGCGTTGCCTCGCTGATGATGAAATTTTTAACAAAAAAATAATTTTCAGTTCCTATTTCGGTCCGGACGGTTTGGAGTACAACTTAATCCGAGTGCCTATTGGCGGCAGTGACTTCTCAACGCACCCCTACACTTTAAACGACTATCCATGGAATGATTATACCTTATCTAACTTCTCGCTGACAGATGAAGACTATTCGTACAAGGTAAACGATAACATAGCCTGAATGTATACTGTAGCCTGTAATAAGATCAGCGGGAGCGACGACGGATCGCAAGCCAAGCTGCCCGCGTACGAAGGGCACCCGAGACGAGGGCCAGATCGCGAGAGATGGCCCTGGGTCGGCCGGGGTGCGAGGGATATGCCTGTCAACCTCACCTTCGGCAACCAAAACGACCCACAGGCGGCGTGCGTTTTAGTCGGTTCGAATCCGACATAACCTCCTCCACCGACTCCGGTGGGGAGGTATCCGTGGGGATTTTGCGCACGTAAAAAGAGAAAAAAAAAAAGCCTGTAATAAGATTTTAGGCAGTTTCTAACATAAGTACCTACAAACCTCACCAATAGAACGAATAAAGGTGTACTTAGGTATATGTAAGATATTATTAAATTATATGTAATAAATTTATTTACGTTATCTACATATATGTAGCTTATGACTACACTAATAACTACCCATGGGTTATTATTGTTAAGACAAGAATTTGTGCTGTCAGTGGGATGACTAAAGGTTTGTCCTGCTTTGTCCTCTACACTGACAGCACAGAAACTCTGTTCTTACAGGGTCGGCAGCACGAGTGTGGCTTCTCTGGTGTTACACACGTCCATAGGCCACGGTAACCACTTTCCATCAGGTGGGCCGTGCGCTTGTCTACCACCAAAGTAGTATAAAAAAAATTTAAACATTTCCATCCAAAGGTTGCCTGGAAGAGATTGCTTGTAGCGATAAGGCCGCCATTTGTACATTTTTCATAATGTTGTCCGTACTTGTAATGTGTTGGTGTACAATAAAGATTATCTTATCTTATCTTAAAGGTGTGTGTAACTCACTAGGTGAATTACCTATGTAAGTGTATTGGGGCGCCATCAACTTGTTCAGGGCTCAAACCAACCTGGCCTGGATGCTCGTAGGTTGTAGGTACAGTCAGCGTCAGAACGATTTTGATTAAAAAGTTTCAAAATTCTCTTAATATCAAGGTATTAAGAGCAAATCAAACTGTTTCATTGATTTGAATTGTATTATTGTTTGAACTAAAGGTATGTACAAATATCAGAATAGTCAGTCAATAGGCAGGGGAAAACCAAGGCATTAAGATCATTTACAAGGAGGTAGGACATGACGGTATTTCCGTCCAATTGAGCAGTCCAACTGGGCAAGTACCTCCGCCCTACAGAATACCGCGGTCATAATAACCTCGTTTTGTGTTCCCGGTGGTGTATAGGATAGTCAAAGCTCAAAAGCTTGTCCTGCTTTGTCTTTTAAACTGACGGCATAGAAACTCTCTGTGTTTACTGAGTCAGCAGCGCGAGTGTGACTCCCTTATTTTTTTTTTACTTGCGCAAAATCTCACGGATACCCCCCCACCGGAGTCGGTGGAAGAGGTTATGTCGGACTCGAACCGACTAAAACGCACGCCGCCTGTGGGTCGCTTTGACTGCCGAAGGTGAGGTTGACAGGCATATCCCTGGCACCCCGGCCGACCCAGGACCTCATGGGGGGCGGAGGTCGGTCATCGACCTCCGACACCCGAGTTGCCTTCGTACGCGGGCAGCTTGGCTTGCGATTCTTCGTCGCTCCCGCAGCTGCTCCCGCCCCGCCTCCTCCTTCACGACCATTACTTGCTCGCAGAAGGAGGCGCAGTGTGACTCCCTTGGTGTTGCACGCGTAAATAGGTCACGGTAACCACTTTCCATCAGGTGGGCCGTGTGCTTGTCTGCCACCTAAGTGGTATAAAAAAATCATTTTGAGTAGATACCTACTTTGTTTGTCACGATCGATCTGATGCCGACTGTACAGCACGTGTGATTTAACATTGAATCTGGTTCGGAAACAAACCTCTCGCATTCCCCACGAAACCCCGCTCTCATCCGTTGAGACCAGCAGCATTCGAAACACTGTGACCGTGGTACATTTGCCTCAGTTTGTGTTTCGTAGTTATTTGTTATCGGATTTTACACCTGCTAATGGTCCTTTAATGGTGAAGGCTTGCCCAGAACAACCGTATACCTAAGCCTAACCAGGACAAGGAGTAACTGGTTCAGTTCAGTTCACCCATCACCCATTATTCGTTTTCAGTTGCCGATGATCAAGGAAATTTTAAAAGTAGCAACGTCGGATGTAAAAGTTACTGCCAGTACCTGGTCTCCTCCTGTATGGATGAAAACAAATGAGCGTATTACCGGTTTTGGACAGCTTAAACCGGAATTTTTCCAGACGTACGCCGATTATCATGTACGGTAAGTTAATTGGATATTTGATTGACTATATAGTCAAATTAGTTACTTTTTACCGAACGTCAAAACGGTAAGTTATAAAACAACTTGTGTAAATTTATTGTGAGGTCATAAAACTCAATAGTCAAATAATTTACTATTTAGGTAGGCACGGTGTAGGTGCATGCCGTGGATGATTATAAATAAATAAAAACAATAAAATAAAAACAGACGCAACTTCTACCGCTAAGGTGTATCTACAATTTTATTTATTATTAATGATTTATACCAATATAGTACTTAGACCTATATTTTTTGGCTAGATTTTCTAGCAGTTCTATATAATTTTCAAGAGTGAAGTTTGATTTCTCCTTTAAGAGCACACCATTAACGTGCTTTTACCTTACCAAGTATAGCATTTTAAAAAATGCTAACAGTTATAATAGTTAATAACAGTTATAATATATAGGATATAATAGAGCCACTCCATCTCTTCCTGTGGGTCTCGTAGAAGGCGACTAAGGAATAGCCGTTCTTCATCCATTATCCAAACACAAAGACAAAGTGCCCGCTTGACGGCAATAGGGTCACCCTGCATTTCAATGGACCGATAATCGTATAGTTAGCGAAACATGAGTGTTAAACTACCTCTGACTAACTCTTGGTATTTACAGGCATGAATATATATGTAGTTTCACGTATTCTTTTTCAGTTTTCTGGAAGAATACGAAAAAAATGGTATCCCGGTCTGGGCCATCACAACAACCAACGAACCGCTCAATGGCATCGTGCCTGCTGCACGATTCAACTCACTGGGATTCGCACCGTGGCAGTTGGTACGTACCTTTATCGTACTATACGAAAATTCCCGAATAGCCCCAGGGTTACATCAGACTCGTATCTCTATTTGTCTCGGGTCTCATATCCCATATGGGTGTAAGGTGGCCCAATAAAGCATTTCCCTCCCACCCCGCTTGACTCTGGGCCATCTATCTACGGCAAAGCCCTCTCGGTAGTTAGTGTGTACCTAGTTAGGTAGGTACATATCTATATGACAGCAGCTGGACTGCCTAGATATATTTGCTTTCTATACAACCTACCGTACCATTACTTGATCGCCAGGAGATCAGCTCTCACAGACAAAAAAAGAGTATCTATGCATAAGCAATTCATTTATGTGTAATTACTCGTTTCAGGCTAAATACATAGTGGAAAATCTTGGTCCTACAATAAGGAACTCTCGTTTCAACCGAACATTGATCCTGGGTATTGATGACCAGCGGTACATGCTTCCTATTTATTTGAATGGCGTAAGTATTTATATATATATTGCTACAAGCAGAGGCGGCGTTAAGCGTGGGCGACGTGGGCCACCGCCTACGGCCTCGCGGTACAAGGGGCCTCGCGACTCAAAAATGTTTAAAGCGAGAATAAAACAAAAAAAATATAAATCAATTTTGTTGTGAAACATGTTTTCTTAGTCTGGCAACATTTGCCGCCGACCAGAGTGCGGGGAATCCCCGGTTTATTTGTTTACTTTCTTTACTAGGAAGTCAACCAATCAAATCAAAGTACGCAACGCAGTCGCTAGGCGCATAACAATAGAAACGTATAATTGTGTTATTCAATATTGTTTATTTTTATGACTGTACGTACCTATTTTGATAAGAATAGTGTGTTCAATGTTTTAATAATATTTAGTGAATAAATAAATAGTGTTTAGGTATATTGATTGCTCCTGTAAACTGACCCAAAATTTTAAAACAGTGACTTTTTTAATTGTTTTTTTGTTTTCTTTGTGATTTGTAACACACCGGTACCTGTACTCGTCTATTTTACATAAGGTAAGAAATATTTAATTGGTAATAAGTATATAACGCAGTAATTACTTGTATATAAAATACGCTTTATAATATCTCTTGAAGGAAACCAAAAAAGCTTTAAGGTAAAAAACGTACTTATCGACTTTTTAAGTTTTTAAAACTAGCAGGTAGTAAAAGCTATCTTAAAGATTTTTATTTGAAAACTAATTTAAATTTAGGTTTTACAATATTATGTAGATAAAACTGCAAAAAAATGTTAACTATTGCTTTCGTTTACAGTGTATAGATACGATGTTATCGACATGTCCGGCCGAGATAGAGATATTGGAAGAAAATGGGAGTCTGGATCAGCAAAAAGAAAAAGAAAAGCTGAAAGAACTGCAACCAACCAAGTTTTGAGTTTAAATTTGATGAAGTTCCTCAACCAAAACTGCATCTGGTAGTACAGAACCTTCTGAATCGATAGCTTCGACTTCTACACAACAAACGTCCGAGATACCGTTGGAAAATGCTCTAGATGCACTGAATACCGAGAGCGAACGTCAGTTAGACGTAGAGCTTGGATCATCTTCTAGCCAATCAAAAATTGACGCTGAAACTCTTGTGCTGTCATCAAGCAATCAAGAAGAACAGATTGACATAGATTCTCCAATTCGCAGCGACGACGCCAGCGCCATAGTTCAGCAAGTACTTGTTAATTCGGATCCGGGATTGTGGACGTTTCCCATAACGGATACATAGCGTCGTGACATAGTTCGAAGCGGCCCCACACAGCAATTAAATAGCGGTGATGAATATTATCCCAAAGGTGATGATAACAGACACTTTTCCAATTTCTATTTCTCGAGAAAACTAAATAATGGTGAAACTCAACATCGTCGCTGGTTAGTGTATTCCAATTCCCAAAATAAAGTTTACTTTTCCATGCAGACTATTTAGCAATTCACAAACTCAGGTGGTGCAAGGAGGGTGTTGTGACTGGAAACATTTAAGTAGCATTTTACATAGACATGAGAATACCAAAGAACATATGGCACATATGTTCCAATGGTTAAATTTAGAGAAAGGAATAAATCAAGGCAAAACAATAGACCAAGAAAACGAAAGGCTAATACGTGAATCACAAAAACATTGGCACAACTTGTTAGAGAGAATAATTGACATAATAAACTTTTTGGCCTCTCATAATCTTGCATTTAGAGGTCACAGAGAATCTCTCAAGACAGGTGACGGTATTAAGAATTCCGGTAATTTCATAGATTTATTTAAACTGGTATCAAAATTTGATCCTACTTTACGTGAACACATGAAACGCATTAGTGACAAACAACTTTCACACCATTATTTAAGTCACGATATTCAAAATGAATTGATCATATTGATGTCAAAAACAGTTGTCAATGAAATTATTCGTAAGGTTAAAGAAGCAAAGTATTATTCTTTTTTGCTCGATTGCACTAGAGATTGTAATAGAGTTGAACAAATGTCGGTTATCTTAAGATTTTGTGATACGTCAACTGGTACAATAGTCGAACATTTTATGGGATTTCTAGCTGTTACTCAGACAACTGGAGAATATTTAGCCAATGCTATACTGGAACACCTAGAAAAATATGACTTAAATATTCAAGACTGCCGTGGCCAGGGATACGACAATGGTGCAAATATGGTAGGTGTAAATAGTGGAGTTAAAACTCGAATATTGAATATTAACCCTAGGGCATTTTTCACACCTTGTGGCTGTCATAGTTGGAATCTACTATTGGTAGATGCAGCGAACTCATCTATGGTAGCAAAAACTTTTTTTGGTTTCATACAAAAAATTTATTTGCTATTTTCAAGATCAAGCAAGCGCTGGGATTTTATAAAAGGAAAATTAAAACTTACTATAAAACCTTTATCAGACACAAGATGGGAAAGTAGAGTCGAAGCAGTAAAGGCCGTATTATTGCAATTTGATGAAGTGATTGAATGCATAAAAAACTTAAAAAATCAAACGGAGGAATCAGACACTCTCAGTGATTGCGATTCAATACTAAATGAAATGTTAAGTTTAGAATTTATCGTATCTTTACATGTGTGGTATGAGATATTATTGCGTGTTAATATAATAAGTAAATTATGGCAATCAGTACAAATTCATTTAAGCATTGCTCTTGAACATTTACACACATTTTGTGAATGGATAAAAGAGTATCGGGAAACTGGATTTGAGAAATCCCTGTCTGATGTTCGGAAATTTACTGAGAAAAGCTGTTATGACCTGCCAAAAGAGTTTAAGAATAAAAGAGTAGCCAAAAAGAAAAGGATGTTCGATTATGAAAGCAGCGATGAACCTATACAGTCTCCCAAAATCCGGTATCAAACAGATTTTTTTTACGCCATGATTGATTCTATAATAACCAATATGGAATTAAGATTTACGTCTTTAAATCAACATTTTGAAGACTTTGGTTTTCTCTATGATTTAAGCGCGCTAAAAAATATGCCACAGGAGCAAATATTAAAACACTGTAACGATTTACATAACGTCCTGCGTGTGGGTGAGAGCAGTGACTTCCAACCATTTGAATTATATGAAGAATTAAATACAATGATCCCGAATTTACCCAACTTCATTAAAGACGTGAAACAGCTGCTGTCATACATAACAGAAAATAGCTTGAAAGAAATTTACCCAAATATTTACATTGTCATCCGAATTTTATTAACAATTCCGGTAAGTACAGCCTCTGCTGAAAGAAGTTTTTCAAAATTAAAATTAATAAAAAATTATTTGAGAAACACAATGAGCCAAGAAAGACTTTCAACTTTGGCTGTTTTATCAATTGAATCAGATTTGGCATCTAGGCTGAATTACGATACCATAATTAAGGAATTTAGTAACGTTAAAAGCAGGAAATTTCTGTTCCTTTAATAAAGAAATCTAATGTTTTTTAAGATACACTTTAAGAAATGTATATCTCCACCTTTATATTAGCGATTTGTAATTTTTCATTTAATACTTATTAATCTAATTTGTATTTTTATGAATAAAAACTTGGCAGTGTTAATTGTTTTGTTTGTTTTTATTATTTTATAAAATCCGTCTTCAGGTCGCCATAGAACAGGGCCTCGCGAAATCTGTCTTGCCCACATCAAATTTAGTTGTTGCCCGCCACTGGCTACAAGTGGTGCAGTTCCCAAAGTATTGTGCAGAAGCGATGATGGAAGGAAGAGGATTTAACTAGTTTTTAAATATAACTCTAATCAAAATAAAGTGCCTACTAACACAAAATAAGTGCCCGGTTTATGGCAATAGTCTCGCTACCTATAACATTGGGACTTAACCATAAACTAGCGAAATGTGGGTGCTAGCACCTCTGCCTACCCCTTCGGGGATATAGTCGTGATTTTATGTTGTTGTTGTTGTTGTTATATATCTAATTATATTATAGATAATTCATTATAATATATAAGCCTCTTTCGCGTGGTGGTAGTAAACTTGAATGTTACGCAGGAGGTACGGGTTCAGGTCGATAAATGACCTCCGCCTCCCATGGGCGCAGGCATGTGGGTGACGGGTGGAGACGCCTGTCACCCTAGCAGAAGCAGGCCGCGGCAGTGGCGCGTGTTGCGCGTCTCCTTGTTTCCGGGGACGAGTTGGGGTCCCTGCACCCGAGGAGGGCCAGATCGAGAGAGGTGGCCTTGGGTCAGTCGGAGTGCGAGGGATATGCCTATCAACCTCAACTTCGGCAACAAACAATGAGCCACAGGCGCCGTTGCGTTTTAGTCGGTTCGAGTCCGACATAACCTCTTCCACCAGATCCGGCGGGGAAGTATCCGTGGAATTTTTTCGTACGTAAAAAAAAAGGTACGGGTTCGATTCCCACATAGTGTAAATATTTGTACGCCTTAGTTTGGATATTTCTGTGCCTCGGAGAGCACGTAAAGCTGTTAGTCCCGGTTGCCATGCGAACATCTATGGCTGTCGTTACATTCGTTACGAGTAGTTGGGAGGCTTACATAGTTCGCCTGATGGAACTACAGAACTTCAATATAGACAATTGGTTGTGGTAGGTACATTGTAAGCCGTACTGCATTTAGCAATGTTATTTATTTCAGACTCATAACATAAACTCACCCACATTTCGCCAGTTTATGTTATATGTGTAACCTGCGATATATACACACATAACTTCGAAAAGCATAGAAAAGTCATTGGAGTGTGCCATGGTAAAACTTGGGATCGAACCCAAGACCTCGTCTCAGCAGTCCCATACCACTAGGCTACCGCGATTACGCGCGGTGCATTTAGCAATGTTAATTTATTTCAGACTGGTATTTATTATCCTATTACTATTTATTACCCACCTTTTTTTTTATCTAGGACACGCAAATATGATGTCACTTCGCCCGATGGTAAGCTAAAGGCAAAGTCTCAGGCAAGAGAGTCACCATTACAGACACTAAGTAATGTTACAATGGTGGCACTCGGTTTGGTGGCCTCATCAGATGCTTTTTCACGCCCCGCTTAAAGGACCCGGAACTGTAGGAAGAAGGAAACACACGAGCTAGTAATGAATTCCAGTTCTTGGTTGTACGGCAAAGTAAGAGTATCCGAACAGCTTGGTTCTTGCACGTATATTCTGCACAGTGTGAGGGGTGACATCTAAGTCATGCACGTGTACCTATAATCTGTCGCTATGCAAATTTTCATATAGAACCTTCAGCTGTTTTACGTGAAAGTTACGGGATAATAATATACGATTTTGATTATACATATTATTAGGTATGGACGCTAGTTGAGATCAAAACTCGAAAGAGAGACTTTTCGAACTTCCCAAGTGAAATGAAGCTCTAAAATATTTTTTAATTTATAACTTATAGCTGACTCTTTACAGATGTTAAAAGAAGACCCGAAATTCCTGGATTATTTGGATGGACTAGCCGTACATTATTATGGAAATTTCATTCCGCCAGCCCTTTTGGGAATGATTCAAACACGACTCCCTGGAAAAATTCTTCTGGCTACTGAAGCATGTGAAGGTGAGAATACTGAGCATGCACCTTGATATTGTTTTTTATTCCACATGAAAAAGAAAGAAATCGACTTTTTATGAATGTCTAAATTTACGTAAATTTTGACATTACCTTATTACTGTTACGTGCACGGGGTACAATTAAATGCCGCTTACTCAACGAAGAGATTTATTAGCTCACCACAAACTAGACAATTAAATCACTAGTACACACAGTACTCTTCAACAGTCCTAGTCGCTTCGTAGTTCACAGTAGTCCACAGTCGTTGCTCAGGTCGCAGGTAGAATCTTCTTCGGTCGCTTAAGTTCGCTGTGTTCGCTTTCGTTCTCAAAGACAGAATCAATCGTGTAGCTACGTGAGCGTGTTTTTATACCTTTCAATTAGGAGTGTCGAATCATCCAGAAAGTTCGCGAGCGATAAATACCTACTTCCCTTTGATGTTACCGCCGTCGCTGAACTTTCGAGTTCATTCTCGATATTTACCTATTGTTTGTCTATATTTGAGAGTGTAGGTACTCGTAGGTACGTTGTGACTTTTTGTTGATGATTCTAGATTTTTCTATGCCAATCGGTAGTGTACCTCGTCACTAACAATGCGTTTTTATTTCTTGAAGATTCGATTATTAGTTTTCTAGATATCGGCGTATGTCGTAACATTACCTTACATACATATACCTACCTACTTAAATGCGTGTAAGCACCCATTAAAAACACCAAAATTTAATTACAGGAGCAATGCCGTGGCAACGGTCTGTAGAAGAAGGGTCATGGCGACGTGCACACCGATATGTCACTAATATCTTACAAGTACGTATAGTAGATTCCAATCTCATTCTCCTATCTCTAATTACCCTGATAATTACCTATATAAAAAAGGAGTAAAAACTGGGAAGCAGGAGGTAGGACACGGCGGTATTTCCGCCCAATTGAGCAGTCCGACTGTGGAGGTACCTCCGCCCTACAGAATACCGCGGTTATAATAACTTCGTGTTGTGTTCCCAACGGTGAGTAGGGTAGCCAGAGCTCACTGGAGAATTTGTGCTATCAGTGAGGTGACTAAAGGCTTGTCCTCTACACTGACGGCACAGAAGCTCTGTGCTTACAAGGTCGGCAGCGTGAGTGTGGCTTCTCTGGTGTTACACACGTCCATAGGCAACGGTAACCACTTTCCATCAGGTGGGCCGTACGCTTGTCTGCCACCAAGTAGTATAAAAAAACCTAATTAGCTACATCACTTCCATTACTTACATAATTTTTTTTAATTCATAATACTTAGTTGCCTGTAGGTACTTTTAATGGCGCGTGTTACTTATTAACTTCGTTTTATCTTTATAACTCACAAGTTAATCTTGTAATTAATTGTGTTTTATAGATTTGTCTCTACATAAATTTAATTAACCGACTTCCAAAAAGGAGGAGGTTGTATATTCGATTGATATTTTTTTAAATTTATTTATTCAACTTTTTAACAGGATCTCAACAACCATGTTGTCGGTTGGATAGACTGGAATCTTTGCCTAGACCGTACAGGCGGTCCTAACTGGGCTGAAAACTTCGTAGATGCGCCTATTTTAGTAAATTCCGCGCAAGATGAATTTGTCAAGCAACCGATGTTCTACGCTATGGGCCACTTCTCTAAATTCATAACTAGAGGTTCCCAAGTTATAAGTGTATCTCGAAGAGGTGCAAGACTTGAAAACATTGCAGTGATCAAACCAGATAGGAATATTGTTGTGGTTATTCAGAATAGGTAAGTGCATTGGTTTAAAATATTATTTACCTATAGTATATGTACTATAGTACTGAATCCAAATCAACCCAGCCTGCAAGAATACACCTACTGAATGATGTGCAAGACAAGCTTACCTCTGAGCTTGAAGGACCAGACGGGAGTCGTCTTCTAAAAAATAAACCAAACTAAGGACGAAAGGAGCTGGGCTTCTGCTAATTTTATGTCGTAATAAAATCAATGTCAAACCACTGGACACTACAAATAATGGCATTTGATTTTAGACTTTTACGCTTATGCTGCTAAAGTCTAAAATTAAATGGCATCTTGTAGAGTGAATAAAACGATCTAATGAACACTTTTTCATATAATTTTGGACTTTAAGCATATGTGCGTAAAGTCTGTCATTTTTTCCAGTGTCAGTGATATAAGTGATTTTTTTTATTACAAATTTAGCAGAACCGGGGGCCAGGACTCTCCAAAATACATGCTATGAATACAACCAAGAGTAGCGCTCACGCCTATATCCCCGAAGGGGTAGGCAGAGGTGCTAGCACCCACATTTCGCCAGTTTATGTTTAGGTCCAAAGATGGCGAGCCTATTGCCATTAACCGGGCACTTATAAACCTGCGATAAATACACACATAATTTCAAAAAGCATCGAAAAGTCATTGGTGTGTGCCATGGTAAAACCTGGGATCGAACCCGAGACCTCATCTCAGCAGTCCACTACCCATCCCACTAGGCTACTGCGTAGTGGAAATTCCTTTAGAAAATATACCTAACCACTAACCATAAATATTATGTCGATGTTGAATAATAGAACCAAGGCCGGTCTGTGACCCCCACACCCGAGGAGAGGGCCAGATCGAGAGAGATGGCCCTGAGTCGGCCGGGGTGCGAGAGATATGCCTGTTAACCTCACCTTCGACAACCAAAAACGACCCACAGGTGTAGTGCGTTTTAGTCGGTTCGAGTCCATCATAACCTCTCCCACCGGCTCCGGTGGTATCTGTGGGGATTCGTTCACACGTAAAAAAAGCTGGTAGAGGATCTTTCTAAAGTACATTTGCTTCTCCAACACCACAAGACCATACGATGATTCACCGTGCGGTTTTTGTCGGTTCGAACCTGATAAATAAATTACATTAAATTTAACCCTTTTTTTAATCTCGTTCTTTGTGTAATTTCTTTCTTAATCAAGTGATTTTCTCTTCGCACCGGTCTTTCGACACCCATAGTTATCTATGCTACCATGATGAACTACAGCACATCAAGCCATTTTATTTTTCTGATTCCAGGAGGAGAAGGCCTGTGACAGTGAGGATACACATCACGAACTTCAGATTTATTAGCTTTGAAATGGAGGCAGAGTCAATAAAGACGATAGAATTTAACCCATAATAAATTAATCGAACTATAATTATATTATTTATGTAAATTATTTTAGTAGAATTTCTGCTACATGACATTAAATATAACGTATAAAAAACATGTTTCTATACATAACATAACATAAACTCAAGCTTATATCCCCGAAGGGGTAGGCAGAGCTGCTATACATCACCACGATATAAATAAAGTTAGTGAAAATTATGGCTGTTTTATTTTCCGGTTCCCGGAGGATTAGCATGGAGCCACCCAATCTATTCCCGTTTGTATCGTAGATAAGCTGTAAGCATACAGCCCATGACTAAGTGACCATTTGACGATAATAGGCTCGCCCCGATTACATACATACATATAATCACGCCTCTGTCCCCGGAGAGTTAGGCAGATGTGAATTAATACCCACATTTCATCAATCGAATTCGGTCCCACGTACTGGTGAGCCTATTGCCGTCTTCCGAGCACTATTGATGACTCAAGCCATGCATCTGAAGCTGAGTCTGGGCAGTATATATTTGTCTGATGTAAAACAGTCCTATCCCTTAGTCGCCGTGTACGACACCGCATGGGAAGAGATGGGGTGGTCCAAATTCTACTTTGCCGTGAACCCCGATTACGTGGGACCGAAAATCATAGTTGGCAAAATACGAGTGTTTGGGTCTTATTTCTATTAATACACCTCTGCGTAAGTCTTCGAGAATTTACAGACAACAAGCCGCTCATCATGTTGCGCGTCAGCTGGAAACATCGCGCGTGTTGACCAATGTTGCCGAACGTACCTACTTATTGAGAAACGTAAAGTAGGTATCTCTACCTACGCGTCAATTGTTGATTAGTGGACAGGTACTAGCCTACTCCCTAGGTTGGGAATAGGCTCGTTACCTATCCACTAATCAACACCAATATAAAATGGCCTTTAACCTCATTCGGATTTAAATACCGCTAAACTGTCACATAAATATCGTGATTGATTTTATTTTAAACTAGCTTTTGCCCATTGCTCCGTCCGCGTGGATGACGGTTATCACGACCTATCGAGACATGTCGTTTTCCAAATTTCATCAAAATTGGTTCAGTGGTTTTTGCGTAAAAATGTAATAGACAGATACTTTTGAATGAAATTTTAACGCATTTAGAATGCTTATCTTTATCGATGAGACATACCTAGTTACTTTTGCGTTTATAATATTAGTAAGTAAATGTTAGTTATCACTGATGATAACTGTTATGCAATCCCATTGCGAATTATGTTAAAAATCTTGATATTATTGAGAAATAAAGCAAGAAAGAGCTCTAACTGCTTAACCTATAAACCACGATCGCAAGTCCGACAGCCGAACCACTGAACCATCGCCGCTTGGAAATCAATTAGAGCGCGAAACATCAAATACCAAAGTGCTGTTTACATAACACTCCAAGATAAATACACTTGATGTGACTTTAGTAATTAAAGGGTGCGACAAGCTATCTGATATAGGATACCTACCTACCATTACATATGCATAAAATAAAACTACAATCACGGTACAAAGCGTTCTGTCCTTTAAATAATATGTTATAGTTAACATTATAAATCAACTTTCCTTGGCAAAACACTGGTTTATACAACCTTTTTCAATTACAACAACACACAGAACAGCACAGCACATAGTATTATTAACACAGCAAACATATTTTTTTTATTTCTATTATAGGCACATAACCCATTTTTTTTTAAGTAATTGGACCTTTATGATACATAATATAATGGTTGCCACAGATGCTATGAGAAATAGTTACAATCACACTGATCTGCACTACAAACTGCACTGATGAATCAGTGCATGTATATGATAAAACCTGTCCAGTACAAATGATACAGTGTGATCATAACAATTGCTCCAAATGTTAAATTCGGCTCTGATTGTTTTTTTTTATATCACTTAGGTGGCAGACAAGCACACGGCCCACCTGATGGAAAGTAGTTACAGTGGCCTATGGACGTGTGTAACACCAGAGAAGCCTCACTCGCGTTGCCGACCCTGTAAGCACCGAGTCTCTGTGCCGTCAGTGTAGAGGACAAAGCAGGACAAGCCTTTATTCATCCCTCAAACAGCACAAATTCTCCAGTGAGCTCTGGCTACCCTACTCACCGCTGGGAACACAACACGAAGTTATTATAACCGCGGTATTCTGTAGGGCAGAGGTATTTCCCCAGTCGGACTGCTCAATTGGGCGGAAATACCGCCGTGTCCTACCTCCTATGGACATTACAAGAATAAGAAAGAACCAAGGATCAAATACGCATTTAGGCTTTAAGAGCAGGTGTAGGCACCAGAAAAAATTTATGGTTTGTGTAAAAAAGAGTATGGTACAGAAAGGATTGGACCTGTAATTTATGCATATTACAATTTATGAATTGAAGGGATAAGATGCATGATTATATAATAATTTTACTGTCAGTTTCATGAACCCTACATAAGTAACTAATATTTCATAATATGCAGAACTGTTAAGGAGCACACTCGCAATAGCTTAAGTACTTTATAGGAACCACGCACCTCTCGTTTACAAGAACTAAAAGAACTCTATGAAAAAAAATAATTAAATGTAAATGCACCTTTTGAATACACCCAGATGATAAATAAAATATTAATCTATATTATAAAAGATTTCCATAATCAAATTACCATAAATTTGCATTACAAATATGCATAATTTACAAAAACAATATAGAGTAGAACAATAACTAAGTTATAAAAAAAGTTGATAATATAATTATTTTAGAGGCAACATTTATTTCATGATTGTCTTTGTACTACGTTTTTTTTCTTAGCTGGGTCGGGATGGTCAAGACATTCATACCGTTAATGTCTAAAAAATATAATAGTCATACTGACATTATCATGCCTACTAATTACACCTTAGTAAATCTAAGATTTACACATATTCAAGTAGGTACTTTATTATTTACAGACTATTAACTTCATATGTATCTTGTGAGCTGTGCATAAACTTTTGCATTTCACTAACATTTCACACTTAACAATCAATATTTTCATAACAAAGCAAGGACTACTTTATTAGGACTATCACTTTTACAACTTTATACAGTTGTATGTAAACTTAACCTAAAGTGTTAAACTTTTAGTCACATTTTAATATTGGGTCAGTGACGAAATTTTGTCTAAAGGCCAAACTCTACACACAACTCTACTTTTTATCAAACCTTCCGGCACAGGGCCGTATATTCTAGAATCTGCCGAATTATCTGAGTTATCACCCTCTAACCAAACATGTCCTCTCGGTACAATCTGTTGACGTTTTGGAAATTGAGCTCCAACACGGTCACCGGAAACTGCTGTTATTCTTTTACATATATTTTGTTTAGGATTAGATGGGCTTTTGGCTATGACAATATCTCCCCTTTTTAGTCTCTGAAATCTGGGTGTTACGTGTTCAGTAAATAAAATATTGTTTGATTCCAAAGTTGGCTCCATTGATGGACCTGAACACTGTAAATAAATTAAACTTGATGAGATTTCATTAAACACTATAATATTATCGTATAATATTTAAACTACCTATAGACAAATGGCAATGAACAAATTATAAATAATTCTTGAACGCGTGGGAAAAAGTGGGCTCTTTAACGAAACTATGCTTATTATTGAAAATTTTTATCACGTAGGTACCTACTCATCGATATTTTGAAAATGGAATCCTAACTCTGCATTACAGTATAATTACATTCTATTTTCATATTATATTAATATATCATATCCCACAGTCATTCTATTTTGTCTTGGCAATGATACTGAACTAAACTGTATTTACCAGTATTACTGCTACTTACCACGACAAAATCTCCAAGATGGTTAAATGTACAGTGGGCAATGCAAACTGTTTGTATAACATAGCCAGCCAATTCACAAGATTTTCCAACAAATTTCATAAAGGCCATCTCTTGCGATTAGTTGACACAATGAAATGAATTGTAAATGATTATATTAGTCTGTCTCCACTTGATTTCATTATATTAAATTGTGCGACAGTGGCTATTTTCTATAAAATCATTCTAAATCCATTTCAAACAAACAATATCATTGTCAGCAAAATTGGTCTGTCACTGTCACTGTCAAAAATATGTCAAAACATCTCGCAAAAATTAACTCATCAGCTCGCTGTCAGCTGTCGTTACTGTCAGTCACATTACGTAGTAGGCCCAAATCATAAACGTTTTACGAGCATACTAACCATGCTGCTGCGTCGCCTGATGATCGCATCATTGTTGGCATCACCGTACGCATTTTTTAAATACTGGTCTCTAACCAGGCCCATTTACGGCCTAAGACCGTAAATGGAGGAGAAAGGGTCTGAATTCGGACCTGGAGCCAGCGGGAGTGGTTTGCCGGACTCGAACCGACTTAAACCGCACGGCCATCTTAGGCCATTAGTTGACGAAGGTGAGTTAGCCTAGATTCTGGCATAAGTATCCTTCGCATGCTCCGGCTATGAGTACGGACCCCAAACAACTATGTAGGTATTTTGTACCCCGGCTCAAATATAAAGGCCTCGGATGCTATCGGGATATAAGTCACTTAAAATAATGACAGTACACCTTTTCTGCATGACACTTGAATTATAAAGAAAAAAGAACTATAAGGCCCAATTGACGGTAATAGGCTCACCATAGGGTGAGCCTATTAATGTCAATTGGGCCATATAGGCCAAGCAAAGGCGTGGAACGGTTTAGTTTAATACGTCCATGGCCCAAATCTCTCCAAAGACAATAGGATGAGTCGTTCTGTATTGATGTGAAAAAAACATTTAATCAGTATACAGTTACCAGTGCTGCTGAGCGTGCTCGCCTACTAGCCGTGGGGGAATGGGAATCTGGTGTTTGGCTCCAGGTATTTTCTTCCACATTACAACTTGCTTACGTGCGGGGCGTTAGATTAAGTAGACTAAGTGTATGTTTGTAAAAGAACCAAAAAAAGATGCATCGCGGAGATTCTTGTCCGAGTCTTTTCAGGTCGGGGCCGTGTTTCGAACTGGTGTGGTCCATATACACCAGCTAAACTAGTTTTCATATTTCCTTTGGTATTGACGTTTTGTAAGTGAAAAATCTTTGCGCGCGACTATGCTAAGAGACCGGACGGTATGTTGTTGATATCTTGGAAGATGGGTAGGCCTTTGGAGTGAGATGCAACCATCGCACATCGCGCCGCGCCATCCCCACTAGACTACGTCAAGACCCTTTGGACCCGCTAGTGATGTGACAACCACCACCTCTGCCCGGTTATGAACTTGCTGACCTCTGAACGCAAGGTATAGGAAGGCACGTTTTATGGAGGTTGTTCTGCGACCTTCGAGTCTCGAGTTGCCTCCACTCATCGCGGGCTGTACAGTACGGGTTTACCTTGAGCAAGGCGGAGAGCGAGAAAACTCCCACTTCTAGAGTCGCCACTAGGTCCCGCCTCAGCATTTCCCACGCCGGCCCTAATTACGGTAACGATATAGCTCCGATAGGGCTCTTGACTTCAGGATCCACGGTAGCGATGTGGTGATGATACTCGCAGCGTTAATGGATACCGTCAGTACCCCCTGAGATCCCATCGTGTGCTACGAAGCACGCAGTTTCTGCACATGTCCATCCTTCAAGAACCCCACCTTTATTGGGCACCCATTAAAGGTCCGCGTATCCTGCAGGAGTCAATCGGCCCCGTGTTCGGCCCCTTCACATTGGGCAGCAGCCATGCCCTTCAATTTGGGAGCCAGATTTCAAAGTCCCAACGGCCGTCGAGCACGAGCCCAATTTGAATTGATCAGGGTTGTGCCTCTGTCGATTCCGGTTGCCATACGAACATTTGTAGGTGGTAATGTCGGAGTCGGACTCGAACTGGCAAAAATCTCACGACGTCTTGGTTCATTGTCATTAGTTGCCGTGGGTGAGATTGCCACTGGCATATCCCATATATATATATTACTTGCGTAAAATCCCCACCGGAGCGGGTGGAAGAGGTTATGTAGGACTCGAACCGACCAAAACGGACACAACCTGTGGGTCGTTTTTGGTTGCCGAAGGTGAGGTTAACAAGCATATCCCTCGCACCCCGGTCGATCCAGGCTCATCTCTTTCAATCTGGCCCTCTCCTCGGGTGTGGGGACCACAGAGTCCCCGACTTGTCCCCGGAAATATGGAGGCGCGTGAGGTGCGCCGCCACCGCGGCCAGCTTCTGCCAGGGTGACAGGCGGCTTAACCCGTCACCCACAGGCCTGCGCTCATGGGGGGCGAAGGTCATTCATCGACCTCCGACGCCCGAGTTGCCTTCGTTCGCAGGCAGCTTGGCTTGCGATCCTTTGTCGCTCCCGCTGCCACTCCCGCCCCGCCTCCTCCTTCACGAGCATTACTTGCTCGCAGAAGGAGGCTTCGACCGCCCACGCATCCACGCAGCGGTCCATCGCCGCTAGCAAGGTGGAGAGCGTGAGAACTCTCACTCCCAAGGCCACTACCAGCTCCCATCTCGACGTCTCCCACGCCGAAAGATGTCCCCCTCGGGTGTGGGACCACGGTCTCCCCATTTTACCCAGGCTAGGGGGAGACCAGCATCGTGCTACCATCTCGGCCTGCTTCTGCTACGGTAACAGGTAGCAGTCACCCACGCTCATGGAGGATGGAGGTCGTTAAGCGATGAGGTCTCGGGAACTCAGAGCCGCCACGAGAACATCACAATGATGGCACTTGGGCATTGGCTCTTTCTGGATCCAACACTAAACACTCGTTCCCGGAGATCAGCAGCGCTAGCTTGTACAAGACGTCTCCGTGTAGTCTCTCTAGTCAGCCCGTGATGGGTCTCAGGGTCAATCCCCAACAGGCACATGGTCTGCTGGATCATCAGGGGATATCGCACGATATCATATTTTCGTACGTAAAAAAAGGTCAATCTCCACTGAAAGAGCAGCGGCCGATGGCAGGCTGAATTTATTGCTAGAATAGTAGAAATAGGCACGCGCAGCTGCGCGATGCCGTCAAATTACTAGGACCTTTTCCTCCCGTAGATACCTAATTAATGTACTCCTAGCAAAAGCAATTTTGCTTAATCAGGGGGTTAGAGGGAATATTAGTAATTGCGGTTGGTAATATTCTTTATAAGAAATTTAAAAAATTCTTACAAAAACGCCGAGGGACTGTTGGCTGCTACTCTTTCAGTGGGGATTGACCTTTACCGCCGCTATACCGGCGTGCCCTACGTGTAGTCGCCCAAGTCGTAGCTTCCACTCCACTATCATTTCCCTGTGAAGCTGGGACTTCACGACCCAGATGTCTCCAGTTCATGTCCCCGCGCTTCCTTTCGGTACCGATATAGCACCAAAAAGGCTCTCGCCTTCAGGTTCCATGGTTGGTTTCTGGCAAGGGGTTTCAATTGTGCCTCTACAAATAAGTTGTAAATATCCTTCAGTATTTTCCCAGTATCATTTCTGACGCGCTCACGTAAGGAAATACCGAGCATAGCCCTCTCCATAGCTCGTTGAGCGACTTTGAGCTTTTTCAGGAGACCTATAGTGAGGGACCACGTTTCAGATCCGTAAGTCATCACTTCCGTAACTTCCTTTCAGATCCGTAACACACATTGGTTAAACACTTTCGTCTTCAGGCACTGTGCTGCACACACACATGTAGTAATACGTCCATAAAAACTTTAAGAGCATCTAATGCTACCTTTAAAGGCGCAACTAGGGGCAAAAATTTGAATTTACATTATTTTGTAAATTGTTGGACGACTTTTCAAGTCGAAAATACGGCCGAGTTACAATACAATACTGTAGATATTTGTTCTGTGGTTATGTATTCAAATAAGTTAATGATCACGAAACACCAGTCTTATTATTCTGTCGCTTAGTCGATTAATGATACTAAAATAACTAAGATTTACACCACTTAGTACGGACTACGTTGACACAATAATGACATGACAGACAGCAGGCAGGATCAAACAGACAGATTATTATGTGAAGTGTCGAACTGGCTGGGGCATATCGAGCTGCGCGACTCATTGTAATTTACGTTTTATAGTGAAATACCTACTTTAATCTCGACATCATATACGTAAATCTGTTTCCATTGTTCTTTGCCTTTTTAAAAAAATACAAGTGTACGAAATTTTGTTGCAAACGACCAATTAGCTTTCACATTAAAAATTAATTTCTAAAGTATTATTTCTACAGAAATCATCAGACAACAATAGAATATAAATGTTTTAAATTTACTCCACTGTGATAGATGTTTCTCTTATCAAGTATTCGTTTTGGTTAGTATAGTAGTACTAATAACTACAGAAGCTGGAACTAATTGTAAAATGAGTGTGCATATTTAGTGAAACAACAAGAGTACGAGCCTCTGATGGAAGATTGACATCACTGCTGGAGCTTCAGGACTGCTGAAATTTTATACCAAGTAAGTTTTTTCGTCATTTAAAGACTCCCCAGTTCTGCTAACAAGCATGAGTCATATAAGTTTCAATCAATCCAATATAAATTTAAACAAAACAAACTATTTCCCATTGTTAACATTTTCATATTGCTTTGTATCCTTGTGACTCTTCCCTTACTGCTTTCAAGTATTATTTGGTGTGTTATATTTTGCCAACACATTGTTATAGGTTGAGGTTATTATTTTGTGCAAATGCCTCATGCTTTATCTTTAAGAAAGGAGTTAGATTTGTCTTTTGTTAATCACAACCAGGATAACCATTAAGATGTAGTTGATGATTAAGTTAAAAAGTTTTTTTTTAATAAGTGTATCAGAATTGACTACAATATCAGGCTCAAAAATCCTTGTTAAGTATTTTAAAGTAATATAGACATAAATAAGTAATAAAATAAACAGACATAAATATATTATCTTATTTCATACAAAACAAATATTGGACATAGTATTGCTAAGCACTTCAAAATAAACTAGTGAAGTGTTTGCATAAGATTATTATACATATTTAAAATTGATTTAAATTATACCTTTTTGAGTATTTGTTGCATTCAAATTTATCTGTCCAAACAAATCTCTCAATATATGATATTTATATTATTAACTGTACTTCAAACATGTCAATCAATCAAGCAAGATTTGTTCAAAAATATAGATCTTATAAAAGAATACACAGGTTTTTGCCAGTGTATTATATTTGTAAATAGTTGTACTCATATAATAATAGCAGTCTTTATGTTTTTGTGATTGTTGTCTGACACAACAATCACAAATTACATTTCCTTTATTAATTTTGTAAAATTTTGAAGGTCTGTTTGCCAGCCAGCAAAGTCCTTTTCCATTCTTGTCTTTTTTTTCACTACCAGGGTCCATGATTTTCCAATTTGGTACCCATTCTATTAATTAGTTATTTAGTTGCCATGCCAACTATAAACACTTGGTGAGTTTCACTTTCCACATTTAAATTTTATTGCCACAAAGTAGTCACAAGGGAAAATCTGTGAATTGGGAATATTTATTCTAATTTTTTGTATTAAAAATTGTTGTACTACAATTCAAACATTGTATGCTTCAAAACATAGAGGCATATAAAAAAGTTTTTTATTCCTAAATTTTATTTAACTTGTTGTTGTGGTATGCTCCGAAGGTTTGAACCTTGTAGTGTTCTTAGGTTTTTATGAAACTCATTGTCTGCCTAGCCAAGTTCCAATTATTCAGGCCAGTGCAATATATAGTTTTGTTCCATATATTGATGTAGTATGTCACTAATTCAAATGATAGTAACATGACCAGACAGTCAGCGTAGAAACAGTATGCCAAAGCCTCCCTACATTGAGAGAGGCCTATGTTATGCAGACTGCGATGAGCTAATTGATTGATTGAATGAATGAGACATGAACATAAAACTTTTTCAATTTATTTTTTTAACTTTAACACTCCCCCTCCCATCTATTAGTAATATCCAAAGTTTGTAGTATACAAAATTATTATCTGCCCAGTACTTCTTTATTTAAATATATACATATAATATACACATCTATGTATACATACATATCCTATTTCCTTTTTTTCTTTGACTTTTCATTATTTTTAATTCCCAAAGAACTTTTATTTTATTTACAATGGAGATCTAATGTATACTATGTAACTAAGTACTATAGAAATATGATGTTTAATTAAATCTGTTATGTATACATTAATAAAAAATATTTTTTTCTTTTAACTTTTGTATCTGTTACACATACATTAAACTTGATGACCAAGCACTGAAGCTGAATAGGGCAAACGTCACGGTACCCACAGAACAGGCTTGTCTATTGTAGGGTCAATAGAAAAATGTCAAAATGTTGTTTTTAGGAAATTAATTTTGTTTATTGTTAATTTAAACCTTTTATCTTAATTAATATATTTGTCAACAGACACAATGGGCAAGTTCTCAGGAAAGAAATGCCGCTTGCTGTCAATGTTATGGCTGACGAGCGGATTCTTCTTTGTGGAGTTGATAGTGGGCTATATCACAAACTCTATGGCACTCGTAGCAGACTCGTTCCACATGCTGAGTGATGTAGCTGCCCTTGTAATCGCCTTCTTATCAGTTAAGGTAAGTAGTACATGCTATGTGACAATGACATGTTTTGTGCAGGTGATTACAAGTCTATCATTATTATAAAAGAACTAGCTGACCCGCCCTGGTTTCACCCATGGTATATTTTGAAACCTCATATCACCCTTTTGAGCCCGTATTTATTATGGAAATCTGCAGGTAGATAAAACATTTTCCGATACCTAGTAATATAATTTCCGTGTATTTCTAAACATGATTCGTAATTTATTCATTTAACTATGGCGTCAACGCATGGATTTAAATCGTGTCGTCGTAAATGCATAAATTAAAATGAAACATACATACATAAACTCTCGCTTATATCGCCGAAGGTGTAGACAGAGGTGCTAGCACCCACATTTCGTTTTATGTTTAGATCCCAATGTAATAGGTGGCGAGCCTATTGCCACTAACCGGGCACTTATAAACCTACGATAAAATGAAACATGAATATATAAGTATCACCGCAGGCACCTTGAAGTAATGAAATGAGTCATAATTTGTTGAGAATTAAATACAAACAAATTTATCAAAAAGTAAACACGCTTTTCGTATCTCGAATGAAAATCGCTTTGTTACTATAAATAACGTATTTCTTAACTTCACAAAACCGTTTCGTAAACCGATGTTACACTATTAACACTGGTTTTTGAAATTTCAAACAAAATTCTGTGGTAACGTTTTGTTTATGGTTTGATAATATCAGTGTGCCTCGGTTTTGCCTGAATTTGTATTTTCAGCACTAGAAACTGTCTACTCAGCTTGACCAATACTTTTTTTTTTTTTTTACGTGCGCAAAATCCCCACGGATACCTCCCCACCGGAGCCGGTGGAGGAGGTTATGTCGGACTCGAACCGACTAAAACGCACGCCGCCTGTGGGTCGTTTTGGTTGCCGAAGGTGAGGTTGACAGGCATATCCCTCGCACCCCGGCCGACCCAGGGCCATCTCTCACGATCTGGCCCTCTTCTCGGGTGTGGGGACTACAGAGTCCCCAACTCGACCCCGGAAACGGGGAGGCGCGCCAGGCGCGCCACAGCCGCGACCTGCTTCTGCCAGGGTGACAGGCGGCTCCACCTGTCAACCCCAGGCCGGCGCTCATGGGGGGCGGAGGTCGTTCATCGACCTCCGAAGCCCGAGTTGCCTTCGTACGCGGACAGCTTGGCTTGCGATCCTTCGTCGCTCCCGCTGCCGCTCCCGCCCCGCCTCCTCCTTCACGAGCATTACTTGCTCGCAGAACGAGCTTGACCAATACTAATAGTGAGTGGTCCTTGACTCTACATCAAAATCTCACCACTCGATGGTCTACTAATTTCAACCGTAGATTAGATGCTTGGTATCATCAGCAGTCTCTGAGCGTTTGCCCAACTCAGTTGGGGTCAGCTTTCTGTAGATGCGGCTGAAATTCGATTTTTTCCTTGATGTGACTGCCATCTTATCTCCATAACCAATCGGCGATTTCGAAGTTCTGTACTTAGACTAGTCGGACTTTTGAATGCTCCAAGTACCCCTAACGACTGCCAGAGACGTTCTTATTCCAACCGGGACTGATGGCTTTACGTGCTCTCTGAGGCACGACCAGACCAATGTAAATAGTCGGGATCGAACCCGCGACCGGGTTCACTACCGCCACGCCACTGAGGAGTGGTTCTCGGTTACATCAAAATCTCACCAATCGATGGTCCACTCACTCCAACCGTAGAGTAAATACTTGGTATATGCAATGCAATGCACGGTATGCAAATGAAATACTTATTTCATGCCAAAACAAAAATAAAATATAAGTACATTTGTTACAAGCCGATGTTGCATAAAGCAAAGAAGATACAAAAATACACTCGTGCGAGCGTTATTTTATGTATTTGTTTATCTTATGTATTTATAATATTACGAATGTATTAGACAGGCACGTGCCTTATTGACGATAAGCGCTTACCCAGTTGCCTGTCTAATTAGACGGGTGTCACTTCCTTATTCCTCCCAAAAAAGGGGGAGTAGCCTAGGAGTATACAAGTCTACAGTCTTGAACTCTCACTGTTTCTATCGAAATGAATACTTACCAGCAGATGAAATTTTGCTGGCCCAAAGAAATTCTGGCAATTCTACTTCCCAGTATCGATAAATTTGACTGTCTAAAATCTCTGGCCACTAGAGCTACCAGTAACAATAGCATTATTATTTAGATGCGGTATCTATGCTCGTAATTTTGATAGTATTTTTCGTCGTGCAGTGTTCTAAGCATGAACAAAAAATCCCGTTACACCCCACCTCTTATTGAATTCTTATACGGTCGACAACCAATTCTATGTGGGTAAGTATTTATTTTTGTAAATTAGTATTCGGCGTAGGCGCAACCATGAGTTATTGTCCCCATTCATTGTCTTTAAGAAGCAAGCAAAAGTATATTGTTCAAATGACAATATACACATGTACTTACGTCTCGGCTGTCTGGGGCCCACCAAGATATTGAAGGTCTGAGCCAGCCTCATCTGTTACTGGTACACTTGTTGATCCTACGCTTTAGAGCCTTGTTCGAGGGGCGAATTCCTTTCAAAGGGCCTGACCGCTATCGCTTCCGTGGCAACATAAACAAAGTTGAATGATGGTCCACCCTCCTATTACCTACTTGTAGAAGAACGGACCTTCTGGGCAATAAAATGCAAGCATAGATTGCTAGTTATATTGGCACTTTGTCCATGTATTTCGTGTGGAAATGATAATTGTTTGATACGATCCCTTAAACCAGGGTTAGGGAATACGAGTAGAATATTAAAGTACTTTTCGATTCCACTGGGGGATCGAACTGGAATAGCGATTCTTTTCAATCTCCTCAGTGATCGAAATAGGGGATTTAAGTAGAACACCCGCTCATTTCGCCACCAATATTATTTGATAGGTTTGGTTATATCATTAGTATATATTTATATTCTTTGTTCCCAGATGTCACCAAAGAAATGGTCAAAGAACACCTTTGGGTGGGCTCGCGCGGAGGTATTAGGTGCGCTAGTAAATGCAGTCTTCCTAGTAGCGTTATGCTTCAGCATCACAGTCGAAGCGGTTAAAAGATTCATTGAGAAAGAAACGATTCACAACGCGCAGTTACTTGTGGCGGTCGGTACTTTGGGGCTGGTGCTGAACATCGTGGGACTATTCCTGTTTCATGGTGAGTGATATGAATATATTTATTATGTAAATATTTCTACCCGCAGCTACGCCTACGTGTTATGCTGAAAAGTCGTTAAGTTTATTGAAATTGTGTTGATTATTTTTCGTAAGTATAAGATAGCTTTTTAAAAAAGTGGAATGAAATACATAAACTCGCTCTTAAATTATAACCAAACCATGGGAAAGGAATTTATATTTATTTATATATACAAATGCCAGGTGTATAAGTATGAATGTATGAGGTTTTAGAAGCAGAAATATTCAAAAGATGGATGAATGGCATAAAAGAACACATGGAAAATACAATATTATTTAGGAAATGACATATGACAAAAAAGTATGAAAGACAATGAAATGTTGCACCACAAAATAAGGAAAGATAAGAAAAATGTTTTATGACACTTTTCCTAGTTGTATTCGTAGTAGGTTGTCACAGTACCTACGTTTTGTATTTCTTTATCAAACCGGGCATTGAATATCAGTTCAAATTAGACTATCACCAAACCAAAGGGTTCCTGCCGTCATGTCCTGTGGCTTGTGGTTGAGCTAGTCGACGTCAGCGTTAGCTATAGGTATTGATTCATTAATTTGTAGATACATAATTATGATACTGAAACCTCAATAGAACATGTTCTCATGATAAAGGTTTGATTCTGAGGACGACCGCAGGTAACAGCAGCAGGCGCAAAGCGCACGATGAAATGAACTTGAATATGATAACTTTGTTTATTTTTAATTCATTGCGGCTTCTTAATGGCGGCACCATTGAGAAGCCACATTGAATTAAAAATATTTATCCGTATCGAAGTTTAACAAGTAATGTTTGCGAAGAGACGACACGTCATCCGACCGCACGTAAACGGTCCATAGATATAAAAGAAATCAGTCCCACAATCCGCTCCTTTGCTTGAAACAACAACAATACATTTACGTTTATCACATATTACATTACTTGTTAAACTTGAGTACAGATAAACTTCGCCATTGTGAAGCCGCAATAAATTAAAATAAAATACAAAATTATCATATTCAAGTCTATTTCATTATACGCTCTGCGTCTGCTACTGCTGTTTGCAGTCGACCTTAGAATAATATATATGAAATTAGTTGTTCGCTCTTTCTATGAAATAATACAAAATTTTGTTTGATACTGCCTGCGCTCTGCTGCGTTTTAACTAATTTTTTTTGAGAAGTAACCTATAACTATCGGTGTGCCAAATTTCATCTAAATCCGTACAGTGATTTATTTCAACGAGACGGACACGTCCGCAGATTGTCGGGAGCACAGAATGAGGAGGTAATTTTCCCCATCATCGATGACCTCACACGAGCAATTTAATAATGTGCTTACCATGAATAGAATAGTTTCCATTGAAACGCATTCTTACTCTTACTATTACAAGCTTGAATGTAGACTACAATAGAAGACCGGTAAGCTTATACTTCAATAAATGATTTAATACTAAAATGTGATGGATACGGTACCGGCGCGGCACCTGCACAATGCTAGCACGATTGAGAGGGTAGGGTATACATCAATCGGTGAATGCGAACGAGAACAAAGTAGGTATGACTTTTGTCATACAACGCTTTAGTCGGTTTTCATATCGTGATAGTATTGAGATAACGTAATTATCTACCTCTATCTATTATATGAGATCATTGACTTCAATGGCTCGTGTACCTACTGTAGTTTAGACACGTGCTAGGACGGATGGCTTGTGTTATATAGCCTGCTGTAAATCTGTAGCTGCGAGCCTTGCTAGCAGTAACATGTCGTCACGCATCTGTAAGAGAATCTTCGGAGTACAAGTCAAACTTACCGGCAATAAGCAAGTGTACTATTGCTCGGGACAAATGTCTTGGATCTAAAATGTGCTGTATACGCACAGTACACGATTTTTGGTTGTCTTTTGATGATAGCTCGTGGAACTATGGCGGTGGACGAGTTGAAATTCACCAAACATAGATTTTAAAAACCAATCCGCGCGCGTCAGGGCCTCGTTTGTCTCGCGACTTACGTCCAAGATATGTGTCTCAAGGTATATAGGTTACTGGGGTTATTTGCATGATGAGGTTCTGTCACAGACTTTCCTCTCCGGATTTGGGTTTTAGACGGAATTTGCTTCGTAAAGGGCAAGAAAAGTCGTAGGAAAACGATAGGTTCAACTAACGTTTGCAACCAGAATCGGATGATAATGACCTGTAAATACAATTCAAATTCCCCTAACATTTTTGAACGATGACACTTCAACGATTCACAACACATTCGCCATGGCATAGCGTCAGAACCACAAGAATGTTTAGCTTGTGAAACAGATCATAGTATCTAAACAATTATTCTAAAAATACACAGTTCTGGCAATATATTTGTATAACTAATAGGTTGTAGGTGATAGTATACGCTAACTTTGTTTACAATGTGTTGAATTGTACGGTGTTGGCAAGAATGTTAAGTGGATGGTCACCTTGCAGCCGAGAACAAGCATAGCTGTATTTGTAAATATCATTGCGGTATTAGATGTTCACGTCTATTGTAGATTCACTGTATTGCCTAGTGAAACAATAAATACCTACGTGAACTAATTTAATAGATAACAATTCAATATGTATCTCATTCAGCATCTATACCTACAGGAACTTATTCCTGCGATAATAAAAGTAGGATTCGTATTTGTATAAAGTGCTTGTTCGACTGTGGTTAGTAGGTAACAAAGAATATTTGAAACCGAAATTACTAATATTCCCTCTAAGCCACCTAAATTACATGTGTTAGGAGTGGGTTCACGTCGGTTGTGTTATGACCAGAATTCGAACCTGGGTCGTTTCGATCGTAAGGTATTCCAGCTATGCACAAAAAAAATCGGCCTAACCATTCAGCATCAAGTTTAATAAAAAAACTAACTTTAATGACTAAAAACTATAAAATAACATTATAAAGAAAAGAGAAAAATTACTGAATTGACAGATTTACTGATCCGTTAATTACCCGAGGGGCATATTATTTCAATTGATTGCATCATAATAGTTCAGACACAAAGACCGACTTCTAACCGACCGAGGTACCGACTTCTAACAGACCGGTAAATCTGTAAATTCAGTAATTTTTCTCTTAATCTTATTATGTTATTCGGTTTTTTTAACGTTTTTTTTTTACTTTTTACTGACTGTAACAGGTTGTTTTTATATTTTATTAATTTAGTGTCCCTTTTTAGTGAGCAGTCCTGCATGACGACTAATTTTCGATAAAATGCACTCAATAACTTAACACACATCATTAAAAAATTCTGTTATCTGCCTCCATAGTTCAAGACTTGGTAATTCTAGCACGCCCTTGACCATCGTAATGTCGCTTACCGTGTCAGAAAATTGTCATAGAATTAGCTAAAAAGCAATCATTTCATTCATTTCCCATTTGATTTCGACGAGTTCTCTGGTGTATCTCCGGAGTCCAGAGTACAGTATCCATGAATTTTATATGTGTGAGTTATACTAAATCCATACAAGAAGATTTTTTTAAATCGGTTCATAAACAATGGAAATATCTTGAAATATAAGTCGGTTAAAATTATACATGTCAAAACACACATAAATGTTTATAAAATTAAAACTACTGGTCCAAACTATATCAAATTATTATGGGACCAAATGGCAACTATTCTGCATCGAACTAAAAATTAATCACGTAAATCCGATTATAAATCTCAGAGTAATTGGCGTACATGCACAAAAAACTAATATAAAAATATCAATCAAATTGAGAACCTCCTCAATTTTGGAAGTCTGTTAAAAAGTGTGTTGTTGCTAGGCCCCTTAAGCAACTTTAACCGTTAAAACAGTAGCTGAGAATAGCAGGTATAGTCAAGCCTTACTCCCTCTGAGGTAGGCAAAACCGCCATTTATACTGAGCAAGCGTTTTTTTGTGCTTACATCCAACTGGATGCTGTAACTGTAACTGCTTCTGTTCTGCCCCACCTTTTTCTCTTTTCTCAACATCAATTTTAGGCGGCGTTTGTTTTGTAAAGCCGAGATAGTTATTAAAATACTATTATCACGTATTCAACTCATTCGTTGTACGTGCTCAAATCGCCTCAGCATTCCTTTATTGACTCTTCGACTGTGTTTCCTCTTTCAAGCCATATCGTTCTAATTTATCTGTAGTCTCCTTTTCTTTTGTCTTGCATTTCCTTATATTGTCATGTTTGATAAGTATTTGAAGAGACTTGTACAGTCTTTTTCAACCTTCAGCTTTAGACGTGCTACCTTCAACGTTTTGTTAGTTATCTGTCATAGCAATTAGATAAAAGTATTAGGGCTTCTGCAAACCATTTTAAACCATAAATAAACTGTGCCATGTCACTGACAATGCAAATGCCATTAAATTTTTGACTTTATTGAAATACTCTTAAAGTCTAAAATTAAATTAAATAAAATTCATTACATTTGTCATTCATTCAACGAGAAGCCATTTATGAAGGTATCAAATTAAATATAATTTTTTGCAGTGTCTGTGACATGACTGGGGTTTTGACCTGACATAAAATTAGCGGAATCAAAGCCCTGCTGATTAACGGGCAAGGGTCTGATGCAGGCATTCCTCTTTAGGTTGAGAGGTCAATCGGTAGTCGTACAAATAAAAGGTACACGAGCCAAATCAAATTGAAGAGAAGGGGCAAGTGGAATCCGGGCTGGATGAATGAAGATGATTAGGGAAGAAAAAAGGATAAGATCATAGAACGTTTTTTATGTGCGTCAAATCCCCAAGGATTCGGCTCCCCCCCTCCTCCGCCACCGAAGCCGGTGGATTTGCACCGACAAAACGCCGTCTGTAGCTCATTATTTGGTTGCAGGAGGTGAGGTTAGCAGACATCACTCGCACCCCGGCCGACCCAGGCCATATCTATCGAATGGTACAATTTAATTCCATAACGTATTATTCGTATAGATATCAAAGAGATTATTTACCACGTGCGACTAAGTTTCGAAATCTATAAATCATAAATCTTATCTACAATCTTGCGATAATGCGTGTGCGCAATAGATGTCAAGTTTAGATTTCTTTTTCGGATTCTATCAATTGAATGTGAATGAAACAGCTGAAATTTAGCATTTTTTATTACATTGGAGACCTCCGGGCATTTCTTCGCCAGCTCGACCTTAAAGCGGCTATGATTGACAACCAAACGGTGTCTCTGACATCAGTCCAAATTAACGGACGGGACGGTTTGCTCGTTGAACGGAATACAATACCTATATTTTTTAAACATTAGGTAGTGCCTCCATCAATTCATTCTATTACATTGGGACCTAAACATAAACTGGCAAAATGTGGGTGATGGAGGCACCCATCAATTCATTCATCAATTGAAGGGGCGTTCCTTAATTACATGACGTGATTGTGACAATATCTCTTAATTTCTTTTTGCATAATTGTGGAAAAAGTCTTTCATGTTTAAATAACACACCCATCGTATAGTATTAACTGTCTAGTTTCTAATACTATAGGTAATAAATTTTATATTTGTGTCATTGTCAACAGCCATTCTTATCTCTTTCATTAAACTAGAACAAATATTTATCTAATTGGCGAGGTAATAGTAAAAAAGCTATTAATTATAATTGTCTACGATGAGTGTGCCGATATCACGTTATCATTAGACGAAAGCAATGTTAAAATGACCTCTGTTTGTTAGCGAGGCCTTGCCACACCTGAAAGGTAGAAGTCTACCTTTCAGGTGTAGCAAGGTCTCGTCGACAACAAGCAGAGGTAGATATACAATGTTCTAGCTAGACTAAAAGATACAGAACGTATCTGAATAGACATAACTGGCGATAGTGGTAGTACATAAGAGGAGTGCTCTTCCCCACGCCTAAGTTATGCTAGTTGGTAGTGAATGTTGTGTGTAGCAGATGCATGGCTGTGTGAATGAGAAGTCTGTTAAGTATAACTGGTGTAATGTTGATAGATCGAGTAAATAACAGAGTGATATTGGTACGTTGTGATATGGTAGAGAATGGTGTGACCAAAATAGAGAAAGGGATTTTTAGATAGTCCGGACAAGTAGACCTCTTAAATTTGTTTAATCCATGTTGATTAAACAAATTTATGAGGCGTGGGATAGTGGACAATTGCTACGGGTTAACCTGTGTGTGTAGATGTCAACAGATCGTGGCCATTTTGAGGGAAGGCCAGCTCAAGAGAATCCGCGATCGCAATGAGCGGACATGTATGATAACATTTATGAAATAAGAAGTGAAAGAGCACACGGCTCACCTGGTGGAAAGTGGCTACCGTGACCTATTAACGTGTTTTATACCAGGGTAGTTTCTGTGCCGTCAGTGCAGAAAATACAATCAGGACAAGCCTTTGGCCTTCCCACTGACAGCACAAAAACTCTCCCGTGAGCTCTGGCTGCCCTACTCACCGTCTGGTACACACGAGGTTATAATAGCCGCGGTATTCTGTAAACCTAGGTACTTCCCCAGACTGCTCAATTGGAACGGGAATTCCGTCGTGCCCTACCTCTTTCAAGTAGGACACGACAGTTCTGCCTGGTCCAATGAGAAAGAGGCGTGACTGTATGTATGTACCTATTTCGAACATGCCTAACTTGTTAGTTACCTGTACTCATTTTCAAATCAAACTCTATAGTTTGGCAGACATGACTAAGAATCATAATTATTTAATTGCCGTTTTAGTACCTACGTTAAATGGATATAAATTCTACCATTATTCATGATTACTTACAAAAAACTAAAATACAAGGTTTCTCAAACAAACTGAAATTTCACAGAACACGGTAGTGGCCACGGGCACTCTCATGGAGGAGTTCCACCTCCCTCTAACGTCCGACACCTCACGGAAATTGTGAACAGCAATGCAGACCTGGCCCTGGGCCATAACTCGACGGATCCAGAGGAAACAGACGAAATGGTCCCACCTAGACCAGACGCAAGACCAAATAAGAAGGCTCCCTGCAAAAGCTCAACAGATCCAGGCCACATGAACATGAAAGGAGTTTTTCTGCATATATTATCTGATGCTTTAGGTAAGTGACATTATTTTTACAATGTACTTGTTTTTCCTCTAGAGTTGTTTTTCCTCCTAGACGAGGAGGAGCTTCTATCGCCAGGTTTAAACTTTTTGTACGATGCCAGAGAATGATATAGACGTGAAAAGAATGCAATCATATTTGCGTTAGCACATTTTACACAAAAATTGAGGAAAACGCGATAACTCAGTTTGAACATATTTTTATTGGTGAGATTCAGCGTCACGGCTCCACCCGTGTGTACTACTAAACCCGTTGCCCCGACACACGGGAATCCCATGGGGTAAAAGTAACTTGTGTGCTATTCTAGACACTCCAGTAGGTAACAAAAACCAAACAAACATTCATACTCACAAACGTTACCATTTATAAATGGCATTTAAAACTACTCTCGACCTATTACACGTACCCAATACTTATGTGGTATGTATTGGCACAGGAAAACCACTTAAATATTTCCCGTAGAACATTTTCCTTTGTTATGAGAAGCAACTGAGAGTATTCTTGTATAATATGTATTTTCAAACAACTGTTAGGAACAATGCAGCACCTTTTGTACAGTAGCAACATCCGGATCAATTCCATGAGAGCTGATCATCTATTAAACTCAATTCACGCTGAGAGTATATATTAGCGAGGCGGCGAATTTTCAGTATCAAAACATTACCTATATGCCAGATGGGGGACACTGTGGTTCATGTACTCAATAGGGCCATCTTGAAACTGTATGGCCCATGGGTCAGCCGGGGTACGGGGGGAACTTGGCCACCTTACACCTCAATATCTGAAGATCAGAGATGGCGTGCGGTTTCAGTCGGGTCGTGTTCGACAAGCACCCGCGCCGATATACCCGCGATTATCCGCGGGATTTTCCGAACGAAATAAAGTCATACAAGTGCTAACCATAAATTATGTTGTTGAAGCAAACGAGTTCTAGAGTAGAGACCGCGAATCGGAAAACGGAAGGTAGGACGACACTGGCATATAGGCTGACCTTTCGAATTCCTGGAAATCCGAAACGTAAAATTACCTAAGGTACAGTCATCACTATTTTTTATAATTCAAATTAGTTATTCATTAACGAGATTGGGTATTCATGTGACGTAATTGGTTACTCATTACTATTTCTTAGGAATTGATGCTCCTCAATCTTTAATATAAAAATATGATGACTTCCAAGGATTTTGATAGGCATTTATAAATCGATTTTACGTATGTATAATAAGTATATCCAAGAAGAACAAAGCAGACTATTTTATTACTTGCACCATTTGTATACAGAGTTATGCAAAATAAATATTACGTAAGTTTTTTGTGAGCTTATCTAGATTTAAAGTTGTATTTTATTTCAATAATATTTAATAGTATAATTAATGCTCTCTCTTCTCGATTAACTAAGTAACCAGATATGACGTCATGGCGTAGTTTCTTTTACACAAAATCACAAAATAGGTAAAATAAATTGCCAACAAAATTGAAATACCTACTTTAAACTTGCCCTCTGAAGATTACAAAAATACTTATAAATCAATTACTTAATTGCTTATAGTTTTCAGCAAGTTATGAAGACGACTTTTAACTACGACGTAACATAAAACTAGAAGTAATACAATAAACGATATTCCTATAATGACTTAGTTCAAAACTTTTAACCGCAAATTCTTTGCGGCATATAATATAATTCTAGTTATTTGCAATATAAGGACAAATGAAGTAGCTCGAATATAATCGTTTATAATTAAACGCTTAGGTAAAACCTAACACTGGAAGTCATACCGCATATTACCTAATAGTTCTTAGTCATATCGCCGATAATATTTGATGTAGTTTTTTATACTACTTAGGTGGCAGACAAGAACACGGCCCACCTGATGGGAAGTGGTTACCGTGGCCTATGGACGTATGCAACACCAGAGGAGTTACACTCACACTGCCTACCATGAAAAAGCCTTCTAATGCCCTTATTGAAGGACCCCATATTATAGTCGCTTGGGAAAATCGCAGCATAGAGTTCATTGTATATAGTGTGGTAACTCTGAAAGGATATGAATAAATAAAAATGGATTGAATTTAATTTATGGACAGTTCGTTCGATTAATAGCTTAGATCGACTTTATGTAACAATAAAGTACTGTAGATACGGTGTGTTAGATAACTGGAAACGTTAAGGTAATTTTACATTAATTGTCTAGGTACGTGACCTATGTTAATTTGTTGGTACACAATTTTCGGGTTATTGTGTGACTAATCAGTATGTTTCCCGGCAGAGTAGAATTTGGGCCACACCATCTCTTCCTATGCGGTGTTGTACAAAGCGACTAAGGGATAGGGCTGTTTAACATCAGTCAGATATATACAGCCCTAACTCAGCCTCAGATGCATGGCTTGAGTCAACAAAAGTGCGCGGAAGACGGCAATAGGCTATTACTATTACTATGGGTAATGGGCTGCTGAGACGAGGTCTTGGGTTCGATCCCAGGTTTTATCATGGCTCACACCAATGACTTTTCGATGCTTTTCGAAGTTATGTGTGTATTTATCGCAGGTTATAAGTGCCCGGTTAATGGCAATAGGCTCGCCACCTATTACATTGGGACTTAAACATAAACTGGCGAAATGTGGGTACTAGCACCTCTGCCTACCTCTTCGGGGATATAGGCGTGGGTTTATGTTATGTTATGTTATGAATTCAATGATTGGTGATATGTGGTTGTTAATTCACCTCTGCCTAACCCTCCGGGGATAAAGGCGTGATTAATTATATTTATGTATAAACCTACATAGTACATTGACCTACCGATTGAAACTCAATTTTTCATTCATTTTAACAATAAGTAAGATATTCTTACAGGAAAACACCTACGCTTGGCCACAGATAACTAATCAAGTTTTTACTCATACATTAACATAATATCCACCTTTTATTATATCCATCTTCCTACTTCACGATTAAAGCGATTCAACGAATTTAAATTACATTTTGCATACCTACATGTCTGCCTAGTTGAACTTGAGATAGAATACTTGTTACTGCAAACAAATCAGCCATTTCTCTCTAGCAAGAAACTATTCAAAAGTATACGCAGACAAAGTCGTGTTCAGTAGTTAGGTCCTTATTGAGATAATTGTAAATTTAAGTTTGTTGCCACTTATTTACAATTTGAAAATTAATGTTATGGCCTGGCTTATTTTTTGTCTAAAAAGTCTCTACTCAGATATACGGAACAAAAGATATCTATCTGGCTGTAGATTATTTAATTTCAGGAAACAGACGACAACTGTGCTTGTACTCAAAACTCAAATATAGTCGAATTATTTACTTTCAACATCAGCATACCTATATAATTATATAATAAACAGCTCGCTTTCGCACTTAGTAAACAATAAATTCTTGTATCTCGTAAACTGGTAGGTAATCTGACGTGTTTACATAATACAGTATAGTGACGTCACAAGTTCATATACTACAACCATTCACCAACCGTTAGCGGCACTAAGGTTCTTGGAGGTTACCACTGGCTCGCTTCCTCAACTCGCTCACCTTGACATTGACGAAATATTCTCGATAAGGAAATGTGACAGCCTTAACCAGCTATGACTAATTAAAAAAAAGTGTTGATTAAAGAAAGGCTACGTTTTTATAAATCGGTTAATAGTTTCTTGGAACGAATAGCGCTATACGTTTCAAGGTAAGAAGAAGATCGCGGTCGCTAAAACTTCAGACACATGTGTTTTATTAGCGAATAAAACCATGACCCTACCATATAAATAAGCATTGAAATATCGAAGTGTCAATGTTATCGCTTTAGTTTCTAGACCGGAAGTTGTGTCATGCTATCGTTTGTTAATCAAAAATTCTATCACTCTATGGTTTGTCAAGTAAACCACCAGTCGCACTAACATACGTCAAGCAAGTCATAATTGTCCTAAATAAAAAGATGTTCATAATTCACACCTCTCGAAGTCAAATTGAATTTCTATAACAGTATTCTCGAAATACAATTTTTAAGAAAAAACAGAGTCTGGCCAGCGAAAGATGGTTGGAAAATTCGTTTGCAACACTGACTATACACAGTATAACTGTGTAAAACACTTGTATAAATATAACACCTGTAAAACTGAGTTGATACATTGATATGTTTTAGGTACGCAAAAAACTAACTTACATGTTATTTATACTAATGACATGTATTTATTGTATTTTTCGTTATAAAGTCCTTAGAAACTTAAATAATAAAGAGAAAATATGTTGCAGAATACAAACACGTAAATTTTTTATACGCTGCATAACCGTAGCGAATAAAAAATTGACGTGTTTGTACTCTACTATATATTTTTTTTTAAATATTATGAGAAATAAATCACGTTTTACCTTTAAAATTATATGAACATCAGACTCAAAACCCACATGCTACATATTTAAAAAATATTTATTGACCTATTACTATAAAATATATAAAATTAATAATTCATCGATCATATAATTAGCCGGTATTGAAAATAAAATCAATTCACTTTGAGAATTACCCGAAAATATTACCATTATACGAGTATCAAGACGTTTTCGAAGACTATAAAATACTGACTGACAGGAAAAAATTATTGCCATATAAAAGTTTTGAAAAAATAATTTATTCGTCTTTCGTTGGCCAGTGTCATCGTGATCGTTTTGAACATTAGATCTAGGCAAAAATTAATGAATAAGTTTGTATTACGAGTGAATCAATTCCTCTATACGTTGAAATCTTGATCGTTTTTGATATTTCTGGAGATTGGCAATAGATTGACACTGAATTTCGAACATCTTTTTGTTAAGAGAGTTGGCCTTCTTATGTACTGTCTCACTACTGATGGTCGACATGTACTGTCACCCTAACATTTATATATATGAAAGAAAAACCTTTTTATTTCGATACAACATGACTAATAAACACTTAGGTACTAAAACACATTAAAAACAATAAACACAACAAATAAAACAAAATTAGTCCTGTTGCACCCAAAAAAGGAGCCAGTTCAGCATGGTGCCGGGCACAAGTACCTGGCGCTGGTTTTCAACTGGCTCCTATGTGGAGGCTGGCTCCTATATGTATATACGTATTCTGAAGTCTGAATCTGTCGTGTAACCAGTACTATTATTCTATTCTGTGTTATTACTAATAGTCAATAGATACGACATTTCAATTCAAATATATCTCCACGTGTACCTGCATACCGATTACATACAGTAACAATCGTATATCCGGCTTGCGTCAGCGTATCGAGATAAAACACAACTAGGTATATCAGATTTTATTTCTAATCGTAGGTGTTTGATAAAGAAATGCTTATTAAAATTGATCCAGTAATGCTATTTTGTTACGTTTTATGTTGAGATGTAACGTCCCCTTAAGGTCCAGAGTTAAATTATCAAGCAGCAAAATTCCTAAATCAATTGGGTTTGTTTGTTAAGAATTTGAGCAAGACACGTCGGGACTCGCAAAGAAGTGTCCGGTTGTTAGCTAGGCCCACGGTCCCACCCCGTGTGAGGTTCATAACGGTCACCAAAAATTGAAGTGTTAATACACCTCTAATTATCCCTTTGGAGATACAAAAATGGGAGCATATATGCTTCGGCCAAGTAAAAATTTACTTAGTCGAATTATATGTTTTTTTTTTCTACGACTTAGGTGGCAGACAAGCGCTTCTGATGAAAAGTAGTTACCGTGGCCTACGGACGTGTGTAACACCAGAGGAGTCACACTCGCGCTGCTGACCCTGTAAGCGCAGAGTTTCTGTGCTGTTAATGTAGAAGACAAAGCAGGGCATGCCTTTAATCTTCCCACTAACAGCACAAACTCTCCAGTGAACTCTGGCTACCCTACTCACCGCTGAGAACACAACACGAAGTTATTACGGGCGCGGTATTCTGTTGGGCTGAGGTACTTCCCCAGTCGGACTGTTCAACTGGACGGAAATACCGCCGTGTTCTACCTCCTCGAAATATGCATGAAAAAAAAAAGAATAAAACATTATCTTCAATTATATTTACGACGTATCAATTGCAAAGGAGATACAACCTTCCGAGTATTCATTTCAAAATATTAACCAGGTACGATGTATTAGTCAGGTAGCTTGTTAATTAACTATAGCTAAGATTTTTAGGATTTGATTGTAAATGATATCATTCAAATGGAATGTTCCTGTCGTCATTATCCAGTAGTATTTGCTTGGAAGTAACAACGAGAAACATACCTTTAAGTTATTTTTGCTCACGGTCATAAATATTTCAAGATATATTCTTGTTTTATTTACACATACATATAATCACGCCTTTATCCCTGGAGGGTTAGGCAGAGGTGAATTAACACACACACATTTATTTTCACCAATAATTGTATTCGGTCCCACGTAATAGGGGTGAGCCTATTGCCGTTTTCCGGGCACTATTGTTGACTGGAGCCATGCATCTGAGGCTGAGTCTGGGCTGTATATATCTGTATGATGTTAAACATCCCTATCCCTTAGTCGCCTTGTACGACGCCGCATGGGAAGATATGAGGTGGCCCTAATTCTACTCTGCCGGAAACCACGCGGCAAATTATTTTATTTATGTTTTTTTTAAATCTTTATTTATTTAGGAGCTTTTGGCCAAAATAACCATGCTAGCTCCATCGTACCCTAAGTTTATATTATTCAGATTATATAAAGTATGTATGTTTAGTAAAACGACTACTGTGTACTGTGTACTGTAGTAGAGCATTTATCAGAAGTCACACCTTATGATTCCAGTACAGTGCAACTAATTTAATATATAACTATCAACTGCATCTGAGTATCTATTTATAGTGTGTGTTAAACAGGTGTATTGTAGGCGATTTAGAGGTTCGATATAGAGGTTTTACTGCTCATTTTCATCTTTTCTTCCCTCCATTCCTCTCTTCTGCCCTACAGGTGGCAACGCTCAACTCGTAAGTTTGGTGCCTCAAGCACTCCTATGCCACAGTACTTATCCCACACCAGACCTTCATAGTAAATGATACATACACAGTATACACACGAACAAAGTCGTTCACTTGCAACCAATGCTAGTAACAATATACAGGGTGGAAGATTTTAACCTTACCATGTTTGTTAGAGTGATTTGATCCTTATGATTGACACTTTCGATTGTTGCCATAATTTTTTTTTTTTTGTATTTTTGTCTGTTCGATTACCAGGTGTGACAAGCGAGTTTTCGAAAATACTTGAATGCAGTCTTGTTTCTTTTAAAAAATAAGGTTATGTTTACTTTGAGTGAAATTCGCTATCGTCAGTATTTAGAGTACTTTCCCTCTAGGGAAGGTCAAAATTTTCCACCCTGCATATATATGGTTGCAACGTCCTGGCTTTCTTTACGTTTCTTCTTTCGCTTTGTTTACGTTCATAATTGTTATACATGCTTGCCGGTTGCTCGTGACCTGACCTTCTCCTAACATCCTCGATCTGATTGACATACGTACTTTACCAGGTTGTTCATTCATTTCTTCTACATCGTAATGCTAATCTTGGTCACATCCAAAGCTCACTTCGGAGTCTGAGGTTCATTCGCTCTAGCCACATAAATTAATTGCCATATCTTTTCATCAATCTTCTCCACCCTTTCTACGTGTTCGAAGCTTCCAAGTCCGTTAGTTAGTTAGTCCGGTAGTTCCATTTCTTTATCTTGGTCACTACTTCTTCTACCATACCACAACGTTCCCTTATTACGCTATCAGCAAACATCTTGACAATGTTCTACCTGTCGTACTGCTCTGTACAAAATACCTACCCTAGCTGTACAGAAACCGTTTTTTAGGTCTCTTTCGTGATGATACAGGGTGCGAAGATCGAAGCGACTCAATTAACTTATCATAGATCAATCACGGGTTCAAAGGACTCTCGTCATTGGTTGATCAGTCCTTTTACTTTTTTATTTGTCCTTATAGTGCACATGCGCGTACTTGCCGACTATTGTTCAAAATATTTGTCATGCAGAACAGAAAGTGGTTAATCAGTAGATCATATTTAATATCTAGCAACAAAATGAACTCATTGTAACTAGCAAACAACAGTGAATGAGACACATGTTTAATTATGTCAATAATAATAAACGTCACAAGTTTGTTCATACGTTCGTTGTGCTTGATTCTGTTTTAATTGATATGGATAATATAATTATCTCTTAACGGTGGTTATAAACACCGCAGTCTAAAGAAAAAACTTTCTTTAGAAGCCGATTTACTTTAGTTTATTTGAAAGGTGCTCCACGTGTAGAACGAAATAAGTTCTTGATGCTTGGTTTATAATGAGTTTAGTTTTCACAGTGTAGTGACCTTTACAATGATGTACTTACTAAGGAAAGACATGTAGATATTAAATTAAAGGGAAAATAATATCGATTACTTTGTTTGCACAACCGCAACATACTATTGTGAAACAAGCCATCTGGCTTTTCATATATACTTTCTGGCTTTAGTATGTTTATGCTTCTTCCTCTTAGGACCATAGGGTCCTCAGAGCTAAAGCTTGCACTTGGAGATCGAGGTCCGAATACTCTTACTTTCTATTATATGGTTGGTTAGCTTTTACGGGAGCGACTGTCCTCTAACCCCCAATCCTGATAGGCAAACCTGCTTCAGAGCCTAGTTGTCCGTGGATCATTAGGTGTACCCGGCTTACAGGTGAGAGAAGCTAGGGCCTCAGGATTTTGGTGTACTTACCTAATAATTGTATATCCCCAGTCCCTAGTCACAAATCTTCACGTTTATAGTAAGGTGACCTATTGTTATAAATATCGACGCCCGCGCAGGGCGTCGCTGTCATTGACATTATTTTTAATACAAACAAATACGCGAAACATTTAGAACCTTGGACTGATTTCACAAAATAGTCTTATCACCGCATTACATTAGTGTGATCAAATGCTTTAAACTTGATCACCGTTTCGACTTATCACTTTATCAGTCCCAAGGTTAATGGGAGTTCTGTAATCACCTTATCACTGTGCAATTACTAAATTCCTTTGATTATGATAATTAACAAGATCTTTATTGATTCAAATATTTATCAATAAATTTAATTGCCGCATAGTTCCCGGCAGAGTAGAATTTGGGCCACACCATCTCTTCCCGTGCGGTGTCGTACAAGTCGACTAAGGGATAGGGCTGTTTAACATTCGACAGATATATACAGCCTAGACTCAGTCTCAGATGCATGGCTCGCGTCAACAATAGTGCCCGGAATACGGCAATAGGCTCACCCCCTATTACGTGGGACGAATACAATTATTGGTGAAATGTGGGTGTTAATTCACCTCTGCCTAATCCTCTGGGGATAAAGGCGTGATTATATGTATGTCTTAATAAAGTTAAATATAATTAAGTATTAGGTTGTTAAGACATATGGTAATACTAGGGTAGTATGTATAGACTTTTTTTTTCTTATCTCTTTTTCAAATTCTAATTCATTTTTTTTTATCTCGCTTGATGGGCTGCGTTATTAATACACACCCGTTTATAAAAAACCGGTACATCAATATTGGATCAGGTGTTTTTACAAATTACCAGCAGACAATTGGGTATTTGACTAACTAGTCAAATTAGTTACTTTTTACTAAACGTCAAAACGGTAAGTTATAAGTAAACTTATATGTCATAATTTATTGTGACGTCATAATATTATTTAATAGCCAAATCATTTCCTATTATAGATTCGGCTTATGATTAAAAATAAGTAAAAATGATAAAATAAGAACTTTCGCAACTTTTACCGATCTTTTACCGTTCTTAATTTTATAACTTCAGTTAAATAATTAATTTTAATTACAGGAAAATACCCAATTGCACTAGTTAAAGATAAATTGTAAAACAATTTAAAAAGGCCAATATTAAGTATAAATATTTACAATATTCTTATAAATAAATAAATGAATAAATATTTCACGACATTCTACACAACGCTATCAAGACCCATGGTAAGCATAGCTTAACTAGCTTGTGTTATGGGATCTAGAATGCGGATAAACATACTGAGATACTTTTTTTTTTGTAAATACTTACATATTATACATAGAAACACCCAGACCAATGCAAATATACATATTCATACATATGCATACAAATATTTGCACTGAGCGGGAATCGAACCTGCACCCCCTGCATAGCAGTCGAATGCTCTACCGCCACGCCACGGATTTGTCGCCCTCGTACTTACCTCAACGAGGTAAACGTTAAACGTGACTACTAAACTAGCCACGTTTGTCCCATTAGTTGGTTTATCCGGATGGCTATACAACGGTATGTGCTCAGATGAATTATTTGACATGATGCCTTCTATTATCGCACATTCTATTATCGCACCGCTCGCCATAGACACTGAATTCATCCTCACACATTGCGACCTGAGACGATGTGCACTGTGCGGTATGAAAGGATCTTCATCTCACGCACACCCAATCTGTGGAATGACCCCCACCCCCTGCTGCGGTTTCCCCAAGCGCCTACAATATGGGGTTCTTCAACAGGGGCATCAGAAGTTTTCTTCATGGCGAGGATAACGCCCTTGGTGTTGCATACGTCCGTAGGCCTCGGTAACCCCTTCCCATCAGGTGGGTGATGAGCTTGTCTGCCACCTAAGTGCTATAAAAAAAGGTTTTAAGAATTGTACCCTTCGAAGAAACTCCAAGCACAGTAATATTTTTAATTAATACACTTAAAAATTCATACACAACTGACTGTCTGTTTTGATTGCAGCGCTTTTCTTGTTTGTAAACACATTCATTGTGATTAATTGAGATTGAAAAAGAATGGCCGAGTATGTACCTAATGTTTAAGTTTTAACTAAGTCATTGTTCTGTTGAATCAGTGGTCTGTGGACAGTTGTAAACAAGTTTCTAGCATAACGTACTTAGGTATTTTAATAGTAACAGTTTATTAGATTTATATCTATTATATTCTATCCACGAAGTTACCTTTTTTACATATTGATTAAATTCCGATGTGAATACATTTTTATGGTAAGCATGACCGAATCGACATCCAGAATTGGGTATTTTCGTGTAGTAAAAATACATACATAAAATCACGCCTTTATCCCCGGAGGGTTAGGCAGAGGTGAATTTACACCCACATTTCACCAATAATTTAATTCGGTCCCACATAATATTGCTATTGCCGTATTCCGGGCACTATTGTTGACTCAAGCCATGCATCTGAGGCTGAGTCTGGGCTGTATATATCTGTCTGATGTTAAACAGCCATATCCCTTAGTCGCCTTATACGACGCCGCATGGGAAGAGATGGGGTGGTCCAAATTCTACTCTGCCGGGAACGGGTAGTAAAATACATAAAAATACAAAAATATATTGCATATGTTCCTATTTTATCGTTTTTATCCACTCAACCTATAATAGTAATCAGTCAGTAGCTTAATAGTTAAGGAGTCGACCTTACGATCGAAAGATCCCAGGTATGAGTCCTGGCCAGTACACGAACAACGTGAACCCACCCCTAACACAAGCAAATTAGTTTAGCGGAAGGGCTTAAAGGGAATATTAGTAATTTCGCGTACTTCATCGTTCTCTGAGCCTTTGCCCAACTCAGTTGGGGTCGGTTTTCTAGTTTAAACGACTCGACTGAAAGACTGAACTACGATATTTTCCGTGAGCAACTGCCATCTAACCTGCACAACCAATTGGCAATATTGAAGTTCTGTAGTTAGACTAATCGGACTTTTGAGGGTTACAAATACACGGAACGACTGTCATAGATGTTTGTATAGCAACCCGAGTATGCTCTCGGGTTGCGATACATCCCGTTTGTATGATCTCCGAGGCAAGACCAGACTTATGCAAATACCCATATTTATGCATACAAATATTTACACTGAGCGGGGATCGAACTCCTGTGTGGCGACCGCGTTCACTACCGTCACCATGGGGTGACAGTATTTACAATATTAGTTCGTTATAAGAGACAACCTCTATGGAGAGGTTGTCTCTTATAACGAACTAATATTCGTTATAAAAAAAATATCTTGTAGTCGGGATGGAGCCAATAAGGAGCCAGGTGTAAGTTGTCACATTCCTTATAATAACTAATTTTACAATTAAGGAACAAATAAACTTAATTATTAAGACAATTACCTATCGTAAATCGTGTATTACTCTTGGCGTTCGTTTCTCCGACTCTCCGAACCATTCGCGCGGGCCTGTGATTGGCTAACGCTATGGGCGCGTTCGTAAATTAGTAGACGGTGAATAACGTGTCGGCGCCTTACCACGTGTATTCCGGAGAGGGAGTTTAGGATTATCCGCTACAATCTACCAATTATAAATTCTTAAATAAATTTCCAATCCCGAAATGTCATAATAAATGTGGTTTCTCTTGTTCTAGGTTCACTGATCGTTGTAGGATCAGCTCTGGTGGTGTGGCTGACAGACTGGAAGTACAAAGAATACATAGACCCGGCGCTTAGTATAGTTTTAGTTATTTTAATACTTGCGTCCGTTTGGCCGCTACTTAGAGAGTCTTCTCTAATCCTGCTGCAGACTGTTCCTACACATATTCAGGTGAGTACATCCTTACAGTCTAATATTCCGACTACTCCATCATTCCTTTATACAGGAGACAGCGGTACTCGACGGGTTTGCATCAGAGATTTAATGTAGATGAAGCTCGTGAAGTGTATAATGATAGAAGAAAATGTACCTAGGTATTTAAACTATCATGGTCACTCACATTAGTATTAAAGTTATCAGGATATTTATTTATTTAATTTAATAGGACAGCCATTGGTTAATACATACAAATTTTGTCACTCGACGCAACACATTATTCCCTGCATGATGTTTAACCTTTTAAGGCAGCCACAGTATTCACAATATTATTACTGATCGTTTTTCAAGTTTCGATGCAGTGGGTTTCAAAAAGTTAAACCGACCAGTATGTCACATATTGTAACATCTGTATAGTTACCTTACTATTAACGGTATAGATATTTACTATGTTGAATTGTCTTGAGTTCTGTACATGTACACCGCCAATACTCCAGTTCCTTCGTGATGATGTTGCTTGCAACAGCGCCGAAATATCGGAAACTCGAAACAATACAAAATGATAAATATCTCGATAACTTTAACACTGAAGCAAATGATCTACTCCGGAAAGAAAAAGCGTGAACAATGTGTGGTATACAAGAGCTGTTGTTACAAGTGTTCATAGGAAAACATAGCATACGAGTACACTGTCCAACTGATCGTAAACGGTTCCGAGAACTATTACCACCTGCATTGACCCACTGGGAGAAATTAGAGAGTAGGAACAAGACAGGTATTCTCCCGATAGTCTCATATCATGTAAGATTGTAGTACTTCCCCATCGAGCTTAGCGGTAAAAAGCATTACGTCATGTTATCCTTGACATACGACGTCATGAGTTCCGTTCATTGATTGCAAATATTCTTTGTTATTTATTATTTATCTAATCCGGACTTCCTAACCTTGTATTGTTAATATGATAAACAATACTATAACCAATTTGAGTTGTATAAAATTTGAAACAGCTGTTTTTGGCAAACGCTTTCAAAAATTGACACGGAAGTTTATCAATACACTAGTCGATGCCCACGTTAAACATTGTCCCCGTTTCTGCTACTCATGGGAACCTATTGCCAGCATATAGCACCTATAGGCAATAGCCTTTGTGATATTCCAGTTTATAATCTTTTTCTTCTTTATCTTAACCTTATTCTCAGTGGCATCCGAAGCTTTCACTTCGTAGTCTGGTGTCCGCTTTACCAGACTAACTGCGGATTTGGCTGAACTTCGATATTTTCCGTGAAGCGACTGCCATCTGATCTCCACAACCCAAAGGCAATACCGAAGCAGCTAGACCAGTTGTTGGACTTTTTTTAGGGCTCCAATTAACCCGTAACGACTACCATATAGATGTTCGTATAGCAACCGTGACCGACGGCTTAACGTGCTCTCCGAGGCACGACCAGATCAATGCAAATACTCATATTCACCTGAGAAGAGGGCCAGATCGTGAGAGATGGCCCTGGGTCGGCCGGGGTGCGAGGGATATGCCTGTCAACCTCACCTTCGGCAACCGAAACGACCCACAGGCGGCGTGCGTTTTAGTCGGTTCGAGTCCGACATAACCTCCTCCACCGGGTCCGGTGGGGAGGTATCCGTGGGGATTTTGCGCACGTAAAAAAAAAAATAAAAAAAATACTCATATTCACCTGCGCCTATACCGGTGCATGTTGGGGACTCAGTCTTAGAGGCTGTTGACGAGTATGTCTACTTGGGTCAACTGATCCAGGTAGGAAATTCCAGCTTCGAGGTCGAGGTACATCGACGAATCTGACTCGGTTGGGCAGCGTTCGCTACGAGATGTCTTCTCGTCAGACATACCTCAGTGCCTGAAGACGAAAATCTTTAACCAATGTGTGTTACCAGTGATGACTTACGGATCTGAAAGGTGGTCCCTCACTATAGGTCTCCTGAAAAAGCTCAAAGTCGCTCAACGAGCTATGGAGAGGGCTATGCTCGGTATTTCCTTACGTGATCGCGTCAGAAATGATGATATCCGTAGGAGAACAAAAGTAACCGACGTAGCCCAGCGGATTAGCTCGTTGAAGTGGGAATGGGCGGGACACATAGCGTGCAGAACAGATGGCCGATGGAGCAAAAAAGTTCTGGAATGGCGACCGCGTACCGGCAAACGTAGCGTAGGACGCCCAACGGCCAGGTGGAAGGACGACCTCATGAAGGTCGCCGGGAAGCGCTGGATGCGGGCTGCTTTAGATCGGTCATTCTGGAAGTCTGTAGGAGAGGCCTATGTTCAGCAGTGGACTATGTACGGCTGACATGATGATGATGATGACTCATATTCATGCATACAAATATTTACACTGAGCGGGGAATGAACCCGCGCCTCCTGCGTAGCGGCCGCGCTCACTACCACCACGCCACGGAGCCTGTTCGGGGCCAGATTATAATCTACCCTGTTTTAAATTTCAGTCACAGTCTGATAGAGCTTGATTAAATAACAAACATCCAAACCTCATCGCAAAATTTCACTAGTAGGATTTCGAAACTTAGTATCAGTCCCATATAATGTATATTACTCCCTGATGTGTCTATTATCATTTACTGGACACGTATTTCGTAGGCTTTTACATCAGGACCGGGTTCCGCTCGCCGCCTTTTTTTTTATACCACTTATGTGGCAGACAAGCGCACGGCTCACCTAAAGGAAAGTGGTTACCGTGGCCTATGGACGTGTGTAACACAAGAGAAGCCATACTAGCGCTGCCGACCCCCTGTAAGCACAGAGTTTCTGTGCCGTCAGTGTAGAGGACAAAGCATTACAAACCTTTAGTCAGTCATCCCACTGACATCACAAATTCTCCAGTGAGCTCTGACTACCCTAAGTTCACCGCTGGGAACACAACACGAAGTTATTATAACCGCGGTATTCTGTAGGGCGGAGGTACTTCCCCAGTCGGACTGCTCAATTGGGCGGAAATACCGCCGTGTCCTACCTCCAATTTTTATTTACCTTATTTTAACTATAAATAGTTGAAATATATTTTCTTATCATCTAAACCTTGTTGATGATAAGAGACTAAGGTAGAAATTACTAAAAATAAATGATTGTACTAATATTATTATCAAATCTCTAATAGTTATGTTTGTTTAGTTATTCGCCGAACCAAACTGTCCACTTCAGTCAAGGATATTTATAATCCTCACTTCACAGATAATTATCTTTGTGTATCAATTTGTTCTAGTTTTAGATATTGTTTAATGAAAATTAATCAAAATAGTAAACAGGACAGGCAAGTTTACCAAATCCGTATTACCTACAAGTATAAACTTACCAAGTGTTTTATCCAAGATTATTTATTCAGCTAAATAATTGTTTCATTATCATCAATATTTTGGCATTTCTCTCTGTAGCAAACGAGGCATCTCGGAGACCAGGGTCCGCTTACCCCTTTTGATTTCGCGCATACGTCTCTTATGCAAGCGATTGCCGTCTTACCTTTCAAACCCTAGAGAAAAGACAGCGGCAGTGCCTCGTCTATCAGCAGGCCTAACAGCTTGCAAATGAAGTTTGCTTGGCCCAAAGGTTTTTGTGGACCCCATATTCTAATTAGGTACTTGATTGATCATTTAACATTTTCATACTTTTACCGCTTATGTGCTAATGTTCATAATATCCATATATAATCTCATAAACTCGCGCCTATATTCCCGAAGGGGTAGGCAGATGTGCTAGCACCCACATTTCGCCGGTTTATGTTTAGGTCCTAATGTAATAGGTGGCGAACCTATTGCCATTAACCGGGCACTTATAAACCTGCGATAAATATACACATAACTGAGAAAAGCATCGAAATGTCATTGGTGTGTTCCATGGTAAAACCTGCGATCGAACCCGATATCTCGTCTCAGCAGTCCATTACCCATACCACTAGGCTACCGCGGTAATATCATCATAATATCCAACACTTTGAAGTGGACAAACATAATTTATTGCAATAGAATGTTTTATCACTATCGATTATGCTCATAAAATCGAAGTTACACGCGTCTCTAATAGTTCTCCTTACAAACTGAAACAACAAACTTAGCAGATTCAATTTGATAACAGCGAATGATATAGTAATTTAGGGCAAGTGTAGGGTAAGGCTTCTCTACAAGCTTGAAACTATGATTACACGTAATGTGGTTCAGATAAATAATGGATGGGAATTCCAGTAAGTTCCATGTCTTAGGAACATTAAGTAAGCCTTCATAGCCACATTGTACACATTACGTAAATTAATTTAATTTACTTTTCATTTAATTCTTTATTGCAATCCAGGTATTAAAATGGTTATTAATGGAGGCAGTAGTGATTCTACTGTTATGGTCTGGGGCACCATCTTGCTGCAGAACTTGACCCTTGACCATTGTTTTCCTTTCATTTAATTTATGAAGTTTGTTAGAGAGATTTCATCCTTATAATTGACTCTAACGATCGATGCAATAAAAGTACAGGGTGCAACTTTTACAGATTTTAGTCGGTTCGATTACCGGGTGCGGCAAGCGAATTTTTAAAAACTACTGAATGCAGTTTTCTTTCTTTTCAAAAATAAAGGAATGTTTTCTTTGAGTAAAATTTTCTATCTACAGTATTAAGAGTACTTCTCCTTCAGGTGGCATTACAAAATTCCACCCTGTATGATGTCAGCCTTTAATTGGGCTGTGAAAAAAATTCGCTTCGACGGTCTTACCGTCAAAATAAATACAATCCAATTCTAATCTGGACTACCCGTGGCCTTTATGAAGTACATTAACTGCTTTCCATAAAACTAACTTACAACTTGATAAATAAAATTTAAAAAAAAATCTTAAAAATAACAATTTGACAAAGTTACCAATCCTTCGCCTGAAACCATCTAAATTCTTCTACATTATAGGTAGGGGAAAAAGTTTCTTCGCATTTTTTAAGAAAAGTCAAAACATTTTTTATTACAGTTTATTTACATTTAACTAAAGTATGTAGGTACCATTTTGTTCCATAATTTTTTGCCATCTTGTAGGTAGGGACATGATACTACTGCTATAGAAATTTTGGGACTTCTGATCAAAATACCGCGATAAGTGGTTTTGGCAGTCCTCTCGTGATGTTTACCTGACATTGCCTAAAGAATTCTGAAGAGTCCGAAACAGGTGGAAATCTGAAGGTGCAAGGTCAGGACTACACGGCGGATGCATTAACACCTCCCAGCCAAATTCTCTTAATTTTTGCTGAGTGGCTAAATATGTGTGAGGTCTAGCGTTATCATGATGAAAAACTCTTGATTAATTCCGGCCGCTTTCTCTCAACTTCTTGCTTTAATCTCATCAGTTGTTCGCAGAAGAGTTCAGAGTCGATGGTCCTGCCTGGTGGCAACAGCTCATAATGAATAATTCCCTTCCAATCCCACCACACACACAGCATCACCTTATTGCGAGTTAACCCGGGTTTCACCACAGTCTGTGAAGCCTGACCGAACTTTGACCACGACCTTTTTCGCACGTTCTTGTCGTACGTGATCCACTTTTCATCACCAGTTATCAGCTTCTTCAAAAAAGGTTCAGTTTCATTACGTCGTAATAAAGAATCACAAATGAGTACAGGGTTCATTAGGTTTCTTTCAGTGAGGTCGTGAGGTACCCAAATATAGAGCTTTTTTGTGAATCCAGTTTTTTTTAAATGCGCCAAAACTGTTTTGTGGTCAATTCCCAGTTCTTCAGCTACGTCGTAACTATTGATATGCCGATCTTGCTTCACTTTTTCAAAAATGGCATCCATTTTATCTGTAATAGGGCGACCAGAGCGACGTGCATCTTTGACATCATAATTTCTGGAATGAAAACGCTTAAACCAAATTTGTGCTACTCTCACAGACACTGCACTAGGTCCATAAACATCGCAAATTTTTTCGCGGCTTGCGTTTCATTTTTACCTTTTTTGTAATAATATTTTAAAATGTATCGAATTTCTTCATTAGATTCACTCATCTTGACAGTACGAAAAACAAATGAAAATCACACATTTTCCTAATTTGAATTTGGAATTATGTTTTTAAAGTTTTAACTTTTAATGATACCAAAACCAGCCAGATGCAAATAGTATAGCCAAAGAGATTTTATTACAAGTACATGCATACTATAATGCGAAAAGACTTTTTCCCCAAACTAATATATCCGTCTTACGGCGACAGTGGGAGTTCCCCTGTAAGGGAAAGATCGCGGGTTCGAAACCCGCCTGCCTGAACCATTTCAATTTTTTCTATCTTAATCGATTTGAATAGTTAACATACTAAATGCTTTTAAATATCGTTCGGTTTGGCGAAGTTATTATACACAAGCCATGTGCTTTCAAATACCCTAGGTGCAATTACCGTAGGGGTGTTGTCACCAACCAACAACATACCACAGCACAGTAGCTTGCATGTCCTGTTTAGCGAACTATAACCGACAGCCGGCAATACGCCAAGAGATGGCAAGGTTTTAGTTCATATTTTGCAAGTTATACGTGGCGGAAATTCATCGTAAAATAATTGAAGAGGGGGACCCAGTACGCACCCTCTCGGTTCGTCAGTCCCCACAATCATTATTATATTCTAGGACATATTATTACACAGCGTTGTCTAGACTTAAACTGAGTATAGTTACAAATATTGGTTCTAAACTAAAAATCTAGATATGCTGCGAGTATATAGTAAATAGGTATAAACCTCAGTGTAGAGTCAATTTTTTGATGCATACGCTCGGTCGTTAACCCGTTCATTACACCCTCAAAATTTATAAAACGCCTGGTTCCTAGAGGTTGCAGAATGCAAGTATCTCCACACTAATTAATATGCATTCTTGCGTGGGCACGTAGAATGACTTCATTGCCCGTCTGCATTTCAAGCGATCCTGAAGATACGTCGTATGGAGGCGAAACACGTGTCGAAGTGTTACAACGTGCCAACGTGCAACTAAAGTCTGCAAAGTCACGTTAAATGCCTACAAAGGGACTACGGAATTCCAATCTAAATTTACGAGAAGAAAATGTAAAAAAACCTTCACAAACATTCATTATTTTACTTGTTTTTTTTTATACCACTTAGGTGGCAGATAAGCGCATGGCCCACCTGATGGAAAGTGGTTACCGTGGCCTATGGACGTGTGTAACACCAGAGAAGCCACACTCGCGCTGCCGACCCTGTAAGCACAGAGTTTCTGTGCCGTCAGTGTAGAGGAAAAAGCAGGACAAGCCTTTAGTCATCCCACTGACAGCACAAATTGTCGCTCATTTAGAATAAACTGAATGCAGAAAATGGAGGATCGTGTGCTATTTGGGATGAACTTATGTTTTTTTTTTTTTTTTTTATATAGGACACGTCAATTGGACTTCGCCTTGCCTGATGGTAAGCTGAAGGCAAAGTCCCAGAAAAGAGGGTCACCATTACTTACACATACCGTGTGACAATGGTGACACTCAGCTTGACGGCCTCATCATGTGCACCATGAACTGCGGTCAGTGGATTGATTGTCACTGGACTAATAAAAAAACAATATTAAAATCTATTAGCTTCTAAACTGTCGCGTTCGGTGATATACAATAATGGTAACGGGAATTAGCGCGAGGAGTCAGCCTATGGTCACGGCCAGTGTCACCTGATCAAAACGTCAAGCAAGTCAACGGTATATATGTAATAGTAATTTTTTGACCCGAAACTTGACGTTGTAGGTTTTAATTAGTTTAAATTATGATTTATACGGAATTAACTATGCTTATTAGGATTAACCTTGGTTGGATGAAATGTGACTCGCGAATGCCCCTTCGATTGAAGGGCAAAATTTAAAAGAGCATCCGGCCTGCCGTCCTTTATAGATCGGAGAGTTGGCCCGTAAAGGTGACGGATGAAAGACGATTGCATGTAGCCGAGATGCGAATGTTGAGATGGATGTGTGGTGTGACAAGAATGAATAAGATTAGGAATGAATATACTAGAGGAAGTTTGAGAGTAGCACCAATCACAGAAAAGCTACGAGGAAATCGTTTGTCCTGGTTTGGGCATGTAATGCGTAGGGATGAAATTAATGTCGTAAGGAAGGCATTAACTATGGAAGTGGATGGTTACAAGGGGAGAGGGAGGCCTAAAATGAGGTGGATGGACTATGTGAATGATGATTTGGTTAAGAAAGGAGTGAATGTTGAAGTGACTGCAACTAGAGATGAATGGAAAAAGAACACATGTTGCGCCGACCCTAAATGAGTTTGCCCACCTCATCGAGCAACACAATGGTGGATGTGTGGTGAGACGACAAGAATAGATAAGATTAGGAATGAATATATTAGAGGAAGTTTGAGAGTAGCACCAATCACAGAAAAACTACGAGGAAATCATTTGTCCTGGTTCGGGCACGTAATGCGTAGGGATGAAAGTAATGTCATAAGGAAGGCACTAACTATGGAAGTGGATGGCTACAAGGGGAGACGGAGGCCTAAAATAAGGTGGATGGACTGTGTGAATGGTGATATGGTTAAGAAGGGAAATAAATTGAAATGACTGCAACTAGAGAAGAATGGAAAACGAACACATGTTGCGCCGACCCCAAATAATCTTGGAATAAGGGCAGGAGGATGATGATGACGAAATTAACTACTCTAACGCAACGAATTGTATCGACAAAATATGTGCGGATATGTTTTTATGTGACGCGTAATATTCTTATGAATAAATGAGTTATACGAAGATTGATTCTCGTTAACATCATTGGATATAACATTTTACATTTAAAAATAATTGCAACATATTCTTTCGTACTTGTCAGAATTAGGAGCACAATAAAAAATAATTTCAGAAATGAACTTAAGAACGAGTATGTACCACACTGACACTGATTTTTACATTGCTAACAAATTCTTGCGTTGTAATTAACATTGTGGTAGGCCAATAGCGATTCTAAGAAGATGGCGAACGGTATGTCATATACCGTTGGCCAATAAAACGGCCAGGGGCCCAACAAGAAACGCAAATTACGGGTATAACATCAAGATATCAGATTAGCTGTTGTTTCCACTGATAGTAACATCTTACATGATGATTAGATTCAATGTTGGTTGTTCTCGGTCCCATAATTCGTGCATTCACAAATTCACCAACATAGAGTGATATAATTAGTTTGTATCATGCACGATGCATGTTAAGACTATCACCACTAATAGGTGTCCTCTCGAAGTACGAAGTTTTTTTTTTTATACAACTAAGGTGGCAGACAAGCACACGGCCCACCTGATGAAAACTGGTTACCATGACCTATGAACGTGTGTAACACCAGTGGAGTCACATCCGTGCTGCCGACCCTGTAAGAACAGAGATTTTGTGCCGTCAGTGTAGAGGACAAAGCAGGACAAGCCTTTGGTCATCCCACTGACAGCACAAAAACTCTCCAGTGAGCTCTGGCTACTCTACTCACTGCCGGGAACACAACACGAAGTTATTATAACCGCGGTATTCTGTAGGGCGGAGGTACTTCCCCAGTCGGACTGCTCAATTTGGTGGAAATACCGCCGTATCCTACCTCCTCAAAGTTCTCGTTTAGTATCCGCTTTGATCAGATATCTGAATGTGTGAATAAGCATTCTACCAGTCTCCAATAAGTGGTAAATCCAAGAAGCTGTGACATCACCAGGGATACCCAAAATCGTGTAAATTAAAAGACGGGAGGTGGACCCTGGGTACCGGAATGCGACCGGGGCTGACGCGAAGATGATGATTTGTGTGTTTTGAAAAATTAGTTACTGCCTTTCTTTTTTCTTCTTTCTTCCTTGAAACCACCTATCTCTATTCCTTCTACCTGAAGTTGAAAAATGCAATATATACCTCGAGTTTTACAAGTATTTGGTGCACATGGTTACTGTTTACCATGAAGTAGGTCGTGTGCTATGAAAGTGACTAAACACCAAGAACTTATACTTATGAGGAATGACTTCCCTGCTGCGGTTTTCCCAAGCACCTACATTATTGGGTTCTTCAAGAGGGGCATCAAAAGGTTTCTTCACGGTCGGCAGCGCGAGTTTAACACCCTTGGTGTTGCATACGTCAATAGGCCACGGTAACCACTTCCCATCAGGTGGGCCGTGTTTTTGTGCCACCTAAGTGGTATAAAAAAACCAAAAAAAACTTCTACAGTCTATCCAATAAATAGGTACAAATAATTTTGTAATTATATAGGAAACTTTAATATTTCCGATAATTCATATTTTTCTATCAAAATTACTAGAGCTAAGGTTTTGTTATCTTTGTCAGTAAAAACCTCGTATGCACTTTATACGTCACGCGCTCATAAATAATCTCGTTGCAATACAGTGTATGGTGTTGATATATTGATAAGAGCTGTATTCTGACGCTGTTTATTTGCTCAGGTGGACGCGATACAGCGGCGTTTGTTGGAGAAAGTCGACGGAGTGCTTGCTGTTCACGAGTTCCACGTTTGGCAGCTGGCTGGTGATAGGATAATTGCAAGTGCTCACATTAGGTAAGTAGACTTTTTGCAAAGAGAACTGTGAATGAACACGATTTGGAACCATCCACCATCTGTAAAATCCTGAACTACGAATGGTTCTATAAAACAAAACATCGACATGTTTGGCAGATGTCAAAAATAACAAGCTATAATTTTAAATATAAACAATTTCATTATTTTTTAATTGTTATAAGTAACCGCATACATACATACACTCACGCCTATTACCCTCCGGGGTAGGCAGAGACAACAGCCCGCCATTTGACTCCATGCTTACATACTTCGTCTGCTATTACATCTAAAGTTATTTATTCAATAGGTAAAGCCAAAGTTCTGAAAATTTCAATTTACTGTCATAAGTTGGTATGAAGCATTTGTAAATCGAAGCACCTTTTATCACCGGTTGAAAAGGGTGCAAGCGACATCGAATGTTCAAAAAGAAAACATTCCAAACGACATAATAAACACTTTCATGATAAGTGATTTTCTTTTCCATTGATATTATCGCTTACCCTTTAGCTTTTCAACCATCAATATGTGAAAACGTCCTTAGCACGTTCTCAGATATTTCTTGAATGTGGCGGGGATTTATTTCAACGTTCAGCTTCGGCCATTCGCACTCTTAATGATTAATAATCCTAAATATAGAAAGGTTTTCCTTGCGGTATTCAAACTCCTTGTGCTTTGTGTACAGTTTTCGCATTGTCTTTGTTAGACGGACACATTTTTATGTCGAGTATGTTTTTGTTTTGGTCAGGTAACAATGGGAAAGGCCCTCCCTCCTTCCAAACTTCGTCTTTAAGTTGCAACCTCAGGTGTTATAAGTGTTCATAAAATACCGCAGCCGCTTCTATTATGTGGGTAATTTGCTTCTCTGTTCATTTAGTAGGACACAACGGTATTTCCTTCCAAATGAGTAGTCCGACTGGGGAAGTACCTTCTCCCTACAGTTTACTTCCGCCATAATAACCTCTTGTTGTATTCTCAGCGGTGAGTAGGGTAGCCAGGGTTCACTGGAAAGGTTTCGTGCTGTCAGTAGGATGACCAAAGGCTTGTCCTACTTTGTCTTCTACACTGATGGCACAGAAACTCTCTATGTGGTCGGCAGCGTGAGTGTAACTCCCCTGGAGTCCACAGGCCACGGTAACCACTTTCCATCAGGTGGTCCGTGTGCTTGTCTGCCACCTAAGTGTTATAAAAAAACTTATTTAAGGAATCCATTCAGTGCTCTATCGTCTATACCTGCTGATGCTGTTTACCTGTAAGCTGGTACGCTTGCTGATTGATGGGTGAGGCTCAGGCAGGGTTTCATCTAGGGTTTAGAAGGTTGGGAGGCAGTCGCTGTGTAAACTAAATCAAGACGAGATGGAGTAAATGGACCCCGGACTCTGAGGTGAAAGCGTCAGATACAACCGGGAACAACTCTAATATGATGATTAACTGTACTGTACTGTCTGTAATGAGTATCCCCCATTCTTATTGTGAACGCTACTGTCATATTACGAAATTCTATAACAACCGCCGTCATTCTCTGAGCCATTCTAAGATGTGGCTGAATTTTGATATTTTTCGTAAAGCGACTGTCATCTGACCTCCACAACCTATTGACGATATCGAAGTTCTGTTTACTACAGAACTTCGATCGGTGGAACTCCGATCGATCGGAACTACAGAACTAGTCGGACTTTTGAGGGCTCCAACTACCCTTTACAATTGACATAGAATTCCGTATGACAACCGGGACTGACAGCTTAACGTTCTTTCCGAGGCAAGACTAGACCAATGCAAATACTCATATTCATGCATTAAGCGGAGATAGAACCTCCATCTTCTTGGGGACTCTGTGGTCTTGTTGACCCGAGAACATCCATCCCCATCTCTCTCGATCTGGCCTTGGGTCGACCGGGGTGCGAGGGATATGCCTGTTAACCTCACCTTCGGCAACCAAAGCGACCCACAGGCATCGTGCATTTTGGTCGGTTCGAGTCCGACATAACCTCTTCCACCGGCTCCGGTATCCGTGAAGACTTTGCGCACGTAAAAAAAAACCCCGTCTTCTGCGTAGCTACGCTACCGAGCTTGTATGTGTCGAAATTCTATAGTAACTATAACATAATCACATTATTATCTAACATTTCGCAAACAGTACTTAAGTATGTACAAATCAAAACATGAATTCAATCTGGGTCAAGTACATTATTTGGTACATGTACTTATCTATAACTTTCCTTCGTTACATTTGTATCGTCACATGGTTCGGTATCATTAAACATCAATAACTAGCTGATAGACTGATCCAACTAGGCAGATAATAAGGCTGGTTAGTTAAGAGCCTATTCAATTAAACTCGTGCAATTTACTCCGTTGATTTATCGTTTCGTATCGTTCAATATTCTCACTATACGATCTGGAGATGTATGATGTGACAAAATTGCTGTGTTCCAATTTTCTTTGATTAAAATGATTATTTGATTAAAATACAATTATTTATTGTGAAGCCATTAAATGGTAAATCAAGTTATGATCGGTAAGGTATATTATAGTAGGTAATTTCTTGTTCCATTTTTCATAATGTTTTACATTTATTGTCAATGTAAACGCAGATTTAAATCCAAAAGACATCTTAGTTTTACGGAAAAAGATAACGAATTAAACTTCATCAGATAGTAAGTGCTTAAACACAAAACACTCTCATCATAAATATGTCTACAGAAGAGATACCGGAGAACATTTAAAAAAATCTAAAAATAACGACCATTTCGTAAGTTAGGAACAAATTTATTGAATTATGTTCTGTATACCGACGATGCATAATAAAAAGTAACTGTAAATATAAATACGTTTTTCGTTATATTCAATTCAATTCATTTATTTCTCAACAAACATAATTCGTGTAGAAATTATAACAATTTAAATACATGGCAATCAATAAAAATGTCACAAATAATTTTAGTATAGACTTTTTTTGTTGTATAAATTTAAATTTTAAAGCATTTAATATGCTAACTATTCAAATCGATTAAGATAAAAAAAAAAATCATGTCAGGCGAGATTCGAACCTGCGCTCTTTCCCTTGCAGGAGGAACGCTCTGACCACTGAACTACCGAATCTTCGCATGAAACCATCCAAATTCTTCTATACATATATCCGTCTTGCGGCGATGGAGCGTTCCCCCTTTAAGGGAAAGATTGCGTATTCGAATCCAGCTGGAACCGATTCAATTTCTTGACTTGTTCCGAAATTAAATATGTACATTGTAGATACCATCAGCTTCAAAACGATTTTGACTACTAAGTTTCAAAATGATACCAATGTATTATGAGCAAATCAAACTGTTTTATCTTTTAAAATTGTATTATTATCCGTACTAAAGGTGTGTAGATACCAAATATCATAACAATCAGTTAACAGAAAGAGGCAATAATATTATTTTGAATACTTTGCTCGTGAAGATCGATCTTATGTTGACTGTATGTACATACACACTTACTCATCTCTATTACAAAGAATCGTAATAAAAAACGTCATATAGTAGGTACAAAAAATGTGATATTCCAGTTCACCAGTAATATATGTTTTTGGAAAACGTTTGTGCATTATTACTTTTGGCAGTTTCCCAATCTAAACCAGTCTTTGTCTGAGAATTAATGTCAATGAACCACTGTGCTCGGCGCTTTTATTTCCCGCCGTTGTAAACAGCCTTATTAAATCATCGGAAACAAAATAAAATGAAAAACTACGAGAAAAAAGTATCACTTCTTTGGTTTCTTGTATAAAGGTATGATTCTGAGGCCGACCGCAGACAGCAGCAGCAGACGCAGAGAGTACCATCAAATACACTTTTTTTTCTTTTTTTTTACGTGCGCAAAATCCCCACGGATACCTCCCCAACCATCAAATACACTTGAATATGATAATTTTGTATATTATTTTAATTAATTGCATGGGAATAAATGTAAATATATAGTTTTAGACAAAAAATCAATTTCATTTATTCGGACTAGGCACATAAGGAGCACATAATTGATTCTTTCACTGTTTCGGTAGGATAGTTCTACTGAGAAGATACCAGCAAGAAATTCAGACAACTATATTAGAACTAGATTAAATTTGCTTTAGTTTACAATTATTTTTGTGCGAGCAAGCCAGAGACTTATGTTGACCACGCATTTACATCATCACGATACTCATCTACTTTATAGTAACCTTTATTCATTAAAGTTTTTCACTTTATTTTTTATTTATTTAGTGGGATATTAATCAAATCCTAAGGAATTTTATAAAATATTTAACTAGACAAATGAGCGGATTGCGGGACTGATTTTCTTTTATTTCTATGGTCCATTTCTGTGCGTTCGGATGAATTGTTGTCTCTTCGCATACATTACTTGTTATACTTGAATACAGATAAACGGCGCAATTGCGAAGCCGCAATGAATTAAACCAATAAACAAAATTGTCATATTCTATTTCATGATACGATCTGCGTCTGCTGCTACTGTCTGCGGTCGGCCTCGGAATCATACCTTAAGTATAGTGTTAACCAAACTGGAGACTCTCATTAATCAAAGTAATGTAATTGATGTGCCAACACATAGTCATCACGATAATATATACATACATATCATCCTTCCATTAATACCACCCGGTGAGTCAGTACTTCCTCGAAGTCTATCAGATTTCTTTGAGTCCAAATTAATTCATGGAATTTTAATTTATGGACTTTATGGTTTCCTATTAATCTTAATAGATCTGTGCGTAAACAGATGTAGGTATATTTTCACGATTACTTGCGTTCCAAAGGAAACTAACCTAAGTGTATATACCTATTGAAACTTGTGAGGTTTCTTCGAAAAATATACCTTGAAATAACACTGTACCCAATTTGATATTTTATATTTTAGTAGCCACGGTCAAGGGTCAATAAATAATAGGATCTTAACCAATTAATATTTGTAGCTTTAAGAAATAATAAATTAGATACATTGAAAATATATTGGTAACCTCTACTTTAGAAAAAGAGAAGTTAATACTAAATATTTATTGATCGATAGCTCGTGTCAGTCGCCTTTGTGTAACTCATAACGGTAAAAGCTTTTATGAATAGAACTTATGTAGACAAAAGAAGCCCCCATGCAACAAAAGAGCATAGAGCATGAGCATTTTCTTAAGTCACTAGAAGGTAGGACACGGCGGTATATCCGCCCAATTGAGCAGTCCGACTGGGGAAGTACCTCCGCCCTACAGAATACCGCGGCTATAATAACTTCGTGTTGTGTTCCCAGCGGTGAGTTGGGTAGCCAGAGTTCACTGGAGAATTTATGCTGTCATTGGAAAGACTAAAGGCTTGTCCTGCTTTGTCTTCTAAACTGACGGCACAGAGATTCTACTTACAGGGTTGGCAGCGCGCCTCGCGCCTCGCGCTCCTCCATAGGCCACGGTAACCACTTTCCATCAGGTGGGCCGTGTGCTTGTCTACCAACTAAGTGGTATAAAAAAAGTAAAGAATTCAAGAAGTAAAGTCGAAATCGCAAATATCATGTTGTGATGAGTATATGTTGTTATATGTAGTTTATTTAATCATAGCAGCTGTTAAATTTCCCCCATTCGAATTAAAATTGATTACATACATGGACGCGCTTCAAGGATAACACAGCGGGAACATTTTATTTGTTAACTAAATTGATTTAAAACCACAGTGGTTTACGTGGAGTTATTGTCGTAGCAAGAATGAGGAAAACACCAGGGGTATTCCTAGATAGTTTAAATAGAACGGAAAATTGTAGAACATAACATAATTATGTACACAGTTTAGTAGCAAATAAATAAAGAAGAAAGAGTATTGCATGTTCGATTGATTGAATACACTATAAATTACATACATATTTACTTAGTAGGGTAGATAAAAGTCACTGGAGAGTTTTGTGCTGTCAGTGGGAAGACCAAAAGCTTGCCCTGCTTTGTCTTTTACACTGACGGCATAGAAACTCTTGTGCTTACAGGGTTGGCAGCGCTAGTGTGACTCCCTTGGTGTTGCACACGTCCATAGGCCACGGTAACCACTTTCCATCAGGAGATGCTTGTCTGCCAACCAAGTGGTATAAAAATAAAATGAAAATTAGTATTATTATGTGAATTGCTTCCGAATTGGACAGATTTTGTTACCCCGTAACCAATATTATTTTTATATGTACCTACAACATATTGATATGATACATATAACTATTACCGTCTTCGGATACGATATATGCGTGGTTCCAGGTAGAGTTGAATTTGGACCACCCCATCTCTTCCCATGCTGTGTCGTACAAGGCGACTAATTTGTTTAGATGCACGGCTTGAGTCAACAATAGTGTCCGGTAAACGGCAATAAGCTCCTCCCTATAACGTGGGACCGATTTATTGATAGGTGAAATATGGGTGTTAATTCACCTCTGCCTAACCCTCGAGGGATAAAGGCGTGATTATATATATGTATGTACGATAAATCCAGGTATGTCAATAGAACGTTATGTTAGTTTTTCTAGCCAAGCTAAATTTGGGAATCGGCATAATGGAGACGTTGCAAGCTTAATGTTCAACAAAGGCATAAGTGACTCAAACCTGACCTAACTTCTTCTAAATATCATGGTTTACGTTTTACATTTAAAAACATTTGGATCAAATTATCGCAAAAATACAATGAAAAGGATGATAGTAAATACGTGAAGCTTAGCAAAATAAATAATAAAAAACTTGAGATATATACAGGTTCGTATTCAAGGGCACATTTACTGATAGTTACTGTTTTAACCTTACGTGTTTGTAAGTAATCAAGCTGTAAAACCAACTTACAATCAGCAAACATCGATAAATCGCTTTAATGTTATTGTAACGGTATCAAAGACATTTCCTTTAGCTAACGGCAAAATTGTCTGTCTTCCCTGTAATGGTACTTACAGTAATAGATTTTTTAGTAGCATATTTTTTGTACTGGCAACATGCATACCCTCAGATGGGTTATATGCTAGCTTGTAACTTTAGCTATATTTAGATATTCTTCCGTGGTTTGGGATTTTTTCAAGTGAATATAACCACGTAGTAAGTATTGTATATTTTTTTGTAAATGATGACTGTATTGAATGAAATTTCATAGCATTTAGTATGCTAACTATTCAAATCGATTAAGACATAGAAAAATGTGAATCGCTTCAGACAGGGTTCGAACCTGCGATCTTTCCCTTACAGGGGGAACGCTCTGACCACTAAGCCACAGAACCTTCGCCCGAAACCATCGAAATTCTTCTGTACATACATCCGTCTTACGGCGACGCTGGCAGCCACGTACATGTTTCTTTATTTTAATATAACAAAACGTTACATTCAGGATGTGTATTAAACCTAAATACCTGGCTTCTAATTGAACAGTGTGTAAGAGGTCAATGACATGCTTCTTGTCTCAACCTTTTTTCCTGCCTGCCTACTAAAAGGGTTCTAGATAGGGCTATCTGCCTCCCCGTTTCCGGGGAAGAGCTGGAGACTCTGTAGTCCCCACACCCGAGAAGAGGGCCAGATCGTGAGAGATGGCCCTGGGTCGGCCGGGGTGCGAGGGATATGCCTGTCAACCTCACCTTCGGCAACCAAAGCGACCCACAGGCGGCGTGCGTTTTAGTCGGTTCGAGTCCGACATAACCTCCTCCACCGGCTCCGGTGGGGAGGGATCCGTGGGGATTTTGCGCACGTAAAAAAAAAAAAAGATAGGGTTATCTTTTGTTTGAACATTTGACCTGGTTTCGCTTATTTCTGCAAACCAGTCACTTCCAGAGCAAACCAGACATCCATTTCATTAATATATCATTATTTGGTAATCATATCTAGCATTTGTATGTACTTTTTTCATTTATCAAAAGGTATCGTGATCTTAATCTATATTATTAATACGATTGCTTCTTAAAAAATATATGGCAACAATTCAGCCTGTACCTATAGTCATAATTCAAATCTTTTGAATCATTCAACATGGCAATAAGTAGTAAAGTTTGAAAATTAACTACTTTCCTCTTGGGTTGCCTTATCGGATTATGCAATGAGCATAATCTTATCGCAACAATATCTCAAATTAGTTAGGATTTACGTTTCGGGAACTTAATATTGTTGGTTTTTATAGAGAACAGGGGCTGGCTGGTATTGGCTTGTAATTGGTTTGTTCGTTTTATGACAGATTCGTTTTACGACAGTTTCGTTTAAAGACAAAAGGCGTATCTACAGTAATCACAATAAACCAAATGACATGCCTTAGTGAATTGTTAATCAAGTTTTTCAGTAAATTGATTGGAAAAGCGGCTTGTGTCTGACCCCGAGCCCGAAAGAAAACTCAGCGCCAGAGTTACTTGATTAGATTTCGTGCTTGACGCCAAAGATCTTAATAATGATCTAAATAAAGCTATAATAGCATAATACAGTAGGGTATCGGGAAACATGATATCTATCGAATGTTTACACTGCGATCTCTTGATGAGTTAAAAAACTGATGTTAGAACAATTTACTTCTGCATCAAATGGCCAATATCAACATATTAATCTAAGACCCAAATCTCGTAATAAAGATATGTTCAAAATTCAATCTCTGTCTAATATTAGTCTTCCAAATGTCAAAAACAATCACGTTGTCAAATGAAAGTTACCTACGAAAATACCGTATCTAAATTTGACATTTGGCAGATTGAAACTTCATTTTGAATAGATTTTTATTACGAGAATTGACCCTCGATCTCATTGAAAGTATAAGAAGCAACCTTGGAAATTGTCAAATGAATAACAGCATTTATCATAGATATTTTTTGTTTTTAGGTGTAGAAATCTGTCAGAATACATGAAAATAGCAGAAAAGGTGAAAGAGTTCTTCCACAACGAAGGAATTCATTCGACTACTATACAGCCGGAGTTTGTCGAATTACCATTGGGAGGAAGCGAGGTAAGGTTCTATGCTATTTGAAAACTGTATAATATGTCTGTTTGTTTGGTCAAATATTGCACAAAACACCTGAATAATTTTTTTCGATGCCCATACAAATCTCATCTACTGGTTAACGGAAGCGGTTCTGGCGGCATTGGCAACTGCTCGGGAGCCTAACTTTTAGACTCTTGCGTTCCATAATATAGGTACAGTATACAATAATATAATAGTGGTTAAGGAGTCGGCTTAACGATCGAAAGGCACCGTGTTCGAATCCTGACCATTACACTGCTGACGAGAATCCCCTCCTAACCTAAACAATTTAGCTTATTTGCCGGGGTTAGAGGGAATATTAGTAATTTCGGCTACAGATATCCTTTAAAAAAAAACCCGTTAACATTATTGTATCATATAGTAGCAGCCGCTCTCATAAAAGCCATATAAGCCAAACCAACTGTAAGATGAGTAAGCGGACCCTAGACTCCTAAAGTATAACATAACATAATCTCACGCCTATATCCCCGAAGGGGTAGGCAGAGGTGCTATAGCTCCCACATTTCGCCAATTTATGTTTAGGTCCCAATGTAATAGGTGACGAGCCTATTGCCATTAACCGGGCAGTTATAAACCTGCGTTAAATACACATATAACTTCGAAAAGTCATTGGTGTGTGCCATGGTAAAACCTGAGATCGAACCCGAGAGCTCGTCTCAGCAGTCCATTACCCATACCACTAGGCTACCGCGGTACCCAAAGTATAACAATATAAATAATAAGATGATGAGGAATAATGAAGTTTATTAAAGTTAATAAAACGTAAGAACGAGCACCGCCCCTGTACTTTATTTATTTATTCATATATACTTACTTTATTGTACGCCAATTTGCAATATTCATGATAGAAATTATGAAAACAAGAGCAGTACAAAGGGCGGCCTTATCGCTTTACGCAATTTCTCCCAGGCAAACTTTAGATGGAAATGTATGTCGGTTGGAGTATTTGGTAGTTGTTTTCTTTTTTGGTCTTCGAAACAAAGGAGTGTGACCTATCTATCACCTGGTAATGGATTTCGAGAGGATCTTAGGTTTTGATCAATATTTAGATAGATAGATAAATAATTCTTTATTGTACACCAACAGGTTTACAGTAGGACAAGTAAGTAGCTTGTATACAGTTCAATGTACAATGGGCGGCCTTATCGCTGAAGTGATTTCTTCCAGGCAACCTTGGGATGGACAGTAATTTTATAAAAACATAAGATACGGTGTAGTTATCGGCTATACTAAATAGAATGTGTATTAAAAAGAAGGACGAGAGAGAGAGAGATGTATAAGTTTTATAATATTAATATACAGCTTTACATAAAGCATTATCTATGTATATACATATAGGTATTATAACACACAAATAGATAATAAAGTAAATAGTTCATACTAATATGAACTATTACCTACTGTGTACAACATGATAGGTAGTGGTCCTTAACCATTAATTTAAAAATGTTTAGGGATTTTGCCCGTCTGACGAATGGCAATGCGTAAGCGTACTTGTTACCTACTTCTAAGTCACTATTGTACATGTAGTTAATACCTTATTCAATTGTACAATCTAGTGCCATCAATATTACTGCTGATAATTTGAGATAACAAAACATGGTGTATTGGTTATACCTTGATTCTTAGCGCTGCGTTGTCTTATCAGCCCGTTACAATCGTTACACAGTAATAAATAGATTAGAAACTACTGATGACAGATTAGTACTTTTTCGACACAATAGAAAACTCTTGATATATATTTATTGGATCAATAAAAATTGATAATACCTATCCTTCTTGAGACCGTTATAAGTTACTATCTCGTTTTTATTGCACGTTGCGACGCCGTTCTTTCGTCGGCCGGAAATTCCTGCCGTTTGCTTCTGTCCTTAAATACTCCACTAGCTTCCTCCTCTGCATCATCATCTTAGCGTTAATCCCAGTGTCATCCGAAGCTTTCACTTCGGAATCTGGGGTCTGCTTTACCAGTCTAACTGCAGATTTGGCTGAACTTCTATATTACTACACGAGCTCTTTCTACTGTCATAAAATCTTGAAAAAAACTGGTTCTTTTGTGTGCATCTGGCCTGCCTTTAAAGAGACACTTTGTTGTAAACATCGGAATCCTGGATTTCTAAACTTAGTCAACCTATAGCATAGTTGTTCCTGGAAAAGATAACAGTCCGACTGGGGAAGTACCTCCGCCCTATAGAATACCGCGGCCATAATAACCTCGTGTTGTGTTCCCGGCGGTGAGCAGGGCAGCCAGAGCTCACTGGAGAGTTTTGGTGCTGTCAGTGGGAAGACCAAAATCTTGTCCTGCTTTCTCTTTTAAACTGACGGCACAGAAACTATCTGTGCTTACAGGGTTGGCAGCGCGAGTGTGACTCCCTTGGTTTTGCACACGTCCATAGACCACGGTAACCACTTTCCATCAGGTGGGCCGTGTGCTTGTCTGCCACCTAAGTGGTATAAATTAAAAATTCTAACTCTTCCTCATCTACCTCTATTTGTCCCTATTATTTCTAGTCAGCTCAAAGTAATTCTCTCTATATTTTCCAGATGAAATATTATCCTTTTTCACGCAAAGAATTGTACCATTATTAGCTGACCCGCCCCAGATTCACCGGTTACATATTCCGAAACCTCACATCACCCCTTTACTCCCGTAAAGTTTTAGTCTTCGAATCATGTACGAATATCTGCTGGATTTACTTACATATATGAACACTGCTCCGCTCCCTTAAGTAACGTGATAATATATAGCCTAAAACCTACGTCGATAAACAGAATATTCATTACAAAAAGATTTTACAATTCAATGAGATTGGGGCATCCAAACAAACAAACTCATGTCCATACGATAACGACTGTTCGCATCTCAATCTTTCATTCACTCGCGCAACTTACAAACTGCCTCTAATATACTCATTCCTTATTCAGTTCATTCTTGTCACTAAACATCCATCTTAAACAGCTAACTATAAAGGGACGTTTTTTAACTAAACGAAACTGCTAATGGTTACGTTTTAAAACCTGAATAAACCTTCAATTCAGGTCAGGTCAGAGTTACGACCCCTTCGACAAAGCGTGCCGTTCCGTTCAAGAAATTTTATGAATGTACACTTCACTATACCAGTTAATAACGCAACCTTAAACCCAAAAATAGGTCGCGAGATGCTAGCGAGCAGTTCTAGACTCAATTGATTTTTAGGTCATGGCGGTTATGATAAAAAGGCTACCTTAGGCTCTGTTTTCATTGAAGCTGACTTGAGCGGAGCGGAGACGATACTTATGAAAATTGACCAAGTCTTATATCATTGATAGATTTCTGCGCGTCTCCTCTTTTCACTGTTCACTGTAACCACTCTTAAACCGTATTTCATCAAAGTTAGAAAACTATATAAGTTAGTTTGCATTGTCGCGTTAGCCCAATTTGCGTTTTAGATTATCCTATCAGCAAGTGCCATCGTAAATTACCCTTGAAAGAGTTACAGTACTAATCAGGATCAATTTAGATTTTGCCCAATGTCATTCAGAATTATCTAACAGAAGCGGCTAATAAGAGTGTCCTGAGAATTAAACCCTAAGTTACATGTAGGTATTTTGGATAAGACCTCCGTCCTCCAGGGCCTGGGGTGATATATGGTGCCGCCTGATACCCTATAGTGCGGCCGTTAACATTGGATATAAATGCCCTATGGCATTTAATGTAAATTTAATTACCTGTGAAGAGTGCTGTAACTATTAAAGCACTCTTCACAGGTAATTAAATCTAGCATCTCCGGCAAACCGGAGATAGTCCAAGGTCAGCCGGAGTGCGAGGGAATTACCTTATAGGGCCACTTTATTTTTTTTTATGCAACTTGGTGGCAGACAAGCACACGGCATACCTGAAGGAAAGTGGTTACCGTGACCTATTAACGTATGTAATACCAGGGGAGTCACACCCGTGCTGCCTACATTGTAAGAACAAAGATTTTCTGTGCCATCAGTGCAGAACACAAAATATCTGGACAAGCCTTTGGTCTTCCCACTGACAGCACAAAACCTCTCCAGTGAGCTCTGGCTACCCTACTCACCGCCCTTGAAACTTGAAACCCAAGATGGCGTGTGGTTTTAATCGGTTCGAGTCCCACATAACCACACTGCTGGCTGGCATCGATTTCCAAACGAAAAAAAAGCTATTTTAAATTTTTAATACAATTTATGTTTTTTTTTTAATACAGATAATAAGCGGCGCCTCAGCAGAAGCTCCATGCGCACTGCACTGTCCACCGAATGATCTATGTCACAACGCGACATGCTGCGGGCCCAACCAACAGGTGCGCCTTTTGACTGACGTCATATAGTACTAAATTATATCAAGTATATTATACTGTATACTAACATCAATACCCAGGTTACGGAGAATAAATCACGTCCCTGAACCCTGGTTCTCTATGACCATGTCAGATATAGCAGGCCATTGTTAATAACAAAACTAAAATAATAAAATAAATTAGTATTTAAAATATTATTTATTATTCTGTTCACGGCTATCAGTTTGATATACCGATGTTTTCCGCGAAGAACTGCCGTCTAACCTCAATAAAACATTAGCAATATCGAAGTTATGTAGTTAGAAGTGCTGTATTGCTCAATCAGTATCGTTTTAATTTAATAACTAAATTAAAAAGTCATTTAAATCGATACTAAAATAGAAAATAAGTATTTTAAATATTATTGCTCCTAACTGTAATATAAGCATGCTGTATATGACGTGGTTCTAGCGAATCTATCTATATAAATTCGCTTTAACTTAATTAAGCCTTGTATAAAATATAAATAGTTTCACCCTATTGCACACTTAAATATCACTATTAAACAAAAAATGATAGAAAACGGGTTTCAACATTTATTTACTACATTTTTATATCTTAAAAATGTTCCATGTGTTCCGTATACAGGATGAGTTGACGTTTTAAAATTTGCTCGAAATCTTGCCTCGCGGTAAAACCGACAATTGTATTATATTTAAGTGTATGTTTATAAATGAATGTTATATTTGTCAAGGGTTATGAATGTGACGATGTATTACGAATATGAAATATATCAAAACCTATTATTATGATTTTGATTTTTATTTAAGGAGCGTACCCATACTACGTGACCTATTTTTTCCCCATTCTTACCCGTTCCCTTCTTCCCTAGGCCACCTGTAATTTATACACTGGAAAGTTTTTGTGTTGTCAGTGGGAAGGTCAAAGGCTTGTCCTGCTTTGTCTTCTGCACTGACAGCACAGAAACTATCTGTGCTTACAGGGTCGGAAGCGCGAGTGTGACTCCTCTGGTGTTGCAAACGTCCATAGGCTACGGTAACTACTTTCCATCAGGTGGGTCGTGTCTGCCTTCCAAGTGGTATTAAAAAAATATACCAAATTTGTACCCTAAAAGTTCCCAATATTACATGTGATTAAACTCATCCTGTATGCCTAACAAATCTGAAAGTCTAGATTGCGTTGTAACTCACTGTCTATCATTTTTTAAATGTACACTAAAACATTACCTATCTACCTATTTATTGTCCACGGGTTACGTACCTAAGGGTAGCACTAATGTTCGATACTATTTCGAAGTGTATAAACTCACCCCACACCCTAGTATGGCCTAGATATCAAATCGACTTAGGGATGTAGCGTGCTTATCCGAGCTTACTACGGTTCACTGCGCATACATGGAAACCTCGTTGACATAATCGAAATCTATTTACCGCTTTGACAAGGGAAGACTCGTGTATTTCAAAATCTCTTCCACTTGACACTGAAAGCGATCGTTGAGTTCGAAGAAGCTTCTAATATCTACATGGTAGAATTACAAAGAAAGAAAACATATGATGTAATTTATTTTTATTATCCCCCTCACATTTTAATCAACCACGTGACAAGGCTATAATTAATTTTAGAGATAGAGATATTCTCTTTAATGTTGCTACAACTAAAATAGCATCCACGTAACAGGGAAACCTACTTTGTCCAAGCAGACTGATTGAGTCAAAGCGGTTCTCGACCCATAAGAAATGCGTACCAGACACGGATTTGGAATTATGTATTAAATATATTTTTTAAATGAACAAATCCGTGACATATATATTACAGTGGATACTCGTATAACCATGAGACACCCTTTGTTGTTAGTATACTATTCCTTTGATGTAATGTAAATATTTCTGTAAACGTAGTTAATAGGTTAGATAACGCTAGTTTGTAAAAACGGGGAAGGGTACTGAGAATATGTTAAATTATAATAATCATTACTGTAGATATCAACAACCGTGCATAAATATGTAAAATATTCTACTGCCTCTCGAATCTCGTCGATCAATGAAATCGTAGAGAAAAGTCTCACGTGACTAAAGCCACACATTTCATTTATCGCAGAGATTTCGAGAGACACGAGTCTTTAGTGCTGTCTTGAGGAGACTTACAAGGCAGTACGAAAAGAATATAAATACTTTCGACATCGTATTAGAGTAGTTTAAGAGACTGCACATTTTTTATCATTTTTAGTATTTGTAACACCATAAATAACATCATGTTCATGTACTAGTTTTGCTATCCATATATATAAAGGTTCTTTGTACAAAACATTTATAGCCTTTATTTTATAAATAAACATTAAAATTACATGACTTACCAATATGGTGAACTTTCCCTTTAGTGCCTATTTTTTGACACTAAATTCATCTGGAACTCACTGGAATGAATGTGATTCTTCATTCGATTTTTAACGAGGGACTAATTCCCTCATATAGTTCATTTACCGCAAAATAAAATTGTTATAAAACATACGTATGCAAGTAAACTGAACTACTGATAAATTAATTAAAATAACAACGATTTCAGACTAGCCTTATGCATCTGTTAGTTTGATTTATTTGTTTGACTCCTTAGTTAGTCCAGTGGATTCCAGGACAATCCTAAGTGTAAAATAGATGAATGCTAAAGAGAGAGTCCGTCTCTGCTTTTGTTTCATTTCATAAATAAGGCATAACCTTAAACATTTTTATTCTATTTTTTATTTGTTTATTTCTGCCATACATCACTCATTGCATACACTTCTATAATCCAGTATTTTGAGAAATGGTAACCGAAATTTAATGTTGAAAGCATGATAGCACCATACTCAAATGATTTCATTTCATTTAAAAATTTAATTTCATTAAAATATCTAATGAATTCTATCGCGATTTGTTTGATATTCTATTACAGTCAATAGGAAACTATGGCTGCTGAAAAGCAATTGTAACATCGGGATCAGTGTAAATAACGAAATAACAAATAAGTTACGATATAATTTGATCAGAATAGTTTTATTTCGATGTGTAACATTCGCGTAAACTAATGAACTAATGAAATCCAAGTAAATGTAAAAATTAAATGAACATTTACTTTCTACCTTGCTATCACGATTTCGTTTTACAAATCAGAAAATGAATGACCTGTATCTAGAAATTAGATATGAAACCGTAATAGATATTGTTTTTAGACTTTTTGTTTGTGGGTATAAAACTATACCCTATTTTTTTTCTTAGAGACACTTAGCAGTATCATATGTATTTTTACAGTATATCAGTTTAGAAACGATAAGGGTTCGATAAATCTTTTTCAAGGAGATGGTATCGTTGAAAGTGGACGAATCGAACACAACGGCCCTATCGAAGTCCAGGCCTTTGAAGATTTATCCTGATACCAGATAATGAAAACATTAGATTATTATATTTTATTATTTTATGTATAGATGATATATTTCTATGACAGTTGTTGAAATCATAGTTGTATTATTAATACAGATTTATTAAATTATAAGTGATTTTGTATTAATGCCAAATGTTTGTTAACGAGGCTGTGTTCATTTGTTGTAAAAGATTTATAAGAATAGTAAAATATTTACAATTTATTTGGCTTTGATTTCTGTTTGTGTGTGTTCACCTTAATAACCAGTAGGTCTTCATGATATTGAATGATCAGCATTTCAAAATTTCTTACAATCTTTATGGCTGGATTTCACCAATGTTAAGAACTTTGAGGTAAATTAAACTGTATTTCCACAATTTGCTCAATGATAATAGCAACGTGAGAACTCAGTTAAACGATGTTTCCGCGGTGAAATTCAGCCTGGTAATAAGAAAACATCACTACAATAACTGTTTATATTATTGGTGGCAGAACAAAGCTTATTATAAAAATGTAGGTCGAAGGGTAATGGATATAAAATTAAACTCAAACGTATATAACACAAAACCTCTTTACACATTCACACATTGATCACAAGTATAATACAGTAACTAACACTTTATTATATATCCATTATTATTTATTAGGTAACAAAAAAGCACAAATTCTAATACACATTATATCAAAATGTTCTTTTCGCGTGTATCAATGCACTTCAGGTACGTAATTGACGTAGAGTACTAGCAGTCGCCGCTTTGTGGTTTGATCGATACGAATGCATCGTGCATATTATACTCTCAAGGACTCGTAATTGTCTTGACCTATATCGATTATGAAAATTATATGATCGATGACAATTTACTCAGAAGTTATACGAAGGTAACAAAGAAATTGGAGTTTATTGTTTACAGTAGCATTTAATTAAGTAGCGTTTGCAAAAGTAGTATTGTGGAAATTTATGTACCGTGGAATAAAATGAATATTATGTAAACATAATATTCATTCACCAATTTGCCTGTTCATATATATGAACAGGCAAATTGGTAATATTTTTTTGTAGTTTTCTTTATCTCTATTTAACCATAAAGCAAAAGTGTCTTGTGATTGTGATGATGTACAATATATTGTATACTAAGCTCTTGACTAAGCTATGAAAATGATATTTCGTGCATGGGTCACTTTATAAATATACTATTAATTCTAAGTATATCTACATAAAGTAAACCAGGAACCTTTGGGGCACTTATAGTAATTGAAGATACCTAATCAATTGTATCGTGTACACTTGTAGCAGCTATTAATATGTTTCATTGTAGGTATTTTTCTTAAATTGAGTTATCCTTAGGTAAATCATGTTATTTAAAATTCCTCATAAGTAGTTCGGCAACCAGTATTTTGTCACTGATTATTATGTTAGATAAATAAAAACATGCGTGCACACAAAATGTTTGTTTTCAAAATGTAATATATTAATAAGTAATTGAGTTTGATTGAAAAGTAATTTTTATCGTGTTCATGTTTAGTCAGCGGATAAATTTTACGTTACTATAAATAGAAATGTTTCTGGCAACAAAACTATATAGTCGGTTTATTAAAATTACAGGAAAAAACTTCGCCTTCTCCGACAGTCACGCCGTATTTATGCAGACAGCGGAGTATGGGCTCTAGAACTGAATCAATGTGTTCAAACAACGCCGCCAGCGCACAAGGCCGCGCTACAACGTGGAACTTAGAAGCTTTAGAGTGCGGGTTAGTAGAGTAATGAAGACTAAGGACCAATTTGTTTGTAGTTATTAAAATATCTAAGATATGATGCTCGTTTTTTGTATGAAATGATTATGCTTGTTGGAAATGTGTGACAAAATTTTGATGTTTGTTTAAAACTAGATAATCCGTTATACTTACTTAATTAATAAAGGCCACTTGTATTATTATGATCTGATCTTAAATTTTTAGCATTTTTTTATTAACTTCTTTAAAGGAAATGTTAAATTTCTATGTAGCTCATAGAGTACAATTTTGATCATTGTTATACACTTATTTTGCATGCTCCAGAGGCCAAAATGAAAATAAGTAGTGCCACGGAATATAAAAAAAAGCCTAAAATTTTGGATCCACCAAATAAAGTCTTAAAACCATGCAACGATATATTTATTGGACATATACATTTGAACGAGTAGCCAAAATCTGATTCGCGATTTCTGATCACGTGTCCAGTATTATTTCATTTCAGTTCGATCTAAATTTTCATTTTACATTCCGTGAGTATTACTAACCGTATGATTGAGCTAATTTATATTCATCACATACAGTTTTTTTGTACCATTTGACAGTATTGTAAAAAAATAAAAGTACAATATTTTCGCACTAAATGTTGAGTATCATAAAATTTATATAAAAATCATGTTTCATAATTGTGTATGATTTGAATTGACATGGTCATTCACATTAATAGTGTAATACTCACCCGGGATATTTACGATGTTATTTAAATATTGAGTAACCGATATTTCGGCGCTGTTACAAGCGCCACGCGGTGTACAACCGCCGAACTAGTTGGTTATTAAATCAAAAACGTGTTAAATATCCCGGTTAGTGTTACACTGTTTCATAATTGTATTATAATTTTAATTAAGTAGATATTTATAAAAATGCATGTACCACATTTTGTCAGCACCACATGGCTTTACAACGCAGCTATATCTAAATAGAATTTTGATTCAAATTTGAATTCGAAAATAGAATTTTCTTTTTTTTTTAAATGTTTTTTTTTTTGAAAGATAGGGAGTTTAATAAAAAATATTTTTTTTAGTTCCCTGCTCCCGTCGGCTATGCTGGACGGCCAGCTTCCAGTTTGACAGCCGGCCGGGCCCGACTGCGCTGTCACGGATTAACCTCACTTTCACTAGAAAAAAAACTGTCAAATACTTTGGCTCCGTTGTTAACAACAATCCATGTTGAAAATTATAAATTAAAATTTAGAACGCATTTACTATCATTGATTCGACTTAAATATACGCTATAATTGATATTATTATTTTAATAGAAAAATATTATGCAAGCCAATAAAACAATGCTGAGAAGAAACACTGAGCGGGATTCTGAAAGATAGGTTATTTGTAAAAAATATATCTATTTGCATTGGTCATGGTTCTATGTACAAAGAGTCTTTATCCCAGTTTTAGACTCATTACCTATGCTTAATCTAGCTAGATGGCGCTGTGTAATAGATATCTAGAAATTTTATTTATAATGATTATATTATATAACGGATGTTTAAGTCGTATCAATGATCAAACCGTAAATGCGTCCTTGTAAGAATAGGCTCCGTGGCTTCCACATAATAATGTGTGTCTCTCATAAAACGAGTTGTCGCAGTATATCACCTCATGACTAGCTAAATAAGTAGTTCATTGATTAGCGTAATATCATAAAATTTAATTTAACTTAGCAAGTACTTATTTTAAGCGAATACAAATTTATTAATTGATACTTCAAATTTTGCTACTATTATTAAAATTAATGTATGGATACCAAATATTTCTGTGTGTACTACTAGACTAGCAGTATAAAACAAAAATTCTGTTACATTTCGGAACTGAAGAGAGGGTTACAAGCACGAAGGGATAAATATGGTTATCCTTGAAATATGACATAAATAAACATAAACTGGCGAAATGTGGGTGATAGCACCTCTGCCTACCCCTTCGGGGATATAAGCGAGTTTATGTTATGTTAAAATATGAACTACTTGTCAAATCACTTTACTAATTAAATATTAAACACACTTTTATAACTTGCATGCAAAAATTACGTGCAAATCTTAACAAACACATGTATTATATGTGTTTGTTTAGATTCGCACCGAGAGCCCTCTCTATGACAGCCAGTCTAGTTGTAGGGTGGAATGGTAGGCATTGAACCACAAAAAGTTTGAAGAGCTCTAGCACTGTTGTTATTAGTGTTTAGAAACATCTTTTTTTATCTACACGTAGGTTATTTAATTAAGTAACATAATTTGTTCCAAATTTTGGGTAATATTTAATTATTTCTCAGTTATCGTTCTTTTTAAAAAAAAAGGAAAATGGTTCATTGCGTACAATGTAGGGCACGCAATGAATAGGGGGGGTAGGATGGGTTGAACCGTGTGGTATACAATGAATCACAGATATGGATATGTCGATTGTTTCTTTTAAACAGTATAAATAAAACACGTTTTAAGTTTCAATATTTATTACTTTAAAATAGTAATCAGTCAGCAGGTATATTTTTAATAATATAGGTAATTTTTAGGAACTTTAGTTACTAATCAGTTGTATTAAATCTAAGTATTTATAATAAATGAACATATCTATGAAATTATAAGTAACAAACAAATACCACATCTATTTATTGGTTTTCTAAACCTAATCAGCCTTAATTTTTAAAGTTCACAGAGTATGTTAGGCATCAGTTATTATCACATTGCTCGTCATTGGTAACGATATTTCGATAGAGATCAACAAATAAAAAAAATCTTTGAAAGATATATCAACCTTTTAAATATTAAATAACTCAAAAAAACTATATATAATATATATAAAAAATATATATAGCAACAGTATTTCAGTCATACTTACACAATAATTAATATCTTAAATTTAGTAACGACATATCAACAGGAAACTTGTAAGTAGTTTGGCGCCGTGCCGTACCTTTAATAACGGGAAGGGGTAGAATATACATAATATCCTTTTTATTTACACCTGCTGTGTCAGGTTCCAGAGCCATGTAGAATGTTTGTGTCTCCTTTTGTTTTAATTTTAAATACGATACATAATAATCACAGACATCCTGTAGTTCTTCTAAAATTTGTGCTATGTAGTACACTTTGCTTTTTTTTGTCATAAATGCAACAATTACGTAGTCTTCACAACGGGGTTCCCGTGATAACTTAGGGAAATTGTCGTTTAAAACTACTTCGTCCTCATCGGAATCCACGATAAAGTCTTCACCGCCAGAAGATGAACCGCTAGGCATAAATTCTTCTTCTTCCTCGTCTGACAAAGAAACCGATTTTCCTCTTCTTTTAATGCTATTTGCAAATAGAGCAGTTTTGACTACCCTCGCCTTTTTTGGTCTTTTGTTTTCAATTAAAGCGTTTTTCTCTGGTGTGTCGGTAGCTATCATGCTTTTACCTATTTTTCTCTTCAACCTATTATTGCGAGGACCTGCTTTTAAAGGTGGCCTGAACATTTTTGGAGAAATGAAATTACCTGGAGTGCCTAGGTGTGAGACGTCTGATGAGTGTGTCTCTGATTTTATTTGTTCTCCTGTCGAGGATTTAGTAGGTTCATGTAATATTTTAGAATTGGATGCAATGCTAGTATGTGATGATTCTCGTCGTGGCTTATTATCAATAGATGTTTGTGAGGGTTTCTGGACATATGAAGTAGATGGTACTGGCTCGCTATAGAGACATTCATCAATAATATGATCTAATTCTGCATCAGTTTCATCATCGTCACAATGAAAACCAGGAGTTAGTATAGAAGGTGAATCACAACGTTGATTAGCATCAGGTTCTCGGCAATCTACTACAACATCTGTTACATTTTCTGGTGCTGGTCTATTAGTGACGTCGCTGGGTGCGAAATCTATGTCTGTAAATATATTGTCGTCAAAGGGGAATATTCCACATTTCTTAAAAGCTTGCGTAATATTTGTCGGAGTCATAGCCCTCATATACGCTATACCTACGCACTCGGCTACATTATAAATGGTTAAAGTTTTACCTGGGTTACGAAGTAACCATGAGTCTATTGCTGCATAATAATATGTTTTGAAAGGACCATTTAGTCCAACATCCAAGGGTTGCATCCTGGCTGTGGTATGAGGATGAAGTGTAAGTATAGTCACACCCGAGGCTTTTGCCAGATCTAGAGCCTCTATGGAAAGATGGCTTTCATGGTTATCGAGAATAAGTAAAGCGGGATTATCTTCTTACCTTACACACATTACTTCCTTTAGCTGCTAAAACTTTTTGAGGTCGTTGCACTGTGGTGGTAGATGTTTCATCGAGATTATATATACGACTTCCATTAGCAAAGCTTGCATTGCGACTTGAAACTTGTTTAAGATTATCGAAAAATTTTTGTACGTTGTGCTTATTAAACGAAGTAGCTCTAGCCATACTACAGGCCTCAGGTTTTTTAATTGATAATTGAGGATGTCTTGCCCTGAACCCTCTCATCCAATCTCGTCCTGCCATTTCATACTGCTGCCATGAAGGTGGCATATTGATTTTGTTAATTACTGCCATTTGGTAAGCAATCCTGCGACAGTCTTTAGATGTTAATCCGTAAAATCTAATTGCACAATCCAATACGTATTCCTTCAGACTCTCTTCTTGCTCGTCAGTAAAAATTTTACTGGCGTTGTAATGAGGTTCTAAACTACAAGACGGATCTTGTAAGTATTTTATTACGTATCTTCGTAATGTAGGATAGGGACATCTTTTGCTGCTTTCCGGATACTTAACCCGGCTAAGTGCAGTTGTATGCCTTTTTGCATGTCTTCTGGCGGAATTGCTCCTTTTTTACGGGCTTCTCTTCCCACTGTGTTTCGCCCCATGCTGAAATAAAAAAGGAACCTTTTCAGAACGCTTTATAGAGTATTTATTTAAGTACCTACATAAATTACACACGTACTACAACACACATTGGTACTTACCTACTTATTATTACTTAAAAATAATGTTAAATAGGTAGTACACAATGAACATAAATGTGGTACACAATGAACATAAATGTGGTACACATTGAACCACGGTTCATTGTGTACCGAGATTAAATGGTTAACTGTGTACCACTCCTAGTTTCGAAAACCTTAGCTAATATTGTAGGCATTCAGTGACTCCAAGCTATTTAAAAAATATACTCAAAAAAGCACAAAAACCCACAACATACACAGAATGCACTCATAGTAAAGTAAGAGCAATAATAATAAAAGTAAAAAATAACAAAACTCACGTGTTTTTCGCCGTTTTCACACACAAAAACACATCAACGCGACGTACGCGCGTGCTTATGACGGCAACAGGCCGGCGACTGGAGTAAGCCGCACCAACATGGGGAACGAGTCCTGACACGTTGAATGCACAAAGCGCCAACGTCGCATTCGTTTGTTACCTATACTGGTTCATACGGTACCCGCGGTTCATTGCCTACCAGCCTACCCTATACATAGAGGTCTTTGAAGGATAAAAAATTGTTGATGAGTGAATAGTTAAGAATTGAAATCATGAAGTTAGAAATTTATGAAGAAGTGTTATCAAATAGGAAAAATAAACTCTCACAATGTTGAACTGATTAGCATCTATAGAGAAAATACGTTAAAATGATATATATTCGTTTGACATTAGACAAATTAAGGTTTGACAAACTGTTGAATCGTTCAATGCCGCCGATTCTGGTGTAAACATGTTTTAACCAGCTTTAATATCATAGTTGTGTTTTGATTACTGAAAACCAAAGTGCAAGAACTGCAGATGTACGTGTGCATTTAAAATACGTTACGGTATTTCATAGAGTTTTCAAGGTTTCGAAACTGTCTGTTTCCGAGCACAAAAAGTCTTTTAAGGCAACCAAGGTTTTTGTATGAGCTAAAGTTTTATAAACTTTACGGCGGTGTAAAAATATCTTCAAACCTCCGTACAGTTCGGATATCCGGACTCTTCCGCCGTCCACGGGTAGGGTTGCCAGATCAACTTTTTACAATCGTATCCAAATTTTGATTGGTTAATCCAAACGCAGTAACTCAATAATAAATACACAAAAATATATAAATAACAACGAATGTTTCAGGGCAACATGTTCTGCTGAATATAAATGTGTTAGATTTTTTATTTTTGGGCTTGGCTGGCCCTATCCGTGATGTTTGACTTTTCACATGCGCTGCATTTTTTATATTCTTGCGAACTTCCAGGCTATGGTCAACCGCCAAATACCTATTATAAAAGAAAGGTAAGAGGTTAGTTTTAATTTGCTGTTAACAGACTATATTATTGTAAAATTCTGATGAATTTGAATCTACATCAATATAATTAAATTATGATTTGACAAGACAAAACATAGTTTTCCTTTCATATTTTTTTTTGTTTTAGATAAAATGTATTTTTTACCATGCACTCGCTATAACTGCTACCGCAATATAGGCTATCAAGAGGCCATATCCATATTTTTTTACATTTTGAATTTTATGTACTGGATTTTCTCCCGTTCCCGGTCAGTCATTTGAAGGCAGAGAAGGAGTTTCGCTTATGTGTAAATCACAGACACTTTCGTACATGAGTGTATTTTATCTCCGTAGCTACACTTGTTTGACAAGTGGCTGGAGATATAAAAGAGTAATCCTATACAACAGTTTTAAGACAATTTTACAACCAAATATCACACTTCTGTGGATAAGAATGTGTCATTTCACTTTAGTGAAAGATTAGGTGTACAGTTTTTATTCGACCTTAGACCTGCTTAATCTATATACCTACATGCATGTATCGTTTCTTTCGATAAAAACCTTTGAAATGTAATTAAAAAAAAAGCAATTAACACAAAATATTATTTTATAAGAAACCAATTTTACAATTTTTTATTACGTCACTATCTACGATTAGAAAAATTTTGGAGCCCATAACCTATCCACGCGTATACCGTGGTAGTCCAGTGGTGTGGGTAATGGACTGCTGAGACGAGGTCTCGGACTCGATCCCAGGTTTTACCATGGCACACACCAATGTTTTTTCGAACTCGTATGTGTGTATTTTTCGCAGGTTTATAAGTGCCCGGTTAATTGCAATAGGCTCGCCATCCATTACATTGGGACCTAAACATAAACTGGCGAAATATGGGTACTACCGGCAGTGAGGGCACCTCTGCCTACCCCTTTGGGGATATAGGCGTGAGTTTATATTATGTTATAATTCGTGATAATAATGTTATTACTTTTCAGGCAAAAATGGGGTCAATCACCTAACACATTTCTAAGAAATTGGTGCAATAAATAGATACTTACACAGTCATTAAAATAATCTTATCTACGTAGTTGCATCATGTTTATATGTATAGGTGCTAGGTGCTTATATCTAGTATAGTATTTATTATATCTAGTATATTTCTGTATGAAAGTACTTAGTACCTACCTACTCGGTAAGACCCATCATGGGGGAGTGGCTAGAGAGGCCACACGGCAGCCTCTCGTACCGTCTGACGCAGATGATCACCGAGCACGGATGCTTCGGAAAGTATCTGCGTCGGATGCAGAAAGAGCCAACGTCCGAGTGCCATCACTGCGACGCGAGCGAGGACTCAGGTCCGCACACGCTCACCGAGTGTCCGGCGTGGGAGACGCCGAGGCGGGAGCTTGTGGCGGCCCTGGGAGTGAGGATTCTCACGCTCTCCACCGCACCGAGCGGCGATGGTTCGCTGCGCGGATGCGTGGGCGGCCGGCGCCTCCTTCTGCGAGCAAGTAATGCTCGTGAAGGAGGAGGCGGGGCGGGAGCGGCAGCGGGAGCGACGAAGGATCGCTAGACAAGCTGCCCGCGCACGAAGGCAACTCGGGCGTCGGAGGTCGATGAACGACCTCCGCCCCCCATGAGCGCCGGCCTGGGGGTGACAGGTGAAGCCGCCTGTCACCCTTGCAGAAGCAGGCCGCGGCGGCGGCGCGCGTGGCGCGCCTCCCCGTTTCCGGGGACGAGTTGGGGACTCTGTGGTCCCCACACCCGAGAAGAGGGCCAGATCGTGAGAGATGGCCCTGGGTCGGCCGGGGTGCGAGGGATATGCCTGTCAACCTCACCTTCGGCAACCGAAACGACCCACAGGCGGCGTGCGTTTTAGTCGGTTCGAGTCCGACATAACCTCCTCCACCGGCTCCGGTGGGGAGGTATCCGTGGGGATTTTGCGCACGTAAAAAAAAAAAAAAAAAAAAAAAAAAAAAGTACCTACCTACTTCTATGAAGTGATCACTTTAATTCATTTGTTGTAGCTACCATATATAGTTAATTATATAATATTATATTATATATATATATTGTTAATATACCATATATAGTTCTATATGTAGTAAGATATTCATAAATTAGATACAATAAAACTAAAATAATAGCTATTGTATCTACATACATATAATCACGCCTTTATCCCCGAAGGGTTGCAGAGATGAATTAACACCTACATTTTCACCAAATTATTGTTTTCGGTTCTAGTTAATAGGGGGTGCGTCTATAGCCGTCTTCCGGGCACTATTGTTGGCTCAAGCCTTATATCTGTGCCTAAGTCTGGGCTGTATATATTTGTCTTATGTTGAACAGCGCTATCCCTTAGTCGCCTTGTACGACACCGCATGGGAAGAGATGGCCTAGTAAGTTTCATTCCTCGTCGTTTCTTGATGATTGTAATAACAGCTTCAATTGATAAAACAATTGATTTATATCTCATATTGATCAAATATCTTTGAAATCACCTAAACCGTTAAAACAAATAGGTTTTTACAGAGTCAGCAACACGGTTGTGACTCCTCTCATGTTGCACACGCCCATATGCCACGGTAACCACTTTGTGTGCTTATCTGCCACCAGAAGTGGTATAAAAAAAAAGGTTTTACAAATAAAACGAAGTTTATTCGATTCCATACTAATTTATTAATAAGTTCTGCCCTTTTAAAATTAGAATTACTTAGTGCCGACGTGCATAGTTTGTGCAGACATATCTAACATACTTAATCTAGATACTTTATACGTTTAGTTATATATCTATTTATGAGTACTACATAGATTAGTTTATAATGAAATTTAATTCACAGCTCTCTAAGTATTTTCCATGTGCTGTAATACGTAACCAATGAATAGTCAAATTAAAAGACCAACCACGTTTCACAGCTGGTACCCATTAAGTTCTGTGTATGAGTTAACTCAGACCAGGTTAAGACTCCAGCAATTTTAAGTGTCAATTACTTAAATAGTATGTAATAGTTCTTCACCAATTGAAGAGAGTATTGCTCAGGACATATGGACCTAAAATCTGCTCTATACGAACAGTAAACGTTTCTTGAGTAGATTTTGAGAATAGTACGTGGTGTTACTGCGGTCGACGAGTCAAATTCACAAACAAACACAGATCAAAAATCAATCCCCGCCCGCCAGGGCTTCCTTTGTCTTGCGATTTTGGTCCAAGACATATCCGGAGGTATACCTACCTACCAGTTAAAAAGTAACTATAAATAATCAGATCTGAAGTAACGGTAGGTAACAGATAAGATTTGCATCAATGGCATTAGACTGGCAACACAAGTAGGTGTGTATACGCGGGACTGGGAGAGACGGGTGGAACAGCATGTTACCCTAGCAGAAGCAGGCCGTGGCGGCAGCGCGAGTTGTGCGCCTCCCCATGCCCGGGGATTGGATGAGAACTCCGTGGTCCTCACACTCGAAGAGGACCAGCTTGAATGAGATGACTCTGGATCGGCCGGGGTGTGAGGGATATGCCTCCGAAAATCTTGCCTCCGGCAACTTACGAGACAGCGGCGTGCGTTTTAGTCAGTTCGATTGCGACATAACCTCTCCCACTGGCTCTGGTTTAACCGGAGGAATATTTCGCACCATAAAAAAAAGTAGGTGTGTGAATATACGTATCACCTTAGTTAGTTGTCATTTTCAAAATCCTTTTTTTAATAGATCCTATTTCACCGATCTGTACAGAAACGATGAGGGCGCCCGAACAGGTATTAGCCTTTTGCCGTCGGTCCCTGATTCGATCACGTAATACTCTCTGCCATTTATTATTTTCGTTCGGGATGTTTCATACCTCATTTTTGAATTTTTCCCGAACAGTGATTCGTAAGGCGGTGGTCTCGTATCGTCGTAGTGCCGAGAGCTCTGCTTGAATGATTTTGACATCTTGTCTTTCTTAAACTTGTGTATCTTGACGGAAATGTAACGTTTGAATATTATCTGAAACATTGAGGATAGGTTTTATTATTTTGATCGACTGTGAAGTTGCGACGGAGTGACAGCAAGTAAAACTTCTACGCATGGCGGCCCAGATCTTCTTCCAGGCTAGAAATCACAGAATGGATAATATGGTATCGCAGTCTGGAAACAGTGTTCAGATAAGGGCAATGGGTAGGTAGTTAAAGTCGACCACTCTTCAACTAACCGTTATAATAAAGCTACATACCATATAGCTACCTATTAATTAATAGGGCAATAATAATGATATACTATAGCTTTGGTAGCGTCGGTGGCTTAAGAGGGCCAGATCGTTAGAGATGGCCCTGGGTCGGCCGGGGAGCGAGGGATATGCCTGTCAACCTCACCTTCGGCAACCAAAACGACCCACAGGCGGTGTGCGTTTTAGTCGGTTCTAGTCCGACATAACCTCCTCCACCGGCTCCGGTGGGGAGGTATCCGTGGGGATTTTGAGCACGTAAAAAAAAAAAGTGTTTAAGGTGTTGGCCTTACGTTCTATTAACCACATTTTACAGGAGGTAGGACACTACTGGGCAGTATTTATTTTATTTATTTACACTTTGTTGTACACATTTATACAAAAAGATGAGATGTAATGTACAAAGGCGAGCTTAATTCAAACTTCAAAGATCTCTCACAGAAAACCCAAGCACAGAGGAATTGCAAAACGAGAGGCAATACCTCCGCCCTACAAAGAATACCGCGGCTTAAATAACCTCGTGTTGAATTCCCGGCGGTGAGTAGGGTAGCTAGAGCTCACTGCAGAGTTTTTGTGATGTCAGTGGGAAGACCAAAGGCTTGTACTCCTTTGTCTTCTACACTGAAGGCACAGAAACTCTCTATGCTTACAGAGTCGACAGCGCGAGTGTTGCACGCGCCCATATGCCACCTTAACTATTTTCCATTAGGTGGGCCGTGTGCTTGTCTGCCAACTAAGTGGTATAAGTCTTTTTTTAATCTGATTTGATCTTCCGGACTCAAGTCCATCAACCTCACGTGCTGAACCTAAGCCTAGCCTAAACCTGCCGATCAACGGACAAGGATCGTGCTTTCTTCTAGGAGTGAGGTGAGACAGCAGTTGCACCCGTAAAACCTGAGGCGTAAAAGAGTAGAGCCTGGGCTCTGAAGTTTAGAATATAAAAGAGAGAACCATTGGAAAGATGGTGATACTTATATGGTGTAAGCAAAATATAAAATACGCAGCAGATAGGTAGAAAAACTAACTAGCATCGGTAGCTTAGTTGTTAAGGGATCGCTTTACGATCGAGAGGTCTCGGGTTCGATTCCTGGCCATACACTACTGACGTGAACCCACTCCTAACACGAGCAATTTGATTTAGCCTTCCAGGTTAGAGGGAAAAATAGTAATTTCAGTTACTAATATTCTTTACAAAGAATAAAAACTCAGCAAAGCTTACTTCCGAGGCGAAAACTGCTACAGCCACTCCAGATCCTACTCCCATAACTATGTACGTCATTATGAGGTCACTGTTCCGGAGCTTGCGGTCTTTGGACTGCAAATCCAGAGGACAAATCTTCGTGCTCGGTAAGTCCCTCTGTTTGAGAAAGGTCAGTATGCCAGACTGGAATATTTTCGTTAACCTATAAGAAAAGAAAAACAATTAGTCATTAATTCATATTCTCGGAATGTCTTAGCCTCTAGAGGTATGTAGGTATTTAGTGCTTAGTGCCTAGGTATATCTTACAGTCTTATTACCATACTTATCTCAAACTCAAAAGGTGTAGGTATATTTTATAAAGTACATTGAAATGGCACTTACAAAACGTTTACTAAAAAGAAATAAAATTATTTCTGATTTTTAAATGACCTTGATCTATCGAGGAGGTAGATCTCTCGTTTAGACCCAAACAAAGCAGAGTCATTTTGAAGAGGTATTATTTGTAGGGGACTCTATGGTATTCCCGTCCCAATTGAGCAGTCCTACTGGGGAAGTGCCTCCGCCCTACAGAATAACACTGCTATAATAACCTCGTGTTGTGTTCCCGGCGGTGAGTAGAGTAGCCAGAGCTCACTGGAGAGTTTTTGTCTGTCAGAGGGAAGACTAAAAGCTTGCCCTGATTGTGTCTTCTGTACCTACTGACTGCACAGAAATTCTCCGTTCCTACAGGGTCGGTAGCTCGGGTGTGACTCCTCTGGTGTTGCACTCGTTCATAGGTCACGGTAACCCCTTTCCAGCAGGTGGGCCGTATGTTTGTCTGCCACCTAAGTGGCATATAAAAGAGTCTAGAATGCGGTTATACTTACATACTTAGCGATATATAGGTACCTACTTATACATAGGAATAACCAGATCAACACAACCATCATTATGGATACAACCAAGTATTATCACCGAGCGGGAATCGAACCTGCCACCTCCGATGCTCAAAAGAATAGAAGTAAATAATAGACATACGTAGGATCAAACAAAGCCTTCAGAGGACTCCCCATCGGATACGCAAACGATCTTTGCTTCTTCATAAACGCATTAGGAGCAATGACGTATGTACATCGATCGCTTTCTTCAACATCCTTCTTCGATGTATAATCCTTGTACATGAGGTGGTCCACAACAGTCGACTCCTTCACCAACACGGCTCCATCCTTGACTAGGCCTAGAAACTCCTCGTCGCTTGCTACCGAGTGAAAAGTTGCTCGGCGTTTTATGACCATGGGATTTAGGTAATATAGTTCTTCGCCGTCCTAGTGAAAAAGAAAACGTTAGTACATATCTATGTCAACAGTGTGTATGTGTGTCAACAGTGAAGAACAATTAGGTATAAGATGTCAAATTCACTGTGCGGCCGTCTCTGAAAACCAGCGCTGTCCGCCAGCACTACAACGCGGACAGCATTAAGCTGAGAGGCGGCTATTATTCAACTTGATTTGTGTCACTTGTTGCTGAACTATCTATATTTATGTATAAGCTAGGTTGAGGAAAAATATTTTCTTTCTTTCTTTCTTTTAAGCTGTTGGTACCGGTTCGTGTCATACGAATATGATAGTACATATTACAGTTAGTTGGAGGGAGCCCTAAAAAGCCCAACAAGTCGTACTACAGAATTTCAAAATTGCTAACTGGTTGTGGCAGTCGCTTTAAGGATAATATCGAAGTTCAGCCACATCACAGTTAGACCTGAACTGAGTTGGGTACAGGTTCAGAGAATGCTGATGAAACACGTGTGAATTTAATTAAATAGTTTAGAACAACTGCAGTAATTTCTTCGGGGCTCAGACCAACCTCATCTACAAACCGATAACGTAGGTACATGTGCATCTGTCGAGGAAATGTTGAAGGCTTTCCGATCGATGCTGGTCCAAAAGCGGTCTAAACCACCCTCGTCTTGAACTGACTAAAACCGCACGCCATTTTGGGTCAAGGCTGAGATTACCTATGGTATATCCCTTACGCCATGACTGACCCAGGATGGCCCTTACGAGATACCGAGAGGAAAACCTCTGGAGGTATTGGTGAGGCCCATCCTACCTACAGTATCTAGGTAAAGAAATAACATTTGACCACCACTGAATAAACTTCTATATAATAAAGCCACGTGGTTTCCGGCAGAGTAGAATTTGGGTCACTCTATCTCTTCCCATGCGGTGTCGTACAAGGCGACTAAGGGATAGGGCTGTTGGTACTTAGGCTTACGAACGCTGTGCATATCTATACTTGGATTATGTAGTAGACATAAGTCCACAAAACCTGTTATTTAAGTTTGAAATGTAATATACATAATCTGTTGATGTTCCTGATAAAATAAATAAACAAATAAATATGAGATAGATATTAGTATTACTAAAGATGAGACAACTTGAGTCTACAACTTGCCCCATCTAACTTAAATTACACTTAACTCGAATTAGCTTGATTTGGATTTTTCCTAACTCGAGTTCGGTTTTAGGTTCATGATATAACCGAGAAAAAAACATTACCCTCGCTGGTGCAGTCGGGTAAAAAGTAATTTGTAACAAATCATTTACTCAAACTCTTTCTGCTAACTCGAATTCAATTCGAGTTACCTAAATTTTAATTCGAGTTAATCTGAGTCGTAGGTACTTTTCCGAGTTAACCCATCACTAATATATACAGCTCAGACTCAGGCACAGATACACGACTCGAGTCAACAATAATGCCCAGTAGACGGCAATAGGCTCATCTCCTGGCAGAAGCGGGCCGCGGCGGCGGCGCGTCTGGCGCGCCTCCCCGTTTTCCGGGAACGAGTTGGGGACTCTGTAGTCCCCACACACCCGAGGAGAGGGCCAGATCGTGAGAAATGGCCCTGGGTCGGCCGGGGTGCGAGGGATATGCCTGTCAACCTCACCTTCGGCAAGCAAAACGACCCACAGGCGGCGTGCGTTTTAGTCGGTTCGAGTCCGACATAACCTCTCCCACCGGCTCCGGTGGGGAGGTATCCGTGGGGATATTGCGCACGTAAAAAAAAAATAGGCTCACCTCCTACTACGTGGGACCAAATACAATGATTGGTGAAACGTGGGTATTAATTCACCTCTGCCTAACCTTCCGTGATTATATATATACATACATATGCATATATAATATAAAATATGTATGTATGTTAATAAACTTACAGTTTTCACAGAATATTCTACTGAACTGCCAGCGGCAGATATCCAGCGATAGTTCTTGCTGTACAAGTCCTGGGGGTACTCGATGGCCAGGGTGAACTTCGACAGTGTGAGGAAGGCAGTCAAGTTAGCCGTGTAAAAAGCTGATAGCAGAATCATAAATAGCCACCAAGTTACGAAGAGCACTCGGGTCGTGTCTAAAAAGATAAATGTTGGGTATCGTTATAAGATCTAGAGTTTGGCGATATAAAATTAAGCGTGAAGAGAAATTTGTTCTTTTAAAAAAATAACATTAGTAATTTTGGTGTAATACTCTAAGCTACCGGGCCCTTGGTTCTGCAAAATTTATATCATAACAAAAGCACTGTTATACCAGTGACACTGCAAAAAATGACATTAATTATGTACATCTATCACTTTTCATTAACTCTACAAGATGCCATTTAATTTTAGACGGTATCGGCATAACTGTGAAATCTAAAATGAAATGGCATTATTGCCAGTGTCAGTGGTATGACATAAAATTAGCAGAATCCCTGGAACTATCGGAATCAATTAATGATGTTGCAATCAATCGTGCGAATATCGGTAGATGGCTCACACCGTCGCCGTAAGACGGATATATGTATTGAAGAATTATATGCACAGTACCAGTAGAGATCATGGGGAGGAATTTTTCGATGCCTAAAATTACAGTCTCCCTCTTTTTCTCTATCAAATTTTTGTATATATTGTATAGTTAGCATAGTTTTATATAAATTTGTAAATAATTGTATATTATAATAGCATATTTTATGTACCTAAACTGAATAAATCATAACTCCTTGAAGAATTTGGATGGTTTCAGGCGAAAGTTCGGTGGCTTAGTAGTCAGATCGTTCTCGCCTGGACCGTTTAATTTTTTTATCTATACCGATTTTGAATAGTTAGCATATTAAATGTTTATAAATTCATTATAAAAATAAATTCTAAAATTTAATGCCCTTTCTTGCAGTGTCTGTGTTATGACAGAGGTTTTGCTTTAGTACTTAGAAACGAAAGCCTGGCCACGTAGATCTTAGTGGAGCCTCATAGACACCCTTACAATCTCAACTAACATTACCTAAGGTACCTAATCTTATATATAAAATTCTCGTGTCACGAAATTGAACTCCTCCGAAACGGCTTGACCGATTCTCATGAAATTTTGTGAGCATATTGGGCAGGTCTGAGAATCGGACAACATCTATTTTTCATCCCCCTAAATGTTAAGGGTTGTCCACCCTTAACATTATATGGCAAAACGACGTTTGCCGGGACAGCTAGTCTTATATATAAAATTCTCGTGTCGCGGTGTTTGTGGTAAAACTCCTCCGAAACGGCTTGACCGATTCTCATGAAATTTTGTGAGCATATTGAGTAGGTCTGAGAATCGGACAACATCTATTTTTCATCCCCCTAAATGTTAAGGGTTGTCCACCCTTAACATTATATGGCAAAACGACGTTTGCCGGGACAGCTAGTCTTATATATAAAATTCTCGTGTCGCGGTGTTTGTGGTAAAACTCCTCCGAAACGGCTTGACCGATTCTCATGAAATTTTGTGAGCATATTGGGCAGGTCTGAGAATCGGACAACATCTATTTTTCATCCCCCTAAATGATAAGGGTTGTCCACCCTTAACATTATATGGCAAAACAACGTTTGCCGGGTCAGCTAGTTTTATCATAAAATATTAAGATAAGATAATCTTTATTGTACACCAACACATTACAGTACATGTACGGACAACATTATGAAAAATGTACAAATGGCGGCCTTATCGCTACAAGCGATCTCTTCCAGGTAACCTTCACATTAAAGTAAAAATATTTATATGAAAACCATTAAAGCAGGAGACATAATATTATGAAATGGTGGTCGTCGAAATAATTTACGTATTGTAAATTATATTAATCAATTACGTAGAAGTGATTTGGGCCTGCGACATTAGTGTTGATGGTGTGATATTAAACAAATATTTACACAATAAGCAACCATAATATTGTAGTACAGACTAAAATCAAATTGTGTTCGTATGTAGGTATTATATAGGTATTGGTTGTGCCACGATCAATGCTAACATTACCGATCGTATCGCGGTTAATGGTTTATACAATCTATCACTTTTTGTCACACCCTCCGAACCATTTTCTGTAGAAATGACAAATTAAAAAGGGTTTTTGATAGATTATCAAAGGATTTTTGACTATAATTACAGTTATTATACTGTATATAAGAAAATTTGGAAACTTTCAGCGAAATAAGATATAGTTAGTTGCATATATCTTGATCAAAGTTATCGATGTCCTCCTGATCCTCGATTATACTAAAGCAAAACCAGTGTCATACCACCATGTCCGAACCAGGACAAACGATTTGTTTGATATCTTGATCAATGTGACATCACAAAATGAACTCTATGCGATTTTTAGTGTCTTTTGAGGATGGTACGAGGTGCTACGGCAGCGGAGGAGCGTATATCCACCAATTTTTATACAATCTATTCAATCAACTAGCTCATCCCAGTCCACTACTGGACCAGACCTCTCCCAATGTTGGGAGGGTTTGGCCCACTGTTTTCACGCTGGCCAGACGAGTTAGTACAGAGTTTTATTTCGAGTTTTCCTTCTCTCACAGTGATATCTTCTGCGTATGTTTCCGTTAGTCGCCTCTTACGACACTCTACGGATGAGATGGAGTAGTGATACTTTTATTCTTTCTCCGTCACCACACGGATATTATACATAAATACAGTCATGCCTTTTTCCGAGTGGGGTAGGCAGAGACTACAGTTTTCCACTAGCCACGATCCTGGCATACACCTTTCACTTCTTCTAATTTCATAATTGTTTTCATACATTCTCGCCGGTTTCGGGTAGGTACTCTTGACATGTCCTTTCTTTAAAATGCCTTCGCTCCGATTGGCATACGTCTACTTTGACCCCTACCGGATTGTCCATTCACCCTCGCTTCATAAATTTGTTTCGTCAGTTTTCTTTCGTTCATCTCCACATGTCCATCATACTCAACGGATCATATCAAACCAATACGTACGCGTCAGGGCTTCGTTATTATAGCGACTTTTGGTTAAAATATTTGGCCAATTACCGATAACTTCCTAAACCCTGACCAACAGTGGCCAATGTGTAGTTAAGTGTCACCCTAGCAGAAATGGCTAGCCCCAACCGTCTCCCCAGGTCCCCAGGCTCATGGAGGTTTATTCCTTTTCTTTACCTTTGGGCAAAATTGACATTCAAAGAACTTATACTTACTAGCTTCGGGAGACAAACTGGTGCCTTGTTTAAGAAAAGCGCTGTAAACGAACCAAAAACTTGGGTTTAGAGGTAGAACTCCTTCGTCATCTGCAATTATCTTGTTTCGTATCCGCGTGAAGAACGTGATGCAAGGACCAAATGTTACAACAGCAGCTAGCACTAGATACCTATAATATTAAATATTATTTAATGTGCATACTCTAGCACAATATCTATAAATAAAGGGGCTCCAACTACATCTGAAAGTCAATTCTAATTGAACCCAAAAGATCCGCCCGCTTGGAATCCTGCAACCCATAATTACACACTTAAATATTCGCGACTATAAATATCCGAAGGAGTAGGCAGATGCGTATTATCAATCGCCTTTTGCCATTTATTTTTGGTCACAGGCAGGTATTAGGGGGCTTATTGCCGTGAAGCGGTTACTTTTACATTGGCTGTATGTTTGACGTACTGACGGATAGAGAATCTATTAGACGTTTAAAAAGTAGTCAGGAATAAAAGACTATGTTCTATCGTAGTACCTACCTATCCTACCTATCCTTTTATCGAATTTCAGTCTTATACGTAGTCGTATTCCGTAAATTTTAGAATAATGTTAAATATTAGAACCGATATTACTAATATTCCCTCAAACCCCTCCAACTAAGCTAATTGGCTTGTGCTAGGAGTGGGTTCACGTCAGTAATGTAACGGCCAGGATTCTAACCCGGAACGTATGAACGTAATTGAGTAACAAACAACCAAACATCTAAACTTCTTAACAAACTTTCACATTGCCTCAGGAGGTAGGACACGACGGTATTTCTGTCCAATTGAGCAGTCCGACTGGGGAGTACCTCCCTACAAAATACCCCGGCCATAATAACCTCGTGTTGTGTTTTCAGCGGTGAGTAGAGTAGCCAGAGCTCACTGGAGAGTTTTTGTGCTGTCAGTGGGAGTACGAAAAGCTTGTCCTGCTTTGTCTCTTACACTGACGGCACAAAAACTCTGAGCTTACAGGGTTGGCAGCGCGACTCCTTTGGTGTTGCACACTTTCGTAGGCCATTGTTACCACTTTCCATCACGTGGACCATGTGCTTGTCTGCCACCCAAATGGTATAAAAAAACATTACGATATACGAAGGATATGATCACATAATGTCGCTTGTTATAATTTACAACTGTTAAACAAACAAGAGTTAACAATCATCTCTTCTGAAAAAAACGAGAGAACACTCACCAAACAAGGTCGTTGAAAGGTGCCAGCAAACCAGAACCTGCAGCAGATTCTTTAGGTCTCTTCAACATCATGACCCACACGCCCTCATCGAGGTCGATGGAGAATGATACCTTTTTCCTGTATGCCAGCAATGATGGGAGAAACGCAGCGACCATGTCAATCTTCTGTTATGGTGATAAGTATTTTGTTTAGTCAATTATAGTCTCGGCACATAATTCGGAATCGGAATTAAGTAATCTACGATTGGCGAATTCGCTCTTTCGTCGCCGTCGTAGCACCCTGTGATGTCCTCAAAAGACACCCAAAAAATGCGTACTTTATTTTTATTTTTTCATATATGATACGTCAATTAGATTTCTGCTCGCTTGAAGGCAATGTCTCACAAAAGAGCGTCACCATTACATACATATACCATGTTACAATGGTGACACTCAGCTTGACGGCCTCACTATATACTTTTTCACGCCCCGCGTAAAGGACCCGGGACTGTAGGAAGAAGAAAACACGTGGGCTGGTAATGAATTCCAGGCCTTAATGGTGCATGCAACAAAGGAAAGAGTCTCCGAACCGATTGGTTCTTGAACGGATATTCTGCACCGTATGCTAAGCCTTTCACGTGTTGTCCTGTGTAGGAAAGGAGAGGGTGGGAATAATTGGAAGAGCTGATCAGAACATTCATTATGGCTTATAAAAAAATCATTTTGTGATGTCACTACAATCAAGATGTCGGTAAGCTACCTAATTTTTTTTCTTTTCCAGATTCAGCTCTTGCAAAACTTATGCTGTAAATTTTTAAGGTTCCTAAACCTTTTTCTAGTCCGGGAATCCCCACGGATGGATTGACCGGTCGGTAGGGTGGCTATCTGACTAGAACCGACTAAAACCGCACACTGTCACCTACTGGGGTGTAATATGGTCCAGTTAAGCAGTTCCCTTACACCTAGGCTGATCACGGGCCACCTCAGGTTTCAAGACGGCCGCCTCGGGAATGTGAGAAACCCTAGTATTGATATTTTTTTTGTTTCATACACCTTATTTCATCATCATATAAGCGTTATTCCTGGTTGCATCCGTGACTTTCACCTCGGAGTGAGGTCCGCTTACTCTTTCTCCTTCATTTCTGTGTGGCCTTCCAACTCCGAGAGGAAAGCCTGTGCCAGAGCCTCAACTGTCAATCAGCAAATGAGGTTGGCTTGGCCCCGTAGGTCTTGGTCGGACCCCATGCAGTCTATTGACTACTTATTTATTAGAATTTTAATAAATAATTTACACTAATTTTTTTTGTAACATGCGCAACATCCCCACGGATACCCCCACCGGGGCCGGTAGGGGAGGTTATGTCGGACTCGAACCCACTAAAACGCACGCCGACTGTGTGAGTCGCAGGTTGCCGGAGGTGAGATAATCTGAGATAAATTCCTCGCACCCCGGCCAGCCCAGGACCGTGTCTAATGGGCCATCCACGGACCATGGAGTCCCCATCTCATTTCCGGGTATGGGAATTACACTACTTACACTACTATTGAGTAATCCTATCAACGACTCTTCCGGTTTCATTCCTCCAAACTCGTAGTTCCTTTTAGGCTCAACAATTTCATATGTGAAGTTAAACTTCTCGCTCAATATGTCCATAATAATGAAAGCCACGCCGAACCCCACCAAAGTACCATTTGGTCTATGCGAGCCGCTGAGTGGAGTGTTCTGAAAAGTCAATAGTTTTGTCACCAAAATAGTCTATCTCATCTTTCACACTATGTGCAAGCAAGTAGTCTTACGGAGGTATTACTCGGCGGTGTTTTCCGTTCAATTGAGCGGTCCGACTGGGGAAATACCTCTGCCCTACAGAATACCGCGGCCATAATAACCTCATGTTGTGTTTCCGGCGGTGAGTAGGGTAGCCAGAGCTCAATGGAGAAATTTTGTACTGTCAGTGGGAAGTCTAAAAGCTTGTCCTGCTTTGTCTTTTACACTGACGGCACAGAAACTATTGAGTTTACAGGGTGTGCAGCTTGGGTGTGACTCCCTTGGCGTTGCACACGTCCATAGGCCACGGTAATCTGCTACCAAGTCTGCCTATCAAGTGGTATAAAAAAAAATAGTTTATACTTACGTTGTAAGTCCCGACTTTGATAGTTTTGCCATTTATTTCTTTCATCAGATTCTTATATTTGATCTCGTTTAGAGATAAATCAGGCCCTTATAGGAACAAAAGAGAATTAGTTAATGTATATCTATGTATTAAGTAAACCTATAGGTGTTTCACAATATTGCCATGTCTTGGGAGTCTTGTGACTTAATTTCAAAACCATTAAATTATTTAATACCTGTAGGTACCTATGTACCTACATATATTATGTCATTCATCAAGCATATAGTACATGAGTTTATAAAATCACTTATTATTTACCCTAATAAGAATACCTGTCTACTATTTTCTATTCACGAACATAAGCGGATTTTATTTTTAAACTTTCGCGGTGTGAATTCATAATTATACAAGATATCAGGACTTCTCGCGAATTATCGTCAAGTCAAGTCGTGACCACGGGTGCTGCAACGCATCCGAAACGTCGGCAGAAATAGTAAGTTCCAAGATATAATTCGCGAGAAGTCCCGATATCTTGTATAATAAGCGGATTTTCTCTTTAAGGCCAGCTCTGCACCGCTTTAAAGCAGACCGATTTCAGAGGCAAAAGTTACATATTATAATAAGATAATGAAGGTGTTACTACTGTCGCCCCGTGGTCATTGAAATACCTAAATAGAATCTATTACGTTTATTTTAATTAAATGTATATGTAAAAAATATATCACCTTTATACGATGTATCATTGTAAGCGACTTCACAGACCGTAGCGTTACATATTGGCGATATCATAAGCTCTATACCGGTCATGGTACGGCGGGGCTGATGCCGCTGTCGTGACCCGTAGAACGGTAGAACTCATTTGGTTATCAGTGATCGAATGGCGACTGGTGACTGCTCACTGAATGTCGGGTGTGGACGTGGATGCGCTTATAATACCTTCCTATAACCCCACACGCTATGGCAATTCACGTTATGTTAACATTGACATAGCTTTATTACCATCAATAATATATATTGTTTACATACAATAAGCATTATTTATTATTAATGAAAATAAATGGATGCTTCTAGGTTCATCAAGGTATGTTAAGTTAGATTAAGGTTGACATGATTGGAATATAATTAATTGATTGTGTTAGATAGTCCTCGATTAAGTCTAGGTACTATTCGCTCAGGTCACAGAACAGGAGGTCTAAAAAGGCCACTTTATTGTATTATAAAATACGAATTATATAGGAGTCTATTGAGATCTATTCGAAATTCAAAAGTTACTGCTTTTGAGCACAATCGCACAATGTGACCTTTTTAGACCCGCTGATAGTAGTACTAACGAACTCAGGTGCTATTCAGCTAGGTGCTCTAAGTGCCACTCTCTGCGTCTATTTTCTATAGAAAAATTGGAACTGAAACTTGTAATACAAACAAAACTATGCACATACTTAATGAAATAAATATATTAGATGTTATTAACTAGATATCCCGCAGTAGAAGACCGAAAATAAGTTTACCTAAGACATTTTTGAATTGAATTAGGTATCCAACATTTTTAAGATCTTGTTTTTACTCGACCCTTTTCAGTGTTTCTTCTGTATCATCTGACATCGACCTGTCTCCGAAATATTGAGTATTTTGATAAAGTAACGACCATATTATGATAAACAATCTGGCCATTCGCCAGTCATAGGGCAGCTAGGCACCGAGAGGACTAGTCTCAGAGGAGCTAGCGCTACCACTATTGTATTTGAGCACTTTATAGTTCTATACTTATAAAAAGCAACAACAACATACATAAAAACTAGCCCATCATACTCCACTACTGTACTTGGGCCTCTCCCAATGTTGAGAGGCTTTGGCCTACTGTTTCCAGTCCATGCTGGTCAAACGGGTTGGTACAGAGCTTTATTTCAAGGTTTCCTTCTCTCGCAGTGATATCGTCAGCGTATTTTTCCGTTGGTCCCTTCTTACGACACCCTTCGGATGACATGGGGTGGTGATACTTGTATTCTTTCTCCGTCACCACTCGGAAAGCAAATGCCCGCTGAAGTTATAATCTTACTATAATCTAGGATAGCCCCGGCGCTAAATCTCTTGGTCAGTAGTTGTGTGGTCAAATATTGAAAAGTCATGTCCACTATATTCCAATGGATCAATAATGTTGCGGTAAATAATGACAGCTCGTTAATGGTAGTGATATAACGGGTCACTCGGTAAATTGTCATATTTTATCAACATTCTATGAGCCATCAAAATATAGGGTATGAGGTTAGGATTGCCGTGGTTCCGATCATTTTAAAATTGGTTAAGGATTATGTGCCGTTCAAGTTTTACGTAAGCAGATTTTTATATAATTACAATTATTTAACCCTCCTCCCCCTTTTCAGCAAATGTAAACATTGGCACCTATGTGCACATTTCTTTTCATGTTTGTATTTTTAGGGTAGTCTATGAGTTATCGGTAGGTACTTACAAACTTAAATAACTACTGCTTACATAATCATTATCTAGACCCCTCCCACCACCACCCATGTCATCAAAAATAAGCAACGCATAGACCCCCTCCCCTTTTAGTGCTTACATAATACTTGAACGGCCCCTTACCAGGTAATGATTAAATATAATGGTAATCATTACCTTATACCATTACCTTGCATCTTTGTACCTAGGCAGCTTACCTGTTCATGTATCTACCGACTATTTGATACAAAAAGTCCTGTCGGGTATAGAGGACCCTACCAAAATCTTTAAAGTCCACTATAATCTTACGTACGAGCCGGTACCTATAATATATCTGCTGATTAATGAACCAGGCAATCACTCCCGTATAAGCCATAATACTCAAACCAAATTGTGGGGGTAATGAGTAAAAATATATAACGCGTAGGTATTGTTGGAGATTCTCTCTGCTTCCTTCCCTCCCCGCCAATCTCGACCTGCTTCTTGTAGGGCAACGGCTAGTCTCAATCGTTACCCAAATGAGGGTGGTGTTTAGGGAAGATGGAGATGATATGCGTGTGGAGCTGTTGTACTCTGCTAATATTATAAGTAGGTACCTATTCACGTCCAGGGAGCAAGGGATTATGTTTTAGGCAATTTTAAACACTGAAGATCCTAACGGGGTGTGAGGTTTTAGTCGGTACGAGACCAGAATAACCAACCCCGCCACGTAGCACCAGAAAGGAGTATCCGAGGGGATTTCTACAAGAAAAAGGTACCTTTTTTTTTTTTTTTTTTAGGAAGAAAAAGGTACCTAATTATTGGTAGTACTTGGCAAAACTGATGGCTTGGTTTCTAGTAAATAATAACAAACTATGAAAAAGGTATGCAAAATGAAATGTTAAGGTTGAGGGTGAATAAAAAATGACATGATTGCAACTTTAATAGCTCCATACGGTAATAACTACCCACATAATTTACATTGCTGCCTTGCTGGCCACCGATAAAGGTTTGTGTAAGTAGCCATATTAAGTTTAAATTGTTTGTTTCATTTTTGAAATAGGCGTACGTTCCGTGGGCGTACCGAATTTCATAAAAAAAAAATGTATTGGCGGCCAATCTTTTTTTACTGGACGGAAAACATTTATCGCATTTATGTATGTATTTACAATCAGTTTTATAGTCCGGTCAATTTAACCAAACTAAAGAAGTGAGGCTACAATAATCTGCACCCAGCTTCCGCAGCGGAAGTTGGCGTGCCGCATCATAAGGGGGTACCGCACGATATCATTCAACGCGGCGAGTCTCCTCGCCGGATCGCCACCATGGATCCTGGAAGCGAGATGCCTTTCGGCGCTATACCGGTTCCGAAGGGCGGCGCGGGAGCGGGGTCACGATCCCGAGCCCGAAGAAATTCGGGCCGTGAGATCCCGGCTCCACAGGGAAATGGTGGCGGAATGGGAGAGACGACTTGGGCAACCAAGCGCAGGGCACGCCGTAGTAACGGCGGTAAGACCCATCATGGGGGAGTGGCTAGAGAGGCCACACGGCAGCCTCTCGTACCGTCTGACGCAGATGATCACCGAGCACGGATGCTTCGGAAAGTATCTGCGTCGGATGCAGAAAGAGCCAACGTCCGAGTGCCATCACTGCGACGCGAGCGAGGACTCAGGTCCGCACACGCTCACCGAGTGTCCGGCGTGGGAGACGCCGAGGCGGGAGCTTGTGGCGGCCCTGGGAGTGAGAGTTCTCACGCTCTCCACCTTGCTCGCGGCGATGGTCCGCTGCGCGGATGCGTGGGCGGCCGGCGCCTCCTTCTGCGAGCAAGTAATGCTCGTGAAGGAGGAGGCGGGGCGGGAGCGGCAGCGGGAGCGACGAAGGATCGCGAGCCAAGCTGCCCGCGTACGAAGGCAACTCGGGCGTCGGAGGTCGATGAACGACCTTCGCCCCCCATGAGCACCGGCCTGGGGGTGACAGGTGGAGCCGCCTGTCACCCTGGCAGAAGCAGGCCGCGGCGGTGGCGCGCGTGGCGCGCCTCCCCGTTTCCGGGGACGAGTTGGGGACTCTGTAGTCCCCACACCCGAGAAGAGGGCCAGATCGTGAGAGATGGCCCTGGGTCGGCCGGGGTGCGAGGGATATGCCTGTCAACCTCACCTTCGGCAATCAAAACGACCCACAGGCGGCGTGCGTTTTAGTCGGTTCGAGTCCGACATAACCTCCTCCACCGGCTCCGGTGGGGAGGTATCCGTGGGGATTTTGCGCACGTAAAAAAAAAAAAAAAAAAAAAACTGCACCCAGCTGAAAGTTGGTAGGATTGTTCAAAACACTATTTTAAATGAAATATTTAAAGCCCTCATCGATGCAACCCCGGAGTTTTTTTTTATTCGAGGTCAAAGATCATGACTACTGGGTATTTTCACGATTTTCAGCAAAATGGTAAGTTTTATAATAAAAATGTCTGAGACAAAGTTAAAGACCATGTGATTATATACAAAATTCGATCGAGTGCGAGCCGGGCTCTCGCACTAAGGGTTCCGTATGAAATGTGGATTGAGGAGATAACTTGTGCTAATTAACGGCAATATAACTACTTTAACTGCTTTAAATATTTTGATTTTAGGGCAAGTTTTATCGGAAAGTATCCCGTTGAGTGAGAATCATGAAATTTGGGCAGTAGCAAGGTCTTATATCACAAGTAAAAGGAAGAGTTCAAAAACTGTAAATATGGCACTACCCTTACCTTACTGCTACCGTAGATTGGTGTATAATGGTGAGGGTTATTTACGGTAAATTCGGTAAATAAGTGTGCGAGTCCGACTCGCACTTGACCGATTTCAATAGATAGGTACCTAATTGCATGATCTTTAATTTTTCCAAGACATTTTTTAGATAAAACATACTATTTTTCTGCAAAACGCGAAATCCTCGTATCTCTATTACATTTGACCCCGAATAAAAAAAAAACTGGTGTCGGATCAATGAGGTCTTTTTATATTTCATTTAGGTATAATTTTGTTTTGAACAATGTTACCAACTTTCAGCTGGGATTTGTATAGAGACCGAAGTCCCACCCTCCCCTTTCATACATAGGACAACACGTGCAGGGCTTAGATGTCACCCGTTCACGGTGCAGAGTATTCGATCAAGAACCAAGCGGTTCGGTGACTCTTTCCTCTGTCGCACCTGGAACTTACGGCCTGGAACTCATTACCAGCTCACGAGTTTCCTTCTTCCTACAGTCTCGGGTCCTTAAAGAGGGGCGTGAAAAAGCATATGATCAGCGAGTGTCACCATTGTCACATAGTATATATAAGTAATGTTGACCCTCTTTTCTGAAACTGCTTTCAGCTTACCATTAGGCATGGCGAAGTCTAAATTTACGTGTCCTATATAAATAAATAGGATATTCTACGCATCGCCATCTAGCCCCAAAGTAAGTAAAAACCCTAACTCATTAAGTAGGTAACAACTTAATGAGTGGCCGTGTGCTTGTCTGCCAACTAAGTGGTATAAAAAAAACGTAGTTTTGGTTTATTTTTATTAAGGTACAATACTAATTAAACATTAATGAAAAAGAACTGGCAAGTGCGATTTAACGTGCTCTTCGAACACAAGGGGATTGTTCGAAGAGCAAGTTTTGGCATCACTAGCGAACTAAAATTATCTTTTTATTTTAATAACTCTAAGTTAACATTCTGACATCATCTTATAAAATTGATTTCAGTCGTGGTTGGCCTTAGCCTAACTCAATCTTTCAGGATTAAATAGCTACTGTATTACAAAAAGCTTGCTCCACGAACTTACCCGTAGTCATATGTCAAAACCGACAAAACAGAACGTGAAACTATGTAAACTTAACCTATAAATATTAAAAGCGAGTATTTATTTACTGATTGTTTACTTCACAAACATTTATAAATATGAGGGATGTATTGTTATCAAACTGCGAGAAGACGTTCCTTAATAAGATAGTATCAGAGGGATATGTAAGAGGACATTCATTCATTATTTGGTCTTTTAGTTATCAAAAGTTTGTTATTGTATAACTTTTTATTTCATTCCAGCGATTAGACGGCAGAAATTATAATGAAAGCAGGCAATTAAGTATTTCATTTGGCTCCGAATATGGCAGTTGTATGATATCGCTGGGAGAAACTAAGTAAGAAAATAAGCATAAAATATCTTGGTGCTCTTTAGATGAACTTTAGGAATCTTCGTAATTTACAAAACATGAGATGCTGTCTGAAGTTTTTTCATGGATTTTATCGCGAAATATTTGTTATTATTCATCATCGCTGCTGGCGCTAAGCTGGCGTGCCGTGTACATATTATTTACATACATTTATCCTTTCGTTTCGGCTACTTTTCAGCAGTCTTTGTCGCTGCATGATTAAGGAAGGAGCAGGCTAAATGTAAATGATAATATAGTTATCACGTAAATGATAATATAATATGATACCGCTCACCACAGGCGGGGAAATCACCCCCCACCCAGCGACTTGAAACAGTATACACGGTTAGGTGTGATAGGAACTTGATCTCCCGCATGTTTTAGCTGTGGCATAAATTCCCTGTCATGGCTTTCCTAAGCGACCACAATATGGGGTTCATAGGTAGAAGACTAGGGTTGGCACCGCAAGTGTGACGCCCCTGGTGCTGCACACACCTTAGTCCACAGTAACCACTTTACATCAGGTGGTCCGTGGGCTTGTCTGCCACCTAAGTCGTATAAAACATAAATAAAACACAATCTATCTAAAAAAAAAGTGATTTTATTTCAATTACAAAACATGTTTTACAAGAAATTGAAATAATAACATATACATGCAGTAATTGTATGAATTTTATTCATTATCATTTTATTGAATTTTCAGAGTTTTAGCCCAAGTAATGTGTGAAGTAACACAACCAAAACAAATAAGGCCTAATGAAGGTATTTTATACATCAATGCCGAAATAAGTCCCATGGCCGGACCTCAGTTTGAGGCCAACAGACAAACTGACCTATCTGTATACCTAAATAGACTGCTGGAGAAATGCTATAAGGACTCAAAGTGCATTGACCTTGAGTCACTTTGTATTGTTGTTGAAGAAAAGGTATGTACCTACTGTCTGATAGTTATCTGTTTAAATATCGCATGTATCATTTCCCAATCAATATAATATGTCTGTACGAGAAGTTATATGTCTAATCATTTAAATTGTAGATAAGGAACAATTTTATTTACTTTTGTTGCATATATAGAATGTATTTTGTATTTATATTGAAATCCATTTATGATATTCATGTATAATCATGTCTGCTTTCCTTATCTGGGACTATATCAGCATTTAGCTGCTCTCATATTCCTTAAATAAATTCTCTTGCTTTATAAAACAATTTTACAATACTAAAAACTAATCAGAAGCACTCAAAATTGTGTTGTTTTGAGATTCCTTATTTATACAGATCATCAACCTCATGGGAGTGCATTTTTTATTCTAATTTAATCATGAATAATTATTTATTTATTATACAACTTGTGCAACATGGCACCTGACTTGTGAAACCCTCCTCTCGTATCCCCATACCAGGCTCCACTCTTGTCTTTCGAGACCAGCAGCATCTGCAATATTGACTGTTGCATGTTTGCTTTAGTTTGAGTTTCGTAATTATTACTTTTGGGAAGCCATGTCCCATATTAATGCCCGCGAGTAAACAAAAAATAGGCTTAATTAAAATCTTAGACATCATAGTTTTAAGATGTTTTTCATTAGTTGATAATGATCAACTTTCACATGAAGTAAGTGATGCTAATCTAAGACTTACTTTATTAGAGAAACAAATTTCCTGATAATATCATCATTATCTGCCATTGACTTACTTACTGCTCTTATTAGTATCTTAGTATACCTTTATCATTTATATGTGATAGTGATAACTATATTATCATAGTATAGCTTTGTTTAATAACTACCTATGCCGCATAGTAGTAATAAAACCTGCTATGAGGGGTTTCATTCCTACTCTGTGCAAATATTTGCATATATGATTCTAGAATCTCTGCCTGTATTGACTTGGGTGTTCCTATGTCTGTGTAGTTTTTTTTTCTACCTGCATGTTCAAGTATTGCATAATCAGATTTAATACAATTATTTAACCCCCCCTCCCCTTGTCAGCAAAAGTAAGCAATACCCTCCCCCCTTCTATGCTTACAATACGTAAACATTGGTACATATATATGTATGTATATTTTTTTAGGGTAATGCATGCTATATTGTGTGTGAGAAAGTAACTACTGCTTACGTAATCATTATCTAGACCTACCCCCACCCTAATGTCATCAAAAATAAGCAACACAGCCCAGATCCCTCCCCCCCTAGTGCTTACGTAATACTTGAACGGTCACCAAGTACTTAGATACATTAAAAGAAAAACCTTTGTTGTTTTATTGTTACAAGTGGTACCTACACATATTAACCTTTGTATAATTACCAACATTCCAGGTCTGGTCACTCCGAGTGGACATCAAAGTACTGAACCATGATGGAAACCTCATTGAATGTGCTAGTATTGCAACCCTCACTTCCTTGGCACACTTCAAGAGACCAGATGTGACACGAAGCGGAGACAGCGTCACTATACATACTATGGCTGAAAAAGACCCCATACCCACAGTGTTATACCACTATCCTGTGTGTTTCACATTTGCTATATTTGATGGAGAGTGAGTATCTCTTTTTAATAATTCTATGGTACATCTATTTTTTTTTATACCACTTAGTTGGCAGACAAGCACACGGCCCACCTGATGGAAAGTGGTTACCGTGGCCTATGGACGTGTGCAAAAGCAAGGAAGTCACACTCGCGCTGCCGACCCTGTAAGCACAGAGAGTTTCTGTGCCGTTAATGTAAAAGAAAGCAGGATAAGCTTTTGGTCTTCCCACTGACAGCACAAAAACTCTCCGGTGAGCTCTGGCTACCCTACTATCCGCCGGAAACACATCATGAGGTTATTATGACCGCGGTATTCTGTAGGGCGGAGGTACTTCCCCAGTCGGGCAGAAATACCGTCGTGTGAAATCAAAGAGTCGACAATATGATCAGAGGTCTCGTTTTCTACTCCTCACCGTTACACTATTGACGTAAACCAAGTTGCTTGTCTGCCACTTTAGTGGTATAAAAAAAAGTAATGTACCAAAATCTAATTTTCGGTATTTTTTACTCGTATGCGGAATTTTTAAAATCCGGTATTTTGGTATGAAAGTTATTAATCTTACGCAGAGGTATCTGACCTATAAAAGTATAAATATGTTCAAATAGTCCTTATGGATTGGAGAAAGCGTAAATAACACACAGCATAGGTACCTACCTACATCGAGCTGTTGCTTATTTTTCAAGAGTAGGTACTAACAACCGAGATTACACCTCCAGCAAAGCTTAATAACTTGGCTGGAAGTAGATTTACATCAGTCATGGTCAAGACTCGTACCCGGGAACTCTCAATCATAATCCTTAATCCTTCTTTATTGAACACCAAAAGCATTTACGGACAATATACGAAATATGTACAAACGGCGGCCTTATCGCTGTAAGCGATCGCACACCTAGAGATCAAGAATAAAAATACAACATTTATTATTTTCAGTGTGCTCCTAGCAGACCCCAGTTTTTTAGAAGAATCAGTCTGCACAAGTAGCACAGAAGAAGACACAGGCGGCGCCCTTCTAGTTGTGGGCATGAATCAGTACAATCAACTTTGTTTATTGAACCACAGTGGTGCAGCTATCAACAGCACTAACCTAGTCGATAAAGCCATAACAAGTGCCGCTGAAAAATGTAAAGACGTCGTAGATATGGTGAAAAAATCTATTATTAGTGACGACACGCTTAGGTAAGATAAAATTATTAATACATTGATCGACCAAGAGCTATACATACTTACCTTCTAAGCGTTTTCTGATATATACATACATACAATCACGCCTTCATCCCCGATGGGTTAGGCAGAGGCGAATCAACACCCACATTCCACTATATTATCCACAATAATTGAATTCGGTCCCACGTAAGAGGGGGTGAGCCTATTGCCGCCTTCCGGGCACCATTGCTGAGTCTGGGCTGTATATATCTGGCTGAAGCTAAACAGCCCTATCCCTTAGTCGCCTTGTACGACACCGCATGGGAAGAGATGGGGTGGCCCTAATTCTACTTGGCCGGGAGCCACGTGACGAATATATAATTGTTTTTTTTACGTGCGCAAACTCCCCACGGATACCTCCCCACCGGAGCCGGTGGGAGAGGTTATGTCGGACTCGAACCGACTAAAACGTACGCCGCCTGTGGGTCGCTTTGGTTGCCGAAGGTGAGGTTGACAGGCATATCCCTCGCACCCCGGCCGACCCAGGGAATATATAATTTTGTTAAAAACATGCTCATCCATAACCGACGTCCCGGCATAACGGCGTTCGGTATGTTTGCATCTACGTATGCAAAAAGAAAGCGAAATGCCGTATCCCAGGACCGCGCTGATGAAAGATACTGTCTCTACATACCTCAAGAGCAAAGAGGCAGGACTTTACATAGTATTCTGTACTTAAATATGTTTTAGGCCTCCTCGCAAAGCGCGTCGCAATCAAAAAGCAAGCCTTATTGTTTTTTTTGTTTAGTCTTTTTTCCACTAGCCACCAACCGCCATCTCTCGTCTCACTATCCGTTGTCTTGGTCGCACGTCGACGCAATGTCGATGGTAGATTGGTGCGTGGCGACACCACGTACCCCGATTCTCCTGAGGATTAGGATCTATTCCCCCTCACCTTGTGTGCTTGCCTTTATTGGCCGGCCATGAGTGGAGTTGCAAGAGCAGAACCTATGCTCCAGGTTGGAAGTGTAAAATGTCATAACGCCGGGGGCACGCTGACTGGTATACCGGGAACTTGCGCCCCGCAGACTCACCTCTCGACAACCTTAGCCGCTCAACGGATGTTGCTCCATGGCCGCACTATATGTGGCTATTTTAATGGGGCCCATGCAATGAGTTGGCAAGTCACCACCTGCCTTTTTACAATTTTGAGACTTATTGTCACGGCAGGCGTCCGTTAGTCTCCCCCCATAGCCCATTCACCAGTCCATCCAATTCTCAATCCCATAGCCCATAATTTAGTTTACATCGCGGCCACAGCACCGCACAACAATAGTCTCTGCACCTGGCGGGGTCCATCTCCTGGTGTATCATATTGTGCGCTCGTGGATGATATCCGCCATGTATGTGTGTATTCCTAGCATATTAAATTCTCATAAAAGGGCCTCTACGTCTTGGCTTCGGCCCGACGCACGCCTTCCAAAGGCCCGGGACTCCATAGTCCCGAGAGTCAAGGTACTGAGAAACAATAATATAATAATATTCTACAACAATCTACACAACGCTATCAAGACCCATGGTAAGCATAGTTTAACTAGCTTGTGTTATGGAATATAGAATATGGTATACATACATATTATACATAGGAACACCCAGACCAATGCAAATACCCATATTCATGCATACAAATATTTGCACTGAGCGGGGATCGAACCCGCGCCTCCTGCGTAGCAGTCGCGTTCACTATCGCCACGCCACAGAGTTGTCATGTGTTCTCTTCCTAGCATCCTCAGAGCCCGTTTCTATGCGGGACGGGGATGTCGATGTCGAGACGGTAATTATGCCTAGTACTGCGTGAAATAGTTCTTTCTTCAGGATACTTTCCAGTAATCAGAGATACACTTTTACACTTATTTTATTGTGTAAATTTAGTCTGCACACATCGTGAGTTTCTGAATTTTTGAGGAGGTAGGACACGGCGGTATTTCCGCCCAATTGAGCAGTCCGACTGGGGAAGTACCTCCGCCCTACAGAATACCGCGCGGTTATAACTTCGTGTTGTGTTCCCGGCGGTGAGTAGGGTAGCCAGACCTCATTGGAGAGTTTTTGTGCTGTCAGTGGGATGACCAAAGGCTTGTCCTGCTTTGTCCTCTACACTGACGGCACAAAATCTCTGTTCTTACATGGTCGGCAGCACGGATGTGACTCCACTGGTGTTACACACGTTGATAGGTCATGGTAACCACTTTCCATCAGGTGGGCCGTGTGCTTGCCTGCCAACTAAGTTGTATAAAAAAAAAACCATTTCTCTGTCCAGCTTTGTTGTGCTTTTGTCGTAAAGAAACAATCTGGGAACGGTAATAGGCTCGCTATACCCTACCTAACTAAGACAATAATATCAGAATTATTGTTGGCGATAAGTAGGTATGTAGGTAAGGTTTTTAAATACATAAACAAGTGTTTGTAAATAAAAACAAAATAAATTCAGCAAGTTCACAAAATTTGAGTAGGTACCTACCTACGTGTTATTATAAATCTTATCTACCGTACTTAAATATAATGGATATGAATGAAACATTAAATATACACACACAGTATTACGAATAAAACTTAAGAAATCCGAATGTTTTGGCTCGGCAACAAAATTCCTTTGTGCTATCGCAGTCATTGACCTTAACAGTTTTGCACTGCACGGTCTATCTCCCATCAGGCTTAAAAATTAAAACACAAAGGCCTGTAATGTTATATTAATGCCTGTATTTTGCTGGCAAAGGCTGTCGAGAGTAAGTGTAATGAGTTGCTTTGGGTTTATAATGTAGCATAGGCTCACTTTCGAGGTATGATTAGGTCGCCTGCAACCTGGATTCGCATTGGGTTAGATCCAATGATGTACACAAGTACACCTAACCTATCTATAGATTATATTTTCTGATCTTTCATAAAGAGTTCCAAACATAGCCCATTTCCAACATTTAATTTTTATAGCCTCAATTAAGGTCAGTTTATTTATTAAAGTTTTTATCGGCTGCTAACCATTTGATACGTAAAAATATTGTAGGTACTGAAATAAGAATGGTCAAATAGCATTATCAAGTAAATAAGTAAAACCACAATTAAATTTCTTATCTATTAAATTGCTATTGCATCAGTTACAATGTATTGCTTAAACTATTGCACAAATACATACATACACCTAAGGTGAATACTGACGATATTTTTATGTTGCAAGTATAATATATATGTACTATGTTAAATAATGACTTCATGTAAATATGATTTTACATGATCAGAAAAAAAGACCGTCGTTGCTAGATGCTAGTTGCAAGTAACGTATTCAGACTTTCCAGATGTGGGTAGTTTACGTGCGCAAAATCCCTAACGGATACCTCCCCACCGGAGCCGGTGGAAGAGGTTATGTCGGACTCGAACCGACTAAAATGCACGCCGCCTGTGGGTCGTTTTGGTTGCCGAAGGTGAGGTTGACAGGCATATCCCTCGCACCCCGGCTGACCCAGGGCCATCTCTCACGATCTGGCCCTCTTCTCGGGTGTGGGGACTACAGAGTCCCCAACTCGTCCCCAGAAACGGGGACGGTGGTGTAATGGTGTAACAGTCACCCCCAGACCTGGATGTGGGTAGTCACCTCAACTATATTGATGTGTAACCAAGTGCCTTCTCATCTCTTTTTAGTTCTTCAGCAACTTATAAATTCTGTACCTATGTGATGTAAAAGTGGGAATACTAAACCTAAGTTTCTCATAGAAATATTTGAGCATTTAAGAACTATTTATGAAACCTAGCCTACATCTTATAGCATACTTTTGGTTCACAGACGAAAAAGAGTCAAGATCAACTTTGCAGATATGATTACTCAAGATCATTTGCTTGCATTAAGTAAAAAGGACCTTAACATTAAATTGAAGCATTTTAATGTTGATGATATTGAAGATGAAATGGATACTGTCGATGAAATATCAGACTCAGAACCTAGCAAATATGATGGTAAAACTACTTTTTGATAAAATTATTTATTGTATTCCTGTTATAAAATATGTCTAAAATTCTTTTTCATATATTTATTTTCTGTTTATAGTTGTGGCCTCAGCTCCTCACACAGCCGAAATTCAAACTAAGAAGGATGCCCAAAAATGGATAGAAATTTCTTCAGATTCAGAGGATGCAGAAAAACAATAATCATACACTTGTTTGTTAAATAAAATGTAATAAATTTACATTTTACAATGTCCTGTTATTATAATCTCTCTTAACAATATTCTATTAGCAATTGCATAACCCTCATCAATTAGCAATCATAACATTTGACATGACAAAGGATTTGAGTATATATATTAGCTAATTACACTATAAGGTAATAAATAGAACAGTTCATCAAAACTTTAAACTATCACGTTCCATGATATACAATAATGTTAACAGGAATTAACGTGATCAAGGTTTAGGTACATACAAATACCTTTGGCTTGCCTGACGTTTTGACCAGGTTACACCGGCCATGGTCACAGGTTTACTAGACCAGACAAATCAGGGAAACCAAAGGTGTGTGTATGTACTGATGATTGTGTTAATTCCCTTTAAAAGTATTGTATAGTTCATCAAAAAACTAGAGGGTACAAGTGGTGTGGAATAATGAAAGAATATATTACTTTAGCATTCACTCATTCATCATAATCATAGGGTTTTTTTAAATTTTAATTTGGCATGAAGTAATATACTTCAATATCATTGCAACTGATTCTCAATCTATATTTCTATGTTTATGTAGAATGCAGATTGAAAATTTATTAGGGGAATAAATGAAACCTAATTATTAAATCACTTAATACTAATCTAGAACTACACTTTATAAGTTACAGTCACTTTATCTACACTGAGTCAGAGTTCATTCCATTTTTCTGGTCTAATTTATTGCCATTTGTTTTCACCATATAAATAAAGTAAGTCATTATCTCCTTCTCATTCACCGGTATTGACTTAAAATGTTTTTGGATTGCCTGCAAGGATAAAAAAAATAATTAATTACATTAAAAGGAATAGGGTATGATGGGGATGACATATCTGTGTAGATAAAAACCCTCGAAAAAATTCCAGAGAAAAAAAAAAATGGAATATACTTTAAGAATATTAATTTGTAAAAAAAAATATGTACTACTAACATCAGCTAATTGGGTTTTGTTTAATCCAGGCCTTGTGGAGACTTTATAATGTCTTTTATATCTTCTCAGAGTGTTCACTTGTAACTGAAACCAATCTACATCTCCGGAGTCCATGTCTGCTTCATTACTGTCATCCTCAGAGTCCTTAAGCCTCCTTTGTTTTGTCCTAGCACACTGTATCATTGTTTTATGATAATCACAAATATATGTATGCCTGGCCTGAAAAAGAGATGGATTTCAGTTAGTAAATTTGGTCACTGTTCTTGAATATGTCACTCAACATAATTTGAAAAAATAATAATAAAAACGTGACATACTTACTTGCGGGTCAATGTTAAGCTTGAGCCTCCTTTGAGCGACAGTCTTTTGTATACGTTTGCTATAAGAGGCGTTGCCTGCGGGTCGTCGGCAGCTGTCGCCGTCGTCCATAAGGCAACATATTTGATCAGAATTACCTCTAGAATCTTCTTCTCCTGTACTAAACCCGTTGTTCATTTGATACTCCCGTTGAATCATATATGACGAATAAAATTAACTTTCTGTTACACCTCGCACCAAGCGATGGACAACAGTTCAGACGTATTCAGTGTAACACGATTGAGGTTATGATTTACAATAACACAGTCCATCCGTGAGGAATAAATCAATTAAACACATCACAATAACTACTGAGCCGACTACGTAGTGCACACCACTCACTATAGGAATAGTAATACTTTATTCACTGCACATATGCAAGAAATTGTCCATAGCTTCTTTACAGATATTCGATTTCCGATAAATACCCGTGCATAAGTCTCTTTACCTTGACCACTTTAAAAAACAATACTGAAATTTATTAACATAAACTAATTATGCTGTTAGACATACTGCAAACAGCAACTGCAGTGACTGAATAAAAATGACTTGTATCCGCACCGACTGTTGGCATCGCTTCGCTAATATCGCCATTACAATTTTATTATTACATGTTCGTCATTTCATTCACTCACTCACTCACTCGTCAATAGTTAGGCAACACTTTTTAAAATAGAGCATTATTTTAATACAGAATAGCACACATTTTAGCCTAACACCAATTGGTGCCGCGAAATGAAAACAGTTCTCTGGGTGAATGTGTGCATCAATACAACATTAAACGTACCTATGTATTGTAGTATAAACAAAAAATAAAGCTAAGGCTAGCTCAGCTATTGGTTGAAAAATGGCGGGGCTTTTAATTTAAACCAATCACAACATTTTATCACTGACATCGTCAGTTCGTGTATTCATTACAACTAGCGTAAGTAAAGTTCCCTACGTAATAAGCGCTGAAATCGTGTGTTCGTTTATAATAAACATACTCGGTGAGTTTTCTGATTTTTCCTATTAGAATCGTTTTAATTTCTTAATAAACCAGACAGGAGAGTTTCTTAAATTAGTGATACGGTTAAAGTGATATTTATAGTTTTACATTCTAAATTTGTAAGCAAATGGCTGCCGAATGCCGAAGTAAGGTGACACATGTTATATATAGCTAGGTATATTGTATATACCTACATACATAACGATTATGATAGTAGGTGAGTACCTAGTTATATGGTTATCAGTAGGTTTCCATAAATCTAGGTAATCATCAGTTTTCTGTGTATTATCACAGTATTAGAAAATAAACTTTATGTTTTTACACATTCTTACTGTCAAATTATTTGTTTAAAGTATAAGTCTTCATTTTGTAACTTTTATTTTTTTACAATCTCGTTAAGTAAGTACATTGTTCGTTATAGTTAGGCACACTTAAACAATTAAAGGATATTAATTAATTATAAATTGAAGAACTCTTATTCAAATAAAATACCGACTAACTGTATGATGTACAATGAATACAATAAATATTATAAATATGGTTGCGGTAAAACTATAGGAAGTACATAAAAATTCGACTGTTGTAAAATAAAAAATTCAAGATTTTATTTATTTGACATTTAAAAAGGAGTTTCATCGTAGGGTGACCATGCATTTACAATAAATAATCAACAATTGGGTTTCGTACAAATCTTAAATGTTTTTTTATAGGTAGCAAGAGTAGGTACTCGTGAAATTAGTTAATTTTTACTAAACGTCATCACAGTAAGATAAAAGGAAAATTGTATGAAATAAGTAATTGTGACGTCATAATTTTTATTTGTCAAATAATTAACTATTATATGCTGGGTGTTGGAATGATGATTAAAAATAAATTAAAACGATAAAATAAGAACGGGCGCAATAAGATTTGAACCACAGGAAAGTACCCAATGAGGGTAATAAATCTTTAATCTTTAGAGAAATAGCTGTTTTACATACTGATTTACGACAGTTAAGTTCTAATCACGAGTATTGACAAGGCTCCTGTTTGGCTATTTAAAACTTATAGAATTAGTATTTTTATGCCAAAAGTAATTGACACAAATTAAATATGCATATATAATAATAATAAAAAATAAAAAAAATTAAATATGCATTTGAATTTTTGAAATGTTTAAATTAACTGAGGAATAATGGAGGAATAATGATTATGAGCTAAATTTAGTAACGAAATGTAATAATAATTAAAATAAAATAGTCCTGCAACCAATGTATCACAACATATACACATTTTTAAGAGCAGCGTTTCTCTCCTAGATTCCCTAGAATGTCTAGAGAAGAGACACTTTTTCTGCTCTAAAGAGTACAAGTAACAGAAAAATACCTGAATTCTTATTATAGATAAATATTTCATTTGATGACTTCAGTTTTAAAATTGTCAATTGCTATATATATATAACAAAGATATTTTTGCTATAAGATACTCCAATTCATTAAGAAGTATTATATCTTTGATCAAATTCTTTATTATGACGAATATGCTTCACTTCAGCTGTAATAGATACATTAGTTAAAATTGAGAATCGCTAACAGCGCTGCCCGTGAACTGATGCAACTCGAGCGTCAGAGGTCATAGAATGACCTCCGCCCTCCATGAGCGCGGGACTGGGGGTGACGGGTGGAGCCGCCTGTCACCCTAGCAGAAGTAGGCCGCAATGGCGGCGCGCGTCGCGCGCCTTCCCGTATCTGGGGACATAACCTCCCCCACCTAGTCAGGCGAGGGGTATCCGTAGAAATTTTGAGCACATAAAAAAGGTATAATAAAATACAAACTAATTTAAATAAAAACTTTTTAGAACATGTGTTAATTTAACATTAAAGTATTGTAATATACAGAAAAAAATTATGCAATTACGTATAAAATTTATACAAAACTGTAACTATACAATATATACAGAAATGAAATAGAGAAAGAGAGGGAGACTGCAACTTTAGGCATCGAATAATTCCTCCCCATCGATCTCTACTGGTACCGTGCCCAAAAGGCTGGCGGCATTACCACGCTGAATGGCGATGCCAATTCTTTGAGCGAGATAAAGGCCAGCCCTATGGTAATGGGAAGCGTCGATTAGTCGCTTCGCTATTTCTTTAAATAGCTCGCGCGCGCTTGGACCCCACGGACCCAACGTTTCGACTCCAAAAGGCTCAAAAATATAATTACCAGTTAAATTGGTATATTTACGCCGTTTGAGAGTCTCCGCTAATCGACGCAAGTTGCATCCAAAGGCTTACCCATCCTCCAAGGCATCAATGACATACCGTCCGGTCTCTTACCATCGTCACGTGCCAAGCCAACAGGTTCAAGTATAGCTGGCACGCCGGCAGTGACAAGAGCTCGACGGATAAAGTCGTTAATATTTGCATGTTGGGACATGCGGCCTGCGCCACTGCTGCAAAACAATCCGTGATGTCCAAGGCTATCGACTGCTTCTCCACAGAGACACCGATGCGTAGAAACACACGGTGCCCCCAAACGTAGGCATGTCGCAATGAGGGATAGCATAGGAGGGTCGTGTCGTCCAACATTGTTCCAATGTTGGGCGAAGAAAGTGTCTGGAGCCTTACACCAGATTCCCATTCACCCACAGCCAATAGGCGAGCGCGCTCAGCAGCACTGGTAGCTGTACTGATTAAATGTTTTTTAATAGCGATACAGACCGGCTCATCCCATTGACTTCGGGAAGACGGGTTGGCGGGCATGGTGGCATTTGGACAAGTCATTTTCCAAGCATTTACAGCTTTGGCCTTACCTGGCACATCCGAATTAATCAGTGAAGGAGATAGAATTTTCTTGACTGATTCTTCACTGCCATAGACCGACGACAAAAACGCTGCCATACTTACATCTGCAATTTTGCGATCGCCGAGGCCCCCGAGACGAACTGGAAGGGTCGCCTGAAGCCACACTCGGTCGTTCAAATTTATATTTAAAATTTTGCATAGAGTGTCTTGCAGCACTCAGTCCACTCGACCTAATAAGAGTTGAACGCAAAGCATGTGTAAATTTTGGCACGAAAACACAATGCCGAATAATTGTGAAAGCCGAATGTATATTAATTTGGTACAATCGGTACGAAACATCACAAAAGTTTTTTATTTTCTCTTCCACAAAAGACTCGTAAGCACCTTCTAGAATTGGCGACCCAAGGAGGCGGAAAGAACTTCTTTGTAAACCTTTTAAATTTGGAGCCAAAGCATTAAATTTTGAGAGTACCGAAAGATTCTTCTTTTAGAAACGCCAAATCTTTTAACACTGTCTCTACGTCGCCTTCGAGAGTACCATCATCCAGATACCAAATGTCAAATTTGGAATTTAGTCGCTGAATTATAGGATGAATAGCCAGGCTGAAAATGACTGGCCCAAGAAGATCACCTTGTTGAGACCCTACTAGTTAACTGGATTAATATATACCCTATTGCCTATTGGCTGAAATTTAACTTCGATTTAGAATCTGGATAGGGTATCTTTCACCTACAGACTCTTAGGAATTGGGAGCTTTAACAGCAGTTAGTTGGTCCTGTAATAGCCAATACACCAAACTGAATTGATTAAAAGAGTAAGAAAACGGTGTCTGACCCAGAAATAGGAAGCTTCGGAGACAACTGGGACAACACAGGAAGAAAGAGAAAAAGACGGAAAGAAAATGTGATTTATGAATTCTTTGGAATACCATCAGTGTATTTAGACACTAGATAGGCGTACTAAGTTTTAAACTTTCACTTTCTTTGATATAAACTTTGGTTTGTGGGATTAAACGAGATCTTGGTTTAGTAGGAATGTGAGGCTTCGACCAGATTGCATTGGCCGTTACCACGAACTGACTGAGGTCTGACTATGACCAGTACCGAACAAACAGACCTGACACCTGGTCTAAACGTCAGGGAGCTCAAAGGCGTGGTGCTTCTGACATATCTTTGAAATGCCCGCTGCCGCTGTTTAATAAAAGTATTTCACAATCATCGCGTTGAATTTCATGTGCATAATAATTGTACCTATAACTGTAACTTATATCTTATACATCTTTAACCATTTTCTTCAAGTATTATTTACTGTTATATAATTCATAGGAATTATATAGATAATTTCTTCTTTTTTGAAAGTGGCTTCTGCAAACCCTGTTTCTGGAGTTTGTTCTTGGGAAAAATTGATCATTGAGGCTTTATATGAAGTAGTAAGCATACTAAATACTAAGTTTAAATACATTCATCAAAAATAATCTAATCTTGTACATGCGTTTTTAAAATAAGCAATACTAATAGACTATTGATTTTCTCTTTCTAGGACAAATTAGCAGCTAGAACCAACATAACCACATCAACATCATCATAATTAGCAGGCTTTAGCTATAGAGATGTTAATCTATTCTGACAAGGATTATGAATCGAACAATCATTGCTACTTTATGGGCCAAATACGTTAAATACATCATTATTTGGTTTAATTTAAAATTTACCACATCTTTAGAGCTTCAATTTTGGAATGTTTATTGGTGTTATCATTTATCTTTAGAATGGTTGATTTCATTCTTAGTTTTTAACCTATTTTTAGTAACACAATTTATTTTGTGTACTATCTATTTACAATGTAAGTACTTACTATCTACTATCAGAACTATCACATCACATATTATGCGATGTGATAGTTAAGACAGGTTAAGACATCATAGTACGGATTTTCTTAAGAGTTTGACTTTATTTTTGACTCAAAATGGGCATAATAATTATCCAAGATTTTTCCGAATGTGTACGGGTATTAATAGGTAACTTCATAATTTAAATGTTTTAATAATGTATTCGAATTATAAACAAAAGAATTTTAGTATGAACACAGAGAGCCGAGGTTGCGCTAATCGTCTTATTGACCGGTTGCTGGACGAGCTTGTTGCCAGTTCGTGCACACTCGTCTCTTTTCGTATATGTTCGAACGTTTCTAAAATGGCCGCTGCGCGTTGAGGGCGCTCGTGTGCACTTGTTTGGCGTCTGGCTCTGCGACGTTGCCAACTTTATTGACTTAAGTACAAACGAAGACAAAACGTACGCGTGTGGAGTGGAACTTACAGCCGGTAGCTTTTTCACTAAACAACACACGAGACCTTGTGTTTTCGGTTTCCATGGAATAAATTTGATTATAAAAGAATGTGGTATAGATAATTACGTGAAGTCTTTGTGATAAAATCTAATTTACGTGAACAGTGACAGTGTTTTAGTGAAATTATACTTCCTTGAGTACTTAAAGCTTACTGTTAAAGTGTTCGTAATATTAGAGAAAGGACATGATTTCAACAGATACCGAAACGCAAGAAATATCCTAATCTGACTAGAAGGCTATAAAATAAGTGATTGACTGTAAGTGAAGATTGTAAGATGGGGGAACGGGGCGCGACGGGGGACGCTTGGGGTGCGCGCGACGATGCCTCGTGGTGGCCGGGTGGCGCAGGTGAACTACAGCATCAACAACAATTACATGAGGAGATTGCTAGAAGTACTGCAACCTCAACGCATCAACTTTATAGTTACAAAATGACCGGTGGATTTTCAAACAACGGCGGTGATACATCGACTCCAAGCTATGATTATCGTATAATGTCAAATTCGAATACTAGAGAAGAATCTCCTCAGCAACCTTGGTGGTATGCGTCAGGATCGGTTGAATCTCAACAGACGTCATCTCCAACGGTAGGATTGCATTTAAGAGAATTAACAAATGAAAGAAATACAATTAAGCTTTACTTACGGCACTTTGCAATGACGAAATATATACTTACTTCCTTTATTTAATCCAAATACATGCGTAGTAGTAGTACGAGTACCAGAACATACCTGTTTTACGTTTGTTTTTATTTTAAAATAACTGAATCGTTTTGGGATCCCATTTTAAGTTCGATATCGAAGTTTTATTACAACGTATTTTAGTATTTCGTCCTAAATTTAATAAACGTCAATGATTATAGGTACCTCCTAACTATTTTACGAAATAGTGGACATCTCTGTTTGCGGGGCGGTATCTGATATACATACCTATAGGTCGATATTCGTTATTTTAACAAAAAACTAAGGTTTGAAATTATTTGATCGAAAATTTACTGATTACAATCATATCATTAGTTATATTTGAGTATTTGATAGTATTGTTATTAACTAATGGGTAACATACCTACTGTGAACCTTTTTAAGAACATCTCTGTTTTTATGCTTAGGGTAATCTGAATACCTATCAGGCTAGGTACCTAGATAATAATAATTGAGAGTAACCACGAAATCAGAAAAATAACTTTTTTTTTTATATATAGATTAATTTATTGGTGTAAGGTTCGTTAAGATCTGACTTCTACCGGCTTTACTGCTTACTTTAATTTTACCACACTGCTTTAGTCAATTTGTACTAAGGATGGATTTATCCGATTAAAATAAACGCGTTAAGCAATCTTGAACAATGAAATTCTCTTTCAAACGGATTCTCACTGGTGAAATTCAATGTACCTAAAGCTCTTATTCCTAAAACATAACATTCAGTTCATGTAATATCTAAACTACCTATTAATATACTTAAAAATCTTAAAATTGTACGTAGGTATATTGATATATTAATTAGATATAATCTTCTTTCATAAAATAGGAACACAAAACAACATTTTAATATAATAAGTAAGTATAATCGAATATTCCTAAAAATTATTTTGCCTCAGGTGACCACTTTAGCTGAAAAAATCAGGATACATACATACAATTACGTCTTTATCCACGGAGGGTTACGGAGAGGTGAATTAACACCCTCATTTCACCAATCATTGTATTCGATCACACGTAATTAGGGGTGAGCCTATTGCCGTATTCCGGGCAGTATTGTTGACTCGTTTTAAATGTCTAGTGCGATTTCCATAATAACTTTCGCTTTATTGACAAAAAGTTAACGTAACAAAACATTTCCTAAATGTGCTGGCAATATATTAATCTAAGTGGTGGTAGATTGCCCTGCCTTCTGCTGCTGGAGAAAACGTACAAATTAAAAAACCTTTACTTGCTCGCGATCGAAGAGGTTTAAAACTCTTAATATCTACCTAGGGAACTACCTAGGTAGATATTAAGAGTTTTAAACCTCTATGGATTATCAACTGATAATCCTACCTTTGTTTTTCTGTATTGCACTATTTAACCCCTTTCTTCTTATTTGAGAAATAAATGCAAACCAAAACAAACAAAATATTTGTACCTACGTGTTTATATCCAACAGCAATTTTCAAATCATTCAATTCGTTCAATTTCGTTCATTATGCAAACATTTCAAAATGGCAATCACTCGATTTCTTAAAAAAAAAGTTTATAAAAGTACTAAGTTTTGCAATTTTGTTTCAAATGAATTTGATTACCATGAAAAAAGTGGTCGAGTTATCATTAGACACTGATCATTTCATAATGTTGATGATTGAGCTCTAGCAATTTCTTCGAGAACTTACCGCACATCCCGACATTCCAGATTTCAATATTTTAGGTTAGTAGGTAATTTAAATATTTCGATTTTTTTTAGTAAATAGGTACCTACCTACCTATCTTCTACTACTACCTCTTACCTACTTAATTAATCGACACCAAGTTCTCTAGATATCTAAAAAGGATCCTTGTAAAATCTTGCCTTACTTAATCGAATTTGATGCAACCAACCATGATTATAATTCCAATATTAAATAGGTAGGTAGGTACTTATGTTTACCTGACTACAGCGAAGCAAAAGGAGGATAACGACAGGCTATGTATGTATGTATGTAGGTATGTCGTCCGTGGGTTATAAGTTAGAAGACTTAGAAGCTACCTATATAACTTTTCAGTACATCTAATGCGCCCTCTAGCGGCCATAAAGTGCTGTGTTAAAAAACAATCTTAGATAAAAAAAAAATTTATACCACTTAGTTGGCAGACAAGCACACGGCCCACCTGATGGAAAGTAGTTACCGTGGCCTATGGACGTCTGTAACACCAGAGGAGTCACAGTCGCGCTGCCTACTTCCCCAGTCGGACTGCTCAATCGGGCGGATATACCGCCGTGTCCTTAATTGGACTTAATTAACACATTTTCAAATATATATTAATTGCTTGAACCAAAATAATATCAATAAAAAATTAAGTTTAAAACTAAAACCCGACCACTGAAAATATCAAGGATAGCCCGTGGTCGTATGCCACTTGGTCTAACTAAACAATACATTCTAGGGAAAAGTCGCGTACGATCACGACTATTCTTGATATTTTCTTGTTTAATAGGTCAGTAGTCGGGTTTTAGTTTTAAACTTAATTTTGTAAAAGAAAAAGGTTTGTCCTGTGTAAGTAGGTATCATAATCACATTATGAAATGCTTTCAAAATAAGAACTAATTTATTGTTTTGTTTAAATATCCAATCAATCAAAGTTGATCATCATCAATCAATTAAAGTTGATGGGCGTTCATTAATTCTGCTACTGGTTCAAATAGGTACCAAATGTTATTGTATTAGATTGACACTCGTGTTCGAAGATAGTGAAATCGAAAGTAGGTACCTACCTAGTTTGGCAGCATTTATGGTTCAGTAGATACCTTGGCTTAAGCAGCTGTTGTACTACTGTGGTACAATAACTGGATGGAATGGAATAACAACAGTGATAGAACCGTAGGCTATGTAGGAACTGTGTCCTCAAGTGTCCTGAAGACACCATGATTACCACACCCGAAGAGTCCATCTCTAAACCGGACATGGCCCTGGTTTAGCCGAGATGCAAAAGATATGTCTTAGACAATCCTTCATCCCGACATCTCAACCCAAGATGGCGTGCGGTTTTCGTTGGTTCGAGTTCGATATAACCGGCCCCGCCCTTCGAAGGGATTTCAGCACGAAAAAGAAAGTTGTCAGTTTTCTGTTCATAGTTACCATCTGTTTTGCTCCACAATTTAAAAATAAGTAATATCATAGTTATTATTTAAGTGAGGTCAATAAACTTACAGCTGTTATTATATCAATCCTAAAAAATAATAACAGTGACGAATCGGAAAATATCATTGCCTTGTAAATCTGTTGGTGTACAATAAAGAATTATCTATCTATCTATCTATCTTATTGGGATGTTTTTATCACGATGAAGGTAGTAGAAGTGGTATCGGTAATGAACTGCTGAGACGAGGTCTCGGGTTCGATCCCAGGTTTTTCATGGCACCTACCAATGACTTTTCGATGCTTTTCGAAGTTATGTGTGTATTTATCGCAGGTTTATAAGTGTCCGGTTAATGGCAATAAGCTCGCCACCTATTACATTGGGACCTAAACATAAACTAGCGAAATATGAGTGCTAGTACCTCTGCCTACACCCCTGATATAGGCGTGAGTTTATGTTATGTTGTTATGTTTTGAAGGTAAGTATAAGATATCGAAAAGTCCAAACTATAGTCATGATTTGATGGGGTTCCACAAGAGTACCACTAGTAGGTGATGTGGAATACACTGACTGCCTTATTACTTGATTATGTACTCAGAATATTGATTGTGAACTCAGTTGAATGCTTTTTTATTTTCAAGTTTACAACATCTAAAGTTACACGAGTATTTAACCTTCTTTTATTTTTATTTATTTATTTCACAACAATATTATACTATGATAACAATCATAGCAAACCATATATCTCACCCTAGAACCTTTACAGCTGCGTAGAGATGTTGCGTCCATGGCTGTATTTTACCGTTTGTACCATGGGGAGTGTTCTGATGAGCTCTTCCAATTAGTCCCACCCTCCCCTTTCCTACACAGGACAACGCGTGCAGGTCTTAGATGTCATCCGCACACGGTGCAAAACATCCGATCAAGAACCAAGCGGTTCGGAGACTCTTTCCTCTGTCGCACCATTGTCACACGGTATGTGTAAGTAATGGTGACCCTCTTTTCTGGGACTTTGCCTTCAGCTTACCATCAGGCAAGGCGAAGTCCAATTGACGTGTCCTATATAAAAAAAAAAAAAAAAAAATCTACTCTGGTTATTCTTGTTCTATTCCTGTGCTTCTTTCATACTTAGTAACTAGTAACTATGAATGTAAAAGTTACGAACATAATTCAGGAAAAGCATAGAATATCAAGTAAAATATAATCTACTGCTTAACTTGCCCGCGGTTCCGCCTGCTTGGGATCCGATTATACTATCAGTCAATCAATCAATTAAGCATATCGTAGTCCGCTGCGGACCTAGGCCTCTCCCAATATTGGGAGGCTTTGACCTACTGTTTCCACGCAGGCCAGACGGGCTGACACAGGGTTTTATTTCGATTTTTCCTTCTGTAGCAGTGATATGCGATTCTACTAAGTTTATGTTATAACACTCTGATGTCATAACCACTTTGTCATACCACTGACACTGTAAAAAGCCATTAAGTTTTACACTTTTTGATATAAGTACCCTTAAAGTACAAAATTAAATGAAAAAAGATAATTAAATTTTTCATTCACTCTGCAACATAATGGTAAAGTCTAAAATTATGTGTATTATGTGTCTGTGGCCTGACAGTGGCTTTAACATAACATACAATTAGCAGAATCGGGGCCCTGATTCCGTTCTCGCAACCCCAGTGATCATAGTCCAGAAAAGTAGCTGCTATGACAGTTTATGATAATATCCCTGTTCATTTCATTCAAATCCATTCAATTGTGTTAACGTGATTGAATAACAACAGTATTTTTAATAATTTCATTTGATATTGGAGTTGTTTGAGTGTCTCGAAATAATCCGAATTGTATTTGTAGAGTTATCGAATAAATTTCTAACTTGTAAATACTCAAACGGCTTAGGTGATTCTATGAAGGGTATATGGTGGTATACAAGGTGACCTCATATGTATAAAAATGTCTAGACCTCGAGTAAAATCAATGTAGCGCCGCCAACAGTAGGTACATAGCGCCCAAGTCATAAAATTTAGCGGCAAGCGGCGATTTCACTCTGGATTTCAACAGACCATACTATACTTTCAGGAAAATACATTTGAGTAGATTCGATTCTTCTTAAACTCTGCACTACACCGTAATGGCCTTGTATTACATACATATGTAATATCTACTAATACATATATAATACATGTATTAGTAGATATTATATTAGCCTATACCCAGTCTTCTAAATCTATTCGGATGGGGTTAGGGTGTACCTATAGCGAGCTCTAACGTCATCATGGTACCGACCTCTAAAATTAAATTAAATATTTCTAAAAAAAATAATAGGTTTTTTCCATCTCGAATGAATCATTGTGGGAAAGGTTTATAAGGCGCAGAGTTTTCATTGTTTAACAATAGCTTTCATAATGTTAGGTACCTAGGATCCCTAAATATCAGTATTATTAATGCTTTTATTTATTGTTACCTACCCTTATATTACTCCGCGGCGGCGGCGTTCATTGTGCGCCTTCCCATATCCGGGGACGAGTTGGGGACTCCGTGGTCCTCACACCCGAAGAGGGCCAGATCGATAGAGACGGCCCCGGGTCGGCCGGGATGCGAGGGATATGCCTGCTAATCTCACCTCCGGCAACCAACAACGATCTATCTACCAGATTTCAATTGTTAATAAGTAATTACTTGTGAAGTGAGTTAGTGAACTTTTGAGAAATTTGGCTTATGATTTCGAGGTACTCGTAATCGTTTACTTTATTTCGATGGGCGTGGCTTGCTATAATAGAAAAGCATTTACTTTACTTTCTATTCTGAAATACAGTAAATGTCCCCAGGTACTTATGTAGGTATATAATACATTTCATGAATTCTTTTGTTAAATGTATTTAATGTATTTAAATAGATCATCGAAAGAGGCAACGCAGCCAGTGTGATGGACACTTTCGCACAAGTCTGCTCGCAAGGACGAGCACGGCGTGTAATTGCTTGTATTAAAAAATAGTTTTATATTTCTCAAAAAGTACTTAGATTACATACTTAAACCCTAACCTACTTTCCGTGCTTATAACTTTTTCTACTGTCATTTTGTAATTTTATGAATTCAGTGTCATAAATATATTTTGCTATACTTAATTTATTTTACCTACCTAAACTCAATGTCGAATCGATGTTTTGGGAAGAGCTATATTTTACCTATGTGTAGATAGGTAAGGTAACGACCACATTCAATAAACTTTCACTCGTAATAGGTACTTTTACCGAGTTAATTCACTTATTGCGTTGTGTGCAAGTTCGGTGTTGAGATTGATTCAGACAAAAGAGCTAAGTTGGGTCGCAATCAGCGCGCTTTTGCCCGAATAAGCTGGTATAGCCAAAGCTGTTCGTCATTGGATAGTAGCTCGCCGTAGCACCTGTAACGAGCTATAAAATCTAAAAGAACTTGGTTTAATTTTTCAAAAGTCATCAGATTCATTTTTGATTGAAGCAGGTGTATTTTGTATTTTGTGTAGAACCAGGTGGCAGATATAGTATTTATAATAATACAATTATACTCACAATCTTTTTTCTAATTGTTGCAGCCTCAAAGCCAACCGAGTCCAAATTCTGAACAGAATTCTCAGCAAGCTAATGGTATTCAGCAGAACCACCAGAATTTGCAACAGGTGCAACAAGAGCAAAACCAAGCAATCCAGCAACATCAAACTCAGAGTCTGCAACAGCAATTACAGCAACAGAATTTGCAACAGGCAATTCAACAGCATAATAGGACACTGCAGCAAACCTTACAGCAGCAGCAACAGAACCAACAAGAAACTCTGCAGCATATGTTACAGCAACATCAACAACAGCATCAGCAGCAACATCAACAGCAGCAACAACAACAGCAGCAGCAACAGCAGCAGCAGCAGCAACAGCAGCAACAAGCTTTACAACACAGTCTACAACAAACTTTACAAGTGAGCCAAGCTCAAGCACAGGCTATTGTACAAGCTCAAGCAGCTTTGCAGCACCAGGTTGCTCAGAGTCTGCAACAACAGCAACAGACTCTGCATGAACAATTACAAGCTGTTCAGCAACAACAAATTCAAGCTGCCTTGCAAAGGCAATCTGCTACATTGCAGGTAATTTTCATTTATTAACACATTAAAAGAAATTATTTATATTTTTTCAATGGTCTCAAAAATAATTTTCTAAAAACGAATGCATAAGCATTAAATTTCTTGTGAACATCATAGTTGCCCATTATATTTTTGTCATAGTGGGTAAATATTATTCTAGGCATGGAAAGTGAAAAACTGATAACTCATGGAATTGATAGATAAAACTTTTAATAATAATATACATAAAAGATAAGGCTTTTGCAATTTGTTTATTTACTATAGTTATTGACATTTAAACCTTGAGTGGTGTCAATAAATCAAGTCCCGGCAGATTCGAATTTAGACCACCTCATCTCTTCCCATGCGGTGTCGTACAAGGCGACTAAGAGATAGGGCTGTTTAACTTCAGACAGATAAATACAGCCCAGACTCCGCTTCAGATGAATGGCTTGAATCAACAATAGTGCCCAGAAGACGGCAATAGGCTCACCCCCTATTACGTGGGACCGAATTCAATGATTGGTGAAATGTGGGTGTGAATTCACCTCTTCTTCACCCTCCGGGGATAAAGGCGTGATTATATGTATGTATGTAATATTTTGATCATTCTGATATTCCTTATTTTCTGTATGGAAACTTCTGAGTAGGGACTGCCGTGGACATAACAAAGGGGGTTTCGTTATCCAAGGGGCGAATCCACTAGATATCGGTAGGCCATGTAATTAATCTTTATTATTTTTATTAGCACCACGGTAATGTGTATTTGGTAATGGACCACTGAGACGAGGTCTCAGGTTCGATCCCAGGTTTTACCATGGCACACACCAATGACTTCGATGCTTTTCGAAGTTGTGTGTATTTATCGCAGGTTTATAAGCCTAAGAATGGGGGACATTCTGGGAAAGCGACATTTTGGGAAAGGGACATTATGGGAAGTTGACATTTTGGTACCAGGGGTCATTTTAGGAAGTCGACATTCTGAGCCACAACGGTTTATCGTTAGTGCCCGGTTAATGGCAATAGGCTCGCCACCTATTACATTGTGACCTAAACATAAACAGGCGAAATGTGGGTGCTAGCACCTCTGCCTACCCCTTCTTCTATGGGATATAGGCGTGAGTTTATGTTGTGTAATTATTCTTTTTGGAGCAGAGTAAATCGTTCTTAATGATTCTACGAGTGTAATAACTAGACTACCCTTTACACTAAGGTGACATGATAATTTTTTTATCATGGTTTTGCAATCAAGTGAAGGCTTTTTATAAACCCACTAGCTGACCCACCCCAGCTTCGCCCGGGGTATATTTTGAAGCTTCATATCCCTTTGAGCCCGTATGTTTTAGTCTTCAAAATATGTATGAAAAATTGCCGGATTTGTTAACATTTATTATCAATGCTCCGCTCCCTTAAGTAGTCGCGTGATGATATATAACCTAAAACCTTCCTCGATAAATGGACTACCCAACACTGAAAGAATCGTTCAAATCAGACCAGTAGTTTCAGAGATTAGCGCGTTCAAACAAAGAAACAAACTCTGCAGCTTCATAATATTAGTGTAGATGAAGGAGAATATTGTGAGTTCGTATATTTGTATGTAAATTTTACATTTAACTGGTGTTCTCACCAACAGGAATTGCAGCAACAAGCTCAGCAGCAAGCCTTAATAGCACATTCGACAGGTAACAAGACCAAAATGCCGAGGGCACGGGCGTACAACAAGCCTAGGGGGCGGATGACGGCATACGCTTTCTTCGTGCAGACCTGCCGTGAGGAGCACAAGAAGAAACATCCAGAAGAGAATGTCGTATTTGCAGCGTTCTCAAAGAAATGCGCCGAGAGGTGGAACGTAAGTGCTTCTTTAATAATAATAATAATAATAATAATAATATGTTTATTTCAGAAATTCTTCCACATTTGTTAGTTAAACTTACAACTAATGTTAGTAGGTAAAAATACAATTAAACAATTCCACCCGATCCCCGATCCGGGGACTGTGTCAGACTTTATTGCATGTAGTTTAATGATGTTACTAAAAATACCGAGATTTTATACTGTGGCTTTGATACTCACTCTGTGTTAAGGTTTCTTTCGATACACTAAGAAAATATCTATATTTTTGGCCAGAAATTCTCTTCATGGTGGAGGAGGGAACTGTAGAGTTTTTATTGCGAGTGTTGTGACCTTCAAAGTATAAAGTACCAAAGATTAGATCCTGGTGATAAATAATTTAATGTGATCTAGATTTTTAACATAATTTGGAATATCTATACAGTTTCCAATGCATAAGATTTGATTTTGTTATCTTGAATAGATTGAGGAATAGATAAAAACCAGTTCGTAATTAATTTTATATCTTATTTTATTAGTATTTTATATTAAAGACCATCCAAAAAAAAATGTAGCAATGTACTGCTTCAATAGCGGCTATCAAGGAAGCTGATGTACCAAATAGAGGTAAGGGTAGAAAGTAATCTGCCTCTCTAGAAAGTGGTATTGTAGGACAGAATGACGAATTTATGGGATTATTGAAAGTTTGACATTTATGACACGCGTTGACGACCTGTATGGTAAAGTCGGTTAAATTGAACCATTTATGACTTGCACCCGGAAGGTTTTTTTTTATACCACTTAGGTGGCAGACAAGCACACGGCCCACCTGATGGAGAGTGGTTACCGCGGTCTATGGACGTGTGTAACACCAGAGGAGCCACACTCGCGCTGCCGACCCCTGTAAGCACAGACTTTCTGTGCCGTCAGTGTAGAAGACAAAGCAGGACAAGCGTTTAGTCTTCCCACTGACAGCACAAATTCTCCAGTGAGCTCTGCCTACCCTACTCATCGTTGAGAACTCAACACGAAGTTATTATGACCGCGGTATTCTGTAGGGCGGAGGTACTTTCCCAGTCGGACTGCTGAATTGGACGGATATGCCGCCGTGTCCTACCTCCTAGGATGTGTTGTTTATAAAAAGACTTTCAAATATAAATAGGCTTGCGTTGCATCTTGATAAAAGAGCAATGTCTTGCCTCCACGATGGGTTAGATAAAATGTAGTTTTTGTGGAGGTCTGCCACCGGTACAATTTAGCAGACTAGTCGTTTAAATTATATATTCCATAGGTATTTAAATCGTACTAGACAGTGAAATACAAGATACAAAAATTTATTTCGAATCAGTCTTGCGTGCGTTTAGTTTCTTTTGCTAGATACAAAATTATAGCCACACATAGATATACTCACGCCTGTAAATCCCCGAAGGTGTAGGCAGAGGCGTATTAACACACACAGTTCACCAACTATAGTTTTCGGTTCCACTTAAAAATATAGCTAATTGTTAATATATAATAATTAAATTATACGTATTTGTAGTCGAATGACTATGGGTGGTAGGTATGATTTAACAAACCTAGTAAACATCCGAAAGAGAATATTGAAAGTAATTCTCTTCTCTTCCTAAAAAGATTATATTTTTTTATTATTTAAGCATATATGCCAAGGTTTCTCAGATACCTTGAACCATGTCGGTATGATGTTGCTACTGATTACCTTGGCAAGGATATTAATATGTACTTACTGACTGATACCTCGTCTAAAGCAAGTATCGTAAATTCGGGTTTTCGTATTTTTTTAAGCCGAATTTAAATGAGAAACCGGTTCTATAGCCGACAAATGCTTCCTCAGTCCTTTGCCTTGAGAATATTGCTGCTTCATTGAATGGGACTAATCTCCACGAACGCTAAATAGGGAATAAGAATTGAAAAGATTTTGGTCTCCTTGTCTCAGATGAATTGCGGATATTATTTTGGTATGGATAGAGATAGCTTCATGTTGATTATTTAGAGACCTAGTACGTAGTAGTAGTATAGTACCTAGTACGTAGTAGTAGTATAGTACCTAGTACGTAGTAGTAGTATAGTACCTAGTACGTAGTAGTAGTATAGTACCTAGTACGTAGTAGTAGTATAGTACCTAGTACGTAGTAGTAGTATAGTACCTAGTACGTAGTAGTAGTATAGTACCTAGTACGTAGTAGTAGTATAGTACCTAGTAAGAATAACCGCTCTAAATATGCCTGTATCTATTTGATATACTTACAGCAAAATTTTATTATAAAAGTCAGGAATTTCAGTTTTCATATTTGTCTGTCTAATAGAATAATGGAATGCAAAAAGAAAAAAAAATGCATCAAAGCGCTTTGTCATTTGATAAACATGCTAAGTACGTGAACCCAATGTCTTTTTGTACCTACGAAGTTATATTTTCAAAAGAAATATGTACGAGTACGTCATGTATGTAGTAGTGTAGTATGTCATTACATCATTTAAAGCCGGTATTATGATTAACGTCATAGTTAGTCCTAGGCAAGATAAAGGCTTTCTCTTCCGAGATCTCTCGGAAAGTTTCGATTTATATGAAACCTAACTGTTGCATGCGGTCTTCTTTTTCTGGTTGACGTTGGGTCGGGTCGGGTCGGGTGGATGTCGGTTATCGCAACAAAACATGTACTTTTTCAAGATCTAATCTACACTTACACCAAATTTCATCAAAATCGGTTTAGCTGTTTAAGCATGAAAGCATAACATACAGACAGACAGTTACTTCCGCATTTATAATATTAGTAAGGAAGTATGGATACTTTTACTTTTACCCTAGGTTCCTTTTCAAAATGTAAAAAACATATGTGTGTTCCACAGAGCATAGCGCAGAGTGCTCTGTGGCTCACACACAGTTTTTCATTCGGTTCTTCAGTCATTCGGTCATTTTTTATATTAGTAATGGATGTGTCGCATACATATTAGCAGGAGTAGGCACAGGCAAAAATCCGAAGCATTCAAATCGAAGTCTGAGGTCCGCCTATTCCAGGCAAATCTCGTATTTCAGAGATATATTCAGTCCTGATTCTCGATTTCTAACTAGATCTGAGGAGAGGACTGATCTAGAATACAACTAGATGACATAACAGTCCTGGAATACGGGCCTAATAATTGCGTCCCGTAACCAAATATTCCTTCTTATGAACATAATACCTGTTTAATAGTGACTAGTATTCCTGTAAGTCTTATTAATTCCAATTACGTCTTTTTAAATTGAAGTGACGCCTATTTTCGAGGTAATGCCACGCCTGTCTCACTTTCCATTTAGCGCGGTTCCCCGCTGATATTCCAATCAGGCGAGTGCTCTTCGGTACATTTTGTTTGCTTTATTACTAGTAGGTATATCTAATAAAGCACCATTATTAATTGACAACCTTAATTCTTGAGTTATAGGTCACAGTCAGAACAAAAGAAACGTAGCAATTAGACGCATAATAGACGGTGCGTGTTAACGTTAATTGGCAAACAGTATTAGTTGATAAATTATATTTATTTTCGTTACTATGCAATAGTCGATTTGTTGGTTTTTACTTGAATTCTCGCATTGAGATGGTTGAGCATGTGATCTTTCAAATACGGCCAATTTTCAGTCCCGAAAAAGTTTTCAGTCTAAAAATTCAGTCTCGGTTTAATCTCAATCTCCCAGATGTCCCAAAATTTTGTGTTACTCTTTTATAAAGATTTTAAAAGAGTAAGAAAACAGAAAAAATAATAAAATTCTTCGACGTGTAAGATGATACACACTACACTATAGACCAAAAATTAAATTGAGAGTTTTGACATTTGAGAGATTAAGATTTGAGCGAAGATTGAGACTGAATTTTGACTATATATTTATTATAATTTAGATGGGTAGGTAATCTAATGCGGTAACCTACTTATCATAAGAAGAATATTTACCTAATTGAAAAGATCAGTAATTAACAGTTTTGAAACTTTTGGTATTTTGCATTATAAATGCATTACAAAAATAATATCCTTGTTACAGACAATGTCAGAAAAGGAGAAGCAGCGGTTTCACGAGATGGCAGAGCAGGACAAGAGGCGCTTCGATCTCGAGATGCAGAACTATGTGCCGCCCAAGGACATCAAGGTGCGCGGGCGCAAGCGACAGCAGATGAAGGACCCCAACGCGCCCAAGCGATCGCTGTGAGTTTATGGTCATGAGTTTTATTATTAAAAATGTTTACTTTTAATTTAAATGATGTGATTCAAATTTTAGACAGGCTGGATGCGAAAAGCCATTGGGAATTGGCGCCTATGTGATTGAGAACGAGTGGTTGACGGATTCAAATTGGATTTCTATCCAAATTTTGTATCCCCACGGGTTTGATACCCCCTCACCGATCAGCGGGCGGTTCTGTGGGATATACCAATCGATATCTTGTGTACCTATATGTTTTTGTGTTTAATTGTGATTTCTGTATTTTAAAGTAAATACTTAGGTACCTATCGAAATATCTGAACCTACTTGCACAGGAAAATTCACCCTGTACGGTATATACATAGAGTAAATTTTGCAAGTTTTAAAGGTTTCTTTAGAATTGGACGCGAAATTCAATTGATGTATTTTTTGCTATTCATGAGGAATTTCGCATTTAGTTATCCACGTCCGTCCGCTTGAAAAATTCCCTGCGTATAATATGGCCACTTACAAATAGAGGCACGATCTATTCAACAAGGGTTTAAAATTGGATTACTTATGGTGGTTTCGATAAGACAAAATTAAATGGTTATTTTATGTGGGTTTTTGTTACATTACGAGATATGTATTACTACAATTTAAGTTATATACCTACATCATTCTCGAAAAATATATAGAGAGACATACCCTATTCAGTTGTTGTAAGAGTTGGGGTGGTCCTATATGTCTACTTCACCGGAAACTATGTAGCTTCGTCTTCAATTTGTATCTCGCATGTAACTAAGTTACTTATGTCCTAAAAGATACTAGCACAGCGCTGTTGGTAACTTAATATTCATTCCGTTTAAACATGTTCTATTCTGGTACATCCGTCATGTACATTTTTTGCGGATACAAGGCATTACAAGTTATAATATATGTGTTGTAATTTATTTACTTGTTCAAATGTATAAAAAAGTGTGGTTTGTGACAAGCGATTGGCTTCGATGAGTAAAAGTTGCTATGGTCAGGTTCACAGATTGATGATTAAAGAAAAACATTGCAGATGCCTTACGAGTTCCACTCACAGCCAATATTTTATGTCGACTAGGCCCACTATCAATCACTATCATCACTATCAATAAGTTATTGAAGGTAGGACACGACGGTATTTCCGTCCAATTGAACAGTCCGACTGAGAAAGTACCTCGGCCCTACAGAATACCGCGGCCATAATAACCTCGTGTTGTGTTCCCGGCGGTGAGTACAGCAGCCAGAGCTCACTGGAGAGTTTTTGTGCTGCACGTAGGCAGACCAAATGCTTGTCATGCTTTTGTCTTCTACACTGACAGCACAGAAACTCTTTGTGGTTACAGGGTCGGTAGCGCGAGTGTGACTCCCCTGGTGTCCATAGCCATCAGGCGGGCCTTGTGCTTGCCTGCCACCTAAGTTGTATAAGAATGAATGAAAAAGCTCAAAGTGGCGTGCGTTTTAGTTGATTCGAATTCGACATCGACCACCCCACTGGCGCTGTGGGGTTACTAGCTGGATTTTGTATACGGGGAATTTAAAAAGGAATTCGAATGGAAACATTGTTTAGGTAGGTATTTGGACGCTGTTTTTATTTCGTTGGACTGGTTATCATTATTATTTTAGCGTTAACCCTGTTCCATCCAAAGCTTTCACTTTGAGCCCTTCTCTTTCCTACTTTTTCTTCTTCAATTAGTCGCATGGCACCTTATTTCCACGAATGATAGTGAGACTATTTTTCACTACGTTTAGCCAGTATTTATTCGGTCCACCCCTCCTAGTGATTGGTGTTTTTTAAAAAACCACATCAAATATTTTGGAATATTATTTGTACGAGGAACGTGTTGTTCATAATTAGTTAATACCATAATGAATCCAGCTACAGCTGTACAAATCTAAGTAGGCATGTTAGACTTAAGGTAAGGCATTGTACTACGTGAGCGAGTAGTGTGACAACGCGACGCGTTGTGACGCGGCGCTTTAATATCATATGGTCGCTGTACTTTATTGTGTCCTACGTTGTGTCGCGGCAATACATCATGTGAAGTATGAAAGAATATGTCACCCATCGCGTCAATACATCATGTGAAGTATGAAAGAATATGTCACCCATCGCGTCGCGTTGGCGCGCTGTCGCGCTTCTCGCTCACGTAGGACAACGGGTAATTTATGTACGTGTATCTACCGTCAATTTGGATATTTGCCAATATTCATAATCACGAAAATCGTAGGTGTCTTCATGGCGTGTCTTGCTGCAATATTATTTAAATACGAATCTATTTTTAGACGTGCAAATAATTAAATTATACCCATTGCCAAATTACTAATATTACAAATGTGAAAGTTTGTGACGATGGTTTTTTTTTATACCACTTAGGTGGCAGACAAGCGCACGGCCCACCTGATGGAAAGTGGTTACCGTGGCCGATGGACGTGTGTAACACCAGAGAAGCCACACTCGTGCTGCCGACCCTGTAAGCACAGTTTCTGTGCTGTCAGTGTGGAGGACAAAGCAGGACAAACCTTTAGTCATCCCACTGACAGCACAAATTCTCCAGTGAGCTCTGGCTACGCTACTCTCCGTCGGGAACACAACACGAAGTTATTATAACCGCGGTATTCTGTAGGTCGGAGGTACTTCCCCAGTCGGACTGCTCAATTGGGCGGAAATACCGCCGTGTCCTACCTACTAATGTGTTGTATGTCTGTTACTTAATCATGTTCAAACGGCAATTTTGTACTGGTATATATTCTACAACACATAGGCTACTTTTTTCTCCAGAATAGGTACCCATGGGTGCAACGCGGACAACAGCTTCTTTATAAAGTTAATGAATACAGGATACTTACAAGAAGTCTCCAGATCTCAAGGTAGCGATGCGATGTACATCTTTCTATCCCTACACCCGAGCGGGCCACCTAGATGGCCCTGGGTCAGCTAGAATGTGAGATATATATATGCCCGGGGAAAAGTCTCCAGATGAAGAAATCCCATTTTCAATCAGCTATCCCACTTACAGATCGGCGTTCTTCTGGTTCTGCAATGATGAGCGTCCTAAGGTGAAGGCCAACAAACCTGAGTACACTATGGGAGAGATTGCCAAGGAATTAGGCAGACGCTGGGCGGCTGCCGAGCCTGAAGTCAAGTCTAAGTACGAGAGCCTATCCGAGCAGGACAAGGCACGATATGATCGGGTGAGTTATTTTAATACTAAGTCCTTTAAGCGTAGCGTGAAAAAGCATCTGATGAGGCCGCCAAGCTGAGTGCCACCATTGTAACATTACTTAGTGTCTGTAATGGTGACCCTCTTTCCTGAGACTTTGCATTTAGCTTACCATCAGGCGAGGTGAAGTCAAGAATGCGTGTCCTAGATAAAAAAAAAATGGCCAAATCCTGTCGTGGAACCTTAGAACATATAATGCATAGACACAGTAATGCAAAATGCATCGCAAAAAATGGCGTAAAATACGCGTTATGTTTGAGTAAGCTAATGTCAATATTGATCCTTCAACTGTCAATGTTATAGGAAATATGAATGTCAAATTCTACCAAAGTAGTAGCTATTTTAGTAGAGTAACACTTACTGCGTGTTTAGGGTTTGTAAATAGTCTTAGCGTGTAACGTACAGGTGAAGATCTAGAGATGTCCCGGGTCTGAATCCTTGCCAGTATTCTACTAACCTGTACCTAATAACAGAACTAACAGTACCCTTAACACGAGAAACTATCGAAATCGGATCTATTTTCCCTCTATCACCCTAAGGTTCGCTGGAAGAAAACTCAACATTGAGTTAAGCTCGCCTTTGTACTACAATACCCTTATTTTTTGTTATAAAAATGTGTTCAGTAATGAATATGAATAAACGTATGGAGAAAACGAAGCATTGTGATCGATCGGCTGAACACACAGACAGGTTCACAGTAGGCAGGCGGGCAATGCTCCATTTTCTCGTTACGTTTACGATAGGTTTTCGTGCTAGGGGTACAGAACTAAGCAGATTATTATTCATTTTGACAAATAATTCCGCTCATACACACAGCAACTGCAACTTTTTATTAAACGTCAAAAATTTCGTAGGAACAAAAGTTAGAATAGTACATTCTGTGAACTCTTGTACCAGCAGAATAACGAGGTATAACTGTTATGACATATGTACAGCAATGCTGTCAGATAATTTACTGTTATTAGGGCCCAACCACTAATAAATTCTATGAATGCCTACGAAATAACGAGGTTTGACTGGTATGACATAAAACACTATTGTCAAATAATTTACTATTATAACAATAACAACTACTACATGGGATGATTGAAAATGAAACATTTTGTTTCAAATTTAAGAATCAAAATCAAAAAATTCTTTTCATTACTTTCGGGCATTTGTATTTAGATAAAGATATCCCAACACATGAATCACGATTTATCTGTTTCACCTGCTTTGTAATACCAGGCTTATGTTATTACAGGCTTGGTACATAACCATATCAATAAAATATACATATATTGCTACTTAAGGTAGAGCGGCAGGTGTGAACGTTCGTGAACCTTTCTTTCTGATACGGAATGAATACATTTAGTCTCCTACCTTGTTCGTTCGTTCTTCTATTTCCTTTGCAATATTTTATTTGGAAGGGTATTGAGTTTTTTTTGTGTGTGATGAAACTACTTATTGAATTATCTTTTTTTCGACGTTTAGGGAAAGTTCCTAAAAATACAAATTGGACGTCTCATCATCACCTGTTGATAAAGGGACGAGGCTCTTCTTCATTTCTCCGTGGTCTAGCGGTAGAGCATTCGACTGCTATGCAGGGGGTGCGGGTTCGATTCCCGCTCAGTGCAAATATTTGTATGCATGAATATGTATATTTGCATTGGTCTGGGTGTTTCTATGTATAATATGTATGTATTTACAAAAAAAAAAGTATCTAAGTATGTTTATCCGCATTCTAGATTCCATAACACAAGCTAGTTAAGCTATGCTTACCATGGGTCTAGATAGCGTTGTGTAGAATGTTGTGGAATATTTATTTATTAATTATTCTAGCGTTTATCCCAGTCGCATTCGAAGCTTCCAGCTCGGAGTCTGAGGTCCGCTTTTTCTAGTCTAACTGCTGGCTGAACTTCGATATTTTTCGTAAAGCGAGTACCATCTGTGTGCACTCCACAACCCAATGGCGATAACGGTATCGAAGCATTGCAGTTAGACATTTAGCGATCCAACTACCCGTAACGACTGCCATAGAAATATTTGTATGGCAATCGGGATAGACCGCTTAACATGCTCTCCGACTTCTCCGAGGCATGACAAAATCAATGCAAATATCCATAAATAAATATCAAAAAAATATCAAATCAATGCAAATATCCATAAATATCCATTCATGCATACAAATATTTGCACTTAGCGGGGAACGAGGCAGCTCCTGCTTATCTGCCGCGTTCACTACCGCCACGCCACGGAGGCTGTCAGCGGACGAGGCTCTGTTGCAGGCTTTTCTCTCAGTCGAGGTGGTCAGATGGAAGTTGGTCTTGCAAAGGCAAGCAAGATAAGCCACACAATAGAAAGTGGACTCCGGGCTCTAAAGTGTAAGCTTGGGATGCAACTGAGACTAACGCATAATCAGAAATGTGTGGGGAATTCTAGACTACTGAACCATATTATTAAATTATTATAATTTCAATAAGTTATTAACCATAATCATTTATTTCTAGGAAATGACGGCATATAAGAAAGGTGTCCCTTTGGCGTTAACACAAGCACCAGAGGTACCACCGCTAGTGTCTTTGGAAGTCGACCACGAGAACGACAGTGACTTCGGAGGCGACTTCGAAGGTGATGAAGAGTACAAGTGAATGTAACCTTAGGTCACCACCGTGTGATCCTGGCCATGTGCACAGCCACAACAGTAGTCTACCAGGGTCACAGACTTATAAACCTTACGACGCCATTTCTATCACCAGAGTAAAACGGCAAGCTGTGATTGGTTCGTTCAATAGAATGAATTTGAAACAACCAGTTACAACTCGCCATTCGAATGTTCAGGCGTCAAGCAAACGATGACCGTGACCCACTTTCGTACCCCGTACTTAGTAGTAAAGGAGAGTGTTCTAAATTTGAACTAGCCTGTGTCTACGGTAATGTCTACCCAGTGTTGCCACAGTGAAAATCAAGTTTAAAAATGATATTCTTCAAAGAGGAATAGGTTTTATACACTCTTCTTTACGTAACTTTATGAGCAAGGGGTTTCGGTTTTTCATTTAGGTTGGGGTTATTCGTCTGTGACTTGTACATACTGTTCCTCAGTGCACACAAGTTAAGAATTATCGTTATATAGCTACAGTCGACCCCTAACTTTTTGCCTACAATTTTTATATACTCAGATATTTTTATACATCGACTGGTCATTGTACAGTTTGGAAATGGAACGAGTGTTTCAGATGCAATCGTAAAGTCGTATGCATAGTTTTTTTTTTAAAATTAAAGTCAGTTTGAGCGGTTCGATTTGTTGAGATGCGTGAAAATTTACTTTTATATATTGTTGTTAGACTATGATTAGTTTTATTTCGACCACGTGGCGTAAACAAGAAAGCTTACTAGGCTTACTACCATTTTCATATGTTATTCAAGGCAGCTTCTTTAGTTAGCTAAATAAATTTGTGATTGATAACATCTATTAATATTACATAGCATAACACGATTTTCACTGTTTTTCTTTATTCTTTTGGAATTGATAACATAACAAAAGATTAACGGTTTTCCATTTATTCTTCTGGAACCGACAGATTCACTGGCGCTCAATTTTACTAACGCAAAACCATTGTCATACCATAGACACTGCAAAGATGGCATTAAATTGTAGGCTTTATTTCTATACGCTTAGTCTAAAATTAAATGAAAAGAGTATCATTACACTTTTTCATTCTCTCTGCAAAAAGCTTTTTAATTTTTAACTTAACGGCATTGCTTTAAAGTCTTAAATGGATTTTTAGTAGTGTGACAGTGGTTTTACTATAGCAAAATCGTGGTCCTGGTTGATGTTCGTTCCATGTCCACGAAAGTTACTCTCTCATCTTTGACTTGCAGTTTGTTTAGACTTTATATTTTTGTTTATGTCATGTGGTTTGAAATTTGTTTCTGTTGTCGAATATTCTAATTGTAGGAGCGATCGTAAAGTGGATTCTTTGGCGACGATGTGGACGTGTGGCAGTATTTCATGAAGTAACCTGTGAATTGTCTTTAAGGTCGGGTTGGAAGGGGCCTTATAATTTGAATTATCGTTCAGCAATAAATATTTGGAACAAATATAGGATTAGAATGTCCATCGAAGGAAAAATTTACGGATAGAGTTTAAAATGAGAGATAATACTGCAATGTTCTGGCGCCAGAGTGCAGCACTAGCGTAGTGGACAGTTTTTTTGACAGGCCAAGCGCCAATCGCCGCCATTTATGCCAATGACAAGTAACTGATTAGGTGACAAGACAAAGTTTGTACGTGGCTCTGGTAGAATTTCTTGAGAAACTTGACATTGCATTGGTGTCTCGCCATAATTTTATAAACATTTACTGAGTCGTTGGCGGAATCGTTTGGAATTGCCATAGACTAAAAAAAGAAAGAAGACAGTTTGTTCACTCAATATACTTTGTGATAAACCTTTTGGCCACCTTTTAAAATCTCAACTGTTTGTATGGAAAACTATACACTTGCATTTTCATACGTTATTTCGATCAGTTTAAAATTGAATTATTGGCGGAAACGTTGGAATCGTTTTAGAACGAAAAAAAAAAAAACAAAATGCTAGTGGCGCACTTTGACCGCCACCTTTGCGTAATGTCCCCTTTTAGTAAAAAAATAAATTAGTTGTAAGTTTGAGAAAGAGTGAGTGAGATTTTGTTATTCGTGATGAGAAAATGTATAGTTATAAATTATAATTCTTTTATTGACATTAGACTATTTTATGTTATCGACGTTTCGTTTAGTACCTAATGTGACTTTGTTTTAGTTAAATGTTTCGAATCTTTACACATAAAAATGGACACACGTGAAAAGAACTTATTACAGAGAATTGTAAATTCTTGTGTATAAATGTTTTTTTTTTGTTTTGAGTCGCCCGTTGTAAGTCTTACGAGATGTTTTTACCAATATACAATTGTATGTATTTTGTGTACATAAAATAGACTGCAAACCGTGATAGTACTTACTTAAATTCTTAGGAAAACTATTTCCACTACCGTCTATAGAATAAATGCTAGAATATCCTGCTTAAGGTACTGTTGGTATAATTTGTTTTTTTTTTATTTGTCAAATGTTTTCAGAGTCTGTATTGTCTTAAATGATTAAGCAGTTTAATTTAAGTGGTTCCACGAAATTACTAGACCCAGTATTGTATTAAAATTAATACTTACCTAGTGGAAAATCGAAATATGAAAACAATATTTTAAGCTGTTGTGTAACTGGCAGTATTGTTTTGAATTTGAAGGTACTCACTGTACAAAACAATAAAGTGAATCGTTTACACACATTGCTATTTGATTTATTGTTCTATTACCATTATAGCATATATATTAGCATTATGGCAGAGTAGAATTTGGGCCACCCCATCTCTTCCCATGCGGTGTCGTACAAGGCGACTAAGGGATAGGGCTGTTTAACACCAAACAGATATATACAGCCCAGACTCAGCTTTAGATGCATTGCTCGAATCAACAATAGTGCCCGGTAGACGGCAATAGGCTCACCCCCTATTACGTGGGACTGAATTCAATGATTGGTGAAATGTGGGTGTTAATTCATCTCTGCCTAACCCTCTGGGCATAAAGGCGTGATTATATGTATGTTTAAATATCAGAGTCAATAAATTGCCTGCAGACCAGACAAGGTGGTCGCAAAATAGGGTCATATAGATCATTTGTAAGTACCCTGTGATGGCGGGGTTCCATTCCAGTTCATACCGCATTTGCTTGCCGATATGCCCTTCCATATGTTCTATCAAGGACCTGTGTTCGGCAACGGATAATGCTGTGGCCGTAGCCAAGTATTGAACAGTTAAAGTTAAATGCATTTCTCAACGAAGAAGAAATAAAATTACTAAAACAAAACGCGTTTTAAAAACAAGCTTTTGAAATTCCTGTTGTACTGAAACGAAGTAAATAAAGATACAAAATCTTCGCGCAAACGGCTCTGTTTGGGCTTTTTTTTATACCACCAAGGTGGCAGACAAGCACACGGCCCACCTGATAGAAAGTGGCTACCGTGGCCCATGGGCACGTGCAACACCAGAGTAGCCACACTCGCGCTGCCGACCCTGGTAAGCACAGAGTTTCTGTGCCGTCAGTGTAGAGGACAAAGCAGGATACGCCTTTAGTCATTCCACTGATAGCACAAATTCTCCAGTGAGCTCTGGCTACCCTACTCACCGCTGGGACTGCAACAAGCTTTTGAAATCAGTACATACCTTGCAGAAATTGTTTACTTCGTTTGGTACAACAGAAATTTTAAAAGCTTTTCATTGAATCAAATTTTAAAGTATTTTGTATGCTTTAAAATACTAGGAAAAAATTGCGGGTTTGAAACTCGCCTGAACCAATTCAAGTTTTCCTATCAATCAATTTTTAAGTTTAATTTTTTATTATTTACTTTCCATTTGTCAGTTCTAGTATAATCACGTAGCACAAGAGTGCTTACCACGACTAGCCAAACGAACGCAATCGCACCAGAACTGGTCTATCTTGTTTAGTTCAGAAGTTCCCATGACCATATATCGTCTCCATAAAATCGACGTGGTTCTATTGCTACCATCCAGTTCTATCATCAGACCCTGGTAACCATCTAGCAGACGAATCAAACATACTGAAACTAGACGAGTTTTTATCATTTCTTTGAGTTCCTATTATCACCTTTCAGCTTCATTATCAGATCAGACCCTTGTAACCTTCTAAAAAAAAAGCACTCACCAAGACGAATCAAATGAGCCAAAACTCGATAGGGGTGTGTCGTTTCATTACTGAGTACCTATGATAACCTTCCAGCTCCATCATCAGCCCCTGGTTACCTATGAAAGAAAACTACACGTCATGACGATTCCAATGATGTTTCATTGCGAAGTTACTTTAGCCACCTTCCAGCTCCATCATTAGATCAGCACCATATCATCATAATATTGCATTGTCACTCATTTACAATTAGACAGCCTCTGTGGCGTGGTGGTAGTGAACGCAACTGCTACGCAGGAGGCGCGGGTTCGATCCCCGCTCAGTGCAAATATTTGTATCCATGACTATGGGTATTTGCATTGGTCTGGGTGTTTCTATATATAATATGTAAGTATTTACAAAAAAAAAGTATTTAAGTATGTTTATCCGTATTCTAGATTCCATAACACAAGCTAGTTGAAATATGCTTACCTACCATGGGTCTAGATAGCGTTGTGTAGAATGTTGTAGAATATTATTATTACAAATGTTCCTAAACAAAATTTCAGCTCAAGTGGGTAAGATTGATTTGCAAAATTTGATGACAAACAAAGGGACATGTGAAATTATATAAAAGGTGGCAAAAGAGAGATTGGAAGACATTCAGATAACCCGAGAAGATCAAATTTATTCCAATCAAACATTTACTCGGCCGGTACACTTGTTAAGGACGTCCTAATGGAATATGAAGTCTGCATTACCCAACACTCACTGATCATTTATTTTATCTGAGTTAGTACTTTTTAACGTGCGAAATATCCGGAGCTAGCGGGAAGTTATGTCGGAATCGAACCGTGGACGACCTAGGACCACCTCTCTCGATCTAGCCCTCCTCGGGTCTCTGAGTTTTATTAGTTGATAGATTTAGATTGAAATGCTCAGGTGGGATTTGAACCCGTGACCAGTCTCTTACAGGGGGAATGTTCTGACTACTGAGCTACTGAACCACGCTTTGAGTATTCGAAATACTCCTACACAAAAATCTTGGGGCGACGATAGTGGGTTCACCTCAATAATGTTATAGCCAGGATTTGAGCCCTGGACCTCTCGATCGATTTACTTGCTATTAGATCTGCAGGAGACAAGAACTTTATGTTTATTATAGGATATATTTTCGATAAAAGACAGTTGTACCTCAGGACTCGTATCTTGGACTTAATTCACGAGACAAATTGTGCGAGATTCTTTTGTAATAATCCAAAAGTACCTATGCTTTTTTTTACGTGCGCAATATCCCCGCGTATACCCCCCACCGGAGCCGGTGCTAGAGGTTATGTCAGACTCGAACCGACTAAAACGCACGCCGCCTGTGGGTCGTTTTGGTTGCCGTAGGTGAGATTGACAGGCATATCCCTCGCACGCCGGCCGACCCAGGGCCATCTCTTACGATCTGGCCCTCTTCTCGGGTGTGGGGACTACAGAGTCCCCAACTCGTCCCCGGAAAACGTAGTTAAACGTAAACGTAGTCGTAGTTCCCCGAGCTATTCTCAAGACTCCCAAGAAATGTATAGGTAGGTACTTCGCGTATAGAACACATATATTAGGTCCAAGATATATGTTCCAAGAAGCAATACCTACCAGGGTAAGAATCAGATTATTCTTACACATGCATTGATACCATGGCTCCTACCCATATAACTAGCACGGCTGGCTGTGCTGGTGCTGGTGCTGCTGCTTCTGCAGACTCTCTCAAGCGGCGCAAATACTCCAATCTTGTCGGAGATTATGAATTTGTGCCGTTTGGAGTAGAGACTTTGGGGTCATGGGGTCCGAGCGCTCGCAGTCTCTTCCGTGAGATTACGAAGCGTAGGGTCGACGCTTCTCGTGACCAGAAGGCTGACCTCTTTTTAGGTCAGAGAATAAGCATTGCCATACCTACCTACAACGTGGCAATGCTGCCAGTCTTCTGGGAACGCTACCACAAGAGGCATGCGATGCGGAGGAATTCCACGACGCATTTTAATTGTTCTTAGCTATAAATTGTATAATAGTTATTTTAGTTTGATTGTATTTAATATTCATACATTATTTCTTGACATGATTGTAAAATAAATAAACATAAATTATTATAATACATTAACTTCAATAAAGGTAACTTCAATGAAGTCACTTAAATTCTTACACGAGTAGAAATGTGACAAAAATAAAACCATTTAGTCATTTCAAACATTTTATTTTATAAAAATAAACGTTTTGACGACAAATAGTTACAATATTCGGGGTCCTTATGAATCCAACTCATATTTGAGTTCCCACAAGAAATGTTTCAAGACATTGTAAAAAATTCAGTTTTTACAAAAGTTACTTTTTATCTTAAAACATTAACAACATTACATTTTTTTCACATCTAATTCTAATAACGGTTGATCACTTTTATAGTTTTTAAATAACTTTAAATAATAATTAGGAAAATAATATTTTGTTGAAAAATTTATCTGATACTTAGGCATAATTGTTATGAGGGCGATTTATGACATGGTAGCATATGTACACACTGCTGTTTTGTAGGAATTAATAAATTCAAACACATTAAATGCCCATTTAAAATGGTTTCTATAAAATAATATTCATCCAAAAACTATAGGCACTCAGTGTACATAATAAAATTGTAAAAGAACAGGGTTCAAACTCCAAAATCATTTCCTTACTGTGTTATATTCATATTGTCACTTTATTCATAAAATGCTTACGCAAATACAAAATAACTTTTTTTTCAACCTTATAATGCGTACATATTCATACGTGCTATAATAAGTGCTATGTAGTGTGGTAAGTCTTGGGAGGGAGATGGAGCTATTCACCTTATAGCTTTATCCCTTTCTCTGAATCGCGGCCTAAACGACGATCGCTTATAAGCACGTCATGATAGCGTTGTTTGTTGTTCTTGTACTGTATTCTCTTTGTACCGGCGTAACACGGTGTAATGTGACATGCTACAAAGTGAGCATAATACCTACGAGCACAGATTATTATGACGCTACGGCGAAAACAAGCTAGCAACGAGCACTCGTGTATGTATTTTTGGTTACGAAACGACACTATAAATGCAAACCGATATAAAAATACTATGTTTTAACAGTGTGATCACTCTAATCCAGTTCTCTAGGTACATATCCTAACAGCGCAATCTCGACGTAGTGCGTCGCGTGGACGAGGTCTTAGGGAAATATGACAGCAGTGTGTTCAAAGACGATTTAAAAATATACTACGCAACAGGCGTATATACTGCACGTTTACTTAACAGAAACAAGAAATTCGTAATTATGTTTTAGCTGCCCGTGAACTTTACAAACAATATTCCACTGATTGGATAATGACTTCTATCTACTACTAGCCAGGCACTACACAAGCTGTTTAGAGCAAAAATTTATGTCGTTTCTGTGGTGAGGCGGGAATGGAGCGTGAGTTAAGGAATTTTGGGGCATATCTGCATGACCATAGCGCCCCTTTTTGTTGTCATTATAGGATAACTATAAAATTTTGCGCATAATTTAAGGTTATGCTTTAATAAAATACTTGGTGCTATGTTCACACGTAGCGAGCTCTCGGCCGAGTGTACTGTCTCGCTAGTCTACTCGCTGCGTGTGATCAGGGTATTATTGTAAAACCAAATGTTTTGTTCTTACAGCTAGTTTTGTAGGTACATAGTAGTGAGTACATAGAAGTCAATGAGTTTGGACGGTGAAATGTTGATAATTGTGTCGAAACAAATTGTGGTCGTTATTTTAGTTAGTTATTCATCTAAATATCGATAGGCATAGTTAACAGTTAAACACTATTCTTTCTGGAGTTGGACAAGTTGTGGGGGGCGAACATAAACTACATGGTTTCAAAATCGAACTTATTAATATATTTATTTTACTTTAGTATGTTGCAAAGGTTTTTTTTATTTAGGTATACTATTTAAATGCATTATATGAACAACTTAAGCCAAAAGATAAACAATAAGTTCGGTTGGAAATGTAAGCTTTTCGTAGCTTATAATCGCTCCCCAAGGTAATGCAGGGCGTATAGCTAATAACAACGCCTAATCGAAGCACGGGAATATATTCGACAAGTATTTATTGTATAATGCAACGTATTTTATATCGTTAATTATAGTTTAATAACGAAACACAGATCTCACTAAAACGAGCAATGTGACTAGAGAAACTTAGATAATATACTGGAAACAGTTTCATACATTCTATAAGCTATTCCCATTTATTTTTAAATACACAGATATATTGTAATCGTCCATACATTCCGTATACCGGGCTAATGACAAAAGCTCGTTGAAACATATTCTACGTAATACCTATTATATATGGCATACATAATTAGAATTAAAGGTGTTTTTAACTAATATCACGAAACGCCGTAATGCAATTTGTTTTTCTACGAGATCAATATAATTTAAAATAAATTTAAGCGCAAACGCCTCATTCGGTACCGTTACAAAATCTACACATCATATCTAAATATAGGTAATAAAGATATCATAAAAAAGAAACGAAAATATCAAAGCGAGACCACCGTCGAATGAAATGCAATACATTATGTCCACAGATAGAAGGTAATACCCTGATCGTTCTAAAAAAATATAAAAAAATAATCGATAGGCAGATAAAATCGCGACCGTTTTGGTGTTACATACTCCTAAGCGACAACGTTATATACATCATTCAACTTTTATACTGCGGGCTACGGGGCATCATCGGTTTCATGGGGGTCTGGCGGTTGTTGAGGGATGTAGTTCCATCTCGCTCGCACTTCATCGGTGTCGGTAGGCGCTGGTTGGTTGTCATCGTGTGGTGGGGTGGTTGCGGCGGGAGCGCTGGCGGCGCGTCGTCTCGCTCGCACCACCGCTAGATGGCGCGCTATGTAGTGCTCGTGGGGCGCCAAGGCCGCTGCCCGCGCTAAACACTCTTCGGCCACGGCGAGCTTGCCGCGCTCCACGGCCACAACGCACAGGTTGTGCAATGCCTGTACGTTTTCTGGCTCCAGCTCGAGAATGCGTCGGTAACACTGAAATGGTTTAATATTAACTTTAACCCACGTTTAGATTAGTATCTCTACGAAATTTATTTTGATCGGTACGTAAAAGAACTGTCGTAAGACACAAACTAACTACCTATAAATAGTTACAGTGTACACGAAAAACATCGAGTGAGATATTTGGGATAATGTTGCAATAATTTAACTCAGAAGTTTAATATTTATGCTAAGTAGTCTATTTTTATACCACTTAAGGGGCAGATAATCACACGGCCCAACTGATGGAAAGTGATTACCACAGAGCCTGTGTAAACACAAAGTTTCTGTGCCGTCAGTGCAGAAGACAAAGCAGTACAAGCCTTAGGTCTTCCCACTGACAGCACAAAAACTCTTCAGTGAGCTCTGACTACACTACTCACCGCCGGGAACACAACACGTGGTATTATGGCCGCGGTATTCTGTGGGTGGAGGTATTTTTTAATACTCACACTCTCAGCAGCATCCAAATCTTTCACAGAATTAATATAAATATCTCCTAATAGAACCAGGGCCTTCACATGATCTGGATGGTGACGGACGAGCTGTTTCAGGAATGGTGCAGCTTCCAGCGGTCTTCGCCGATCAGCCAACAATAAGGCGAGGTTGAAGAGTGCTGATCGAAAGTCTGGTTTCAAATGCACGGCGGCACGGAACCACCGCTCAGCGCATTCCGCGTCACCCTCGTCCATGCAGACCATGCCGAGGTTGAAATGTACACGTTCGTTTGTTGCTGTGGAATTGAAGATATTCTATAATATGGCAACTTTAAAACACTAGGCGCATTTAAAAGATGAATATAAACACTTTGAACACAAAATCGTGCAACCACGTTATATTAACTCTTTTACATAATCCCAGCATAAAATGTTTCCACAGACAACAACAAAAAAAATGTTACTGGAGTTATAGATTATGCATAAATCTGAAAACTCAATACTAAGGGAAAGGTATCCATTATTTTGTATAAAATTTACGGTATTGCTGATGGAAACAGTGTTTTATATAACTATTTTAATTTATTGACTTACAGTCTTTGTCTAATAATTTGAGAAGGCGCTGCCTGGCTAAATGCCTCAGGTCTGCAGCACCAAGCTCTTGAAGCAGTATGGCGGAGTTCAGTAGCGCCTGCTCGTGTTCTGGCTCTAATTCCAACGCCTTGTCTAAATACGCCAATGCTTGGGAAGGTTTACCTTGTTCTAAGAGAACAACTCCCAGCTGAAAACGGTGATAAAGAAGATTAATTACAAAGCTCCATTGCCGATGCAGTGATAGATATGTTATGAATGTTTCATAGATAAAGGTATAAGCGAGATACCTACAAATAGTCCAAGAAACAAGTAAGACTACAATGAAAGATTTTTAGAAACGTTTTCAAAGGCCCAAATTCGCGTTCAATAATTACACTAATCATACTTACGTTATAATAAATATCAGGATTTCCACTATCGTACAGTAGAGCCCTTTCATAAACTTCCTGGGCTTCCTTCGTTCTATTCAACTTAATCAAAATATCCCCTCGATTTATATACGCTTGCGTATAATCAGCTCTCATACTGATAGCTTGTCTGTACAGCATATCTGCTTCTTCTAATCTCGTAGCATTCTTGGATATCAGATTTGCAAGGTTTAGGAAAACGTTTAGATGGTTTGGCGCTATTCTTGCCTGATACGACTCTCCTGGTTTTGCTTTGGGAAGAAGTGATTTTGCTTTAACGTAAGCGTCCTCGGCTTCTTGATAACGTCCTAAGTGGTTGTATGTTCTACCGACGTTGATGTGAGCTCCGACGTCATCCGGTTGTACATTAACAGCTGTATTGAAGAATTCTAATGCTTCTGCATATTTCCCTTCGGCTTCTAAGGCATGTCCTACGTTATTGTACAGTTTGGCATTATTACGATTTACCTGGAAACACAATATCATCAGTCGAATATTCAACATAGCTAGCATAGAAATAAAATAGTTTTGTTGTGTAGTAACTGTACCTTCAGTCCAGAGGCAAAAATTGAATATTCAGTCTTCCAATCCCAATTCCTCATATAAGTCTTTGCACTGAATGCTAGAAGGAGAAATATTAGTGCACAGGCAGCTAATTTTGCTCGCCGTTTGGCTATCAGTCGCCAGCCATGAGCCATTAACATACACCAACCCATTGATGGTATGTAGAGGACTCGCTCGGCAACTACGAATCCCACGGGGAAAAATAGATTCGAAGAAGGAAGGAACGGCACCACCAGAAGCACAAGACCCTGAAAGCAAAGTAATAGTTAATAAGTTTAATATTGATGAGTGAATTGAGTCAGATATTCGAAATTTTGACGTTTTTGACGTACCATGGAAAGCGCAGTAGATCTTTTTCGCAAGGCATGCACGGTAGCAGCGAGTAGACATACAAGTAATGAGAAAGTTGCCAAGTTGCGGGGATCACGCCACGTCTTCAGCAAGGCGACAGTGCCCATGGTCCAGTCACAACACAGCGCGTCTGGTAATGCCAGCAACCACGCGTTCAGTGCAGGAAGATAGGCGAACGTTAGATATCTGTAACGAGAAGAATACGATTCAGTAAATTTAATTTGATTACGTATCGTGTCGGTCTCGTTGGAAGAGACATCATCGTCTTGATATTGTTCCCAGATGCTTCTCACTTCGGAGACCGGGGTCCACCCACTCCTCTTTTTCTGATCTCCCAACCATGATAGGAAAATTTGCGCCATAGTCTCGTCCGTCAATCAAAAGGTGTATGTGCTTACAAGTGACTGGGGCCTGAAGGTTTTGTTGGGGCCTATACATTATCATGAACCTTAATTCTAGCAAAGTTCTAGCTTAAGTTTTAGAAACCTAGTAATAAGGAAACCTAATCAAACGCTTGCAGGATCAGTAGGTACAAAAACTTTATAACCCGGAAAGAGGAAGCCAAAAGATGATGATGAAAAGTCCTCAATCCAATGGTAACACATAACACAATTTCAAGGGCGGAAATGGGCGAGACACAGGACCGGAAAATTGTCGTCATAAAGACGGAAGGAAGTCTAAAAAAATACATTCGTATATATGTTTGTTTATATTGTATCAAACAAAAAATGGGCGTGTATTGTGTGGTTTCTTCGAGGACGGATGTGGACCCTCGTTTGACATTATCAACGAGAGAAAAAAACTATTCGCTTGAAAAAACTAGCATCGCTATTTGTACAGTTTTTGGAACAAATTAGTTTTTGTTACGTTTTTATTTCGAAGTATTGTAAAGCTTAAAGCATAGTGTTTTGTTTTTACATTCAGTGCGTCAATTGACTGCACCCCACTGCTTGGTAGGAAGCTAAGCTACGGGGAAGCCCAGAAGAAAACACATGTTTAGGAAGAGCATTCAAGTTCTTTATGACGAAAGACGAATAAAGAAACCTAAATACGGTACATACAATACTAGACCGCTGAATAGCTAGGAAGAGATAATTTGGTATTTCTGTTTACCGAAGAACTACAACAATAACACACATAATAAAAGCTACATAATGTAATATAATTACTGGTGAATATATTATTTTATCATTGTAAGAAAGCCTCCATTCATTAATGGGGTCAAACGGGAAGGCTCCCTGAATTTATGCAGCCTAAGCTTGGTGCACATTTACCAAATATCCTCATGGCAGAGCGATAAAGACGAACGCAATCCTTCAGTCACAAAGGACGAAAACCACAAGACCACGATGCCTTTGAAATGTAGATTGGCTTCGGTTGTGGGCTCTGAACTAAAATAAACTGATTAGGAACGTCTTGTATTGTGAGCTGATATTAAAGTTCTGGTTACTATGCTAAAAAGAAACTCCCATATTGAGGTAATCAGAATCGATTACTGTAACAAAAGTCAAGGACTACTCTGATCTTGTACAGTATGGCTCGCTATAGCTCGTATCCGTCTTGGCTCTGTCAATTATCATGATCGAGATCAAAGTACCTAATTGATACCTCGTAAATACCTATGAGCTTTACTGTAACTTTCCATCATCAGTTTAGTTAAGCCATTCGGTCTTCACCTGTTTCTGACTTATAGAGACTTCGGGAAATGGTTTATTTTCTATGTTTTTATATGTACTTCCTATAGTAATTTTATAACATAAAAACACATTGCCGTAGACATTTTTGCCCCGGAGCCCATCCGGAACTACCAAGCAACAAATAGCAGTGAGTTGAGATGATTCAAAACCAACAAGGAGGTAATATTATTACCACATTTCTAATACACTTTTCGGTCGATACAGTTCATAGATAGCGCGGATAGAGGAAAAGGCAGCGTGTAAGACCTTCACACGTAGAAATAATTCAATCCGCTCTATATGCAGTGAAGGCAAAGGGTTCTGTATTATAAATTTATCATTTGATGGTGGTATCATATGCGTAACAAACCACCCAAGATTGGGATAGGCCAGTCCAGCAATGGACTGCGAATGGCTAGTTGATTGATTGATGTGTAATAATATAAAGATAAAATTTTGTATAAGACGGACAATATTTATGATGCCAAACCATCACTGCCTCAATACCATACTTAGATTAATTGTACAATACTTACTTCGCAGGAGGTGCGGAAGCTCCAGCAGGATTGTCGAATCTGGTGAAGACTGGTAACTGGGCACCCATGACTTGCACTCTCGCGATTAATAGTGCAAGGGATGCACAGAATACCGTTGAGAAACGACGGACTCCCTCACCAGCGGCATACCACCAGCCGGAGCCTTTACTCCATAGGTCCCAAGGCCAACACCAGCGAGGTAGTTGTCCGTTTCGACGCTGTTGGAATAAGAAAGAATAGTTTTATGAAAACGTCATTGAAATTTATTCCGCCAAATATTCGGTAAAAGAAAATATGAATGAAAATATTTTGATTTGGAAGCTGCAGATAACAATATTAGTTAAAGACCGATTAACGTTTGATATCATAATATCATATACTAATTGTAGGTAAAAGTTGCCCGTGAGTGATGGGCTATCATTGATGATGGTGTAAAAATAGAAAGACAGTTTGTGGTCATTATCAGAACTAACCTTTTGTGCGACGAAGATCTCATAGACGAGACACACACCAGTAACAGTGATACCTTGCTCCTTGCACAACATAGCCACTCCGATGCATGCTGAACAAGCTACCACGTATCTCCAATCTGGAAATTTTATAAATTTAGTTACTCTTAAAAGTAAAACTAGGAGGACTAGGTACCAGGTTGACAACTTGGTGGAACACAGGAAATGATTCTATTTTTAAATACTTTTGAAGTTGTTTCTAAAAGGTTCTTTTTAAGGCGGTGAAACAAAAGCATTTTCAAACAGTAAGTGTTCTTTTCTTCATAACATACTACTTGAAGCTGAACTTATACATGAAGTTTCACCCTTCAAGATTTTCTTGATAGAGATTGATTTATAGGTGCTCTACGCTAACGCGATATCTGACTTGTATTTTTTGAGCAAACAATCGAAAATCGCTAGGTCATTCGTTGTCTGTCCGCTGTCACTGGCCGGTCGTGAAAAATCGCCCGACTCGACCTCAAAAAAAAAGCACTAACTTTTTGTCATACCATTTTAAGAGTGACAAGCTGATGGCTCGATATTAATTATTGTTGCTGATTTTTAAACTTCTATGATTAAAAACTTTTATCAAATTCAAACCTGCTGTTATTTGTTTTTATAAATCGAGATCTATGGAATGATTTGCGTAGTTTTCGGAATAGGGTCCATCAAAATTTGAAGTTAGAAAGCTCTTAAAAGTGTTCACATATTGTTTTTGCATTTGGCCTTTTGCAATTTTTATATCGCCATTTGGTTTTCAAATATAGGCAAAACTTAAAGTGACATGAGGTAAATAAATTCTACCCTTAATATTATTTACCTCTACAAAAAAATGTCTAACATCACAGAAACATTTTATACATGTTTTCTCCATTGTCAATAATACATACAAGGAAATGTTTTTCCGCTTATGTATTCGGCGTACACAGAAACGATATTTTATCATTCCGTAGCAGCCCTCCGGCCAGCTAGCAACAGTAGTTAAAATAGGTATAATATATGGAGTCCATGTTCTTGGAAGATATCGAACATAAATTATTTGCCCAAAAACCAATAAAGGGATTGAGTAAAAATTTTTTGTGTTGTTATTTCTGCAATGTTATTACTCGGAGTTTTTTTTACACAAGGAAGATATTATCACCATTAAATAAAACTCCATCGATAACTTCAGCGTCTGTACAAATAACACTAAAACACGTCTTTACTGTGGGCTAACCCTCATCTGCCAGCCGATACAACGCCAGATTTACGGATGAGGCACAGGCTTTCCTTTTAATTTTATGGGGTTAAATAAAGCAATCTATAACGAAAAGGGGAGTAGGGAAGTACACTACGGGCTTCAGTTCTTGCTGTAACCAGATTGGACGGGATGTTTGTCATCACAGCACCATGAACATGAAGTTTTAGTACAGTACAGTACAGTTTTCGTACTGTCAATAACTTGAACGATAAAAATTAATTTTGAATTACCTGTACATCTTCTTCTCTGAGCAGCGCGTGCGTAGAAAAGAAGCGCAGCGAGGAAGAATAGGGAGGACAGCATCTCAGCCCTCCCGACCACACCTGTCACCTGTTAAAAAAATGAAATAAATAAATAAATATAAATATTCTACAACATTCCACAGAACGCTATCTAGACCCATGGTTAGTATAGCTTAACTAGCTTGTGTTATGGAATCTAGATTGCAGATAAACATACTTAGATACTTTTTTTTGCAAATGCACAAATATTATACGTAGAAACACTCAGACCAAAGCAAATATAGACATTAATGCATACAAATATTTCCATTGAGCGGGAATCGAACCCTCGCCTCCAGAATGCAGTACCAAGGCCGACCGTATGCAGGTATACATATAAATACAAATATGTACCGATTTAGCTTTTCCAAATGTGGATGGGTTGAGTTGACTTTAGAAAATCCGCTAACTTACTATATAAGGTAGGTAGGGTAAGCAGAGTTTAATACATACATATAACAGTTTAATACGTTTAGCCAATAAGGTATACTAAATATTACAATTACAATACTAAATAATGTCTAAATAATTTAACTAAATAATGGCGGCGAGACTATCGCCAACCTTATTTAGTTTTTTAACTACTAAAATATTGTTTTGGCGTAATTCAATAAATGCTTTTAAAAAAGAAATATAAGAGAATCCTATAAGGCTTTTACATAATAATATTTATCAAATAATCGAATAATCGACGATTGCTTGCTGTATCAAAGTCGCATTATCATACAAAAGGTTAATTTACATCTGCAGAAGTAATTCCAAATGCTTTATCGTATCGCAAACTTAGAATTAAGAGTAATAAAGTCATTTATTCTGTGCAAAAAAGGAACAAAAATGTAAGCGAGTTCAGAAGTCACCGTAAAGAGAGTTGAAATAGCGTTGACCGCCCCAGTCTATAAAAATAGCAAACATAGTTAGAAGCTTATAGGGACCGGGCGAGGGAGCCTCCATGGCGCCTTCACGACTCCATTATAGCCAAGACTACAAACACATTTCCCCGACTTTAAGACGACAAGTCCAAAATAAACCTGCAATTTTATTTAAAGAATTTTAGTTACACTACTTTACTGTGTATAGGAATATATACGGGTATACTTTGGTAGAAAATAAATTTCGAGTAGCATAAAATAATTGTGTTACTGTTTTGGAGGGAGATTTTTTAGTATGTCGTCTGACAGGAATGGTGCGGTTGAGAACATGTAGCCCCAAGCCCGAATATTAGAAAAATGGCAGCCAGATGATGCATGCATATAAAAAAGCCAGTCAATTCGAGGGTTCCGTACAAAATTTTTGTTGGCAGAAAAGCACACGGCCCACGTGATGGAAAGCGGTTACCGTGGCCTATGGACGTGAGCTACATAAACCGCATAATGCCTTGATTGCGTTGACTTAGAAGTTTGTTTTTTGTACAGTTTCAAGACTTTACAGACTTTAGTATATGGTATGGTATGGACAAAATGGACATGATTGACAGACAGACATACAGACAGACGGACAACGAAGTCATTCTATAAAGATTCGACTTTTGTCCTCTTGAGGTACGGTACCCTAATAATGAACGGTAACTCCCGAATGAACGAAACGAATTTAAGGTCGACGGGATGGTGGGGGAGGAAGGATGAAATGTGAGGACAAACCGTACCTAAAAAATTTTGCGAGGGCGAACTCTTTGCTGTGTCTTTACTTATCTATCAAGAAATTGACCTCACGATTGCAGGCAAATCAAAGCGAAAACTTATACCACACGATCAATGACCTTTAGAATACATAAATTATCTGAAACGTGTAAAGTTCACCAAAATAAAAATAACAAAAACCCTGAACTTCATGCTATGAAAGCACTGACCAAAGCGTCGATCACTCAGTAAAAGTTGTCAGTATATGCCAGGGTATATTCAAAGCTCGTCGGGAATGCAAATCGTGCGTCGTATAAAATACGACACAGTAAAAAGAGCATTTCTAATTTGAGCAGCGACACAAAAGGGGCAAAGTTTAAAGATCGTCATGTTTTATGGCTCACTGAACGTAAAATTGCCATGTCGGTTGGCGTGTCATAAAGTGACGGAGTGACACCTAGCTACTGTCCGCTCGTCCGTCATTATCAGACACCTAAACCGGGTATTAATCACAAACAATATATTTAACAGCGCTGCATTCTACAAGGCGCCAAGCAGGCGTTTTATGACGGTTCGTAAAATGCTCTACGCGATATTCGAACTGTGGAAGTAATGGCTACTGTTTGATCTTTTTTCTTTTTCCTTTTAAAAGAAATTAATTTAGTGACAAGGATTGCGACTGTGACTGTGAATGGATTACTGTAGGTATCTAAATGAAATGATAACTTTAATTCCTAGGCCAAGCAAAGTGTTATTAGACATCTATTTTCATCGTCCTTGGTCATTCGTCCTTGGTCCTTGCCTCTGGGAAACTCTGCCTTGGAAACGCGTGGTCCACTCTCCTATGCTTTTCTTCCTAATTTGACTCATCTTGACATACACGGGAGTGACTGCCATTTGGTCCGCAAACGTCAAGAAGAAAGCTTGCATCTCGTCTTGCAGGTGAGGTTGTCTAGAACCTTAAAGATCTAACCGGGATATCATACCTCTAATTCGTTATTCAACCGCAAATGTTTAGTAAATCTTCTATTGTAGTCGTGGAGTAATAATGTACGTATATTGTAGCGTACCTATATGAGGGAATAACGTATCTCCATCATATTATGCATAGTTTCGCTCACATGTAAATAGCCCAATAACTTTGCCAACCTAACGGTCCAATTTACCCGAGTCTCGTGTAAAATCGTGGACAGTAGCACAAGAGTTCTTATCACAGATGGAATTGGCGTCGTAAAGAGTACGCGAAACGGCCAGGCATCGGGCGTTCCGACATAAAATGCACAAGTAGGTACATGTGACAGGCCGTTGCTAATATAGTAACAAGTGTGTGTATATTGGAGTGCTGTTTTGTTATATAATAAGAGTTTATTGGGTACGTATTTCAAGAAGCTTAAACCCGAAAGTTTAAGTGTATGAATTGCCTTGTTATGACATTTTCGGCTTCCAAGGCAACCTCAACTGGCCGTTTTTTCAATACAACCACCTGACGGAAAGTGGCTATCGTGGCCTATGGCCGGGTGCAAAAGGGAGTCACACTCGTGCTGCCGACCCTGTAAGAACAGAGAGTTTCTGTGCCGTCAGTGCAAAAGATAAAGCAGGATCAACATTTTTAACTTATTTTTGGTTTATTTTGGCTACTACCAATATGACAGCCCCTTGCGCCAGAACCTCGTCCTGAGTTCATTTTCAGTCGCACACACCCATATAATAAATAAAAAAAATATGAACTTGCATGTAACTGATTTTTCATTTTATTCATCTTAAATGTTAAATATTTTAATGAATGAAACAAAAAATTATATAATAACATAATGTGCCGTGAGTTTCTCGCCATCATTGCTCCAAAAAAATAAATAAAAATGTAATATTTACTCATTACGATACATTCAAACATACATACATACTAATTAAGGTGTGTATCACTTGTTTAACCTTATTTTGACTTCCTAAGAGATTGCGGTCAAGAGAGAATTGGCAACCCAAAAAAGTTCTTGACATCTCTTTGAAAATATTAATTAAAAGTACTTGTGACCTTATTTTAAGGATTCTCTGACAGCAACGAATTTTAGAAAAATATAAGGAGGATGTGAAAAAGACTGCAATATCTAAAGGGATGTTATTTCTGCATATAACCTAACCCAGAGGAAGAGGTGCGAGTATATGAATGAATTGTTTGTCCGAAAAGTAAACGTATTTCGATGAAACGAGGGGAAATTATTTACATAAAAAATAAGGAAAATAGTCTTAAAAACTCACAAGATTTGAATCTGTGAAAATAATTTTTGCATAGTTAAATTCTTGTTAAATATGTCTTGTTAAATAGACGTCTATCAAATCAGAATGTGAACAATGTCAGAAATTTATTTTCATCGTGTCAAACAATGCCAGCGCTGTTTGTTCCCAGTTTAGGTCACACATAAATATTTACTTACCAACCGCTTGAACTGGAACCTGTCGAGAATTGCGCGATCACTCTGACATGACATGTCTACAAAACCAAGCTCGCGTTACTGCTTCTACTGTTATTTTTATTACATTTCAATGTTTGACAGCCCCTGTGGTGTAACGGTAGAACATTCGACTGCTACCCTGGAGGCGCGGCCCGGGTTCGATTCCCACTCAGTGCAAATAGTTGTGTTCATTAGTTATTTGCATTAGTCTCGAGTGCTTCATGTATAATATGTATGTATTTACAATAAAAAAATATCTAAGTAATCCGCATTCCAGATACAATAACACAAACTAGTTAAGCTATACTTACTTTAGGTCTCGATAACGAAATAATGAATAACGAATACTAAACTTGTATACTGTGGATAATGATTAGTTGGAGCCCTAAAAAGACCGACAACCTAGACTAGGATCTACAGAACTTCGATATCAATAGTGGTTTGTCGAGGTCTGATAGCAGTAGCAATAGCTTCATATTCGAAGTTTCACTCGGAAGATGAATGTTGAAGCGCGATTCCTGTAGATGTAGATTCCTTCTTTAGAGCATTTACGGCATTAACAATAAAAATGCCCAAATTTGTTAGAAAAACTAATAATTCACAGCTTACGAACTGCTTTAATTTGTTAAAATGAGTGTGGGATTTTTAAAAACCCCTTTAAAAATCTCTTACGTATTCCAACCACCAACGTGACATCTTGACAGGGGCCAGGATTAATGGCTTTAACATGATCTCTGGATTCGAAATACTACACTGCTCCGAATTTGCTTTGTAGAGGATAATGTTCGAAAACAAAAAGAAATACTCTGACGTCAAAGATACGTTTAGAGTGCTTTTATGTAAATACTTGTGCCATTTGTTAATGCTTAAGTATCAGGAGTTAGAACTGCCTCACTAGCTCTTTACATTAGGACATTTAAACAAATATTACCTTTTTAAAGGGTGTTTTAGAAAGCTAATTGATGGATGATGTTTCGACGCTCTTAGAAATAGCAGATCAGATCGGGTCTCTCCCATAAAAGGAACATGAGATAATACGAATCTAAAGGAGGATACTGAGCTTTAATGCAACACGTCAATGTAATGATGAAAGTTTATAAAGGCTATGATCAAAACGTGTTGGGACTATTCGCAGGTTCGCAAACACAAAACCATTCGGTTGCAAGTCCGTAGTCATAGCGATTACGTAAACGCGAATTGATTAGTAAAGACATTTCAATCTTAAGTATTGGTATAATTATAAAATTCACATTAAGCCATCAAAAAAGTATTACAAAGGAACTCGATTGCCACTCCATACTTTTTTGAACCTCATAATTGTACACTTCGTAGCAGGCGATTTTCGTTTTGTGTTTTTGCAACACAAAGGCAATTACATCACACGTTGTTTGCAACGAACATGCAATGTTTTAAACCTCGACAGATTCATATGGACAGGCTGTCCGGATAACAGAAGGAATTTAATTCACCATTGACAGTATGGTCACCTTGACAACGGTCGGAGACCTAATTACAATTCAAACATAACATTTGGTTATTTTGACAGTGATCTTGAGCACGAGGGTAGGTACTTACTCTTCGGCTGGGGTGCGAGGGATATGTCTCAGAAAATCTAACCTCCGGCAACCTGAGGCCCACACAGACGGCGTGCGTTTTAGTCGGTTCAAGTCCGATATAACCTCCCCCACCGGCGTCTGTGGTGGGGGTATCCGTGGGGATTTAGCGCATCATAAAAAAAAGGTACTTTCTCTTAGGGCTTGTTTAGATAGTCAATACATACATGCATTCACCGCGATCCTATGAATACACGATCGCGATTATATTACAACAATAATTACATGCAATTGCGATTTATGCACTGAAATATATTGTAACTAAAGTAACTATCGGTATATGGTATACCTCAATGGATTTCTGCAATCAAATCAGAATTGACAAAATCAAAAAGTCAAATCGGATAGTGTTGTTATTTCGAATGTAACACATTTAATATAGGGATGAATATTAATCGAACGGTATCGCAAACAATATATTCGTTCAAATCGAACTTTTAAGGGGTTTTTCAAAGCGATAAAAATGAAAATATGATTATAGGATTTATGCGAGTTCATAGATCCACTAAAGTGAAACCTGAGTGATGAATTTTATTGGTGATGCTGTTTTATATTAGTACTAACACTGCTCTAACCAGCATTACCCAAAATAACCCGCAATTTATCAATTTTTTACCTATAAAACTTATGTTAAAAATTACCAATAGAACTAAAAAGAAATATCCAAATCGGTTTAGTTATATTATTATAATAAGCTGTTTGACAAGGTCGTCTGATTTTTCTCAATACTGCTTTATATATTAGTTTTTTTCTGAAAAAAGATGCATTCCAAAAAAGTTGTTGCCTAACTAAACTGGAATTATGACTTTTCATGAGTTTTAATTCCCAAAGTCAAAATGTAAACAATCAAATTAAGTTAATTTTTTATAACTTTTTGGGTTCCTCATTAAATTTCAAATAATTATTATTATGAACCATACACATGTGTAAACGCAATGTGGACCGAGATACATGCGATATTCTCTTTTTTTCTTTTAATGTGCGCAAAATCCCCACCTTCGCCACCGACGCCGGTGGGGAAGGTTATGTCGGACTTGAACCGACTAAAACGCATGCGGTCTGTGTGGGCCGCAGGTTGCTAGAGTTGAGATTATATGAGTAATCTCACCTCTAGCAACCTGCGGCCCACTATCCCTCTCTTATGAGACGGCCCTCTTCGGGCATGCGATATTCTCTTGCACTCCATAATTTTTTTTTTATACCACTTAGTTGGCAGGCAAGCACACGGCCCACCTGATGGAAAGTAGTTACCGTGGCCTATGGACGTCTGTAACACCAGAGGAGTCACAGTCGCGCTGCCAACCCTGTAAGTAAAGAGTTTCTGTGCCGTCAGTAGAAGACAAATCAGGACAAGCCTTTAGTCTTCCCACTGATTATCCTGGCGTCTGACGTCACTCACAAGCACGACTTTGTATTCAGCGCTTTTGGAGGGCCTGAGAAATTGAATTTTCAAAATCATATATCTTTAAAACTATTTGTCGTAAATATACTCTATAGCAGTTCATTATATTATTACACTGTGATCATTATTTGACAAAAAAAATGAAATATCCTAATGATAGGCTCACGTTTGACCACACATCACCTGAGGGCAAGTGACGATTAGGCTGAAGGTAGCATTACCTAGAAGAATCCTGTTCACTCTAGACTTGAAGACTACTAGGTTATAACTTTTCTGAAACACAAAATCAGGCAGGGCGTTCCTCAGGGAGTACGCATAGTGAAGTAATTTTAGAAAAGATTTGTTCCCCATCTCTTTCAAATAGTCTTAGAAAAATATACATATAGCAGACGGTGACAGACTTGTCAGGCAGTTATATTATATATTTTAATTATTTAGGTATATAAACATTGTGCTCAACAACTGTATAGGTACTCAATTACGAAGTTTTTGAAACATTCAAATTTATTTGACCGTTATTTTAATGCAAATCAAAAACATTACAAATATGTCCTTTGGGAATGAACTCGGACAGTATTAATTAAAAAGTATTTTTGGGGTTTTTTAGCTTTATGGTACTCTAAAAATACATGTTATGGGTATAATACTCACAAGGACTGTTGAAAACCAACGTCAGGTTTCTACCTGGCACATGCTGAACTGGATACATATTTGGTGTATCTGTGAGCCACTTTGTTTTATTTGTTTTTCTTACTTTTTTATATTGTTGGTTATTGTTATCTCTGTGACCACCTTGCACCAAATAAATATTTCTTTCTTTCTTTATTTTATATCTATCATTTGTGTTGCCTATAGGTATAAACTTATTATATAACTGTGAATGCTTGTCTCCACCGATGGCATTTCGTACATTTTGGTGAAGTTATTGTTGTCAATACTTCATTTCTCCAATAAATAGATTCAGAATTCGGTTTGAAACTAAATTGAATAATCTTGTTCTGCTTAGTATGCAAGACCTCAATCTTTTAAAAATAAGCCGTCATCTGCGTTAAGATAAACACAATAATGTAAAACTTCGTAACGTTTACTGGAATTTACATTTATCATTAAACTGTGTAGTAAATGGAAATGAACTGGAATACAGCAAATGAAATTAGAATATAAATAAAATAACACTAGTTGCATTAAAAAAGGAAGTTTATTTTGTTACCTACCTATGTTACATTCAACTATAGCTTTTTCGGAATGTGTTAAGTACTTACTCATTTTGAACAAACTATGTATTATACATACATAGTTTGTTTGTTTGTTTGTATGTTTATCTATGTGCTTGCTGATTTTATGTCATAATACAATTATGTTTATATTATTTTACTATTTTAACCATGTTTTTCTATGGCTATGATACTAAGCATGACTAAAATACGTTCTTTTCCATATAATATAGCTATTAGATTAGACCTGTGATAACGTAATCGACGATTTCATATTTATAAAATAGCTACAATCTTGATATATTATATATAAATAAATAATTATTAATCTTTATGAATGAAGTTATGAAAATTGTTTCTCCAAGAACAGGGTACGAATGGAAGTCTGTCATATTAAAAGGAAGTAACTAGTAGGTACTAAATGTCATATAAATTTATGGTTTAAATTCACAATTAGTGTTTTTTTCGAGAAAACAAAGCAAAGAGGGTAGGTGCTGCCGACTGCCTGTTAGTGTTCAAATATATTAATAATATACGGGGTGGAAGATAAAGACCTCACCTGAAGGGGAAATGCTCTAAATTGCCATACCCGGTACTCGAACTAACTAAAATCCGATAAAATAACATTCTGTATTTTTATGGCATCAGTCGATATGTGGATATGTACACATAAATGACATTTATACAAAAAGATGAGACGTAATGTACAAAGGCGAGCTTAACTCAAAGTTGAGTTCTCTTCCAGCAAACCCGGGAGTGCACAGAGGAATTGCAATACGAGAGGCAAAGTTTATTTATAACCGATTTCTTTATGTTCTCCGATATTTCCGTCGTTTCTCAAAGTTGTAAACCATGAATGTATCGTTTAAGTTATTAAGAGCATTTACTCGAAAACTATGGTCGGCATGCTGGACTGGATTAGACTCATCAAAAAGGGGGACAAAATTAATAAAATAAACAAACAGGCTAAAAAACTAAAAAGACTAAAATAACTTAATGCAGAGATTTAATGACACGAAATTCTTGAAATCTAAAATTATAAATTTTATTTGACAAAATAAAGCACATTAACTCAAATGTCTATATGATGAATATATATTTGCAATAAAATCGAATATTTAAATAAAATTACTGTTCCCTTTTTTCGTGCAGATTACGCTGCTGATCAGTATTGATATTTATATTATTTATATCAGATAGAATAATTATATCAGACTCAACCCGATGAAAACCGCACGCCGTCTCAGGTCTCAATTAACATGTTATAAGGTCATCTCCGTTGTCCAAGGAGACAGACCACACATAACACCGCGTGGAGGTTTTCAATCAAGCATCCCAAATTACTACCTACATCCTCATACCTCAAACCTCATGCAGTTACCCAATAAATTTACATTCAAAATCGAAAACAAAGTTAAGTCATTTTGTACTTACTCATTTTAACAAATATTTGGTTTCAAAGATAACTTTATTGTTGATTGATTGATTTGATGAGTAATAGTGTTGTGTTTGCTGGCATTGAATGTATAAGTTAAGATTTTATGGATATCCTTTCATTTAATTTACCAAGTTTGTTAGACAGATTTGATCCTTATGATTGAAATTATCGACTGATGCCATAAAAATACAGGATGTTACTTTTTCGAACTTTAGTCGGTTTGATTACCAGGTGTGGCGAGCTTTCGAAAATCTATGAACGCAGTTTTGTTGCTTTGTAAAAATAAAGGAATGTTTCCTTTGAGTGAAATTAGCTATATCCAATATTTAGAGTACTTCCCCTCCAAGTAAGGTTAAAATCTTCCATCCTGTATACATTTAATAGCCATATATACTTCAGTCCTAATGAAATTGTGCCAAATCGATATTATTTAATCTACTTTTATAACCCTTGTGGAGTAACAAAGGAAATATGTTGTAGGCGTATGAAGTACTGATAACGATTTGGGTCCAAATATCCTTGTTACTTAGAGACAAGTTGTTACCCTGTGAGCACGAAAATACGCCATTTTCCTCAAATTACTCGTGTGAACGGATGATAAGTAGATACTTAATACTTATTCATGCAGCTATCACTAACCTTTAATAAAGGTATCGGAACAGTGCCAGTAATTCTATCTAAAGAGTTCGTCCGGAATATAGATAGTGAATAATCGTTTTAGTGAGAATATAAACACAATACGAGATTTGGTTTAGTAGATTGTAATGAAGAGAGTTAAACGTTTTCTAATTTTGGTACTAAATTCTGCCTTTGTCTGGCTTTCACTGCCGCAGCTGTTGGTTTAACTTTACGGCTTTTGAAGAGGCCCTATTCGCTCGAGATCACTATTAACACGAGGTAGGTAGATACATAAACTTCAGAAAACTTTTTTATACCCATTCTAAAAGCATACAGGACGAAAGTCTGCATCTTTACTTTACAAGACTTTCTCCACACCATATTACAAAACCCACACTATACCAACGCTCCTTTTACCTTAAATCTCTCGTCGCCGCACTTCATTATACAAACACACCCTGTAGACTAGTATCTAAGCGTAAAGATGACACATTTCGAGACTCCCGTGATACGTCGTCCTCACTATAGCCTATAAAAACACTCACCGCTTCTGTGTGAATAGGATGCACAGCGAACAAGATGGCTGCCACGAAACTTGCGAACTCCGGCAGGAACATTGCACACACCCTGTAACAAAGTAAGTAGGTCAGACGGATAAATAGAAACACGCTGTGTTTCGCGGTCTTAAGTTACAATGTTTTTGTAGGTCACTAGTTGTTTACTGCGGTTTTGATGCGTTATTAGCTATCGGGTGAGGATCGGTTACAAATTGATGTTGGGTTAAGGGAAGTAGAAGTATTATAGCGAAATGTGGTATAATGTTTGAACAGCTGAGTGTTGGCCATTACAAAACTTTCATATGACCTTTTTGGATGTTATTCGGCTAATAATGTAGCAAATGATAGTGAACGGTTATTGTCTCCTAATGAACACCTCCAAAATCACACTAGTCATTCATGTTCAGAAAAAGTGAATCTCTCTTCGGCAGTTTCGGGATTGAACCTGTTATAAATTCGGCTGAAATTTTGTACACAGTGTGGGACCGGAATAATAATAATCTTTATTCTTCAATAATAATAATAGATAGATAGATAATTCTTTATTGTACAACAACAGATTTACAGTATTACAAGTAGGTAGCATATATACAGTTCAATGTACAATGGGCAGTCTTATCGCTGAAACGATTTCTTCCAGGCAACCTTGTGATGGACAGGAAATAATAATCTTTACTCTATCCGTGTGCGTGACGGAGAATACAAGTATCACCACCCAATTTTATCCGACAGGTGTCGTAAGAGGCGACTAACAGGAATATACGCAGACGATATCACTGCGAAAGAAGAAAAGCTTGAAATAAAACCCTGTACCAACCCTTCTAGCCAGCATGGAAACAGTAGGCCAAAGCCTCCCAACATTGGGTGAGACCAATGTCCAGAAGATGCGATAGGTTGATTTATTGATTCTTCATAAATTTACAAAATTATTACAATTTCTGAGGTCTCCTTTTAAGTAGCAAAGGATACTGTGCCAGGAGACCTCGCTCCTCCATAATCACAATAAGTTATACATTTCAACAGAGAATCAGACAGAAACTTTCCCCCGAATACATTCCTGTGGATTGACGGAACATGTAACAGTGTTTAAGCTGATGGCGCCACGAGCAAAGTTTCTAAATACCCATTTGAGTTGGATTTTCAAACTGTACCTGCCGAGTTGAGAGAATTTTTGCGGTTTCAGTTTGCACGCACGGTATCCGGTGCAGAGGTTATGATAGATGGATTTTTTACGGTTCATTTGTAAGAGAAAGTTAAATGACTTAGTCCCGGCGGGTCATTTTGGCGATGGTTAAGAACCATTGTTTAAAAGTTCTGTACGGACTATTTAGAAGTTTGGAGTGATTTATTAATGTGGGTAATTTATGGATCGTTATTATTTTTATGTTAAGTTACTGGATATGGTACAGTCATAATTAGATACTAGACACAGTACATTTAGGCATTTATATGTCTACTGTTGATGACAGGGCCAAGTAAGCCAACCTCTCATCCAGTTCAGGGGTAAGACGGCAGTCGCTAAATACCTACATCCAGCACAACAATCAATCTTGACTACAAAAAACACCTACAAATAGCTATTAAATTCAATAGCAAAATAGTACCTTCTGTCTATTCCACAAGATTGGTTTTCGATTGTAGGCTCATTAATGTCAAATGCCACTTTGCAATATCACACGGGAGCCAGATTTAGCGGCTCTGAGGCGTACTTAATTATACGTCATAAATTGGCCAGCCATCACATTGACGATCGATAATTTCATTATCGGGTTGGACGAACAATCATGCCTTATCTTTGGGTAAGTACCTATAGATCTTGAGAGGTGGGAACTTGACGCAGAGTATAAAGGCCAAAAGATACTGCCTGTAAAACTGCTTTATTTTGTCTAATCACGTTATGTAAAGTGACATAATCCTACTATTAGAATTATTGTAATATTTACGATGTTGCATTGTTTTCAGTTGCTGATATTTCGGCACTATTGCAAGTACCATGATCACGGAAGAACAGTATTGGTGGTAAACAGTGAAAAAGTTTTTAGGAGTAAATATATCGATCTACCCTCTGCAGCGTCGAAATATGAAATACTCAAAATAATATAACATGGTAAATATCCCGATAGTTTTAATAGTAACGTGAGTGATCGTGATAGTTTGTGTAGATATTTAGAAGTTCAATACTGAATTACGTTCAAACAACTCAACGGATTTCGTTGTTTGGCACAGGAATAGATTATAGTCTGGAATAAAAAATAGGCCTTTTATCCCTGGTTCCTATTCAACTAATAATTTAACCCTTATATAATGTATAATTATAACAACGCCGAAATATTCGAAAAACAAAAGAATATGGTGAATATCCCGGTGAGTATAGTACTATTAACCTTAATAAAAGACTAATAACATGATAAGAATGATACGTTGTAGTTTAAAAGTAAATATCAGGTATTAGACAATCGTGTTTCGAAATAAGTTGAACATTTTCAC